>CM067316.1:23397790-24678752 GCA_034231615.1 Meghimatium bilineatum
TCTCCATGGTCATACTACTCGTAGTGACCGCAAAGGCACCACTTTCCTCCTTGATCGTTTTACCTGCGCACTGAGCTGTAAAGACCTAAGCACTGCGAACATGCCTAATTACAGATCCATCAGTGTATATAATCACATCCCCCTCTTTGGTATTCTCACTGATTAAAGCCTGCACTTCTTTCTCCACAGCTGTGGGACACCATTCTCTGCATTCCCTGCTAAGTGATATTACTACTCTCAAACAAGTTTCGAAATCTGTGGGTAGACCTATCCATTCCGCACCTGCTGCCACATCCTGTAATCTGCACACGCTTTGTATTACATCCTCAGCACGTCCCATCCACGACCTTCCTCTCTTGACTCTGCTGCCTTTAACTTTCTGTATTTCGGAATGCAACGGGTGTTCCTTATCTGCATGTATTTGAAGGTACGCCCGTGCACGGCAATACTGTAATCTATGCTCAGCTGTTAGGCAGTCAAGTAGGTATCGCATAGCTCTTGTCGATGTGTCTCTTGTGCATCCCAGAATGATACGCAATGCTGCATTCTAGATTCTATCCAGTCTTTCGATCTGAGTTTGGTTAAGAGTCAGAATTGCCAGTGCATATTCCACCACAGCCACAACCAAATCCTGGTACAAAAGAAATAACAATCTTTATTATCAATCTTTATTATCATTCCACATTATCATATGTGCAGGCAAAGGCTTAGCAGCAATGAATGTTATGGCTGCTGCGCAGTGTGAGCAAACAGAAATAATGGTTGTATCGAAGAGACTCACACCACCAAGGTGCAACATAATAATTAATGACACAAAATTAGCACAAGTTGAAAAAGTGAAATATTTTGGCACCCTGTTAACATCAGAAGGTAGATACTCAAGTGAGATAAAGAGCCGAACAGTACAAAACAAATCAGCATTCCAAAAAATTAGAACCATTTTGTGCAATAGAACAATATCAATGCAGATCCGAATTCGAGTGCTGAAATGTTATACCGAACCAATTCTTTTTTATGGATGTGAAGCATAGACTGTAAAAAAAAAAAAAACTCTAAGCGAATTAGAGGCTACAGAAATGTGGTTTCTGAGAAGAATGATGAACATGCCATGAACAGCCAAGAAAACTAATGCAGGGGTTCTCATTGATGCTGGCGTAAAAAGATCAATCATATCAAATATTAGGGGCAGACAGTCAAGGTTTCTACGGCATGTGCCGAGAAGAACACAGCTTGAACACTTAATAACCACTGGAAAGATCAAGGGCAGAAGAGATATGAGACGACAAAGAGAAAAGTTAGTCCGTTCAGATTCGTTTGCCGAGATGTTATGATTTATAATTCAAAAAGTTCTTGATGATTTCACATGAATTTTGGCATACGTTGTTAAAATGTCCATGTCGCGAAAACATATGTGTTACTTGATGTCTAGCTGTAACGGTTATTTGAAAGCGGCGAATTCTTTTGATGTTTGCCCATGTAAATATTATTTCGACCATAAACAAAATATTTTACAGTAATCTAGTGCAATGATGACCCATAGGCGTGTCCACAAAATTTTACATGGTGGCAGGTGTAAAAAAATTTAAAATATATCTTTTGTTCGTAGAGTCAATTTGATATTGTTCCATGCTCTTGGTGTGAGTTTCACAAATGTTGTCGCTGCCTTTGAAATAAGTACATATATTTCTTCATGTAAGGAAATTTTGTCTGTAATAGTTGATCCAAGATATCTGAACTTCTGTATTGAATCAAGCGGGCTAATTTTTATAAGTAATGGTTGATGGTTTGCTTATAACATTTTTTTGAATTGCTTGGGTGGTATTGAGCAATGAAATGTTTTACAAATCAACTTGTAAATTTTGCAAATCAAACTTTTTTTAGTGTAGACTTAATCAGAGTAATGATCATTCATAATCAGACGAGTCAAATAGGTCGATTACTGTTTTCGGCTGAACAAACAACAAACCTTCCTTTTTCCAATATTCCTCTTCTTGGCGTAACACATGATCCTCACATTTCACCCAGTAGTCTTTATGTATATTTGATAGAGCCTGATTTGTAAGTGTCTCAATATCACATAATTTGAAAGTTGTATTTGTAGATGCTACGTGTCCTTTAACTTTTGCCCAAATTAGCTCTATAGGATTTAAGTGTGCATGATATGGAGGTAGTCTCAAACATCTATGACCATGTTCTTCAATTAACTTGTCTATTTTAAATATCTTTGTTCGTTGTGTCTGTTTTACAAGGTTAAGCAATTCGGGTTTCAAGTACCTGTCGGTAACTGGTATGTGTTCTTTTATGAGCCACGTTTTGATTGCATCTTTTGTACTTGATGATGTTGGGATTCTATCTTCTACGTTCACTACGTTATGGTATGAAGCATTGTCCATTATCAGACAAGAAGGTCTATCTAATATTGGAAGAATACTTTTTTCGATCCAGTCTTCGAATATGTGCCCATTCATTTCGGAGTGGTAGTCTCTATTGTCAATGGATTTTGAAATGAAAATTAGATGAGCATTCTGCAACAACCCATTATGTCTGCTACCTGCATGTGCAACTATCAAACGTTGCCCTTTACTACTTGGTACTGATATTTTAATACTTCCATCTGCTAACTGCCATTCCTTTTCATTTGTATGATGAGCGTTGATCCAAGTTTCATCTAAATACACAATATCATAACCATTCTCGCGCATTCCCTTCACTTCACGTAAATACTTGCTTCTAAGAGCTACCAGATGTGGCTTTTCACAAATAATGTTTTTTCCACCAGCATACTTTCTAAAGGTGAAGCCTGCATTTCTTACAGTTTTCCATAATAAAGTTTTTGATATTTCAATGTCGTTATTAGTTTTCAGCCAAATCTTCAACTTTCTAAGTGTCACTTCTTCGTTTTTATCAAACATTCTACATATTTCTCTTTTTACTAGGTCCTTATCGAAACTGTCTATCTTTTCTTTCCTTCCTTGCTTTCGTGAATTTGTTGGCAATAAATATCCGCTTGCTTCCACTATTCGATCAAATGAACGTTTACACAAACCTAAAATATGCATTGTTCTCTTCTCAGGATTTGATAAAGAACAATAAAGATGTCCCTTTTTACGCTCTCTGCAGAAGTATTGATAAATCTTTATAGCAATGTTATGCTCAGTAAAATATTTCGCTTTCAGATTCATTCTCACATAGACTTGCAGAAGGTAATATGCTTAGTGCCGCCTACTTTCTGTAAATATTGAGACGTGCCTCTGACTTGTGACTTGAAATCGAGTCAATAGCCGTTTTTGATTTCACATAATTCTAAGTTCAGGAAAAATAATATTTGGTGCTAAACGGGAATTTCCATATGTAACATTGCTTTATACAAATGTACAGTGGAAACAACTACTTTTAGAACGGTGCACATTCTACCGTGAGGGTCATGCCTTTATATTTAATAATCAGCTGTGAGATGTAAGCATCTACATAATCCAGCGGTTGTTTATAATTTAGATTAACTTTTTTTAAATATAGGTTAAATAAGGTATCTTTGATACTGGATCACATTTCTTTGATAAAAAAATATTTCTATAGCGACATTATTATTCTAAACCTAACTTCAAATGATCAATCCAAAATTGTGGCATGGTAGATGCTCACCAACCGAGCTTATTGACAAAACAAGAGACAGAAAGTCGTGGAGAAACATGATCGCCTACGCCATTCGGTATGGTACTTGACTGATTGATTGGAATAATTTAAATAGTTGTGGGGGTTTGTTTAGAGCACGCTTTGGACTCATCAGTCATCTGAGAACTCACAAGCAAAGCACACACAAAACCAGAAATTATTTAATGCCAAGCTCATTTCTCTTGCGAAGGAGGCATGCCATTATCATCAAATAATAATATGTCTACATCATTGAAGCATATCGAGTATATGACAATACTTTTCAACTATTGTTAAAATATTAGGCACCATTAATCAAGCTCGTAGATAGGGGTTCAAACCTACAACCTAAGGAAATGAGGTACTGAGAAGTGAGCTAAAAAAAATAAGGTTAACCCTTCCTTTTTGATGGTTTTCCACAAAATGGTCACTACAACTCACGAAAATGAGGAAATCACCTTTTTTTTTAGATTAACTTATCCACATGGTCGTAGATATGATCTCCTTCAGAATGGTTTCACCTAAAAGAAAAAAGGTCATAAGGTCATTCGTACATTTTTTGCGCATCATGTCTGCCTTTTGATGAAAATTTGATGACATTTGTGCACTTAATCGTTAGGGTTGTTTTTTTTTTTTACTTTTCATCCGCCTTTTGCTCACGTTCTTAGTACTAAAAATCATGTTCCGATTTGTGAGATACTCTCACCCGCATAGATTTCCAGTGGAGAAAACTGCACCATATGCAGTGGACACATAACAATGATACACTTGCATTGGGGACAGAAATAGCTGCATACATGGATGCAACTGATGAAAATCCTTTCCAAAGTCTTGCAGATTTAGTTTAAACTGCGCTTATTCTATATCAATATACATCAATAAAAATTTTAGCAAGATCTAATATGCAAAGCTTAATTGGCTGTAGACATTCACTTCCACTTAAAACATGACATGGACTGCAATATGTGAACGTTATCTGACAAACATAAACGTAGCTGTATTAATAACTCCACTAAAAACTGTACACATCTTTTATGAATTTCTTTCTCCTCTGGAAATTTGTAGATTGCCATTTCATTTTCAAACTTATAATCCAGATAGGGATTCCGATCTAAATAGTCTTCCATAGCATCAGTCTGTGTAATGTTTCTTCCTCATGAATAACTATTTTTGAACTGATCAATCAATCAATCAATAAAACCCATAACTCTTCCGGGTCGTAGGGGTACCACATTGGAAGCTTCAGCACACAGAGTCCTCCAGCGAATTCTATCCTCAGCGATGCGGATGAGTGTGGAAATATCTAGCCCTGTCCATTCCTTGATGTTGTCTGTCCATGTCTTTATTTGTCCTCCTCTGCTTCTTCCACCCTCGACAGTTCCCTGCAGTATTGTTTTTGACAAGGAATCATGCCTGCATACATGTCCGAACCATGCTAGTTTTCGTCGTTTCACTATTGAAAGCAATGGCTCCTGGACACCTGCACACATCTCTACTTTATTTCTTACGTACACATTGGTCTTATGTTCCCTATAGGAAATTCGTAGAATTCTTCTGTAGCATTTATACTCGAAAGCCTGTAATCTTCTCTCCATGTCCGCAGTGAGTGTCCAACTCTCACAACCATACAACACAACGGAAAGCACCAGCGACCTATACAGTTTGATTTTCACTCCAACACTGATGTTGCTTTTCCAAATCACAGTTAGCCATGACAGTTAGCTTTGAACTGATAGAATCAATGAGATAGGCAAGATTGTTGAGTAGTTTTGTTGAATATTGTATTTCTGCTTCAAACTTTTTATTCACGCTTCTCCAAGAATATGCTTGAGAAATATGAGAAAACATTGTTTTTCATGTCACAAAACATAGAATATAGAAGTTCTGCTGTATAACAGCGCTCGCGCATTCTTGCTATTAAAATGAGTTCTGAGTTCAACCCACTGTTGTAATATTCTGACAATGGCAGATTCAATAGACACCCATCATGTTTGACTTGGTTGAATAAGCTTATGTGGTGGTTGCCCATCATTTATTAATTCAAAAATCTCACTGTTCTTTGCATGATGAAGTGATGAGTGAGAAAACCAGCTGTATTTTTCTCTCACCACGAAATCTTGGGAAAGAACTCGGCTGTAGAATGTGACACAGCTAGTTGGGGGGAATGAATTTCACATCTAACTAGGATCAGATGAGAAATTTCACAATTTAATTTTATGTACAATCAATTATTTACACCTGTCATGACAGATGCATTATAAGTGCCTAGTGAAACTAGTCTTTGCACTTAAGTCCATTATTCTTCAAACATTCTTTAATAGCATTGCATATTTTTTCAGCGTTACAGTCACACAGTTCAACTAAGTCTAAAAAAGTAACAATAAACTGTTTTCTTTTCATGGAAAAATATCTTACTGCTATACCAAGTAGCTTAGTTGCAGAACTATCATTGCTTTCATCAATTAATAAGCTGATTTTTCTGTTTTAAATACCAGATATCAAATCTTTTTTTTTTGTGAAAATATGATGCAAGCACATTTGAAATAGTTTAACTACATTTAGATCTTCTGAGCTTAAGGTTCTTGCATTCTTTACTGTCACCAAATGTATACCTGATTGTGCATGGTTCTGTAAGTTCAGGCAGAGGGCACTCTGGAACACTGACTGGATACAGTGAAGAATTCCTGTGTGCGTAAAGTGGCTTTTATGTTTGTGCCGGTACATGCGGGAGGCCGTGGTAATGAAAGAGCAGATAGGTTGGCCGCACACGCGGCTACTACGACTGTTGGCGGAACGATGGATAGAGCAGCCATTTTGAACGCCCTACGGGAAAATGCACGAACAAATGACTATAAGTGGCGATGACTCTTGTTCCATGACTAGAATAAGAGAGCTTGGTTTGAAATGTGGTGTCGCTAGAAAGGAGCGATTCGTGGGCGAGAAAGAATTATGGTCAATCAACGGTGTACTGGGACCGTCAGTCAACGTGTAATGGCGGATACACTCAAGAGAAATCTGAGCACCTATGGACCCGTCCGGAGTGCAGTGACGATGATCCAATGACTAACTAACTAACTAAAGTGTACCTTACAGTGTTTACTTAAATGATCGACTACCCTTAGGGAATAATCTTCAGCTACGAACTATGAATATGCCTGCTTCTGTTGCTTTCACATTATTGCTGAGAGTGTTGAATGAAAGTTGCATTTGTTCATGGAATGGTTGTTTAGCTTTCTTGTATTATGTTGTCTCTGCGTGTCTTTCAATATCTTTTACCCTCTCGACTATTGTACATTTACAAAATGTACAATAACACTTCGTGTCATCTCTTTCAAATCTATTATTTTAAAAAAAAACTCGAATCATTTAGCCAGCGTGCCCTGAAATGCTGTGGGTAGTTCTTGCTCAATGTGATATACAAATGTAAATTAAACATTAGTCGCAGCAAAGACCATGGAATGAATGTCAATATGTAAATTAACAATTGCAATTTCAAATTTCGGCGCTATTTACTATTTATTACGAGATCGACTTATTAGTGTTCGCAAAAATGTTTTAAACAAACCACAGTGTGTAATAAAACGAAACAAATTATTTGATGAGTTAAAAAGCACAAAAAGCATTAATAAGGACAAATTTAACTAAAAAGCATCAGCACATTTTGAAAAACACTTAATTAGTGCGGCCGCTTTATTTCAATTTTTTGGCACCAGATCAAATGCAAAATATACCAAAATGGCAACCCTGTACTAGTGTTTTACGAAGTCTCACTTATTCGTGGTATTTAAGAAGAGATGGTTGTGTTGGTATTATTCTGTGAGATGGCCAAACAACCTGGTTTGCTGTCTCTCGATATATTCTTGACTTGAGGTAATCGTTTTTTTCTAATGAAGGTGTATTTTCATCGATCCCTTCTGGTGATAATTATAGTTTTCTTCAAACAGCGCATTTTACACGTTGTGATCTATCTCGTTCTTATTTCAGTTATGTTTGCCATTGATAACACAGAGTTGGTATCCAAATTATATTCATCAACTGCCGTTTATTAACATCTGCGGATTAAAGAATAAGGATGTAGATCTAATTGAATAACCAAATCAATACCAATATTGGAACACATCAAGAGACAACAGATCAAGTGATTTTCACACGCTTCCAGATTACCAACAGATAGCATGCCACAAATGGCCATGACACATAGACATAAAGGATATAAAGCCAGAGTCAGACCATGTAAAAGATGGATCACAGAAATCAAAGAAGCCACAAGAACAAACTTACAAACTGCACACAAGAAGGCCATCTCCAGAGAACTCTTTCGCCCCTGTCGCCGCAAGGCAAACAAGGTCCACAGCGTACAGATATATAGATCTTTCTCGCTAGAATCTCAGTCCAGTTGATAAGAATGTTCATAAGATCAAACTCTTAGGGGTCTTTGTTACCTCTAATATTTTATGGTAGTGTTATGGTAGTTTATGGTCCTGATATAACCTAATTGTCCGGCTCTGTGGCGAAGTGGTACAGAGCGCGTCTGTGACGGCAAAGGTACCGAGTTCGATCCTCACCACAGGCAATTGTGCATCCGGACCATTCAGAAAGCAATGGCAACCTACTGAACGTATTTATATTGCCTAGAAAATCACCACAGCCAACAAATGCTGGGTTGGATACGTCCTGGATAGGATATGCTACCAATTTTTAATAATAATAACCTACTTTGACTTTGTCCGCTGGTTGAAAAGGGAACACCTCTCCAAAGGAAAGGCAAACTCATTAACTACCGAATCTCAGTCAACTGTCGTTTTGTTGCCATGGTGTGGCGCATGGCCCAGAGGTTAGGGCGTTGATCTCACATCCGTGTCTTTTTCTGCCGGAGTGTAAATTTTTTAAAACTCACCCTGAACTTGACGTGGCAACAGGCCTTTAGCACAGAAGTCACTCGAATATCCCTGTAACGGTAAAAATTCATCATCATCATCAAGTGCCGTCTCCGCGACGAAGGTTGACTGCAGCGTATCTCCAACATCTCCTGTCTCTTGTCTTGGTGGTGCACTCTGCTAGACTGTAACCTGTCCATCGTGTAATGTTACTCTCCCACTTGTATCTCTGCCTACCTCTTGCTCGCTTCCCTTTGACTTTACCCTCAAGTAAGGTCTTCAATAGGGTGTCATGTCTTTTAATGTGTCCAAAGTATTGTATTTGCCTGATCTTTATTTCTCTTAGTAGTTCTTTCTTCATATTAAATGTTTTTAGCACCTCTTTATTTGTTTTCTTCTCTTTCCATGATGTTCTCCCTATTCTTCTATATACCCACATCTCAAAGGCATCAATTTTGTCTTCTAATTGTTTATTTAGTGTCCATGTTTCTGAGCCATACATTAATATGGAATAGATGTAGCATTTTATAATTCTCATTTTTAACTTGTTTGTAATTTGTTTAGATATTAATAATTTCCTCATGTCATTGAAGGTACTTTTAGCCATTCCTATTCTACTTTTAACTTCTGTTTCACATCTGCCATCATTTGTGACTATGTGTCCAAGATATTGATACTGTTTTACTTACGGTACAAATTGCCTCACTACAATTCTTTCTCAATTTAGCTTTCTGTCAAAACCTGGCAACCTTGCTCTGGACAAGCCGTAAACAAACATGGCGGCTTCCGAGCATGAGAATTCTGTAAAACTTGGATTTGTGGAAGAAGACACAGATTTACGTTTTTTAAAGAGTCATTTTTTTCCTAGTAAAATAGGAGGAAAACCGTCATGGTTGTCTCTTGATCCAATTCCACGCAGTGATGAACTGCAATGTCAAAAATGCAGCGGCCCGTGTGTATTTCTGATGCAAGTCTATGCTCCACTTCAGATGCGAGATGACACGTTTCACAGAACCATATTTTTATTTGTTTGTCCCAGTGCGTCGTGTTCTGTACATGGCTACAATGGTAGCTTTAGAGTATTTCGGTCACAATTGCCATTAATTAATAACTTTTATTCTAAAGATCCGCCATTAGAGAATATAAGTAACGATACAGATATTCAATCTTTTCCTAATGCGGGATTGTTTCAAACATTGTGCCATGTATGTGGCTGTATCGGCACAAAGAAGTGCTCACAGTGCAGAAAGGTTTATTATTGCAGCAAAACTCATCAGGTGGCTGACTGGAAAGCAGGACATAAGAAACTGTGTTCGCAAGTTTCTGTGGATGAACTAGGTAGTATTAAAAAGATTCAATAGTACAATCAATAATATTGATTGTACTATTGACAATATGTGATGTGTCTATTGATTATATAATTAACATTTATTAAATAATAAATGTATTAGTATTAGGGCCCTACCCATTATTTATTCATTATTGTGCCATGGTTTGGAATGAAAACATAGGCATAATTTATAATTAAGGCAAGGCCCCTAATTAATAACAATCAATGAATCATAATTAGTCACCAGGGTCATTGCAGTACCAAAGAAAGTATGTACTTGGACATCGGTTTGTACATGATGTACTGTACTGTAAATATTGCTCTAACTTCTAAACCAGTGGGCGGTACCATCCCCCTCCCATTACAGTGAACCCCTAGTGGGCGCTAAGCTGTCTGGGGAGGGGGCAATAGTGGGTTCACAAGAAATTGTGGGGGGGATGTTTAGGTGGTATAGGGGCATTGGCTCCTAGATAAAATGTCTCCTCATACAGAAGTATCACTATTTTGAAATGAACAAGGTATTCTACCTAGCTTCTGAAATAGTTATGTTATCACTGTTCTTTGATGTTTTAGGGATGTTGATAACTCTGATATAAGCTGCCATCATCAAAAGTATTTAAAGCTAATCAAAGCCTGTTTGATCTTTTCTAATTGAGCTGATTACAACCACAAGTATAATTGCTACTGCAATCTTCTGTCTATGAATGAGTTACTGTGGAACCTCATTATAACAACTTGGTCCTAACTGACAAAATATGTATATAATTTATAATAAAAGAAATTTGCTATATACAGTATAAACAAAGAATAAATGTAATTGGGGATTTTGAAAAGTCTTGTTATATAGGGAATTATGTTATAAAAGGATGCAGTATAGAGGGATTCTACTGCATAAATAAGAACAACAGATTGCTTCACACCATCTCAAGAAGAAATTGGACTTGTCATTATTTCTCAGACATAAACGTTTTACAACAACAAATGATTAGAAACAATCAGTTTTAAAGATAAAAGATGTTCATTTTTGTGACAATAGAGTGCTGATTAGTGGAGTCATATTGAGACGAAAATAATGAGATATATTCTCAAATCTCCTTTTTTCCAAACAGGTTGATATTCCCGAAACATTGATCTATACTCTAATACATGCCATACTCAAGCACAATACACAGACCCATCATAATATAAATATTTAAAAAGATATTTTATTTCAATGGCAGATACAGATAACCAGCATGTGTCTTTCCTTGCTTGTTCCTTGCATTATGTTACATACAAATCTGTCCAATCGGCTGCAAATTGATAAACTCATTGACAATGATACTAAAGTATTTGTAACGTGTGGGAATCTCATCAAGATTATGTATATGCCCAACATTTTCTACAAAATTCTGAACTTCTACTAAAAAAAACTACATCACTTCAGTTAAATTTGTGATGTCATAATTAGCACCATGATTTTCCTTCTCGTCTGAAACATTTGGTCTTTCTAACAAGGAATTTCACTGTCACCTTCCACGTTATTTTTGGTACGTAAATTAGCTACATTGTGCATATTTCCATTATAATTATGGCTGTGTCATCAGTGTGCATATGAATAATGTCCTCCATTGACAAAGTTGTCTCAAAACTCCGCAAAATTTTAAAATTTCTCAACACATCAGTCCAACATGATATTCTCGCCATGTAAACACAAAGGGAAAGAATCAACTCTGAACTATGCAAAGTTCACGGTTTTAAATTAACCCTTGGCAGACTCAAAATGAGTTCCAGTTTAAGTAATGAGGGGATGTTTTTCTTTCTTGCAGAATCAAGAATTGGTTGATCATTAATTTAACACATTAATATCATACAAATTAATTATTTGTGTTGCTGAAACGGATTCAAGGATTTCCATTGTGTTTAATAATGTGAGACATGGAAGTCTATGACATTCACCCTATGTCGTATTTGGCCCTAGAGGAGTAACTAAGACTCGAAATAGAATATGGATCTTGGCAAAACAGTAAAAAAGTGACTTCTGGCGACTAGTGTTCTACCAATAGAGGCGACACCATGCGAATCAAGAGGTCAAATAGTTAATTGTTACATTTAGGCTACCTAGCTCTAGAATGCCAGAATATGTCAGACCATTAACAAATAAAATAGTGACACAATACAATACATCTCTGTTCTCTGGACAACATTCTGCTGGAAACCTAGTGAAGCCATTGTCCTGCCACAGGAGAAGTTTGAGAACAAACAATAAAACAAAGCTCAGGAACTACAAAATAGAAGCTGTCATTTTAGAAGTTATTGTTTTAATGACTATTTGTTTACTTCATAGATAACAGTTACTCGCCAGGAATACTTTTCAAGGAATTTGAACTTGTCACAGAAGATGAAGATGTTTCTGAAGCAGATTGCAACAACAGCAAGAGCGAAGAGGAGTGCATGCAGGAGTTTCTAAAATTGAGGCTAACTAAAAATGAGATTGTTGAAAGCGGATACACAGCAGATGATCTTGAGCAGTCAGCTACCGCAGAAACAGAGGATGACAAGCAGTTCCACAAATTCAAGCGCAGAATTGATTCAGAGCCTAGCCAAGTAGGTTCAGATGGTGTAACAAAGCATTTGTCATATTTTATCTTTGTTTTATTCTTCTTCTTTCTGTCCTCATGTACTTTTCAGTGTTGAGGGAAGAGTGAGTGTACAGTCTTTTGCCCTTCTATTTGCCTCTTCTGCTGTTATATTTCCGAGTGTCTCTAAATACACTATCTATCCACCTTTAACGAGGGCGCCCATTAGGTCGCCTGTTTTCATATCATTTGTTAAATGTTTTTTGGATAATACTTTGCTCTTTCTGTCTGGTTATGTGGCCATACCATTTAACTTGTTGTTTCTGGATGTATTCTATTGTTGACTTGATCCCTAATTGTTTCCTTAGTGTTTCATTCCTGAATTTGTCTCTCAAACTAACTCCAATCATACATCTCACACATTTAATTTCAGTGGTGTTAATCTTATGAATTGTTCTAGAATTTAATGTCCAAGTTTGACACTGGTAACACAATGTTATTTTAAAAAATGGTGTTGAAAAGCGCTTTCTTTGTTTCTAGTGTAATATATTTGTTTCTTAGTAAAGGTGCTAATTGACCAATGATCTGACAGGCCTTATTACATCTTGCGTTTATCTCCGCCTCTTGTCTGCCATCATATCTCAATGTGCTGCCCAGATATTTGAATTCATCTACTTGTTTTAGTTGTTTATCTGTATATTTATGTTGTCCTTTTCTCTTGCAGTATTCATTACTTCTGTTTTGTCTATGTTGATTTTCATTCCAAATTGCTTTCCTGTTGTGTCTATTATGCTTAGGTGGTCTTGCAGGTTTTTAATGCTGTTGTGAAATAAAACCTGGTCATCTGCAAAAAGCAGTTCATTTGTTTCATTAGAATTTGCTGTTTTGTTTATATTTTATATATTGTTTTATTATTAATTTGTAATATCTATCCTCATTTTCAGTGACCCTATAACTAAACTCACAATGAATCTCCCAAGTAAATCCAGAGGAAGTGTGCTTGCTGTGGTACACTTCAAATAATTGTATGATGATGGTTGACCTACCCAGGGTCAATAATGATAGGCAAAACATAGAATGTTTTATATGTTTTCATGTTAAACATATCTGCGCCCCAGAAGATGCAACTCCTGGCAAGGAATAGATACCTATTCCTACAGTCTTTCAAGAAGCATTCAAGACTGTCCTTACACTCAATAGAGAGTACAGGGAACACAACCACGTGAGCGTGAACACTGAGGTCAAGGCACTAATATGCGAGAATACCGATGTTGTAATTTACACGGATGGACCTTTACGCCACCACCAATGTACATGGGCCTTTACTGCCAGATCACAAGGAAGAACAGTACATGAAGCCAGTGGTGCCTTACTGTAACACTAAGCAGCCTAACAATGGAAGTATTCGCCGTAACGTAGTCACTCAACTGGCTGAAATCACAAGCCTACTCCCATGTGTGCATATATAGTGACTCACTGAATATGATTCAGAAAGTGAAAACAGGAGATGTACGTTGGGAATGGGTGGAGTCATTAGAGAGATCTAAATTACAGGCATCACTATGAAAACTCATGCTTATCTTTGTCACGTGGGAGTGGAGGGATACGAATGGGTCAACCAATTAGCTAGCCAAGCCACCAAATCAGATGGTCAGCCTATGGACCGAACAGATATACTCATTGCTCTTCGTGAGTCCTCCCATTCTGAGGATTTTGAGTTGAATGAGCATGAGTCAATATGAGGTGCCTCAAAACAACAAAAGCAAAGACCTTGTAGTATGGGAATAGTCAAACAGATTACACAAGGCAACACACAAAAATCATCACAGATAATTTTATATGGGTTTTGTAGTATTTGGTTAGCTGATTTCAAATCTGTCTTTAGTTTTTTTCTACCACGTAACATTTTTTTTGTAATAGCTAATTATAATATCTTTCAACAGTGGTTATGACCACAAATCGAGTACAATGTTTTATTTAGATTGGTATCGATACTTTATTACTGGCTGTTACAATTTTGTTCAGTTTCGGGTCACGTGATTTAGTATCGATGCTACCATTTTTGTGTATTCGATAGGATAGTAAATCCATTTATACACGTGTGGTGTTTGCTTAAAGTAATTACGACAAGTATATTATGAGATTTCGTTGTTTTGTACTTTCTTTTATTTTAAAGGTTGCAAAAACCTTGCATTTGTGTACTTGATAACTTATTTTGTGTACTTATTAACTTATTATCATGCCTAGAAGATGCATCAATCATCCAAACTGTTTCTGTTTTGTGTGTGGTTCATTTGTGACGAAATCACAGCGGCGCACAATTTCAGATGATCTAAAGAAGATATACATATTGTATTTTGGCTGTCCACTGGGTGATCAGGATAAATCTTGGGCTCCACATATCATATGTACCAGTTGTTCAAGCGGACTACGTGACTGGCTAAATGGCCGCAAGGCAGCTATGCCATTTGCAATTCCAATGTTATGGAGGGAACCGCGAGACCATGTCAATGATTGCTACTTTTGTCTGGTGAACACAAATGGATTCTCTGCTAAAAATAAACAGAACATTGTATATCCTAGCTTAGATTCTGCCATCAGGCCTGTTCCACATGACGATTCATTGCCTATTAATAAATTCCCAAACATCACTGCTGCAAAAATGAAGGAAGGGATATTTATAGGTCCACAAATCAGATCTGTTTTACAAGATGAAGGTTTCAAACAGTCTCTGTCAGGAGCTGAGCTAGAAGCCTGGGAGGCATTCAAGTGGGTCTGTGAAAACTTTCTTGGTAATCATAAGTCCCCTACGTACAGGGAAGGAGTTCAGCGTCTAATAGATTCTTACCAGAACCTTGGCTGTCGCATGTCATTAAAAGTGCACTTCTTGCACTCCCATGTAGATTTCTTCCCAGAAAATCTTGGTATGGTGAGTGAAGAGCAAGGAGAACGTTTTCACCAGGACATTCAGTTAATGGAGCGCCGTTATCAAGGTTTGTGGAATGAGAGTATGATGGCCAACTTCTGCTGGATGCTATTCCGTGATAATCCAGGCGAAGAATATAACAGAAAATCAAATTCCAAGCATTCTTGAAGAAACATTCTACATATCTATGCTGTGATGTGAGTATATTTGATTTAGTCTAGAAGATGTGAATCATTTGCTTAATTGATGTTTGCGATTCTCGAAAAAATACAGCCAAGTTCAGTGAAAACTAACATCACTCATAACTTTAAAACTTGACGTGATAGAAAAAAACTGATACCAGATCTGAAATCAGCGCTAAAAAATCCTTTAGAAAAGTGTATTTTGGTTTCAGATGATTAAAAAAAGTTTTATTTTGTTGCCTTGTGTTATCAGAAATAACACCAGGAAAATCTGGCTGAAGAAGTGGGCATATGGGCTGACTGGCCAAAACAGGACTTGCAAGAGTCAGTAGCCCTTTAAACAGTATCAGACCCCAGCACCAAGCAACTACCCATTTTTAGACACTGCTCTCATCCCAACCAAACAGCTGAACATATCTTTATTGACTGCCATTCTCTTTCAACTGCTAGGAAAATAAATTCTACAGATACCATTAACAGTCACTAACTAATTGTATGGATCAATAAGTCAACTTAGTGGGGCAATGGAAAAGCGACTTTGGAATAAATTTGATAGCAGACAACTTAGCTATCATAGTGTTCACGACAATGAGAAATCTGGCTGTAGTTTTATAACTAGCACCAACCAGATATACCAATCACCTACCATCAGAAAAAACAGATGATCAAGTCAATAAGAAAGCCACAAACACCAACACAAGATGACTATCACATTATGAACAGATCAGAACAAGTTATAATTCTACGTCTCAGAACAGGACACAACCGACTCCGCAGTTACATGTATACAAAGTTCAAGATTGACAACGCGGCCATGTGTACATGCAGCACAGAGTGCCAAACATATACTTCAAGAGTGTTCTGAGCATGAAACGCTGAGGCAGACATATTGGCTAGAGGAAACAACACTGGAATCAAAACTCTTTGGGACACTGTATGAACTACAAAAGACAGTGAGTTTTATTAAGGAGACAGAATTACAGATATAGACATGTTTCAAGTGAATGAAAGAAGAAGAAGAATAACTAGCACATGTGGTACATTGTCAAGTGAAATGGAGCATATAGGACAGCTACCAGTATCTTCAGTATGAGGATGGACGTTTAGACTGTACCCAAGGTGCTTCAATGGATATTTAAGTATCAATCTATTAGTGCTGTTATTCACCCGTGTATTGCTGAGGTTCACATAAAAGTGGTGCGAAGAATAACAATACTGTTACCTAAAGTGCATATCATAAGAGATGATTACGGAAGTTTTGCCGTGGGGATGGCTGTTACTTCTAATAGAAGGTCAATGTGACACAGAAGTTATGCTGAAAATGGATATGTCAGGACAAAAGGCGCAAATATCGCAGCTAAGATGAAGTTTGAAGAATGAACACAGAAGAAGAATTCTGTTATCGTATTTGATTCTCAATCCATGTTTCAAATGATTCAAAACAGTCTGTGTCTGCATGAGTGAGTGGCAACTATAACTTGTTCCAATCTTCTAAGTATCTCATGGATCTACTGCTCTATACATGCTGGCATTCATGGATTGAAAGAGTTGGTATGCTGCATTAAATGCACCTATAATCAGTGATTTGGAAATAAAGTAAACAAGAAAGATTTGAGAATGGATAAGGGGGACATTCTAAAGTTACTAAGCTAGTGCCTGTTAGATATTGACACTTCTTCTGTAGTCATGCTACAATGTCAATCATGTCACCAGGGCTGATTTCACTGTCTTCTACAGGTCAGAGCAACTTCTCACTAACTTTTGCCTCATCTCTGTATCCTCCACCATCTCTGCTCTTTGTATGGTGGCCAGTCAAGACATGTGTTCAGGGATGCACATGGACATTCATTCGTGTATGAGATCCTTAGTTAGTAAGGTGACCCAGCATTCTGCAACAGCCTGTTCTAAGATGAAATATTATGGTTTGTTGATATCTATGAAGGCAATATATTACTTTGTCTTCCACTTTGACATATATATGGATTATGGTTTTATGCATCTCTGTATGACAATGAGTTTCTTGGTTGTTCCATTTAATCACCTGTTCTGGAGAGAGCATCAGATTTCTCATTTCCCATGATCCCACAGTTCAAGGGCATCCATTTACGGCTAATAGCTGAGGATTTTTGGATATGCTTAAGCTCTTGCCTGATCTTGTGCAGAATGGTTTCATTTCTAGATGTGGACACTTTGATAGATGACACATCTAGGACTCTATTGATATAATTTGATATTAAATATGGTATAAGCACAACTGGGCATATACAAGTTGAATGAGGAATGTGTTTAACCAGTGAGCCACAGCAACATCAGTATACATACACTTCAATATCTGCTTGTGGAGACTGGGCATCAGTTGGTTTACATGTTGTAAAATGACATTAATTACTAATAAGACTCATAACCCGTCAGAGTAGTAGGGGTACCACACTGGATACATCAGCATAAAATGCCTTCTAAACAGCTCTGTCGACAGCCAATCAAAGAAGTGTAGAAAAATCACGGCCAGTCCATTCCTTGATGTTATGAATCCAGGATTTTCTGTCCTCCTTTCCTCCTTCAACTCTTGACTGTCCCTTGCAAAATAATTTTCAAGATAGTGCTCTGTCGCATTACATGTCCAAACAAACAAGTTTACGCTGTTTCACCACTGCCAGAAGTGGTTCTTGATAACCTGCAAGTTTGTTTATTTGCTGCTGGACAAATATATTTGTCATGTGTTCTACATAACTGATTCTTAATAAACGTCTGTAACATTTGATTTAAAAAACCTGAATCCTTCTATCTGTGTCTGCATTGAGTGTCCAGCTTTCACTCCTATAGAAAAATATATTAAGCACTAACAATCTGAATAGATTTATCTTTACTCTAATACTGATCTTACTTCTCCAAATCATATTTAACCTTGCCATTGCAAATAACCATTGTACATTTATTCTTTAAAAAAGTTGAACAGTAAATACTGTCCTTTTTTATATTTTCAGGTATTACGTTACAACAGGGGATGTGAGCCTCTGTGGGTGTCTGCCTTTCACAAACCTACATCAGATGATGTGCCTAATTGTTCTTGTGGAGCACCTAGAATATTTGAGTTTCAGGTTGTGAGATCCTAAATCTACTGAAATTTTTGTTAATCTTAAAATCTCTTGGTTATTTAACTTTTAGTACCCAACCTTAAAATTACACAAATTCTCCCCTGTGGCTGGCTTATTTTTTTGATAATTTGCGCAATTAATTCTTTTTGGGGGTTTTGGAAAGCTAAATAACCCTTTTTGTTTTTAGAGATTTTTCGATCCTTTTTTTATATGTAAATACAAATTGAATACTTTATATATTGATGTATGTGTGATTGAAGAAAAAAATCAGAAAAATATATTTCTTGATGCACATCACCTATGCTTCACCAATGTGTGGCAACACTTATACAATTCTTCGACATAGCTAAGCCTATTATTTTTATGTTATTTCATAACCAAACTAACATAATATGGACTATACAAACAAATAAAACATGTGGATATCCCTTACCATGTCGTTCCATTCAAGACTAGGTCCAGAAATAATTTAGTCAGACACACTCCTAGTTATATCCAATGTCACATATAATTAGGGGTGTACCGGATTTCGGATCCGGCTCTGGTAAATCCAGAATCCGGCCATTTTTACAAATCCAGCTCCGGCCCAATTTTGCCGGATTTGTGTTGCCTAGTCAGGTGAATTTTCTGTACATGTTTCATAAGGTCAAGCACAGTAGCACTTCCAGTTTACTATTTCTCGCTGATGTAAATAAGCATTTTAAGAAGAAGAAATAAAAATTCATTTTGAATATTAATGGTACATTACTTAATGAGTTCGTGGGACTTGAATATTTCAAATTTTCGTAAATTTCTGTTGTCCTATCGATAAAATAAAATGGGATCAAAATCTAAGTTATACGGGGCCGTTAGGATTACTTCAAGGTTAAAGATGATGATTCAGCGAAGGTAATATGTAAGTTGTGTGACAAACAGTTATCACGTGGACGATCAGATCGCCCCAAAACCTTCTCAACATCATCAATGCAGACCCATTTGCGATCGATGCACAGGAAAAACTATGACGAAATGATGGATAAGAAAGCATCACTGCAGGCAATTGTATTGGCGACCACATCTATGATGAATCGTGTTTGCACAAAGCAAACAGCAGTACCCAGCAGTCAAATATGCAGGCATGGGACGGGTCAAAATTTGGGACATCACAATCCCAATGCTAAACACATTCTTGCTGCCGTAGCCCGAATGATAGCCATAGATACGGAGCTTTTTCAAGTAGTTGAACAACCAGGCTTCAGAGAGCTGATGCATACAATGGAAAAAAGGTATGAATTGCCTTCAAGTAAGTACATTGCTGAACATGTTATTCCTTACATGTGTAAACGTCTGAAGGTAAAAATTGCAGCAATGATATCTGACACTGACTACATATCATTCACAACAGATACGTGGACAGCTGAACACACCACTCAGTCATTTATGGGCATAACTGGCCATTAGTTAACAGACTCAGTTCACCGCAGTGTAGTCTTCCATTGTATTGCATGTGATGAACATCATACGGCCACAAACTTGCTTGCACATTTTGAAATGATGCTGGATGAGTGGTCAATTGCACGTGAGAAATGCCATGTTGTTGTGAGAGACAATGCATTTAACATTGCCAAATGCTTTCGTGATGGCAGCTATTCAAGTGTTGGATGTTTTGCACACACACTGCAGCTGTGTGTGCGTGATGGTCTTTTGAGTCTAAAGTATGTTGCTGACATCATCGGTACTGGAAGAAAATTTATAGGACATTTCAAACACTCCTTTTCAGCAACCAGTCGTTTGCATGAACTTCAAAAGGAATTAAACCTACCACAACATCAGCTTATCCAGGACGTGACAACACGATGGAACTCAACGTTTTATATGCTACGACATCTGTTAGAACAACAGAGCAGCATCAGTCTGTTAGTTAGTTTGTTACTTTCGTGCCGCAAGCGACACATAGGGCAAAGGTTTTGGTTCTCCATATGATGCGGTCCACACCTACAAGTGTGCCATCGGAACAGTACTGCAGGAGACATTATCACTAACCACTGTAGTAGCCTTGTACCACAAAACTTCACAGCCAATTATGAAGACTGACTGACTGAAATAGTGAAAGTACTGAATGAATTTATTTCAATAAATTCAATCTGTTCAATGTACTGTTGTTGTGAGTTGTAACTGAGCTGCCAAATTGCCAACTGAAAACAATGTGAAAACTAAAAATTAAAATTACTAAATTAGCATTATGTGCTTATGTATTATGTTTCATCTTGAACTTATGGAACTTACTATTACTTATTCTAATGTAAATATAATTATTTTACATTTAAATGATTTAATATGAGTATATGTCATCTTTGTCATGTCTATCGTAATAAACTGCAGTAATGAACAGTCGAGTGACTCCACTCACCTAAGTCAAGTGATGTAGTATATTATTCAACTTTTATTTTTTTTTATTTGTAAATCCGGCTTCAGCTCCGGATTCTTTTATTCTCCAAAACTAATGTGCAATAATACTTTTTTTTAAACAAATATAAATTCCAAGGATTCCTATCCTCATCCATGAAAATTTCATAAATTGTGATATCCATTTCAAGACTTTGTTCCGTTTTAATAGACAGTAAAACTCTAAAATGAAAGCTCTAAACCACAACTTACTCAAACATTAAGTGGGCAAGAGGATGTGATGTATTCCTAGCCTCGATCTTTCAAATTCCAGATAACATTACATTAACAATCATGTGATTCCACGTCACTAAGTGAGTGCATAATAATGTGCGACTACTAGTAGCTGGCAGGATTATATTAAAAGATAGTTGCCGGCAAGGTCCTAAACGTTCATCATCATCATCATCAAGTGCCATCTCCGCAATGAAGGTTGGTTGCAACAGATCTCCAACATCCCCTGTCTCTTGTCTTGGTGGTGCACTCTACTAGACTAACCTGTCCATCGTGTGATGTTACTCTCCCATTTGTATCTCTGCCTACCTCTTGCTCGCTTCCCTTTGACTTTTCCCTCAAGTAAGGTCTTCAATAAGGTGTCATGTCTTTTAATGTGCAAAAGTATTTTATTTGTCTGATCTTTATTTCTCTTAGTAGTTCTTTCTTCATATTAAGTGTCTTTAGCACCTCTTTATTTGTTTTCTTCTCTTTCCATGATGTTCTCCCTATTCTTCTATATACCCACATCTCAAAGGCATCAATTTTGTCTTCTAATTGTTTATTTAGTGTCCATGTTTCTGAGCCATACATTAATATAGAATAATGTAGCATTTTATAATTCTCATTTTTAACTTTTTGGAATTTGTTTAGATGTTAATATTTTCCTCATGTCATTGAAGGTACTTTTAGCCATTCCTATTCGCCTTTTAACTTCTGTTTCACATCTGCCATCATTTGTGACTATGTGTCCAAGATATTGATAATATTTTACCTATTGTAGTTACCCATGTATGTTTATCTTTAGCTTGTGTTCTTCTGTGTCTTTGCTGATTATCATGGTTTTTGTTTTTTGGATGTCCAGTCCATATTCATTACTTGATTTATTGACTTGATCTATGTCTTTGTAGTTCATGTTCACTTTCTGCTAAAAGAAGTGTCATCTGCATATCTAAGGTTGTTTATTAATATTAGTATTTCCTAAAGGTTAAATAACATTAAAGTGAACATAGTTCTTACTGGTAGATTTATCTATCTAGAAACACATAACTCATCAGAGATGCTCAGCACACAATCTTCTTGCTGACTCCAGAGATTATTATATTCAACAATGCGGATGAGTGAGGAAAGGTCTTGTCTGTGCATGTTTCTATTTGTCCTCCTCTGCTTCTTTCACCTTCGACAGTTCCTTGCAGTATTGTTTTTTTACAAGAAATCATGTCTGCATACATGTCCAAATTATGTTAGTTTTCGCATTTTCACTATTGAAAGCAATGGTTCCTGTGGACCTGCATCAATTATATTTCATACATACACAGTTGTCTTATGCTCTCTATGGGAAATTCGTAGAACTCAACCATACAGCACTAGTAAGTTATACAGTTTGATTTTCACTCTAACGCTGATGTTTCTTTCCCAGAACCCACATTTCTCTGTTTCTTAAACAAAGAAGCTAAAGCCATCTCCAGCCTTATTTTTAATTCTGTTTTGCATTTTCCATGGCTGCATATTCTAGATCCAAGGTATTTGAAAGCAAGCACCTCCTTAAGTTTATACCCATTCATCATGGTGTTGGTCTGTTTTTCTGCTGTTAACTGAAAACGTAACAGCCTAACTGAAGAACCCTTGCTCTTCTCTGTATTGATTTTCATTCCATACTTGCTGGTAAGACCAACCAAAACGTGCTAAGAAAAATCTACGTTCAAGAGGGCTAGCTTTTAAAACACCATATTAAGAAGGAAGTTGAGTTTTTTCGGCCATGTAAAGAGACTCAATGGCATGGAGTGTTGTAGGGGGGGGGGCAGTAGAAGCAAAGGCCGAGTAAGATATCACAGGACAAGAGATATTCAGGAATCCATGTACATGTCGCTAGAGGAAAGCGGGACAACGTGCCAGAGACCTTGGGAATTTCAGGAGATTCATAAATAAGACTACATTATGAAAAGAGTATGTCACATGACTTACTTGCTTGTAATTTTTTCTAACTTTGCTGTTACCTAGATTAATAGAGTACAGCGAATGGCTACAAAAATTAACGAGGAAGTGTTAAAAGAGTCAAATGTGAGATGGGTTACTTAATATCAGAAAGAGGCCACAATCTTCAAATCTTTTGCCAATTTATGAGGCTTAGAGAAGAGTTACTGTAGAACTGGTAAAATTGAAGAGAACGACACTATGAGAGAATATTGGGTAGTTAGCCGTCATGGTATGTAGAGATCTATGTTCACCTACACCTGACTGCATGGCACTTAATGATTAGAAATAGAGATTATATGTAAGCTTCATGATAAAATTATTGAATTTGTTTTAAGAAAATTTGACTAATTTCAACATTCCGTATTTAGGTGATGCCACAATTGCTGAACTATCTAAGCGTTGATCGTCTTGAGGCAAGTCTAGACTGGGCAACACTATGCGTGTACACATGCAAGGAAAACTGCAGCATAGGCAACTCATACCATGAAGAATTTTTATGGAAGCAAGATTTTCACAGTTCTAATCATTAATTATTTCGTGTAATTTAGAAATAATATTTTAATGTGAGGCCTGACAAGAGGAGCAACTCACAGTGAGATGTTGACATTTTTATAGTGCTTTATATCAGCCCTAAGATTGTGTTTCCCTTTTCTTACTTTTAAAATTAACATGGGATTAATAATCTGTATAGAAGCTTTGAAGAAATTAAATGGCAGATAAATGTGAACAACTGTCAACCATAGATTTATTTCCATGCTATTACTTTAGATCCTAGTACATAAAATAACAATTGTTTTCAAAGACAACTTCTTCATTTCCTGCATCAGTTATCAAATCGCAGTACTAAAAGTAACTTGAACTATATAATTTAGTTCAGGTCATCCATGGGGCCTTTAATATTCAAACATAGCACCATTTTGGTAGTATAGATGTTTTCATCCTGTCTTCTGTGTAGAGCTGACATGCAAGCAGAATATGTAGTATTCTATTCAGAGTCTAAAGAATCATCATCGAACCCATAACCCTTCAGGATGATTGTGGTGTCACTTTGGAAACAGCAAACAAAAATGTTCACCATACCTGTCCGTTATCAGTTCTTTTTTTAACCATTTCACCACTAAGAGATTTCCCTATTGTCAACCCACTATCACTAAGACAAGGGGCACAACTCCATAAAATTGTTGCTATGAGGATGTTAAAAATGCATTTTCTTTTAAACTGTTCATCATATCACACTCAGATTTGGCAGATCAACAGAAAAATGAATAGTCTCACGTGAAACTATATCAAATATAATTTAATACTTATATATATTTTAAAATAAACTGTCAAACTCAATATAATGTGAGAACATTTACCTTGGGGGTTCTGCATATTGGAGTCATATTGAAGCAAAAATATTGAGTTGTATTCTCAAATCTCCTTTTTCCCAAACAGGTTGATATTCTTGAAACATTGAACCCACCATCTGTACTGAAATACATGACATACTCAAGCAGAACACACAGGCCCATCATATTATAAATATTAAAAAACTGTTTTATTTTACTGGCAGTTACAGATGTCAAGCATGTGTTTTTTTTCCTTGCTTGTTCTTTGCGTTATGTTACATACAAATATGTCTGATCTGCGGCAAATTGATAAAACTCCTCGTCGACAATGATGCTTAAATATTGATAATTAGTTGGAATCTCATCAAGATTATGTAAAGGCCCAGAGTTTTCTACAAAATTCTCAACGTCTGCTCAAAAAAATGAATCACTAGGCAAAATTCGCAATGTCACAATTAGTACCGCGAATTTCCTTCTCAATGTCGGAAACATTAGATCATCTAACAAGGAACGTTCCACATTATGTTTGGTATGCAAATTACCTACATCATGCATATTTCCATCGTACTTACAGCTGTCATCATCAGTGTACATACGAACAATATCCTCCATGCAAACAAATTGAGTCAAAGCTCCACACATTTTGAAAATTTCGTTAAAAAATCAACTCAACATAATATTTTTATAATGTAAATACACAGATTTAGCGTGAGCTGTGACCTAAGCAAAGGTCATGGTCAGAGTTTAACCCAGCGTTAACTAAAAATGGAATATTCATCGCAACGAAATGAGTAAAAAAGAAAACAAGCAGCTGTGACTAGTTTTATACCAGTAGAAGTAACTGTTAGGGATACCATTAAATATGGGAAATCTTAATCCTGTCCAGTGCTTATTATTATCAATCCATACTTTCCTCTGGCTTTGATTCCACCCTAAACTGTTCCCTGCAAGATATCTTTGGAGCGAGAATCATGCATGCCTCATCGCATGGCCAATACCACACAATTTTGCAATGCCTCATCACTGCCATGAGAGATTCTTGTTGGCCTGCACAAGTATTTATTTTGCTTATATATGGTGCCAGGGATTTTTAAATAATACATTTTTGTGCATTATCTATTTTGTCATTATCTTCTTTCAGTTTCTTAAATCTGCTCATATCATAGTTTTAAGTTCATGATGTAAGATGGTCAACATGTGGGATGTAGCAGAACTATGATCTGATAGATCTAAAGTGAATGCACAGAGGACTACCGTTTTACAAGTCACTGAAATCACACATTAAAATAACTGGAAATATGTTTAGGCAAAAATTTATCAAAAATAAAACATAACATGACAAGTTTAAAAAAGCAACATTGCCTGTTATCAAATCACTTTTACAACTAATGTAAACAGAATTGCAGGAAAGAAATACATTAACTGAAAAAAATGGAAATGTAGCACAACAAACAGGAGAAATAAAATGACCAGTGATGCAGAATTCATGTTACTGCACACTTCAGTGGTACAGATCATCTGGAGATATTCTGGTAGCTGTCATCAAATTGTGTTCTTTGTATGACTGAACTCTGTAAACTCTTGATAATAAAAAATATCCATCAGTTTGGTACATTACAGTCTCTGCCTTAACACACTTCATTCCATCATATAAATACCTTGCTGTGCTCTTTGTTTATCTCCAATTTGGTTTGTTTCATTTCCACTCCTTCAGCTTTTGTACAGCCATTTATTTTCTTGCGTTGTCTCTCAATCTCACACACTTTTTCTAAATTGCTTCTACGTGACTTTGGCTCTCTATGAGATAGTACACCAACTGCACCCCCAAAACTTCCTTAGTTGCCACTTACATAACAGGTAACAGTTTTGATATTCTTTGCTTCCCTTTCATTATCAACAAGTGTTGTCTCTGCAACGAAGGTTGGTTACAACAGACCTCCAACATCCCCGGTCTGTTGTTTTATGGTGAATTCTGCTAGACTGTAACCTGTCCATCGTGTGATGTTACTCTCCCACTTGTATCTCTGTCTACATCTTGCTCGCCTGCTTTCGACTTTACCATCAAGTAAGGTCTACAACAAGGTAATAGAACAAAATCACCAAACTGTTTCTATTTACGATACTTCTGTTGGAGAGATAACTGATCTAGAAAGGCATGCTTCATTAGAAATAATAAAAGTTGTATTTGAGCAATAATTTCATATAAACAGGTGTGTTTACATTTTCATTTTTTTTTAACTTATTGCTACTTGTATTTGAAGTAATGAAATCTAAACGTCCTCGATGTTTTACAGCTAGTTAGGCTTTTTAAATGTACCAAATACATTAGGTAATGATTCCAATATTAGATAAGATGGTGATTGTAGGCCTAATATGGAATTATCACGATCTCACTTTGATGGAAATTCGGAGTTGAGTGATGATGAAACTGAGGGTGCGTTTTCAATGCAATATATACGACTATCACCATTATCTGCATTAAAAAACATGTTTTTTGGAGTATTACATTTGAATGTAAATCCTGCTGAAGACAGATTTGTCGGGCCATTGGCGCAAATAAAACGGCGACATAACGCATTTCCATTCTCTGGACTACATCCTGCTGGAAATCTAGTATGCCAATGGTCCTGCTACAAGGGAGATCCAGTGGGAGTTTGAGAAAGAACGCTGAAGAAAAATAATGTGAATAATACTCTATATAAGGCATTGTATGATATATATTTAAGGTTATGTAAATAAGTCCTGGACACTAAAATGTAGGCCTAAAGAATGGAACATTTTATGGAAAAGGCATATTTTGTAAGACATTATATATGTATATAATGCATATCTTACATAAGACAATGTGACATTTATAAGTTTGTTTGTTTTACATTCGCTCCATTGTAATCAGCAAGGATATTCAAGTGATTTCCCCCGTGAGCGTAGTTACGTTGTGCCACCATTGTGTGTCTTTTAGATCCAGCACATCCGATTTTGGCATCCCTTTACATTTTGGGTTGGCTGTGACAGCTTTCCTATCTGTCGCCAGGCAGCAAATGTGTACTGACTTTATGCCGAAATGGTTTGTTCCTCATGTCTATCTTGCGCAAGGTGTTCCAGCGCCAGTGAACTTGCCTCGTGTAATTAGGCGCGTTGGGCCCATGCCTATTGAGTGCTGAATCTTTTCTAATTCTCGAGCCTGGTTCCAGTTTAGGAAGAACTCGGCCAAAGAGTTGGGTTCGGACTCGTTTGCCCTCTTAGCCGAAGAGTTGTTCACCAACATCGTGAACCACTCATCCAAGTCTATACACATATTTAGGAGCATCAGGGACTAGCATTTTGATCTAGAGCTAAACAGTGCTTGTCACCCCCAGTGCTGTGACGCTTGTTCTTACAGGAGGTTCAGCAGATATGAGAAAGATTACCCTACAGAAAGCATCAAAGTTGCGAAATATATGGCAAGAGGCAAACAGAAGAACACAGTTACAGCACAATTATGTATAAGTTGTATTTTTCCAGTGGCAGCATATGGCTATGAGACCTGGACAATGTTGACTGTAATTTTTTTTTTAAATTCAGCATAGGGACATCAAGCTCTTGTGATGAAAATAGAAGGAAAGGGAGAACTTGTAGTAGTTAGAGACTGTATTTCCCCCTAAAAAATGGTAGAAGATGAAATAATATTAATAGATTTAAATAAATGTGTAGGAATAAAGTCATCTTCGTGTGTAGTCTCCACATAAAAGGTTGACTACAACAGTTTTCCGACATGCTCTTGTCTTTTGCCTTAGTTCTGCACTCTGACACTATATTATCACTCATGTGCTGCTTTCTTTCCCCTTGTAACTCTCTCTCTACCTTTTAGCTTTATACCCTTAAACTTCAAAGCAAGGGCTTTTAAAACAAAGATGTCATCTATTTTATTAGATTTGTATTTTCTAGAACCTTTCTGTATATTTCTTTTACCATACATTTCTCTATATTTCTAATAGCTATTTGTGAACCATGCATTTAGAGTTTATATATTGCTGAATAATTCTCATTTTTAGTTTGTATCAACATTTGCAGTTTTCTAGTAACATCATCATGTAGCATATCCTAACAGGATGTAGCAGTCATCACAGCATTTCGAAACTTCTGTCTATCTTAAGCGAGTCTTCCTGCTTCTGTTACTGTCCTGTGTAGGTGGTATTTGATGTCTTGTGTCCATTTTCTGCTCGGTGTGCCTCTTGCTTGTCTCCCTGGCATCATCCCCTCAATTATGGTCTTCTTTTAAGGCCATCATACTGTTTGGCTAGTTTTATTTTACATTGATTTCTCTCAGGATGTCTGCATTGGTGATCTTTTTGGGCTATGGTATTTTGAGGATTTTTCTATAACATTTTGTTTCAAATGGTATTTTATTTTTTACTTTGTTGGTGATTGTCCTGGACTCACACCCATATATTGCCACTGGGAATATGCAAGTTCTTAGGAAGGTTAGTTTTGTTATCTTGCTTAGCCATATGTTTTTCATTTGTATCAGCTTCTTTAACACAATAACCAACCTCCTTCTGACTTCTTCACAGCTATCACAGTTTCTGTTGATAAAAGAAGCAAGGTATTCAAAACTGATGACTCTTTCTAATTGACTGTTGTTGATACTGAGAACTTGCTAGTGGTCTTGTCGCTTGTCATCATCTTAGTCTTGTTTCCTTTCAGAAATAGGTTTTGTTTTTCACTATGTTCTTTAATGGAGCTTAGAAAATGTTCACGACCTGCTTGACTGTGTGCCAGTAATGTTGTGTCATCAGCATATCTTAGTTCTGGTATCTCATGACCTCCAATGTTGAGGGGGTAATGTTATATCTCTGTTGGTAATTTATTATATTCCTCATTATGTTCTCTGCATAAATATTGAAGATCTATGGTAATAGGACACATCCTTGTTTGACTCCTTTTTCCACACTGAACTAATCAGATTTGTCACATTTTACTCTCACGGCTGCTTGCTGGTCTTGATATGTTTGTATGAGGCGGATTAGGAACTAGTATTATTAAGGAAAATAAAGAGCAGTTTAAAAACAAAATAGTCTTTATTAAAACAAATATTCTGAAAATGGTCACTAAGAGAAATATCTACAAAAAATAAATCTTAAATTCAATGTGCATGACTTTTGAAATTAAACTGGTTTTATGTACTTATTTACTGACATTTCTGATCATTTTACTCTTTTAACACTTCGCTGACCAACTTTTCAGCATATGCTTATCTCCCATTACAAGGGTGTTTACAAATTTTAGAGGGAAAAAATGCAGCACTATCTTGAAACATTTTAATTAAAATACAAATGAAATCCTCAATTTGAAATTTTCAATTTACCATTATGAATGATTGCATTATCTTAAGGAATTGTTCACCCCCAAAATTTATTTCAAGAGTCAGAATCATATTTCTTAATGTATCAAAACAAAATCATCTGCAAAAAATACTAGATTATTAAATGATTTACCTGCAGTATAAAACTGTATAGACGCCTGTGTGTTGCCGAGGCCCGAACGGGGAGCAAAGAATAGCAACACTGTTTACCTTCCACGCATGTCGTAAAAGGTTACTAAGGAGGATATGGGATGGAGTTGGCTGTCCCATCCCATATAGGGTCAGTGATCCAAAGCTATGCTGAAGTCGGATGTGTCAGGCCAAAAGACGCAGATATTGCAGCAATGCTGTAAACTATGACACAATGCATTCCGTTCTCTGGACTACATCCTGCTAATCTGCAGGAGTTTAAGAATGAACGCAGAAGAAGAAGAAACCGTATAGTAAAACACTATACCTGAGTGCATCCATATTGTAATGACGTACTAACGTGGATTAGATATTTTAGTTATACAGACACATTGTTTCTGAAATATCAAGATGAATTTGGCAACCATTAAATCTGGTCTATCTATCTATTCGCTAAACCCTTTGTTGCCTCTTTTATTTCAGTGGTCCATTATTTTCGTGGTCTGCCTTCACTGTATCTGTGTAGCATAGCTTGCTGTCTGATGGTAGTCTGCTGATGTGTGCAAGCTATTTTTTCTTTTGTCTCTTAATATATTCCAAGATTGGGATGGTACCTGTTCTTTGTCTAATGTCCTAATTTCTCACTCTGTCTCTTAGTGATATTCCTAGAATTCTGCGCAAGCATGCCATTTCAGCTGTCACATGTTTACATTTATCTTGTGCTGTCATTGTCCATGTTTGGCATTGGTAACTCAGCATTGGCATAATAATTGTTTTGAATGGTGTTATTTTTGGTGTTTAAATCTACATTTTTGTTTCTGAAGATTGGTGTCATTTGGCCTAGTTTATACCATAAATTTGATGATTGTTAAATTTTGTCTGCAAAGTGTTCAACTAATGCAGTGCTTATTGGTATTTTGAACTGATAATCCATAGGGAATCATAATCAATTTATGACATACTTTTTTTTAGTTTCAACTGTGATTTAGTTGATTTATAGTTTTTCACATTCTAATGACTTTCTAGTTTTCAGTGAATTGCTAAGTATGCTTTCTTGATAATAGTCTTTGGTTCTGTGCTGCAAATGATAAACAATAATCATGCTTCTTCTTCTTTCCTTCCTCTTTTACCCTTTACGGGTGTCGAGGGAGATACAATGTTCTTGTTCTAGCTTTTCTGGCAGCTTCAGATAATAGTATTTGGTGTTCGTGTAATGTCTCTTTGATGTTGTTGATCCAGCGTACTCTAGGTATAATCATGCACTTGTTCAATTTCTCTAATAATAAAATTTAGACCAACTCCTGAAATTTCTGCTAAGACAAACATAAATTATGCTTGCCACTTACAACAGACCATTTTATTTCTGTAAATTAGTTAAATTCAGTGCAAATAAGGAAATGGCATGTAGTCTAAATGGTTTTCTTGAGAACAAAAGAAATCCGGGTTGTGATTTCCCACATGACACGGCCACTCATGGCAGTCAACTCAGCTGTAAATAGGTATGTGCCACATGAGTTGGGGAAGGTAAACACAGTATGGAAGGGAACTGGCAACCCCACCTAATAGTTGCTGTGGTTTAGTACATGAAGAGTTATATTCATACTCGATGGCAGATTACTGCTATGGGACCTACAGGTTAGGACATTTTAGTGCAGAAAACATGTTTCCTGCTACAGGTGTATTATGTTGTTTCTCAGAAAACCTTTCAATGTCCATTAACACTTCTATTTATATTATTTTCACTTTTGTGGTATTCTAAGAAACTTTGTAGAATCTCATTTAAAAAAAAGAAATTTCATAGTCATGGTTATTGATCCATATTTCACAGCAATAAATTACTACTGGGTATATGCTTGCTCTGATAAGGTATAATTTAGTGCCAGTGTCTTGCAATATTTTCTTTTTTGTCTAATTTGGGTTTCACTGTTGCAATTCTACCTTCATAACTGCTTCTGTGTTCATTCTCAAACTTCTGCAGATTAACAGGATGTACTCCAGAGAATTAAATGCATTGTGTCATGGTTTACAGCTTAGCAGTGATATATGTGCCTTTCATCCAGGAACATCTGACTTCATCATGACATCTGGATCACTTTGACCCTATAGAAACCTATGGAATGTGACAGCCAACTACACCCCAGTCTTCTTAGTCGTCTCATATGGAAAGTAAACAGTGTTGCTATTCTTTGCTTTCAGGCCAAAAACACACAGATGTATTAAAGAAGTTAAATGTAGAATTGAAAGGGCAAAATTTCACAAGATGAAGAACATGCTATGTGATATACTGAGGTAGAATTAAGAACACCATGGACAGATACAAAAAAAAAAACCACGGGAGATAGATATTTGGGAAATTATTAACAGCACACGAAACAGAAGGATGTGAAAAGACACCAGTGCCGGATTTACCTATAAGCTAAACAAGCTATAGCTTAAAAAACAATTTTATTTCACTGTCTATATATTCTTAATAATAAATTATTCTTAATAATACTTCCAATAAAGGCATGGACAGGGCAGTATATTTACACACTCAACCATATCGCTGAGGATAGAATTCGCTGGAGGACTGTGTGCTGAGGCATCCAATGTGGTACCCCCTACGACCTGAAGGGTTACGGGTTTATTTATTGATTTTCTTAATAGTTTAAGGGCCCCATATCTCAAACAGCTTAGGTCCCTATCAAGTCTAAATCCGGCCCTGAAAGACACGCTGACATATGTCTACATCACATGGCATAAGCCATAAGAAGAAGATTGCAGTTCTTCCGGCAATGCCACTACTAATAGGCTCGAAGTCTAGAGAAATAAGATTGTAGAAACTAGACGGACAAACAGGAAACAGAACAAAATTGACCACGTCGTCATATGAATGCTAAATCAATTGGATAATGAAATGCCAACAGTATTCTTCTTCTGCGTTCGTTCTCAAACTCCTGCAGATTATCGCAGAGAACGGAATGCGTTGTTTCATGGTTTATAGCATTGCTGCGATATCTGCGCCTTTCGCCCTGACACATCCGACTTCAGCGTGGCTTTGGGTCACTGGCCCTATATAGGATGGGACAGCCAACTCCATCCCATAACCTCCTTAGTCGCCTTTTACGACATGTGTGAAAGGTAAACAGTGTTGCTTTTCTTTGCTCCCATTTTGGGTCCCGGCAACACACAGGCGCCAATAGTAGTAATTCCGATTATTATTTGATTTCTGCTGTAAGTGTAGAACATTGGAAATGTCAATGATAACTTTAATGAACTATGTAGAGCTCGAGACAATATAAAATAAAAATCTTTACCTTGCTACAACCAAAACTGTAGACGGGACATCAGGGTCGAAGACTTTGCAAAGGGATTTTATTTTTCTTCTTCTTCAGTGTTCATTCTCAAACTCAGTGGCGTAGCGAGACGGGGGCGGAGGTGCGGACCGCCCCGGGCGGCATCATCGGGAGGGCGGCAAATTTATTTTCGTCCAGTCTTTCACAATCACTGACAAATTCTTTTTTTCATGGCACAAGGGCGGAAAATTATGATTCCGCCCCGGATGCCATTGACCCACGCTACGCCACTGTGCACAAGTCTATGCATTTCTGCGAACCAGTCGATTTTAGTTCTTGATTCTTGATTAGAAACTGGCTTCACAGCTGGCGGGACATTCCCATAAGTGCTCCGCTCCAGCAGACATCCCAGTGTATGTAGACTCAGAGTCCCGGTCAGATGTTGATTGTGGGATCTTCGTGACTTTCAAAAAATGTACTTTTATTCTCTCACCTCTGGACAGCGGCGTGCATAGGGTAATTGCAGCCCGGTGCGATGAATATTTGAACCCCCCACCTGCCTGAAATTGATTTTAAAAATTCCGAGTAAAATTTTATAAGTTTATTAATATTATCGATTTTATCCACATTTAACAAATGTATTTAAAATAATAAATTTAAAATTACAAATTGCGAGCTTTTTGACTAGCGAAGTTATTAATGACTGTGTCGAAGCTCACATCATTTACCAGCTCATGTTCGATTGATATAATTGCGAGGTTGTTTAATCTCAAGTTGTTCATAGTTGACCTGCGATAGTTTTTGATTAATTTGAGTTTGGAGAAACTTCTTTCACGTGTAGCTATACTAACTCCTTGAGTTAGGAACATACACAGTAAAAGACAATATTGGACACTGAATGGGAAAGCTGATGTTTGTGAATAAAGACAAGTAATTCCATAGTCCCTTGGTCCTTTAAGTTCAAGACCGAAGGTGCTGCGACAAAATTCATTAATCGCTTTCTCTCGAGTAAAAATTCATTCTTGTCGATGTCATCATAAAGGAGCGTTGTGAAGTTCAAAGTCGACTCGATCGTCTAATAGTTGCTTTGGAGAAAGAAAGCCAAACTTGTCAGCAACCTCATGCATTTGTGCAATTCTTGTTGAACTCTCCTGATTCACTCTGTCCATGGAAGCGCATATTTCCAACTAAAGTTCATTTCTGTAGCTTAAACCGGCATCTGCGGCTTCTTCTCCAGGCATGGCAAAGACTGGCAAAGGATGGAGCAACACAGGAACAAAAAGACCAAGAAATCACCTACCAAGAAAAGAAGACCCTCATCAAAGCCATCAAGAAAGTCGACCACCCAAAAGACAATTACCACTATCTCAACAGAGCAGAGCAGGTTATTATCTTCCGCCTCAGAACAGGACACAACAGATTAAACAGCCACTTAAATAGACTAAGATTGATCCCATCACCACCGTGCCTTTGTGGGCAGGCAGCACAGACAGCTGAACATATCCTGCAAGACTGCAATTCACTAAACCAGTTAAAGGAAGAACACTGGTCTACAGAGATGGATATCCACAGAAAGATGTATGGGAGCACTGAGGAGCTTTCAAATACAGCAGCATTTATTAAGAAAAAAGGACTTGCTGTGTAGACATGTCAAACTCCGAACGAGAAGAAGAAGAAGACAAGCCAGTACGACATCTTAACTATCAAAATTATTTTCTTTCACCGGTAAGATTTTCTAAAAGGAAAAAGACATATAGAGCCAAATCTGGAGAATGTGATGGGTGTAGAATAATTTCAATATTCAAATCTAGAGAATATGATGGGTGTGGAATAATTTCAATATTCAAATCGTTGACTGTTTGCAACGCAAGCCATGCTTTATGAGACGGTGCATTATTTTGAAGCAAGAACATAATTTGAGAGCGAGTTACCCCTCGTTTTCTGGTCAGTCTTTTTAAGTTTGGTAAGTTTGGTATGGAGATCAACATACCACTGGCCTTTAGTCGTCTTGCATTGAGGCAAGTTACTTTTCATTATGACACATTTCACGTCCCATACAATCAAAATCACTTTTCTTGCATATTTCTTTACTCTTTGATTGATATGCGTTGGTAATGGTGATTCTAACAGACTCCCATAGTATTCTGAAAAATCAGTTCTGGATTCTGCCCTTTGCACCTCATTCTGCGTTGAAGAAACATAGATAGTACCGCTGGAACCACACAGGGTAAAATGGGGAGCGTACTTACCCAGCGAAACACAGGAACAATTAACATGCATACCCTTCGACATTTGCTGGGAGAGATTGGGCACCTAAGTGCCTGTCAGTCATCGTTCTTCATCATGATGTGCCATCTTCGCGACGAAAGTTGGTTGCAACGGACTTCCAACATCCCCTTTCTTTTGCCTTGGTTATGCACTCTGCCAGACTGTAACCTGTCTATCTCGTGATATTTCTCTCCCACTTGTATCTCTACCTACCCGTACTCGCCTCCCCTCAATCAAGTAAGGTCTGCAATAAGGTGTCATGTCTTTTAATATGTTCAAAATATATTATTTATTTTATCTTTATTTCTTTAATAGTTTTTACATTATACATACATACACACACACACATACATACATACTCACACACACATGCATACAAACACATACACACACACACATACACACATACAAACACACACATACACACACGTATATACACATACACACATACACACACATTGACATACACACACGTATACACATATACACATACACACACACATACACACACGTATACACACATACACACACGTATACACACACGTATACACACATACACATACATACACACGTGCATGTTCATTATTACATGATGGTCAGACAGTCCCATATGTAAGCTTAAATATATATATATGGGTTATCAAGGAATAATTTTGATCAAAATATATCTGTGTAATAAATCTGTGTTTTGTGATCTTCATGTTTCATTATTACCTTGTTTGTATCACAATATTTTATTATTATTATAATAATTTTTTAAGTAACATTATTGGTTTGTGTTTTTGAGATCCCCAGGAATCGTGAGAACTCTTGCTTCCTATAGTTAGTTAGTCGTTGGATCATCATCACTGCACTCCGGACAAGCCCATAGATGCTCAGATCTCTCCATGAGTCTAGCCGCCATTCCCAGTACGCAGTTGATTGACCATCATTCTTTCTTGCCCACGAAAACTGCTCCTTCCTAGCGACACCACATTCAACCCAAATTTCTTGCTTCCTATGTGCAGTGAGATGGTTTTTCTGAGCTTTCTTTCAGACCAAGGAGATTTCAGCTTTCGGCTTAGTGCAGTGCCTATTTAAAGAGACTTCTACTCAGAGAGGGTCTATAATTGTATAGATGACATGCTACAAAGCTTCCATAAGAGAGTCTCAATATAACGGCATGTCATCTACTAAGGTTTTCTGTTGCATTGGTGGTACTCTTATAGTAATGGTGCTCTTCTTTCAACCGCGGACATGATCCAATTTCGCTCTTATTATTCTGCGTTCGTTCTCAGACTCCTGATCAGCTTTATGTAGTTCGGAGAACGAAGTGCATTGTGTTATAGCGTACATCTTAGCTGCGATATATGCGCTTTTCGGCATTCCAGTTCCTACTTCAGCATAGCTTCTGCGTCCCTTTGGCTCTTTTTGGGTCACACCAACGCGAGCCCAAGACCTGCTTAGTCGCCTCTTACAACATGATTGGCAGGTAGCAATGTCGCCTTTCTTTACTCCAATTTATGACTACGGAGGGGGTGCAAAGGGAACGCATTGCTCTTGGCGGACCCAGGGTTAGCAGATAACCAAGATCCCAAAAGTGCCTCCTCGTGGCGCACCCTGGTAACAGAAATACAGCGGCTAATGCTGATTCTGGCTAAACCTTTTGGGTATCGTGTCCGTGAATGTGGAAGTAACAGATGGAATGAGATTTGACTGCAAAAAGACAGTTAATAACTCCGACACCACTGTGCCAACACATGCAGCAACACTGTCGACACACAGTGAAGCTAGAAAGTCTGGTAGAAGCATTGGAGGGCGGCCAATGTAGTCGGTACGAAGCAAGCAGATGTTCCAATAAAAATAAAAGCACAATGAGTACACTGAGAAAGATGCACAGCGCTAGAGGGCAGCGTCATGTGTAAAAAGCATGGAAGACGGTTCGATGAAATTGGAACTAAAGCATTGTTTGCTCGAAACAAGCTTCTAGTTACCAGTGATCCCATCCTGGGCGCAACTCTACTGTAGAGTCTTTCCTATACCGGAAGCGTGCTCGCGGAGAGAAAAGGTTCAGTACCCGATGGGCACAGGCATAGCAGTCCGAGGTGACAAGCACTGTTCAGCTCCAGAACAAAGCACAAATTCCTAACGTTCCTACATATGTGTACAGATTCAGACCTGGACTAGGGACTCACGAAGTTGGTGAATAACGCTTCGGCTAAGAAGACGAACGATCCCGAGCCCAACTCTTCTGTCAAGTTCTTCCTAAACCGGAACCAGGCTTGAGGCCGAGAAAAGGTTTAGTATCCGATGAGCACGGGCACAATACGTCTAATTACACGAGGCATGTTCACTGACTGCGGAACGCCTCGTGCAGGACAGACGTGAAAGACAAACCGTCTCGGCATAGAGTCAGAACACATTCACCGTCTGGCTACAGATAGGAAGGCTGTCACAGGCTAGGGTAGCCCACCCGAATTGTCAAGGCATGCCGAAATCGGATGTGCTAGGCCTACAAGGCGCATAACGGTGGCACAACGTAATCACGCTCCCGGCGGAAATCGCACGGATAACCGTGCTAGTTACAATGGAGCGAACGCAAAACAAACAAACAAATGACTCCGGAAACACTCAGGCGACAATTTGGTTGTATCCTCAACGTTTTTAACCATCAGCTTATAATAATAGAGGTCGTGTTCTGGTAATCCAGTCACCGCGAATTCAAGAGTATGTGTTTAAGAGTGTGTTGCTGAACCAAAACTGCCTGGGTATATAATATATCACGTTTTTATCATACCAATTTTATTATTGGAGCACCTTAAGGGGATCAACATGTGATATATTCTATCCAGAACGTGGTCTTCCTTATGGCTCTATTGAATTCTCCTCGGTCTTGAGCAACGTGTACCGCCTCCTTTAGGGCAGACATTCCTGTATGTCTTCTGTCCAAGGGCGTCTTGGTTGGCCTTTACACCTGTTACCTTCTATCGTCCCTCAAATATCATTATCTCCATACCTTTATGTCTCTTAACATGACCGAAAAAAGCTAGTTGCTCAATTAATATGGTTTTCAGAAGCCAGCCCTCTTGGGCGATGATTGTGCTTTGTACCTCCTGGTTTGTTTTCCTTGCTGTCCATCGTTTTCTCAGAACTATTCTATAGAATTTTAATTTAAATGATGTTATATTGGACAATGTTTTATTAGTACCCATGTTTCGCATGCTTTGCATTCGTCGTTACTGGAAACACACATGTTTGTAATAAGCACAATTTGGTTCTTATTTGGTTCACAAGGGATATCATTCTAATTTCCAGTTTTTGTACACAGGAATCATGGTCAACCTACATATGAGTTTTTCATAATAATATTTTTTAACATTTTAGACAAATGCATACAACAGAAAAAAGAACAAACTATTTGTTTAATTCGTGTTTAAATTCAAGATGTAGCAGGACTACATTTCTTCTCTTTTTTGGACACAATAATTAGTCTTTCACTTCTTCCACGTCCTGTTTTCTTAATAAATCCTGCTTTATTTGAAAGCTCCTCAGTGCTCCCATACATCTTTATGTGGATATCCATCTCCGTGGGCCAGTGTTCTTACCATTACTGGTTTAGTGTATTGCAGTCTTGCAGAATATGTTCAGTGGTCTGTGCTGCCTGCCCACAAGGGCACAGAGGTGATGGGACCAGTCTCAGTCTATTTAAGTGGCTGTTTAATCTGTTGTGTTCTGTTCTGATGCGAAAAGTAATAACCTGTTTTGCTCTGTCGAGATACTGGTAATTGTCTTTTGGGTGGTCAACTTTCCTGATGGTTTTGATGAGTGTCTTTTTCTTGGTAGGCGATTTCTTGGTCTTTTTGTCCCTGTGTTTCTCCATCCTTTGCCAGCTGTCTGCCTTTTCAATTTCCTGGTATGCCACAGTGGGATGATAACTAATAAGGGGAGAATAATTAATTGAAACAAATGTATTGACAATTGTTCTTATTATCTCCCTTCGATTGTAAACGTAAAACCGCCTTTTATAAAATGTCAAGTTCTCTGTTTACAGTGATTAAATTAGTGGGTTTAAAAAAAAAATAAAGCATTATGTTAAATCAAAGTGACTATCTAAGACACAATAGTCACGTTTTCTTCCTGTAAACAGAGCCCTTTTTCTATCTCGTACAGTTCACGAAAGTAAGATTGCTGCTAAGATGTCAAAATTAGGACCTATAAGAAAAGACAAACACATTGCGTGGTGTTGACTGTGATATGTGCTTTAGATCAGTGGTCAGCCCGAGTAATGTGTACTAAACTGTGTATAGTAGATTTATGATCAGCCCGTATAATGTAGACTGTGCTATGTATGATAGATCATTGGTCGGCCTGTGTGATGTGGAGTGTGCTATGTATTATAGATCAGTGGTCAGTCCATGTGGTACGGAAACCAGAAAATGGAGCTCATATTAGTTGCACTATTACCTAACATGCACATTGTAAATGGTGACTAAGAAAGTTTTGAGGGTTGAGTTGGCTGACCCATTCTATTGACGGTCTAGTGATCCAGGATCCAGAAGTCACAGGATTTCCTAGTCAAAAAGGTGACTTTAGCTTAAGGCTGGAGATGGATTTAGCTGATATGTCAAGACCAAATATCACTTGGAAAAGCAAAATCAATGATATAGATTCATACATGTCTACAAGAACCATTACTTTCAATATTAAACGCATGCGGTTGCATCTGTGGGTCCCACAAATGTCCCACTAGACAAACCACCCATGCAACAGAAAACCTTAGTAGATGACATGCGGTTATATTGAGGCTTCTTTATGGAAGTTTATAGCATGTCATCTATGTGTCTTTTTCTTGGTAGGCGATTTCTTGGTCTTTTTGTCCCTGTGTTTCTCTATCCTTTGCCAGCTGTCTGCCTTTTCAATTTCCTGGTATGCCACAGTGGGATGATAACTAATAAGGGGAGAATAATTAGTTGAAACAAATGTATTGACAATTGTTCTTATTATCTCCCTTCGATTGTAAACGTAAAACCGCCTTTTATAAAATGTCAAGTTCTCTGTTTACAGTGATTAAATTAGTGGGTTTAAAAAAAATAATAAAGCATTATATTAAATCAAAGTGACTATCTAAGACACAATAGTCACGTTTTCTTCCTGTAAACAGAGCCCTTTTTCTATCTCGTACAGTTCACGAAAGTAAGATTGCTGCTAAGATTTCAAAATTAGGACCTATAAGAAAAGACAAACACATTGCGTGGTGTTGACTGTGATATGTGCTTTAGATCAGTGGTCAGCCCGAGTAATGTGTACTAAACTGTGTATAGTAGATTTATGATCAGCCCGTATAATGTAGACTGTGCTATGTGTGATAGATCAGTGGTCAGCCTGTGTGATGTGGAGTGTGCTATGTATTATAGATCAGTGGTCAGTCCGTGTGGTGCGGAAACCAGAAAATGGAGCTCATATTAGTTGCACTATTACCTAACATGCACATTGTAAATGGTGACTAAGAAAGTTTTGAGGGTTGAGTTGGCTGACCCATTCCATTGACGGTCTAGTGATCCAGGATCCAGAAGTCACAGGATTTCGTAGTCAAAAAGGTGACTTTAGCTTAAGGTTGGAGATGGATTTAGCTGATATGTCAAAACCAACTATCACTTGGAAAAGCAAAATCAATGATATAGATTCATACATGTCTACAAGAACCATTACTTTCAATATTAAACGCATGCGGTTGCATCTGTGGGTCCCACAAATGTCCCACTAGACAAACCACCCATGCAACAGAAAACCTTAGTAGATGACATGCGGTTATATTGAGGCTCCTTTATGGAAGCTTGTAGCATGTCATCTATACAATTATAGACATCCTCTGAGTAGAAAACTCATTCAATGGGCATTGCACTGAGCTGAAGTCTCCTGGGTATGAAAGAAAGCTCACAAAAAAATTACCGCACTGTACATAGGAATTAAGAGCTAAGAGCACCCATTTCTTGTGGTTCCGAATCAGTAAATCAATATTAAATCGACAAATATATCTACTTGCATGGTTTATACTTCTATTGATAAGGGGGGGGGGATGGTTAACTCCCTTTCACTCTTAAGAAATCATAAAATGTTTTTTTATTGCTAGTAATTTAGTCAAATGACAGGTGAAACCCCTCTAGTAACGATTTTTTTCACAAAAAATTGTAATCACCCCTTTCTCAGTACAAATATGGAATTATTTCATACAACAACGGAAGAATGCCTTTTTTACATTAGTTTTTTTAAGGTAAAACCCCTTCCACATCGAAAACGTCTCTACGGCCCTGATAGTTATCTATGGGCATTCATGGAACAATGAACTCTACATCAAAATCAACTAAGTTGCTGCTTACGAAATGTTTGACAGGTAACAGTGTAGCTATTATTTGCTCCCCTTCCAGTCCCGGCTAAACAAGGGTAGTTTTTTATTCACTTCTCCCACCCAGGCCCGGTAACACAAGGGCAGTTTCTATTGGAAATTAAGTTCATTTAACTACCATTGCTTTCAGATTGTTCACTAGAAACAAATTGTCAAAGATATTATTTCTTTTTAATTGTATCAAAGAACACAGGTTAGCTCTTTTGGAAATCTAATTTATTCATTGGATGATCCACTGACAGACTCCTGACAATCACATAATATTTTGAAATAATTTAAGACGTCTACAGAAAATACGTTATGACCACTGATTTATGTATAAATAGATTTACGCCTTTACAATCGCCTGCGCTTAGTGTTACCATGCCCCCGTGTCAAAAAGCGTGCCAAACTCGTAAACATGATCACACTTCTCTTGTTTTCACGAAGCTATACCAAGTGTGTTGATTCGAACACGTGACACATTCGTTATATGCATATTATTAAACTTATAGAAACCGGGACACGTCACAACCGGGCGAGATATCAGGCAGCGATATAAAACCAAGACAATCCCCGTGAGACCGCGATTAACACACATATCTGCCATTCATATAAACAAACGCATATTTCCGCTATTATAGTGAGAAATATATTTATCAAGACAAAATATTTTAAGTTTACATTTTAAAAACCTTAAACAACACAATATATGTTTTTATATTGTGAATTTGCGTTATTTTTTAAAGTGAATCTCTCTCAACCATTAAGTTTTTAAAACTCATAAACTGCAATTCCGTCCCCCCCCCCTCTTCCCCCAGAAACGTGACAATGTACATATTCAGAGAATTGCAGTAATGGTATTGACTAGATGTGATTTGAGAAGGTGTTCCCTCTCCGGAAAGATCAGAAGAACGCGTGATCAGCAAGTGACTGGGACACTGAGCTTATACACTTTTAGATGGCTGACGTCATGGCAAACAGAGCATATATAGGAATGCTCCCAGTTCTGTGACACTTATTCATAGTAAAAAATCAAGAATCCTCAGAATTTATTTTTTTTAAAATTAATTTCTTGTAAAATGTGACAATTAAGAATTTAAGTCATTAAAAACTATACATTATCACTGTATCCAAATATTTTCTTTTTTTTCAAAAAAAATGTATTTACAATAAAACAAAATGAAATAATTTGACTGAACATTTGTTTTTAATCTGTTAATTAAGATTAAGATAGTAAAAAAATGACAAAAAAAAGTCGAGCGAAGCACACAAATACGTTAAAGTGTTTGGGTGTAAATACAAATAATACTAAAATTTAAGTAATTACAAAGTTATTTCATGACAAAAAAGTCGAGTGAAGCACTTTCTAAGCAGCTCTCCTATACCCCCGTAATCCTCTCTCGAGGCGGTATGACATAGCAGGCGCCGACATCGAAAGCCACTCGGACGCTGAGTATAGCTCACCACTCAGCTGAGCACGTTTATGCTGTTAACATTCCGTACGACCGAAAACTTCACCCCGGTGACTTCGTCCTGTCTTAACATGTCATATGGGGAGGAACCAGCCTAGATCCCAAGCGGTACTGTGACGAGCGAGCTGACTCGACACTGGCTGAACCTTGACCCCGCGGTGGAGTCTAAGACATGTGAACGGACTACTGACACTGGTTCCCATACAAAGTCAAGAGCCAACTTTTGTAAAGTTCCGCGGGGAACTTGAACCTTATACGGACATTATACCTTAACATCCATGAGTATATGTGCCACACATTTTGTTACCAATGACAACAGTGAGGGAAGAATGTCGCGCATATTGCTTTCAAAAAACGTTTCTATATATAGGACAACGGGGAAAGTTACATAAAATCTCTCAATATAAATTAGAGTTATTAATTTAAATGATATTGCCAATTATCAGATCAAAATATTTGTGTTTTGATGATTTATTAATATCTCATACTTATTACCACCCTTGATTTTGGAGTACATGTCCGGTTATGTCCCTTGGTAAATAAATGCTACTATCTTTAACTTCCGGTTCAAATAATGTTTTTGTTTTGCTGAATCAAGAACTGGTTGATCACTAATTTAACATATTAATATCGTAGAAATTAAATATCTATGTTACTGAAACTGATTTAATGTTTTCCATATTTACATCATGGTTCGTTCAACCTTATTTAATTCGATAATGAAGATATAAAGCAAATTGCAATGAAACGAGAGACATGGAAGGAAATCTAACTAAATGTTTGTTGTTGTTAAGTTAGATACTTGGACAAAATTTTTAGAATTATGCTACATTTCTACATAATTACAAATAATATAGTTAGATACTACTTCAAAAATGCAATTCATCGATACCTCAACCAAGTCTGTACGTCAACCCTGAAAAAATGTTACATATTTTTTTCGAATGAGTTTGACATCAAAATAATTTACATTGAAACACATATTGGAAAATATAAATAAAACGTGTGACCACAGTGACAAAATGTACCCAAGCTGATAATTTCTAACTTATCTTTGTTATTTTCAATAATACAAGCCACAAACTATATGTTGTGAAGACAAGACACATCTATTGATCCTATTTCTATAATTTTTAGGTGCGCGCAGAACTAATTAATATAAAAGAAGGCAGCAAATTCACATAATTAAAATGAAAATAAATTATAAGACTATTGAATATAATTAAATACCACAGAAATTATATATATTTGTGTTGGCAAAGCCAAGACACATCTATTGATCCTATTTCTATAAGTTTTAGGTGCGCGCAGAACTAATTAATATGAAATAAGGCAGCAAATTCACATAATTGAAATGAAAATAAATTATAAAACTATTGAATATAGTTAAATACAACAGTAATTATATATATTTGTGTTGGCAAAGCCAAGACACATCTATTGATCCTATTTCTATAATTTTTAGGTGCGCGCAGAACTAATTAATATGAAAGAAGGCAGCAAATTCACATAATTGAAATGAAAATAAATTATAAAACTATTGAATATAGTTAAATACAACAGTAATTATATATATTTGTGTTGGCAAAGCCAAGATACATCTATTGATCCTATTTCTATAATTTTTAGGTGCGCGCAGAACTAATTAATATGAAAGAAGGCAGCACATTCACATAATTAAAATGAAAATAAATTTTAAAACTAATGAATATAATTAAATACCACAGAAATTATATATATTTGTGTTGGCAAAGACAAGACACATCTGTTGATCCAATTTCTATAATTTTTAGGTGCGCGCAGAACTAATTAATATTAAAAATGGCAGCAAATTCACATAATTAAAATGAAAATAAATTATAAGACTATTGAATATAATTAAATACCACAGAAATTATATATATTTGTGTTGGCAAAGCCAAGACACATCTATTGATCCTATTTCTATAATTTTTAGGTGCGCCCAGAACTAATTAATATGAAAGAAGGCAGCAAATTCACAAAATTGAAATGAAAATAAATTTTAAAACTATTGAATATAATTAAATACCAAAGAAATTATATATATTTGTGTTGGCAAAGACAAGACACATCTGTTGATCCAATTTCTATAATTTTTAGGTGCGCACAGAACTAATTAATATTAAAAATTGCAGCAAATTCACATAATTAAAATGAAAATAAATTATAAGACTATTGAATATAATTAAATACCACAGAAATTATATATATTTGTGTTGGCAAAGCCAAGACACATCTATTGATCCTATTTCTATAATTTTTAGGTGCGCGCAGAACTAATTAATATGAAAGAAGGCAGCAAATTCACATAATTGAAATGAAAATAAATTATAAAACTATTGAATATAGTTAAATACCTCAGTAATTATATATATTTGTGTTGGCAAAGCCAAGACGCATCTGTTGATTCTATTTCTATAATTTTTAGGTACGCGCAGAACTAATTAATATGAAAGAAGGCAGCAAATTCACAAAATTGAAATGAAAATAAATTTTAAAACTATTGAATATAATTAAATACCAAAGAAATTATATATATTTGTGTTGGCAAAGACAAGACACATCTGTTGATCCAATTTCTATAATTTTTAGGTGCGCACAGAACTAATTAATATTAAAAATGGCAGCAAATTCACATAATTAAAATGAAAATAAATTATAACACTATTGAATATAATTAAATACCACAGAAATTATATATATTTGTGTTGGCAAAGCCAAGACACATCTATTGATCCTATTTCTATAATTTTTAGGTGCGCGCAGAACTAATTAATATGAAAGAAGGCAGCAAATTCACATAATTAAAATGAAAATAAATTATAAGACTATTGAATATAATTAAATACCACAGAAATTATATATATTTGTGTTGGCAAAGCCAAGACACATCTATTGATCCTATTTCTATAATTTTTAGGTGCGCGCAGAACTAATTAATATGAAAGAAGGCAGCAAATTCACATAATTGAAATGAAAATAAATTATAAAACTATTGAATATAGTTAAATACAACAGTAATTATATATATTTGTGTTGGCAAAGCCAAGACACATCTGTTGATCCTATTTCTATAATTTTTAGGTACGCGCAGAACTAATTAATATGAAAGAAGGCAGCAAATTCACAAAATTGAAATGAAAATAAATTTTAAAACTATTGAATATAATTAAATACCACAGAAATTATATATATTTGGGTTCAATACAAGAATCCGTTAACAAATCACGTGACAACATACCAACTTTTTAATTTCATGTGCTATTGCACTATCTCGGAAACTTGAAAAGTCGTAACTTAAATTACTGATCTAACAATTTGCACGCAATGAACTGGCCATCCACATCTCACTCAGTGCGCATCGTGCAATGTGTCAAATAGTCTGTATATCCGACTTTTAGGTATTTCGTTCCATCTAATTATGTTAGCTATGTGTTCCGTAGAAAGCTGTCCACTAATTCTTGTATTGTACCTATATTTGTATTGGCAAAGGCAAGATGCATCTGTTGATCCAATAACTATAATTTTTAGTTGCGCAGAACTAATTAATATTAAAATTGCAGAAAATTAGCATAATTAAAATGAAAATAAATTATCAAACTATTGAATATAATTAAATACCACAGAAATTATATATATTTGGGTTCAATTCAAGAATCCGCGGACAAATCACGTGACAACATACCACTTTTTAATTTCTTGGGCTTGTTGGTTTATTCTCTTTTCATCTAGTCTTAAAACATAACCGAGGTATTTCCATCTGCATTTTCTTATGACGTTTGAAACATATTCTTGGTGTGCTTTCTTTCTTAAATCACTATTTGTGACGAAATCGCTCCATTTTATGTTCATCAGTTTCCGGAGACATTTGTTTTCGAAGCTGTTTAATTTTGATCTATTGCTTGAGTTGATTTCCAGCTTTCTCTTTCATATGTTAATACTGAGACAATATAGGAGTTGAATAGCTTTAGCTTGGTGTTTCTTCCTAGATCTTTTGGCTTTCAGATATTAGTTTGGTAAATGTGCTGGCTGCAACTGCTATGTGTGTATTTATTTCTTTCATTGAGTCTCCATCAACAAACATTTGGCTACCCAAGTAATTAAAGTTGGAACTTTTTCCAGTATTTGGTTGTTTACTGAGATGTTATTTGTTGAACTGGTAAGTCCTGTGATTTTTGATTTATCTGAAAATATGAGAAAAATCTGGCTTGGGGTTTATAACTATTGATATTGAGAGTTCTCATGGAGCACAATGGGAAATACAGAATAATTGCTTCAATTATGATGATTGGGGTTAAAGTCAATACTATAAGTCTTTAATGCTTCATGGTTTACAACTTGTCTGTGATAGATGCTCCTTTTGACAATATGCAAATGAACAAAATATTCAGAACATCCATTGTCAAAACTATAACTATTTCTAAACTTCTGGATATCACATTGATCTATTGCCTGGGTGTGCTGATATTCGTGGTAATAAGAGAGCAGACAGACTTGTATCTGTGAATTTAAGATAAACACTGGTGATGTACTGAAGTTTGTGGTCATTTGCTGGAGTGGACACTGGGATAGATGAGGTATCCAGGAGGTATCCATGCTGCATCCAAGGCAATTCAGTATCTTCTTCTTCTTCGTTCATTCTCAAACTCCTCCAAATTAGCAGGATGTAGTCCAGAGAACGGAATGTCTTGTGTCATGGTTTACAGCAATGATGCAATATCTGCGCCTTTCGGTCTGACACATATGACTTTAGCATAGCTTTGAGTCATGTTGACCCTATATGGAATAGGACAGCCAACTCCATCCGATAACCTCCTTAGTCGCCTCTTACAACATGCATGGAAGGTAAACAATGTTGCTGTTCTTTACTTTCCTCCCAGACCTCGGTAACACATGGGCAGCAATTCAATATTATTTATGGTATAAATAGAACTGAGAACACGTCGAGTAGAATTAAGAGTGTTTATCCAGCTAGCTAGCCATGGGGACTATCAGCAAGCATATTCTTTGACATCTTCTCAGGGAGATGTAGAATTGTGGGTTTGCCTTGAAGTACAATAACATGGATTAACCAATAGCTTCTTTAATGTGATATTTCTTTAGCAGAACATCATCAAGCACTTCTACTCTCTGTTCTGTGCAACCATCATCAAGCACTGCTACTCTCTGTTCTGTGCAACCATCATCAAGCACTGCTACTCTCTGTTCTGTGCAACCATCATCAAGCACTGCTACTCTCTGTTCTGTGCAACCATCATCAAGCACTGCTACTCTCTGTTCTGTGCAACCATCATCAAACACTGCTACTCTCTGTTCTGTGCAACCATCATAATTTCTCCAGTGTCATATTAAGGAGGCCCTTTTCTTCTGCATTCTTTTTCAAACTCCTTCAGATTAACAGGATGTAGTCTGGAGAATTAAATGCATTGTGTCATGGCTTGCAACTTGGCTGTGATATCTTGGCCATTGGTCCTGACACATTTGACTTTAGCATAGTTTCTATGTCATTTGACCCTGTAAGGGATGTGACAGCCAACTCGACCCCCTAAAAGCCTGAATCACCTCTTACAACATGCATGACATGTAAAATATTCACTATTATTTTCTCCCCTTTCAGGCCGGACAACAAGGGCGAAGAAGGTTCTTGCCAGAATCTTTTTTGCCTATTCATTTATTACTACGGATTAACTGTCTGTCAATATTTGATGTAAGTAAAACTGAAACTCTACATCTTTTTAAAATGTTTGATCTCTTCTATTCTATGACCCTTTTTGTATTATGAAAGTAAATATTAAATGTCTGCAATGAATAAATCATCAATCCACAGACAAAAGTCCACAAGTAAAAAGTACAAAGAAAAGTTTGTTGGAGGTCGTAGAAGCTCAAATTCAAGGTAGTAACAACATCAGTGTATTTGTTGTCCTCTATTTTGTTATATTTCTTATACTATATATTTATCCAAGACTGGTAACATTACATCTGTGTCCATGTGGGCAGACAATGGAACATATCCTGCAAGACCCCATCAAGGCCAGCACCGTGCCGTGGTGATGGAGCTTAGTTCAGCCATCAGGGGCTGGAAACTAAGACTGGTCGGGCAGTCCCATTCGAGCAGGACCATAGTCCTGCCCAAGTAAGCAGAGTGCTGAAGACGGAGGCATCCAGCAAAAAGGCGCACAGATAATCAGGATGCCACGCACAAAACACAATGGAAACATGTCTACATCTATAAATAGTTATGGTGCCTGCCCTGTGGCGGACGTTCAGGCAGGGACGGTGCCGGGCCCTATACCTCGAAAGGGCCCAACCTCAGTTACTGAAAGTCCTTCTCAATTGCCTCGAGGAGCCAGGAGGCAAGGGAATAGAGCTACTGGCCAAACAAACTTTAAACGACCAATAAAAATAATGCACTGGAATGCTGAGGGTGTCAACAGTAAAAGAGATGGATACAGCAAAAAATTGGAACTTGAAAATGTCCTCAGTGAAGAACAAGTTAATATATGCTGTATCCAAGAAACACATCTCAGCAGCGACATAGCCTTCAAAATCAGAGGCTACCAGTGCTACCGATCTGACCGAAAGGACAGGCGAAAGGGTGGAATTCTGACACTTGTTAAAAACAATATCAGCGCATGTCAGCTGGAAGTATATATGGAAGGGGCAGAATACCAGATGCTCCACCTAAAAACAGACAGTGCAGAATTCCATCTCCTGAACTACTACTGCCCAAATGATAAACCATTGGCACTAGACACAATTCCAGATAAAGAGAGACTTGTGGTGTGTGGTGACTTCAACAGCCACTCTCAGAGCTGGGGCTACGATCATATCGACAAGAGAGGTGAGGAACTTGAGAGCTGGCAGGATGAAAATAATCTCATCCTTATTAACCAGCCAGCTGACTAACCAACCTTCTACTCGAGAGCATGGCACACCACCTCTACACCAGATGTGGCATTCCACTCACCAGGCCTGGAATGGAACATCACACGTGTCGTTGGAAAGCAGCGTGGGGGTAGTGACCACAGACCAGTATTTCTGGAAATCCACAATGAATTTACCAAGGACAGCAGCATGCTCACTAGGTGGAACTATAAGAGGGCAGACTGGAAAATGTACCAGCATTTAACCAGTGTTCTAGCTAAGGACATGAACGTGGACAAAGACATCAATAGAGCAGTGAGTGAATTTAATAAATGTATACTACATGCTGCTAGTAAAACCATACCCAGGGGAGCACGCAAAAACTACAAACCCTAATGGAATGATGAACTGGAAAAGCTGCAAAATGAGATGGAAACATCTAGACAGCAGGCTGAGAACAGACCTAGCCAAGAACATCACAAAAAATATCAGCAAACAAAGGCTAAATTTCAAAGAGCCAAGTTACAAGCCAGACGGAGTAGCTGGAAAGAAAAAACAGAGTCGCTGAACCTAGAAAGAGATATTAGGAAATTATGGAAACTTGTAAAACAATTAAATGATGAAGGTACAGGGAGAAATACCAGGATCACACTTTATAAAGATAGAGTCATTTTAACAGGTAAACATGCAGCTGATTACTTTGCAGATTCCTTTGCAGAAGACAATAACATCAAAGTCAGCCCAGACAAACAACAGGAGGTTCGAGAGAACCAGCAAAACATTGGACAAGGCGAACCTATACCTGAAGTCATGGAGGCACCAATCACAATGAGAGAACTGGAGCATGCAATATCCAAATTGAAAATGAAAAAGTCCCCTTGAATTGATGGAGTGTCCAATGAAATGATTAGAAACCTGGGAATTGCAGCAAGAGCAAAGCTACTGCAGATCTTTAACACAAGCTGGTCCACGGGTAATGTACCACAGGCGTGGAGAGAAGCAATAATGATACCACTCCTCAAATCAGGAAAAGATGGCAACACAGTCTCCAACTACAGGCCCATCAGCCTCACAAGCTGTCTATGCAAAACAATGGAACGCATTATCAATCTTAGGATGCAGTGGTACCTTGAAAGTGAAAACCTTGTGGTATCACAGCAAGCAGGTTTCAGACAGTGCTACTCTACTGAAGATCAGGCAACCTACCCCTCCCAAGAGATTGAGGATGCCTTCCAAGAAAAGAAACTGGTACTAGCAGCATGGATAGACCTCAGGAAAGCATTTGATAAGGTCTGGAAAGAAGGGCTCCTAAAGAAATTGCGAAATTGCAGGGTTAGCTCAAGAATTTACAAATGGGTAAAAACATACCTGCATAATAGAAGAGCCAGGGTACAATTAGATGGTCGCAAGAGCAAGAAAGTTCTACTGCGTCATGGAGTCCCCCAGGGAGGAGTCCTGTCGCCCACACTTTTCTTGGTTTACATCAATGACCTAGTTGCTGAACTACCACATGGGATCAAAGTGGCAATGTATGCTGACGACCTGGTGATCTGGTGCACAGAAGAACATGCGACAGTGGCCACTAAACAAATACAAAGAGCTATCGATGCCCTAACCTTATGGGCTAATCGATGGTGCATCAGCATTAACACAGATAAGTGCAGCACTACACTTTTTACCCTCTCACCAAAACAAAAAGCTGGTCATATCAAAATAGATGGAGAGCTCTTGAAAGAAGACAAACAACCCACATACCTCGGAGTTACTTTTGATGATAAACTGACATGGAAGCAGCACATAAACAAAGCAACAACAAAAGCCAGGAGGAAGTTAGCTATCCTGAGAAAACTAAGTGGAACCACATGGGGAGACAGTGGGAATATACTCAGTAAAGTTTACCAGCAAGGCATAAGACCACACTTGGAATATGGTTCAGCAGCATGGTGTCCTGCATCAAACACCACATTACAAGATCTAGATAAAGTGCAAAACCAGGCACTTAGAATAATGTTGGGAGCAATGAAATCAACACCCATAGCAGAGATGCAGAAAATGGGAAGAATGCAAACACTTGGCGAACGCAGAGAAACAAAAGTACTAATTCAGGCAGAAAAGTTTCAGTGTATGCCAAGTCATCCAATGAAGGAAAGATTCCAAAATCTAGCAATGGGACGACTGAAAAGAAGCAGCTTTATCCATCAAGCTAAACGACTCCGCAGACAACTTACAGACCTACCTGATGTTGACAGCCCCTTAAGGCCTGTACCATAACAAACCCCGTGGAGTGAAAGACATGGAATGCCAATATACATTCAGACCCATGTGAAAGGAATACTAAGCGAGGACGAACAGAACAGTGTGCAGCGAAGGACAGTCACCTTCAGTTTCCTGGATGAGGAATATCCACAAGATATATGGGTCAGAGTATACACAGATGGGTCAGCACAGAATGCCGTGAGGAATGGAGGTGCAGGTGTATATATAGAATATCCACACAAGCCTAGAGATACAATCAGAACACCGACAGGAAAATTCTGCAATAATTATGATGCAGAAATCCAGGCAATTAGTGTGGCAGCTAAAAAAACTGCTGAACTCCAACTCTGACCTACAGCCTGTGGTATTCCTGACAGATGCAAGGTCAGTGCTTCAAGCTCTCCAGTCTGAAAAACTAACAGACTTTAAAAAACTACTTAGCGAATTGTCTTACCAGTATAGGGTAACCATGCAGTGGATACCCTCTCACTGTGGAATACCAGGAAATGAAAAAGCAGACCAACTGGCTAAGGAAGGTGCTGCCGAAGACCAACCAGATATACCAATCCACCTACCATCAGAAAAAAACAGATGATCAAGTCAATAAGAAAGCCACAAACACCAACACAAGATGACTATCATATTATGAACAGACCAGAACAAGTTATAATTCTACGTCTCAGAACAGGACACAACCGATTCCGCAGTCACATGTATACAAAGTTCAAGATTGGCAACACAGCCATGTGTACATGTGGACAGGCAGCACAGAGTGCCAAACATATACTTCAAGAGTGTTCTGAGCATGAAACGCTGAGGCAGACATATTGGCCAGAGGAAACAACACTGGAATCAAAACTCTATGGGACACTGTATGAACTACAAAAGACAGTGAGTTTTATTAAGGAGACAGAATTACAGATATAGACATGTTTCAAGTGAACGAAAGAAGAAGAAGAAGAAGAATCCTGCAAGACTGCATTTCACTAAACAAGTTAAAGGAGGAACGCAGGCCTATAGAGACTGATATCTACAGAAAGATGTTAATTAATTTTGGCAGACCATCTTACCCAGTTGGCAGATGTTTTTTTTCACCTTTTGATACAGACCACAGAGTTTGATGAATCCATTCGCTTGAAGTGTTTTCTAGTGCTCTTTGGGCACTCTTCTTCTGTGTTCGTTCTTAAACTCCTGCATATTAGCAGGATGTAATCCGGAGACTGCATGATCATCCTGTCATGTTCGTCCGTAATAGTCGATAATGACGATTTGGGATCAACTGTAAAAGGTAAAGGTAATATGAGTTATGAACCAGTGTCATAACACACAGTTTCCCATAAGTGCTCATCTGTCTAGTCAGTGGTTGACCAGAAACCCCCATCGAAGATGAATGTTTCGTATTATTGGTGTAAATAAAACGGTGACTCAACACAGAGAATTTCCATTCTCTGGACTAAATTCTGCTGGAAATTTAGTAGGACCATTGTTCTGCTGCAAGAGATATCCATTGGAAGTGTTGGAATGAAGAAAAAGACCAGAAACCGCCTGAAGAGGGTCCTCGACAACACTTGCTAAATTAATATGGCACCTTCCCAGAGTTTGAGCCCTGGTATCCAACTTTCTCATGTCTGGTTTAACCATGGGAGTAATTTTTATTTAAACCACGAATAATGGATGGACCCATGTGACGTCAGTGACCCACAAAGCTGTACTAAATTTGGTTTGTTGTACTGAAAGGAGCAGATATCTCAGACAGCTGTAAACCTTGATTTGGCAGATTCTGTTCTCCAGAATACATCCTGCTAGTTTACAAGAGTTTGAGAATGAATGCAGAAGAAGAAGTAACGGTTCATGCCTGGAACGTGTGCCTAGCAATGTTTACAGTGCTCATAGTTTTTAAAGAATTATCTGGTCATAATTTTTTAATAGTTTGTGACATTGCAGAATACAATTGTTTAGTAGTTTGAAGCCAGGGAAATAATTAACGAAAATAGGAAGAACACAGTTTTTGAAACACAGCAGGAGGGGGTAGGGATAGAATTAGAATTAGTTGTAGGTAAAGGTAGGCCCCATGGCAGCCACCTGATGTCACGGATGAATATAACTTCATGCACTAAGCCACAGCAGCTATTAATCGGGGTGGCCAGTTCCCTTTCTTACTGTCTTTACCTCCCCTAACTCATGTGTCAGGTACCCTATTGCAGCTGAGTCGACAGGAGGAGTGGTCGTGTCCAGCGAGAAATCACAACTGGAATTTTTGTTTGTCCGGACAAGGTTTCGAACCTGGTATGCTGTAATCCAGTGATAGCAAGCAAGCTCACTATCAACTAGGCTACTGTGCTCCTCAGAATTAGTTTTAACACTGCGCCTAACACCTCTCCCCTCCAAACTTTAGCATTATCCTTTTTCATTAAATCATGGCATAATTTCACTAACATTAGCCATTTTTGTACGAGTAATTTGTGCGACACGCTCTGCAAGTGATGTAAAATTATTGACTACATGAAAACTGTGTACACCATAACAAACTTTCAATGAACCTGTGCATAATTTCTGAGTTCATTCTATTTTCTGCTTATAGATTAACTATTACATAGGCACGTGTTCCAGACAAGGACAGGCGTGACATTATTCTATTGATCTGCTGATGCCCAAAAGGGGATCAAAGCATAGCAACCTTGTGACCTGCTATGCATGTTGTAAGAGACAGCTAAGGAGCTTTAGGGGTGTACTTTTCTATCCTATCACATGGGTCAAAGTGACCATAAAGCCATGTCAAAGAATGAGTCTAGAGAACTGAGTTCATTATGTGTGGTTTACAGTTAATCTGCGATATCTCATCTTTCTGCGACACATTCCATCTTCAGAATGACTTCTGGGTTACTTTAGTATTCTATGGGATGGGTCAAGTCAACCCCACATTTCCTTATTCATCTTTAACAACATACATGACAGGTCATAGTTTTGCTATTCTGCGCAACACTTTAAGATCCTGTCAACATACTGGGGGCAACTAAATCTTCATATCCATGACCAGGGGCTGGCTGTGATGTGTACTGACCCAAATAAACATTAATTAAAGTCAATATTATTAATTTGAAGATTTGTCACAACTTTCTCATTTTCAGGGGGATCTCCCTAGTGTAATGGGGTTAAGCTGTTCGCCTTGAGTTCAAGAGGTCATGAGTTCGAATCTGACTCATGTCATTTTGTGTATAAAGTGGATTTTTTCAGAGATCCCTGTGGGTTATCACTTGAAGCTATGGAGTTACGTGCTATGAGTGGTACTATTGGCAGGCAGCATGCCACTTTGTTGAGAGTGATGAGTATATATGGAAACTGAGTACAGTGAAGTCAATCCTCTGCAACTTTTGAACCCTTTTTTTAACTTTTCTAATTTTCAGATAATGAGAGATAAAAAAGACAGAAAGTAGAACAGACTGCAGATAAGCATCAACAAATGACTTCAGTAGTGGAATATGAAGAGTGGAAAATAAAAATATTAGTTAGAGCTGCTGAAACCTCTTGATGGAGCTTTACTAACCCTACTGTCCATGAATGGAAACAATCAGGGCTTCATGATTGGGGTGCCAAAGAGGAAGCTTATGGGTGTACTTTGCTGTCCTATTACATGGGTCCTCCAATTGTGTTGTTAAATGTTGTGGGTGAAGTTGGAGTTGTCAGACTTTGGCTATTGTCAGCATGTCTCTCTTTAAGGTTTCTTTGATTGTCTCCATCCATCTAATTCTTGGTCTTCCTTGTTCCCTGTAGCCTGATCTTCAGCTGGTGTATGCACAAAGTGCTGGTTGCTTTGGTTCCATTCTAATGATGTAACTAAACCACCTTGTTTGCTGTCTCTCAATATAGTCTTGAGATGGTTTTTATTTCTTCTCTGATATCTTCATTTCTCCGTTGGTCTCAATGTTTGATATTTTTAACTTTTCTCAAGCATCTCATTTCTCACAAATGTATTGTTAAAACCATACCTTGCAAGGTGATTTGGTGCCACTAGAATGGGCCTGGTTCAATTCCCATTAGTCTCAAAAATTTTCACCCCTTGGGGGAACTGTATGCTAAAGATTTCAATGCGGTAGCCTTATGACCCTGATGGGTGCAGGTTTATAAATATAATAGATATTTAATGTAAATAAAATTGTTAAAGATTATATGAAGTACTTTGTCATTTTTTTTAACCACAATGAATGACAGAATTATATCAAAGAATGATTGTCCAGATTTAGAGACATGTCTCAGAAATAAGAGATTTCTTCTACATCAATCGCTCTGATTCTGAAATATTTTTGAGTCATGACCCCATTTTAGAGAAACAAACTGATCTACGACCCCATTTTACGAAACAAAGTTACCCTCTACCCGAATACATTAAAACAAGGTCTTGATATAGTTAGAAGAAAACATACAAAATTATAGCTTTTTGCGTCTTTACAGATGGTCGAAAAGCTGGCCAGTGCAAAATTTCATATGAACAAAGAGACCCTCAAATTAATTAAATTGCCAAAATGCATAGTGTCTATGTTTCTCACGATTTCTTTCCTAGGCAAGTTTTATTGGTTGGTTGGTTAGTTGCTGATCCAGCAGTCCATGGGCTCATGCCCTTTGACCCAATGCCATTGTGTGATATATATGCATGTGTTTGTCAGCTGTTCCATTTATGTTCCAGTAATGTGTTCCATTTATCTGGCCCTGGAGGGAGAAGCATTATCCTGATGTCATCCAGTGCTGTGCATTTAAAAAGGTTGCGGTCAACATTTTCATAGAGATGAGTGCACAGTCTGCACTCTGGATTGTGTGTCGTGGTTGAATTCTGTTCAGATGATTGTTAAGCTGTACATGTTGTGTGGTGTGCAGTCGGAAGATGATACTCTGGTCTTTTCTTCCCAGGAGGTTGATGTTATCTTTAGGATTTGGGCTGGTCATATATTTATAGATTTCCCTCCCAGTGTTTCCCATAGCCCATCTGTTCACCCAATTTTCTTTAGTCACAGATTTCAGTATCATTTTAATTGTGTGCATGGTTGTTTATGTATATGGCTGTTCTTGTTGGGCTCCCATCTTTACTAGTCTGTCTGCCTTGTCATTGCCAGGTGTGTTTGAGTGGCCAGATATCCACTGCATAACAATGTAAGTAGCTGGTTGGCATGGTGATATATTTCCACCAGCTCAGGCTTACAATGTCCACCACATTCTAGTGCTTGAAGAGCGAACATAGAATCTGTGAAAATAACAATGTTTTGAACTTTTGATGGAAAGGCATCAAATATGGTCTTCAGGTGGTACAATGCAACTTCTAGTGCTGTTATTTCGGCTTCATAGTTAGAACATATCTCCCCACAGGCATCAAACAACTCATCAGATGTTTTGTCTGGATATTCCATATAGACACCATAACCTGTTTTGAAAGCAGACCCATCAGTATAGACATGAATCCATTGTTCTGGGTAGGTGTCTATTGTTTTCTGTGTTGCTTTCATAAGACTTACTGGGTCTGAACTTTTCAGTGCATTATTTCTTAATTGTGTCTTGATTTCCGGCAATTTAAAACCTGCATGTTGTGATAAACATTTTTCTACTCTTTGCAGTTCTTGTCTCGGAGGTGATAGCTGCTTTTTATTTCATCGACATGGCTCAGGGCTGACTTTTGTTTTATTCTGTGGTTTGGTTGCCAGTTTTCTACAAATGTAGAACCCTTTGAGATGTGGAGAGATATGGCTTCAATGGAGGCTTATGAAAGAAGCAGACTTATGAAATGAACAAAGACCACCCAAATAAACAAGCCAGTTTTATTAAGATGTTGCTTTATCAATTTTTACTTGGAGGCTTTGAGCGATAGTTTAAACAAGAAAACATGATCAGCCTTTTGATATAAATGTTGAAAATGTTTTGTGTATTGTAATTTGTAGGTTTTCTTGTTTACATCATAACACCCTAGATTTAGTGATAGTTCGTCGTGTCTAAGTGGACCATTCTAAAAACGTGTTTTACGTAAGTACATTTTTAGATAAATTTAACAAGATTAGATGTGAAAGTAGATATGCGTTCAAAATAGGCAAAATATTGCCAAATATTTCATTTTTTGCATTCTTTCTCAAAATCGATTGGTAGAATGTAGTCTAGAGAACGGAATGCATGTGTCATGGTCTAGAACATTGTTGAGATATCTACACCATTTGGCCTGTCATATTCAACTTAATCATGAGCCAGATATTTAAAATGGCAACCCTGTGAAAGAGATAGAAACTATGAAAGAGATAGAAACCCCCATGAAAGAGATGGAAACCCGTGAAAGAGATAGAAACCATGTGAGAGAGATGGAAACCCTGTGAAAGAGATGGAAACCCGTGAAAGAGATAGAAACCTCGTGAAAGAGATAAAAACCCTCTGAAAGAGATGGAAACCCTGTGAAAGAGATAGAAACCATGTGAGAGAGATGGAAACCCTGTGAAAGAGATGGAAACCTGTGAAAGAGATAGAAACCTCGTGAAAGAGATAAAAACCCTCTGAAAGAGATGGAAACACCGTGAAAGAGATAGAAACCTTGTGAAAGAGATAGAAACCCTGTGAAAGAGATAGAAACCTCATGAAAGAGATAGAAACTATGTGAAAGAGATAGAAACCTCATGAAAGAGATGGCAGCCCTGTGAAAGAGATGACAACTCTATGAAAGAGATGGCAACCACATGAAAGAGATGGAAACCATGTGAAAGAGATGGAAACCCTGTGAAAGAGATGACAACTCTATGAAAGAGATGACAACTCTATGAAAGAGATGGCAACCCCGTGAAAGAGATGGAAACCCTGTGAAAGAGATAGAAACCCAGTGAGATAGAAACCTCATGAAAGAGATAGAAACCCTGTGAAAGAGATAGAAACCCTGTGAAAGAGATAGAAACCCTGTGGTAGAGATAGAAACCTCGTGAAAGAGATAGAAACCTCATGAAAGAGATAGAAACCCTGTGGAAGAGATAGAAACCTCGTGAAAGATAAGAAAAACCCTGTGGAAGAGATGGAAACCCTGTGGAAGAGATAGAAACCCTGTGGAAGAGATAGAAACCTTGTGAAAGAGATAGAAACCCCGTGAAAGAGATAGAAGATGAAGATCCGTTGCAGTCAACGCTTGAAGATTAGACTTGAAATAGCCACGACTGCAATGCCCAGATTAAATACCATATGGGAGAGCAGAATAAGTACATCAGTGAAGATACTCCTAGATACCATTGTATGCCATGTGTACCATTATAGGTCATGTCGTGGTGTGAGACTCGGAATTGGGCGAGAGGTTCGCGCTGTCGGTGAACGACACCTCGGCTAAGAAGACGAAAGCGCCATGGTCCAACTCTTCTCGTGGATGAGAAAAGGTTCAGCATCCGGTGGGCATAGGCACAGAACGTCAAATTACACGAGGCAGGTTCACAGACGGCGGAACACCTCGCGCGAGATTGACGTGAACGACAATCGTCTTGGCGAAGAGTCCCTACACACCCACGTGACTGTCGACAGATAGGTAGGCTGTCACGGGCTAGGGAAGCCTACTTCCCGAATTAAAGGCATGACAAAAATGGATGTGCTGGGCCTCGGATGTCTAGACCACAAAGTGAGCCAATCGAGGTACAAATAATACAGTTCAACTGTGGAACTTGTGGCACAGCGTACTTCGCTCTCGCCGGCGGAAATCTCACGATTTATTCGTTGTGGTTATAAGATAATGAACGCAGAAGAATAAGAATATGGCATGCATACCATATGTACCAATATAGACCTATAAATCTAAAAAATACATTTTCTATTTGTATGGGTGCACAGATTTCTAGTTAAGATGTTGAGAAGAATATGCTATGTAATATGTCATTGTCATTAAAAGCGCTTAAGAGAGTTTCATGGCTAGGCCTATATCAATCAATAAACCATAACCCTTCACGGTCGTAGGGGTGTCACATTGGTTGCTTCAGCACACCAGCGAATTATATCCTCCAGCGATGCGGATGAGTGTGGAAATATATTGTCCTGTCCATTCCTTGATGTTGTCTGCCCATGCCTTTATTTTCCCTCCTCTGTTTCCCCCCCCCCCCATTTCGACAATTCCCTGTAGTATTGTTTTTGACAAGGAATCATGTCTGCATACATGTCTGAACCATGCTAGTTTTCGTCGTTTCACTATTGAAAGCAATGGTTCCTGAACTCTTGCACACATCTCTACTTTATTTCTTACGTTCACATCGGTCTTATGTTCCCTATAGGAAATTCGTAGAATTTGTCTGTAGCATTTGTACTCGAAAACCTGTAATCTTCTCAGGCCTATATAGGGACCTACCACTGACTCTAAAATATGTATGCTAAGTTTGGCAATAAATAAACAGGGTAGTGGAAAATTAGAGGCAACAGTGATGTGGTTATGTAGAGGAAAGTGTTGACAAGACATAGAGGATTTATTTAATTGTAGTTGGATTATCCCATATGTATTCCATCCTTCTCAACAAAGCGATACGCGCCAGCCGAGAGTAACATTCATAGCACGTAATTATGCAGCTTTAAGCTAAAATTGCTATAATTCATAGGTAGGTAGGTTAATGAGTTTGCCTCTCTTTTGGAGAGGCGTGCCCCTTTCAACCAGCGGACAAAGTCCAATTAGGCTATATTAGGATAAATAGTAAAGCAAAATGAGTTAAACAGGTTACTAAACATAAGTTTTTTAGTAACCTGTTTAACTCATTTTGCTTTACTATTTGTTCATTAGGTTACTGCGGCACCATCCACTTTGTCGGACACCCTCTGACCATTTGGTTATCTATATTAGGATACAAGCTATAATTCACGGGGGATTTCCGCCATCTTTGTTAGCATATTCTTTCCCGTGTCCTTGAGTGACGGGCGTGCCGAGGGGGTTGCGGTCGCACCGGGCATCAAAATGCCCCTCAAAATAATGAAAACATTGAAATGGGATTTAAGTGCCTTTGCCATGCCAAAGTTGATGCCCCGCAACCAGTAACGTAACGAGAGGGGGCGGAGGTGTGGACCGCCCCGGCGGCACCATCGGGAGGGCGAAAAATGTATTTTCTTCCAGGCTTTCACAATCACTGCCATATTTTTTATGTCGCAAGGGCGGAAAATTATGATTCCGCCCCGGGCGCCATTGACCCACGCTACGCCACTGCTCAAACTCCCACTGGATATCTCTTGTAGCAGAATCATGGTCCTATTAGATTTCCAGAAGGATGTAGTCCAGAGAATGGAAATGTGTCGCCGATTTATTTTTGCCAGTGGCCCGACACATCCGTCTTCCGTTATTATTAATTTTTGTTATGGTCTCTTTCATAACATTCGCTATTTTTCAAGCACCTCTTTTCCTTTCTTGTAGGCACAAAAACCCCTTCGGCGCGTATTCTTTTCTCAGTTTACTGTGTCACCGGTATAAATTATTGTGGGATTTTTGTGTCTTGTAATTGTGAATGCATCTGGACAGGTTCTTGCACCGTCACCTACGTCCTGACAGCAATCAAAACGTGCAACACTAGTAAAGGGTTGAAGAAGTTATCTTCTTTTTCTTTATTTTTTTTATTAGAATATGAGAATTATAATTTTTTATTATCTAAATACATCTGAGGGAGATATTGTCATTTACAGATTGATCGATTGTTTGGAATGTGCGCAGCTCATTGACGTGGGGGCATATACGATACAGGTTGGAAAGATAAGTGTGGGTGAAGACTACGCTGTTTTTTGCTACGACACATAGTTCATGGCAATAGTCTCAAGCCTACAATAATGCATATTTTTTTCCCCCAGCGATTCATGAAGTATGCTAAGAAAGATTAAGAATGGGTACACAGGCAGTTATTGAAGTCAGTGAAGATGTCTGACCAGAATCAACTTCATATTTGTCCAGAACAAGCTGGTGTCAGAGGAAATTAACACACAGTCAGGCTTGTTGATACGGTACTCATGGAGACGTGACAATCAATGGACCGAGCTGATATTCTAAGTGTCCTGGAGGAGATAGGACAAGCGACAGATTAATTAATGCTTTTGATTCTGCATCTTTAAAAAAATATATATTGTCTATCCCCACGTGGTCTTGTCGTAGCTTCTACATTTGCCGTTGAGCTTATGGGTTTGTGAAGGAGATATAGCCTAATCTGCGTTTGAGGCCGGGTGTGCTACTCTGGTTGAGATGTAGTCGTTTTTATTCAGGATGGTCTAGATGTCGTCAATCCATCTTTTCCTATGTCTACCCTTGGCTTCGGTATCCTGTTCCATCTTGTTATACGCTCTTATGGGAAGTTGATAGTTTATCCTCATAAGATGTCCAAACCATTTTATTTGTTGCTTCTCTATACATTCGATGTGTGAGGTGATATCTATTATCTTTCTGATGTCCCCGCTGCGCATTTTGTTGCATCTGCAACCTTGATCAGATTATAGGTATATGCCTATGTCAAAAGTGGTGTAGCTAAACAGGATCGTCATGCGGGTAATAAGAGGAGACTGGAAAACCAACACAGAGCTGGTGTAGTTAGTCGCTACATGCTGAGGGATATCTTGATGAGGAAACCCGAGCATTTATGGACTGATGATTCTATGTGTAGTGCCTAGTGAGGATAATCTGTGGGCTAAGATTTATACAGCTGACGGGAATTGAACCAGGTCTGTTCTAGCAGCACCGAATCGCTTTGCAACACAAGTAAACAGGTTTTCCGTACTTGACCAACCACACCCCCCCCCCCCACAAGATGTGGCGCGGCCTTTAGGTCCTTGTGTACGAATATGCATGTTCTGTGTTTGTGTTCCTGAGGATACTTTAATACTTGTACGGGATGTTCGTTAATGTTGTAATAGTCCTTGTTTCAATTGGTCTGTTCTCATTGACTTGAGTACACAGGCTGAAAGTCTTGACCGCGCCACATCTTTTTTGGGGGATGTGGTTGGTCAAGTACGGAAAACCTGTTTACTTGGTGTTGCAAAGCGATTCGGTGCTGCTAGAACAGACCTGGTTCAATTTCCGTCAGCTGTAAGAATTATTTTCATTTATCCTCATGCTTCCTACTTGAATTTATGGGCTAAGATTTTGCAGTTTTGTGAATTTTGCACTATTTCACTAGGCATTACATAATTTATCAGCAGCAATAAACAAAGTTTTTGAGTATGAATTGTATAGAGACTGAAAAGATTGTGTACATAGTAACGAGATAGATACAAATTTAGATAAACGTCAACTTTATAGCATAAATGACAATATAAATATACAGTAGGCCTATAGTACAACTGATGATGATGTTCGTCCGTCGTGATCGACGATGACCAAAAACTCAACCATAATAATAATAACAATAAATAATAAAATAATAAAGTTAATAGTGCGTTTTTAAATGACTAGCAAGTCCAATGCGCGCACAAAATGTTCTTTTACAGAATTGACAACAATAGAAGGTATCTGTGTGAGGTTGAGTACAACTACACTATACTATACGACAGTTAGAAATGACGTCATGTGATCCACGTTTGTAACAATATGGCGTCTTTGGTAAGTGAAAGATATCTTTTTAGACTACTTTCATTTGCTGATATTATACAAATAAAAAGACGTTTTTGAGACAATCAGTGCATTTATTGAATTCAAATATATGTAAATATTATGATCATTATTGTGGCAAATGTCTTTAATTTCGTAATCAACAGGTTTGTTATTGTCCTGTTCCGGCTAAATTCTTGAGTCCGAGGGGTGAGAATTATTATGAATTAAGATTCCACTCGAGCCACTCATATTACTTTAGCATAGTAAAAAACACTTTTATAGAAAGTAAATCATTTTATAAAGCATCATGTTTTCGGATTATTATTAATCAGTTCTCAGCATAGGGACATATACAAAGTTGTTTTGTTGTCGAGTAAATGAGTACTATACTTAACTAGTATATTAGTATTGACTTGTCTTCCCTGTGTGTAGTAAAAAAAAGTATGATTCATTCTTAAGGAAGTCTAAGAAGTACTAACTACTAAGTATGCCTTTCTTACCTCGTATCGGAGTCGGTTATATTACTAATAAATAGTACAACTATTAGTACTATTAAGTACTAATATATATTAATAATAACTATTAGTAAGTCTTATTTAAATATTATAATTTGTTTTATTTGTAGCAGCCAGAGCCTTGATACAACTGTGCTGGTTGAGGGGGGGGGCTGTCATAAAAGTAGGTATGTCTACTTTGACAAAATAGTCATAATCATTAAGTTCCGTCTCCACAATGAAGGTTGTCTGCAACAGATCTCCAACATCCCGTCTCTTGTCTTGATGAGACTGTAACCTGTCCATCTCCTGATGTTACTCTCCCACTTGTATCCTTGTATCTCTGCTTTTCTCTTGCTGACCTCCCCTCAACTTTTCCCTCAAGTGAGATCTTCAACAAGGTGTCATGTCTTTTAATTTGTCCAGAATCTTTTATTTGTTTGACCATTATAAAGTGTTGCTAGAACCAATTTGTTGGTTTTCTTCTCTTTCCATGACATCCTCCCTTTTGGCTACAGAACCTATCCACATCTCAAATGCAACTTCTACTTCTGTGTTCAGGAATATTTTGGTCTTGTTATATCTTCAGGCCAGTCGCCAGGATGAAGCTCCCAGTCTTCTCCAGGTCAGAGCGGCTGCCCCAAAGTTTTTGCCTCAATTTGATCCATTTTAACATGTCTTGCCTCGCATTTCTTTGTGTTCTGGACAGTCCTGGAGTATGAGTTCATCAAAGACATTAATTCTGTCTTCTAATTGTTTATTTGTTGTCCATTTTCTAAGCCATAGGGAACAGATGTAGCATTTTATAATCCTGTTTAGCTTGTTTGTAATTTGTTTAGATGTTAATATTTTCCCCATGTCATTGAAAGTTAATGAATAGTTAACATCTGGAAAACAGAAAATTTAAATACACATCAGATAAACTTTTCAACTCCTGCATGATCCCTATGCTAATGTACGGATGTGAAAGCTGGAAATCCACTCAAGTTATACAAAAAAGTCTGAATAATTTAGAGAATAAATACCTGCAAAAAACCCTGAATATAGATTGGAAAAACTTTGTCACAAATGAATCAATAAGAGACATATCCAAACAATGTGTCAACTATTATTAGAAGAAGATATTGACAGTATTTAGGTCATGTGTGCAGATCAGATGAGAACAGACTCATCCACTAAACTCTGTCATGGTGTGCAACAGGAAAATAAAAATATGGAAGACCCATAACTGACAGCTCTACAAAGAACAATTAAGAACAAGGCAATGACAATGGGTATTAACTACCACCCAAGAATTACAACTTGCAGCGAACAACACGGTATGGAGAAACATAATTTCTGTTCTATGTTCCACCCTTGGCACCAAAGGAACAAACTAGCTAATTTTCCTTTAAACTTGAGATATTGATAATGTTCTACTTGCTGTAGTATCTACATGTATATCCTTCTTACATTAATGAGGGTATGAAGATAATGGTTTGTTCTTTGCATGACATTTGGTGTTAGGGTCATTTGGCTCTGCAGTTTGTTGCATCTGTTTCCTTTTTCTTAAATTCTGTTTTTATTATAGTCTTACATTCAGAGTATGCTATATCACTTTCTATTTGCTCTAGTGATCCCTTTTTTGCCAGAAGATAGCTGTTTCATTTAAAAGTATGCCATCCTGGGGAGCCAATAAGACAATACTTAAGACATGCATAGAAATAACACCAACACTTTTCCCAGCTCCATGTGAGCAATATCAAAATATCACTATCAGAACCACCATAAACAACAACTACACAATGAGAGAATTGAATACTTTCCAAAAGAATACAGCAAATGTAACTTTATTGAAGATATGCACCCCAGAGAAGCGTAGATACAAGTACATACCTATGGATCCACAACCAGTACAGTGAAGAATGTAGGTACTGGAGTTTACATAAAATATCAAGAAAAAGAAAATGAATCTATATGTTCACCAACTGGAATCGTCTGGTCTAACTACTCTGCAGAAGTACAGGCCTTAAACATTGCTGCAGAAATAATTAAAATCACAACAAGCCAATGTCAACAGGTGGTGTTTCTTACTAATGCAATGTCTGTCCTACAAGCCTTGACAGCGATAAACTGCTAGACCTGAATGAAACCATAGGAGAAGTGAGCATCCAAAGAAGGGTAGTACTAAAGTGGATACCATCCCACTGGCATACCAGGAAATGAGGCAGATATGCTGGCAAAGGATGGAGCAACACAGGAACAAAAAGACCAAGAAATCACCTACCAAGAAAAGAGAACCCTCATCAAAGTTATCAGGAAAGTTGACTACCCACAAGACAACTATTAATATCTTGACAGAGCTGAGCAGGATATGATCTTCCGCATCAGGACAGGACACAACAGACTAAACAGCCACTTAAACAGACTAAGACTGGTTCAATCACCCCTGTGTCTGTGGGCAGGCAGCACAGAAAGTGGAACATCCTGCAGGTCTGCATTACACTAACTACTTAAGAGAGAAACACTGGCCCCACAGAGACGGATATCTACAGAAAGCTGTATGGGAGAACTGAGGAGCTCTCAAATACAGCAGCACACATTAAGAAATCTGCAAACAAGAAGAAAACATACATACATAGGATACATCAGAACCATATTAGACTATATCTCCCCTTGCTTGCCACATCATCAAAAAGCTCTTGCAGACACTTGGACAGAGTACAAAGCCAGGCTCTCTGCTTCATTTGTGACAGCATGAGATCAACACCATCAGTGGCCTATGAAATCTATGCAAACATAGAGCCACTAGACAGAAGAGAAAAGGCAACTATAGAAACTGTGGAAAGATACAAATGACTCCCACAAATCCATCCTAACAAAGAATTACTGGTAGTCAACAAATGGACATGCAAAACGACACTAAAACAAAAATCCTCATTGCAGCTATCAGAAGAATTAAACAAGAAGCATCGCCTCCCTGAAGATAGAGAGGAATCTGAAAATGTATCAAATATCCCACCAAATGCATCCCTATACTGCCCCAAATAAACACTACCCTAATTGACAAGTCAGCAATCAAGGCAATAAACCAAAACATCCAGTGCACTAGAGACTATTGACTCCCACCCTAAAGATTAGATCAAGCATACACAGATGTTTCAGCCTTCAAAGCCACTATCAATGTAGGATATGGCTCTCTTATAGTCTCCCTGACAAAACATCAATATATTTACCTGCTTCTTATGGAGAATTCTGCAGCAATTGTGATGCAGAGGTGAAAGCAATATCAGAAATACTCTCATACATCACTACCAAAAATTCACAAATGGTGCAACACATAATTGACCCCATTTGTTCTTCCTCATGATATTCAGTCAATAACCGTGGTACCCATCGGGAAAACAATCCGATACTTACCACCGGTAGTTGCTTTCTAACAATCATTTGAACTGTTCATAAAGACACAGAGAATTCATTAGCTAGCAAACGCAAATGCGACGGTCAACATATATTGCTGCATCTATCTTGTTGATGGCTTTTTCTGTCATAACAATGCGTGCTTGACCCAGAAGCAGAAGAGCATTTGTTACCTGTCACTCTTCCTGAAACATTCTTGCCCATTCCTTCACTGTTGTCTTAAAAGCACATTTTCTGCCATACTCTGCCTGATTCTTTGATGAATCTTGATTGGTTGACATCCTTTGGCTATAAGCAACTGAATCATGATTGTTGGTTCAAATTTGTTGAATCCATGCTTGTTGGATTCTTTATCACACCATGTTGTTGACTGCTTGCACATAACACTAAGCATACGAAGAGAATGACCACGTGACCATTTCTTCATCGATGTGTACTTATTACATCTGTGTGTGATTATCCATTGTAGTATTTCAGTGGGCAAAAGGTTTAGCTAGTGGTGCCCATCTCCTCTCCAGCTGTCCTTCTGATGTGGTTACATGGATGTGTTTTCTCTCTCCATCTCCATTGCACTTTGCTGATGTTGACACTACATCACATTTGAACTTCACGCTGAGCGCATCGCTACCATTTCACTAGGTCACAACCTTACTTCGTACGTATCCACATTAAGACTTCTAAACTTGATAATACCTTCACTATGTTGTTATGTTTTAATCAATTAATGAGTAACCTTCAAGATATTATCCCAAATTGACATATTTTCCACTGCACACTAATTTGCACACTGGATATGGCTTTAGCATCCTTGTCAAGGCTAACTGTGATTTGGAAAAGCAACATCAGTGTTGGAGTGAAAATCAAACTGTATAAGTCACTGGTGCTTTCTGTTGTGTTGTATGGTTGTGAGAGTTGGACACTCACTGCGGACATGGAGAGAAGATTACAGGCTTTCAAGTATAAATGCTACAGAAGAATTATACGAATTTCCTATAGGGAACATAAGACCAATGTGTACGTAAGAAATAAAGTAGAGATGTGTGCAGGTGTCCAGGAGCCATTGCTTTCAATAGTGAAACGACGAAAACTAGCATGGTTCGGACATGTATGCAGGCACGATTCCTTGTCAAAAACAATACTGCAGGGAACTGTCGAGGGTGGAAGAAGCAGAGGAGGACAAATAAAGACATGGACAGACAACATCAAGGAATGGACAGGGCAAGATATTTCCACACTCATCTGCATCGCTGAGGATAGAATTCGCTGGAGGACTCTGTGTGCTGAAGCATCCAATGTGGTACCCCTACGACCCTGAAGGGTTATGGGTTTATTGATTATTGATTGACTTATTACATCAGTGATGACGTCTTCACCATCCTCATGTGCTGGCATAGGTGACGCAACATGGGTGGGTTTCATTTGAACACGCCTCATAATTTTTATCTTGTATCATGTGCTTGATAAGTACTTTTGTTCAGAGCATTAATCTAGTGTTCTGTTGTGTTTTAAAGAAATAATGGTTCGTAATGTTTTGGTATTTCACACTGTTAGTATTAACATTGTAAGTAATGATCATTTGCTTTCATTCCAGACAAATATGCTTACAGTAGCTTTGGCACTGGTCTTATCATGCAGTCATGTTTTAGGTTTCTACTTGCCTGGAGTAGCACCTTCAGAGTTTTTGAAGGGAGCACCAGTTGAAATTAAGGTATTAAATGTTTACAAGATATTGTTGAAATATGTTTTCTTTTTTTTCACGTTTTCTTGTCCATGTTTTCCTTGCTTGTGAATATAGGCCTATGCAATAAAATATGTACTATATATTTCCATGTATAAGTTTTTTTTGTATGCCTGTCCTTTTTCAAAGCAAGGGGCTTGGTGTATATACGGGATAATACGCATACAACAAAATGTTAACAAAAATTACTGGTAGAAGCAAAAAAACTGAGCACACTGAATAATCTCAAATACTGGTAACAGAGGGGAAATTTTTTTATCGATACCAGTACATACAGTCATTCAAATACTTCGAAGTCGGAATTCAACAGGAAAAATGACATCAGTTAAGTAAAATCCGTGATGTAGGCCTACCAAAACTTTCCTCCTTGTTGTCTGAACACTAGCAAGGCTTATCTAAACAAAGACACTTTGATGTCACTTTCTACATCGCTATGTACCAGTAAACATGAATAGGAAGCGTGAACTCTGAACCACGCAAAGGTCATAGTTACATTAATCCTGGGCAGGTAGGAGGAAAATGACTTACTGGTACGAAAAGTCATTCAAATCCTTGAAGTCAGAAATATTGAATTCTGAAACAGATCACGAATTTCATCCTTTGTCCCATTTATCATCAATCTCTGCCTCACTGCCTACTGGTACTTGTTGACATAGTCCTCAAAGATAGTCTCGTCCTCTCACTTCCAACCATTGTATTACTGATGGAGTGTTTTTGAAAGATCATGCGATCATTTTGGACTGAATATCCAACCGCAAATTTTTACCCACTTAGCGATTGAAATGTCAACTTTTTTTACATTACCACCCTTTGCCACAGCTACATAGGATGACAGTACCAGTATTCATTTCATTTTGCTCGAAGTCTGTTCTTAAATTATTCTAGTGACTGCATGAAGGAGATAAAGATCCCAGGAATTAGATGTGGGTAGGCACAAACATTGAGCTTCGACAGTGTGCCTGGGCATCCTAGAAGGCATGTGAATACTACAAGACTTGTGTACAGATGTAAACATGATCTCAAATGCAGATTTTGATTATTTCAGTGCATTTTGTTAGTCGGCCTTGGCTATTTTTGGCATGCGACTCCAGGTATATAAATAAAGACCAATGAAAAACAAGACAGCAATTAAAAAAATGTAGCGAATTAAGTCCTAATTAATTCTCTGCAGAGGTCTTCTATCGCCAACGGTCTTGCACAAATATGCCTCTTCAGGAATTTTGCATGCTTAGGCAGTCTTGCGTTTTTTTTAAACCCGTGGAGGGAGCCTAGATAGGAGCAACTGAAATCAATAGTGTCTTCTCTGTCCAGCCACTTTTACAAACACTGTTTTCTCACCTTTTTGTTCACAAAGTTATTTTACAGCAAATTTAAAAGCCACTAAAAATCTAGAAGTTGACAAGTTCATTAACTAGGTCTGAATTTAGTATGATGGCTAATGCTATCACTACTTATTCTGTGTTCATGATCTGCTGTCATGTTATAACATCAGGGTAGAGCTCACTCAGGTCGGAGTGGCTGCCCCATAGCCTATCTCTCAAATCTGTATCCTCTGGCCAGGTCTGCTATCTGCTCTTTGTTTGTTTGGCAATCTTAAAGTGTGTGTTCAGGAGTCTAGGTTCTAGATCCACATGGACATTCATCTGTGTATGAGATCCTCAATCGGTAAAGGTGACCCAACAGTCTGCAGTGGCCTGTTCTTAGGCGTAATAGTGTGGTATGTTAATATCTTTGAAGGTGATGTATTGCATCATGTTTGTCTTCCACTTCCATTCCTTTCTTTCACTTTGAAGGTGTGTTGTGTCACTGTTTTTTATTTGTGCCAGTGGTCTGACATATCTGATTTCAGTGGTGTGCTGTCTCTTAAGAGTTTCTCTTAAGAGTTCTTTTTGTGACGTCAATCATCAAAAGAGTGCAGATCAAAGACAGGAGGAATTTAACATCAATTATAGCATATACTGTTACAGTTTATCATCAAACATAGCATATACTGTTTTGCCAAAGCACTTGTCACAGCCTGTAATGAGCTGATTTCTAATTTAACCCAAAAGATACAAATCAGTACTTGTACTTACTGTGAGTAGTCAGTATGCATCTGTGAAATGAGATTGGGTATGAGTGTAGTGTCTTGAGGGCCTGTTATTTCATGAACAAAATTAATTATTAAGTGAAGGTAAAATGGTAAAGGTAACCTGTGGTTTTAGCCAGTGTCATAGCACACAGTTTTCCCATAAGTGCTCAGCAGCCTAGTCGGTGATTAATCAGAAATCATATGGCTAATGTCTCTTACCACACTTGCCCAATAGCAATATCGCCATTCCTTGACCATCCCAAAACATGAGTCTGCATATCCTACTTCTTTGTGGCTGTGTGAACTATGTAATTGTGAAGTGTTTTTGTTTAAAAATTATATTTTTTACTTTATACTTGCTCATGTATGAGGCAAAAAATTATATTTTTTTACTATTACATATACTTGTTCATGTATCAGGCAAAAAATTATATTTTTTACTATTACATATACTTTATACTTGCTCATGTATCAGGCTGTCAAGTTAACCAGTACAAAAACACAGCTTCCATATGAGTATTACTCTCTGCCATTCTGCAAGCCTAAAGATATACATTACAAAGCTGAAAATTTAGGTAATTTTACATTTATATGTATGTTGTGAAATCATAAATAAATTATCGGTATGTGTCACTCAAATAATACCAGACTTTGAAAATGTGTACATGTTGGTTTCCATAGTGTGTTAATGACTGTGATACTGCAGTGAATACGTATAAAATGTATGTGCATCATCGATGTGAGCACAAAGTGTAACTTTGGCCAGAATATGGCTTGGGAACTGTCATAATTATTTATATTGAAAAATATTATGTCCTCAGAACTTAACCTGAATATTCTACGGAAACTTGTGTATGTACATTTTCAAGGTCTGGTATTATTTTAGAAACGCATACACATCTAGCTTTAGCAATATTATAAATATTATGATTTTTTAAACATATTCTGGTATATATTCTAAGATTAATGATAATGAAGACCTCTTCACAATGGTTACAAAGCCAGGGGCAGACCATGCAAAATGATGGATTACAGAAATAAAGGAGTCAACGAGAACAAATATATATATTAAGCACACAAAAAGCCATCGCCAGAGAACTCTTCTACCCCTGACACTGCAAGGCACACAGTGGTATAAAGCAAAAAGAAGAATAAGACCTCTTCTTTTTGTTAGTTGTTAATATTAAGTAAACACTTTGAAATAGTAATTAATGTCATGTAAATAACATTGAGATCTATCTATGGACGTTCTAGTAAAGTGCTTATATTTGGGGGGGGGGGCATTTTGGAAATGGCAGAGGGGAATTTAGACTTGCCTCCATTAAATATGTTATAAGGGGGAAGAAGGAGTAGTGATTGTTAAGCTGTACATGTATGCACAATCAGAAGATGATACTCTGGTCTTGAAACAATTAATGTGGGCAATAATATTTGCATTGTGCATGCACAAAATTTAGCAACTAATTCTACTTATGTGCACTTCTTGTGTTTCCTGCACCTGAGTCTAGGGAAGTTAAGTTTTGTAAGCTTGGTGGAAAGGGTTCAAAGGGTTAACATCGTCTTCTGTTTTATAATGTCATGGTTATTCTAAGAGGCAAAAATTGTGAATTAAATAAAATAAATTTGGTAATAGGGACAATAAGTTTACATTAAGACACACTTCTAGATTTGTAAGACCAGTGCTTATTTGTGGTATTTATATCAGTATCTATTTTTTTGCAGGTGAAGTTCTGAGAGGAGACCGTATTGTTAATACTCCCTATAAAGTAAGTTGTGTGAGAATTTGTAAAACATGTAAGCATTGAAGATATCCCCTTGTTAGGAATGAAAATATTGAGTCAGCTGTTATGCGGATATATCCCACATTTTTATAAAGCCTTGTCCATAGAACTCAATGTTGTGAAACAAAGTTTAAGGAGTTAAACATGCTAATAGAATATTTCAGATAGATCAAGAATATTTTAAAGTCTAGGGTTGCTCCAAGGAAGATAAAAGTATAAGATAGTAGCCCCAAACATGATTTAAGACTGGATGTAGCTGCAGCATATTGAATACAGGGCATGTTTTACATAATTTCCCACCATCCAGTACCTCAAGAAAAGAACACGGTTATCAGAAATAGTTCTCATGGACAAGTTCTGTGGTCCTGTCTCTAGGCTGGTGATCACAGTTCAGTTCATTTCAGAAATCTATAGTAATATCCCTAGAAACTGGCCTCACAGCATGTGGGGCATTTCCATAAGTGCTCCGCCCTCTGTTCCAGCAGCCATCATTCCAGTGATTGTGTTTCGAGTCTAATGCTGCTGAAACGGACATCGACATCAGGGCACAACTCTGACCCTTGCGACAGGTTTCTTTGTTGTTCCACCCACCCTCCCTGTGCCTGTGACTAGTTCAAGCACAACGTCGGCCTGTCGGAACAACATGGTAACTGTTATCAAAGGTTACGACTAATGATTGTATAGATGACGTGCCATAAATCTGCTATAAGTAGTAACCTCAATATAAAGGCATGTCATCTACGAAGGTTTTCTGTTGTATGGTTGGTTTGTCTAGTGAGCCATTGGTAAGACCCACAGATGCAACCGCATTCGCAAATGATATGTTATGTTATGTTCCTCCAGGGCCATAGGCGGCGCATAGGGCAGAAACCATAGCTTTCCATTTCTGTCTTTGTGTTGCCAGGTCTTTCAATTGTTGCGTGTTGTTTAGGTTCATTGACATGCCTTCTCTATTAATGGTTCTTCGTAGAGTTTCTCTAGGTCTCCCTCTTCTTCTTACTCCAGGTGGCACCCAATATAGTGATTGCTGGGGAATTCTTAGGCTGTTCATTCTGAGAACATGGCCGATGTAAGTCCAACGCCTTTGTCTAATGAAGGAAGATATATAGGTTTGTTTGCTTTCCTCTCATATAGTAGTGTTAGATTTAAAGTCACTCCACTTAACGTTCAGAATGGTACGTAGGCATTTGTTTTCAAAGGAGTCGAGTCTTTTATCTGTGGCTTTTGTGGCTTTCCAACTTTCGCACCCATATGATAGAATAGGGATGATGTTGGAGTTAAATAACTTGAGTTTTGTGGTGTTTCTTAGTGTGTTTGACGTCCATATGTTGCGTAGTTTATTGAAAGCACCCGCTGCAAGGGCAATACGGTGTAAAATTTCTTTTGATGAGTCTCCATCCAATGCTAGATTGGTGCCTAAATATGTAAAATTGTTGACTTTTAATAATGGAACATTTTGAATTTCTATGTTGTCGTTGGATCTCGTAAAATCTAGTATATGAGTTTTTGATGTGTTGATTTTCAACCCTATCTGATTTGAGTAATGTTGGAGATTGTCGAGCTTAGATTGAGCATCTGTGTGGTTTGCGCTCAAAAGGGCCAGGTCATCTGCGTAGTCAAGATCTTCGAGAACGGTATTATTAATCCATTTTATTCCTGTCAGCTCATTTTCAGTGCTCTTTCTCATGACCCAATCAATAGCGACGCAGAAAAGTAATGGGGACATGATGCATCCCTGTTTAACGCCCGTAACAACTTGGAACCATTCTGACTTCTCAGTGTTTGTTTGAACACAGCAATGTGAGTTGGTGTAGAATGCCTTTATAACATTGATTATTTTAGTAGGAAAACCGTATTGCTGTAGAATATTCCATAACGTAGGCCGATGAAGACTATCAAATGCTTTTTCAAAGTCAACAAAGTTGATTATGAGCGGGGATTGGAATTCGAGTGATTCTTCAATGATGATGCGAAGAGAAAATATGTTGTCTGTGCAGGAGCGAGCTGATCTAAAGCCTGCTTGTTCTTCTCTGAGTAGTTTATCAACAGCATTCTTTAATCTTTCCAATATGATGCTTAGGAAGACCTTGCCTATGACTGATAATAGGGTGATACCCCGCCAGTTGATGCAGTCTGAGGGGTTGCCTTTCTTAGGGAGTTTGACGATGATACCGTCTTTCCATTGTTGAGGTGGATTTTCATTGCACCAGACATCATTCATAAGAGACAGCAAGTTTTCGCAAATGATAGATGATGATGAAATAATAATTTTAACTGTGAGCAGGTGACAATCCATAGCCTTTTAGACAAAAACACATGTTCTCTGTAACTGAGGCGACACCTTGACTCATCTCAAAGATATGAATGTGTAAGGGGGAGTTTAATAGATGAATGTTTGTTCCGCGGAGGGAGGCATACCAGCGCATCAGTATCTCTGTATTACCATGCACAACACACACTTCTGGGCCAACTGACTCATCATTCTTCTGTCAGATGTGTTGACCCATCTGCAGTAATGGTACATCTAGACCATCATTCCCTATCATCTAGGAGTCTGTCACAAAAAGATAAAGGCGCAATGTCTGCTGGTCTGCATCTCTTCATTATCCATAGAGACTATTTGATAGAAGAAAGAAGTAAGAAATTGTAACAAGATGTGACAATGATTGTTTCACAGAAGACATGTTCTCAACATAACCTCCAACTTTTCTTAGTTACCTCCTAAAATAAGTTCAAAGTTAACCATGATTGCGCACACTTGACTTTTTTATGCGGTTGTGCTTCACTATTGACATAGCCACAGATGCCCATGGTTATGGACTTTTTTATTATTATTATTATTATTCTTTCGTTCACTTGAAACATGTCTATATCTGTAATTCCGTCTCCTGAATAAAACTCAGTCTTTTGTAGTTCATACAGTGGCCCATAGAACTTTGATTCCAGTGTTGTTTCCTCTGGCCAATATGACTGCCTCAACATTTCATACTCAGAACACTCTTGAAGTATATGCTTGGTACTCTGTGCTGCCTGCCCACATGTGCACATGGCCGTGTTGCTAATCTTGAATTTTGTGTACATGTGACTGCGGAGTCGGTTGTGTCCTGTTCTGAGACGTAGAATTATAACTTGTTCTGATCTGTTCATAATGTGATAGTCATCTTGTGTGGGTGTCTGTAGCTTTCTTATTGACTTTTATCATCTGTTTTTCTGATGGTAGGTGATTGGTACATTTGGTTGGTCTTCTGCAGCACCTTAATTCGTCTGCTTTTTCATTTCCTGATAATCCACAGTGAGAGGGTATCCACTGCATGGTTATCCTATACTGGTAAGACAGTTCATTAAGTAGTTTTTGTACGTCAGTTTTCCAGACTGGAGAGCTTGAAGCACTGACCTTGCATCTGTCTGGAATACTGTGGGCCAGGGTTGTAGCTCAGCAGTGTTTCAGTTGCCACCCTAATTACCTAAATTTCTGCATCATAATTATTGCAGAATTTACCTGTTGGCATTCTGATAGTATCTCTAGGTTTGTGTGGATATTCTATGTATACACCTGCACCTTCATTCCTCACTGCATTCTGTGCTGACCCACCTATGTATACTCTGACCCATATGTCTTGTGTATTCCTCGTCCAGGAAACAGGATGACTGTCCTTCGCTGCACACTGTTCTGTTCATTATTATTATTATTATATTATTGCTTATTCTGCAACTAACCAAATCGTTCATGTATTGACAGATTTAGCCATGGAAAGATATGTTCAGCTTGTGCTCGATCTGGTACACCATCTGGTACAGGCTTGCTTTAGACCATCTGTCAAGACAAATAAAGATACATATATAATCATATATATTTCAGGGTTGTATTTGCAGCAAATATTTTAAGAAATACTTGATATAAGTGGCATCCTTGTTTTGGAAGGGGGGGGGGGCGATTATCACTAGTTGAGAAACTATAGACCTGAGCAACATCAACAAATTGAACACAATCAAACAAGTCACTATTTTGACTGAGAACTGGACACTGCCAACTAAAAAACACACACCAAATTGGCTTGAGCGACTCTGCAGCTTACATCTACAGAGCAATAACACAGACACTAGACATTTGCTATATGAATATCCCAGATTTGCTGCTCACAGAGCAACAGTCTGGCCCAAAGGAGAATCTCTGCAAACCAAATTGTGGGAGAACCTGCAACATCTAAAATAAACCACCCTATTCATGACCAGTATTGTCCTGGGAGCATAGTGATTAATAGAAGATGACTGGCCGGACATATACAAAATTTTTTGTTCTCACACTGCTGGAATTCATAGCCAATGGATAGATCGGGTTCAAATATTGTGTACAGCTCTATAATTTTATAATTCACTGAAGCTTGATTTGTATTACTTAATCATTTGCGATGTAGTATATTGCATGATATATGTGGTTTCTCTCTTCATACAGTTAGAAATGGCTGTGGATGTAGCTTGCAAGGCACTATGTCTTGATGAGTCTGACAATACATACAAACATAAAAGTCTCACCAAGGAAGAGGCCAAAGAATTTGCAGATAAGATACAACATGACTATTATGTCCATTTGTAAGAACATTTCTTGTTTATTAGTCATTTGTGAAGTTATTTTGTGTGTGCTGTCCATTAAATAAAGCTGTTGGGCTTCTGCAGCCAAAATAAACACAAATCTCAACAGAATTAACCTTTAGCACACCCACGGAGAATCATGACGCCAACGGTTTTCTATTTGTAAACAATCGGCGTGGACTTGTCTCGCCCATCGCTATGCACTCATTTATCAACGAATAGCTACATGATGATTATTGTTCATGTGACTGGAATCAACTAATCCTAGTTAGCAAAATTATTATGCTTCCTTTTCCTTCATTTTGTTTGGAAGGGAAAAGAATGTCAGAGTTTGTAATTTTAAATGTTTAGGCATCTGTCCCGATCTACGTGATCAGAGTGAATCAGGTTATAATGGAAGTTATTTTCAGTAAAATAATAAATTATGGACTAATTCTGATGATGAGGAGTAAATATAGTGACACATTGGTTTTGTTATGATATTACACCGGACAAGAATAGGCTGAATGTATTGATGTCATGGTCTACAAACACTAGACCTAGGTCTAGAGAACAGTGTTAGTACCATCTACATGTTTTCTTTGTTTCCCAGATGATATTATGATAATTATGAGCATGTTAGTGTGGTTATGAAAGAACTATATAAATACAATAGGCTTAGATATGTAGAAGAATTTTATCAGGGGTGCCAGATAGACAAATGTAAGTGAGTCAGTAAAACAATTTTTTACTAAATGTTTTCCCCTTTTTAATCTACATTCTCACATGTCATATGTACATACATAAACAGAACTTACTTCATTAGATTCCATATTAAATTCTTCATATACATTAAAAAAAATATTTTAAAATCTTTAAGAACAACAAAGTTGTTGCGGTTTCCAAACACATACCAAAAATAATGCAAATTTTCAAAGAAAACAAACATCCAGTGGCGGGGGAGAAATTACATAGTTTTAATGTGGTGTGCTTATGGCTAAATACATGGAACTTCAAATAATGTCTGGAGCCATTGAAAGCAGCCCCACCATAGAAACGACCAAAACACAGAAATCACCTAAATATGCAAAGAAAATATAAAACTACCGTACAATATGAAAAATCAAGAGGACTGAAAGGAAACCCTCTAAACAAAGCATTTCAAGAAATAATTAATAACAGAGTTTTAAGGAAGGTCCAAACCGCCTAGTAATAGAATAATTTATGCAATATGCTGAATCACTAGAACCTGATATTAACATGTGTGAGATTTCATCTTCTGAACCATGGATACTCAACCAAAAGACTACAAAAATATTCTTTGATAGATCCAATATATATGAACTACAAGACGACTCACACAGATATTTATCACTTCAAATATTAAAAGACCAATATCTCAGAAATATATGGACACTTGTACACGTCACAGATGGATCAGCAACAGAAGCCATAACAAATGGCAGCATGAGAATATTGTCTTTTATGTCTCTGCATTCGCTAAGTGTTTGCATTCTTCCCATTTTCTGCATCTCTGTTATGGGTGTTGATTTCATTGCTTCCAACATTATTCTAAGTGCCTGGTTTTGCAGTTTATCTAGATCTTGTAATGTGGTGTTTGATGCAGGACACCACACAGCTGAACCATATTCCAGGTGTGGTCTTATGCCTTGATGGTAAACTTTACTGAGTATATTCCCACTGGCTCCCCATGTGGTTCCTCTTAGTTTTCTCAGGATAGCTAACTTCCTCCTGGCTTTTGTTGTTGCTTTGTTTATGTGCTGCTTCCATGTCAGCTTATCATCAAAAGTAACTCCGAGGTATGTGGGTTGTTTGTCTTCTTTCAAGAGCTCTCCATCTATCTTGATATGACCAGCTTTTTGTTTTGGTGAGAGGGTAAAGAGTGTAGTGCTGCACTTACTGTGTTAATGCTGACGCACCATCTATTAGCCTATAAGGTTAGGGCATTGATAGCTCTTTGTATTTGTTTAGTGGCCACTGTCGCATGTTCTTCCGTGCACCAGATCACCAGGTCGTCAGCATACATTGCCACTTTGATCCCATGTGGTAGTTCAGCAAGTAGTTCATTGATGTAAACCAAGAAAAGTGTGGGTGACAGGACTCCTCCCTGGGGGACTCCATGACGCAGTAGAACTTTCTTGCTCTTGCGACCATCTAATTGTACCCTGGCTCTTCTATTATGCAGGTATGCTTTTACCCATTTGTACATTCTTGAGCTAACCCTGCAATTTCGCAATTTCTTTAGGAGCCCTTCTTTCCAGACCTTATCAAATGCTTTTCTGAGGTCTATCCATGCTGCTAGTACCAGTTTCTTATCTTGGTAGGCATCCTCAATCTCTTGGGAGAGGTAGGTTGCCTGATCTTTAGTAGAGTAGCACTGTCTGAAACCTGCTTGCTGTGATACCAGAAGGTTTTCACTTTCAAGGTACCACTGCATCCTAAGATTGATAATGCGTTCCATTGTTTTGCATAGACAGCTTGTGAGGCTGATGGGCCTGTAGTTGGAGACTGTGTTGCCATCTTTTCCTGATTTGAGGAGTGGTGCCATTATTGCTTCTTATTTTGACTTAATATACAGTAACTAACACACTGAAGCCTTCAAAATCACCTTCGATCGAGTCAGTATCCAAGAAGAATAGACCTACATGAACAATGGCTTTCAAAAGCGAAATAAACAAAGTGGCTTCCTGACGATAATGGACCAAATATAATGTACGGGTCTTCAAATACTGCTGAAAAATCCAAGGGCAATAACTAGTAAAGTGTTATTATAGAGTTATTACAAAATCATGATCGGAAAGGATCATATGCGACTGTTTACCATGACAACAAATGGCTAATTGAAATGTGACACACACCGCCCTTGTGTTTCTTAGGTTAACAATTGATTGCAGAAGAATAAGAATTAAATAAATAGCCATACTTATGATGAAAACACAGGAATAAAGCAACGTTTATATACTTTAAGTACAAATTCTGTACCGTAACCACACATTGTGCACTGTAACTACTCATTCTGTACTGTAACATCACATTGTGTACTGTGACATCACATTGTGTACTGTAACCACACATTGTGTGCTTAACTGCACATTGTGCATCTAAGGAGAGCTTTTTTAATTTTTGTTTTTGACAGAGCAAAGTCAGAGTATTATTGAATTGGAGAATAATCCAGTTACCTGTTTCATTCATAAAATAATTGTCTTCTTTAGTCATACAGTTAATAAATTATTATTTCTTCTCCTACCAGGATTACAGACAATTTGCCTGTTGCTACAGCTATTCTTATGCCAGATGGGCAAAAAATTTATGAACATGGATACAGACTAGGTTCTGTCAATGGAAAGGAGGTAATATTACATGACTAAAAAAAGGTAAAGGTAGGTCCCATGGCATCTGCCGTCGGGGATGAAGATAACTCTTCATGTACTAAGCCGCAGCAACTATTGGGGTGGCCAGTTCCCTTCCTTGCTGTTTTTTACCTTCCCTAACTCATGCGTCAGGTACTCATTTACAGCTGAGTCGACTGGAGGATTTTTTTAATGTCCGGACGTGGTTTCGAACCTGGCACGCTGTAACCAGATGATAGCAAGCAAGCTCACTATCCACTAGGCTACCGCGCTCCGCGCTACATGACTAGATGTCCCTAAATAATAATTTAACTAAATAAATAGAAGTAGTACATCATTTAATTGTCTGTTATGACCCTTACATTTATAATGAGAAGAAATAGTTGCTATATATTCTTCTTCTTTTGCATTAATTCTCAAACTTTTACTGGTTAGCAAGATGTAGTCATGAGAATGAAATGCGTTGTTATTGTTTGCAAACTTGTCAGCAGTAGCTGTCTTTTGGCCTAGCACATCCGACTTCATCATGTTAGGTCACTTTTACCTTTTACAGTAAAATTAGCAAAATTAAAACTTTATCTCTTCGGTTCATAATGGGAATCAGTGGCCACTTTTTAAAGGAATAAATCATATATTATTTAATAAAACAAACTTTCACTAAAGACGCATATACCGCCATATCCATTGTTCAGCATGCAACACACTGAGAGCCCATTTCCTCATGGATGATGGTGTGAGTGCTCACATTGCGTTTCATGCAGATCGATTCATTGGCAGCAGAGGTCATGTCCTTTTGATCTCTGAGTCACTGTATGAATTGCACATAATATTAAAAAGTCAGAATGTGGAGTGAAGTGGTCACTGATTTCCATAATGAACCATCAATTCTATGACATGCATGACAGGACACAGTGTTGCATGTTTTGCTCCTTTATGAGCACTAGCAACAAATGGACGAATGATTTTTTTTATATTTATATATATATATATATATGTTAATGAATTGTTTGACGCTGAAGGTAGTTTGCTCCTTGCTAGTTGGTGTAACTAATATTTCCAAAAATGGATAAGGAAAGACAGAGTATAAAGTAGAAGCTTGACATGCAGAGGGTAACCACAGTTTATATTGCAAAAAACAGCATAGGTGGGTCACACACACACTCCAAGACTGTTCAGATTACAGAAAACTTCGAGCCAAGACTAAGCCACTGGACCGTTTGTGGCAAAAATTTTGGGGTGGCTGTTCTGACTTGAAAAGACAGGGAGTTTGTCCTGGCAATTGGCCTTAAGAGATAACAAGACCAAACGAATGCTGAATGCAGAAGAAGAAGCATAGGTGGGGATGAAGGTGTGGAGTTATTGCTGCTGTTCAGCATGACATGGGACAGTACTGGTCAGTGATTGTTTTGAAGAACACTGATTTAAGGAAGCAAGAAGAAGAATAAGAATATGATGATGACCTTTTGCAACTTTACAAACAGTCAGGAAGCAGGCCAGTATAAAAATTACATGTGGACTACGAAGCCCTCAAATTGCAGCCTTTCTCGTCACTGATTTTGCAGATTTTCGACATGTTGGGGTGAAAACAGAATATACATAACAAATCTGTGTTTAATGATGTATGTGCCTTTCATCTGTGTCAATTGACTTCTGCCATCTTTCTCAGAGTTTCCTCAGACGATCGGATCTCTCAGCGCTGCGAGTACTCCATGCTGCACGATCAACGGCAGTTTTTCAAAGAATTTAGGTTGATCATGAAATCGTTCAAGGCTTTAATAGGAATATAGTTGCTTGGCAAATGCCTGTTAGAGAAGGCCCAGATAATTGCCAAACCATCTGTACTGAAATTGAAGAAATTTGATACTAAACAGTGTGTAAGTAGAACTGGGCACTTGCAAGACAATGATTTTAGCCAGCAAGCAGAGGAACTGTTAATATGTATATGCTGTGCAACATCTACTGGGTGAAACTGAGAATTAATATTCTGCCCAAAGTGCACTGATGTCAGTTCAGTAATAAAATTAGCTGATAAAGAATGAATTGGCTGAATAACAACTATGGTTATTTTTTTCATGCAGATTTTCCTTCACAACCATCTTCAATTGATTTTAAGTTATCACAAACGAGAAGAGTAAGTAATTATTTTTATTACTAAAGTTGGTGTGTGTTTATATATGTATATATATTTGACATTGTATTTGAATTTTCCATGATTATCATTGGTCACTTTGTGTATACTTTGAGTAGATAGCCAATGAAAATAACTGAATAATCAAATGTGTCACATTAGAAGGCTGATTTCCAATTTAGCCCACAAGTCTTATATTGTCATTGGTCATGGTAACACCATATCAAGGACACTGAACCTTTACAGCACTCTCTGTGACTATAATAGAAAGTTAATATGTATTTTCCATACTTGTTCGCGACTAGGTGCCCATAGAGGCCATACCTTTTCTAACAAAAATATTGCGATTGTAAACAAATGATATTCACCTGGTTGACCTAGGAAGTGTTCAACCGTTAGTGTTCAACTAAATATGTGTTACAGATCAGTTGTGACTGTGTTCAGCCACTGATATAATCTGTCAAATTTTTGTCAAAGTTACAACCATTTTTCATGAATTTATTTTCTATATTCAGATTTATTTTACGTAGCTGATAATTTTAGTTTGATCAACATGATTCATTTGTTTACAAAGACGAATATTATATGAACAAGTAGTTTGATTATAAAATATTGGCAGAGTAATCTGTGCCTAGTAAGCAGCATGTGTCCCTGATTGAATGTATCACCCGCCGAAGACGGATGTGTCGGGCCATTGGCGCAAATAAAAAGCGACACAACGCATTTCCATTTTCTGGACTACATCTTGCTGGAAATATAGCAGGACCATGATCCTGCTAGATCCAGTGGGAGTTTGAAAATGAACGCAGAAGAAGAAGAATGTATCAGAAGTTTTCACCAAAATTCTAGATCTAGTCAGAGTTCTTAGTTCACAGATATCATATATACACCAACACAACTTGCATCATTACATTCAGTAACCATTTCTTTATTTCCACACATAAACATTATGTACACATCTTTAAAAACAAACTACTGATATGCATACATCTCATCTTCAAGAAGAATCACTCCATATTTCAGCCAAAAATACCTTAAAATTATATGTTTTAACCTAAAGTCCTGTCAATATTCTGTATAAACAATACATACTAATGTCAAATACAAAGGTCAATATTCAAAGTATGCCCATTTATTTTCTGTACAAAATATGGAAAACCTGTACTAGTTTTCAAGTATGTTTTATTACCATTTAAGATCTTTAGAATGTTTGTGTAACTAACTATAACAGTGTAATTATGTAATTAAACTTATACTCATTTTGCTTACAGTGAAAACTACAGAGTTGTTGGCTTTGAAGTTAGACCACTCAGGTAAGGCATTTTCATATGTAAATTGCATGTTTCAATTTTAGTTTAGAAACAGCTGTCTGTCAGAGAGTATCAGTAGGCAAGGGATAAATGATAATGGAATCCATCATAGTCAACTTTTACTGCAGAGACAACCCAGTTCAGGAAATAAGTTTAGGGGGAGGGGGAAATTCAACTTTTTAAACTTGCTTCAATGTCATGTTTGGATTTCCTAATAGGGGACGGAGGATTTAATGCTTGTAGTGACAGTCTATTCTCATTGACTCTAAATGCATGTCTGATTAAGTCCATCATTTTCTTATTATTATTGTAGAAAGATATTGCTTTTTGGTGTCTTCTCTTATTTGATTGATTGACTAGAATTCTTTCCCACCCAATATTTAAGAACTTTCTAAGACATTTATTTTCAAAACACTTATATACATATTATGATGTTTCAACCAAAAACCTTTATCAAAGGACAAGTTGTATTGAGGGGTCATTGGTACAAATAAAACAACACATAAGATATCAGTTCTCTGAACTACATCATAATATAAATTTCATAGGATAATTTTCTACAAGAGTAGAAGAGAGTTCCAACAACAATTTGAGAACAAATGCTAACAAAATAAAAAATATCAAAGCAGTGGTGATGATGAAAATCACAGTGAACTGTTATGGAAAGAAAAGTGGGTCTCAATATGAAATTTAAATAAATAAAAATAAAAAATAAAAACTATAGATGTGAAAAGAAAAAAAATTATTAAAACAAGAAGTGGAAATACTAAATATCAATAAAATTATTGCAATGTAATTAGTCCAAAAACTTGTTTCGCTACGGTATAGAATAAGATATATATATATATAATGATCAAATCGCATGATCAATAAGAGAAGTATACAGTTTTATCTTAATATTGGAAATAAGTAGAATTTCTTAACTCAAATGGCTTATGGCATCATCGGTTTTTATAGTTAAAATTGCCAAAAATTAACGTAAGATTCTGAATATTTGTCCCCTATCATAATTTATAACAAAAACATTTTTTTTTCCAGTTATGCTTATGGAGAAGTGAATGTGGATAAAGCAACAGGAGCATGCACGGTTGCAACTTCTAAGAATCCTCAAAAGATCACAGAAAATGGTATTGATACATGTTGTACATTGAAGTGTATTTGGGTGTAGAATATATTCAATGTATTTTAGTTTCAATGTTACTTCTATGTGGTTATTCAAGAATGGCAGATACTATTTCTGTACACCTAGATTTTTACAAGTATCAGATAATGTCTCTTGAAAATTTCAATCTATTGTGTCTTGTGTATTCACTTGCATTAGATCTCACAATAGTATGATTGTCCTGCTGGGAAAATGAAGAGGACAAAAGAAAGTATGGATTGATAATATTAAAAACTGGACAAGATTAAGTTTCTCCGCACTCAAAATATGAACTGAGAACAGAGAAGTGAAATATGGCATAATTTTTGTGTTGGTGTTTCTATAGTGGCATTCCTACGATCCTGTTAGTTTATGGGTGTAGTGCTGCTTCTACCAACATTCTAATTTTCTATACAAATTGTGATTTATCTTTTATTTTAGGCAATAATATTTTATTAACCATCAACGATGACATCTTGCATGCATTATCAGTCAAATAACTTATTGTAATAGAAATATTTTACTTTTGGGAAATACTTTCATCTTCAGAATCTTCTGTAGAGCTACTGTCCTGAACATGCAGATGTTTGTGGTAATGAATATAAGGCTGAAGCACTACTAAAAATATACTTGTGCAACATTTTATTCCATATTTCATCCATTGCAGCATTGATGACTCATCACTTGTTGCATCCTTATCCAATGTCAGGTTTCAAAACTACTGCTTCACACCTCTCTTATCTATCTCTAAAACAGAACTATAGAGAACTCTACACATTCCTGTTGCACTCTTTATTTTAACTTGGATATATTTATAATGTGGTAGCATAGTTGATAGTGAGTGCCTTGCAAACCAAACTCATCAAACTAGGTGGTTCAAATGGTGACTATCCACTCCACATTGTGTCTGCGATACAATTGGGTGTATTGATGATGCGTTAAAGCTCAACAGTGGTTGAATAGCAATGATATATATAAATAAGCTATTCAACCACTGTTGAGCTTTTATATATATATATATATATATATATAATCAACTCCGTAACTCTGTTTTTGTTATTTGCTATAGGCTCCTAAACTACATGATATTACCGAACAAAATTTGGCCCAGTTATAGGTGCTTGTCAAAAATCTTTAAAATTCTGTAAAGCTGTGGTTCAGTAAAGTTGACCATTAATATGATTGTTTAACCTTTTACCTCTGACTGCTACACAGTCAAACAAATGTAAACAAATAATAATAGTTCTAAATGGTAGAAAATAATATTGTTGCATTTCAACTGACATTTACCCTGTTTTAATCAATATTTACTCTGTTTTAACAGGTTCACGATTCTTCCTCCTTGTATTTCTATTTTTAAAAAAATTAAAAAAAGTTCTATCCAATGAAACATTTGGCATCTGCCTTACAATCGATCAATTGTCGACATCTCACCCTACTCAAAGATTACAACCATGATATAATTAGGCCTATATTCAAATTTTTCAGACAATGCAGTTGTTGTTTGATTTAAAATGCACTATATATCCCAGAGACATTGGTTTAATTTTCTTCTTCAATTTTTATAAACCTAGGCCGTCACAAATGAAAGTCTTTGGCGCATTTGAAGAATAATTTGTGTAAATTTTATTTAAAAAAAACAACATATTTCTTCAAATCACATAGGCCTACTGTATGTAGGGGAGTAACTGGATTTTTTTTTCTATTGGCAGTTTCTGAGATTTCTGAAAGGTTGAAATATTGAATTATTAATAAATTAAATTCTACACATATTATATCTTGGTGCCCTTCAGTAATGGGATATGTGTTCTGTTAGGCCTATTAATTATAAATCCTGCTGAATGTTGGAAAAACATTTGCTATAGTGTGCCGGGCAATTACCTGTTGCATATATATCGTCCGCAGAATGCCAAACTGCCACATTCCAAAATAATTACTGTTCAGGGAACTAACTGAAGGCCATCGAGCCCACATTTGACCAATGCTGTGGTATAAAGACATCTGCAAATCCTCATTGAAAGGCTTTCATATTTAAATCCAAAAACATGAAAAGCACGGCCGAAACTCGGGATGTCTGGAGGAGGAACCTGCGTGCAGGAGCAGCATTGTTCAGAAATAATATGTTTAAAGAAGTGGAAGAAAAAAGAGAAAGACTCAATAAAAAATCTTCCATTGCTGTGATACGATCGCTTGAAAAGTCACATTCCTGAAAAAATATTCAACTGGTTGCTGCTCCTTATTGCTAAATGACTATCTGCAAGATGCAGAAGGTTTTATATATATATATATATATATATTAAATAGTATTTAAATAGTATAAAAGTTGTCATTATATCACATATTTTGAATTATACGAGGGGGAGTCAATAAGTAAGTCACAATTGGCTCTTTAGAAAAAAACTGAAGACGATAAAAACCTGAAAACTGTTTATTTTTACACATACATTATCCCTTTACTTCTCAACATAATTTCCACCAACATTGATGCATTTATCCCATCGTTTTATGAGTCCTCCCAAACCTGCTGCGTAGAACTGCGTGCTCTGCTTTTTAAGCCACATTTTCACTTCACATTCAACTTCTGCGTCAGTCGCGAAATGCTTCCCGCCAAGGTGGGTTTTTAGTGGACCAAAAAGGTGAAAATCACTAGGGGCTAAATCGGGGCTGTAAGGAGGATGTTCCAGAATTTTCCAACCAAGATTTTTTATTTTCTCCTGAGTTAATCGAGCCGTATGTGGTCTAGCATTGTCATGAAGGAGTAGCACTCCTCTAGTCAGCAGCCCTGGACGTTTTCTTCGAATTGCATCCCGAAGCACTGATAGAACTTCACAGTATGATTCAGAATTCACATTGTCACCTTTCTTTTTGAAATTGGTTAAAAGCACTCCTTGACAATCCCAGAACACTGTCAGCATAACCTTCCCTGCTGATGGTGTAACCTTGAATTTTTGGACACAAGGCGAAGAAGGATGTTTCCATTGCATTGAAGCACGCTTTGATTCAGGCTGGTAGTGATGCACCCATGATTCGTCCCCAGTAATAATCCTGTTCATCATGTCTTCTCCTTCATTTGCGTATTGACAGAGATGCTCCAATGACAAGCCTAATCGGTTCATTTTGTGTTCGTCCGTCAATTGTCTGGGCACCCACCTTGAACACACTTTCTTAAATTTCAATCGGTCATGCATGATGCTGTATGCTGAACCATGTGAGCACCCTATTGCAGCTGCTACAGCGTCTATCGTTACTCGTCTGTCACCTCGAATCATCTCCTCAACCCGCTGCACAGATGCGTCTGTTGCAATTTCAACAGCACGACCAGATCGGATTTCGTCAACAATTTTAGAGCGTCCTTGAGAAAATTTTTTTACCCAGCTGTGCACCGCTTTACGGGACAAACAATTGTCAGCATAAACAGGAAGCATTTCTTTATGAATGTCTTTTGCAGGCAGTCCTTTTGCCCATAAAAAACGCACAACAGCACGTTGTTCATTGATTGTACACTCTGTAAGTACAGTAGCCATTTTGTTTTTTGTGCTGCGCATGCGCAAGGTACAGCTAGCGCCATCTAGCGAACATAAACATAAAGTTCTATGATGATATCAACTATAAACAGCTTTAGAAACCACCTACTGCATTTTCCTGCCATCCAACATCAATTTGTGACTTACTTATTGACTCCCCCTCGTAATATTAAGCAATGCAGAATTGGGAGAATGTGGTTGAAGTAGTGGCACGCAAATAGTGACTGGGGTAATGAAGGGGGAAGGAGAAATGTGTTTGACAATTTTACGTCATGAGAACTATCAGTTTTCATACACCTCAACATCTGCTGGGGGAGACTGATCATCATTTTTGTTTTGTTTGCCTTTAGTGCAATGACAGTTGTTCATAATCAATAGTAAAACAGGAAATGAAGGCAGCTTCAAGTAAAAACAACTTTATTGAAGTAACTGCCAATTGTATGCTAAGACATAGAAAATCTCTTGTGTTTTACAGAAGAAACCAATGTGTGGTTCACCTATTCTGTAGAGTGGAAAATGAGTGAAGTTAGTTGGGCATCTAGATGGGATATCTACCTGGCTATGAGCGATGTTCAGATCCACTGGTTTTCAATTATCAACTCAGTTGTTGTTGTTTTCTTTCTTTCAGGTAAGACATTATTGTATTTTTATATATACATTTATATGGATACTGTAAATTACCACATATAAGCAAAGAATATGTGGACATTTATCCTAAATTGATTTGGGGTCTCGATCTATAAATGAGAACAACACAATTTAAAAAAAAATATTACGTCAAATCCCGGTAACAGAGGGCAAAAGTTTACCGGTTTTAAAAAAAAGCAAAAAAAACAGTAACTTGCATGTTTTTGTTGACATATTAAAGCCAGGATAAAATTCATTCATTTTCCTTTTGCTCTGAAGTTAGCGCATAGGGCAGAGGTCAGATCTCTCCAGTTCTGTCTGTTCAAAGCTATTCTGTGCAGTTCTTGAATAGTATGAATATTGGTTGTATTACTTTCTCTAAGTATTGTTCTTCTGAGTGTTTCTTTTGGTCTACCTCTTGCTCTTTTGCCTGTAGGTATCCATTCAAGAGATTGGTGGTGTATTCTGTTGGTGTCTGCACGTAGGACATGCCCGATGTAGGACCAACAGCGTTTTCTGATAACATCTGTGATGAAATTTTGATGTGTCTCTTCTCTGATTTTATCATTCAATTTGAATTCACTCCAATGGGTGTTAGTTATCCTACGAAGACATTTGTTCTTAAAACTCAGTAATTTCTTTTCTGAAGATAAAGAGCTTTTCCAGCTCTCACATCCATATGATAGCACCGGAATAACGCAGGAATTAAATAAGCGTATTTTCGTGCGTTTGCTGATTGACTTTGACTTTCAGATATTAGACAGTCTGTTAAATGCACTTGATGCTAGGGCAGTGTGAGTTGTAATTCAGGATAAAATGCCTAGGGCTATAATATACCAACATCTGATGTTTTTTAAAATCAGAAATATAGTAATAGTATGTGAAAAAAACACCTGTAACTTGCATGTTTTTGTTGACATATTCAAGCCAGGATAAAATGCCTAGGGCTATAATATACTAGCATCTGGTGTTTTTTAAAATTAGAAATATGGTAATGGTATGTGGAAAAAAACAAATGAAATAGCTTACACTGATCTACCTGTAACTCATCTTTGTCATCTAGGCCTAGTGTATGTTTACCGGGTAAATACTATAAACACACGTTTATCATCTAGATCTAGTCTACCAGGTAGTGTTTTGGTAGACAATCCTATAGGAACAGACAAAATTAAAGTGGGTTTGACTCGCATACAACAAAATGTTTAAACAAAATTAGCTGTAGAAACTAACAGAGGAAAAAACCTGTACCAGTAGGCCTACAAACAGTCATTCAAGTCAGAATTCTACTGGAAAAATGACACCAGTTAGGCGAAGTCATGATGTCAAAATTATCCGTTGTAGGTCAGTCACAAATTTCCTCATCGTTGTCTCAAAAGAGTGGTAAAGTTGAGCAAGAGATAGGCAGAGAAACAAGTGGGAGAGTAACATCACAAGATGGATAGGTTACAGTCTAGCAGAGTGCACCATCAAGAAAGGAGACAGGATGTTGGATGTCTGTTGCAGCCAACCTTTGTTGTGGAGACGACACTTGATGATGATATCTAAAACACTACCTAGGCTAAACACAGGTTATAATATGTGTTCTATGCCACACACTTTCCCCATCACAATGTACCTTTAAAGGGACAAAGGTTATAATATGCACAAACTGTGACTGTCTACTGTGCTATAAGACCTGTGTACAGAAAATATAAATATCACCTCAAAGGCAGATTTTGATTATTTTCCTGTGTGTCGCTGGTCAGATTTGTCTATTTTTGACATGCAACTCCAAGTATGTAAATAGTGAGCAATAACAATAATGAAAAATGTAAGAAGAAGTCCTAATGAATTCTGTACAGAAGTCTTTTACACACGACGGTCTCGCATGAACACAGCACTTCTGGAATTTTGCCCGCTTAACCTTTAGCAAGCTGTGTTTATAATTATGCAATTTCTCTTCTGCTGCGGAATTGGTTTTTGGAAATGTTACGCAATTGTCGGTGGTTGTTTTGAAATCGTGATCATTTTTTTTTGTTACAAATATTTACATAATATTTGCACATATAAATAAAGAATTAAATTCTGCGTATATTGGTGTAAGTTTTGTTTGTGTGTGTGTGATATGAGACGTGTGAGAAAGTGATAAAGTCAAATTGAGACCTATCTCGATCTAGACCTACCGTATTTTTGATCGATCGTAAGCTGTTGAATATTATATATTTTACATAGTGAGAACATTGTGGAACCTCGTGTCTATTCTAAATAAACAAATTGAAGTCCTTACCTTTTGTGATTTCCACCTTGAATTCGGAATAAATAATGATTTCACTGAATAAATCGATGATGTAAAATATAATCAACTCGATTCACTGTCATGTCGCCTTGCCGCAAAGCAGATGCTTAAAGATTGCTCGAATTTCCATTCCATAATCAAATACTATCTTCTTTCGCCATTTTGGCAATAGAAACAGGAAGTTAGATAAATTCTCTTCTCAATATTGCCAAAACATTCTGTCAAAAAGTTAAAAAAACTGAATTTTTTGTTTGGTTTTGGGTTTACAGAATCGGGCGGATGATTTTGCCGTTCGTGTCAAGAAATGACACATTTTGGACAATATGCTTCGCCCGGTTTGTCAACACAGCGTGCTAAAGGTTAAACACTCTTGAGATTTTATTTTTAAAACCCGTGTTGGAAGGAGGAAGGGAAGCAACTGAAATCAATAGTGAAAGGTGTCTTTTCTGTGCCTCTTGCTTTTGAAAAGTGGTTCTAAACATGTCATTTCGCAGATTTATACCTGTAGGTTATTTCACAATCCTCTCTCATGTTTATTACCATATATTCCCTAAAATGTAAACATACGGTAATGAAGCTCAAAGTCTTCTATATACGGTAGTAACAAATGGTGCCCATTTTGCATTATCTTTTCATCGTGACAGTCCTCACTTTTCTTTTCTGTCTGCTGTAATGTTGTCTGAACCCTGCGGCAAGATAATTAGTAATTACTATTCACTACTCTGTAGGACACCGAATACAAACAATTCATCCGGGAAATTACGGTCTGTTGTTTCACAGTGGCGCCACCGTCTGTAGATATCTGTCATGAGTTCCAAGTGTTAAAAAAACATCAAAGTTTACACATCTGAGTTAATACTGTATTGGTCAACATTCCTGACTGACTGAATAAGATAGCTAGGAACAACACCTGGTGGTTAGGGAAGGTCGCGCTTTATTATCTCTGATGTATTGTTTCCATAATACAGTGGCCCTTTTCATTGATTCAGGTAATGTGGGGCAAATAAAAGGAATTCCCTTGCATCTTTGTGTATTAGCATGTCATTCATTCTTATGATAACAAAGTTATTGTAATCGTAGTCTTGGTCTGTCTCTTCTTCACTTTCCTGGAAGCTTTCCCAGTACAATCCCGGTATAAGGAACTACCATTCTTACAGGTAGCGAAATGAAAAATTGGAACAGGGGTTGACAAATCTGTTTTTCATTTTTTTCAAGGATTATTCCTTTTGCTAGAATTATCCATCAGCAAGTGAATGTTTATGTTGATTAATTTAGTTAAAGAAAGGGGAATATTTATTTAAGAGGTGGAGGGTTGTATGGATGGGACTGACTTTATATGGGTGGTAAACTCAACAAACTAAAGGTAGCAATTTTGTATCCGGGACTGAGCTGGTATTCAGTGATGTAACAAAATTTCGACTCCGCGCAAATTTGATAAAATGTGAAAGTATACCCTTATACCTGGATTGTACTCCTTTCCCTTTATGATTAATCTTTCTAAGCCTAATAAAATATAACTTCATATTTTGATCTCATTCAGGCATCTTAACAATGATCATGGTGAGAACCTTACGTAGAGACATTGCTCAGTACAACAAAGATGATGATTTGGTAAGATTCTAGCATGCTTATATCAGTACATAATTTACTCCTTTAAAAAAATTATCCTTATTCAGTTGTCAATTAAAACACATCCATTTCTCCTAATAAATGTGAAAATTCAGCAAAATACAGAGGTGTACAGATGTCAGTATCACTCATGTGTAGAGATATTTGGAAAACTCAAGTCGGAACATAAATGGTACATACAAAAAAGGAAAAGTTACTCCAAAGCAATATTGAAAAAACTGTCTACAAGAAGAAATAGGCAGTGCATAAATTCATTTGTTGGCTACCTTTGGATGTATTGCTTAATCTTATCTGTAATGTCCACTTCCTTGTACCTTAATTTGTTGATAGAAACATACATGCTTCAAGTTTTGTATCTTCTTCTGCATTCATTCTCAAACTCCTACAGATTAGCAGGATGTAGTTCGGAGAACGGAATGCGTTGTGTCATGGTTTAAGCATTGCTGCGATATCTGCGCCTTTCGGCCTGACACATCCGACTTCAGCATGGCTTTTGGTCACTGACCCTATATGGGATGAGACAGCCAACTCCATCCCATAACCTCCTTAGTCGCCTTTTACGACATGCGTGGAAGGTAACCAGTGTTGCTATTCTTTGCTCCCCTTTTGGGCCCGGCAACACACGGGCGTATAAGTTTTGTATTATTTATTACAATAATATTCAGCTGTGGAAAATATAATTATAATACATATCTGACTATTAGCAATATACAGTTCCAAAACTTGGGCTAGAAGCAAATAGATAAATGCTTTTTCTTTATTTTGCATTCGTTCTCAAACTCCTGCAGACTATCAGGATGTAGTCTGGAGAATGGAATGCATTGGGCCATGGCTTACAGCTTAGCTATGATATCTGCGCATTTTTGCCTGGCACATCCAACTTCAGCTTGGCTTCTTATACAGGATCTTATATGCTCACTTTGATCTTATATGGGATGGAGCAGTCAACTCCACCCTAAACCCTCCTTAGTCACCTCCTACATCATGTGTCAGGTAACAATGTTACTATTATTTGCTCCCATTTTGTACCCAGGTAACACATGGGTGAGACAAATATTATAAGTATATTGAATGTGAATTGTCTTTGTTTAGTCAAAATATGGGCTCTATTGAAGATTAACTTTTGAAAATAGTGGTATGGTTACAATCATCCACCATTCAGTGTAAAAACACTGAACATATTAGTTAACAGCATGGAAGTCGAATGTGTCAGGCCATTGGTGTAAATAAAACAGCAACATGATGCATTTCTGTTCTCTGGACAGTGTTAAAGGTATATATGTATATATATATATGATTATATATAATTATATTAATATAAGAATATATATTATATTTCTTGTTCTTTTTGTTTTGTTTTTCAAGGATGAAACAATTGAGGAGACTGGCTGGAAATTAGTTCATGGAGATGTTTTCAGACCACCTCGTTTCTCAAAGTTGCTCACTTCCTTCATTGGAGCTGGCATTCAGATATTTTTCATGGCCCTTATTACCATCTGTTAGTACTTTGTTGTGTCGAAATTGTTAATGTTATTAGTGTATATGTGAATTTTTTTTTTTTTTAACATGCTGTTCTTATCTGCAAATTTTCATGTGCATATTTTTTCAAGGAATAGTTCTAATAGAGTATTATAGTAATATAGAACGTTTTGAATATAGGTGGTCTTTATGTAAAGTATTATTTAAAAAAATAAAATTTGATCCACTGGATCCCATTACATTGTGACACTAAGTAATGAAAACACTGATAAACTTTAAAATTAAAATCTGGTAACAAACAAGAACATTCTGCCTCATATAATGAAGCTAAATTAATAATATAATATTTGTAAAAGAAATGATTTCACCAACACAACCCACACTAAAATGAACAGATGTTACACATTTTGTGTGATGAATAGACATCTGTTGTATTAGACTGCACAGGCACTGATTCTTCAAGAGAACATGTGTATCAACTCATATTAAATACTCCAGACTGTATATGTCAAACAGGCACCCACACCCTGGAGCATGTCTTTCAAACCTGCCCACTCCATCACAGGCCATACACCAACACTGGCAGCAAAGAACCACACTAGACAACCAACTCTGGGACACAAGACATGATCTCCAGTATGCAGCACATCTTATCCATGAAATATGTATTGAAGCATAAGACCATGGAATGCAGAAAAATTAAAGTACTAGCAATTGAATACACTGTATCTCTATCTCTCTCTAGTGTATTTGTGAATAGATTTTGTAATATTTCATCTGTATGTGCTCCTTAGTGTTCCTTTTTGATACTGTTTACAACAGTTTACCTTTTATGTATGCCGTAAGATGTGACTAAGAAGGCTTTGGGGTGAAGTCAGCCACGACTATCTGCAGTATAGAAGACTTGCAGAAAGTAAACAAGACTTCATTCGTTACATGTTTATGTATTGTCTTGAAGTCTATTGGTCGCTATTTATATACTTTGAGTCACCCGCCAAGACCGACCAATGAAATTCACAGAAGTAATCAAAATACAGAAAAACAGTCTTCTAGGTCATGAGAGCATGTCTGTAGTACTCTACCAATGGTCTCGAGTTAATTATCTCATAAGGGGTCAAAGTGACAGAAGCCATGCTGATGTCAGATGTTTCAAGTTGAAAGGTGAAAATATCACAGCTAAGCTGTGAACCGTGACACACAGCATTCTATTTTCTGGACTACATCTTGCTAATCATCAGGAGTTCATCAATTGCCAATACCTTTGTTGAATTGTGTATGTACATTGCTCTCTGGATCCACAAAGTTCTGTCAATGATCTGAATAAATTTTATGCATGAATCGGGGATACTCTTGTAGTTTATTGTAATAAATATTGACATTTTTAGCAGATAGGAAATGATGACTCAGTGAGATTAGCACAAGGATGGTTATGATTTCACAGATTACACATAATTTATGGAAAGCGTGTTAAACCACTTGTTCAGTCTATACAAGTAAATTTTAAGTAGGAAGTCAGAGGACAATTCTTTAAAATTCTTGAGACTAACGGGAATTGAACCAGTCCGTTCAACGGCACCAAATCGCCTAGCAACTATTGAACAAGCGTTTTTCCGTATTTGACTAACATCTCCATGGAGATGCAGTTAGTCAAGTACGGAAAAACGCGTGTTCAATAGTTGCTAGGCGATTTGGTGCCGTTGAACGGACTGGTTCAATTCCCGTTAGTCTCAAGAATTGTTCAGTCTATTAATTTTTCACTACAATATACCATGTTTTGAGATTGTTTTATTTTTCTACAATTGTTTTCCAATTATTGTATCTTTAGTTTTTGCAATGCTGGGCATGTTGTCACCATCTGCAAGAGGCTCTCTCATGACAGTTGGGATATTTCTGTACATGTTCATGGGGTAAGAAAGAAAATAGAGATTAGAAATGTAAATTTGTCAGAAAATATAACTTTTTAAAATAGTAAAACTTCAGTTGCAACAATAATGTTGTTACCTTGACATTTTTCATATTTAATTTTTCCCCTCTTAACCTGAAGTTTAGGTGTTTGGAAGACAGAGCTCCAGACAATCATATACATTGTTTTTCTCTTGTCTTGGTTACACTTCAATCTTGGATCCCTCAAGGATTGTCTAATATTGTCTTCCCATGAATAATGTGGTAATCAATATTCTTAAGGGGTTGTCAAACTAGAAGCAGAGACAAGGAACCATATTGATTGGAACTGCTCTATTTGGGTCTGTAGGCAGGGGTTGGACTTTATATCTTGACACATCCATCATCAGATTTAGAATCATATTTCTTCTAGTTATTCCATCACTTTCTCATGTATCTCATTTTCTCATGACTCACGTATATATGTCCAACTGAGATATACATTTGTAGTAATCTGAGTAGAGGTTATTTAGTCCACGTTAAAGAGCATCTGCCCCCCCAAAAAAATTGTTATTTGGAGAACTTCAGACTGGCATCCACAGAGCTGCAAGACAGAAGAAGTGTTTTAAAGATATATTTAAAACATCTGTTTTATTTCAATGCAGATGTAAATTTATGTGATAAATTGGCACGTCTGGACTGACTAGCGTTGTAGACTCAGGATTCATGTTGCTGCTGCAAAGAACCTCAAGAGAAATTGTAGCTCAACAAAAACATGCTAGAAGAAAAGTAAGCACTGCTGAATGTCCTACAGATTCTTCCCGAACATGTTCACAGTGAGGGAGGAAATTCCAGGCAACAACTCTCATCAAAAGAAAATACAAACATACATGGAGTCAGAGAACGGGCAGTAACTTTTCTTTCCATGAGCAGATGGATCAAAGCAATCTAGCTGTCAGGTGGAGGATTATTGGTTTATGTACGGAAATTGAGTGGAATGACAGCTTACAGATTACTGCAGAGACAGTCCAGACCATTCTTAAATTGTTGCGGAACATTGCCTCAGACTCTGAAGATATATGATATGAAGACTTACCATTCTTAACCTGTAGCAACCTAGAGAAAAATAATGCATCATACTTCCTCTGGGACACTGCCATTTATTTATGACGCTTGGTTTTTCTGCATGTGTTTATTTTTTTGGCATAACTTGGCTTTTTTATTTATTGAGTTATTGATTTCAAATTCAGAAACAGTAGAGATAAGTGGATGCTGACTCATGGTTTGGAGATGTTTGTTTGTGTATGTTAGTTTTATGTTATGGACATCTTAATGGACAATTGGGAAAATCACAAAAACAAACACACATATAGGACTTACGTGTCAAGGTCATCCATAGGCCTATCTGTAGAAAACCTGGTTCCTCAATTACTTTGTCATAACTGACAGCATTAACATTAAATATTATCAACATCTCTCTCAGCCCCCATACCTTGATCTACATTACCTACAACACTGAAGTCTTCAAAATCTTCTTCGTCTGAATCAGTATCTCCATGAAGAATTTTGGAACTATGGCTTCACTGAAATTAAGTCTACACAGTACAGCTTGCAAACGTGAAGAGACCGATTAAAATACACTACAGGGCTGTCAGATACCGCTGCAAAATCAGGGATGATCATTCTAACACATAGTTAATATAAATGAATATTGGGAAATTAACTTGGCCGATTGTTGTCAGGGACAACAACTATAGGCTGAGAGATTTACTGAAGCAGAGATCTAAGTGCCTATGGACTTGTCCAGTGTGCAAATAGGAAAATTAACATACCTAATTCAACCGTGGAGGAACGGCAATATCCTTCACACTGTATTCTTATATTATGAGTACAATAATATTGACACAAAGGATGTGAAATTTGTATAGAATGTGTTATTAGATGTTCTTGATAGATGATGTCAACAAGTCTGATATATTGATGTTGTGTGAATTTCCTTTCAGGCTTTTTGCTGGCTATTTTTCTGCACGTCTGTACAAGACAATGAAAGGGCTTCAGTGGAAAAAGGCAGCTTTTCAAGTAAGAGAGAAAGTTGTTTGCTATATTTGACTCCTTTCGATACATCATCATCTTTAAGTGCCGTCTCTGCAATGAAGGTTGGCTGCAACAGACTTTCAACATCCCCTGTCTCTTGTCTTGGTGGTGCACTCTGCTAGACTAACCTGTCCATCTTGGGATGTTACTCTCCCCCTTATATCTCTGCCTACCTCTTGCTCGACTCCCCTTCTTGAATTTACCTTCAATACATCAGCCAGTGTAAATGTATGAAAACTTCTCTTCTTCTTTCTTCATTGATCTACAAACTCATCATTCTCCTGTCAGTTATGTTCTTTTTCTGTCAGTCATCAGAAGAAATCACTGGTACATTTAATGAAGTGAATATATTTTATATACATTATTGTCTTTTGCACTTTCTCACATTCCTGCCAATTAGCAGGTTCTTGTCCAGAAAAAGGGTGTGCATTTCTGCCTGACACATCTGATTCTTGGGTCACTCTTCACTGATTGTAGAGTAACCAACCAGGGCGATGGGGCAATGGATCGAGCTGACGTTTTGAACTCCTTAAGAGATATAGCACGTGAGAGTGAGACGTGTGGATGAGGATTTTTTTTCATTGGCAAGGATTAAAGGTCATGGTTTGAAATATGATGTTGCTAGAAGTGAACATTTTGGAGGGGCAGAAGAATGATTATCAACCAGAATAGGGCCAGTGCTGTTAGCAGAAGTGTAATGGTGGATACACCCAGGGAGAGATTGGAGCAACTATAGACGTGTCCAGTTTGCAGTGATGATGATCTGACAACTAACTAACTAACCAACCCTATTCCAAACCCTCCTTAGTTGTCTCTTGCAACAAGTATAACAGAAGTGTTGCAATTCTTTGCTCCCTTTTCAGGTCTCAGTAACATATGGATATTTAACATTATATTTTGTGAAATTTGTTATTGTTGTTTTTATCCCAAATCTAAATCTCAAAGATTGCTATTCTGAGAACCATGTGTTCAAATTGATGAATCAAGCTAAGAAAATAGTGTTTACCACTACATACTGTGTATAAACCCACCCGATAATAAGTCGAGGAGGTGATTTTGGCATCCCGAAAGTGTCCAAAGTCTAAAATCCGTTTATAGACCGACATAGGAATGAATGGACATGCTAAATGGAAATTAATACAAACTTTAGCAATTATAAGGTGCAAAGTCATTCCTTTCATTTGTGCCTCATTACACAGAGTAGACACCTTTCACTATTTGTGCCTCATTACACAGAGTAGACACCTTTCACTATTTGTGCCAACCCCCCCCCCCCCCCCCCCCACCCACACCCTTCCCTCTAACACATTTTTTTTTAAATAGCAAGACTGTCTAAGCAGGCGAAATTTCAGAAGTAGAGCGTTTGTACGAGACCGTCGTGTGTAGAAGACCTCTGTACAGAATTCATTAGGACTTCATTTGTTACGTTTTTTATTATTGTTATTGGTCACTATTTATAAACTTGGAGTCGCATGTCAAAAATAGACAAGTCCAACCAGTGACATGCAGGAAAAGAATCAAAATGGGCTTTTGAGGTCATGTTTACATTTTATGTACACAAGTCTTATAGTACAGTAAATGATCACAGTTTGTGCATATTGTAACCTTTGTCCCTTTACATCGTGACATGGAAAGTGTGGCATAGAAGTTCCTTTGTTTAACCTAGGTAATGTTTCGGACATCATCATCAAGTTCCATGTCCACAATGAAGGTTGGCTGCACCAGACATCCAGCATCTCTTGTCTTGGTGGTGCACTCTGCTATACTGTAACATGTCCATCTCGTGATGTTACTCTCCCACTTGTATTTCTGCCTATCTCTTGCTTATCTTTACCCCTCGTTTCGAACAACGAGGATGAAATTTGTGGTAGGCTTACTAATTGTGACATCACAGATTTTGCCTAACTGAAGTCATTTTTCCAGAAGAATTCTGACTTGGAAAGATTTAAATGACAGTTTTGAATGACTGTTTGTAAGTACTGGTACAGGTAAGTTTTTCCTCTGTTACATTTCTACAGTGAATTTTGTTTACACATTTTGTTGTACGCAAGTCAAGCCCACTTTAATTTTGTCTGTTCCGATAGAAGTGTCTACCAAAACACTATCAAGTAGACTAGGCCTAGATGATAAACGTGTGTTTATTGCGTTTAGCTGGTAAACACTACAGAATTCATTACCTAGATGATAAACGTGAGTTACTGGTAGGTTGGCGTAAGCTATTAAATTTTTTTTCCCCACAGATCATTACCGTATTTCAGTTAATAAATAAAATCAGATACTAGTATATTATAGACTTTGGCATTTTATCCTGGCTTGAATATATCGACAAAAACATGCAATTCACTGGGGGGGGGGGGTAGTTTACCAGTAAGTTTTTTCCCTCTGTTACTGGGATGTGACATAATATTTTTGGTTAAATGTTCTTGTACTCGTTTATAGGCCAAGACCCCTAAATAAATTTTGGATAAATGCCCAAAAATTATCTGTTTATACACAGATTTCTACGATAGTATTTTGGTGCTCTGTACTGTTAATTAACCTTTAGCATGCTAAATGTAAATTTTGCCCTACAGCCAAATTTTTTGAGACCGTTTGCATTACTTTTGATGGTTGCTTGGAAAAAACATTATTTTTTTTGTTCTTGTAACTTTTTGTCTAATTTATTTTAATTTTAAAAAACAGAAATAAAGGAATTGTTACTGAGTGTAATTATGTAAGTTTTGTTGGTGTATGTATGATATATGATACGCGAGAAAATGGTGAATAAACACAAAACATATCATAAGTCACTCTATTATTCTTGTCCAATTAATTATTCAATGCTTTATATAACATTACTAAATGCCTAGACCTATTCTATTTCTGACGTAGAACACAGGTTTTAGATAGTTTCATTTGAACACAATGGTCTAATGCTAAGGGGTTATGAGGTGTAAACACGAAATTATACAATTTACAATATGTACTTACTATGCAAAACTGAAATCCATCAGCTAAATCCAGGAATAGGGTAATGAATGTTATTAGTTAAACTTCATTACCCTATTCCTGGATTTACAAATGAGAATACACAAGACATTTTCAATGTTTCAAACCGTTAGGTCTTTCTCGAGAATATATAAAACAATGAAAAACAAAACAGTAAAAACAATGTTACCACCACAGAGACACTAGATACATTATTGACATGTAAACAATACAAAGTTAAAGGTTTGTATAAGTGTTTACACCTCATAACCACTTAGCAATAGTCAGCTGTGTTCAAGTGAAACTTTCTAAAGCCTGTGTTCTACATAAGCACTCTTGTTCCGTTTCATGCAGTATTACCTTATATTGATTGTTCTATTTCTGATGTATTTTCATAAGCAAATTAATGTGTTTATATTATCGTCAATGAAAACAAACAAAACTTGTTGATCTCACATTATCAGCTAGGCTCAATGCTCCTGCACCTTCAGAAAAGTTGTGATGCTAGAGATGGCTATAATCAGAACGGATACAATCACTATTGACAGCATCATGTCCCTCAGACATGTCGGACACAGAGCTAGTGTCTCTATTACCGGTCATATAGGCCAATGGAGCAGTATCTATGTCTAACTCCCAGAATTCTTTATCACAAGAATCACAAAGCTTAAGAATTTCATTACAAATGGCTTCCATTTCAACTCAATTTGAACTGATCGGAATAGAACAACCAATAATTAAACTATAGCTCTGATATTTCGCGTCCTTCCAAACGCATTACAGGAAAATAAAGTTTTATTATTGCTAGCCTCATTTCTACTCTTCTCTGATTAGTAACCGTATATATAATGTTTTTCATGGTTAGAAGATTGCATTTTGTGCATGCACGCCACTGACAGCTGTGAGAGAATACACAGTGCTCAGTGTGTGCACACACCAATGATGTACTAAAAGTTAATATATAATTGAAATGTTTTCCAAAATATAAGAAATGCCTTCTTTTGCAGAAATCGGTGAGTGAATGTGGTTTTTTTGTTTTAGGTAATGTGAAATAATTTTCCTGCATATTAAATCTGATTTTGCAGCACTTATGTTTTAAAAAAAATTTCTATTCTACTTCTGCAGACAGCAACAGTTTACCCTGCCATTTTGTTTGGTGTCTGCCTGCTTCTGAATTTCTTTATTTGGGGTAAACATTCATCAGGAGCTGTAAGTAACTTTTCATTGTCTGCATTCAAACTGATTAGATACCACATATTTCACATGCAAAGATAGGAACATCTCATAAGTGTGATTGTGCCATAGACAAAATTATTGCAGAATATCTGTTGCAAAAGTACACAGATATAAAAAAATTGATAACTTGTTAAAATAGATAACAAGCTATCTATTTTTCACTATTATTATTCCAGGATGAGCTTAATGTAAAGCAGAGAACTACTTTTACAAAATTAATATCTGTGGAACTTTTGCACTCTTAGTTTTAACAAGAGATAAAACATCTGTGTCTGGAAACAAGAAATTGGAGGGCCATGTGGTGTCACCAGTTTGACATATCAGGGAATTTTATGACCATGCACAGGTCAAGAGTTCAATTCAAGGGATCAGAAATTTCAGGAGAGACAAGAACTAACTTAAATAAATTAGTAGTATTTAATGTTACTATTATGTAATTTACCATAATGTTATTTATATTAATTCACATGCATCCTCTCATTAGTCATGCACAACATCAAAATATCATTCATTTTCAAGCGGAACTCATTGATTGCAGAATATTTTACTTTATTATTTTTATTTAAAAAAAAATTAAATTCATTATATTATCATTTCATATATAACATACCAGGCGGTTGTGGTGTAACATACACAATCCTAAGGTCATGGGGACTGGATTACCACAACACTAACCTCCACTATTATTTGATAGTTTTAAAGCTCTGATATACCGAATTGGACTAACATCCACGGTTGAAAGCTACATGCCCCACCATAAGAAGTACATTTATGTAATCAAACCTAGCCAAAAGCAGGATTACCAGAATCATCTAAGGATATATTACTAGAAATATCCTGGGTGTCGTGGCTGCCAAAACCACAAACACAATTATTTTATGATTAAAAACACTGATATATTTCATCTAACGCTTCTGTAATGAGTATATCTCACCATAAGAGGTAATTTTTATTTAATAAAACTATTTTTTGATAACCAAGTTGGACTAGCACCCACACTTGAAGCAAGCATAATTCACCATTAGAGGTATTTTTATATAACTGAATAATTTCCAACCGCAATATAAATTGATAAATTATTGCCACATTGAACATGTTAGTGCATGCTACAAAAAATTAATTTGTTTGCGATCTAAGTATGGTCAATGTATAATTCCGATCATATTATTATAAAAAGGAGTTATTGTAACCATATTTATCAATTAAAACAAGTTCCATTATTTGGAAATTTATTACGTAAAATGCGTGAACAAGTTTGACACTTTAGGAAGCAATTGAAAATAATGCGACAACTAAATTAACAACAGCAAACAAAATAAATATATTATCTGTTAAAATGTGCACAGTAATTCACAGATAGAATTAATTTTGCACACTTTTGTTTGGAACACTACACTAGCACTGAATAACTCAGTAGGTAGTTTAAACAATTGTTGTTAGGATTTTTAGTTGTACAATTCTCAAAGTAAATTCTAATAATGTTTATTAAGTGTGTTCTGTTCACTGAATCGCCACCAGGCAGGTAATTAAAGACAGCTGGACAATAAATATGTCAGGTTCAGTAACGTCTACCAAGACAAACCAAAGTATCACATTAATAACGGGAAGGAATTGTAGTGTTATAATCAAGTTAATTTGTGAGTGCACAGTAGAAGATGTCAAAAACAAAACTCCTAAATGCATACTTTATAACTGCCCAATATACAAAGAGAACTGACTTTGCCAGAAGATACAGAGTTTAGGTAAAATCTATGCGGTGGCTGATCTTACCTGGAGAAGGTCGTCCTCTGCTCTGGCAACATAATTGACAATATAGCATTATCACAGAACTGAACGTACAAGAAAATTAGTTATGTATAATTTACAAGTTAGAGTTACATTCGCAGATAATTAGGGTTGGAGTCAGAGGATAAGTATGGAGATGAAAACAAAATGATGCTCATTATAAGTATTTCCAGATGTTGAAAGTTGTAATAAACATGTGCTTGTTAACTTTTGTAACTTTATTTCACAGGTACCCTTTACAACCATGCTTGCCTTGCTGTGTATGTGGTTTGGCATATCTCTACCATTGATTTTCATGGGCTTTTACTTTGGATTTAGAAAGCAGGTGATTGTCTCAGTTTTGACTGTCTGATATACTTATAAAACACCATCTTCATTCCAACATTATGTTACCAGTGTCATAAAAAAACCACTCATGACAAAGATTTCAACATGTGAGATGAAATGCCAGAGAAAGGCTATAAGCGCCACTAAAAGAGACTGAATGAGTAATGAAGACATCAAAAAGATAGTACCAAGACCATATCATTAACAATATATAGAGAGACAACAGATGAACTGGTTCAGTCACTTTATGCAAATGGAACCATCAAACCAGCCGTCCAGGCGGGTTACAACAGCAGAAAGAACAGCTACAAAGCAAGAGGAAGACCAAGAACAAGATAGGAAGATTCATCAGACACTGTTAAAAAACATGGTCTAACCATGGAAAGCGGCAACAAAGATGGTCAAAGACAGAAAACAACTCCCACAACGACTAACATCACTTGTGGAAAAGACAATAGATAGATAGATATACTTATTCCTGATGAGTAATTAGAGCATTGATGTTTGTAATTAATAATCATGGTAACAGTTATCAAAAGTTACTTTTATTTCCACTGTCTATAAAATCATACCTGTATTCTTGAACAGGTAAACATGCATTAACAAACATTGTTTAATGAGATGGAGTCTGTGAAATAATTCTAAATTCTTTAGAACAACCATGGGTTAAAATCTTACCCACCAAACCATTTTTATTGTCCATCAGACGGATCTAAAATTGATATATGTGCTGGCCTCAGCTCAGAAAGTCCCACTTGGAACTTACTTTAAAAAAAAAAAAAAGCTTGTTAGTCCCATCCTTCATGAAAAATGCTAAATTTGGCCCACTGACCTAAAGAAGATGTCTGTTTTAGAATGTCAGGGTCCCATTGTTTTGAGCAAAGAAGTAGGTAGATGTGACTAGCAAAAATTACAGAAGTCCTTTGGCATGATTACCTGAAACATGACCTCATTTTTTTAATGGTAATAGCTTTTTATGTAACCAAATTGGATTTGCTTCCGTATTTGAAAAAAGTGTACCTTAACATAAGAGATACTTTTTAAAAAAACAAGTTTATTAATTATTTTACATGCTTATTATATATTTCAGGCATATGAACACCCTGTCAGAACAAACCAGATCCCTCGACAAGTTCCAGAGCAGACATGGTACATGAATCCCTTTTTAGGGTGAGTATTTATCACTCTAAAAGTGAAACTAAAAAGAATCACTAAAGCTGAAAATATAGAAAAATATATTTTTATCGTGTTAGAACAAAACACTCAAAATGCATACAAGCTGGAGTTGCAAAATCGTTTCTCCGCATTGCAAAATCTTTCCACCACCCATTCTGAAGATCTCAATAAAACTACATCTTGTGACAACATCAAACAGAAGCAGCCGTTTCAGTTGTGGTGAGTGAAAAAATACTACTAGTGAGAAAAGAAATTCCTAAGCGAAGCAACATGGAATAAAATCAAATTAAGAAAAGAGGTTAAATTACAAATTTTATCTACTAAAGAACCAGTAAAATATGACATAATTTGAGGAAAATAGAATATAATGGACAAAGAAATAAAAAGAGCGCACAGCAGGACAAAAGAACACACATAAATGAATAATCAAAAGCAGAAAATGCCCCAAAAATTGGAAACAGCAAAACACTACATTATATAATCAAGTAACTATGTAACACAACAGTCACAACAAATGTCCCCATCAAAGATAAAAACTGAAAGCTATTATCAACAACCCATGACCAACCAAAGAGGTGGGCAGAACACTTTAATGAACTATTAAATAGACCTCAACCAACAGCTACTCCAGACTTTATCAATGACATACCAATGACAACCATGCCAGTATCATGTGAAATTTTCTCTATCACCAAATTAAAATATAGGACAGAATTAAAATATATTTCTATCCATAAGCTAAGAAACAACAAAGCCGCTGGCGTTGATGAAATAACAAGTGAGATGCTTAAAGCTTCTGATGATAACACACACAAAACTTGCTTTCTCTTAAGAATGATGTCTGGTGCAATGAAAATCCACCTCAACAATGGAAAGATGGTATCATCATCAAACTCCCCAAGAAAGGCGATCCCTCAGACTGCAACAACTGAGGGTGGGGGGTTATCACCCTATTATCAGTCATAGGCAAGGTCTTCCTAAGCATCATCTAGGAAAGATTAAAGAATGCTGTTGATAAATTACTCACAGTAGAACAAGGAGGCTTTATATCAGCTCGCTTCTGCACAGACAACATATTTTCTCTTCGCATCATCATTGAAGAATTACTCAAATTTCAATCCCCGCTCATAATCAACTTTGTTGACTTGAAAAAGCATTTGATAGTCTTCATCAGCCTACGTTATGGAATATTCTACAACAATATGGTTTTCCTACTAAAATAATCACTGTTATAAAGGCATTTTACACCAACTCACATTGTTGTGTTCAAACAAACGCAGAATGGTTCTAAGTTGTTACGGGCGTTTAACAGGAATGCATCATGTCCCCATTACTTTCTTGCATCTCTATTGATTGAGAAAGAGCACTGAAAATTAGCAGACAAGAATAAAATGGATTAACAATACTGTTCTCAAAGATCTTTGCTACGCATTTGACTGACATGGCCCATTTAAGTGCAAACCACACACACCTAAGCTTGACAGTCTCCAACACTACTCAAATCAGATAGGTCTGAAAATCAACACATCAGAAACTCATATACTAGATTTCACGAGATCCAATGATGACATAGAAATTTCAAAATGTTCCATTATTAAAAGTAAACAATTTTACATATTTAGGCACCAATCTAGCACTGGATGGAGTTACATCAAAAGAAATTTTACATCATATTGCCCTTGCAGCGGGTGCTTTCAATAAACTATGTAACATCTGGACGTCAAATACACTAAGAAACACCACAAAACTCAGGTTTTTTAACTATAACATTATCCCTATTCTATTATATATGGATGCGAAAGTTGGAAAGCCACAGATAACAGACTAAACATCTTTGAAAACATGCCTACGTACCATTCTGAACGTTAAGTGGAGTGACTTTAAATCTAACACTACGAGAGGAAAGCAAACAAACCCATATATCTTCCTTCATTAGACAAAGGTGATGGACTTACATTGGTCATGCTCTCAGAATGAACAGCCTAAGAATTCCCCATCAGTCACTAAATTGGGTGCCACCGGGAGTAAGAAGAAGAGGGAGATCTAGAGAGACTACAAAGAACCTTTAATAGAGAAGGCATGTCAATGAACCTAAATAACACCCAAGAAATGAAAGACCTGGCAACACAAAGACATAAATGGAAAGCTATGGTTTCTGCCCTATACACTGCCTATGGCCCCGGAGGAACATAACATTTATCACTATTATCATCAAAAGAACTGTATTTAGAGAGTTCAATACAATAGTGGATTCCTCAATTTTCCGAGAGCTTGAGTCCTGGTATCCATTTCCTGGGATTGGGTGAACAGCAGGAGTTTTTTACGTGATTGACCCTCAGAACTGTTGACAGAAAATGAAACTAGATGCCCTGATATGCAAATAAATTACCTTAGCCAGTACACAACCTTGGATCCCCACACAGCAAATTCTGTTAGTCTCTCTAGTCAATTTGCTAATTTTACATGCTTCTATTTCCTGTATACAAAATAATAACCAAACTGGCTAATGATTGCATAACTATAAGGAAATGTACTGCAAGCTTTATTTCATGATCCTAAATTAATTTTATAACTATCAGCTGTTTTCCATTTTTGTTAACAAAAACATGTATGTGCAACAATTAAAAATACATTAGGTTAGCCATTCGGAACTTATGATAAACATAACATGTCCTGTCCAAACATAACATGTCTCTCCAGATAAACATAACATGTCCTGTCCAAACATAACATGTCTCTCCAGATAAACATAACATGTCCTGTCCAAACATAACATGTCTCTCCACTAGTACCCTATAGGAATCCCTATGTAATAAATTGGTCCAGACCAACAAAATATTTATGTGATAGCCAAAATGTGCTATATACAATCTTATACATCAAAGAATAAATTGAAGATTTTGCAAATTGTTGTGAAATAGGAATTTTTGTTATAAAGGTGTGTTCTATATAAGGATTCCACTGTTACACAGTATTATCTGGTTACACAGTTCAAAGACTGATGATAAAGTTGTTTTTCCACTGTTATGTCTCATCACTGTACCCTGTTGTCTCCTCGAACTTACCAGAAGTACAAGGCTCAAGCTGCCAATGTTCATGGTATTGATATGCATATACACTCTAGCATCATGTGAACAATCAGTTATGTTAGTTGGCTTCAGCAGTCCATTTTGTAATTGTCATATGCTCTAATATAGCCTAGGTGGAATCTTGTCATGGTAAAAAAGGGCCATCCCCCACCATAAGGAGGTCTTACTTTCTCCAGTTTCATTATCACTCTAGTAATCATATGTAGAAAGAGTTAAATGCGAAACGGACCTTAATCAACAATATAAGAAAAAGGCAATCTTTTTTTTTTTGGCCACTTCATGAGACAGGCAGGTTTAGAGAACATAATCACAACAGGCAAGATTGAAGGCACCAGAGACAGAGGGCGACAACGTGAGAAAATATTAGACAGTTTGACAACCTGGCACGGCAAAGAAACAACAACGACTTTGATACATAATACTGTGGACAGAGCTGTGGAGAGCCAGGACTGCCTACGCCACCCGGCATGGCACCTGATGATGATGATGAATCATATGTAATTGATGGCACACTGTTTCAGTTTGCAGTATTATAACTTATGCATATGTAATATGCACACTGTTTTAGTTTGAGGTATTATAACTTACAAAAATAGTTTTGGACAGTAGACTATGATATTTAGTTCAGAAATTTCAGATGATAATGTGAACAAGTCAGCCTTCTCCAATTTGTGATCTCAGTTACAAATAAATCAGAAATTATGTATATGAACTTTTTTTCTACTACAGAACACTGATGGCTGGGATCCTGCCATTTGGTGCCATGTTCATTGAGCTATTTTTCATCTTTACTGTAAGTAAAACTCAGTTGTAAACAGTTAAGTAACTTCTATCATCAGTCATCTTCTCACTATTGTTTCATATCAAGACAATATCACACTATCTTTACAATTGTGCACTTGCTTAAAGATTAATAACAATTATTTGTGCAGACCCAAAATTACCAATACAAAGAAGTCCAGTGCAAGCAAGATTAGTTTCTTTTCCATGCAATGGGGCTCAGGCATTTTAGCCAGTGTAGACTCATTAATGTGTATTCACTGTGTATGGCTCTAAATTATAGTATTATTCATATAAAACATTAGATCATATACAAATTAAATAATCAAACAAAAAAATGAGAGAAAAAATAAGAAAGGGGAAAAAGAGCTGGCATGAGAAAGAAACAGTTTAAGAGTGATAGATTGGGCCACAACAACATACACATCAAATGTGTTTTGGGATCAAAAGGGAAGCACAGAATAACTAACACTGGGGCTTCCCATGCATATCATAAGAGGTGATAAGTATGGTATTATGTAACTGATAAGTATGGTAATATTCTGCTCATTATTGTATTTTATTTTTTTTAATCTTTGAGATATCACCAAGTTTGAATGTGTCAAACCATTTCTGCAAATAAAATAGCAACACAATACATATCTGTTCTCTGGACTACATCCTTCTGCAAATCTAGTAGGACTATTGTCCTGTTACAAGAAAGATCCGGCGATAGTTTGAGAACGAATGCAAATATACAAACTAATCTTTGAGATAAAGTATAAAATTGAATATAGCTATGATAATCAACAAAATTGAGGAGAAAAAAAATGTTAAACATTAAAATACATGGAGAGAAAATGCAACAAGTAGACAATCTCTTATATCTTGGTCACGTAATAACAAATTATGGTAGATGTGAAACAGAAGTTACAATGTAAATAATAAAAGACTGAAGGTACTTTCAATGACATGAGAAAATTACTGAGATTTTCAAAAATCACAAAATAAAGATAATAGTTGTAAAGTGCTACATCTACTGTCTACTAATCTATGGTTCAGAAACATGAACAAATAACTAGAAGACAGAATTGATGCCTTTAAGAAGTGGACACTTTCAAGAATAGAGAGATCTTCATTAAATGAGAAGAAAACAAAGATGTTCTAATGCCATTGCATTAGATAAAAGAATTATTAAACGAAATAAAAATATATATATATATGGGGATGCACATGCAAGAGAGTTTGAACATCGATAGTAAGGATTTAAGAATCATCAAGAATATGAACTGACAACAAACAGCAGCAATAAGAGTAGGAAATCAATTTGGCCCTTTTCAACAAATAAAGCAAGGAGTTAGACAGGCGGGTTGTGTACTTTCACCAGACCTGTTAACTTTATACAGTGAAAACATAATGCGTGCAATAGTTGATATCCCAGGAATATCAGTGGGAGGACATAACATAAATAATTTGAGATATGCGGATGACACTGTTCTGATTGCAAAAAGAGAGGAAGACCTTCAAGAATTAATTAATGTAATAGTCGCAGACAGTGAAGAGAAAGGCTTCACCATGGACTGTCATGAAAACTAATATGGAGATGTTGAAAGAGTCAAATACGGAACAGAGCTTAATCAATAATATAAGAAAATGACAAATCTTAATTTTTTGACCATGTTATGAGACCATAAGGTTTGGAGCACATAGTCACAACAGGCAAGATTGAAGGCAGCAGAGACAGAGGACGACAATATGAGAAAATATTAGACAGTTTAACAGCCTGGCACGGCAAGGAAACATCAATGATCTTGATACATAATGCTGGAGACAGAGAGCTGTGGAGAGCCATGATCGCCTACGCCAGCTGACATGGAACCTAATGAATGAATATATGGGGACTTATTTTCTAGCACAGGTTTGATTCTCTAGTCCACTCAGAAAATGGATAACAGAGATACTGCCTATTCTTATGTTTGCCCTATTAACTCACTGAAATGTACAAGCACCAATTGGGATTTCTTGCATGCAGTGATGTTAATATTCAAACCAGTTTTTGTATGCATATGCAATATAATAATTTTGAAAACAAGGAAATCCTTGCTCAAACATAGATAAAGAGTGTACATCAATATAATGCTTATTCTCAAGGACATCAAAGAAAATATTAGTTGAAATAAGATGTTGTTGCATTGTTTGTAATAAATATTGCCATAACAAATACCGCTTCCTGTGCATGATGAATTTAAATTTTATCTCTAAGAAACAATTGAGTGTTTACAAAGATTTGATCCTGAGCTGTCATGATTGTGAAACTGGTGTTCTAACAATGCGGTCATGCTTTCTGCTATTTTATTTAGTATGTTTTGTTTTTATTTTAATTCTGTAGGATTTTAACTTTATTTTCAGGCCATTTGGGAAAACCAATACTACTACTTGTTTGGCTTCCTATTTTTGGTGTTCATTATCCTGGTGGTGTCTGTATCCCAGATAGCAGTTGTTATGGTGTATTTCCAGTTATGCGGAGAGGTAAGTCCAGATTTAGCAGTGATATCTGTGATTAAATATTTATGTTATGATGATAATGGTAAACAAGAAGAAACAAAGATATTACACTAGAAACAAAGAAAGCGCTTTTCAACATCGTTTTCTTACCAACATTGTGTTATCAGTGTCAAACTTTGACATTAGATTCTAGAACAATACATAAGATTAACCTTTAGGGCCCTGAATTAAAAATTAAGAAACATCCCCTTGGGCCTGAATTCTTTTTTGGAAAATTTGCGTTATTGATGGTGGGTGTTTTGAAAACATGATAACTTTTTTATTTTAAAAGATATCAAAATAATTTTTGCATATCTAAATAAAGGAGTGAATATAGTCATGTTTTTGTTTGTTGTTGTATGTATGATATGACAGTTGTGAGCAAGTTGTGAAGTTGAAAATTCGGGGGAAAATTTGCAAAACTCAATTTTCAAATCGCACATATAACTTCTTGACGACCCTAATACTTGAGCAATGTGTGGAAACATTGATAAAATCCTCATAAATACCTATACTTATTGTATATATATTGTTTTATATCAAAACTAATATAATATGAACTAAAAACTTTAATAAAACGTGTTGAAATCGCATATAACGTCCGTCCGGTCAACACTAGGTCTATGCCGACACGCAACGTAATTATTGTATATGCACACATGTGGCACCCCTGATACATATTATTTTTGTGTTTTTGAAGGACTACACACACATTCTTATCAAATAACAACATATTAAACAACAATTAAAACATGTAGTCACGATCACTTAGCCATGCCAGGTGTACTCAATTTGATAGTAAAATATGGCTACAAATGGCCAACGTCGCTCTCGAAATTTGTTGGCAAAACCAGCCGACTTTCTCTGTTCTTGCTATCGTAATAAGTAAAGGAATTTGACCTTTAAACTGTGACGTATTCCTAGCTTCGTTTGGCGGGTTTTATACACCACGGGATCATTACTTCGTGAAGTTCCGTACTCGAGAATCGGGCGATGTCGTATGTAGCGGGATTGCGCCCGCAGGCACAATGTAGCCTGTGCTCATAGGCGCAATATTGCGACCGCAGAGTCGTAAAGGTTAACACCACTGAAATGAAATGTGTGAGACGTATGATTGGAGTTAGCTTGAGAGACAAAATCAGGAATGAAGCACTAAGGAAACAATTAGGGATCAAGTCAACAATAGAATACATCAAGAAACAACAAGTTAAATGGTACGGCCATATAACCAGACAGAAAGAGCCAAGTATTATCCAAAAAAAACTTAACAAACGATACAAAAACAGTCGACCTATTGGACGCCCTCGTAAAAGGTGGATAGATATGTGTATTAGAAACACTCGGAAATATAACAGCGGAAGAGGCAAATAGAAGGGCAAAAGACCGTACACTCACTCTCCCCTCAACACCGAAAGGTCCATGGGGACAGAAAGAAGAAGAAGATGATAATGGTCCTTTGCCTCTTTACACATAGTCAATGAATCCTCCAAATTGCAGCACCTCTTGTGGTTAATTTTGCTAATATTTTAGAACATAGCTCTGTTTTACTACACTTTTCACAAGCAATAATATGGAAATTTTCCCATTAATGCTGAAAATTGAAAGTTGAACATATATTTGAAATTTTCTGTGGTGCTTTTTTCTCTTCTAGGATTACCACTGGTGGTGGAGAACGTTCATTGTGTCCGGAGGATCAGCTATTTATGTCTTTGCCTACTCTATCTTCTATTTCATCACCAAGGTAAACAATCTCACTGACCTGTGTTATTTCTGAAATTTATGTTACTAAGTTGAACTGTTTAATTAATGTATGGTTTAGAAACATGAATAATGAACAAATAGCTAGAAGACAGAACTGGTGTCTTTGAGATATAGATGAATAGAGAGAACTTCATGGAAGGAGAAGACAATAAAGATGCTCTCACAAAACTACACATGAAAAAAATAACATTAAAGGAAATAATAAGGAAACATAAATCATGTATAATATTTGGATACATTAAAAGACATGACACTTTGGTTAAGACCTTACTTGAAGGTAGAGTTCAGAAGAGCAAGAGATAGGCAGAGATACAAATGGGATAGAAAAATCATGAGATGGACAGGTTAGACTATCAGTGTGCACCACCAAGGCAAGAGACAGGATGTTAGAAGTCTTTGTCAACATTTAATGCAGATATGGCACTTGATAATGATGGTGTTCAACTCAAAATATTATACTTTAATTTCATATATGCTGCAAGATGCATATCACCTTTGGAATCCATGTAATAATAATAAGACCTATAACCCATCAGGGTCATAGAGATGCCACACTGGATACATCAACACAAAAAGCTCTCCAAAAAACTCTATCCTCAGCCATTCGGAGGAGTGTAGAAAAATCATACCCAGACCATTCCTTGATGTTATCAATCCAGGATTTTCTCTGTTCTCTTCTACTTTCACCCTGGACTGTTTCTTGCAAAATAATTTTAGAAAGCGAGTTGTCTCATTACATGCCCAAACCAAACAAGTATATGCAATTTCAATACTGCCATAAGTGGTTCTTGATAACCTGCAAGTTTGATTATTTGATGCCTGACAAATATATTTGTCCTGTTTTCTATATAACTAATTCTTAATTGTCTGTAGCACTTGTTTTCTGTTTTCAAAAGACTGAATCCTTCTTTCTGTGTCTGCATTGAGTGTCCAACTTTCACATCCGTATAAAAATATACGTAGCAATAGCGATCTGAATAGATTGATCTTTACTGTAATACTGATTCTTCATTCTCTTGATTAAAAACTGGCTTCACAGCACTCTGGACATTCCCATAAGTGCTCTGCCCTCTGCTCCAGCAGTCATCCCAGTGACTCAGAGTCCCATTCAGGTGTTGATTGTATGATCTTCAGGACTTTCCAAAGAATTTACTTTTGTAATACTGATCTTACTTTTCCTAATCACATTCAACTTTGCAATGGCAGCCGTTTCGAATCTTGGCTTAATCTGATTTCTCGAGTTGCCATCATCACATATTTGCGACCCAAGATATTTGAAGGTGGTAACTTCTTCAAGATATTTGATGGTGGAACATAGTTTGCTTTGCACCAATTGTGAGGATCAGTACCATGATTCCTTGTAACTATCAAGAGTTATTATTCTTTATTTAATTAATTATACAAGCATTAAAAAATAATGGAATTTCCATTCTAGAATTGATGCCTGGTTTAGTTTACAAGCGCTATCATTTTTAAAGGAAATATGCCACTGAATATACATCAGTGTTTGTTTTAAGAACATCTGACCTGGTGATCTATTAAATTTGACTATGGTTGAATTTGATCAGCAATGAATATACCAAAAAATTGACAACTGTTCATTAGGTCAGAAAAATGTTGAAATAGATTTCAAGATAACAAGTCTCTTTCAATGTATTCCTTCATTGCTTAGTTGAACAATACTATATTTATTTTTTATTCTTAAAACATATTTTAACTTGTCTGTCATTAAAACTTGTTTTAACAAGTGTGTCACTATAACATGTTATAGCAAGTGTGTCACTAAGAGATGTTTAGCAAGTGTTGCCCTATTTATTTTGATTGGTTTTTATTGTGTTCTTTGATGGATATTTATGTTCATTATTTTTTTGCGATAAATAATTGTAATGTAGAAATAGTTCTATTAATTTTTTCTCTGCTTAGCTGAGAATAACAACTCTGCTCTATTTTGGATGTCCATTATTAATTTTTCTAAAATAATTATAATTAAGAAGTACAAAATATCTTTCTATTAATTTCTATTTGTTTTCTTTTCATGATTAGCTGGAAATCACAGAGTTCATCCCAACTCTACTCTATTTTGGATACACAATCTTGATAGTTTTCACCTTCTGGATTTTAACCGGCACCATTGGATTCTTTGCAGCATACTGGTTCATACGACGAATCTATGGTGCTATCAAGATTGATTAACTGTATATAGAAAATATAATGTTTAGATTAGAAGAATCATTTGACGAGAATGTACATTTATATGGGCATGATGAGTGTAATAATGAAGGGATCTGAAAGCGGGATAATACATTTGTGAAGGAAGAATTATTATTTATATGAAATTTTTTTTTTTTCTAGATGTCTATTGTGACAAAAGCTACAGAATGTTAATTTCTAGAACTGCTACATTTATTTTCTGCACCTTTTTGTTGGATCAAGAAATCTTCATTTAATATGATTAAAATATTGATGATAAGTGCTTAGAATATGAGATAATTTTCAAATGCTGGACTCGCCTCATGGAGGTCTGATCTTATACATTTTAAAACAACAGCTTGGGACCTGTAGGTTAGCATCTATATGATTTTGTGAAAAGAAGCTGGTGAAAGTTTTACTAAGACATGTATGAAAGTTGTTCTTGTGTTGGCAGTCATAACTGAAGTGTAAAACATGCATGAAATATAAAACCCTTTATTTATAACTTTAGGATTGCACTTAGAAAATTCTTTAATATATATATTTTCTGTTCCGAATCCAAACTTAAGACTCTATGGTACATAGTCAGGTCCAAGGACAGTTGGATTAACTACAGTGGAGTCTCATTGTAACAAATTGGTCCGCACAATAACAGTTTTATGTAATACCAAAATTCACTATATACAGTTATAACAATAAATTTTAAAAAATAATTAGGAATTTTGTTATAAATGAACATGCAATAACGAGGCTCCACTGTATATGTTAAAATTATAGAAAAGATCTCAACCAGCTTTGTACATACAGTTAACATTTTTATAGATATGGCTGTCATGCCCAGTTTATTGGCTAAAAACATTCCTTAAGTCAAGTGTGGTTTATGTGACTTGCAAATGTGACACAGTGGCAATGCACTAGGCGGAATCCCGTTATAACATATATATTAAGTTTAATTAGAATGTATATTAATCATTTCCAAGTGTCCTGGATACCTTAGTCTACAGAAGTTAGAATTATATAAGTAAATTTGAAGCAACTTTGTTCTGTCTCTATGTTAATTATATTTACAAGAAAGTCTTTAGGTCCTTGTAGTACGAATATGAATGTTCTATGTTTGTGTTCCTGAGGATACTTCAATACTTGTATGGTCCAATACTTGTTCATTGTTGTTGTTAATAATCTTTGTCTCGATTGGTCCATTCTCGTGACTTGAGTACACAGGTTGAATGTCTTGATGAGATCACATCTTTTTTTTAGGGATGTGGTTGGTCAAACATGAAAAAATTGTTTACTTAAGTTGCAAGGCCGATTCGGTGCCACTGAATGGACCTGGTTCAATTCCCGTCAGCTGTAAAAAGTTAGAATTGTCAACTTAACATTCATAATCATCATCAGCCGTCATGCACATGTTCTCCAACTGACAATTTCTGAGTACATATGAGTGTGCAGTGAGAGCAGTATCGATTTTCACTAGCTTTCCGGTGTTTTAAAAAAAAACTATAATATTGTACAGTGGAATCCCTGTATAGCGCATCCTTTTATAACACATTTCCCTATATAATAACAACACTATATAAAACACACACCTTTCTTCTTCCCAACCCCCCCCCCCCCCCAAATTATATTTATTTTTATTGTTTGTATTGTATATAGCGAATCTCTGTTATTACATACATATTTCATCAGTCCGGACCAAGTTGTTAAAATGGGATTTGACTGTATTAGCTATTGTATTTGACAAATTCAACATAGAAATATTCACATATTGTAATTCAGCTGAAACTAATCTTTTATACTTAATGTTCTCCGTCTTTCCTTCTTAATAAAGATATTTTAGAATTGTAGAGATTGCAAGTGTGGGAATAAATTTATGAATGTATTTGACAATGTACAAGAAGACCTGCACAGTTTCAACCTCTAATATCAGAGGCCATGACATTCCATAAATTAGGTATGCCAATGACACTGCCCTCATATCTAGAAGCCCAAGTTTAGAACACACGTCAGTAAAACAGCATAGTGAGACTCAAAATATTTTCCTCACCTCAAAGACCAAACTAATTCTGATCAACTGAAATAGACTTACACCTACAGTAACTATCGACGTCTACAATACCTATCAGCAATGAACAAGTAGAAAATATCAACTTGTAATATCAAGGAACAACTATTAACACCGCATGACACAGTTAAGCATAAATCATGTAGAGATTAACTGACCCTACAAAAAACATCGCAGATGAAAAACCTATTGCAAAGGACAAACAAAAACCAAGATACAACAATTAAGAGGCTATATCTTTTCAGTGTCGAGATATGGCTGTGAGACCTAGGCTGCAGCTGCAACAGAAAATATCAGCATTTGAAATAAAATGCTATAGAAAAGAATATCATGTACAGAGAGACAATCCAACATGAAAGACCCGAACATAGAAGATTGGCTCCTTAAAACCATTAAAAAAAATCTTACATATTTCGCACATGTGAAAAGATGCAATGGGTTAGAAAGATTAATCATGGAGGGAAAGGTTTCAGAAAGGAGAACAAGTATTCACCCAAGACATTGAAGACTTTGAGGACATTGAATATAATACTGAATGTAACAAAACATTTTGCACAGAACCAAGAGGCTTATGAAGTGGCGGTGAGAACAGTGTTCAGGAAATTTCACATAGAAGAAAATGTTAACAATATCCAGATAGTAATGATATACTGTTTTGTTTGATTATTATGACCCCAAAAAATTATAAGCAATAGAGCTATTGTAGTGGAGCACATGGCCGTGTGGTTAGAACACCGTTCTCAGACCCTTGAGGTCCCGGGTTCAATCCACGGTTGGGAAAGGATTTTTTTCTTTCGAGGTAAAATAAAAATTCTACATGTACACGTTGTGACATCTGCTATGGCAAAGCGGCCTTTATTTTCACAGCCCACAGAAAACTTCCCTGCACTCCTTCAAGGGAAAACTTGCAGTAATGAAAGAAAGAAAGAAAATTGTATCCTTTTCTTCACTTGAAGATGGATCTCTACAGTTTTATTTCATACCCAAAAAAACCCTCAGCATTGTGCAATGCTTTGAGAAAAAGCCTCCTATTCATAGGTGGTAAAAACATTATTGTATAGATAAATTGCTGTGGAGATTCCACAATAGGAAAGTCATCTACTAGATTTTCACTATTGCATGGTTGTTGATCTGGTGAGACCTTGCAAGTACTGTTGGTACAGTACAAGTAGACACCATCACGTTTAATTATTTCCATAGTTCTCTGTTTGTGAATTTCATGTTCATCATTTAATAATTGAAATATTTATAAATTTAGGGTTGGGGTTAATTTTGTAAAACACAACTATCCTAACCCAAACCCTAAAATAAATTAATATTTAAATTATTAAATGATGAACATGAAATTCACAAACATAAACTCGACTGTGGTGGCATCTATTTGTATAGTACTGTACTGTTTTATCACTTCGTAAAGTGTATAGTTTTTAATGAGCTTTGATAATTCATGTGTTTATTTATGCTTGGTATCTGTGTGTAATATTTCCATGACATCTATGTCTGACAGTTAGCTCATTCTAAAGAACTTATGCAAATAATTTAATACATCATTACAAACTATTCAATTGTAATTTGAAGCTAAATATTATTAAATATGAACCCTAAAGTTCTTGAAGCTCCTGATGACAAGCATGAAACAACCATGTCTCCACACAACTTTCTGTTCCTTGTTTGTTTTTCATCACATCTTGGTTGCTTACTTCCAAACTATAATGCAAAGGTGGTCAATTTTTTCACTGTAACACTTTCCTGACCAATTTCGACGATAGTAGAATTTCTGTTACAGAACCTTGCTGACCAATTTCGACGAGAATAATGGGAATACCCATTGCAATAATGTGACTAAAAATAGCATTTCTGGGAAACTATGTTGTGTAAAAATGGCGACACTTGTGGAATACCGATATAGACATCGTAGATTAGTTTTTATCATGAAATATCTGAGCTTTCGAAGGTAATATTGTATGATATATAGAAATTAAAGTAAATCTAGGCTAGTCTAGCCTATCATTATGATAAGTAGCATTTTGCACTTGAAATAACTCTGGAGTTTTCAAATTCATTCAGAAAGTGCAAACAGTTGTTACAACACATAGAAAGTTTCAAGGATTTCTCGCGCTATTTAGATTTTATACAGATTTTTAAAGACGACGATGTCAATGTATAAAATTGTGTGTGCACCCTGGGTAATGGCTGATAAGTACGCTGTGGATTGCTGGTGAGCGAAGTTTTGAAATAATCTCAGTCCACTCCATTGGTATCAGCACTCTTAAGTACACCATCTTTTGCAATCTATTAGCAATCATCCAGTGCTATATTGGTTATGTGGTTTGTTTTAGATCGTTGTGGGTTCTCCAAAACCTTTTTTGAAGAGATGTTCCTGTTGGGCCTGACTGTCATTCTGTGAACAACAACGCTGGGACAGTTCTGTAATATTTGCTCTGATGCTTGTGTTGTAGCCGAGCAGCTGATGCCAATTTGGTATACATGCCTTTAGATGACAGTGTCCCATTCTTTGTCTAAATATTATTACTTGTTCATTTCTGTCCAATTTGTTAATGCTCAGGTCTTGTTTCCCTTTAGCTCTCTTCACCGAAGTCGCATAGATTGTTTTAACAGAGTTTACTTTCCTGAATCTTTGAGATATGTAGGACTAAGGGAGTTTACCTCCAATTTTGGTAAATTCATCTTCTTTTTTTTTCCCTCTCCATTGTCAGGGATGCCACAGTGGGCTAGTACCTATTGTAGCACTAATGTAATTTTTCTTGATAATTATGTTTTGTCTGATGTCATGAATTAGATTCTCTTGTTTGGTATGTTGGATGGCTTGGTGAAACTGATTTTGAATCACTGAAGATTACTATTTTTTGGGGTATGGACTCAACTGTTAAACATTTAAATGTTGAATATCTAGTATGTGTCAACTATTTCATCCTTGTGGTATATATTTTCTAGTGACATAAAAAGTCAGTACCATAGAAGCTCTCATATTTTTGTAGCTCAAGAATCGGCAGAGGATCAAATAATTATTTTGGGAAAGAATTTAGCACATTTGGGATCGGTTACTGAAAACAAAGTAGCAACTAAAGGGTTAACTGTTAGTGTTTCTTCCTGTCTCTCTATTCAAGGTATTTTTAACACACTTCTGTAACACTTCATTTCAAATTATATGATTTTCTTTGCGTACATTTCTTAGCATTTCAATCAGAAAATGGACACAACTCAGAAATGTTGCACGTTCTACTGTGTAAATATACTCCACCTCTGACACTGTCAACCTGCTGAAAGGAACTACTGGGGATTATCGGACTGCAAAGACATCAAGTCACAACAGTTGCATAAATTGTGGTGCCAGTAAGGTGATCATGATTTGTTTCACAGAAGTAATGGAAAACAAGTTGTAATGCTGATTTATTTTTCCTACCACATATTCAATATTGCACAGGATGTAATTTAAAAAAAATAATATTGTCTTTAGCTAATTGTCCAGTTATTATTTTTCCTGTTACATTTCCTATTTTAAATAGTTCACATTTACATGTTAAATTAGTGGGTTCGTTTGAAAATTGTACCAGTTACTTTGTTCCTGCGTTCTGGAAAGTTGTTTCTTATTGATAACCATTTACCACCATCATCCTGATATTGAGTTCTTTTTTTTCCTTCTATCATTACCATACGAAACATGTTTATTCTTGTATTTGACTCCACTATTATTAAATTGTATCATCATATCAAAACTTGATTATTTATGCTGTGTTTGCTGATGTATTCTAATATATCCTCTGTAGATCTCAATTCGCCCATGTGTTGTTGGAGCTAAAAAGGGGAATAAACAATAGCAACACTGTTTACCTTCCATGCATGTCATTAGAGATGGCTGTGGAGGAGTTGGCTGTCCCATCCCATATAGGGTCAAAATGACCCATAAGGTATGCTAAAGTCAAATGTGTCAGGCCTAAAGGTGCAGATATGCAGCTAAGCTGTGAACCATGACACAACATATTCTGTTCTCTGGACTACATCCTGCTAATCTGTTGGAGTCTAAGAACGAGCGCAGATCTAAGTATAGCTTCATTATACACAGAAAACAGATCATGTACAATCCTTATGTACCTGTAATCTGCTTTGAAGGAATGTGAAAACTTTAAAAAAAAACTTTCATTACTGCATGTTTTCCTGTGAAGGAGTGCAGGAAGGCTTTCTATGGGCTGTTGAATAAAGGCTGCTTTGTTATAGTAAAGTATATGTACAGGAAGGATTTTGATTGTACCTCCGAAAAAAAAAATCCTGTGAATTAACATAAATGTGAATGAACATAAATTCTGGGGATAAAATAAGGCTAATGAAAAGTTATTTCGCATTCTCAGGAATTAGGAATTCTTTAGTTTCTGTTTACAGAAAGTTTCACGTGCCTGTCTGGCATCATTTTGTTTTGTCATCATACGATAAAACAAAACAACTTCATATATACCAAATATACTCATTGACGTATATCCTGTACAAGACAATAAAAAAAAATTAATAGTATATCCTATTCAGGATGTAGTCACCAACCCAGCATTTTTTTTTGTAGTAATGTTATTGGCACTAATTTGACAGAGTTGGGTTTGTGAGGTCCACTATCCACTCTAGATGCTTAAATTACACATTTCCCCTTGTTATGAAACAAGATATTTCTTTTACTGTGATCTTTTCCTGTATATTGTTTTTCTTAACATGATTTTTTTTATTGTATTCTGTATTTGATGAAGAGATTTTTGTTTGAACATTGATTTGATCAGTTGTTGTACTAGCTAAAACAAAAGTTGGTAGCATATCATATTCAGTATACGGAGATCAAACTCACCAATTTTTGACTGTGTGACAACCAGAAATTTTTGGCTGTAATTATTTTCTCTGCAATATTTACATCCAGCAGGTTGTCATTGTTTTCTGAAGGTGCAAGTGCACAACTACTCGTGCCAGAAACTGAATTGGTACCGTGGTCATCTGAGGTGGTCTGTACTCTCAGCCACAAGGCCAGACCTTGTTCACCATAGATCATAAAACCCAGATTTAATCTGAATATCAAGCCATTTTGTATGTGTCCCAGCAACAATTTGAGAGTACTTCTGTTTCATTTCTGCTGTAGTGTATTTGAATGTTAGCACTGCATATTATAGAATCTGTATACACACAGTAAGTACGCTAATGAATATGTTAACACAGAACAATGCTGCACTGCACATTAAAGAAAAATTGTAAACACGGCACAGTAAAATAATAACCCAATAGCCACTACATCATTCTTAGTAACATTTCCTCTCCCCCCCCCTATCTTGTCCTAATAAGAGAATAAACAACCAAAATGTCAGAGGATATCCGACAAGGTGGAGAGTAGTGTTTCTTTCATGCCACAGGCGGTACAGAAGGCAGAGGTTTTGATTCTCCATGTGTTAAGGTCCGCTGGCTGCAGTTTTAGTTCTTTTATGGTCTTGCAGCCTATTATTTCCCCCTTCATTAGTATGGTTTTTGTAGGGTTGCTTTAGGCCTCCCTTGTTTTCTTTTTCATAGGTGTCTACGTTAAGGCTTGTTCGTTTATTCTGTTTTCATTTAGTCTTAAAACATGACCCAGGTATTTCCATCTGCTAATAGTGGTGGAGAGTGCCGCTAATAAAAATAAGAGCATTCACATTATTGTCATTTTATTGACATCTAAAAATATATGTTGCATGGTTGATGTTTACTGGCACTTTGCGATTACAGTGATAATTTTAGAGTGAAATCATACAGCCTTCACTGTATCTGTGTAGCATAGCTTGCTGTGATATGCTGTCTGATGTGTGCAAACCATTTGATCTGTTGGCTCGTGATAAGATTAGGGTGGTGCCGGTTTTTTTGTCGGATGTCCTCGTTCCTCACCCTGTCTCTTAGCGATATTCCTAGGATTCTGCATAAGCATGCAAACACTAAAATGGTTGAATGTGTAGACTACTTTCCAGTTCTTAATTTTTTCATCAGTTTGTTTTCATCTGCAGTTTATACTCAAAGGCACACATACCAAATCATCAGCAAAATGTACTCAAGCCAATAGAGACAGTAAATCTATAACAAAGCGGTTGGACATATCTGGTTATGATAAAAGTACAATATAAAGTTCTTGTCATTGGGAGATTCCTGTGAATCAAGTGCCATGCTGTGTGGTGTAGGCGATCATGTTTCTCCACAACTCTCTGTCTCTAAGTTGTTAATAAGTTCAGTTAGTGATACTCTCTCATGCCACAGTGACAACCCATCCAAAAAATCTCTCTCTTAGTATTCCTCTGTCTCTTACCCCCTTGATCTTTCCGGTGGTTGTTTTGCTCTTCACATCAAATTCAGTAAAAAAAAATCTCAACTTTATACTTTTAATCATTATCATATGACATATTCTTTCCGAACGTGGTATTCCTTATGGATTCTCTAAATGTTCCATGATTCTGGGCGAGTTGACATGCCCAACAAGAGCAGTAAGAATGCGGTTAGAGGCATGTTTAAACAATCTGATATATTACTGCACCGTCGTCGTATTGGGTGCCCTCTTTTCCTGTTGCCGTTAACTCTGCCTTCAGCCAATAATCTTTCCATGTTGTTATGTCTCTTTATATGACCAAACAAACTCAGCTTTCTATGTTTAATTAATAAAGGCTTTTAATGTCAAAAGAATAAGAGACCCATGGACTAAACTTCAGTAAAATTACATACAAAAAAGGATAAAATGTAAGGTGCGGCAATTTTACAAAATGCAAAAACAGTCTTGTAGTATTTTATCAAATTACTTTACCTTTTGTCAGAGTTCAAACAAAATTGTTACAATTTCTCTATAAAAAATGTAAAATCTCAGAGAAACTATATAATTTATACTACCTTTATTCACTCTTTATCTTTAGTAACTAATACTGCAATTTAGACCTCGTAAGAAAACCATCAAATCCACGTGTATAGTAATTTTTAAAGTGTTATGGCATGACAGAAAAACCCTTACAGAGACAAAGAATTGAAAAGAAAAGAAATCCAGATTTCATCAGAACTTTCATAAAGTCATGTTTTAGGTGTGATTTGTTATATCTTATATAAAGCTGAATTTTGTTTTGTAACCAGTATATAGTTATTGTATTACTACATACGTGTGCTAGTTGTACCCAATTAGAATGTTTAGCTGTAAATTTGTGAGATGAAAACCAATACATTGGATTTCCTCTATAACACATCCTGTTATAACAAATTTCCCTATTTAACAACACTTGTCAAAATCCCCAATTATTTTTATTCTTTATAAACTTTATTGTTTGTACTGTATATAGTGAATTTCCATTATTACATACATATTTCGTCTGTCTGGACAATTTATTAAATGGGATTTGACTGTACAAATTACGTAAAAATCATACATGTTTATTCCCTACAATGAAATAACAGTTTACGAATAGTAAAAAAGTTGTTTTATTAACTCTTAATATATACAGAGTAATCTTTGTTCTAGCATATTCTTCAGAAAGAATATGTTAGACAGCAACTTCAGATGCTTAATCAAATGGGATGACTATCGCTTCAAGTTGTCCTAGTATTTTAAGAGTTAAATAAAAGTTAACTTTTTCCAATCCGTTTGTAAGTTCTCTTCAATTTTATTGTGTGCATAAAATCTATGTATTATGATTAGTTTGTAGACTTGCATTTGTAGTTTAAAATTTTTGAATATATAATTATTTATTACTTAACTTCATTCATACCCACTAGTGATACATATGAGGCTTTAATAAAAATGTTCCTGTGATGCCCTTAATGAAGTATTCCATGTCAAAGTAGAGAGGGATAATTGAGGACGAGGAAGATAATCAGCAGGCTACTGAAACTATCAGTATACATACTTTTTACCATCTCCTGAAAGATAGAACTACTACGGGGATGTCCAGAGTGTACCATGATCAGTTCAGCAAATTACTTGTCACAGCCATATCAGAGGTGTAGAGAATTGACAACATTGTATTCACGTTTTCCCATATATATCCCCACTCAGCAGAGCAGCATGCCTCCTGGCTAGAGAGTACCACATAGCATATAACTCTGTAGCTTCAATCGACAACCTCCAGGGATCTCTTTAAAAATGCACTTGTAAACAAGACATTACAATCCCTTATCGACTCTGCGACCTCACAAAAATACAATGCAGATGGTGTAACCACTATGAAACAGATCCAATAAAACCCATGTCAAAGATGACACTGAGTTTATGTTTTAAATTATATTTCAGCATGCTAGTCTTTAGATTAAAAAACACTTCTAGATGAATAGAGAGGACAGTTTTTTCTTCTTCAAATGGTTCAAATACAAAGAGATTTGTGTGTGATATATATATATATATATATATATAAATGTGTGTACGTGGGCACACGTGTGTAAATGTATAAAATGTCAAATATGTATATGGTGAAAGAATATATAGAACTCATTTTCTGGAATTAGAAATGTCTGCACAAAGCACAATTTAAAACTAGCACTGTGAATGTTAATATGAATTTAGACAATATTTTATTGTGAATAAAGAAACAGTCCATTCTTACAGTAGCTTGTGTGTTAAATTTAGCGTGATCGTCGGCAGTATAGGATACCTATTCACTAAAATGTAAACATTAACTAGTCTCCAATTTGCATGAAATCTATTAGTTGGTTTTGGCTATTTTTGGCATGTGACTCCAAGTACGGTATGTAAATAGCAACCAATTAAAGTCCAACAATAATAAAAAAATGTAACAAGCGGGGGTTCAAATTAATTTAGCTAGGAGGCCTGTATTGTCGAGAGCTACGGTTAAAGCTAGCATTGTGAATGTTAATCTAAATTTAGATAATTTGTTCCTGCAGTACTGAAACAGTTGTGGGCATAGAAAGCGATGTGTATTCCTGTGTGTTACCAGTTATAATTAATCCTAATGAACACAAGGCTATGATGAAAAATTGTGCACCAGATGCACATTTTGTTTTCTCACTCTAAAACCCTTGGTTAACTACCGGTAACCAAATACTGTATCATCTTCTAAGAAAGAAACCTGCAGAAACATTGTATGTGCAGTCATACATCTCAGAAACTAGGAGGAAACTTAACATTACTAGAAAGTGCACACATGGAATGTCAACAAATATCTGACTATTCCCTACTTTTTGTGACGTGATATTCTTTTTTGATGTTTATATTTGATGAAACTCATTTGGTGTACAGACTAATAGGGGTTATTTGATCATTTTCACAAATCTTTATCCATGTTAGTTTTTTTTAGTTACTTGCATATTATTCCTGAATCATTTTAATCACTCAAATACTTATTAGATTGTTATTTGCAATTTAAGCTCTTTAAAAAAACAAAAAAACAAAGAGCTACATGATGGGATACATTTTCATATCAGGTTTAAAATAAACATTGGTGCAAATAAAATTGTTAACACCACTTGTATGTTTGTCATCTTCTTCTTGTGGCATTGTTTATGAAGCTAACCTGAAAGTTGATTTTTATTTTCAGCCCACTTACTCATGACCTGACTGGGTAATACTGTGACCTAAAATAAATGCCTTAAGAGGTGACTAAGGAAATCAAGGGATAAGTTGGCAATCCTATTCCGTATGTCAAAGTGACAGAAAAGCCACGTTGAAGTCAGATATGTCAGGACACAAGGTGCATATATTGCAGTCTGGAGTACATCCTACTAAGCCATAGGAATCTGAGAACAAATAGAGAAAAAGAATACCTAATCAAACAACTCATACTGCCTTTTATTTCAGCAGATATTGAATGAAACAGGAACTGAAGTAAAACCTCTGTACCAATGACAAATTAACATACATAACAAATGGTTCAAATGCTGTTTTACACAAGTACAGGGAACAGACATTACCCAACAAATATTTATTAAAAATAGGAACAGAGAAACAGGAAGATAAGATATAATGCAAGTAAAATAAAACAAATTTAAAATAGTTATCTTGAAAATAGTCAGTGTGAAAAAGGAAGTATGAAGATGAGATGCCAGGTTAAATAGCAGACAGTGGCCAGTTCCCACCTATTGAAATGACGCAGAGGTGAGGAAAAACATCCTCAGACAATAAAGTCGGACAAAGGCTGAATCAACAAGGACAGTTAGTTAAGAGAACATGCTGCAAACAAGAACCTAAGCATAAAGACCGGGGCATAGAAGCTAAAACGGGGGGAGGGGGGACCAGTATTAATTACTCGAACCAAATGGTCTATAGAAACAGATAGCAAGAAATGAAAAGACATAAAGGGGCTGAGAGAAGGAAAGAGAATAAAAAGGGGTAAATAAAGAGGCGAGGAAGAAGAAGAGAAGTGAAAGCAGTAGATTGACGTGGGCCCCAAACCAAAATGGAGATACGTCACTCAAGGAAGGAATGTGGAGGTGGAAAGAGGCCCCCGATGCAGATATAGTTACACGCCATCATGAAAAAGCGCGTCTTAAGAAAGTATCAAAAAAGGGCTGATATAGAGCAACATGGAAAGAAGGTGCCAAAGATAAGAGCACCAGTGTAGGTGGAGAGCAAAAGGGCCAGGAAACATAGGTCATGGCGGAAGGAGACAGACCCGGATCTACAGCCAAGGCATGAGAAATGGTAGAATGGCGCAAGGGGAAAGGGGATATCGGTTTGTCGTAGGTGACTAGTTGGTGTCATCAGACCACCATGTCGGTGTGCCAGAAGTCCCGACGAATTATAAAGGTAGATGGACCAAGGTCACAACCACAATGACAAGTACCTTTTAAGCCAAGTATTGGGAAATGTGACCAGTCGCATAAATTGAAGATGATATAAGAATGAGCTAGCCACACGTTGTAACCCCTATATGGGTATAGCTCACACTGTACACTAGCTCATATATAAGAAACAACGATCAACGGACAGAACTTCAAACCACCAATACTTAGTGTGGGCCATGTACCGTGGAAAGGAAAATGTTAGATGAAATGGGAATACAGTCATCCCTTGCTACTTCGCGGTTCATTTATCGCGGCCTCAGTACATTGCAGATTTCTAAAAACATATTTACAGTATGTACACTTTAGTTACATCTACGTATGTTACACACGCACGTATCATATTTATATTATTTATATATTATTTTATGTATGTTATTTATACTATTAATATTTTATTTACATGTTTGAAACTATTCTTTAATGTTCTAATGATAACATATACACTTATATGGTTTCATATACACTTACTGATATACATACAAAAAAAAAGTATGTGTGTTAAAAATGAGAGGATGACACTACTTCACGGTTTTTCACTTATCGCAGCCGATTTTGGTCCCTATTAACCGCGGTAACTGAGGGATGACTGTAGTAGTAGAGAGGCATAGTATGAAATTTAATCGACGAAACAAACAAAACAAGATTTACATGATGAAACTGGAAGTAATTTAAGCATTCGTTCTTAAACTTTGTGGATCTCTCATGTAGCAGAAAAACAGCCCTACCAGACTTCCAGCAGGATGTAGTCTAGAGAACAGAGATGTACTGTGTCATGCTTTTATTTGCACCAATTGCCTGACACTTCTGCCTGATGATGATGATGTTTGTCCATCGTAATTGACGATGACCAAAAACTCAACCATAATAATAATAACAATGTGTAATAAAAAATAATAAAGTTAATAGTGTGTTTTTAAATGACCAAGTCCAATGCGAGCACACAAAAATTTATAAAATGTATAGCACTTCTGTCTATACATTCATTGTTTTATGAATTCCACTGGATGGTGGACATCCACAGATAAATTTGTAGTAGTCCAGCCTGTGCAGGCCAGCATCATCAGTGTTGCTCACACAGTACACTAACCTTTTATGTTACCCATCTGAATTGTCCCTGTGGTCAACGTTTCTTGCCTTTTTTTTGGAGCTATCTGGATCACTATTGACTTTACAGATGTCTATATGCTAGAAGTGATAAGGCATCAAAATGTTTTGCATGAACTTTCAGGACAGAATTACTCTGTAGTTTGGATGGCATTTTAGGCTAAAGTTTTGGACTGCAACATGATTTAGCTAAAAGCTTCCTGAAGACAAAGTATCAGCAGTAGAAGATTATATAAGGTATAAAAAGACATAATTGAATGTGCAATTCATAAACAATATAAAATGTAAGAATTGTAACATCAAAATGCAAAAATTACACCACAAACAGGGATTTTAGATGAACAGAAAAATTGTTTACACTTAATTTGTTCTGATCACCCTCAATTTTACTTGGGATACATTGAACATGACTAAAATATGGACAAAATTATAAATATTTTTTCTTCTTCTTCTGCGTTCCTCCTGCAGATTAGCAGGATGTAGTCCAGAGAATGGAATGCGTTGTGTCATGGTTTACAGCATAGCTGCGATATCTGCGCCTTTTAGCCTGACACATCCGACTTCAGCATGGTCACTGACCCTATATGGGATGGAACAGCCAACTCCATCCCATAACCTCCTTAGTCGCCTTTTACGACATGCGTGGAAGGTAAACAGTGTCGCTATTCTTTGCTCCCCTTTCAGGCCCAGACAACATATAGGCGATAAATATTTTTTAAATTATTGGTTTGTGTGTGGGTGTTCTTTCCCACTAAGAATATAGGCTCCTTAGTAACACAGTTTACTCACATTTTTCCTACAAAAAAAATGCACTCTATATAATTATATATAACAAATAATTGGCCCCGTAACAACATTATAAAAATAAAACAGATTTTTTAGGCCATACAAAACAAAAATATATTTCACCGAACCTTGATCCAAAATATATTCTCAGGCCATTTATACATGTTATTCAAATCAGTGTCTAATAATTTTCTACCATTAACATCCTCAGAAGGTAACATATTATGACTCAAAAGAAAGCTGACCATCTTCTTTCCTTGATTTGAGTATCTGTGAAATAATACCTCCATCAGAATAACTCTAACATCCACATACATAAAAAAGTTGCTTGCACACAGAAAAACATCGGGCTCGGAGCCTTCAATATCCATTTTAAGAAAGACACTGAGGTTGGCTCGAATGTATGGAACAAGATCATCCAAGCAAATAGCATCTATAAGTATCTTATTATTTGTTTCGTTATTTGGACTATCCTGCTCATATGTATGATTTTTGTGTCTTGAATACTGCTTTGTATTGACTGCATCGTTTGAGTAGAAATTTTTTGCATTCTCTTCAGTGTTCAGTTCCTTAACTTCCGTGCCACCTAAATTTGGGTCATCCTTCAAGTACACATACATTTTAGCATGTTTGCTGTAGATGGCGTTCTGAATAGTAGTAATCAGATTGGAATATTTAAAGAAAGTTTTTTTAGTATAGCCAAGAAATTGTTGTAGCTCACGGATATCTTCATCATCTGTATCTTCCTTGTCTATACTTTCATCATTTACAGCTATAGATAATTGGATAAGAGCTAGATTTGATGGTAGAATGTCCACAGCCAAAGCTGGTTTTGCCATAGATGCAGCAAACAGAGTGAAAACACCAACATTGCATCCCAAGTCAACAAGCTGTGACCTTGGGTTGGCCTAAAGAAAAAAAAAAAATATTTGGTTAGTTACTCTGTTAAAATGGACACATTCAATCATTTTTCATGGAAATCTAACCTCTGTGTAATACAGTACCTGTCTATAAGCTTAATAAAAATACTTCTGATCCACATAAACATTTGTGGTAATTAGGGAAATAATGAGTCTTTAGGTAACTGCCAGGAATTTTGCTGGCATAGTGGTTAAGCCATTTGCTTTGTGCTCAAGAGGTCACAGGTTCAAATCCAGTCCGCATTGTCTTGTTTATAAAGTAACTTTTTTCTGAGATCGCTTGGGTTTATCATTTGTACTATGGAGTACGTGCTAAGAGTGGTACTATCAGCAGTCGGTGTGCCAGTTCGTTAAGGTTGGTGTTGAAGAAAAATATGTGTATTTGATCATTCCATAAATAAAGGTGACTGCAAAAAAATCATTGTGAGAAGCAAAATAATGAAGTATCAGTTGATTTTGTTTAAGTCCATAGTATTGTATGGTCGATGTGATAACAACTGAGATTGGCACATCAACTATTAGATTGGCACATCAACTATTTTATTCAGATTCTGAAGACTCGAAAAGATCAACTACTTCTATGGCTGGATAAAATGCAAACCATCTCATTACTAATATGTTCTAGAAGAAGTGACAAATATCTAGGAGCTAACATAAACAGTTCAGTCAAGATCAAGAGGAGAACAACAATGACACTGGCTAAATTAAAACAACAACTGAAAAAACTGTGGCAGGGAGCGAACATAGGAACAAAGGCATGCGTGTTACGTGCATACATGCATGTTTCCATTGGTGATCTACAGTTGTGAAGCATGGACAGTAAACAAAACTATATCAAGGAGAATAACGGCTTTTAAATGAAAGTACCATAGGAGAGTTCTGCGAATACCATGGACAGAAAGGAATTTGAACCAAGAGGTCCCCATCGAGGCCAACTCCTTGACGTGGAGATGGGGCTTAGTCCAGCCAACAGAGGCTGGAAAGTAAGATTGGTCAGGCCAACCCAATATCAAGCAGGGTCACAATCCTGCCCAAGCAAGCACAGGTGCTGAAATCAGAGATGCCAGGCCAAGAGGTGCACCAGCAATCATGGTATCATGCAAACCGAATAGATGACATGTCTGCACATCAAAATTATAAAAATCGTCATGGTGCTCACCCTGTGAAGTTCCCCCAGGCAAGAGCAGTGCCAGATTCTGAACCTCGACACAATCCACCCCCAGCTACTGGAGGTCACTCTAGTCTACCTCGTGGAGCCAGGAGGCAGAAGAGGAAAGTGACTGGCCAACCAGACAGGACAAAAAAATCCTCTGAATATTATGCACTGGAATGCAGAGGGAGTTAGAAATAAAAAAACCGAACTCGAAAACACCTTGCACCAGAAATAAATTACTATTTGCTGCATACAGGAAACCTATCTCAACGAAAAAAATAACATTCAAAATACAAGGGTACCAATGCTTTAGAGTAGACAGGAAAGATCGGAGGAAAGGTGGCATACTAATTCTGGTCAAGGATAAGATCAATACCATAGAAACGAAAACAAAAGAGGAAGGCGCAGAATACCAGATGATTCATATAAAAGACAACTCCCTTGAACTGGACATATTAAACTTCTACTGCCCAAATGACAACCCACTAAACATGACCAGTATTAACATCCCGAACAAACATTTTCTGGCAGTGGGAGACTTTAACAGCCACTCCCAAAGCTGGGGATATAACAATTTAGACAGAAGGGGAGAAGAGATATGAAGTTGGCAAGATGATAACCTAATCCTCCTGAACAATCCACAGGATCCACCAACTTTCTACTCAAGAAGATGGCATAGCACCTCAACCCCAGACCTGGCATTCTGCACCTCAGAACTGGCTGGAATAATGGAAAGAACAATAGGTGAACAACTTGGTGGCAGTGATCACCATCCAGTTATCATCCAAGTGAACAAATCAACAATTACAAGACCAACTAAGCCAAGATGGAACTACAAGAAAGCAAACTGGCACATATATAAACATAGAGCAAACCTACTTACAAAAGACATAAAATTAACAGGCAGAGACATCAACACTATTATCATGAAGTTTAATAAAGGAATACTTCAGGCAGCTAAAGAGACAATACCAAGAGGAGCAAGGAAGAATTATGTACCATATTGGACCAATACACTCCAAAAACTACAGGAGGAACTGACTGAAGCACGTAATATGGCAGACACGTAACCATCACAACAGAACCACATCGCTCTACAAAAAACCAAAGCAAAGTTTACTAAAGAAAAGATAGAAACACAGAGAAGAAGCTGGAGGATAAAACTTCAAAAACTAAATTTTGAAAAGGAAGGGAGAAAGCTGTAGAAACTAACCAAGCAAATTAATGATGATAGTTGGATTAATGATGGAGGTGCTGGTGTGTACATAAAATATCCAGAAAAATAAAATGAATCCACATGTTCACCAACTGGAATATTCTGCTCCAACTACTCTGCAGAAGTACATGCTGTAAACATGGCTGCAGAAATAATTAAAAACACAACAAGCCAATGCCAGCAGGTGGTATTTCTTACTGATGCTATGTCTGTCCTACAAGCCCTTGACAGCGATAAGCTGCCAGACCTGAAGAAAGCCATGCGAGAAGTGAGCATCCAAAGAAGGGTAGTACTACAGTGGATACCATCCCACTGTGGCATACCAGGAAATGAAGAGGCAGACAGACTGGCAAAGGATGGAGCAACACAGGAACAAAAAGACCAAGAAATCACCTACCAATAAAAGAAGACCCTCATCAAAGCCATCAGGAAAGTCGACCACCCAAAGGACAATTACCACTATCTCGACAGAGCAGAGCAGGTTATTATCTTCCGCCTCAGAACAGGACACAACAGATTAAACAGCCACTTAAATAGGCTAAGATTGGTCCCATCACCACTGTGTCCTTGTGGGCAGGCAGCACAGACCACTGAACATATCCTGCAAGACTGCAGTACACTAAACCAGTTAAGGGAAGAACACTGGCCCACAGAGATGGATATCCACAGAAAGATGTATCGGAGCACTTTGGAGCTTTAAAATACAGCAGCATTTATTAGTAAAGCAGGACTTGCTGTGTAGACATGTCAAACTCAGAATGAGAAGAAGAAGAAGAACCAAGAGGTGCTAAACAAAATCAACGTCCAAGAAGGCTGACTTGTAAACACCATACTGAGAAGGAAGTTAGGTTTTTTTGGCAATGCAAATATGTAAAAAAAATACAGTGGCATGGAAAGAGTATGGCTGGAGGGAACAATAAAAGGGAGCAGAGGCAAAGGTCACCCAAGACGTCGTTGGACAAGAGATATCCAAGAATTCATGTATATGTTGTTGGAGGAGGCAGGACAACTCGCCTAAAACCAAGAAGATTTTAAGAGATTCATAGGGAAGACAATGTTCTGGAAAGAATATGTCACATAACAACAACAGCAACATTTCTTGATTAGTTTTTTTCCACACTGAATTTGATATTCTCACTATCCTTGTTTAGCAACTCATTTCAAATTCTCTTTGCCACTATTTTATTAAGTGTTCATGTTTCACAGTCATGCATTTCTAGTTAGAATATGATCAGATGTAATTAAACTGTAGGCCTACTGCTATCTATCTATAAACCCGTAACCTGATAGGGGTTTAGTGGTATCACAATGGATGAATCAATGCATAGAGTTCTCCATCGATTTCTATCTTCAATGATGCCGACAAGTAAGAAAAATTTTTGTCCAATCCTTGATGTTGTCTGACCATGCTTTTCTTTGTCCTCTGCTTCTTCCACCTTCCTCTGACCATTCTCTGTAGTATCGTTTTTTGACAAGGAATTATGTTAGCATATACTTCCAAACCATGCAAGTTTTCACAAAGATTAGAAGCTATTATATTGCATCACATGATGTTAATGTTCATGACCTAGTTAAGTGTCACTGAACGCTCAGTTCTAAGTTCAAAGTAAACTGCAAAACCCATGAGATGTAGTGTCAACATCAGTACAGTGTAATGGAGGCCGTAAGAGCAAACATATCTACGTAATCCCGTAAGAATAACTGGAAAGAAAATGGGCACATACACATTTTGCCCACTGAAATATTGCAATGGCTTTACTGTTGGTGCCTTGCCAAAGTTTTTTTTAATTTGTGTCTATTTTGATGTCACTAGCTCTACACCATGGGTGGCAAAATACTACCACTGGCCAAATCAAGCTCACAAACTCATTTTTTTGGCCTGCCATGCTGAACTAGAAGTACTATTTGCTAAAATAAACACTTCTGGAGCTTCAAGGGACTAAAGAAAAAAAGCATTTTGCCCCATACCACAAAAGATATGCTTAATCCAGCCTGCCTACCTAAAAAGGTTGCCCATCTCTGCTGTGCAGTATTATCTAAAAACCACAAAAGATATACTAAACTGTAATCATTTACACAACTTACTATGAAAAACTCTTCCATTTGGAAAACAAGCTCCATCTCCCATGTACCTGTATCTCGTAAGCGATTTGAGATGAAGTTGTCATCCTGTGAAAAATGCACACAAATCTTTGTTCGTCTTGCAGCACGAGAAACTTTCAGTGGAACACAGTCAGGTAACTTCTGATTCTGCTGAAGCTTATTTAAGCTAAACTGCTGGTATACTTGGTCCCTGATACCATTTTCTTGGTGATCAAAATCTTTGTCCCGTTCATTAATTTTGTTTAACCAAGTTCGACCGAAATGTGAAAAATTAAAATTCTGTAGATAAAATATTTTAACTAAAGACATTTTTGATGGAAGGTGTTGAGAACTTCCTGTAATGTCTCTCTCTGAATCAACTTGGTTTCTTTCCCTTAAGTAAGTTGGAAACTGCTGAAGTAATTTGTTGGCTTGAGGATCAATGACATCATGTACTGGTTCTGTAGTTTTTTTATTTTCTAAGGAATTGTCATCAAGTGCCTCAAATGATGTTAGGGCACTGATCCTATTGCCTTGCCTGTGGTCAGTATCACATATCCATCTGGGCTTAGGAATAAATGAGACCAAGGTGTAGATAATGACTAACATTATTGCACGACAGAACCATACTTTGGTAAATTTTAATGTCTGTTGATTACACATGCTTGAAATCAATTCTAGTGTCAGGAACTGTAGATAATTAGAAAACTAGTATAAATATATGTAGGTTATTATGTGTAGGTTATTATATAGAAAGAGATTCGTACCTGTCAGCCTGTTGAGATTTTAAAAAACTTGCTCAAATGACCCATATGTCTTAAAAAAAGACCTTACGAAGACAGGTAAAATCTCACAGACCAAATGAATATATATTTAAACCTTGTGTGTTGCCGGAGCTCGAACGGGAAGTAACCAATAGCAGCACTGATTACCTTTCATGCATGTCACAAGAGGTGAATAAGAAGGTTATGGGGTGTAGTTGGCTGTCATATCTCATTCAGGGTCAAAGTTACCCAGAGGCCATGCTGAAGTCAGATGTGCCAGGCCAAAAGACGCAGATATAGCAAAGCTGTAAACCATGCCACAACACATTCTGTTCTTCTTATTACATCTTGCTAATCTACAAGAGTTTGAAATGAACACAGAAGAAGAAGTACCTTTAGTGAAGTAGGCATACTCTTTATAGATATACTGTAGTGTACTTTATTCAAAATAAAGACAGAATATGAAGTAAAAAAATACAATTTTAAGGGTATTTTTGGTTGTAATACAAAATTATGCTTCTAAAACTTGACATGGGGGCCATCCATAAATGAATCAACACTTAGGGGGGAAGGTCTGAAACAGTTTGACAGCTGTTCTCAAGGGGAAGGAGGTTAGACAAATGTTAAGCCAACAATAGTGTTTATTATGCACCAATTAAATTGCTTGAATTTGAATTATTTTTTTCTTATTTTTTTTCCCAAGTATATACTGAAGAATCAGCAACCAGAACCATGAAAAATGGAGGTGCTGAAGAGTACATAAAATATCAAGAAAAAGAAATAAATCCACGTGTTCACCAACCAGAATATTTTGGCTCCAACTACTCTGTGTAATTACAGGCCTTAAGCATTGATACAATAATAATTAAAAACACAACATGCCAATGTCAACAGGTGGTGTTTCTTATCGGTGCAATGTTCGTCCTACAAGCCCTTGACAACTTCCAGATCTGAAGAAAGCTATACGAGAAATTAGCATCCAAAGAAGGTATACTACAGTGATACCATCCCCCATGTGGCATACCAGGAAATGAAAACGCAGATATGCTAGCAAAAAAATGAAGCAAAACTGAAACAAAAGTAATCACCTACCATGAAAAGAGGACCCTCATTAAAGCTATTAGGTAAGTCAACCACCCAAAAGACAACTATCACCATCTTGACATTTGAGCAGGTTGTTATCGTCTGCATGAGGAAAGGACACAACAGACTAAATAGCCACTTAACTCTTAGTGGACCAGGGACAAAACCAGCAAATAGGGAATAACGACAAATAGGTTATCATTTGGTCCACTACGAATTAAATAAGCGGCTAAGACTAAGACAGATAAGACTGGTTATAATCACCTCTGTGTCCATGTGGGCAGGCAGCACAGGCCGTGGAACATATCCTGCAATGTTGTTGTTGTTGATATTCAAATGCTAATGAGTAATTCTACTCTTGTCAGCACAATGTCATTCTTAAAAAAAAGTGCAGGTCTTCTGAAGTTGACTTAGTGATCCATACAGTAAGTTAGTGACTGTTAAGGGTGTCTGTAGAAGTTTTCTTCTGGCAGTTGAAAGGTAAGGGCAGTCAATAAGGAGGTGTTCCATTGTTTCATTGGATGAGAGCAGTGTCAACAAGTGAGTAGTTGTTGGTGTTAGATACGGTTTAAACAATTATTGATTCTTGCATGTCCTGTTCGAAACTTAAAGATAAAGGATTGGTCTCTCCTGCAGAGTTATAACCTGCAATACTGCACTGTACTAAACAGACAGATATCCACAGAAAGCTGTATGCTAGAAGTGAGAAGAGTTCAAATACAGCAGCAATTATCAATAAAACAGGATGTGCTGTGTAAACATGTTAAACTGCAAACAAGTAGAACAAAAAGAAACATTTAAAAAATGTTTTTCTTCTTCTTCTTTCGTTCACTTGAAACATGTCTATATCTCTAATTCTGTCTCCTGAATAAAACTCAGTCTTTTGTAGTTTATACAGTGGCCCATAGAGCTTTGATTCCAGTGTTGTTTCCTCTGGCCAATATGTCTGCCTCAGCGGAGGCAGATGGAGGTGCCTCCAGATTTTGGAATCTTTCCTTCATTGGATGACTTGGCATACACTGAAACTTTTCTGCTTGCATTAGTACCTTTGTGTCTCTGTGTTCTTCCCATTTTGTGCATCTCTACTACGGGTGTCACATGTTCAATGCGCATTATCTTAATTGCTTGGTTCTGCACTTTATCTAGATCCTGTAATGTGGTTTTTGATGCAGGACACCACGCAGCTGAACCATATACCAGATCTTATGCGCTAAACGTTATAGAGTATATTCTCACTGGCTCCTCCATGTGGTTCCACTTAGTTTTCTCAGAATAGCTAACTTCCACCTGGCTTTTGCTTTTGTTGTTGCTTTGCTTAAGTATTGCTTCCATGTCAGCTTATCAAAAGTAACTTTGAGGCATGTGGGTTGTTTGTCTTCTTTTAAAAGTTCTCCATCTATCTTGATAACACCTGTTTTTTGTTTTGGTGAGAGGGTAAAGAATGTAGTGCTGCACTTATCTGTGTTAATACTGACACACCATATATTTGCATATAGTATTAAGGCATCTATAGCTCTTTGTATCTGTTTAGTGACCACTGTCTCATGTACCAGATCACCATGTCATCAGCATACATTGCCACTTTGATCCCATGTGGTAGTTCAGCAACTAGGTCATTGATGTAAACCAAGAAAAGTGTGGGTGACAGGATTCCTCCCTGGGGGACTCAAATGATGCAGTAAAACTTTCTTGCTCTTGTGACCATCTAATTGTACCTTGGCTGTTCTATTATGCAGATATGCTGTTACCCATTTGTACATTCTTGAGCTAACCCTGCAATTTAACAATTTCTTTAAGAGTCCTTTCCAAACTCTTTCCTGAGGTCTATCCATGCTGCTAGTACAAGTTTCTTATCTTGGAAGGCATCCTCAATCTCATGGAAGAGGTAAGTTGCCAGATTTTCTGTAGAGTAGCACTGCCTGAAGCCTGCTTGCTGCGATGCCAGAAGGTTTTCACTTTCAATGTACCACTGCATCCTAAGATTGATAATGTGTTCCATTGATTTGCATAGACAGCTTGTGAGGCTGATGGGCCTGTAATTGGAGACTGTGTTGTCATCTTTAAGTGATTTGAGGAGTGGTATCACTATTGCTTCCCTCTATACCTACGGAACATTACCTGTGGTCCAGCTTGTGTTGATGATCTGCAGTAGCTTTTCTCTTGCTGCAGTTCCCAGGTTTCTAATTATTTCATTGGACACTCCATCAGCTCCTGGGACTTTCCCATTTTCAATTTGGATATTGCATGTTCCAGTTCTTTCAATGTGATTGGTGTCTCCATGACGTCAGGTATAGGTTCATCTTATGTGATTGGTGTCTCCATGACTTCAGCATTAGGTTTGTCTTGACCAATGGTTTGCTGGCTTTCTCGAACCTCCTGTTGTTTGTCTGGGCTAACTTTGATGTTGTCTTCTGCAAAGTAATCAGCTGCATGTTTACCTGTTAAAATGTTTCTATCTTTATATATGTGATACTTGTATTTCTCCCTGTACCTTCATCATTTAGTTGTTTTGCCAGTTTCCATAATTTTCTAGTGTCTCTTTCGAGGTTCAGCGATTCTATTTTTTCTTTCAGCTGTTCCGACAGGCTTGTAAAACTTTCTCTGAAATTTAGTCTTTATTTGCTGATATTTGTTGTGGTGATCTTGTCTAGGTCTGTTCTCTGCCTGCTGTCTATATGTTTCCATCTCATTTTGCAGCTTCTCCAGTTTATCAATCCAATAGGGTTTGTAGTTTTTGCATGCCCCCTTGGGTTTCGCTTTACTAACAGCATGTAGTATGCATCCATTAAATCTGTTATTTGGGTCAAAATTGACAAAACATTGTTGATGTAATGTAATTTATGGAAATCCCCAGGTAGGGAGTCTATGATTGATCACATTGATAGTTTATAATGCTCACAAAAGGAAGAAGCTTTACATATGTGACATCATCATAGTAAGATCAACACGACAGTTATGAAATGACAGCATGCACGATCACAGATCGATAGACCTATGGTTATTTTGTACATTTAACTTAAATTTTAAGATTGCAATTGTCTGTTCAAATGGAGGAAATCAGAGGTAATCAGAATCTACAAATGATCAAATCAATCATTATTTTCATTAATGTCTTTTTACGCGTTGCATCATGACACTTCGGAAGCTAAAAAGTGGTCTTTCCTGAAGAAATATGAAGTAAATAATAGGCCCCAAGTATAGTTAACCTATGTTTCCCTTATCTGTATTATGTATAAACAAACTGTGTTTACAGTTTTGAAACTTCCTATATTATTTTACCTGTCACTGAGGATATAGTCACCACTAAGCATTTTGATAAAAGCCCACCTTTATACAAAAATACCGGGTATTCATATCGTATAGAACTACCGTGTTCTTTTCTATAACAAAAAGGTGGGTATACGGTGTTTACAGAAGTGGATAATCTATATTTTATCATGAATCGCCACACCTCTCCCCACTTGACCGCAATACTTTGTACACAGGGAGTTTTGAAACAAAAACTAAGCTTATTAATAACAGTAATATGTTGTTGATTGGTCAAATTAAGAGAGATCACAGGAACATCCAGTTAAGCGGTCACAAACTTGAAGAATTTACCACCTTCAAATATTTCGGGTCGCAAATCTTAGATGATGATGGCGATGGTTGCATACAAGGTTGAATACGATTTGGGAAAGTAAAATCAGTATTACAGTAAAGAATCTCTTCAGATCGCTAGTGCTAAGTATATTTTTTATACAGATGTGAAAGTTGGGTGCTCAATGCAGACATGGAAAGAAGGATTCAGTCTTTTGTAAAAAGTTTTGAAAACAAGTGCTACAGACGTTTTTAAGAATTAGGCCATATCTTGGGGTGTTGTTCGTCCATCACAATTGATGTTGACCATTTCTTACATCCACTTTTGAAAATGCAATTTTAATATGTCCTTGATTGTGAGTCCGTAGATGGCTAATGAACCCTATTCGAGCTGTAGATGTCCTTGGACAGTTCGGACATGGAATGACCACTGTAGGCGGATCTTGGTCTATCCGTGACTTTCTAGCTGCTCTCCGCTGTTGAGCTGCTGCATTTCTCCTCTTTTCACAAGATGATGCGCTCTTTTTGATTGTAGAACGCCATGTAGACCTATTTTGTGCAAGTTCTTCCCATGTATCGTGGTCTATTTCAAAGGCAATCAGTGAGTTCTTTCACGAGTCCTTGTAGCGCTTCTTTTGGCCACCTTGAGATCGTGTACCATTCTCCAGCTCACCATAGAGAAGTCTATTTGGCAGACGATGGTCTGGGATACGCACCAAATGACCTGCGCTATCTATAACACAAAACAAATATTTCCCCGTATGCCCTATAGCCTATTTGTCCAGCAGCAAATAAACAAACTTTTTGGGTATCAAACTCCTATTTTTATAGTGGTGAAACGACGTAAATGTGTGGTCAATCTATGTATTTGCTAAACCCTTTGCTTTATTGCCTGCCAGGAGTAGAAGAGTTCTCTGGAGATGGCCCTCATGTGTGCTGCGCATATTATGAAATTAGTCGCCTCTTTTATTTCGGTGGTCAATTGTTTTCGTAGTCGACCTCTAGGTCTGTCTTCACTGTATCAAATGTGTTTAGTTTGGGCATGTAATGAGACACGATTCGCTTTCCAAAATTATTTGCAAGGAATAGTCAATAGTGGAAGGGGGGGGGGATAAAAAATCCTTGGTTAATAACATCAAGGAATGGTCTGGACGTGATTTTTCTGTAATCCTCCAAATGGATGAGAATAGAATTGTTTGGGGAACTTATTGTGCTGATGTATCCAGCGCGGCACCCCCACAATTCTGACCGGTTATGGATCTTATTAGGCCTATAGGGGCCTAAGCTTATTTACTTCCTTTTGTATGAAGCATTTTAAGAAATCAAGTTTTTTTTAGTTCAACTGTCATATTTTTCTTCTTCTTTCGTTCACTTGAAACATGTCTATATCTGTAATTCTGTCTCTTTAATAAAATTCGCTTTTTTAGTTTATACAGTGGCTTACAGAGCTTAGATCCCAGTGTTGTTTCCTCTGGCCAATAGGGCCTATGTCTGCGTCAGCGTTTCATATTCAGAACACTCTTGAAGTATATGCTTGGTACTCTGTGCTGCCTGTACATATGGCTGTGTTGCCAATCATAAACTTTGTGTACATGTGACTGCGGAGTCGGTTGTGTCCCGTTCTGAGGCGTGGAATTACAGCTTGTTCTGATCTATTCATAATATGATAGTCATCTTGTGTTAGTGTTTGTGGCTTTCTTATTGACTTGATCATCTGTTTTTTCTGATGGTAGGTGATTGGTATATCTGGTTGGTCTTCAGCAGCACCTTCCTTAGCCAGTTGGTCTGCTTTTTCATTTCCTGGTATTCCACAGTGAGAGGGTATCCACTGCATGGTTACCCTATACTGGTAAGACAATTCGCTAAGTAGTTTTTGCAAGTCTGTTAGTTTTCCAGACTGGAGAGCTTGAAGCACTGACCTTGCATCTGTCAGGAATACCACAAGCTGTAGGTCTGAGTTGGAGTTTTTTTAGCTGCCACACTGATTGCCTAGATTTCTGCATCATAATTATTGCAGAATTTTCCTGTCGGTGTTCTGATTTATCTCTAGGCTTGTGTGGACATTCTATATATACACCTGCACCTCCATTCCTCACAGCATTCTGTGCTGACCCATCTGTGTATACTCTGACCAATATATCTTGTGGATATTCCTCATCCAGGAAACTGAGGGTGACTGTCCTTCGCTGCACACTGTTCTGTTCGTCCTCGCATAGTATTCCTTTCACATGGGTCTGAATGTTATTGGCATTCCATGTCTTTCACTCCACGGGGTTTGTTCTGGTACAGGCCTTAAGGGGCTGTCAACTTCAGGTAGGTCTGTAAGTTGTCTGCGGAGTCGTTTAGCTTGATGGATAAAGTTGCTTCTTTTCAGTCGTCCCATTGCTAGATTTTGGAATCTTTCCTTCATTAGATGACTTAGCATACACTGAAACTTTTCTGCCTGAATTAGTACTTTTGTGTCTCTGCGTTCGCCAAGTGTTTGCATTCTTCCCATTTTCTGCATCTCTGTTATGGGTGTTGATTTCATTGCTCACAATATTATTCTAAGTGCCTGGTTTTGCACTTTATCTAGATCTTGTAATGTGGTGTTTGATGCAGGACACCATGCTGCTGAACCATATTCCAAGTGTGGTCTTATGCCTTGCTGGTAAACTTTACTGAGTATATTCCCACTGGCTCCCCATGTGGTTCCACTTAGTTTTCTCAGGATAGCTAACTTCCTCCTGGCTTTTGTTGTTGCTATGTTTATGTGCTGCTTCCATGTCAGTTTATCATCAAAAGTAACTCCTAGGTATGTGGGTTGTTTGTCTTCTTTCAAGAGTTCTCCATCTATCTTGATATGACCAGCTTTTTGTTTTGGTGAGAGGGTAAAGAGTGTAGTGCTGCACTTATCTGTGTTAATGCTGACGCACCATCTATTAGCCCATAAGGTTAGGGCTTCGATAGCTCTTTGTATTTGTTTAGTGGCCACTGTCGCATGTTCTTCCGTGCACCAGATCACCAGGTCATCAGCATACATTGCCACTTTGATCCCATGTGGTAGTTCAGCAACTAGGTCATTGATGTAAACCAAGAAAAGTGTGGGTGACAGGATTCCTCCCTGGGGGACTCAAATGATGCAGTAGAACTTTCTTGCTCTTGCGACCATCTAATTGTACCCTGGCTCTTCTATTATGCAGGTATGCTTTTACCCGTTTGTATATTCTTGAGCTAACCCTGCAATTTCGCAATTTCTTTAGGAGCCCTTCTTTCCAGACCTTATCAAATGCTTTTCTGAGGTCTATCCATGCTGCTAATACCAGTTTCCTATCTTGGAAGGCATCCTCAATCTCTTGGGAGAGGTAGGTAGCCTGATCTTCAGTAGAGTAGCACTGTCTGAAACCTGCTTGCTGTGATACCAGAAGGTTTTCACTTTCAAGGTACCACTGCATCCTAAGATTAATAATGCGTTCCATTGTTTTGCATAGACAGCTTGTGAGGGTGATGGGCCTGTAGTTGGAGACTGTGTTGCCATCTTTTCCTGATTTGAGGAGTGGTATCATTATTGCTTCTCTCCACGCCTGTGGTACATTACCCGTAGACTAGCTTGTGTTAAAGATCTGCAGTAGCTTTGCTCTTGCTGCAATTCCCAGGTTTCTAATCATTTCATTGGACACCCCATCAGCTCCAGGGGACTTTTTCATTTTCAATTTGGATATTGCATGCTCCAGTTCTCTCATTGTGATTGGTGCCTCCATGACTTCAGGTATAGGTTCGCCTTGTCCAATGTGTTGCTGGTTCTCTCGAACCTCCTGTTGTTTGTCTGGGCTGACTTTGATGTTAGTCTTCCGCAAAGGAATCTGCAAAGTAATCAGCTGCATGTTTACCTGTTAAAATGTTTCTATCTGTATAAAGTGTGATCCTGGTATTTCTCCCTGTACCTTCATCATTTAGTTGTTTTACAAGTTTCCATAATTTCCTAGTATCTCTTTCTAGGTTCAGCGACTCTGTTTTTTCTTTCCAGCTGCTCCGTCTGGCTTGTAACTTGGTTCTTTGAAATTTAGCCTTTGTTTGCTGATATTTTTTGTGATGTTCTTGGCTAGGTCTGTTCTCAGCCTGCTGTCTAGATGTTTCCATCTCATTTTGCAGCTTTTCCAGTTCATCATTCCAGTAGGGTTTGTAGTTTTTGCGTGCCCCCCTGGGTATGGTTTTACTAGCAGCATGTAGTATACATCTATTAAATTCACTCACTGCTCTATTGATGTCTTTGTCCAAGTTCATGTCCTTAGCTAGAACACTGGTTAAATGCTGGTACATTTTTCAGTCTGCCCTCTTATAGTTCCACCTAGTGAGCATGCTGCTGTCCTTGGTAAATTCATTGTGGATTTCCAGAAATACTGGTCTGTGGTCACTACCCCCAAGCTGCTTTCCAACGACACGTGTGATGTTCCATTCCAGGTCTGGTGAGTGGAATGCCAGATCTGGTGTAGAGGTGGTGTGCCATGCTCTCGAGTAGAAGGTTGGCGAGTCTGCTGGCTGGTTAATAAGGATGAGATTATTTTCATCCTGCCAGCTCTCAAGTTCCTCACCTCTCTTGTCGATATGATCGTAGCCCCAGCTCTGAGAGTGGCTGTTGAAGTCACCACACACCATAACTCTCTCTTTATCTGTAATTGTGTCAGTGCCAATGGTTTATTATTTGGGCAGTAGTAGTTCAGGAGATGGAATTCTGCACTGTCTGCTTTTAGGTGGAGCATCTGGTATTCTGCCCCTTCCATATATACTTCCAGCTGACATGCGCTGATATTGCTTTTAACAAGTGTGAGAATTCCACCCTTTCGCCTGTCCTTTCGGTCAGATCGGTAGCACTGGTAGCCTCTGATTTTGAAGGCTATGTCACTGCTGAGGTGTGTTTCTTGGATACAGCATATATTAACTTGTTCTTCACTGAGGACATTTTCAAGTTCCAATTTTTTGCTGTATCCATCTCTTTTACTGTTGACACCCTCAGCATTCCAGTGCATTATTTTTATTGGTCGTTTAAAGTTTGTTTGGCCAGTAGCTCTATTCCCTTGCCTCCTGGCTCCTCGAGGCAATTGAGAAGGACTTTCAGTAACTGAGGTTGGGCCCTTCGAGGTATAGGGCCTGGCACCGTCCCTGCCTGAACGTCCGCCACAGGGCAGGCACCATAACTTTTTATAGATACAGACATGTTTCCATTGTGTTTTGTGCATGGCATCCTGATTATCTGTGCGCCTTTTGGCTGGATGCCTCCGTCTTCAGCACTCTGCTTACTTGGGCAGGACTATGGTCCTGCTCGAATGGGACTGCCCGACCAGTCTTAGTTTCCAGCCCCTGATGGCTGAACTAAGCCCCATCACCACTGCACGGTGCTGGCCTTGATGGGGTTATTTCTATCATCTCTAGTGTCAATACTTTTTGTTGAGGTGGAGACTGGTATTCCTCATTAATTATTCCAGGAACCTGTGTTATTATGGAGACGTTTTGGAGACTATTGACTGGCTCTTTAAAATCTGTTAGTGTTTCAGTTTCATTTGGGAGGTTTGTAAGGATATCTTTATATTATTGATGGAGATGTGACAGAAGCTGGTTCTCTTCAGTCTTCTTGTGGTTGATCTAGAAATTTGCGCATGAATTGTATGGTTTGACATGCGCTTAATTTTATTCCCAATGCACAAGCACTCTTTCTTCCCTTCTGTCATCCTGTGGGCGGATGTTTACATGTTTTTCCATTGTATGGATTGGAGTGGTTTTCATCCCACCTGAGATAAGTTGCAGTCCTGAATTTTGTACTTTAGATAGGCGATCTGTATTTGTTTTTGATGCTGATGCCCAGGCTGTCATTCCATATTCTACTACAGGCTGACTGTACCATTGTAGACTTTTGGAGAATACTTGCATTTGCTCCCCAGCTTGTGCCTGCAAGTTTCTTCATCAAGGATAGCTTCCTGCTCAGTGGTTATTAGATGTGGTTTCCTGGTGAGTCGTGTGTCTAATTTGACCCCTAGATATGTAGGGTTCTCTACATGTACTGACTCACTTCCATTTATTTTTAGATTTGCTTTTTCTTGGTGGTTTGAAAGTGAGAAGATGGTTGTCACAGTTTTTGAGAGGTTGATCTGGACTCACACTCCAGGCAGCAAAGACATCTGCATGTAGGGCCTTTGAAATATGATGTGACAGTTTCCCATATCATTGATGAATACTAGGAAGAGGGTAGAAAAGATAACTCCTCCTTGAGGCATTCCTTGTTGGAGAGTAACACGTTTGCTTAGTTTACCATCTACTTTATCCATGAACCTTTGTATGCCCATGTAAATCTGTATGCCCTTCTCATGATATGTCCAAAAAATGTGATCTGTCTCTTTCTGTGGGTAAACAAACAGCTCTCTTTTTGAATTAACTTCTTCCCAGATATCTTCATTATGCTTTTTATCTGTTCATAGTGTTCTCAAGATGCCAAAATTGATAAAGAAATTGAGATGAGGTGACAAAACAAGCAAATGCTGTCACATACCAACTGTCACCGCTGACTAAAGACCCAGCGATCAACATGGCGACTAAACGACAGATAATAAACAGCATCTTTATTCCAACGATATGTTACCAGTGCCAGACATTGCCCAAGACAAAAGCACGCTTGAGAAAGATTACAACATGTAAGATGAAATGCATGAGAGAGGCTATAAACATCACCAGAAGAGACCAAATGAGAAATGAAGACACCAGAAAGATAGTAAAGACCATATTATGCACACAATATATAAAAAGATAGCAGATCAACTGGTTCAAACATGTTATGTGAATAGAGCCATCACAACCAGCCATCCATGCTTACAACAGCAGAAAGAATGCTTACAAGGCACGAGGAAGACCACCTAGAACAAGATGGGAAGATTCAATCAGAGAGATTGTTAAGAACCATGGCCTGACCATGGCAAGCGCAACACAGATGACCAAAGACAGAAAACTTCTCCTCCCTACAATGCCTAACGGCATATGTGGAAAAAAGACAATAGATAGATAGTCAACATTCTTCTATAAAATCACATTTCTGCTGACACAATATAATTTTTCACTGTCTGCTGAGTGTCCAAGATTTTCTTTCATACATCATAATTGGTTCTATATAATTTCTAAGAACCCTCTTTCTCACCTTAATTGACAATGATATTTTACATAGGATGTTCTTCCTCTTGTGAAATGTTTTGTTCGTGCCTGGGCAATTCTGCATTTAACTTCATTAATGCTTCTTCCACGAATTAACCTAAATATTTGAATATGCTGACTTACTTTCAACTGATCCAGACTAAACCTTTCGTTTTGACTCTATTTTGAAATTCTTCTTTCATTCGCTAATAATGTCTATATCTGCAGTGTTGTTTCTTGTATAAATTGGACATTGTTTTCCATTTCTTGTTTTGTACCATAAAGTTTAACATTCCTTGGTGTATCAGAAGGCCAGTATATGCACCTTAATGTGTCATAGTTTGCACATTCTTGAAGGATATTTTCTGAAGTCCGGTTGGCTTGTCCACATGTACACTTTGCTGTTGTATCAATTAAAAATTTTGTATACATATTGCTGTTTAGTCTATTGTGTCCAGTCAAAACATGATGACCTGTTCTTGTCTGTTAAGTAGGTGGCAGTCATAAAGTAAGTTAGGCTTTCGTTGTGCTTTTGTCATGGATTTCTTTTGGTGATAGCTGATTGGTATATTCGGTTGCTGCATGTTAGAACCTTCCTTGGTGAGTTGATCAGCTCTCTCATTTCCTGCTATTCCACAGTGTGATTGAATCCACTGCAGTATAATTCTACACCTATTTTGCACTATGGATAATCTCTTTTCATGCACAATTCATCAATCTTTTTAACTCTGGTAGTTTATTGGATAATGGCAATAGCAAAGAAAGAAAGAAATATCACTATCTCCATCGATGATAAACACCTTACACAGGTAATGAGTTCACTTACTTAGGAAGCATTATATCGAGTGAAGGGAAAACCAGTAAAGAGATACAAAATAGATGCAACAAAACATACCAGATCCTAGGACAGATGACACATATTTTCAAGAACAAAAATGTAAACATAGATACTAAAGTTGCATTATACAAGACTATTATTATTCCATCACTATGCTACCAGTTTCAAACCTGGACAATGACAGCACAAGACAAAAGAAAAATAGTGACAACAGAAATGACATGTCTACGAAGAATACTCAGAGTGTCATTAAGAGATAGAATTAGAAAAGATAACATCAGACAGATAACCAAAACAATACCAGTATTGGAACACATCAAAAGACAACAGATCAACTGGTTTTCACACAGTTCCAGACTACTGACATATAGCATGCCACAAATGGCCATGACACATAGACATAACAGTTATAAAGCCAGAGGCAGACCATGTAAAAGATGGATTACAGAAATCAAAGAAGCCACAGGAAAATGCTTACAAACAGCACACAAGAAGGCCATCTCCAGAGAACTCTTTCACCCCTGACACCACAAGGCAAACAAGGGCCAGAGCGTATAGATAGATAGATAAGAGTTTATTGGATTGTAGTTTATTGGAATTTAATCTTCAGAGAAGCATATAGAGCAAGTTAACACAAGAAAAAAAATAATGAGAGCTATATGTTTTATGTTGATGTGCAGTAGTAATGGATATGTGATTTTAATTTGCTGAAAATAAGAAGATTAAAGCTTTACTTTTGCTATTGACTTTTTAAATTATATAATTTATTAGAAATATATTTTTTTCATGTGAAACTAGTAACTTATGTTGTTTCATGCTAATATGTATAATATAAACCTTATCTTGTGCATTAAAAAATACACTCTTTTTTCCAGTCAGTACCGGATAATTCCTTTTTTTCCTCTTTTTGAAAGAAGGAAATATGGTAATCTTAACTTATGGCTCTGATGGAAAATACAGTGCTAGATTTGTGTTGTTCTGTGATAAAGAGCATGCAAGGAATAATGTGGTCAGCTTCATGCGAGTATTGTGGCTGGTATATGAAGAAATGGAAATTTACCAAATTACCAGAATTAAAATTCAGCAAAAATGGAGAATTTATCAAAGCATGAAAATATTCTGATATTCGCATAGCATGGTGAGGATCAAGCTTTTTCAATTTTAGGCAAAGGTTAGTGCCATTGCGAAGCTTGAAAAATGAAAACCTTGGAAATGAAAATTAAGTCAGTACAATATATTATAATAGTTTATTTTCAAAAGTTATGACAAAATCAAATAAAAATGCTTTCAAAGGTTTTTACAATTTAATTTATCATGCAACAAACCACAGAAATAACAATACACTGGATGGTTAGGTTAGGGATGATTATCCTCTACGGACATGTCCGTAGTTTCTCAGATCTCCGTTCAGTAAATCTCTCGGGGAATAACGACTGATGGTTTACTGGATGATATGACACTCTGATGTTTAATTGGGTATAAAGATGATTTAAAACACAGAATTATTTATCTATGTGACATGCAATTAAATTGTTGTATTAATCTGACAACAAGATGTTCTCGACATACATATCTGACTTGATGCAATACATCTCCTCTAAAGATATCAACAGACCACAATATTTCGCCTTAGAACAGGCTACTGCAGACTGTTGGGTCACCTTTATTGATTAAGGATCTCATACACAGATGAATGTCCATGTGGATCCGGAACCCAGACTCCAGAACACATACTTCAGGACTGCCCAACATACAAAGAGCAAAGACAGCAGACCTGGCCAGAGGATACAGACTTGAGGCAAAAGCTATGGGGCAGCCACTCTGACCTTGAGAAGACAGTGGACTTCGTCTTGATGACAGGTCTGATGGTATAGCATGACCGCATGCTGAACGCAGAAGAAGAAGAAGATATCTGACTGACAACTAGATCATATTGATACATCTGACTGACAGCTGGACCGTATTGGTATATCTGATTTACAGCTTGAGCTTGTTTATCTAACTGACAACTAGACTTTCCTATTCATCAATATGACAGCTGGACTGTCTTATTCATAAATGTAACTGATAACTAGACTTTCTTATTCATCAATCTGACAACTAGACTTTCTTATTCATCAATTGACAACTAGACTTTCTTATTCATCAATCTAACTGACAACTAGACATTCTTATTCATCAATCTGACAACTAGACTTTCTTATTCATGAATCATGTTTGGCATTGGTAGCACAGCGTTGGCATAATAAACATTTTGAATAGTGTTATATTGGTTTTTAAATTTACATTTTTGTTTTTGAAGGTTGGTGTAATTTGCCCAAGAATTGGTATGCTTTACTACATCTATTGTGTATCTCTTTGCTGCTCTTGTCATCTGTTGTTATAATCTGACAACTGGACTGTTCTTATTCATCAATCTAACTGACAACTAGACTTTCTTATTCATCAATCTAACTGACAACTAGACTTTCTTATTCATGAATCTAATCAACAACTAGATTTTCTTATCTCTTTAACTGAAATCTTGGTCACCTTGTTTACATCCATTAGATAAGGAGCAAGAGGAAAGCCATCCATGCTTTTAGAAGAGACAGTGAGAAACACTGATATATAAGAACAAAAATAGAGAAACCACATCTGCGATTAGACCTACAACATGGTTCTGTCATCTTATGATACTGAAGTTTAATTAGCTACATCTTTGTACTTACAGTAGTATGAGTAGGAGATTTGATCTGAGAGTATAAAGAAGGTCAAAGGACAAGAAGATTAACATAAAACAAATAATAAAAAGAGTCCATTAGAGTCAGAAATGATAACAATTTCAGATTTATGTTGTTGAAACCATTTGATGTGTGAGGAGATGGCTGAAAAGTTGAATACTGGAATATAATTCTTTTCCACAGTTGGGACACAGACACATAGTCAGAGCTTAGTTTCATGGTACATGATTTCTCTGTACCTCTCCAATTTCATATTTTTCAGTGTTGCTAGTATTATTATGTCACATTGGTTAATTTTGTACAGCAGTATTCCCATGATGTGACACATAATTGAAGACACTAGTCAGACAATTTCTGGTCAATTACTGGCAGCTCTTCTGGGATAACTATTTGGTATAACACTGATTACAACTTAATTACCATTACCTTTATCACATACTGGTACCTCATTCCTCAATGTTTCTCAGAATGAAAGGAGATTGCAAAAATGTAATACAGTGGAATCTCTCTATAACAAATATGTTATAACAAATATCCATATTTAACATATTTTCTAAAAACCCCACTTATATACAGTGAAATCCCATTATAACAACTTGGTCTGGACCAATAAATTATGTATGTAGTAACAGAAATTTGCTATAAACAGTACAAATAATATAGAATAAATAAAAATTACGAATTTTGAAAATTGTTGTTATATAAGGAAATTTGTTATAAAAGAATGTGCTATCGAGTGATTCCACTGCATATTCTTTGTTTATATTGTTTGTAGATCACCTGTGTGTTGCCAGGGCCCAAAAGGGAGAAAAGAATAGCAACACTATTTATCTTCCATGCAAATTGTAAGGGTTACCCAGAATCTATACTAAAATTGAATGTGTCAGGCAGAAAGGTGCAAATATTGCTGCATAGCTGTAAACTATGACACAATAAATTCTGTTCTCCAGACTACATCCTGCTAATCTGTAGGAGTTTGAGAATGAACACAGAAAAAGAAGTATATAGCAAATTTCTGTTATTAATTACATCAATATTTTGTTGATCCAAACAAAGTTGTTATAATGGGATTTTATCATCTACTTTCTTGTTGTCACTAATTTTCTTTTCATTTTTTTTAATGGATTAGTTAATAGCAAATATATATATACTTATACTTATGTATAAGTGCCAATGTGTTGGTGATTTAAAAAAAACAAACAAAAAAAGTTGAAAAAGAAAAGATAACCTACATGATCAGAAAACAGCAAAGTCCAAGATACTCTAACTCTATTGTCATAAATAAACAAGCAATAGATTCAATAAATACCCCGCAATCTCCAATTCAACAAGCAAAGTTTAAACCTTGTCTGTGGCCAATAATAAAATGATATTGATTGTTGCGTTCTTATATATTCAAACTGCAAAGTCTTTATAATATTAGTAATCTTTACATGGTCAATAACATACACTGCTTAAAATGTCATGATCATGTATGGTTATACACATTTTGTCTCTACCTTCCAGAGTCCAAAAGTGTGTTTAGTTATCTGATCATGCCTCATTGGAAACATATCCTCAATTGCTAAGTTATGTTCTTCCAGGGCCATAGGCTGCACATAGGGCAGAAACCATAGGTTTCCATTTCTGTCTTTGTGCTGCCAAAAAAATCAGCAAACAAAGGCTAAATTTCAAACTTTTAGAAATTACTTTGCAGACTCCTAGGTGTATGTGTGTGTGCGTGCTCGTGGGGGGGGGGGGTGTGCGTGCATGTTCACACACATGTGCGAACCTCCCTCTGCACATCCACACATGTGTGAGAGAGAGACGGAGGGATAGAGAGAGTCAATTTCAAGTTCAAAGTGCAAAAAAAAATGGGGCCACTATCTTCTTTCCAGATATGCCAGATATGCTATTCAACTTAAAAAAGTTGGGTGATAGACCTGTCACCTGTAAAAAAGAAGTATCACATCGTGTCTAAATGTCTTCTGTCAGATAATCCCCAGGGATGAGCAAGAGCTGCAGACCAGTGCACATTGTATATCTGTCTTTTTTGTGGCAGACTCCTAGGTGATGGGGAATGCTAGATGTGCCATACCTGCAGAAGGGTCAAAAAATCTGACAGCAGAATGATGAGTTAGCTTGCCCAAAAGTGTGTAATCCTGAGATACTGGAGTGACTGCTATCTATAGTGAGAGAATAGCTATCTACTGATGAAAAGCTAAAGGGATTATTTCATCACATACATGCATACATATATATAGCCTATACACACACACACACACAAACATTGTTTAGCCATTACAAATGATATGATCATTCTTAATACTTTTAAAAATAAAAAAGGAGTTAGAGGTTATGAGTGCATAAATGGCTGAGATAAGTTCAAACCATATAGTTAGTTTGTCATCATCACCGATACAGCACTGGTAGGAAAGTACGTTTAACAATTGTGAGACAGAGTCTCATATCAGATTCATAATCAGCTACAGGTTGTTGGGTTGTTTGGAAAGCAATGGCCATCTATTGAGTGTAAATATTGCCTATAAAATACTTCAACCAAAACTATTATAGTTTGATCATTATGTGCTAAATTGGATACACAATCAACCGGTTTTATGCCTGGTTTTTCAAGAGCTTATAAAAAGATTTGAACTGAACCTGTCTCTAGAAAACAGCACTCAGATTTGTATAAATACTTGCAATATGGCTTTATATAATAAACCTATTATTGCTTTAGGTAAATCAATGGCTGCAGAAAAAAAAATTTGAAGTAAAATATATGAGGGAAAACATATCCTCAAGGCACCACTATTTTTACTGAATTATTTCATAATGTCCATCTTTCCCAATATTAGTACCTACATTCCTATTACATATGAAAGCAAAATAAATATAACATACCGTAAATGCAAGTTTTTAGAAAATGATAATAAAATTGTATGAGAACTTCTTTACATTTGTTTGGTGTCACAAGATTTGATTCAGAACACTACAGAATTTTGAAATCAGTCACTCATTCATCATCATCATGTGCCATGCAAGGTGACATCAGCGGCCATTCACAATATTCTATCCACAGAAATGCTTATCAACCCCACTGCTGACTCAATTACATATGTATAATAAGACTGGAATTATGCCGTACAATAATTATGGTATACACATATTACTAACTAACCTTGCTCAAAAGAGACTAGAAATCTGTTTCAAACAATGCGCTTTGCTTATATTTTGAGTGGAAGGTTCTGGTAATAGCACAGATGAGAGTTTGTTTAAATAATATCTCAATGCAGAGAAGAGTTCCATCTCACACAATTCTTTACACATGTAAAAATAACAAGAAATAAATATAACCAAAATCAGCAGACTTTGCCCATGTGTTTCTGGGACATGAAAGAAAAGCAAAGAATAGCAACAATAGTTGGCTGTTCCACCCTATAGAGATGAAATAATCCAGAAGCTATGATGAAAGGTGCAGATATTGCAGTCATCTGTAAATCATGACACTATACATTCTCGTCTCTTGACTATATCCTGCTAATCTGCAGAATGTTGAGAACAACCACAGAAGAAACACAGATTTCTAGTCCTTGGTGCTGCAAAATGACAAACACAATAATTCCTCAAAGCTTACCATTAACATTATTCAGCAAATTCTACTCACAAATGCTATTCAGCATTTGTAACCAGAATCATGCAATAAATAGATAACTCTCCATGATCTATTTTCACTTTTCTCAGTTCATTTTTTAAAAAGTGTTTACCTGTCACATAGACACTTTAAAAAAAAAACATGAATTGTTTCCAATTTGCAATGAAATTCATATTTTTCACATATAAAAAAATAGGCTTGATAATGAAATTAAAGTAAAGACAATGTTAAAATGAGACAAAAGCCAGATACAGAGGAAATGGTCAGGTACTTTTCTACCTCTTTAAGCATCATGACCAACTTTAAAGTTTCAAAAGTAAGGCACAATACATGTATGTCACTCTACAGAATACTGTTAGTGAAAATGTGTACAAAAATATAAAATATTCATAATTTAAATGGAACAACCATGTGTATGTAACTCTCAAATAAAAATATAAGTTTTTAAAAGTTGGTTTTGCACAATGGGCATATCCATCATTATGTAGTTTTACTTTTTTGGGTGTTTTGTTATAAAACTCTCACTGGATCTCTCTTGTAGTAGGACAATGGTCTTACTAGATTTCCAGCAGGATATAGTCCAGAGAATGAAAATGCGTTGTGTCGCTGTTTCATTTGCGCCAATGACCTGACACATCCATCTTCGGCAGATATTGATTAGTTCACATACAGAAAATAGGCTCATTATGGGAATCAGTGGCCACATTCCAACTTTTTTAAAATTGTGTGCAGTTTCATTAAGCTTTCATCATGAGAAAAAAACAACTAAGTCTGCTTCTGGTAACATAGAATTGCATGTTATGCACTAAGAGCCCCCTCCCCCCCTTCCATCCACCAGGGGCATCTAAGTAGGGTGAGCTCTCAGTACATAGTGCACAGATCGCTGTAAGCAGTAATAGCACCTGTAAAATGCATCTTGATAGATATTTCATTTCGTTTAATAATATATGAATTTGTCCTGCTAAAAATATGGCCACTGATTCCTGTAATGAAATGAAAAATACATACTGTACTAAATGAAGCATCATAGAAAAAATAGCAATGATGATAATTTCACTGAAGAAATCTCAACATAAATCAAGCACTAGTAGGTGTAATGTAGAATTTCCTATACCTAAGAGAAGAAGATAATACCTTAAACATATGCTAGAGATTAAAAATGTACCAGAATCATGACATTTGCACTTTTAAATTGTTTATGCAATGAGCAATTTTCGAAATTCTAATGCATGCAAGCAATGAAATTCATGTATTACATTTTCCTGAAGCTATAATGTTTACTTCATTAGTGTTTCTCATGAAAAATTATGGCTTATAAAAAGTCAAATCATATTGAATGTTTACATATGGATTATTAAAATTTAAGTGAAAGGTACAAATTTGTTTTCATTGAAAGAAAGTCTGCTAATATAACCTATTTATCATACCTTAATTATTGTCACAAATGTTATGCTCAATGAAACTATTGGTATATTCGGCAGAGTACATTCAACCAGAGACGTTAAGTTGTCAGAGATTTTAATTATGACCATTTCCCTATAGTAAGGCTGACCCAGCAACTTCATCCAACACATAACACCACTGATCTTCCCAGGATTGACCAACCAAGCATAACAACAACTAAAGATCACCACATTCTGTTGATGCATCTGCCCAACTACTTCCAAAAAGCAACTCATATGAATGGCACTCAAGGACCTGTCAGCACAGATACTGTGCTTTGTGGACTTTTCAAAACAGATGTTTAAACATTGACTCTTCCTTATTATAGTAGATCAAACAAAGACATGGACAGACAAAATCAAGGTACGGACAGGATTTTTCCTCACTCATCTGCATTGTTGAAGATAAAAATCATTGGAGGACTGTGTGCGGAAGCATCCAATTTAGTACCCCTACGACCCTGATGGGTTATGGGTTTATAGATATAGATAAATTATAGTAGATGTCACCAAACAAAGACTGGCTATATTTGGTGTTCGAGAATGGTATAGAGATAAATAATGTTCTTCAATGAAAGCATTTCTAATTTCTTCATTTCTGACAGAATAACTTGTACCTGGTGTCATTCTGGAGAAGGATGTCAGTGTATGTATAATCCAATATGACAGATATGGATGAGGAAGTGCATATGGACAGGGAGGATTCTCTCATAACCATTTTTCCAGCATTAATGTCACTGAATCTAATTTAATCATCAAATACTACAACCTATCATAGTGCCTTCAAGTTCTGGGAATCTTTCATCACAGTAACTCTACGCCTTAAATAGATAATATAATAAGGAATTTCTTAACTAAACTACATCTTCTTGTACTGGATCTGCATGTTGAAGGTCTGAAGATTTTATTAGTGGCACATAAGACCATGAAACAGTAAACCCTAGTATATGACATGCTTATATAGTATTAATGATAACTATAACTTCATGATATGAGTAATAGTATTAATGATAACTATAACTTCATGATATGAGTACAACATTTTACACCTAAGTCTAACAACTGCTTAGAGTAGTTCTGAATTATATCATGTTTGGTCATACAGAAATGTCAAGTCATTACCAATACTCCTTATAATTTTCTTCTCATGTGAGCAAATCTGAATATGTCTGAGCAGTAAATATTTCCATTTGATTGTTTCTACTACCTAAAAAAAGGTGACTATTTGCTCGTTCTTTATGTACACAGGTAATACTTTTATTACACACATGGTACTTTCTAATGTTCACCCGCACACATTAGAAGAAACATTGGTCATTACATGGTTCAGAAACTCAAAATAGTGGTCTCATTTTAAAATTTTGCATGAGTTGTTGGTCACAAAATCAATTATTGTTTTTTAAATGGTGATCTAGTATGCTTAGTCCAGGTCTGTAGCATAGAGGTAGTTGTAGAGAACATCTCAGATGGCCAAGGCACCATGTTCACTTTCCAGCCACAAGCAACTGTTGCATCCAGACCATTGACAAAACAATAGCAATCTACTAAACTTTTACTACGGCTATTTCAGAATTTTTTGTATACTTAGCAGTCCCAGTACATACAGCACTATCAAACCTCTTGTCCAATCCATAGATTGGGAAGGGGAGGGAGTCAAGCCCTCACTTCTAGTTTATGAAAATAGAAAATGTTTAGTGTTAAGAAACAAGTAAAAGTAGAGTAAAATTACTCCTTTCCCCTTGTTTTTTTATGATCTTCCTAAATATAAAAAAACCAGACCAAAATCTTTGTTGCATATATTCCAAAATCCCCCCCCCCCCCAGCCCCAGCAATGTTGTATCCCATTCTATAATTAATTCAAACCCAAAGAAAACTAGTGAAGACACCCAGGCCAGTGATGGTGTACAATGAGTTTGAATGCTATTAATTCTTATAATGATGTTAGTTGTGTTGAGAAGCTATTGAAATTATGGACTGTAAATATGGATCAACTATTATACCAATTGCAGTTTTAGAGAGTAATATGGGATTTATATCGAACATGCACTAATATTATACATGATATTTTCCTTATATATACAAATAAATTACATTTTAAGAAAATAAACTCCTTAAAAATTTTAGACTATCAGACTTGTTCCAGTTGCAAATACTAATTATCTGATCAAAATATTGTATATTTTCATGTATACGCTGAGGACATGACATTACTGTCCAAAATGTGACAAAAGTAAAAAAACCTGTGCATATGCTAAGGTAGGAAAAAAAATAATATCTCACTAATAATACTGTGGGATCCAGTTTTTATAAAAATGATGGGACAAGTGAAATACTGGATAATACTAAAAAGAAAGCTTTAGCAATGGTAAGGTCATTTCTTTCATTTGCAACCTACCTGTACTCATAAAATACAAGGAGGAGATTATAGTGTGACCTTTGCCTGGAAGCATTACCAGACACTGCAGTGTTCCCCAATATCCAATTCATTTATCCATTAATTGTTGTCACAGCGACAAGGGTGGTTACAACCCTAGTGTTAGCATTAGAATTTCATACCAAGTCAAAGAATGTAACAGGTAAACTATTATCTAGACTTTTAGATTTGCTTCAAATCGCACAGTGGAATAAAAAAGCATGGAACAGTTTTTATAACGGCAACTGGACAGAGAAGACGTTGTTTTAAATGCATGGCAGATGGGGAATGCTTGCTTCCCCTAGCACAGGTTTAAAAACATAAAACTGTCTAAGCCAGTGAAATTCCGAAGATGCATCTTTGTGCATGACCAGGTGCATCTGTGCATGACCGGGCATACTGCCGAAGGAAACGGTTTGTGTGCAGTGCATACCCATGTCTAATTCCTGGGAGTCTCACACTTTGCTGACCAGCAATCTAGAGTGTAGTCATTTGTCACTACAGAGGGTGTAAACACATTTTTTAGACTGACATTGCAGTATTTAAAATCTGTAATAAAATTGAACAGCTGGAGAGAAGGTGGGCACCACTAGCTAAACCTTTTGCCCACTGAAATACTACAATGGATAATCACAGAAAACTAGCATGGTTCGGACATGTATGCAGGCATGATTTGGACATGTATGCAGGCATGATTCCTTATAAAAAACAATACTGCAAGGAACTGTCGAGGGTGGAAGAAGCAGAGGAGGAAAATAAAGGCATGAACAGACATCAAGGAATGGACAGGACAAGATATTTCCACACTCATCTGCATCACTGAGGATAGAATTCGCTGCAGAACTCTGTGTACTGAAGCATCCAATGTGGTACACCTACGGGTTTATTGATTAATAAAATTGAACTCAAGTGAAAGAACATTGAAACTTTCAATGTGCCATAATGAATGTTTGCACCTTTTGAATGAATTTCAAAGCCTGAGTTATTTCAAGTGCAAAATCCTACTTATTATAATGCTAGACCTAGATTTACATTACATATCATACAATCTCAATTTTGAAAACTCCAATGCTGATAAATGATGGTCTAATCCTCATCAAGTGCCGTCTCCACAATGAATGTTGGCTACAACAGACCTTTGGCATCCCCTGTTTCTTGTTTTGGTAGTGCACTCTACTAGACTAACAAGTCCATCTTGTGATGTTACTCTCCCACTTGTATTTTTGCATACCTCTTGCTTGCTTCCCTTCGACTTTACCCTCAAGTAAGGTCTTCAACAAGGCATCATATCTTTTAATGTGTGCAAAATATTTTATTTACCTGATCTTTATTTCCCATATTAATTCTTTCTTCATATTAAGTGTTGTTAGAATATTTTTATTTTCTTCTCTTTCCATGATGTTCTCCCTATTCTTCTATTATCCAGATCTCAAAGGCATCAGTTCTGTCTTTTGTTTGTTTAGTGTCCATTTTCTGAACCATCAATTAATATAGAGGAGCGTGGTAGCCTAGTGGATAGTGAGCTTGCTTGCTATCATCTGGTTACAGCGTGCCAGGTTCGAAACCACGTCCGGATAAAAAAATTTTTTAAAAATCCGGGTTGTGATTTCTCACTTGACACGACCCCTCTTCCAGTCGACTCAGCTGTAAATGAGTACCTGACGCATGAGTTGGGGAAGGTAAAAAACAGCAAGGAAGGGAACTGGCCACCCCTCCTAATAGTTGCTGCGGCTTAGTACATGAAGAGTTATCTTCATCCCCGACGGCAGATGCCATGGGACCTACCTTTACCTTTACATTAATATAGAATAGATGTAGCATCCTATAATTGTCATTTTAATTTGTTTGTAATTTGTTTAGATGTTAACATTTTCCTAATGTAATTGAAAGTACTTTTAGTCATTACTGTTCTCCTTTTAACTTCTGTTTCACACCTGCCATCATTTGTGATTAGGCCTATGTGTCGAAGATATTGATAGTGTTCTACATGTTGTAGTTTCTCTCCGTGTATGTTTATGTTTAGCACCCGTTCTTCTGTGAATTTACTGATTATCATGGTTTTTGTTTTTTGGATATTTATATCCAGTCCATATTCTTTACTTTATTATTGACTTGATCTATTAGCCTTTGTAGTTCATGTTCACTTTCTGTTAAAAGAACAGTATCATCTGCATATCTCAGGTTGCTTATTATTTTCCCATTGATCTTGAGTCCTGGCATTCCTTCTATGTGTTTAAAAAGATATTATCTTTTTAGATATTAAATATGCTGGGTGGTAAAATACATCTTTGTCTTACCCCTCTTCTTATTTCTATGTATGGTGAGTAGTTTTTTTCACACCCTATTGATGCAGTCTCTTCCCAATACATATTTCTGTATCACATGTCGGTCTATAGATTATCACAGGTGCCACCATTTTGGAACAACGTACTTTCCCATATGAGCTATTTTTAGTAATATTATTGCAAACAGGGGTTCCCGTATTTCTAAAATATAACAGTTTTTAATATTATAAACTGATAATTTCCATGATAGAGTGTGAAATTTGTTAATTTTATTCAGAATTCAGTGTTTCTGACTTAGAATGATTTGAATCACTTCGTACTGGTTTTTTTTCCCTGCTACCAATAAGCCTATTTGGGTGTATTCTGTGTTGAAATTTTGTGTGTGATTCTACCAGTAATAATTTAAAAAAATTCTCATTGTGCTCATATATAAGCTGAACCCCCAACATTCAGAGAGAAAGAAAATACTTTAATTCTCTGCTTATACACGGAACTATACTGTAGCTTCATCTATCTCAAGCAAAATATTTTGAGATGGAATATATGCTTTGTGAACTTTTCCATCCCCTGATGTCATTCTGGGGCTAAAATGGAGTTTAGTCCAGCAGGCAGAGATTGGAAACAAAGACTGCTCAGACACTTCAGTCTTTACAGAAGCTCTGAACTCCTCATGATTGTTGGTGACTCTTGGATGACTCATTCTCCTATTACCAGCAATAGTTAGTATAGCATAGAGAATAGCAACACTGTAACATGCCATGCATGTGATAAGAAACAACTGAAGGACGATTGAGGTGAGATTGGTTAAAGAAGGTCAAAGTAAGCCAGAATTATCTTCCATTACTAATTTTTCCATGCGGCCATCTCTCTTTATAAGGCCAAAAAACAAATAATCTCAACCTCAGTTTGATTGTTTTCCTGTTTAGGAATCAACACTTTTCCATTTTTTTGCGCATGCAGTTGCATCTGTGGGTCTCACCAATGGCTCACTAGACAAACCAACCATGCAACAGAAAACCTTAGTAGATGACATGCCTTTATATTGAAGTTATCTTCTTATTGAGGTTTCATGGCACATCATCTATACAATCCCGTAGTCGTAACCTTCGATAACAGTTACCATGTTGTTCCGACAGGCCGACATTGTGCTTGAACTAGTTACGGGCACGTCGTTGGTGGGTGGAACAATAAAGAAACCTGTTGCAAGGGCTAGAGTTGTGCCCTGATGTCGATGTCAGTTTCAGAAACACTGCCAAGTCGAATGGCTGCTGGAATAGAGGGCGGAGCACTTATGGGAATGCCCCATGTGCCGTGAGGCCAGTTTCTAATCAAGAACATTTCCATTTTGAATGTTCATAACACTGTTTGTCTTTTTTGCTGTCCATGGTATTTTCAATTTCCTTCTGTAGCATCTTATTTTGAAAGAAACAACTCTAATTGTCACTGCTTTATTGAGTGTCCATGCTTCACATACATAAATTGCTACTAGAAATATGCTTGCTTTGATCAGATGTAATTTAGCTTTGGTGCCAATGTTTACATATCCCTATAGGTACAAACACTCCTCTCTTATATTCAACACTAAAAAAAGCAAAGATTAAGAATACATTGAGCAAATTGAAAGCACAAATATATATTGGTAATGGCCATGCATTGAAAGCAGAGTATGAAATATAGTGTTCTTCACAGACCTCAGCAGTAAAAATATAACTGGTCCCTGTGTGTATTTTTTACCACAGCAGTGTAAAGAATAAGTCCCTACTCAAACAAATAATAGACACATTCAGCAACTAAAAATGACATGCAAAAGTTAAAGAGCTATCAAATGTTGCACACCAGACTTAAACTCATTCTCTTCTTCTTCTTCTTCAGTGTTCATTCTCAAACTCCCACTGGTTATCTCTTGTAGCAGGACCATGGTCCTATTAGATTTCCAGCCAGATGTAGTCCAGAGAATAGAAATGTGTTGTGTCACCATTTTATTTGTGCCAATGGTCCAACACATCGGTCTTCGGTGGGAAACTCATTCAATAGGCAACTGCACCAGCAATGCAAGACAAAGTGTTTTTTTCTAATTCAGTGACATTCCAAATAAATAATTCTTTAGTATTCATTCTAAAGAATTATCAGCATGCAATCAAACTACAATTGAGAGACTCATTTACCCATAAGTCTATAGTCTACTAACTACATTTACCTACCAGTAATAATTTTTACTGGCAGTGCATTGTATTTCTGCTTAATACAACAAATTGTAACAAGTTATCAAGTACAATCTTTAGACAAATTATATCAACAAATCCTCATTTTGCAATAAGTATATTTTGAGAATAGAAAAGAATATATCACAGTCATTAGCAGATAACATGTTTTCACTGAACACAATATCTGATATAATAGGCCCTTCCCTCAAAATAATAGATGATATTTTCCTGTTTAGCAGGCATAAACTTTTAGTGAAATAAACTCTAATAAGAAACAAAATGCAAACAACAACAGACAGAAGATTCAATATCATTTCCAGCAAAGTGAATTACATCATCAAAATCTCCATAAACACGGAATGACTAACTCACCCATGAATCCAAATAAGAATATATTTTTCCACAAGCTTGGAAGAAAAGAACAAACAATTATCTTTAAATTGAGAACAGGCCACAATAGACTCAAACAATATAGGCCCTATGTACAGAAAGTTTGGAGTTGGTGCCACTGATGTGCCCCTTTGGACAGTATAAGTGAACACAGAACATATTTTGCAGAACTGCCCACTATACCACACCACAAGTACAAAATTATGGTCATTGGAAGCAGCTCTGGCAGACAAGCTGCACTGCCTTCTCTCAGGGCAGGTTCCCAGAGTACAGTTCATTGTTGAAATTCATATCAGTGTCTGAATTCTGCTGGATAACAAGGAAGAATAAACAAAATATAATGCAATAGAGAAAACATGGGACAACAATCTATTCTGCTGTCCAGCAGTTATTTATTTCATCTAGATTGGCATAAAATTGGCTTTGCTTCACTAGAAGCCATGTCTGCCACATACATTTGGTTAGACCGGTGGTTTTATGGATGCTTTCTGGCCATCCAATGAAGTTTCTTGTTCATCAATTTAGCTCTGCTCCATAATCATAATCACTCTATTATCTGTTTATAGTTCCATACAAAATAATGTCATATTGACATTATCAGCAGAAAGTTTGATCTAAAATGTTCACACATTGTATGTCCGCTAAACAAGAAAGCACTCAATAGCAATAGATTTACTTTTATAAAATTTCATATGGACAAAGTTATGCAGTTAAAGTGATTAACATTATATTTATAGGCCTATGTCAGAGACATTTTATTATGCACATAAATATTCTGCACACATATGTATGTGTGTGTGTGTGTGTAACTATACCAATAGTTGATGTGTAATTTTGTGTTGTCTCAGTTCCAAATCTTTCTTTTTAGTTTCTTTCACTATTTCCTCTTGTAAGTTGCAGCAAATACCAATTCCTTACACATTTAGCAGTAACACTAAGAATTTACTCCCTCCTGAACACAAACAGCCAGACTGCAATTGTGTTCCTTTAAAGCTGTTTACTTGATCTTTCTGACAGTTACACAATTTCATTATCTGGGTTCAGTGGCTGGGTACTCTATCAGAGGACAAAAATTAAATAAAATTATGTTTTTAGTGGCATATAGGAAAGACAAAAACAGAATAATAAACAGTTGGAACATTCTGTGTAGCTTGCACTGTCTACAACTCATTATATAGCATACAATGTCTACAACTGATTATGTAGCATACGCTGTCTACATGCTGTCTGCAACTGATTATGTAACATATGCTATCTAAACATTGTCTTCTTCTTCAGCGTTCATTCTTAAACTCCCACTGGATCTCTCTTGTAGCAGGACCATGGTCCTATTAGATTTCCAGCAGGATGTAGTCCAGTGAATGGAAATGAGTTGTGTTGCCATTTTACTTGCGCAAATGGCCCTCTAGGCCAAAAGGGTGTCACTCTAGAAACAACAACACAAAAATTTTGCCATGCCTTATCAATTCTTTGTATGAATGTGGAGAATCTTAATCCTGTCCCTTCTTTAATATTATCAATCCCTACTTTCCTCTGACCTCCTCTTCTTCTTCCAACCTCACTTGTTCCCTGCAAGATATTTTTGGTAAGAGAATTGTGCCTTATCACATGGCCAAACCACATAAATTTGCATTTCCTCACCACTGTCATGAGATATTCTTGTTGGCCTGCAAAAGTAATGCATACTGGCACTTGGTGATTTCGCAGTTAAAGCATTTGTAGCAATGGATAGCCAACATAGAAAAAAAAATAGGTTAACTCGTCCATAGTATTTATATAGAGTAAACTCATTCATAGTGTTTATATACCGGTAGAGTAAACTTGTTAATAGTATTTATATAGAGTAAACTTGTTCCTAGTGTTTATATAGAGTAAACTTGTTCATTGTGTTTATATAGAGTAAACTTGTTAATTGTGTTTATATAGAGTAAACTTGTTCATTGTGTTTATATAGAGTAAAATTGTTCATTGTGTTTATATAGAGTAAACTTGTTCATTGTGTTTATATAGAGTAAACTTGTTCATTGTGTTTATATAGAGTAAACTTGTTCATTGTGTTTATATAGAGTAAACTTGTTCATTGTGTTTATATAGAGTAAACTTGTTCATTGTGTTTATATAGAGTAAACTTGTTCATTGTGTTTATATAGAGTAAACTTGTTCATTGTGTTTATATAGAGTAAACTTGTTCATTGTGTTTATATAGAGTAAACTTTTTCATTGTGTTTATATAGAGTAAACTTGTTCCTAGTGTTTATATAGAGTAAACTTGTTCATTGTGTTTATATAGAGTAAACTTGTTCATAGTGTTTATATACCGGTAGAGTAAACTTGTTCATTGTGTTTATATAGAGTAAACTTGTTCATAGTGTTTATATACCGGTAGAGTAAACTTGTTCATTGTGTTTATATAGAGTAAATTTGTTCATAGTGTTTATATAGAGTAAACTTGTTCATAGTGTTTATATAGAGTAAACTTGTTCATTGTGTTTATATAGAGTAAACTTGTTCATTGTGTTTATATAGAGTAAATTTGTTCATAGTGTTTATATAGAGTAAACTTGTTCATTGTGTTTATATAGAGTAAACTTGTTCGTTGTGTTTATATAAAGTAAACTTGTTCATAGTGTTTATATAGAGTAAACTTGTTCATAGTGTTTATATAGAGTAAATTTGTTCATAGTGTTTATATAGAGTAAACTCGTTCATAGCAGCAAAAGGGTTAAGGTGAATACTAAAGGGCAATATGAGCATATTAAGTGAAAACATAATGATTCTTTGCACACAATCAATCAATCAATAAACCCGTAACTCATTAGGGTCATAGAGGTACAACATTGGATGCTTCAGCACACAGAGCCCTCCAGTGATTTCTATCTTTGACGATGTGGAGGAGTGAGGAAACATTTTTTATTCTGTCCATTCCTTGATGTTGTCTGTCCATGTCTTTATTTGCCCTCCTCTGCTTCTCCCCCTTCGATGGTTTCCTTCAGTATTATTTTTGACAAGGAATCATGTTTGCATACATGTCCAAACCATGCTAGTTTTTGTCATTTCACTATTGAAAGCAATGGTTCTTGTACACCTGCATAAATCTCTATTTTATTTCTTACGTACAAATTTGTCTTATGTTGCCTATATGAAATTTATAGAATTTGTCTGTATAGCATTTGTACTCAAAAGCCTGTAATCATCTCTCCATGTCCATAATAAGTGTCCAACTCTCACAACCATACAGCACAACAGAAAGCACCAGCGACTTATATAGTTTTACTTACACTCCAACACTGATGTTGCTTTTCCAAATCACTGTTAGCCTTGACATAGACGCTGAAGCCATCTCCAGCCTTATTTTAAATTCTGCTATGCATTTTCCATCGCTGCATATGCTGGAACTGAGGTAAATGAATTTATTCACCTCCTCAAGCTTATGTCCACTCACCATGATGTTGGTCCTTTCTTCTGTATCTCTGCTGTTAACCAAGATCTTGCTCATTTCTGTGTTGATTTCCATTCCGTACTTGCTGGTAACTTATTCCAACTTTGTTATTAACTCTTGTAATTCTTGTTCTGACCCAGCTATAAGATCAATATCATTAGCGAAACACAAATTGCAAATAGGGCGACCTCCGATCAAAACAAAGTTTTGCACACAATGCAGAAAATCAAATCTGTATATTAGATGACATGTTTTAAGATTATTAGTTTAAGATTATAAATTGTGTATTTTTGATACCCAATTATGCCCAATATCAATATAAAAAGTAATTGACTAAAGTCAAAGGCTAAGGGCTAATATGTTTATGAACAATGAAACTTGATTGTATACAGAAAATCTGTATTAGTTGACAGTTATGTTTCTGCAGCTTGAAATCAAATTTAATAATTTACCTGATGCAGGTCTGATCTTGATCCATGTTTATGTAATATCAAATGATCATCTGTTGTTGTTTTACGATATACTGGGTTATCAAAGTTCATAGACTTCAAATTTCTAGACTTGTGTCTTTTCAACAGCATAAAGATAGCCTAATGGAACAAATTAAAATTCATGTTCTCAGTTATCTCTAGATCTCATGTAACAATAATTAATGCTAATTGATGATGATGATGTTCCTTCTTCGCAAGCGAAGATGAGCATGGCATGAAAAACATTAAATGCGATGGGAAAAAAATAAAAAACAATTATAATAATTAAAATTGGTAATTAACTAATTTGGTTTGTGAGTTCGTAGATGCCCGATGAGTCTGATTCGTGCACGGAAAGTTCTATTACAGTGCATGTAGGAGTGCTGAAGATTCGGGGTAGGAGAATTTACAGATTTGTCCTTCCGCTTCTTGCGCTTGTGGATTGCCCGCAGTGTTCTTTCTTTTTCAAATTTCGTGATGCCAGCAGTGATCTGGGTGTGCCAGGCTGAGCAATCAAGTGTTGTAGTCTCCCAGGAGCTAGGATCAATGCTGCAGTTCTTGAGAGAGCTTTCTAGGTGATCCTTGAAGCGCTTTTTCTGCCCTCCACTTAAATCTTTAATGCTAATTACAATTTTATATCAACTATAAATTGCAAGTATACCTGTGGGATATACCATTTGTCAAGATAAAGACAAATGCAACAACTGGAAATAAAATTACTTTACAAGAAAATATGTAGGCATCTATGCTAGCATAAGAAAATCAGATGAAAGTACAGCAGAATACTATCTTTACAGATTGTCAGGAAGAAGGTCAAAGTAAAAGTAATGTGGACTGCAGAACTCCCAAGTTAATCCAATAATATGACTGATTTCGTGAATTTTATAAATTATCCCCAAAAATGGCTGCTATTTCGAACAATTCTGATGGATTACATGGGTGGCTAAATACAGTCACAACCTATCTGTATTTCATCCTAATTAGTTGAACACTAGCAGAAATGTAAATTAATTTATGTCTACGTTCATTTCCTCTGTTAACTAAATGAATGACATTTGTTTACAATCACGATGTCCTTGTCCAAAGAAGTGCACAGCAACGAGCGATTGTAATTGTGAACAGCTGCTGAAAATATATTGCACCTTGATACTATAGTCGTGGACAGCGTGATGAAGGTTAAGCAATGTTAGTGTCTCTGAGGATGACTTCTAAAAAAACCCACAGAATTTGGCATGTGTATGTTGTTCAATCAAGGAAATTTTCATCTCCGACAATGCAACTAACACAATACATAAACAGACATCTCTATCTTCTCTTGGGTATATGTGAAATATGTCTGTTTCAATTCAAGTTCCAATTATTTGATCTTTTTACAGAAGAAAAGATAGACAAACTTAATATTTGGAGCCACTATGACCCACTGTCACTAAATCTTTGGAGGTTTTGATTGTAACATACACAGTAGGAGTTTAGAAGTATAAGCTAAGGTTAGCCATATGGTAACATACATTGTAATGAAATAACAGTCATACTAATTTCAATGAGGAGCACAGTAGCCTAGTTGATAGTGTGTTTTCTTGCTATCACTAGGTTTCAGCGTGCCAGGAACGAAAAACCATGTCTATATAAAAAAATCTGGGTTGTGATTTCTCATTTGATATGACCACTTCTTCAGTTGACTCAGTTGTAAATGAGTATCTGATGCATGAGTTAGGGGAGGTAAAGACAGCATGGAAGGGAACTGGCCACCCTAACTAATAGTTGTTGTGGCTTAGTACATGAAGCGTCTTCATCCCCGATAGTAGGCTGTCACAGAACTTACTTTTACCTTACTAATTTCAAACACATTTTCATGATCTATCACATGACTAGAAAATAATGAGATGTGGCTAAATATTTATACTTTAGTATAACATCACTCACCACAAAAGTAAGTAATCCACAAATAACCAGTATGATAATAACTATTCCAGCTACAAAACCAACACTCTCTTTTTTCACAAAAATGTGAGTAGCATTGAAGAAAGTATCCTGTGTTATTTGTTCTACATTAATCGTAGGTTTTGTAGACACTGATAAATCGGTAGGTTTGTAGGTTTGAGGTCGATTTGGACCTGTGTCTGTGCTTGAATTTGAAGGTTTCTTGGTTGGAAGAGTTCTGTCAGCTGAAGTAAACAAGTGATCTAATTTTGTATTTGTGCAAGTCAAAATATAATATAAATAGTTTTAACAACATGGAATTTTAATATTAATAAAAGACATATTGTGTAAATAGAAAAAACTATTGGATATTAGAATCCACTTTGCTATACTTTTGGCAGTCCAAAAAGTACTTTTATTTCAGTACAAGGCAAAAATTGTCCATTACAGACCTTGAGGCTCCAACCATATTCTTACAATAGGGCACAAGGTTTGACCAGTTGACCTGACATTTGTTTCAGCTGACATTATTAAAGTCTTAAAAGATATGGGAAGTGTCACCATTCAATCTTAACAACAATTTTCACACAACATATGACACAGATAATGGGTAAACCATCTTGGAATTTCAAAAAAGCTGACTGGAGTAGGTATAGCCAAGGATGCTGGTTCAGTGGATTCAACAGAAAAGCCAACATGAATGCAATATTACAGTAAAATATTCACCATAATTCTAGCAGCCACTAAAAAAGTGTATCCAAAAGAGAAAGATCACGAAATATAAACATTACTGAGCATATGAGTTAGAGGAAACAATTAAAGAGAAGAGAAAGGTCATAAAGAAGGCTGAAAAATACTCTACCACCTTAAATAAAACAGAATACAACTGGTGGATAGCAAAAGTAAGATATGATCACAAAATAAAATAAATGAAAGACCTGGATAGAAAATTGTAGCAAATCGAACCTAAAAATAGAAGGCATAAAAGCATAGAGACTTGCATAATCTTGAGGGAAAAAGACAAACCCAACACCGTTAGAAGATGATTGTGATGCCTAACAAAGATCAGAACAATATTTCTGCATCAAATGACTTTTTCAGAATTAAAGAACTGAATATGGCAATATGTAAATTGACAAGAAACACAGCACCAGGATCAGATAACATTTAAATATTTAAGCTAAAATATAAAAGACAAAGATAAAAGAAACCAAACTATGGTTTATTAATATTACATGGAATGAGGGGCAGTTGCCACAGAATGGCTCACAGCAACCATCAACCCATTTCATAAAAGAAAACTGACAGAAAAAAATAGACCTAGAAGTTCTAGGCCTATATCCCTCACCTCATGCATAGGCAAGCTGCTTAAAAGAAATATTACCAACAGACTATAATTGTGACTGAAAGATCATAACTGTCTGGACAATAATCAAGTTGGCTTCAGGTACAAGTGTCACACAGATTACCCTCCTCCCCTCTTCATATTCACACAAAATGTGATGGATTGTTTCAAAGAAGGAAAAAGCACATTAGCAGTGTTCATTGATTTTGAGCAAACCTAAGATAGTCTGAGAAAGGGACTTAAAGGGGGGTAATAATTAGTTGGATACAGGCCTTCCTGACAAACAGAACCATAGCCACAAGTCATGCTGGTATATTATCCTGGAAAAGAACTGGAGGAGAGACTGCCTCAAAGCTCACATCTAAGCACACTTTCCTTTATCTTCATTGAGGACCTGGACAAACATATCAATGTGCTGAAATTATTGTTTGTTAATGACCTTGATGACTGAACTACCGATAAAATATCCCATCCTGGCAATAGTAAGGATCAACAAAGCTGTCCTCACAATCTCATTATATTTGAATTGTGGAAAATAAAAATCAATACATAGAAAACTGCAACAGGTAATGCAATTTTCTCTCAGTCATAAAACATCAATAAGATATGTCAACATAAAAATTAGTAGAGAAATATTAACAAAGGAAGTATTTTCTAGTCTCATCATTATCATCATTAGGTGCCATGCTGGCCGGCGTAGGCGGTCATGGCTCTCCACAGATCTCTGTTCACAGTATTATGTATCAAGGTCGTTGTTGCTTCCTTGCCGTGCCAGGTTGTCAAACTGTCTAATATTTTCTCACATTGTCGCCCTCATTGCCTGTTGTGGCTATGTTCTCTAAACCTGCCTGTCTCATGAAGTGGCCAAAAAAAGAAGATTACCTTTTTCTTATACTGTTGATTAAGGTCCGGTTCGCATTTTACTCTTTCAACACCTCTACATTAGTTTTTCTGACAGTCCATGGTATTCTCAGCATTCTTCTGTAGAACCACAGTCTATCTTGGAGTAAAACTAGACAGACAACTAACACTCAATGACCATATTAAAAAATCTTAGAGAGAAAGCAGTTTACCATTTAAACCTCATTGAGAGACTAGCTAGTAAAAACTGGGAAGCACACAAGCAAACTATCCACCAACTAGTAGTGAATTATAGTGGATTACTATGTACTGACTAGTATTCAATCAGTAGTGGATTAATACCTTTCTCTTCAGACTATTGTGAGCACTACCATTTCATCTCTGAATCGGGTGCATAGTTTATGGAGGCATGCGATCAAATCAAAACATCAGACGGAAGAGCATACTGATGGAAACCACAAAAAGATACAGGAGACAAAATTATAATTACCCAAATAAAGGACTTATTTCAAATTGGAAACTTATTGACACTTGAAAAAAATTAAATTAAAAAAATTTTGTTCTTGGTCAGAGTCAAAGTGGAGGAGGATAAACATTATCTACCACAAGAGAGAGAACTGGAAAACAAACACCTTGGACCACCTCCTTTGGAGAATATGCATCAGCCAAATACCCAAACAAAATTTTTATATAAAACAGCCAATAAAGGAACACTACCAACAATCTTGAAGATGTGCCCTAGATCATCATCTAGAAAATCATCATCATTCAAGGCTTGCACCAATGGACAGACTTTCAAGATAACCTGGTTTGCAGGATATAGCATCCATATTGATTACAATGATAAATCTGTCTACAAGTTCTGTGATTCTTGTGGTGAAAGTTGCTAAAATTATGAAAAAGAGGCTGAGACCATCGAGTGAGTCATTGGATTAGTACACCAACAGTTTGATCTCATGGAACAAAAAATATCAGACATAGTCATTTTTACAGACTGCATGTCTATTTTTAAAGCAATAAAAAGATTTCATATGAAAATAAAAGATACTGGTATCTTCTACATAGCAAGAGAAGTACACAGTCTTATCTCTGCATATTCAATCAGCATGATCCTGCAATGGATCCCTGGACATAGCAATCAAGCAGGAAATGAAACAACAGACAGACATGCAAAAATAGGCATCTCAAAATAGCAAAAGCAAAGACAGTGTACTATTGGAACAATCAAACATATTTTCAGAAAGAACATCAAGGAAATATGGCTAAACAGATGGGCAAATAGGTTGACTAGTAAAAATATATTAAGTAAAATGGTGTGACAAAAGGATAATGACAACATAAACAAATTCCACAGGAGAAACCAATCCCTTATCTTTCAGTTCTAAACAGAACATGCAAGAGTCAATAGTCATTTAAATCGATATCGGACCAAACAACTACCAATATATAGACACTTCTCTCATCCCACAAAGCAGTCCTACACCTCTCTAATGGCTGCCCTTCCCTGTAAATTGCAAGGAAAAAACTTGTACAGATGCCTTTAGCAGTCACTAATTCACTGCATGGATCACTAAGTCAACTTCAGAAGATGCACACTATTTTAAGAATGGCATTGAGCTGTCAAGACGAGAGCTACTCAACAGCAATTGGATATCAGCAACACAGTGTGCTGCTTCAATGTTTAATTTGATCGACGTAAAACACAAACTGCTTCCACCAATTCAATCATTCACAATATACTCTTAACCTTCACCAGGCCTATATTAGCACTGGTCGACAAAAAACAAAATGGCGGCTCACGCCATTGCAACACACCCCATCCGACGAGATATTGTGAGATTTACACATACCACAGCCCGTGCACATAGCTGGGGACATGCGCAATCGAAGCCGGTATATCCCCCACTTCCGACATGATCATTGTTGAGAATGGCTAGCTAGTCCTACACGTTTAAGAGCAATTAATCTGACCACATCTGCACACCGGTACAATGCCATGATGGTGGATCGGTTTTATAGACCTTTCATTCATCGTATTTTGAATAAAATAACATTTAATCATGGCTTGAATCACGAATTATTAGGTTATTTAGTTTCACAGCAGTGAATATACAGAATGCCGTATTGGATTGGGGACTTGTACGTTTGATATCGAATATGTTGAAGTGGCACCAAAAATTACTCTAGTCCTAAGCTCAAAGAACGATTTTACTGCAAATCTACATGTTTTATACAGTTCCCCCTGGCTATATTTTGATAATTTTGCAGTGAAAGAACATAAATACAACAGATTTGCATGATTTAGTTTACAGTGTTGCCAAGAAATTCGATAAGTAAGGAAAGTTATTTTTTTACTATTTTTTTCCCTCTTTATTTGTTATAAAATATGTTTTTTTGTGAAAAACGTCTTTACCACTTTCTCATACGTCTGGTATCACACACACACGTACATAAATTACACCAATATATGCATAATTCAATTCTTTATTTATATGTGCAAATATTATTTAAATATATCCATCAACCAAAAAATTATCACATTTTCAAAACAGTCACCATCAATAACGCAAATTTTCAAAAAAGAATTTGGTGGCATGGAGACGTTTCGAATTTTTTAATCTGGCTTGCTAAAGGTTAAACATGTTACAACTGAGCAAAATATCCATTTTTCTAATGACTATGGCAGTGAAGGGTAATCATTTTTTAATTGTTGGTTGAATTGAGTATTTCCAGTATGGAAGGGACTAACAAGCTTTTTTAGTCCTTCCAAGTACCAAGCACTTTTCATCTGAGCTCTGGGGCAGGTACTTATAGTTTTCAATCAGCCTAACAGGCAAGTAAAAATAACTTATGGGCTGGATTTGGCCTGCAGGTTATGCTTTTCCCACCACTGGGCTATCTAAAAGCTCTAATGTTAATAATTGATTCTAAAAGATTAAGCTACATTCTATTTCTTGATTGTGTTTTGACACTAATTACAAAAGAAGTTATTCTATCAATAGTAACATTACTTTCTGGTATGCCCAGACATTTCAAGTTTTAATCAATTTAAACAAGAAAATTTGACTAAAAATTGATAAAATAAATTTCATGACCATGGATATCTAAAAATGGCAAAATTTATCTACTTTGACCATGAAATGGTCAACATGGCAACCGTGTATCAAGAGCTACCCACTTACAGATAAAACGATGAAATTACTATCATCATCATAAAATCCTAAATAATGTAGCAAATAAACTGATAAATAATGAAGTCATTACTTACATAGTTTACAATTATAAGCACCTTCAAGGATCATGGAATCTGGGCATGCACAAACTTTTTGCTTTGTCACAAGAGAACTTGTGTTAATTTCTGGCACAGGAAGGCAAAGATGTGAACATCCACCATTGTTATTACCACACTGGCTCGCCTCTGAAATAATTTAAATATATTTTCTATCTTGAAGAATGATGCAACTTCTAGTAAAATATAACTACCAAAAATGTTGTATGCATATAAAAAAATTGTAATAACTTAAGCATAGCCTGTATAGGACATTGTTTTACAACTATTATTATAATTTTAAGGACCACTTATACATCCAACCACATTGCGAGTACAATATGGATGACTGGCTTCTCTGTGCTTGGAAACATGACTAAGATCGTGTGAGTCTGGTGCATCAACCATTTATTACCATTGCCATTGTATGTACCTGGTATATCTTTTAGATATTTATTTGATCTTATTTACTGCTAAAACTGAATCAATTCTTAACATTTTGAGTGCCCTATGGGAAAACACACGAACAAATGACTGTATAAGTGACGATAACTTGTGTTCCATGACTAAAATAAGGGAGCTTGGCTTGAAATGTGATGTCACTAGAAAGGAGTGGTTTTGTGGGCGAGAAAGAATGATTGTCAATCAACAGCGTACTGGTACCATCAGTTAACATATAATGGTGGATACACTCAAGGAGAGATCTGAGCTTCTATGGACTTGTCCAGAGTACAGTGATCATAATCCAATTACTAACTAACTAATCAATTCTTAAAATAGGTATCAGTGTTGACATTAGTATTCTAAAATAAGTAATGTAAATATCTGCATATAACCCTAATCTCATGCATGTGGTTGCATTTGTGGATCTCACCAATGGCCATATGCAGAGAATAAGACTACTATCTTCAGGTATTGCACAGAGCACTGTAGATTACTGTACAAGCACATCTCCACAAAATAAAGGCTGTCCAAACTGATCAATGTCCATTTCAAAATAATTCCCAGACTCATGAACACATCATGCAGACATGTTCACTCTTTAGCAATCTTGAGGATTAAGACCTGGTTCGAAGAGACACAACTGGAAGAGAACCTGTGACCACCTGAGATGCCCTCCTGCTGATGACTGAATTCATGGAGACAACCCACTTACCTGACTACTGAGCATAGAAAACTGATCGCAGAAGAAGTACTAATTCTATTTTATGCAAAGTATCTTGTTGGTTAAGTAAAATGTATGTCTTATGGTAAGGTACACTCCTTTCAATTGGACGTGTCCAATTTGGTTATATCAGAGTTTTACAACTATAAAAAAATAGTGGAGGTCACTGCTCTGGTAATCCAGTCTGGTATCATCATAAATATTTATTCAAACTTTAACATTTGTTTTAAAATTCATCTACTTTACTCTCTATAGCATTGGTTAACTTCCAATATTGCATGCATAATATTTAAAGCAAATAAATTATTTCACAAACTTCTATTAACCCTTTGAACCCTAGTCACCTAGCCCTAGAAATTCCATTCCTCTAAACACCTGAGCTGGAAATATTCAAGTACATAAGTAAAGCTAATTGCTAAACTTATTGTATTGTCTGTCCCCAGGAGAATGATGGTTGATCGTATTCACACTTTCCGTTAAGCATAGGGGTGGGAGCTTAAACTGTCATTTCAAGGTCAGATGTATCGCCATGGTTGTTTTTAGTCTATGTTTATTCAAGGTTATCTTGATGTTTTCTATCCACCATTTTCTTTATCTTTGGCTTTATGCCTGGATATTCTTTTGTTATATACTCTTATTGGTATTTGGATTGGGTTCATTCTCATAAGGCGACCAAACCATTTTACTTGTTGTCTTTCAATATGTTAAATACATATTATACTAACTTTTTTCTAATTTCTTCATTTCTTATTTTATCTAGTTTAGTAACCATTGCAGCTTTTCTCAGACACTTCATTTCACATGTAATGATTTTCCTCTGCTGTGAGACTTTTAAAGACCATATTTGACATATATAGCAGAGTGTAGGTATAAAAACTGTAGATATCCTATGAATTACCAAGCATAAGTTCAATGGCTTGTTTTGTTGATAGCCATTTAGAGCATAAATATCCCAGATTTTTGGCAATTCATTTTATTTTGAAGACAATTAACAACCACAAAACTTCATCAACAAATCTACACCATTTTGAGAAAAATGATTTCCCACTCACACAATGCAGTGCATACTTTTTGACAACAGCAATGTTGTAAATGGGATAATACATTTTATTGATATGCGGTAATGTTTTGTGGCATTGAAATTTAACAATTTCAGCCAATCCTTGGATGCAATTATTAATATATAAACTGAAATTTCGGGATTTTTAAATCTAATATGTGTGCACGTGTCCATTCATGTGTGTATTATGCAAGCTGTGGAACAGTTTTTTCTTTATAGTTGTGTTAACTCATTCCAGCCGGGGAGACTTATACAAGTCAGTAAACATTATGTCTTCTGGCCGAAAAGACTCCTATAAGTCATACTCCAATGACATTCATGTTGTTTTTTTCGGTATATATATCAACAAAAGAATGTTTCCAATTGAAAGTGTAATATGTCCACATTACTTCTTGCATGATTTTTATGTGTATTGATATCAATTTTGTTAAGTTTTGATAAGTTTTGATAATGGGGGTATGTGGCGTCATTTTTCCTTATATGTTTTATATATTTTTTCCAATTTACTTATTTTCGTAAACTAATAACTATTTTATTTACTTTGGTCTCATTTATTATGAAATCCAACCAGGCAAATGCTTCTAGCATCGTGTTTGCAAATTTACGACATTTTGTAAGAAAAATTAGCCATATTTTCATTTGAGTATCGTGTAAAGTTAAGTCTATTGTTTTTGATAGATGTCGAAATTCTTTCTAAATAATACATTTTTGACGCACTATGCATATATATTATACATTATTGTGTTCGTAATTGGATTATCTAACAGAAATAATATAGTTTGAGTGGAATTTATTGATTCAAAAATGCGGTAAGGTCAAATATCATATCTAAAATAATATTTATGTGTCATTTACATATTTTCTTTTCTGTCTAAAATAATTTTTATATATTAACCACATTTTCTTTTCAAAATGATCTTGTGATAATCACATTCTCTGTCCGTGTCTGTTTCGAAATATATATATTACATTATAATGTAAATATATTTAGAAGTACTATTTCTTGTTTCCGTGATGCATGTGCACACAAAGAAATCGAACAAAATTTAATTACGTTTAAACGCTAAAAATATTCCGGCCCGATTCAGTTAAATCACATTATAATTTCAAATAACAATCAATCAACACAAAGAAATACACAACTGACCAATTGGTTGCCTATAAATATGGTACACATGGATGTCCATTGGTGTCTTTAAATCCATAGCAATTGTTGTTATATTGCCATGACCAAACTTGTTAATTCTATGAACAGAGTTTGACACCCAGTCAGTCCAATAGACATAATCCTCAAATACAGTTATGGCAAATGGATGTCCTAAATTTCGGTTGTTTTTCAAAACATACTTGAAGTTGTTACCATTCAGGTCACAACTGCCAATAGTATGAAGCTTGGCATCAACCCAGAACAGACGTTGTAAAGCGTAATCTAAAATGAAAGTAATTCAAGCAACTAAAATTATTAAGGAAAACTTGCAGGAAAATAAATGATTGAAAATGAGCTATTTTAAAATTAATTATATAATATTGCCCAGAGTGTGTCAACATTAATTCATAAAATTGAACTAAGCTATTGAAAGCTCAAGAACCACTTATTTTGTTGGTATAAATTATACAATTTTAATACCTTTTAGCACTCATGAATAAAAAGTTGCCATTACTTTCAACATCCAATGGCTCTCTCAGGTGGAGTGAGAGTTGTCTGCCATCAATGGGTGAATTTATCGACACAATCTATGATCATAAAAATTACTGTCATATTCATGCTACGACATGAGGAGGTTTAGGGCAATAAGCAAACCAATACACTGGCTAGCATGGCCACAGTGTCAATATGTATACAATCAATTGATCTGCCATAGTTAATGAATTAAGGGACCTCGATTGATCAGATTTTCTAAAGCGGGAATCATAGTCACTCTCAAGGCTGTGTGAGATTGGTGTAAAGATCACAACAGCACAAAGAAACATAAGATATACACAGAGACTGATAAATCAGCATCAAACTAAAACTGTTGGCTTTTACACTGATGGATGTATTGAGATGGGTATTGAGAAACTTAACAAGCAAGCCATGAAAACCATCAGCATGAATACTCTGTGACATCTGCTGTGGGATATTGAGAACCTTATTCACCTAAGAGGAATGATATTGGTTCATTACATAGCCATTTTTCTTCTTCTGCGATCAATTAGTATACATCCAGTCTGATATTGGTAACATATAGAGCAGTTTGTTTTAGGTAATTGTAATTGTTTTACAGAGATGCATCTGTAGACAGGCTATTGTTCTGTAAACAGCAAAACTGGGACAGTTTTTAAGTATATATTCTAGTGTTTGTGTTATTGCAGGCCACAGAGTCACTGATGCCATTTCTGTGTAAGTGTTTTCATATCATGAAACCAAAAAAATTTCCAGCATATAATTTGTACAAATATCATTTCCTCTGTACTCCTTGTAATTCATAGTATTAATCACCAACAGTAACTACCTCAACCTCCATTCTAATTCTGCAATTAATTGTCCTGTATACCCCATTAACTAGATGATGACTTTACCATTAACCCAGACAAAAAAAGCTCGTCTAGATTTTTCTACATGACAAACATGTGGGATTATGTGACAAGCATGACAAGTATCTGTAAACACAATGACATCATTATTCCCAGGGCTATCAGCTATTAGCTGATTAATTTTGAGGTCTGCTGTTGCACTGCCTCAATCTGTACTGTCTTTATCAATAATAATTCTAACGGTATAGAAATTTTAAATTGTATCAGAAGCTGTTCAACTTCTCTTATTAAGGTTGATAAAATTGTAGCCTTGCTTATTGTCTGTTGCCATTCATGACATGTTAGGTTTGACTCTCCTGTACTTCTTATCATTATTATTCTCATGCAGTGTCTTTGATCTACAGTGGTTATGTGGCCACATATTACATAAGCTTCAGCTTGGGAGACAATATGATAAGAACATATTGAGAAAGCCCAAGCGTACATCTCATTTTTACAATGGAATTTTTCTTAGTGCACCTGAGAACTGTATTTGTTCTTAAACTCCTACAAATTAACAGGATGTATTCCAGAGAATACATCCGGTTCTGTGGCGAATTGGTACAAAGCACGTCTGTGATGGCCAAGGTACCGAGTTTGATCCCTGCCACAGGCAATTGGGCATCCGGACCATTCAGAAAGCAATGGCAAACTACTGAATGTATTTATATTGCCTAGAAAATCACCACAGCCAACAAATGCTGGATTGATAGCTACGTCCTGAATAGGATATGCTACCAATTTTTATTCCGGAGAATAGAATGCATTGTGTTATGGTTTATAGAAAAGCTGTGATATCTTCACCCTTTAGCCTGACATATCTGACTTCAGCATGACATGTATTCCTTGATTCTGTAACTATTTCAAATCTTCTTAATGGGAATGCTAAAGTTTTAGGATCTCCAATTCATAATAAATAAAAATATTTAACCATATGAAAAATTCCAGTCAAAATGGTGTAGAATAATAGCTGCATTTTTTCAGCTTGCAGGTAAGCCAAGTTTCAGATAAGAATTAGGCACCACAGAGTAATATTCTGCCTATGGAATTGGTACACTGGAGTATAAGCAAATAAACAATATTGCAGATTATCAAAAACTACTTTTGGCTGTGTTGAAATGGTGTAAATTTGTTTAGCTTGGACATGTAATGAGACGTCACTTTCTAAAACTATTTTGCAAGGAATAGTTGAGGGTGGAAGGAGATAAGATGGAAAATAAAATCTTGGATTGATAGCATGAAGGAATGGTCTGGTTGCAATTTTTCGATACTCCTCTGAATGGCTGAGGATATACATGTTTAGAGGGCTTTTTGTGCTGATGTGGCACCCTTACGGGTTATAGTCTTATTATTATTATTATTATTATAACCAGTGATTTTTTCTGGGTATACACAGGTATACACCATATAACCACCTTTTTTATTTTCTTCTTACTGTGGTTCTCATTTGGTTCAACCTAAAGAAACTTTCATGCATCTCCAAAACAAAGATTCAACCATGAAATACTCAAATGGTCATCTCATTGATTTTTCATCAGAATGGTACAGTCAAGGACACTGACACAAGGTATCTCAATGATAGAAAGATGATTCCACCAACTTTTCCAGGTATTAAATTTATCACAAAAGCTAGTTTTCCATTTAGGAGTATCTTATTTCACGTTAGATAGAAATTGGGCAATTAAACACTTCCTGGACTATGAATCTTGACAATAGAAGACCAGAGGGAAGAGGCAAAACAATCCTTTTTACAATATATTTTAAATTATTTCCATGAATTTCATTGGTTGGCATTAGCAGGTAACACAAAGTGATCAATAAAAATATTGCAGTCACCATGACAATATACAATATCACATCATAAGATGGCCTGTTGTGACTCAGCTCATAAATCTTCTAAGAACGAGAGTCACGCTTGACTTTGTCTCTACATCAAAATTGAAAGTATAGTTAACTTAATACAGTAAACAATTTTGGGTGAAATGTTCACTGTTCAGTTGAAAACTTCTTGTACACATAAGAAGCATAACTGCGTTTGGTTGAGTTTTTCATGTGAAACAAATTGTGTTAGTTGATTTTATTCTGTGACAAATAAGCATTATTTGTGGCGTGAAAAATACTCAAACAATTCAGAAACACACAGATGAGTGCCCAATGATCACTGCCCACAAAACATACCCATGTTATTACTTATCATTTACCACTACACTGATCACTGCCCAAAAAAGATACCCATGTTATTACCATTTACCACTATACTGATCACAGTCCACAAAACACACCCATGTTACGATCATTTACCACTACACTAATCACAAAACATACTCATGTTGCTACCATTTACCACTACACTGATCACTGCCCACAAAAGATACCCTTGTTACTACCATTTACCACTACACTGATCACTACCCACAAAAGATACCCATGTTATTACCATTTACCACTCCACATTTATCACTGCCCACAAAACATACTCATATTACTATACCCATGTTACTACCATTTACCACTACACTGATCACTGCCCACAAAACATACCCATGTTACTACCATTTACCACTACACTGATCACTGCCAACAAAATATACCCATGTTACTACCATTTACCACTACGCTGCCCACAAAACATACCCATGTTATTACCATTTGCCAACATATTTATCACTAGTAACATATATAATGATTACTCACCAATAGTGAGACCATTTGGCCACTCAATATGTTTTGTCACAATTGCACTTCTGTACTGACCATTCATCCCACATTTCTCAATCTTAGGTTTGTGACCCCAGTCTGTCCAGTACATCCAGCTGAAAATAACACAAGTATGAAAAATAGAATGTTGGAACTAACAGTTGTATAAATCACAGGTTGAGACATTTACTGTTGTGAAATCAATGGCTCTAAACTCTCCATTTACTAATACAGTTTTCATGTCCAACTTTCAGTCTATACTCTAAAATTGGGACTAGGTAAACAATGGAAGTAATTTCGATTTCAAACTATTAATAATGAGTGAACTCAAATCCTGGGTTGCTGATCGGAGAGCAAGTGACTTAACACTACACTAATACAGCTCCCAGTGTGGAGGATTGATAATTGTACTCAAAGTTTCCCATATGTTGCATTCTGTCCTTCTCAACAAAACAACACTTGGTTCAAGTGATAATCTCAAGTGATGTCAGATAAAATGGATCTATAAACAATATATCATTGCTCAATTTCAAATCAGATCAATTATTCTGGTAAGAGATTTTCATCAGAATCAAATTAACTAATCAATTACTTTTCACTTTTCTTTATAGTTACACTTGTGATGAATGTAAGCACACACATTTAATGGGCTAAAATGTAGTTCTATGTCACACATGTACAAACAATCAACCTTTCAACAGGTGTTTCACCAAAATAGGAACAAATAAAACAAAAATTGTTTTTATGAAATATTAAGTAGTACATGTGTGGCACATTAGACTATTTCTCCTTTTGTTGTTTTATTCACACAAAAAATTGTTTCACTTTCAAGATTTTTCCCTAATTTAGTTCAACCCCTTCCATGCATATAAGATGTACTGGTACATCACAAAAAGGAGCAACATTAGACATACATGTATGTCCCAGAAGTAAAGAGAAGCACATTCTCCTTCGCCTATAAGATGTTTCATATGCAACTGACCTGAAATATAAAGCTTCACAAGTATTCTGTAAACAAAGCTAAAGTAGCAAATGCTCTGCAGATCTGATTACAACCAAGAAAAATCTTGCTGTTTGACCTTAGCAATATAAGGTAGTACTGCAGTGAAATGTAACAACAATAGTGCTTACAACAATAGAACACAGGTTTTTAATGGAGAAATAACGGTTTGAGACATTGAAAATATCTTGTGTATTGTAATTACCCCTAGTATGTTTTCTTGTTTGACCTTAGCCGAAATTATTTTTATTTACAAGTGAAACTTCTTTTCTTTACAAGTCAAGCCATTAGCAAGACTAAACATGGCATGTACACAGCCTTTCAAATTTATGAACCGAGGTATACAAACACTGGTTGGCATTCTATCATAACTTCCGCTTTAGAAAATGGCAGTTTGTTGTAGATTTGTTTACTGAGGGAGTGATGTTAACTTTGAATTACAGTCAGAACATGTGCTTGATACTCAGAAGTTCAGATAACAATTAACAATGTTTGTTCTAGACTAGATCTATAATATATGTGTACCAAAAGGTGACTAAACCCGCACCCAAAACCTAATAAATGCACTGTAGACCTAATAAATAAAATTCTGGTTCGAATAAATAAAAAAATATAATCCCATAAATCTGCCAGGTATATGGTAATTTGTGTCCCTTTTCTAGATGTTAGAAATGATAATATATTGACACAATATTTCATTGCGCAGGTTAGTCCTGTCCTAAATATAGCTACATGTAGGGGAATAAGAACTATGTTGTGTCAGAGGGGTTATTAAAAATTTATTTTGTTCATTGATATGAATATTTTAGTGAAGGTCTAGGAGCATGGCACAATTGTAAGATATATCTTAATGTATCCTATTTTCAAGTCAGTTCGATATAAACAAACCAACTAAAGTAAATTACGCTAATTTGAATTACACTAAAATACGAAATCTCCTAACCACTTACAGTTCATTTCTGAATATAAGCAGAACCAATTATAAGCAGAGGATGTAATTTTCTGCTCATTATAAACAGCCCAACTAAAGTCAACTACACTAAAATATGAAACCTTAAACAACTTACTGCCCGTGTTTTGCCGGAGCCCGAAAGGGGAGCAAAGAATAGCAGCACTGTTTACCTTCCACGCATGTTGTAAAAGGCGACTAAGGAGGTTATGGGATGGAGTTGGCTGTCCCATCCCATATAGGGTCAGTGACCCAAAGTCAAGCTGAAGTAGAATGTGTCAGGCCGAAAGGCGCAGATATCGCAGCAATGCTGTAAACCATGACACAGCGCATTCCATTCTCCGGACTACATCTTGCTAATCTGCAGGAGTTTGAGAACGAACGCAGAAGAAGAAGAAGAAACAACTTACCATATATTTCTAAATATAAGCAGATTCATTAGCCAAGGATGTTTAAATAAACTTTAATGTCCAAAATGTGACCAAAGTAGGAAACCCGTGTACAGACTGAAGTATGAAATAATAACCCAGTAGTAATACTGTGGAATCCCATTATTATAGGAGTGAATGGACAAGTGAAATGTTGATAAAAGTAAAATAATACCATCTTTAGCAATGGTAAGACACTAAGGTAATTTCTTCCATTTGCCCCAATCAACCATTTTTTGGCAGTATTTATGTTCAGTAGTTTGTCATTGCTTTCTGAATAGTCCAGATGCACAAATGGTCAGCCAAATGCATTGAAGGGATAGCCAATGTCGATGTTATGATATTGGAAGATTTCGCTACGATATGGTGATTTTTAGAGTATACAGTTAATCTCGAGAAGCAAACACATGCTCGAGGGCAGCATTATGTATATAAAATGATAAAGTGGCAACAAAGTTACAATTATCCAGGACAAGACTGGTCGACGGAAGTGTTGTTCATGCTTGAGAACAGACAAAAAGCCCCCATGTCCCACCACAATTTACTCCATTCAAAGTAGTAGTTATGACTCCGATATTAGATATGTCAACTTGAATATCTGCCCCTGGAAATGGAAAAAAAGCTTTGAATACAGCTTCCCATTGAACAAAGGAAAAACATCAAACAAAAGTTGGGGAGCATATATTGTTCAAATTTCTGACCAAAGCAGTGTTGAGACTCAAGTTTCTGGACACTGGCAATGTAGACAGACAAGTAAGTCCTTATCATTGAAGACGTAGAAAACCTAATCTAACTCTACTTTTTCCTTTACCCAACATAGCTGATGAAGAGAGAATTGGGTTCAGTACCCAAGGACACAGAGGAGAATGATGCTTTTATTACATGAGATTTGTGTGCAGACTGCACAGCGACTCATCCGATATAGGCGCAGTTTACCTACTTCTTAAGGTGATAAACACAATGGTGAAGAGTCAAAACAGAGAAGGTCCTTGGCAAAGGATTGAAAGACCATCACAAGTGGATGAGGCTAGTGCATGAGAAATGCATAGATCAAATCCCAGACCCCTAATGCATTTGGCGAAGCAGCACCTCATCTAGGAAGGTGTTTAAACCCTATGCCGTGAGATGGGGGCTGTCTGTATCTAATTCCTGGAAGTCTTACCTACCTCCTGCAGCCACTAGATGTCTCCCTTTTAACCATTTAAGGATATACTTTGTGAGAAATGGAATGAATACTGTAATCTGATTTAACTGTGACGATGGATGGCAATGTCAAATAGCTGAAACGTTACAATCACTAAGTGTATCAAAGAAACATGGTTAGATATTCTATCCCACATGATTGAAGTAAGGACTGTGCTATCTTTGTGGACAATGCCAATGATGACAATGTACTGGTAAACAATGAGATAGAGATTGATGATATCCACCTTGATGTTCCCATGACAAAGGATGAAATTCATGAATTTTTTCAGAATTCAGGCAGTGATTTGAGTTTTGAAGGATTTGAATGACTTTTCATAGTGGTCAGCTTTTTTCTTGTACCAATAGGCCTATTGGTCTCTCTCATCTTCACATTACAGAAAGATAGTGACATGTGAGATGAAATACTTGAGGAAAGCTGCTGCGGTCACCAGGCTTGATAGATTACGAAATGAATATATCAGGGAAAGAATAGGTATATTATCTTGTACAGATTGCATAGAAAGACAGCAGATCAAGTGGTTTGGCCACATTATCAGAATGCATCATGAAATGTTGCCCGTACAAGCATATAACCAAATGAAATCAGGGTACAAAGCCAGAGGAAGAACACGGAAAAGATGGATAGAAAATGCCAGGGACATCCTGAACAGACACGGTCATAGCACAGCCGAGGCCACACATCTGGCTTTAGAACGCTATCTCGAGTACCAATCACCCCTATGCTTAACGGTAAGAGTGGATCACAAACCACCTGGGGAAAGAAAAATAGACCAATAGGCCTAGTAATTAACTGTATTCTGTGTTACCGTTTTTTTGTTTCTACCAGTAATTATTTGAAAAATGTTATTCATGTGTGAGTATATAAGCCAACAACCACCTAACAAACATCTGGAAATAAAAAGCAGTAAGTAAATATACCAAACTATGACTGTTACATTCTAATGTAATATCCATATTGAATATGGTTGTGAAAGTTGGAAAATAATAAAAGCACTGGAAAAGTTAAATTAATTTGAAAATAAATGTCTTAAAAAACTCTTCAATATTGATTGGGAAGTATTCAAGTTAAACAAGTGAGTAAGAGAAGACACCAAAAAGCAATATATTACTACAACAATAAAAAGAAAATGATGGACTTATATTGCAAATGTACTTAGAATGAATTAAAACAGACATTAATACAAACATTAATGTTTGTCAATACAAATATTAAAATAGGTACCAATTGGCACAAGAAAAAGAGGAAGATCACAAGAGACTCTTCACAGAAAAACCATCAAAGAAGGTGAGACTGTGAATCTTAACAACATGCAAGAATTACACATAGTAGCATCATATCGCTCGAACTGCATCATATCCCTCGAACTGTTTACCTCTGGTTTTTGCCCTATGCGCTATATTCGGCACTGAGGATCATAGAAAAACAGATAGGTATACGCCAAACTCCCTATTACAATAACCAAAAAACTACAAAAATTCTCTGCTGATATTCAGAAATATATGGTATCTACATTTAACCACTCTTACCCACTACTTGGATCAACAACCAAAGCTCTTGGCTCTTCCAGATCTTTATCCACCAGCGTTGTGCGGCTGGAACCATCGAGACGAGCAACTTGAATTGTGTCTGGACCAGTGTCTGATAAATACAGATTTCCATTAGTCCAATCAACAGCCAAACCATCTGGCCTAAAGATATTGTCCTCAACAATGACCTTGATCTCACCAGTGGTCAAGTTAGCCCTTGAGAAAAGTTTCAAATACTCATATTAGTTCTTAGTAAAGTTCATATTAGTTTAGAAAAGTCATAGTGTCATGTTATATGCCATAAAATAACATTCATTAAAAAAATTACTTTAGAGGAATAATAATGAAGTTGGAAAATGGGGAATAACATTCAGGCACTACTCCCTCAGCAACTTCAGCAAGTAACAGATCCATCCTTATTTCAACTTTTATGCATTGGCTGCAAGCATGTCTGCTCTCTCATTACCATAAATGTCAGCATATTCTATGCATGTAGATAAATCCATGGGCTATCTAGGAAATTGAGATTACCCGGTAGCTATAGATGCCATTCATTTCAATCAACACCTGATATTTTTAAGATTTCAAATAATGGTCAACAATCAGACAAGATAACAGCCCAATCAAATGAAGTTTCTAAGAGCCATTGGTGGTATCGCTTCATTTTCATCCTCATACTGGAAGTAGTTGTTGAGACTCACGCTGGATGATGAGTTTCTAGCACTAGCCAGCCAGCTTTCTCACTTTGATGGACATATCTATCTGTGAACACCCCTAGTGTGTCAAATTGGGATTGGAATTCTAGTTCAGGGTGTAAAGAATAGAGCTACTGTCTTCTTTCAAGAAATGTTATGGGAGGCAACTAAGGGAAATTGGGGTGTAGGCTGACAACCTGTTAAAAAAATCATTATTGTCACATCATTTTTACTTTTGTCTATCAAATTGAGGAATGCGGTAGCCTAGTTGATAGTGAGCTTTCTTACTGTCACCGGGTTACAGTGTGACAGGTTCGAAACTACATCTGGACAAAGAAATCTGTGTCATGATTTCTCATCTGACACAACATTTCCTCCAGTCAACCCAGCTGTAAATGGGTACCTGATACATGGGATTGGGAAGGTAAACACAGCAAGGAAGGGAACTAGCCACACCACTTGAGTTGCTGTGGCTTAGTGCATGAAAAGTTATCTTCATCCCCGATGGCAGGTTGCTGCAATGGGACAACCTACCTTTACTATCCAATAATCCACATGGATGATGAAGAGATGCAGGTAGCAGACAATGCACCTTTGTCCTTTTGTGATCAATAAATCTGACAGAAGAATGATCAGATAGGTGGCCCAGATGTGCTGTACCCATTGCGGGATGTGGTATTCCTGATATTTGATTCTGGTGCAATGGAATGCATACATAAACCCTCCCCCCACTTACACATACATGTCTTTGAGACATTATGAGTCTGGATTTCACCCATTACACAGCTGAGAGAAACCTGTGTTCATTGTCACAAAGACTATGAGCTGTCAAGAGCTATCTGGTCACAGCTAAAAGGATTTTTTTCATCATCATCATTGTCATCTTTGAGTACAATGATATTACCTTTCCTGGCATCAGCAGTTATTAGTTGATTAATTGCAAGGTCCATTTTTCCATTGTCCCAACCTCTACATTCTCTACAAAGAGGTATAGTTTTAAGAAGATTGCCACTGTCTCAAGAAATAGAGATCAGTCTTTGGATATTGCAGTTCTTTCTTGATAAGTCCTCATCCCTCTGTATCCACTCCCACTTCTTGTGTTGACACTCAACTCTTGAATTCGATGAGCACTTTTAAAAATTAGTGGCGTTGCCCTGGGTACTATGATGGGGCCTTATACTTGCCTTTTAATGGGACATTTGGAACATTTAAATTGGGAGACCTAAGAAGGCTCTTTTCCATTTCTTTTTCATAGATACATTGAAGGTGATATAGGTATTACTGACATGCCGGAGGTAGAATTGCCTCATTTCATTAATTTTCCAATGATTTTAACCCTGCTATTCAATTCACATTTAACATTGTTATTAATTCTGCCAATTTTCCAATGGTCGTAACCCTGCTTTCAATTCACATCTAATACCGCTATTATCAAAATAATTGATAGCATATCTTATTCAGGACCTGGCTATCAACCCAGTATTTTTTGGCTGTAGTGATTTTCTAGGCAATATAAATACGTTCAGCAGTTTGCCAGTGCTTTCTGAACGGTCTGGATGCACAATTGCCTATGACGTGGATCGAACTCGATACCTTGGTCATCCCAGATGGGCCATGTACATTCCGCCACAAGCCAGAAAAAATATCGCTATTACTTCTGTCAATTTTCCAATGATTTTAACCCTGCTATTCAATTCACATTTAACATCACTATTACTTCTGTCAATTTTCATGACACAATACATCCCTCTTACTGTAGCACATCTTTATACCACAAATCTACAGATGCACATAGTTTTCTGCTGTACACTTCTCCACATCCACCTGCTTGTCATAACTCTTTGCTTTTCTCAAAACTTCTTCTCCTTCATCACTTATGTAGTGACATGACTTTCTTGATAAATCCTATGAGATGACTGATTTCTTTCATAGACCTCATATCAAGATAGTGTCCTTTCATTGACTTGTCTGTGTGTCCATAATTCTCTCACCCTGATACCTTGACTAATACTCATTGTAATTTCTCATGATAAAAGTTAAGATTGCCCTTTAAATTGTCCTCACTTTTCATCCCCATAAATCTCTCTACTGTCCATAGAATCTTGTTCAAATATTATTCCCTTCTCCAGTCTGATAATCAAACTCATGCTATTTTCCAAGACTTTTCTGTGGTTGCCTATAGGCATGACACAAAATTTTTTTTAACATCTTAGTCCACAGTCACCTCATGGCTAATGTTTCAGACCATTTTGGCATTGCTCTACATGTACGTTTGTGGTGTGGATTTACTCCATGTTATTTCCCTGGGCCACACTCACTGTCTTTGCATGTAGGCCCATAATGTTATTTGTGTTGTTATTTGTAAATGCTGTGACATGAAGTGTATAGATGAATCTGGCAAAGGGCTAAATTTCTTCTTCTTCTTCTTCTTTCGTTCACTTGAAACATGTCTATATCTGTAATTCTGTCTCCTTAATAAAACTCACTGTCTTTTGTAGTTCATACAGTGTCCCATAGAGTTTTGATTCCAGTGTTGTTTCCTCTGGCCAATATGTCTGCCTCAGCGTTTCATGCTCAGAACACTCTTGAAGTATATGTTTGGCACTCTGTGCTGCCTGTCCACATGTACACATGGCCGTGTTGCCAATTTTGTACTTTGTATACATGTGACTGCGGAGTCGGTTGTGTCCTGTTCTGAGACGTAGAATTATAACTTGTTCTGATCTGTTCATATTGTGATAGTCATCTTGTGTTGGTGTTTGTGGCTTTCTTATTGACTTTATCATCTGTTTTTTCTGATGGTAGGTGATTGGTATATCTGGTTGGTCTTCGGCAGCACCTTCCTTAGCCAGTTGGTCTGCTTTTTCATTTCCTGGTATTCCACAGTGAGAGGGTATCCACTGCATGGTTACCCTATACTGGTAAGACAATTCGCTAAGTAGTTTTTTTAAGTCTGTTAGTTTTCCAGACTGGAGAGCTTGAAGCACTGACCTTGCATCTGTCAGGAATACCACAGGCTGTAGGTCAGAGTTGGAGTTCAGCAGTTTTTTAGCTGCCACACTAATTGCCTGGATTTCTGCATCATAATTATTGCAGAATTTTCCTGTCGGTGTTCTGATTGTATCTCTAGGCTTGTGTGGATATTCTATATATACACCTGCACCTCCATTCCTCACAGCATTCTGTGCTGACCCATCTGTGTACACTCTGACCCATATATCTTGTGGATATTCCTCATCCAGGAAACTGAGGGTGATTGTCATTCGCTGCACACTGTTCTGTTCGTCCTCGCTTAGTATTCCTTTCACATGGGTCTGAATGTATATTGGCATTCCATGGCTTTCACTCCACGGGGTTTGCTCTGGTACAGACCTTGAGGGGCTGCCAACTTCAGGTAGGTCTGTAAGTTGTCTACGGAGTCGTTTAGCTTGATGGATAAAGCTGCTCCTTTTCAGTCGTCCCATTGCTAGATTTTGGAATCTTTCCTTCATTGGATGACTTGGCATACACTGAAACTTTTCTGCTTGAATTAGTAATTTTGTGTCTCTGCGTTCGCCAAGTGTTTGCATTCTTCCCATTTTCTGCATCTCTGCTATGGGTGTTGATTTCATTGCTCCCAACATTATTCTAAGTGCCTGGTTTTGCACTTTATCTAGATCTTGTAATGTGGTGTTTGATGCAGGACACCACGCAGCTGAACCGTATTCCAGGTGTGGTCTTATGCCTTGCTGGTAAACTTTACTGAGTATATTTCCACTGGCTCCCCATGTGGTTCCACTTAGTTTTCTCAGGATAGCTAGCTTCCTCCTGGCTTTTGTTGTTGCTTTGTTTATGTGCTGCTTCCATGTCAGCTTATCATCAAAAGTAACTCCGAGGTATGTGGGTTGTTTGTCTTCTTTCAAGAGCTCTCCATCTATCTTGATATGACCAGCTTTTTGTTTTGGTGAGAGGGTAAAGAGTGTAGTGCTGCACTTATCTGTGTTAATGCTGACGCACCATCTATTAGCCCATAAGGTTAGGGCATCGATAGCTCTTTGTATTTGTTTAGTGGCCACTGTTGCATGTTCTTCCGTGCATCAGATCACCAGGTCGTCAGCATACATTGCCACTTTGATCCCGTGAGGTAGTTCAGCAACTAGGTCATTGATGTAAACCAAGAAAAGTGTGGGTGACAGGACTCCTCCCTGGGGGACTCCATGACGCAGTAGAACTTTCTTGCTCTTGCGACCATCTAATTGTACCCTGGCTCTTCTATTATGCAGGTATGCTTTTACCCATTTGTACATTCTTGAGCTAACCCTGCAATTTCGCAATTTCTTTAGGAGCCCTTCTTTCCAGACCTTATCAAATGCTTTCCTGAGGTCTATCCATGCTGCTAGTACCAGTTTCTTTTCTTGGAAGGCATCCTCAATCTCTTGGGAGAGGTAGGTTGCCTGATCTTCAGTAGAGTAGCACTGTCTGAAACCTGCTTGCTGTGATACCAGAAGGTTTTCACTTTCAAGGTACCACTGCATCCTAAGATTGATAATGCGTTCCATTGTTTTACATAGACAGCTTGTGAGGCTGATGGGCCTGTAGTTGGAGACTGTGTTGCCATCTTTTCCTGATTTGAGGAGTGGTATCATTATTGCTTCTCTCCACGCCTGTGGTACATTACCTGTGGACCAGCTTGTGTTAAAGATCTGCAGTAGCTTTGCTCTTGCTGCACTTCCCAGGTTTCTAATCATTTCATTGGACACTCCATCAGCTCCAGGGGACTTTTCATTTTCAATTTGGATATTGCATGCTCCAGTTCTCTCATTGTGATTGGTGCCTCCATGACTTCAGGTATAGGTTCACCTTGTCCAATGTTTTGCTGGTTCTCTCGAACCTCCTGTTGTTTGTCTGGGCTGACTTTGACGTTATTGTCTTCTGCAAAGGAATCTGCAAAGTAATCAGCTGCATGTTTACCTGTTAAAATGTTTCTATCTTTATAAAGTGTGATCTTGGTATTTCTCCCTGTACCTTCATCATTTAGTTGTTTTACAAGTTTCCATAATTTCCTAGTATCTCTTTCTAGGTTCAGCGACTCTGTTTTTTCTTTCCAGCTGCTCCGTCTGGCTTGTAACTTGGCTCTTTGAAATTTAGCCTTTGTTTGCTGATATTTGTTGTGATGTTCTTGGCTAGGTCTGTTCTCGGCCTGCTTTCTAGATGTTTCCATCTCATTTTGCAGCTTTTCCAGTTCATCATTCCAGTAGGGTTTGTAGTTTTTGCGTGCCCCCCTGGGTATGGTTTTACTAGCAGCATGTAGTATACATCTATTAAATTCACTCACTGCTCTATTGATGTCTTTGTCCAAGTTCATGTCCTTAGCTAGAACACTGGTTAAATGCTGGTACATTTTCCAGTCTGCCCTCTTATAGTTCCACCTAGTGAGCGTGCTGCTGTCCTTGGTATATTCATTGTGAATTTCCAGAAATACTGGTCTGTGGTCACTACCCCCAAGCTGCTTTCCAACAACACGTGTGATGTTCCATTCCAGGCCTGGTGAGTAGAATGCCAGGTCTGGTGTAGAGGTGGTGTGCCATGCTCTCGAGTAGAAGGTTGGTGAGTCTGCTGGCTGGTTAATAAGAATGAGATTATTTTCATCCTGCCAGCTCTCAAGTTCCTCACCTCTCTTGTCGATATGATCGTAGCCCCAGCTCTGAGAGTGGCTGTTGAAGTCACCACACACCATAAGCCTTTCTTTGTCTGGAATTGTGTCTAGTGCCAATGGTTTATCATTTGGGCAGTAGTAGTTCAGGAGATGGAATTCTGCACTGTCTGTTTTTAGGTGGAGCATCTGGTATTCTGCCCCGTCCATGTATACTTCCAGCTGACATGCGCTGATATTGTTTTTAACTAGTGTCAGAATTCCACCCTTTCGCCTGTCTTTTCGGTCAGATCGGTAGCACTGGTAGCCTCTGATTTTGAAGGCTATGTCGCTGCTGAGGTGTGTTTCTTGGATACAGCATATATTTACTTGTTCTTCACTGAGGACATTTTCAAGTTCCAATTTTTTGCTGTATCCATCTCTTTTACTGTTAACACCCTCAGCATTCCAGTGCATTATTTTTATTGGTCGTTTGTTTGTTTGGCCAGTAGCTCTATTCCCTTGCCTCCTGGCTCCTCTGGGCAATTGAGAAGGACTTCCAGTAACTGAGGTTGGGCCCTTTCGAGGTATAGGGCCCGGCACCGTCCCTGCCTGAACGTCCGCCACAGGGCAGGCACCATAACGTTTATTAGATGCAGACATGTTTCCATTGTGTTTTATGCGTGGCAACCTGATTATCTGTGCGCCTTTTGGCTGGTTGCCTCCGTCTTCAGCACTCTGCTTACTTGGGCCGGACTATGGTCCTGCTCGAGTGGGAGTGCCCGACCAGTCTTAGTTTCCAGCCTCTGATGGCTGAACTAAGCCCCATCACCACTTCAAGGTTCTGGCCTCGATGGGGAAAGGGCTAAATGATAAGTGCCTGCGCCTGTCACTGTGCATTTCAGTGGTGCTGGTTATCATGGTGCACATGATTTTCAGATCAATGCAATAAAGTCTTGCACCACAGATGATGGAGCTATATAAGCCCTTGAAAATGTATATATATATATATATCTTGCAGTTTGGTACCCATAAGTCATTTGGTCTTGATAACAGATCACATTTATTTAGATTTGGTTGGTTGAGCCTTTGTTGTGTTGTCATTTGTACTGTTTTCAGACATAGTCATTTTATTTCATTTTTATTTACATCATTGCTACCTTGGATGTCTCAGCTATTAAATGTCTGCCATCTAATGCATTTGTAATAGTGCCTTTTTTATTGATTTTACTATTTCTTATGTATTTTCTTGAAAAAGATCTAAAGGCTGAAATGTTTAAACTGTCTTGTATACTATTATTTGTATTTTTCATACCCATATGAAGTAGTCTGATAGTCTGTGCATTCATTGTGAAGCCGATTGACCTTGTGTTTTATGTAAGTATTTTAGTCTCAAAACAGGCTTCAGTTATTATTCCATCAATTCCCAATAATTTATTCTTGGGGTTGTTCTTGATAACTTCTCTGACTTCTTGTTCTAGGATTTCAAGTTCTTTATTGTTGTTTCAATCTTTGTAATTCGCTACATGATATGCTCAATTCTGATATATTTTTTATATTAGTAATATTAGGTAATTTTTATCTCTGGTACAAAAAAACAACCTATCAGTGTACAGTTTTACTGCAGTTCCATCTGTCACTTAGATAAAGAGATATAATGCAACTTACGAACAAATTTTTTCAGTCTGCACGTCAGACCAGTAGATAATTTTATTTCTGATGTCAAAATCCATGGCAACAGCACCTGAGACTTGTTTATACAGAAGGAGTGAGTAGTGATAGGTGTCTAGTTGGTAACGTCGAAGTTCATGGCGATCTGAGATAATCAGCTCAGCATGACTTCCTGTTTTTAGCAGAAAAAAAATATAGGTTACTAGAAGTGCTTATTTTAGGAACCCCACATAACTTCTCTAACACTAAATTATAACAAATGTCTAATTTACGATGCAGACGAAAAACTACAAGATCATACCAATACACTACTAACACATGCAGATGAATATAAATATCCATATGAACATTCTCTGCTGAAGACGGATGTGTCGGGCCATTGGCACAAATAAAACGGCAACACAACAATTTCCATTCTCTGGACTACATCCTTCTAGAAATCTAATAGGACCATGGTCCTGCTACAAGAAATATGCAGTGGGAGTTTGAGAATGAACGATGAAGAAGAGATGAACATTCACATTTAAAAAAATGAATATTACATGAATATTAACATTTTAAAAAACACAAACAATGAAAATTAACAAATTATCAAGATTACTGAACATATAATACCAAATTCAAACATGTTAGATGTTTGAATATTTGAGCAACATTTTTACAGCAAGTGTAAGTTTGGGTAGATAATTTAAAATGGGTGTCAAAAGGTACACCTTGATCTATCAATTGTCAGCCTTACTTTAACACCATCCTCATTACTTTTCACCCATAGATCAAGATAGAAGTAAAGGAATAGATTATAAATAATTGGAAGCCAATATTATGCAGATTAACAGGATTCATTTCAGAGAATACAATGTGTTGTGTCACACTTTATAGTTTAGCTATGGTATCTGCACATTTCAGCATGATGTATTTTTAATTCATCATGGCAAGGAGAATTACAAAAGATAAATAATCACTTTTCTTCTACAAAGTAAATAAAACAGCAACAAAATACAAATCCGTTCTCTGACAGTTCGCAGATGGTCTACCCCAGGGGTCTGGAACCTATGGCACGCGTACCACACTTGGCATGCCAAGCTATTTCAAATGGCACACAGACTCTTCACGTTTCCTGTATAAAGTTGATTATAAATCGATTAGCTGGGTTTTCTCGCTCATTTCGGCACTTGGGCATGACAGGGTACCAGCCACAGACTTATCCAGATTAAGTATGTTGTTGATATTGAGCAACTGGCCAAGACCATGCAAAGGCAAGGCTCCCATTAATAATAAAACAGTTTAAAAAAAAGAAAATCTTTCCAGAAACTCTATTTCTTTTATGTTGTTTACAACTTTACATATTATTGAATATCACTATATATTAATTAATTAAAATATACAAATAAAATATATGGTAAAATAAAAATATTGGCCTCGACTTGTATAAAATGATATGTGATGTTGGCACTCTGAATAATTTGAAACCTTAAGTTGGCACACAGTTAGCAAAAGGTTGCCGACCCCTGGTCTACCGAATGACCCATCAGGACAACCACCAAGCAACAGTAAACAACTAGTAGATGACATGCATACATAGTGAGACTTTCTCTTACGGAGACTCCAGATAAATTAGTACAGTACAGATTTACCCCCTTTCAAGGCATTATACACTGCTGATAGTTGGGGGGCCTTCTGGTACAAAATAGAACTCAGGAGAAACCTTTCAATTGAAAAAAAAAAGTAAGAGCTGCATTGCTTGCAAAACTGGGGATCAAAACAAACAATCTGTTCCGTGGACTACATCAGGCTGGAAATCTAGTAGAATCATTGTCCTGCTGGAAGATATTTCCTTTTGGAGTTTGAGAACAAATGCAAGAAATACTTTTCTGTTACCAAATACATTTTATCAAATAAATAGAGCATCATTTGTGTTCTCAAGCTTGAATGTTCATTCGGATGGGAATAATTCATTAGATATAGACAAATTGGAGTTTATTAGACTAAAAGAAAAGATTATTGACCAAATCAGAAAATTTCAAATTTTACAAACTGACATATGCTGCTCAAAAGTGAAAATTTGCAGTTCTGGATAATAGATGAAGAAAATAAGTTAATACAATGGAATTCCTCTATAGTGCTAAAGTTTAAAACAAATTTCCCTTCTTAACAACACTTTTCAGAATCCCTGATTATGTTTATTGTTTGTACTGCATATAGAACATTTTTATGACATATTATTTCATCAGCCCTAACCAAGTTGCTATAATTGGATTTGACTGTATTTTCACAGTATGAAAACATGAAAATTAAAGAAATGTACACAAACTATTCTCACCATCATTAGCTTTACAGTGACGATGATTTATCAAAGTGTAACCTTCATCACATTCACATTTGTAAGAGCCTTTTGTATTTATGCATGTCTGAGAACAAATTCCTGACACTGCACACTCATCAACATCCACACATTCTGTACTGGAGCCAGAAGTAAAAGTAAAACCGGTGCGACACTCACATTTTGAACCAGCCTTCTTACTTGTATGTGATGGGATGCATATATGACTGCACCCACCATTATTTACTGTGCATGTATCTGAAACAAATTCATAAATTTACAACAAAAGTATCAAGAATTATTTGAAAAAATATCATTTATCACATTTTAGAAGTGAGAGTTCAGTGGTTAATGCTTTGACTTTTTAATTGCGCAAAGGGAGGGAGGGGATCATTCTCCAGGATCAATTTCCAATTCAGTTAGCACTTTTCTTGGTTTACACAAAGCTTTTAGATTGACTTAGTTTCAAGAATTTGGTGCAAGATCAAATATAAACATGTAAATGAGGTGGGCATGAAACTGACAGCAATTTTTCTAGTGTACCATTGATAATACAGACATAACAACATCTTACATGTTGTTCATCTGTTGTAACAGACAATGACAATGCAGCTCAAAACTGGTATAATGATGATAATAATGTGTCTGGCTGTGACTAATGAGTCCTGTGTGTGCCTGGTACTTGCTACCACAATCTAAGCCTCTAAGCATGTGTGGGAAGAGTTTGTGAGAAATTGAGCAGCTTTTGCCTTTCTTCTAGCATGTTTTTGTTGCCATCATCGTGTTTGAAGTTCTCTGCAGCTGCTGCACCTCTCTTGATTCTGCGATGCCAGTTGGATCTGTCTTATATAAGACTCCCATGAATTTGTATTTATACTGAAGTAAGTTGGTGATGTCTTGAAGTGTTTAAAATGCTCCTTCTGTTCTCCATCCTTGTGGGAGCCCATCTGAAGTTCTTCATATTGCTGATGTTTTGGCAGATGATGACCTTTCATTTGGACCATGTGTCCTGCCAAACATATCTGTGACTTCATTAACATTGTGTGTATGCTTACAGATTTATATTTCATCAGTACCTCACTATCTAGTATTTTATCCCACCAATGGATGTTAAGTCATACAAAGGCAGCTTAGGTGAAAATGGTTTAGTTTTCTAGCACTGTCTGGCATATGCTATCCATGTTTAATATTTCATTGAAAATATTCAATATTCTAGCTAATGATCAATGTTCCGTAGCAAACTTTTATTGTCTATTCTACTTCTAAAAGCAAGTTTCTACCTTATTTTAATAAGGTAACAGGCAAGTTTTTGACCTACAGGTCACTACATCTATGACAGTCTTTAAAGTGAGAACTAATTTTTAACTCTTATTGCTGCATATTCCATTTGTTTGGAATGAAACTTTACTGTATACTTCATTCTTTAACTTACTAAGTGTACATCTATTTACCTACACTTCCCAATTGACAATCACTAATACTATTACACATTTTTTAAATACTATTACACAATTCTATTGAACAGTTCAAGGGTTAATCTTTCCAATGCAGTCATTATATAAAATAAGTATACATCTCATAGGGATAATGAGTTCTTCTTCATTAATTATCATTATTAATTTGTTGTGCACTATGAGAAAATCACAGAAAATTATTTTCTGGCAAAGAGTAAAAACAAGTCATTATCTAATAAATCTACTCACTGTTTTTATTTAATGGGCAGCCAGAACCAAATAAATCTACTCACTGTTTTTATTTAATGGGTAGCTCGAACCAAATAAATCTACTCACTGTTTTTATTTAATGGGTAGCTCGAACCAAATAATACTACTCACTGTTTTTATTTAATGGGCAGCCAGAACCAAATAAATCTACTCACTGTTTTTATTTAATGGGTAGCTCGAACCAAATAAATCTACTCACTGTTTTTATTTAATGGGCAGCCAGAACCAAATAAATCTACTCACTGTTTTTATTTAATGGGTAGCTCGAACTAAATAAATCTACTCACAGTTTTCATTTAATGGGCAGCCAGACCCAAATAAATCTACTCACTGTTTTTATTTAATGGGTAGCTCGAACCAAATAAATCTACTCACTGTTTTCATTTAATGGGTAGCTCGAACCAAATAAATCTACTCACAGTTTTCATTGATAGGGCAGCCAGAACCAAATAAATCTACTCACTGTTTTCATTTAATGAGCAGCCAGAACCAAATAAATCTACTCACTGTTTTCATTTAATGAGCAGCCAGAACCAAATAAATCTACTCATAGTTTTCATTGATAGGGCAGCCAGAACCAAATAAATCTACTCACTGTTTTCATTGATAGGGCAGCCAAAACCAAATAATTCATCAGCACCATTTCCACAATCATCAACTCCATCACATAAGTTCTGATTAGAGATGCAATGGATGCCACAGTCAAACTCATTGTCCTTGCATTGTTTCACATGTACTACTGATAACATACACATATAAATGGTCAATATATTACAAATTATCTGCAACAATGTTACAATATTGTGAATATAATTGTGTGTATTGCAACATAGTGATTTTACAATTAATGCTTACAAAGAAAATAATAAACATAATAAGGACATCTGAGAAATTACAGACTACAAAATTGAAATATGTTATGATTTAGATTACTCTTTATTCAAAAAAGGGGTAATGATCTGAGAAAATGTTTATATTAATTTTAATACCTTTAAATGCCTGTCAGTATTCTTTTATATTATCCACTCAGCTCTCAGCAGAATTAATCTGCTTCTAATTAAGATTATAATAATGGAGTATACAGAATTGGGTTTTGTATAAAACAGCAGATGGTGAAGTGGAAAGATAGTTTTTAGAGATCAAACTTAGAGTTCCCCCTAAAGTTATTTAAGTCCTTCTTCTTTTCCAGTCAGACACCAGGACACTTGCAGAATTCTGTGACTCTTGGTTGCTTACAGACATGACGAGAATCTGAGGGATATCCTGGTCCACAGCCATCTCAGGCCAAACATATTAATAAATTATTAAATCTCTACTCTCTCTTATTTTTTCTTTGTTCATTCTCAAACTCCTGCAGATTAGCAGGAGATTAGTCTGGAGAATAGAATGGGCAGTGTCATGGTTTACAGCTTAGTTGCAATATATGTGCCTTTCGTCATGACATGATAAGGCTTCTCTGTCACTTCGACTATTTTGGGATGGGACAGCCAACTTAAACAAAAAAAATTCCATGTTCTATCTTTATCTATATCATCTAGTTCTCCCATGTTCTATCTTTAGCTATTATGCCTGTGTTTAATCAGTGCAGAAAGAGAAGTAAAAAATAACAACAATAAAGTCTATCATGCACATCATAAGAAGCAAATAAGGTTTGGAGTTGAAATTAGCTTTGACATTCTATAGATTTAAAATGACCCAAAGGCCATTCTGGTCAGATGTGTCAGTCAAAATATGCAGATATTGCAGCCAATCTGTAAACCATGAGACAAAGCATTCCGTTCTCCAAACTACATCCTTTTAACCAACAGAAGTTTAGAACAAATGCAAAACAAGAAATTCTGATTAGCTTTGTTTTATATGTTTTCCCTACATAAACAAAAAAAATATTACTGGCATCTTAAATCACAATAACAAAAAAGATAAGGAAGACCTCAAAACAAGTGAAGAACAGAGATAATGTAGGACTTGCTTGACAGAGAGGGAAATCACATGGAATGAGGCTGAGAACATATCCAACAATAAAGACAAATGGAAAATCCTTATCCGTGACCTATGCACTCAAGGATGTGTAAACAATCTAGGATAAGGCTTGATTGATCTTAGATGATGTCACCACAAATAACAAAGTGATTACATGTTATCCTACCTGGGTAAGTGCAATTTTCTTCATCTGTGCCATCATCACAATCAAGTTCTCTATCACAGAAGAAATCCTTTTTTACGCAGGAATGATTATCACACATTACCTCTTCTGCACTGCAAATATGGTCAGAACCTGCAATAAAAGATGATGAATAACAGATAGGACTGCAGTAAAATTGTAATTCAATTGGCAAAAAAAGAGTAAACATATTGGGAAATGTAGTTTTACAAATCACTTGCCTTGTTTTTGATCCACCAGTCACTGAGAGTCAGATCTTGATGACTTCAATGTTACATTATGGAATTGTGCCATTTTCAGTTGTTCAGGGCTGCTGTATAAAATGTTATCAATGCTTGGGTTTTTTTTGGCAGAATTGTATGTCTTTATCTTGTAGAGCAGGGCAAAATATCAAGTAGTGTTCCACCATCTTGATAGTGTTGTAAGCATCTTCAATTTGAGTTATTTTTAGAATTGATTCTGTTTTGGTTGTGATTAAGCAGGCAGTGTCCTGTCCTAATCTAAATATTTATGTTTGGTACTTGCGTTTAAGGCAGTTGATGGTGTCTCCTTTAGATGGTGCACATGGATGGTGGCAAATGGATGGATGGTTGTCTTTGCTGTTGTATATAAATTATGACACTCTTCTTTAGAATTGTTTTTAATCATTTGTTGTATTGCTGTCATATGTACTGATCGTTCGACTTGTGGCATCAAGGCCTTTAGTTTTGCTATGTATCTGCCTCTTCGTTGTAGGGTATATCAACATGCTTTGGTATACTCTGGATGTAAATTTTGACCCTATATAGTTCTTTAAGTTTATGACATATTTATATACCAGTAATTATTTGAGGTGGTATTTATTGAATTTATTCTCCAGTTTCAAATACCGAAAAAAAAGACAGAAAAGACTACATAATCATTTTCTTCTATTTCATAGTTTCCAAAAAATTAATACATTTTCAGTAGAGTTTTCTGGACAACAAGCATCTCAGCTTCATAACTTGAGCATAGACTCCACAGGGTCCTTCAATTTTAATTGGATCAACTACAACAGGGAAGATTATGATGGCTTCACATACCACATTAATTTTGGCTTTAAAAGGTGAGCCATCTCTATAGGCATGAATGATGTGTTTATCATAAGAATATATAGTCACCATAGCCAGTGCTTTTTTTTAGCTGTGTTGGTAGAAGGGTCTTATCTATTTCTTCTTGGGTGATATATTTGGGCATTAGGTGTTTTAAATTGATGGTGTGGTGGTAATTCTGATATTCCTTGAAATGTTTGCCTTTTGTTTGACACATAAGATTTTCTTAACAGTTCTTGATAATTTTTGTTGAAGGAGGGTTTCTTGATCCTATTTTGTTTAGTTTTCATTTACTGGTAGATAAGCTTTCCACTTGAATTTACTTTGGTATGACTGCCTTCTCTCTCCTTTGCTCTAGAGGTTCGATATTGACAGAGTTTTCACATGCGTTTGCTAACGTAGTTCGTAGTCTGCCACAAATAACTTCAGGGCTAGGTTTTAGATGTGATCTAATCTGAGTCTGTTAAATTGTCTGTTAATATATCACTACATGCTAGCTTTAACCTGTAAAGGAAAGAATATTATGGAATATATGTCAAGCACTGACAGTACATTTCCCAGTTACAGTTGACAGAGGGTGTTAAAATCTGTTCCCCAGGATGTGCTTGCAAGCCTTGTGATTAGATTTAATATTTTTGAAGCTTTCTTTATTAAAAGGTCTATATGCTTTTCATATGTAAGTTTGGTGTTGATTTGTACCCTTAGATATGTTGAGTAATTGTTCTTCGTTAATTTTATGTTTTCTAATGTGAGTTTTACTTCTGTTTGTTTTTTCTATCTTGTTGCTGAGAGTAAAGATGGTACACACAATTTTAGTGGTATTGATCTTTAGTTTCTATAAACTGCAGCATGTAGTCAGTGTTGAGAGGACACAATTTTGTCAGTTTGTTATATGCCTTTGGTATAGATAGATATAAAACAAGAACCTAATAGAACCTTGGACCTTTCAGTTTGAAAACTGGCTATCCAACTCTAAGGCCAAGCATCTCTCTTATTCTAATATCAAATATTACTATTTAAATGATGACATACCCGGTACCTAAGTTTATCTGTGAGAGTCATTGAAATTAAGAGTGACATGCCCCTAGTTAAGTAATGTGACAAATACTTACAAAGATTATATAATTCAGTGTGTCAACACTCCTGCATTGAATAAATCTAAAAAATATTAATTTTGTTATGGACAAGTTATAAGACGGCTGAAGAAGCTGCTTATATGATATGTAACACGTTATAGAAAGAAATGTCTTTTTGTTCCTTTAGCACATTTTAGTTATTACACCTATATTAATATTGGCAAGATTTTAAGTTTTTAATGACACAGAGAGTTCATTAGCTAGCAAATGGAAACTCTGGCAACAGTCAACATGTATTGCTGCATCCATCTTGGTGATGGCTTCTTCTGTCACAACACGTGCCTGACCTGATCGCAGATCATTTGTTACTTGTTGCCATTCCCAAAACATTCATGTCATATACTTCACTGTTGTATTTGAAACAGATTTTCCACTGAAAAATCTGTTTCGAATTTTTGTTTCAAAAAATGTTATTCTGACTTGTGAAATACCTATCTTTGATACAGAAAAAAATGGCATCTTAACTACTCCAGCTAATGGCTAATTTCACAGCGTAGAATGTCATCACAAAGAAACATCCAAAAGGCAACAGTGGGAAGGCAACAGTGGGAATCCCAATCCCTAGACCAAAAAAGTATGTAATGGTGCACAAGGCAAAGGAGTCCAAATGGATCAACGGCTCAAACAGTGAAACAGCAAAGTGTGTGGTGCACAAGAGGCAAGTTCAGGATATAATAATGAATGTTGGCTGGCCACCATGGAAAAGACTGGAACCTTTAATAATGTACACCCCATGGCCAAGTAATGGACATGTGAAGATTAGGAAGCAACATATTAGAATAGGAACATGGAATGTTAGAACACTACACCAGTCAGGGAAGCTAGAAAACTTAATATTGGAGGCAGAAGTATTAATTGTAGATATTCTAGGCATAGCAGAGACAAGATGGAAATATTCTGGGTACACAAGAAAGGAAAATTTTAGTTTTATACATTCAGGAGAAGATTACCATGAACAGGGAGTAGGAATACTGATCAAGAAAGAAACATAAAAATACATCAGCAGGTACTGGACATATGACAGAATGATGATGTTAAAGATCAAAGCAAAACCTTTTGATCTAGCCATGTTAAAAACATACACAACAACTACAGACTATACTGAAGATGAAATTGAAAATTACTATGAAGACCTACAACAACTACTCATACCAGTAAAATCAATAGACTTTCTAATAGTCATGGGAGACATGAATGCAAAAATATGGAAAGGAAGACACAAGAACATTGTAAGGCGATTTGGACAAGGGACAAGAAATGACAGAGGTAAAAGACTTATACAGTTCTGTGAGAAGAACAGCATGATCATATGTAATACATTCTTTGAACATGAAAATAGAAGATTATATACAAGAAAAGTCCAGACAGAAAGAGGAACCAAATAGATTATATTATGATCAACAAAAGATAGTGTCAAGAACACTAAAACATATCCAAGAGCAGATATCAATTCTGATAATAATCAAGTGCTGTGTAAAATACACGTCAAACTTGAAATGATAGAACATAGAAGAAATCAAGATCCACAGATAGACACATCAGCACTAAAACAACCAGACATACAACAAAAATACCTTATAGATGTAAGGAATAGATATGAATATATAATGATAGAATGCATGGAACAATACAGAAGGGAACATCCAGAAGAGAAAATAGGCAATAAATGGGACAGCTTAAGGAAAAGTATTGAAACATCAATGAAAATTTACCAATATGAAAAGCCAAGAACAAACACACATGGATGACAGATGAAATATTAGAGAAAATATCAAAAAAACATCCCAAAATACTCAATTATAGACAATGAGATACATAACATGTGCAGAACAGTGAAAAGACAATGGTTAGAAACAAAATGCAGTGAAATAGAGATGTCAATACAACAGAAGACAAAAGTAATGCATAAGGAGATATGGCAGATGACACATAAGAAAAGTCCTATAAATGGGGGTGGCTGCATTAAAGATAAAAATGAAAAATTATATTTGATAAAACAGAATTACTTACAAGATGGGAAGATTATGTGATATAACTGTTTTACGACACACAGAACTAAAAACTTACAATACACAACAATGATGGACCAGCAATACTGAAAGCAGAAGTAGAAAATGCAATAAAATGTGGAAAGGCTGAAGGCTCCGACAACATAACAGCAGACATATAATAAAAACTCTATATGAATTTGGTGTGAATATTATCATAGAACTTTGCAATGACATACCAGTATATGAAACAGGCACATACCTAAAGACCTAACATATCAATATTCATATCACTACCTAAGAAGCCCAGCGCTGTGGACTGTACAGAATATAATACAATATATCTAATGAGTTATATAACTAAAATACTACTCAGATAATACATGAAAGAATTAAAAAACAAGATAGACACTGTGGTCAGTGAAAAAAAATTTGGTTTTAGGAAAAACAAAAGAATAAGAGAAGCTATACTTAGTATCCGACTAGTGATAGATAAATATATAGAAGTCCAAAAAAGTATCTATATTTGCTTCATATACTGTAGCAAGGTCTTTGTGATAGAGTCAAATATGAAAAATTAATCAAATGTCATCAAGAAGTAGGCATAGATGGAAAATATATCTGACTGATTAGAAATATCTGCCAAAGACAGATGTGTCAGACCATTGGCGCAAATAAAACGGTGACACAACGCATTTCCATTCTATGAACTAAATCTTACTGGAAATCTAGTAGGATCATTGTCCTGCTACAAGAGAGATCCAGCGGGAGTTTGAGAATGAACACTGAAGAAGAAGAAGAAGATTAGAAATATATATTGGGAATAGTCTGAATCAATAAGGTATCTAAACAGCTTCTCACCATACACAGAAACAAGAAGAGGGGTAAGATAAGGATGTAATTTATCACCAAGCCTATTTAATATCAACACAGAAAATATCTTGAAACACATAGAAGAAACGCCAGGACTCAAGATCAATGGGAAAATAATAAACAACCTGAGATATGCAGATGACACTGTTCTTTTAGCAGAAAGTGAACATGAACTACAAAGACTAATAGATAAAGTCGATAAATGAAGCAAAGAATATGGAATGGCTATAAATATCCAAAAAAGAAAACCATGATAATCAGCAAAGTCACAGAAGAACAGGCACTAAATTATACATACATGGAGAAAAACTACAACAAGTAGAACATTATCAATATCTTGGACACATAAGCACAAACAACAGCAGATGTGAAACAGAAGTTAAAAGGAGAATAGGAATGGCTAAAAGTACCTTTAATAACATAAGGAAAATAGTAACATCTAAACAAATTACAAACAAGTGAAAAATGAGAATTATAAAATGCTACATCTATTCTTAATTAATGTAGGACTCAGAAACATGGACACTAAAGAAACAACTAGAAGACAGAATTGATTCCTATGAGATGTGGATATATAGTAAAATAGTAAGAACATCTTGGAAAGAGAAGAAAACAAACAAAAAGGTTATAACAACACTTAATATGAAGAAAGAATTATTAAGAGAAATAAAAATCCTGCAAATAAAACATTTTGGCCACATTAAAAGACATGACACATTGTTGAAGATCTTACTTGAGGGTAAAATCAAAGGGAAGCGAGCAAGAGGTAAGCAAGGATACAAGTGGGAGAGTAAAATCACAAGATGGATAGGTTACATTCTAGCAGAGTGCACCACCAAAACTAGAGACAGGGGATGTTAGAGGTCTACTGCATCCAACCTTTTTTGCGGAGACGGTGCATGATGATGATGATGATGATAGTTTGTAGCATGTCATCTATACAATTATAGACCACCCTCTGAGTAGAAGGATTCTTCAATAGGCATTGCACTAAGACGAAATAGTTATACAATTTCATTCTCAATAAATTTTCAGAATCTGAAGAGAGACACAAAGAAATAAGAAATAATTAAATTAAATGTCACCTTGAGAACTCAGATGGTATTGCCGTTATAAGAATTTGAGAGCATCAGGACAGAATGAAAAAAATATCAAATATGTTTAGTAGTAGCATGTTATAGTAGTAGTAGTATATATTCATAGACCAGGAACAAGCATTCTATAGAGTCAATAGAAATGCTTTATGGGAAACACTAGAAAAATATGGAATCAGAGGTCAGTTATTAGCAAAAATAAAATCCTTTTACCAAAACTGCAAAAGCTCAGTAATAACTACTGATGAAATGACTTCATATTTCATAACAAAATCAGAGGTAAGACATGGATGCATGCTCTCACTTATATTTTTTAACATATACATGAACAGAATAATAAAAGAATCCCAAAACAAGAAAGTAAACAGTACAGTAATAAGAGAAGGATCTGATGAGGAATTTAGTAATGCAATCAACAAATTGCTATTTGCTGATGATCAATGCCTCATCTACGAAGAGGAACAACTGTTACAAAATCATATTAATTCACTCATGACAACATGTAACAAGTACAACATGAAAATAAATATGCAGAAAACAGAAGTAATGAAAATCAGCAAGTCACCAAATCTAGTGAACTTAACAATAAACAAAACTAAAATGATACCTGGGAAGTATATTCACAGAAAACAGAAAATTTGACAGAAAGACTGAGACAAGATGCCAGAAAGCAAACATAGTGACACACCAGCTATCACCATTACTGTTCAACCCAAAGATCAAGATGAAAGTCAAGAGACAGATGTTAAACAGCATTTTTATGAAAAAACTGCAATCAATGCCAGACATGGGCAGTGATAGTAGCCCAACAGAGAAAAATTACAACCTGTGAGATGAAATGTATGTGAAAAGTCACAAGATTCACCAAAACTAAACAAAATTAGAGATGATGAAACCAGAAGAAAAATTGGTATAAGACCATGCATAGAATACATTGATAAACAACAATTAAAATGGTTTGGACACCTTATGAGAATGAACCATAACCAACTACCAACAAGAACATATAACATAAGATCCGGATACAAGGCCAGAGGAAGATCTAGAACAAGATGGATAGTTAATATTAAGACAACACTGAACAAATATATATTCAACACAGCCAAGGTGACACATCTGGCCCTGGACAGACAACTAAAGCTCCCAGTCATCACCCCTACACTTAACGGCAAGTGTGGATATTCTGACCATCATCCATCTGGGGGATAGACAATAGACAATAGTAGTACATTATTTTAAATGAATTTTAATTGTATAAAATGGAGACAAGCAAAGAACAGAAAAATAAGGTATGCTGGTACTCAAACTATTCTAAAATGAAAAATAGAAAACACACTTACAATCAACTTCATCACTTCCATCTGGACAATCATCATCTCCATCACATTTCCATGCATTATTAATACATTGTGGATCTGCCAAGGTATCATGACATTGGAACTCAGTAGGCCCGCAGGTTTGGTCTGTAAGCGTTTCTGTACAGTTGAGTTCATCAGAATGATCCTTGCAGTCTGTATCTCCATCACAAAACCATACTTCGCTGATACATTCCCCATCATGACACACCCTTTCTCCATCCCTGTCACACTCTGTTTTAGCTGATGTCAAGAAAATTTGTCACATTAGCACAGCACAAAATAGTTTTTCTATAATTTTATACTTTAGGAAATTAAAATAATTGTCACAAACTGTATACAAAATTTTTGTTTTCTACAAGGTTTAAGTTTGTTTTGATACACATGAATTAGTGTGCAATGAAGCTCCTGGTTCCTATATGCAATGGAACCACTGAAAACGGATGTGTCGGGCCATTGGCCTAAAAAAACGCGACACAACGCATTTTCATTCTCTGGACTACATCGTGCTGGAAATCTAGTAGGACCATGGTCCTGCTACAAGAGAATTCAGCAGGAGTTTGAGAAGAACGCTGAAGAAGAAGAAGAAAATAAAATGGAAAACAAAAACTGGATATAGAACTACTACACAGGACACTAAGTACATGTCTGTGTTAAATGCCATTAACCACAGATCACCTACTTCTATGCATTGTCACCATGCATTTCAATGGTCCTGATAATCATGGTGCCAGTGACATTCAGGTCATTGCAATAAGATCTTGCACCACAAACAAACTTAGTGCAATCTTGAAAATTACCATATATTGCAGTTTCGTACCCTTAAGCCATTTGGTCTTATACAGATCATTCATTCATTTCAATTTGGATGGTGGGACATTTGTTGTGCTGGTATCATGTTGTTTTATTTTGTTCTAACTCCCCATATAAAAAAAAAAATGTGAGTTTCTATGAAAATACTTGTATATACATACATCATTGTTAACATTGGAAATTTTACAGGTGATTGTCATAAGTCTCATCAGGATGTATGCACAGAATTTAACAGGTGATTGTCATAAGTCTCATCAGGATGTATGCACAGAATTTAACAGCTGATTGTCATAAGTCTCATCAGGATGTATGCACAGTTTAGTGTATTGTGGATGCATTCTATTCAAGTGATTGTTAAATTGTATATGTTCATTGCATCATCATGCGTTATCTCTTTAGTACTTTTCATTATATATCTAGAATATATACCGGGTAATACAAAAAACCTCAATTTTTAACCTGGCTTTATCGATTGGAAGTTTCCCTTTCCGAATTTGAACATTCAATATTGACATTATGACTGGATCAGAAAAAAAAACTACAAGAATTATCATCAAAGTTGGAAATTTTTAATGCTAGGGATGTAATGGAAAACAAGACTAAAAAGAGCACAATTTTTGTTAAGATTAGAGATACACAGATAAAGATCAATATCACAAAGAATGGTCATAACTTTAAGAAGGAGAAACTTTCTAATTTCTGAGATCCTGTATATGATGGGTGGAAAATCTAAAACATAATTAAAGATAAGGCTGGAGATGGACCTAGCTACTATTTATACATGATATGGAAAAGAAACATCAATGGTGATCAGTGAAGATCAAAATGTATAACTCACATGCTATTTCTATTATGTTGTATGGCTGTGAGAGTTGGACATTCACTGCAGACACGGAGAAAGATATAGACCTTCAAATACAAGTATTATATATGAATTCTCTAATTTCCTATGACAAGTATAAGACAAATGTGCACATAAGAAATAAATCTGAAATGCTTACAGGTCCACAAGAATTATTACTTTCAGAAGTACAATGAGAAAACCTAGCCTGATTTGGATGTACAAGCCATAATAATCCTACATGGGGAACAATTGAAAGTGGATGGTGCAGAGGAGGAAAAACAAAATAAAGGACATATAACATCAGAGGTGCAGGTGTATATATAGAATATCCACACAAGTCTAGAGATAGAATCAGAACACCAATAAGGAAATTCTGCGATAATTATGATTCAGAAATCCAAGAAATTAGAGTGGCAACTGAAAAACTGCTGAACTCCAATCCTGACCTACAGTCCATGGCATTCCTGACAGATACAAAGTCAGTGCTTCAAGCTCTCCAGTCTGGAAAACTAACAGACTTGAAAAAACTACTTAATGAACTGTCTTACCAGTATAGGATAACCATGCAGTGGATACCTTCTCACTGTGGAATACCAGGAAATGAAAAAGCAGACCAACTGGCTAAGGAAGGTATTGCCGAAGACCAACCAGATGTACCAATCACCTACCATCAGAAAAACAGATGATCAAGTCAATAAGAAAACCACAAACACCAACACAAGATGACTATCTCATTATGAACAGATCAGAACAAGTTATAATTCTACGCCTCAGAATGGGACACAACTGACTCCGCAGTCACATGTAAAAAAAGTTCAAGACTGGCAACACTGCCATGTGTACATGTGGACAGGTAGTAGAGAGTGCCAAACATATACTTCACGATTTTTCTGAGTATGAAACGCTGAGGCAGACATATTGGCCAGAGGAAACAACACTGGAATCAAAACTCTATGGGACACTGTATGAACTACAAAAGACAGTGAGTTTTATTCAGGAGACAGAATTACAGATATAGACATGTTTCAAGTGAACAAATGGAGAAAAAGAAATACAACATAAAAGAATGTAGTCAAAATTTTTCTACACTCATTCACATCCCTGTGCATTGAAACAAACAAAAAAATACAAATTTTTACAAAAACTAAACAACTTACGGCAGTCAACTTCATCAGAACCATCATCACAGTCTGCATGATGGTCACACTTCCACCTGAATGAAATGCACCTTTTATCATTGCACTCAAATTCTATCAAAGGGTCACAGGTATTGTTGCAGCCTTAAAAAAAATTGAAATTATGTTAATTAATGTAACACATGAACTATTAATGGGCGTGGAGCAAAACCATAGTTTTACTAGCCATTTCTCAGCAAGAATCTTTATCTACGATCAATGTCCCTAATTTATTCATGAATCATGTAATTTTAATTTATAAAAATTTATTATATAAGAAAGTGTTTGGCAATGAGTACTCTATATATTTATGATGGTTAAACATTGCAGCGGTAAAGCTGTTTGCCTTGTGTTCAAGAGATTGCATATTTGAATCCTGCTCATGACGTCTGGTTTACAAAGTGATTTTTTCTGAGATCCCTAGAAATTATTGCTTGAAGCTATGAAGTTAAGCACTATAAGTGGTGCTCTTGGCTTGAAGCTATTAAATTAAGTGCTATGAATGGTGCTCTTGGCAAATGACATGAAGCTTTATTTAGCGAGGTGGAATACATATGGGAACCAAAGTACAATGAAATAAATTCTCTATATCTTTAGAGTTTTTCTAAACATGTATCTCTGAATTGTTTTATTTTTCAAAATAAATTAGGATTAAGTGAGTGTGAAAAACATTTGATAAAACAATACACATTTTTGTTAAAATTTAATTTTAAAAATTCTATGCATCTGTATGTGAGTCAAACTGCTATATTCATTGATATATCCAGGAAAGTTCTATCATCATCATGTGACATTCTTTCCAGAATGTGGTCTTCCTTATTGATTTTCTGAACACTCTTGTGATTATATCCTTGTACCATCATCATCTTGCGCATCCTCTTCCTCTATTGCGATTAACTCTGCCTTCAGCTATTAACCTTTCTATGCTGTTATGTCTCTTTATATGACCAAAAAAACACAGCTTTCTTGTTATGATGCTGTTAAGGAGCCAAACCTCTTTGACGTTTATTGATCTTAATACTTCTTGATTTGTTGTTTTAGCTGTCCATGGAATATATAAAATTCTTCTGTAGCATCTCATTTCGAAAGCAGTGATTCTTTGCTATTGTTTTATTTAATGTCCATGCCTCACAGCCGTATATTGTGACTGGAAATATTTTTCATTTGAGCAAGTTTCAATGTCACCATTGCAATTCTTATCTTGATTTTGACAGCACTGTCATCTGAACTATATGTTTATGGCCCAACTACTGGAAATTTATTATGTCCTCTAGTTCGCAATTGTCAATTATTATCTTTGGTTGTACTTTCACTTTATCCATTGTCATAATTTTTGTTTTCTTCATATTTAAGTACAGGTTTTGGACTTCACTGCGTTCTTTTGTTGACCATAACATTTGCTTTAGACCATCTCCGTTTGCTGTTAAGAAAACTGTGTCATCAGCATATCTGATTTCTGGGATCGTCTGACCGCAGATGGTAAGAGGTTGGAAATCAGCATACGTCATGTCATCTTTTATGTTTTGCATCATGTTTTCAGTGTAGATGTTGAACAGCTACAGTGATTGTGTGCATCCTTGTCTAACTCCTTTCTATATATTAAACCACTCTGATATTGTTCCATCCACTTTAACTGCTGCATCTTGTTTGTGGTACAGCATTGCGATTAAATATGTGAGACGGTTGGAAATTCCATGTCGACTATAATTGGTGATGTTGTACACAATCAAACGCCTTGGTGTAGTCGATGACACATGTCCACAATATACAGGCAGATCTGTATTGGATTCTCTGCAGTTTTCTATAATGATTCTCATGTTGAAGATATGGTCTCTGGTGCCTCTTCCAGATCTAAAACCTGCCTGTGCCTCATGAACTTCTGTTTTTATCTTATTTTGCATTCTCTTCATCAGTTTCATCAGTATTTAATTACAAGTACACATATATACTGTTCAAAAAAAGAAACACAACTTTTTTGGAGTTACTTTTATAAAAGATATTCGCTAATTGGACATCATTTAACCTATCATCTGTGCCCACCTGGTTATTGACTTCTTGTGGTTACCTGAATTGTACTCACATCAGGATTCGTGAGGTCATGAAAGAGATCAAGGTCAAAACAACATTTTTGGCAATAACTCACGACAGATTCATAAGAATCCTGTGAAATTTAATGAACACAAAACTCTCTGACCATATTATTGAATGCCTATAAAAGATTGACGGTTCTCACATAAATTTTATTGAATATTTTATGTGCAAATATGGTTCATCTCATTACAGAACAATGATACATCATCATGGATCTTTACAACTGAACAATCACAAAGTGTAGTGGCCAAACAATTTAATGTGGTTAGAAGCACCATTAATTGTCTTTGGATGTGATTTCAACAAACTGGCTCAGTGGCAGACCAGCCGCACAGTGGAAGACACAGAGTCACAACTGTCAAAGACCGCTTCATACGACTGCATCCCCTCAGGAATTGATTTGGGCATCTGCATCCTCCCCAGTCTACTCAATGCCAGCAGTTCATTGAATTTCAGATCAAATAGTCAGGAACCGGCTGCATGACTCTAGTCTTTGGACTAGAATACCCTACAGAGGTCCTGTTCTTACAGTCCGGCATCACCAGAACTGACTGCAGTGGGCAACCAGCATTGTCAATGGACTGTTGGGAATGACTGAAGACAGGTTTGGTTTAGTGATTAATTATTTTTTTTGTTCCAGCCACATCACTGAAATTGTTCATCCTTGCATCCTTCCAATTTTGGCTGCAGGAGGGTTGATTTTTAAGCAAGATGACACTTGACCTCATGTGGCACAACTCACTACCCAGTTCCTTGCTGACAACAATGTCCAAACCATTTTGTGGCCTTCCATGTCCTCATACATGAACCCCATAAAACACTTATGGAATGAACTCAACAGATGACTCCGCCAATGAGATGTGGCTCCAGCTAATCTCCGACAGTTGTTTCATGCACTGCAGGAAAAGTGTGCAGCCATCCCACAACAACAGATCCAATGGCTGATTCTTGTCATGGAGATGTCATTCTCTGATAAAGGCCGGAGGAGGCCATACACCTTACTTAAATGGAGGTCTTGGTTGCAAAGAATACAAGTCCAAACCAAATTTAATGAACATCATTTCATTATCATTATTTAAGTCTGAAAGGTTCTTCATGCCAAGATTGAAACATTAATTCCGAAAAATAGCATTTTGGTACAACTTGAAATTTGGTGTCCATTAGCACTGCAATAATGTTGCGTTTCTTTTTTTGAAGAGTATATTTTTAAAAAGAATTTACAGAGCTCATGTCAACATTTTTTTTCTAATCTTTTATAATGATGAAATGTTCAAATTTTCGTGTCACTAAATTGACCACAAATTGATCAAATATTATTTCTTGACATAATCTATAAATGAAAACATAAACATGCAGGTAGCAGTCCTCCACTGACTTACGATCACTAAGCATAATTCATTAATTCATTTTCCTTTTGTGCTGAAGTTAGCGCATAGGGCAGAGGTCAGATCTCTCCAATTCTGCCTGTTCAAAGCTATTCTGTGCAGTTCTTGAATAGTATGAATATTGGTTGTTTTACTTTCTCTAAGTATTGTTCTTCTGAGTGTTTCTTTTGGTCTACCCCTGGCTCTTTTGCCTGTAGGTATCCATTCAAGAGATTGGTGGTGTATTCTGTTGGTGTCTGCGCATAGGACATGCCCGATGTAGGACCAACGGCGTTTTCTGATAACATCTGTGATGAAATTTTGATGTGTCTCTTCTCTGATTTTATCATTCAATTTGAATTGACTCCAATGGGTGTTAGTTATCCTACGAAGACATTTGTTCTCGAAACTCAGTAATTTCTTTTCTGAAGATAAAGAGCTTTTCCAGCTCTCACATCCATATGATTGCACCGGAATAATGCAGGAGTTAAATAAGCGCATTTTCATGAGTGTGCTGATTGACTTTGACTTCCAGATATTAGACAGTCTGTTAAATGCATTTGATGCTAGGGCAATGCGAGTTGTAATTTCTGTCATGACATCACCGTCGAGTGTTAATTTGTTTCCTAGATAGGAGAATTTGTGTACTTATTCAAGTTGTTGTCCATTTAAAGTAATTTCGTTAGGTGAATTGGTGAAGTCCATAATTTTTGTTTTTGATGAATTGATTTGGAGACCTATTTGTCTTGCAATGAGTTTTAATCTATCAGTTTTTGTTTGTGCATCTTGATGGTTTTCACTCAATAGTGCAAGATCATCGGCAAAATCCAGGTCTTCTAATGTTGTTAAGCATAATAGTACTTCAAAAGATTTTTATTTAATATAGTATAATTTAAAAGTAGCATTTCGTAATCCAGTGACAGACACACAAAAATTAATTTGTGCAACAGAACACAATAAAAAAAAACTCTTTAACAAAACAGATAATTTAGCAAGTCTGTAGTGACATTTACTATTTACCTTGAGCAAAGTTTATACAGAATTTGTACACAAAATACACATTTGTTATATTTGATTGAAATAGAGAATGATCATTCGGAAGTTGATGGAAACATCATGACAAAAAAATACTCAGCACTCACAAGTATGAGAACAATTGTTTTTGGTTCCTGTGCGTATGTTGATAGCAATATCTACAGCATTGAAAAGATCCAGCATGCTTGACTGTGGTTAGTGTTCAGGTCAGTTTCCAATGTATAGTATGGAACCAGTTCTCTCATACGGATAGTCTACTAGAGATATGGCTACAGATGTCCACCATTCAGTGTAAGTGGAAAAATGCTGAACTCATTATTTACCATGGTTAAGACAGATGTGTTAAGCCATTGGTGCAAATAAAAATGGCAACACAATACAGCTCCATTCTCTGGACTACATTCAGCTGGAAATCTAGTAGGACCATTGACCAGAGATTTTTGAGAACAAAAAAAAAACATTGAGGTAGGCCTATTAAAGCAATAGTTGTCTGCAATAAAACACATGAAGGCTCAAAATGTGCAGATGATTGAATTTAATTGTACTCAAGTTCCCCCATATGTACTCTATCCTTTCAGGATAGAAAGGCAGCATATCATCTGCTGAGAGCACTGCTCATAACTCCATAGCTGCAAGCAATAAGCCCCAGAGATCTCTGAGAAAATGTTTATGTAAACAAGGTATCATGGCTCTGTATCACACTCATAACAAATTGAAAACAAAGTAAAGTGCTGTTCAAATGTTTCAGGGTAGCAGATAACTTTACTTCTATAAAATAAAGTTCCAATTGGAAAAAGGTTGGGAACCAGTGCATTTGTAGCCAGTTGTAATAAGTCATCCTGTAAAAGGCACAGAGGATTGAATTTATTGTACCTGGCTTACCCCATATATATATATATATATATATTCTCTGTCCCACTCAATGAAGCAGCATGTCACCTGCAGAGAGTACAACTCAAAGCATATAACTGCATAGCTTCAAGCAATAATCCTTGTTTCCTGATGTATATAAATGACATCACAAAAAAAACTAACTACCGATACCTTTCACAAGCTCTCCGTGTTGGTGATCTTGCTGCCTGGAGTGCAGATCACATCAACACTCCCAAGATTATAATGCAGTACAATGTAGGTAATATAAGTAACCAGGGCAATGACATCGTTAGAATCTCAAATCTACATTCATGAATGTTTCTCAATGACTCAATGAGCATATTGAGAAAGATTGTGAATGGCTGGGCATTAAGGCAGTGCTTGGATTCAGTGAAGAGGTCTAAACTGACAAGAATCAGCTCTATATTTGTGCCTGAACATACTGGTGTCAGAGGAAATGAACGCACAGAAAGACTTGATGGTACACAGTGATCATGGGCAACGGATGAGCAATGGACTGAGCTAATGTTCTAAATGTCCTTAAAGAGATAAGACAAGTGACTGATGTAACAAATGCTTATGAATCTGCAATCTTGATCAGACTACAGGAATACCATGTAAAGAGATGTATGGCTAAACAAGAGCATTATGCCTGGCAAACCAACACACAATATTTGTGGTCAGTTGTTTCATGCTGAGGAATATCTTGAAAAGATCCAAGCACTTAATTCCTGCGTTATTCCGGTGCTATCATATGGATGTGAGAGCTGGAAAAGTTCCTTATCTTCAGAAAGAAATTACTGAGTTTCGAGAACAAATGTCTTCGTAGGATAACTAACACCCATTGGAGTGAATTCAAATCGAATGATCAAATCTCAGAAGAGACACATCAAAATTTCATCACAGATGTTATCAGAAAACGCCGTTGGTCCTACATCGGGCATGTCCTACGCGCAGACACCAACAGAATACACCACCCATCTCTTGAATGGATACCTACAGGCAAAAGAGCCAGGGGTAGACCAAAAGAAACACTCAGAAGAACAATACTTAGAGAAAGTAAAACAACCAATATTCATACTATTCAAGAACTGCACAGAATAGCTTTGAACAGACACAATTGGAGAGATCTGACCTCTGTCCTATGCTCTAACTTCAGCGCAAAAGGAAAATTAATGAATGAATGAATGATCCCTCTATAACACATCCTTTTTTCCCCCTTTTTTTCTACCAAATATCCCCACTTAACCACACTTTTAAATATTCCCAATTTTGTTTATGCTTGGATTCAGTGAAGAGGTCTAAACTGACAAGAATCAGCTCTATATTTGTGCCTGAACATACTGGTGTCAGAGGAAATGAACGCACAGAAAGACTTGATGGTACACAGTGATCATGGGCAACGGATGAGCAATGGACTGAGCTAATGTTCTAAATGTCCTTAAAGAGATAAGACAAGTGACTGATGTAACAAATGCTTATGAATCTGCAATCTTGATCAGACTACAGGAATACCATGTAAAGAGATGTATGGCTAAACAAGAGCATTATGCCTGGCAAACCAACACACAATATTTGTGGTCAGTTGTTTCATGCTGAGGAATATCTTGAAAAGATCCAAGCACTTATGGACTGATGGTTTGATATGCAGTGAGGGTGATCTTTCTACTAACAAACTAATCCCAGGGGATCTTTTAAAAATCCACTTTGTAAATAAGATGTTGTGAGAGAGATTCAAACCCATAACTTTTTATCACAAAGCAAATAGTTTAACAACTACAATGAGGACATTCCCAAATCATCCTGTAAGAATGGCTAATATTATCAGCTGTATCTGCTGTGATGTCCCTTGTGATCCTGCTGGGGGATCCCTAGTTCTTGCTATCTCTTATAACCTTTGACTCTAAATAAAATGTCTCATAAAAGTAAGCAAATCTTCTCTGGTATATAGAATGATCTGTACATTTAGCTCAGCTTATTTTCTTGTTAGCATGCTTTCTTCTCCTGATCAGACTTCATCTATAATGACATGCTCTTTGCAGGGCACTGCCTTGCTTAAGCCTCTTGGTTCTATGTAAGTTGTCCTGCTTCTTTCAGTATCATTTTAAAAATGCCTTAAAAATGTGTCCATCAATATCTTGGGTGACCTCTTGTTCAGGCTTATTTCAGGCTACAAGGTACACAAAATAATAGCTGCTTAAATACATCTCTCCCTTGTACACTGTTCTCAATGGCACTCATTATGTTAATATAAATTTGAATGCTGTATGTAATTGTTTTGTTATGTTTTTCATCCTTTTTTATGACAAGTACAATTAATATTTTACCTGTTTCATCATCTTCCATGGGACAGTCTGCTTGGCCATCACACTTCCATTCAGTTAGTATACACTGACTAGAATTTTTGCAACGGTATCCAATGCATGTTTGGTTTTCTAAGCAAATAAACAATTTAAATACACTATTTTTTGTGTTACATCCTTTACTTGTATATATTAGAGGACATCCGCATCCTCTATTCTTATACTGGACGTTTAACAGTATAACATATTTTGTGAACAGATTGACCAAGGGAAAAACTGGGAGACAAATCTATAGATATATAACCAGCATCAATCTCAAAGACAACAGATTCTGCAATCAACTGTTAAGCATCCATTCCAAAATTAGTCATGTATAAAGCAGTCTGTTTTAGGTCACCTTGGGTTCCCCACAACTTGCTTTGCAAATAAGCTCCTGTGGGCCAGATTGTTGCTCTGAGAACAGCAAAACATGGTCCCTGCTTATTGTGTATATGCACTCTTGAATGAAATTTTTACCACTTACCATATGATACATCGATTCAACTGTGTAGTGTAAATACCCTCCTTCAAGTTCCATTCCTCGTGGACATCGTTTTCAGACTTCGACAATGGGGAAGTATCTAAAGATACTTACTCAAAAGCTGGTTTTCAAGGGATCCTCCTGCATATTAGGTTTTTGTGTAGAATACGAAAATCATACGATAACGCCAAAATTAGTCTGATTGCATCATCTTGCTGCAAAAGGAATTCAAGATAACATCAACCTTCTGACAAAGAAAAAGCAGAGACCAGAGTACCCTCTTCCCACTTTGCACACATCGTGTACAGCTTAACAATCACCTGGACAGAATACAACTACAACATTTGTCTCCAGGGTGCTGCTGTGCACACATCCTTACGAAACTGTCGACAACCACTTTTTTAATGTCCAGTGCTGGATGATGTCAGTAACATGCTTTTCTCTCCAAGGCCAGATAAATGGAACACATTATATCAAACAAAACAACAGCTCACAAAAACATGCATAAATCGCACAATCGCATTGGGTCAAGGGCATGAGTCCCTGAACCACTGGATCAGCAACCAACCAACCAACCATCAATACAGTCCAACTCTAAAAAAAGGTAATCACACATTAATAGATTTAATTTTACTTAGACTGAATTCTTATGATAAACTTTTTTATAGCTCATAGACTGAAGCTCTGGTTACAAATTTAACTATTTACCTGTATTAATTATTACTACATACATGTTTACCTTAAGTTAAAAATCACATATACCCACTCATCGTCATCAAGAAATGGAAACTTAACAATTAACAGTAACTATAAATATAAATAATCAAAATAACGGAGAAACCTGTGTACTTAACTTCGTATTTAACTATAAATATAGTAATATCACAACAGAGAACAATAAAAAATAATTAAAGTTCAGTATTTTGGGCATCAATTTTAAAGAGTTCTTGATTTAGAGTTGATTTAAAACATGACAGAATTGTTCTGACAGAAGCCCAGAATGTATGAGGCATGTTCAAATGCAACCCACCTGTACTACATAACCTCTGCCAGCATAGGTAATGAGGAGCATGAAGATTACATCACTGATTTAATAAGTATACATTGATGAACAAATGATCATGTTGTCATTCTCTTTGTATACTTTGTGTCCTATGTAGGCAGTTGACAACATGGTCCTGTGTCATAACGATGGTGTCCAAATTTGACAAACAAGCAATGATTCAGTTTATTACAGCTAAAAGATGTTGACCAACCAACTTTCACCAAAGAATACAGGAGATGTATAGTGGAAAATGTATTTCAAAGATAGCTGTGAAGGATTGGGCAAGAATGTTTCAGGAAGGCGATAAGTAACAGATGATCTTACCTCAGTTGGGTCAGGCACATTTTGTTATAACAGAAAATGTCAAAACGAAGATGAATGTAGCAATATTTGTTGACAGTCACCAGAGTTTGCATTTGCTAGCTAATTAATTCTTTGTGTCATTAGGAACAGTTCAAATGATTGTTTGGAAGAAACTGAAGTACAGGAGGGTGTGTTCTTATGACTATTGACTGAACATCCTAAGGAAGAATGAATGGGGTGGGATTTGATCCATCTGCAGCATTACCATGCAGATGGTGATGGATTTCTGTCACGAAAAAATGGCATACGATGAATCATGGTGTCACCACTTTGAGCCATACAACAAAGCAGCCAGCATAATATGGAAACATCCATGATAAAAAAGAGTAGAAATGTTTAATTGACTTTGTGACTTTCATTTATTTGGACCCTTAAAGAAAGCTCTAAAAGGACAATTTCACTCGGATGAAGATATCATGGCAGGGGTGACCAAATGGTTCAACGAGCAAATGAAGTCCTTCTTCTCTGATGGAATTCACCATCTACCAGACAGTGGAATACATGTTTCAATGCCTATGTTGACTTCTCCTGATGACTCTAGATGCATACATTTTCCCTAATAATTGCATTATTTAACAACTGCTGATGTACATTTCATAATCTTGTAATAAACCCGCTTGAAGTGGTTTCTTTTGAATATGCCTTGTATATCCACATATTAAGTATGGGAGTATCAGCAATGCAGACAGGAACTATACACATCTCTTCTTTCTGCACACATAGCTGAAGCTCAAATTGTTAACGTGAATACATGTGGATGCCTTATCCATAATAATCACAAATATAACCAACTAATGAATGAGGAGGATGAGCAGTTTTTGTCAAGAAGCATAGTTAAAACATAGCTACAAGGGCTGAAAGACCTTGCTTGCATTACTGCATTGTTTACTCAACATGTTTGTAAGATGGATTGATGAAAGGTTACTCTAAAATAATGTACCCTGTCACATTGCTCAAACGATTTTATTCAATTAAAAATGAGCACAGGTAGTTCAACCTTCAGTATATTATTCAAAGAGCACCACAACCTGCACACCATCTCAGGATTAACCAGAGTTAAAATACATACAATAGGAAGTATTCATTGCAACTTACACAGTATACAAATAAGAATTCTTCTACCAAGAGAATATTTTAATAGTTGTCACTTATGTGAAAAACAGTTAAGAAATATAGATAGGGACCTATATAACATGAAAATATTTTGTTTAACATAAAATGGAGCAATTTCATAATAAATAGCTATCTAAGAAATAATACACACCAAGAATATGTTTCAAATGTCATAAGAAAATGCAGATGGAAATACCTGGGACACGTTCTAATGCTAAATGAAAACAGACTGAACCAGAAAGCCCTTATATGGACACCTGAGGGGAAAAGAAAAGAAGACTGACAAATTACCCTAAAAAGCACCATCAGAAGAAGAAATAATAGGTTGCAAATTTATAAAAGAACTAAAAGTACAAGCAGCAGACCGAAACGCATGGAGAATTAAAACCTCTACCCTATGTGTCGCCTGTGGCACGGAAGGAACAAACTAACTATATATCATAACTTGAATTGAGATATACAGGCATAGCAAAATTGTAATTGGTAATAATCTTAGGTAGGTAGTTAATGAGTTTGCCTCTCTTTTGGAGAGGCGTGCCCCTTTCAACCAGCGGACAAAGTCCAATTAGGTTATATCAGGACACACTACCATAAAATATTAGAGGTAACAAAGACCCCATTAATAAATATGGTAATAATCTTTCATTCACCAAATGGTTTAAAAAGCAATTACCCAGATGAACTCTAACCACGGCACATATCACATAGTGTATTCCTTTGTGCAATATTTGCATTCACAATAATGATTGGTACTAATCCCAGGCCAAAAGATAAAAATTATATATAAAGCCCACAGGCTGATAAAATCACAGGAGATTCTGATGCTGGATTAAAATGTATGCCTCGGGGTTCAAAGAGACTTTAATCCCATACCTAACAAACAAATAGTAACAAAAACTGATAAAAATCATAGAATAAGGCACATGGAAGATGAAAGATTTCAATGCTTCATCTCTACAACAAATGTCCTTCTCTGCCATAATAATAGGCCTATGTAAATCACTTTACAAATTGGGCATTTATTGGTTTACTGGCATCATGAATGTATAAAATTGTGCAGATTTTAGCAGCTTACTGGAAATAAAGAGTGAACTTACTGCACAGTTCTGGCTTTTCATCAGAAGAATCTGGGCACTCAGGAGTCTCATCACACATCCATCTTTCAGGAATGCACTTCCCACTATCACATCGAAAGAAACCATCAGAGCAGGTTGTTGAGGCTAATGTGGAAAAAAAACCAAAGAGAAGCTTAATTTTTAAAATTATTATTAAGAGAACCTGGTACAGTACACATTTAAAAAAATTTATTTATTCTCATGGATATATTAGGGATCTCCCTGGTATATTGGTTAAGACTTTATATTTACGCAAGAGGCAGTGGTTTCGAATCCCTCTTGCAATGTCATTTATAAAGTGGATTTTTTCAGAAATCCCTGGAAATTATGTCTTGAAGCTATTGAGTTATGTGTTATGAGTGTTAGAAGAGTGGAGAACATATGGAATAATTCATTTACAATGAAGTCAATTCTCTATACCTTTTCAATCTTTCGTTGTGTGTTGGTTTAGATCTGCAGGAATTACGAGTGATCTGCTCTTACCATCAATGTGCTGTGGTGTGGTTTTTCAGAGCTCACTTCCATACTCAGGATACTTCAGCTTTCAGCTATCATTCAATCAGTTAGTTAGTCGTCGGATCATCATCACTGCAAACTGGACACGTCCATAGTTGCTCCAATATCTCCCTGACTGTATCCGCCATTACACTTCTCCTGACAGTACCGGTCCTTTGCTGGTTGACCATCGTTCTTCTGCGCCCTCCAAAATGTTCACGTCTAGCAACACCGCATTTCAATCTCTGATCTTTAATCCTGACCATTGAAAAGGGGTCATCATCCACACTAGTCTCACTCTTGCTTACTATATATCTTAAGGAGTTCAAAACGTCAGCTCGATCTATTGTCCCATCGCCATGTGCCATAATTGCGCATGACGCCAGTTGATCTACTCTTTCATTGTCTCGAACAACCACATGTACAGGCACGATAATAAATATTACCACTTTCAGCCTCGCCTCCACGGTTCGCGAACGTGACCCACTTGTACCTTCCTAATCATACTTACAGAGTCACTCAAGATTATCTGTGTTACTTTCAAAGTGTGCCCACCCACTCAAATGCTCTGGTCACCGCCATAATCTTCATGGTCATGTTACTCGTAGTAACAGCAAATGCCCCACTCTTCTCCCTGATAGTTTTACCTTCGCACTGAGCTGTGAAGGCCCAAGCACTGCGAACATGACTAATCACATATCCATCAGTGTATATAATCACATACCCCTCTTTGGCATTCTCACTAACCAAAGTCTGCACCTCTTTCTCCACAGTTGTGGGACACCATCCTCTGCATTCCCTGCTAGGTGATATTACTACTCTCAAACAAGTTTCGAAACCTATGTTAGACCTATCCATTCTACCACATCTTGCAATCTGCACATACATTGTATGGCATCATCAGCACGTCCTATCCACGACTTCCCTCTCTTAAGTCTGCTACCTTTAACTTTCTGTATTTCGGAATGCAATGGATGTTTCTTATCTGCATATTTGAAGGTATGCACGGCAATACTGTAATCTGTGCTCTGCTGTTGGATAGTCAATGTGTCTCATGTCCATGTGTCTCGTGTGCACCCAAGAATGATACGCATTGCTGCATTCTTTCTAGTCTTTTGATCTGAGTCTGACTAAGAGTCAGAACTACCAGTGCATATTCCACCACAGCCACCACCAAACCCTGGTACAAAAGAAATAACAACCTCTGCTCAGCCTGCCCTTATGATAACGTGACCAACATGTTCCCTGAAACTCAGACTTCTGTAAAAAAAACACTCAGATATCTCATTGTGCTGGTTCTTTCTAAACTGTTTCCAGCCAACGAAACATGTGGCAAGTGTGTCTTTACCATGTCATTATTCAAAGAAAACCACGTCACGAATGCCTTAGAAGGATTTACCGCTGCTCCCGTATCTCTACACCAATTCGTCATTCGTCAGTCTGTCTAGCTCCACCTGTAGTTTCAGGACGCACTCTTCTAGATTTCTGCCCTGCCTATACACCAGGATGTCATCGACATACGACATCGTTTTTTATTGCTAGTATTATGTACTGTGTATACATTGAAAAGCACATGAGATAGAGGCGATCTATGTGGCTAATAACAGGTCTAATAACAGTTGGTACCGATACCCAGTTCCACACTACTATTATGTGCATCAGGGCAGCACTAACCCTGACGCACGACAAAAGGATTTACTGCAAGATTTAACAGTTGGTCTAACAAGACATCCATGGACACACTATTGTAAACATCCTCAAGATCTATTGCGACCGCACATGTCTCCATGCGCGAATAGTACCTCTCAAAAAAATCATGCACAAATATGACTGTATTCTGCCATGTCTTCTTTCCTGGGCGATACCCTCCTAACAACGTTGATAAACACTTATTTCTCTCAAGATGACACGATACCTTCCAAGCTACATTTCCCCCCAAAATCTTGATTATCGTATTCTGCACTGTTATTAATCTGTAGCCTTGTATCCTGGTGTGATCCTTGCCAGGTTTCGGTAGTGGAACTAAGTAGCCGTGCAACTAGTCTCCTTTTACTGTGTCTTTTAAAAGGCTATTATGGAACATGCCCGCCAACTCTCCCAAATCCTCATCCGTTCTCCGACTAGGACAGGTTACAGTCCAAAAGAGGGCACTACCAAAGCAAAAGACAGAGGATGTTGGAGGTCCGCTGTAGCCGATTAATTTTGGATGTGGCACTTGATGATGATATCCATCGACATAAATAAGGATATTGCGTCGATATCTGGTCAGCTCAGATAAGTGAAATATGAGACTATACATATCTGGTCAGCTCAGATAAGTGAAGTATGAGACTATACATATCTGGTCAGCTCAGATAAGTGAAGTATGAGACTTTACATATCTGGTCAGCTCAGATAAGTGAAGTATGAGACTTTACATATCTGGTCAGCTCAGATAAGTGAAGTATGAGACTTTACATATCTGGTCAGCTCAGATAAGTGAAGCATGCGACTTTACATATCTGGTCAGCTCAGATAAGTGAAGTATGAGACTTTACATATCTGGTCAGCTCAGATAAGTGAAGTATGAGACTTTACTGTGCTGTTCATTGGCTGCTTTCCCATAAACTATACATAATGACCAATGAATAGTACTGTCAGCCTAGATGAATGACTCAACACGTAGAACTATCTCTGATGAAGAACTAAATATATCGTCATCAATCCAGTATAGTTTTTTGGACCGTACATGTAGTGTTTTATTGGTAATGTTTACGTTCAGTAATTTACCATTGCTTTCTGAATCCGGATGTACAACTGTCTGCGGTGTAATTTAACCTGGTACTGTGTTCGTCATCGACTTGTATACCTCTCTGTCACATCATGACCACCTGCTTTAGATGACCGTGGCCAATTGGAAAACAATCTTCGAATATTACTCATTTGTCTTTTTCCGTGAATTTCACTGGTTGTCAATACAAAATATAATCATCATCATGTGCCATGCCGGGTGGCGTAGGCGGTCATGGCTCTCCACAGCTCTCTGTCCACAGTATTATGTATCAAAGTCGTTGTTGTTTCTTTGCCGTGCCAGGTTGTCAAACTGTCTAATATTTTCTCACGTTGTCGCCCTCTGTCTCTGGTGCCTTCAATCTTGCCTGTTGTGATTATGTTCTCTAAACCTGCCTGTCTCATGAAGTGGCCAATATAATCATAGTGACCAATAAAAATCACGGGGTAAAAATCAATAAAAATCAAAAGTCAAATGTGTTATTTTAGACAGCTGTTTTATAATTAACCAATAGATCTTAGGTCCTATGTTATGATGGTCTCGGTCACGCAATAACACGTATCAGGACAAAAATTTCCCAACAGGAAGAAAACCACTTCACGTTGAAAAAGTCGGTGGTATTTTGAAATGACACACACAAATATCTTATAAGTGAAAAAAAAATACGAAAATATGAAACCCGTAATGAGCTGTGCCACAAATATATACTGTGTGATCGCTCTATAATCCACACTCACGAAACTGCGCTTTATTTAATTCCTGCGTTATTCCGGTGCTATCATATGGATGTGAGAGCTGGAAAAGTTCCTTATCTTCAGAAAAGAAATTACTGAGTTTCGTGAACAAATGTCTTCGTAGGATAACTAACACCCATTGGAGTCAATTCAAATTTAATGATAAAATCAGAGAAGAGACACATCAAAATTTCATCACAAATGTTATCAGAAAACGCCGTTGGTCCTACATCGGGCATGTCCTATGCGCAGACACCAACAGAATACACCAATCTCTTGAATGGATACCTACAGGCAAAAGAGCCAGGGGTATACCAAAAGAAACACTCAGAAGAACAATACTTAGAGAAAGTAAAACAACCAATATTCATACTATTCAAGAACTGCACAGAATAGCTTTGAACAGACACAATTGGAGAGATCTGACCTCTGTCCTATGCGCTAACTTCAGCGCAAAAGGAAAATGAATGCATGAATGAATGAATGAATGATCCCTCTATAACATATCTTTTTTTCTACCAAATATCCCCACTTAACCACACTTTTAAATATTCCCAATTTTGTTTATTCTTTATTGTTTGCACTTGTGTAGGTCCGGACCTCGTTGTTATAACGGGATGTGACTGTCTATATATATATATATATATATATATATATATGTGTGTGTGTATATGGCGAAAGGCCTTCATTTTTGGGCAGATAAACATTTAGGTCAACATATTTTTTTTAACATGAAACAAGCTGTCAGAATGTCTTCAGATATAGGCACAACCCCATCTCATGGCTGAATACTTTTTGACGATATGCAAGAGTTGACTTCTGCATATTGTCTATTCTGCATATTGTCTATTCCATAATGCGCACACTTCATGATTTTTTAACACTGCCCAAAAGTCTAGTTCCGCAAGACGTATATTCTATAATAACTACATGTTTAATCATTTTTTTTATGACGTATGCGCAATCAGAGGATGATATTGGAAAGTGACCGAGTTTTATAATCAGAATGAAGAAGGGAATAATGTTTATGCAAGTCGCAAAGTAGAACTATGGCGTTGAAACGATAAAACATGTGTAAATCCTGTCAGAAGAATAATTATTGTGAGTATTAGTCAAGGTTTCATAGACAGAATTTACTGACACGAAAGCAAGGTCGAAGAAAGAACAATACCAGGGTATAGAACAAATCAATTAAGCAAAACAAATCAATAACCTAGTATACTTTATCATGAAAATCACCATCATCACTACTATATAAGCATCATTGGTAGAATGATAAGGAGTTATAACATGCAGGAGGGTGAGAGAAAATGTATAGTAGAAAACTATGTGCATCGCTAGGTTTGAAATGTACAGATCTGCTAAGGCATTGTTTCCTAACCTTTTTTTTATCATTCTTGATTTTTGATTATAAAATTGGCCTCAAATCAAGTGGGGCATTCCCATAAATGCTACGCCCTCTGTTCCAGCAGCCATCGAACTCGATGGTGTTTCGAGTATAATGCCACCTAAACAGACGTCGACATCAAGACACAACTCTGGCCCTTGCGACAGGATTCTTTGTTGTTTCGCCCACCCACGCCGTGCCCGTAACTAGTTCAAGCACAGCTATTATGTTGGGTTGGCCAGTTTCCTTCCTTGCTGTGTTTAACCTTCCTCAACTCATATATCAGGTACCCATTTACAGCTGTGTCAACTGGAGAAGCAGCCGTGTCAGGCGAGAAATCGCAACTTGAATGATCTTTTTTTTGTCCGGAAGTATTTCTAGCCTAACACGATGTAACCCGGTGATAGTACACAAACTTCCTATCAACTAGGATACCGCTCCCCTCTTCAACATTATACATTTGTAATAAGATGTAACTGCCGGTATCGCACATATAGCCTCTTGAATACAAGCTAAGTGGCATAAGAGGAAATTATGTCAGACAGTAAACATCCTGATTGGTTATGACTAGTAAAACACAAACGTGTCGATTGTTGCAGTTATTTGCAGACCAGATGCATGGTTTACAGCGCTAAACATTACGAACACAGGATAGTGATGACTTTTTGTCCTTGGAAGAACCACATTCCCACGGTTCGAGGTTATTGGTTGGGAATGTGGGTTATGTTATGCTCAGGCGAGCAATACTAACCAATCGCAAAGCTAGAGCTACGAGAAGGGTATAACAATATTCTGTTTTGTAAATACCAGATGTCATCAATAACAAAATTTAATCAAGAACTTGTGTATGATATAGTTTACAAATGCATAATCACCCGTTCAGTAAGTAAAGTACAGCTTACAATCCAATCACTGAAGTGTGAACTGAGGGAGTGGAATTCCAGAGAGCTCGCTGTTGTTATGTCCAGGTCGCTGTTGTTTAGCAACGGCAGGTTGTATCAATGAAACCCATAGCAATACTGCATGGCTGAGTGATCTGTAACTAGAGTTCGTTTCATTCGTACATTCAGATATATACACACGTTTTATTTGTTGGTTTTTGTTCGCAATGTTTTTTTCCTCACATATATTTCTTGTCTTCTGTTTCTTCTTCTATGTTCGTAGTCAAGAAAACGCACTTAGTTGTGTCATAGTTTACAGTTTGACCGCGTTGTCTACATCTTTTGTCCTGCAATATTCGGACTCAGCGTGACTTGTGGGACCTTGACCTTGTTGTGGGTATAAATGGTTAATCATCCATATATAGTCTTTTGTTGCTATTCTTTGTACTACTTTCGGAATCGGGAAACACTGGCGATTTATTTTTGTGATTGAGAATGATTGTAACAATGATACCATCTTGATTATTTCATTGTCAAATTTTGCTTTTGCCATTCGAAAATGTTACTGGGCATAAGAATCGTATTTTGGTAATTTTTCAATTTTTTAACACATTTGAAGGTGTATCACTTTTTACATAGTAGTAGGCACATTTCTATATTTCCATACGGCCGTACCGTATTATTGTTGTATTATACGAAATATAACCAGACGGCCGTACCGTATTATTGCTGTGCTATACGAAATATAACCAGACGGCCGTAGCGTATTATTGTTGTGCTATACGAAATATAACCAGACGGCCGTACCGTATTATTGCTGTGCTATACGAAATATAACCAGACGGCCGTAGCGTATTATTGCTGTGCTATACGAAATATAACCAGACGGCCGTACCGTATTATTGCTGTGCTATACGAAATATAACCAGACGGCCGTACCGTATTATTGCTGTGCTATACGAAATATAACCAGACGGCCGTACCGTATTATTGCTGTGCTATACGAAATATAACCAAACGGCCGTACCGTATTATTGTTGTGCTATACAAAATATAACCAGACGGCCGTACCGTATTGTTGTTGTGCTATACGAATTATAACCAGACGGCCGTACTGTATTATTGTTGTGCTATACGAAATACAACCAGACGATTGTGCTGTATTATTGTTTTTCTATATGAAATACAACCAGACGATCGCACTGTATTATTGTTGTACTATACGAAATACAACATACGATCCAAGGCGATGATGGATGTGACTCAAAAGAACAATCTGAGTCACAAAGAGTCCTCCAGAGCACGTGCAAGAGATAACAGGTCCACTTGTACTATCGTGTGTTAGTGTGTCTTTTTAGACGTGCAATCATTGAACTAACTGCCATCACTTTTTCCTTTGTCTTTGTTCCATTACTGATCTTCCCCTGCATGCAACACGGTCAATTGCAGTATATTCCCATGGTTATTCAGCAATTCTTGTATCGTGTATATTTGTTACTTAAAAAAAACAACAACAACACTTTTCACATATTCTCTGATTTAAATATATGAAAATAAGACAATACTAATCATGTGATGTCACGTCACTGATGTCAGCAATTACAAGAAATCATTTGAAAAATAAAAAAGGATAGGGGGGGGGGGATAAGTACGTTGATGACGATGATGATGATTCAATCCTTTTCGTTGTGAGCAGGCAGCTCTTGACAGCTCATAGCTATTCTGGCGAATGTACAGGCTTTCCCCAAGTGTGGTGCAGTGGTGTAGAGTGCGTTGTGTATGGTTGGAAGCGGTGGTAGTAGTTCTTGCCGGATGTCTGTTAGTTTTGGGCACTGCAGTAGTAGGTGTTCGACAGTCTCCTCTTGTGCGTTACAGTGTCTGTAAAATCTGGTTCGTATGGATTTATTCTGTTCAGATGTTATTAAATAGGGGCGTGGCCTGTTCTTGATTGTGAGATTTTGGTTTGCTCTCTCGAGTTGTCTCAGAGGATCCATTGGGTTGGGTTTCTGTTGGTGATCATATAGTAAGCGCTCAGTCTTTGAGCTGGCCCACTGTCGTAGCCATTCTTGTCTCTAGTTGTTTATTAGGATTTGTTTGCATATTTGCAGTGATATTTTTTTTTTGGGGGGGGGGATTAGGGGGGGGGGGCAACACCTCTCTTAGATAGATTTATAGGCAGTTTCGTTTTCAAGGACGTCGGTATAGCCAGGTATCCATTGGAGGGTAACTTGATTCTTGATTAGAAACTGGCCTCACATCACGTGGGGCATTCCCATAAGTGCTTCGCCCTCTGTTCCAGCAGTCATTCGACTCGATGGTGATTCGAGTCCAATGCCGCTGAAACAGTCGTCGACATTAGGGCACAACTCTGACCCTTGCGACAGGTTTCTTTGTTGTTCCGCCCACCCAGGCCGTCCTCGTAACTAGTTCACGCACAACGTCGGCCTGTCGGAACAACATGGTACCTGTTATCTGAGGTTTACGACTACGGGATTGTATAGATGATGTGCCATGAAGCTTCTATAAGAAGATAACCAGGGTAACTTCTGCGCCGTATGATGTGGATAGCTGGTCTATTTGTCTGTTGATGTTGGACCAGGGTGTTTTTTAATTCTATCACTGGCCTGTAGTGCTGATTTTGAGTCCGAGAAGATAACTATGTCTTCAGGTGTAGTAGTTCCTTTCTCGAAGTTCACAATGATTCGATTCTAAGCTTTCTCGGTTGCTAATATTTCTGCTGTGTAGTTAAAGCAGATATCAAAGTACGTTAAGTTGCTAGATTGCAACACATCTATAATAACACATCACTGTCTCATGGAAAAAAAAATTGCAAATGCCAAAACGACTTTCAATGATAATAAACAGCTACGATCATCCAAACAAACCCAAACATGTAAAAGTGAGAAGAATGTGACATCTATAGTCCATATTCCGTGTCATGTCAAGTCTACATTATTTGTATGGTGCTGAACCCTAAACAATGAACAAGAGTTTAGAAGACAGAATTCACGCCTGTGATATGTGATATAGAAAAGAATGGGTAGAATTTAGAGGATTTATTTTATTATACTCTGGTTTCCTATGTACTCCGTCGCAGTTAGCAAAGCGGCAAACCGCCTGCCGAGACTACCACTCATGGCACGTAACTCCGTAGCTTCAAGCTATGATCATCAGTAATCCTCGAATAAGTTCATTTTGTAAACACACCACGAGCCGGATTATAACGTACGACCTCCTGATAAAAAGTTGAACGGTTTAACCACTATACCACGGTTATTCACATTTAACCACTATACCACGGTGATTCACATTTAACCACTATACCACGGTGATTCACATTTAACCACTATGCCACGGAGATTGACACGTAACCACTATTCCACGAATATTAACACTTAGCCACTATGTCAGGGAGCGTAACAAGATACGTCATTGGCGATCTTACAGAAGTGAAATGTTGAAGATTGTAGAGAAAAACTAAGGTATAAGTGGGGAGAACATCAAGAGTTGGAAAAATTACAGTTTATCTGAGTGTACAGACATGGAAAGAAGAATGACGCATAGGTGATCCATTGCATCGTCATCGGTTGCACAAACGGCACATTATCAGATCGAACTTTCATAGACCTAGCCAACATGGTGGACATGGATGTGTAAACATTCAGGTCCTGCCCAATTTAGCTTCTGTGACTAGCTTTGCGAGCCCATAGAAGTATTTGTGCGCAAATATATTCAAAGAGTAATTTAGTTGGCTTTTCATTGTGCAATTCATTGTTGTTTTCGTTTGGAATACCAGTGATAATTCTATGGTTGGATGTGTGGAACCAAAGTAGTCATTTAGCTGAGGCTGAGACATGCTTGAGTAATACAGCAATGAATAAAAATCAAGAGCTAACTACATAGTGAAGAAGAGATACAAATCAGTTACGTTGAATATTTGAGGGTTGGGAACAAAACACAAAGAATTAATTTCGTTTATGAAGGGTTTCCAGATATCAGGAAAAAAAGAAACAACATAACAGCGGTGCTTAACAATTATGTTTTGATATGGAGCGGTGTTGGTGCAAATGAAAGAGCAAAACATAAGGAGTCGGTTGTTTTTTTGTTACATCAAAACAAAGGCAAAATTAATATCAGACGTAGAATACGTGTCAGAGAGGATAGTAAGAATACAGTTAATAGAAAGAGACAGAACAATAACCATAATACAAGTTTACATCACGTATGGAAGTTAAAAAAAGACAAATGATTTACACTATATTTCTATCAGCTGTGTGTTACCAGTACCAAACCTGTTCTCTCTCATCTTCACATTACAGAAAGATAGTGACACGTGAGATGAAATGGTCGAGGAAAGCTGCAGGTGTCACCAGGCTCGATGGATTACGAAATGAAGACATCAGGGAAAGAACAGATATAACACCTTGCACACTCATATAGAAAAACAACAGATCAAGTGGTTATGGCCACATTATGAGGATGCATCACGACAAAATGCCCTTACAGGCATACAACCAAATGAGATCTGGGTACAAAGCCAGAGGAAGACCACGAAAAAGATGGATATAAAAAAGACAGGGACATCTTAAACAAACACGGTCATAGCACAGCCGAGACCACACATCTGGCCTTGGAACAAAAGCTCGAGCTCCAATCACCCCTACTCTTAACGGCAAGACTGGATAACATACCACCTGGGGATAGACAATATACTTTCATAGACCTCGTAATACAGGTCAGAATCGGGATAACAAGTCAATTTAGTATATTCCTCTTCCCCATTGACATATCCTTAACATTTGATAATCGTTTAGTATATATCTATTCGCTAAACCCTTTGTTGACTTTTTAGCGTCAGAGGTAGAAGAGTTTTTTCTGGGGATAGCCAGTAGTACTAAGTATACTGTGAAATGTGTTGCCTCTTTTATCTCGGTGTCCCATCGTTTTCGAGGCCGGCCTCTCTGCCTTCACTGTAACTGTGTAGATGTTTAGTAATGGACCGTAATAATTTATTCAAACACCGTTAGGAATATGTCAATTATACTTACACGTGTTGTTGAGAATTTAAAGGGGAAAAAGAACAGTAACACTGTCACGTGCCACGCATGTCAACAGAGATGATTAACGAGGGTTAGGTAATGAGTCCTGAGGGTAATAAAAAAGCTCAGAGAAAATGTTCACTATATATATATATTGACTTTTCTCTGTTTATGCTGTGAGGAGTCTAAGGATTGAATGGCGATGGGTTTTCGGGTCTTGCACTCTGTATGTTGCTGTCTATTTTTTCATTTTGTATGTTCTTTCCGCTGGCCAATAAGGGTTCATTCTCGTTAGGTGGCCGAACCCTTTCAGTCTCTGTTTTTCAATATATTTGACCACTGATAATGTTCCAACAGTCCTTGTAATCTCCTCATTTCTCAGATGATCTCTTCTTGTTCTGTTTCTTGCTTTTCTTAGACATATCATTTCACACGTAGTAAGCTTTTTCTCTTGTTCTTTAGTTAGTGTCCATGTCTGACATTGAAAACATAATGTTGGGATAAATATTGAATTTATGATTTGCCTTTTGGTTTCCATTGTGATAGATGTATGTTTCAAAACTGGTGTAAGTAAAAACATACAACTTTTACTACTTATAGAACGCATGTGGTTGGGTCTGTGGGTCTCACCAATGGCTCATTAGAAAAACCACACACGTAACAGAAAACCTTAGTAGATGACATGCCGTTATATTGAGGTTATCTTCTTATAGAAGTTTCATGGCACGTCATCTATACAATTATGCTTCTCATGCTTTTATTTTGTTATTGCACTGTGTTTTTATATATGTATGCACCCTCTGTCGTTGAGAGAGAGCCAGAGATGTACTGCACAGCATTAGGGAGGAGGAAACTGACAGCACTGTATTTCCTATGGCTGAGGCCCATCATAGAGGCACAGTGACTCAGGACGTGACAATCCTTTTGACTTGAACATTTGGCTGCATGCCTGGAGCAATAGAGAAGTTCGGCATAACCAGTAGTCAATTGGTGGTGGGGAATGGGCACAGTGAACCATAACTTGGTTGCAGTGGCTCGGAGCAGTGCATAGGTTGAAACCTACCTTCCTGGTGATGTGATAGTTATTCTCTGGCTGTCCCGGGGTGAGCCGAAAATCCACAGATTCCCCAGCAATATAATGTCATTTTAATGGCATTTGGTCAAAGGGCATGAGTCCATGGACCGCTGGACCAGCAACCAACCAACTACTTATGGAAAATAAAAGACTAATAATTCGTTAACCCCAGGAATGAAAACAAAGGAGCAGGAAAATATAACACAAACACAGAAAATAGAACTTCCAATTAGCCAAATGAAATGTCGACAGTAAAATAGATGTGTTGACGAAGGCCCCCATTATTTTTTTTTAAACTCTCAGAAAGTTTCCATGGTAACAAGTGGAAGAAATAGCTGAAACCAGTACAAGATAGAAGAGATCTGTTGCGAATCGATGCTCCACTGGGATAGTAAATAAATAGTAACGAGTGAACAAAATTACGTAGTGAATACTCTTTGTATATTTCAAGAACTTCACAACGTTCAGTTGCTCAGTTCTAGGTCAAAGCCAAAATAGGATTCGCTATACGAAAGGCTTAAAATTGTAGCTTTTGCTGCAAATTTCTTGCACTAGAATGACTTAATATGTAGTTTCAGCGATGGCATATAGCATTTCAATACAGTAGACCTGCTGTAACAGTGCAGTAGCTATTTCAGTCGCCCGCCAACTAAGCCACCATAATTGATTTTCGTTTACGGAGTCACCAGTGGTTTGCAAAAACTCTCGTGTTCATTCAGATACCAAAAAAACTACAAGGGCTCTCATTGTGAGAATATGGCTGTCAACAATGTAAGACCTACTGAGTAATGGGAAATGAAACCGTTTTTAACGGCTCGTTTGACTATTCCCGCGATTTTCATTGGTCATTATAATTATATTTTGTGTGACAGCCAATAAAAATCAAGGGAATAGTCAAATGGGTCATTAGAAAGTTCACATTCTAGTGTTTTTCTCTGAGAGATTATGTTTGTCGCAGCATTGCATAAGTCAGGACATTCTTGAAGTATGTGCGCAGCAGTTCTGGTGTCTGTCCACATGCACACATGCCTGTGGTTCCCACCCCCCCCCCCCCCGCTAGATCTTGGGGTTTTGGTCGTAGCATTGAGTACTGGGGTGATTTTGGCCAAATATGTCTGAATCTGGAATAGGAAATCAGAACATGATTTTTGTACCAGGAATTTAGCCAACGGATGATAATTGTCGCCTTTAACTATTTTCGAGAGCAAAACTGTCACCAAAAGTCTCATGGAAGCGATGGAATTGCACACAACAATGAAAGTATGCGTTTTTTAAGGCAAACACACTTCCCTTAGGCCTACTGAAGACATATCTCAGGACATGACCTTATTTAGATGCAATATAATCTAGGGCTATTTTGACTTTCTTATGGACGACCTGGGTTTATTTATAAAGCGTCAGTGTGGTAACAGTGGTATTAATGTGACTGCAGAATCGGTTGTGTCCTGTTCTGAGTATTCTGTGCGAAGACGCATAGACGCATGCATCACTACAAAACACGCAAAAAAAAACATGTGGTACCTCTCCGCCCCTCCTCTTTGTAGAACAAAATACTGCAAATTTTATGCCACCCCCATCCATCGCAAAAAAGGTTATACCCCTTATCGTGTGCCTATCAGCGCTCACAGTTTTTAAATGATAGTCTGATCGTAATATTTTAGTAGTTTGTGACATCACTCTGCCGGCTCATTTCTATTAGCGAAATACTACCGTACCGATGCTAAACTAGCCTTCGATTAATAAGAACCTGCCTAACCCGACAATACAATCATGGGGGCGAGGGGGGCCTCTCAGTTCGTAGCGCGCATATCGATTCATACGGCAGTAATCCCTAAATCCATGGTCATCCCTTATCCTCAGATGCTCATTCGTGGCATAATTTAATCTCAGCTGAACAGAGAAGTACAGAATTTAGGGGGTTAGGTGGGTGTTAAAATTAGTATAACCCAAACCCTAACACCCCCCCCCCTTCTCCTAAACTCTATCCCTTCTTCTCCGATGCGCATTCGTAGCATTAAATCGTGGCATAATTTAATCTCCACTAAAATTAGCTAGTTTGTTTTGTCTGGCAACACGGTCTGCTAATGACGTAATTTCATTGACGGCACGATAACTGTGCTCACTATAACAAACTGAGAATTAACCTGTGCATAATATTAATTTCGTATACATTACGGGAATTTGCGAAATATGCGGCAGGCACGCGATCTAGGATAGAACGGAAAAAAAAGTTATGCTGCTGATTCATAACAACACACTTTAGATGGGAAAATTTGTAACGTTTTATGAATTAACGCGAACAAGTAGTTGCTTTCATAGACCACACAGCAGCACTCTAGATTAAAATTTCCAAGGCTGCCACATTGTTTCAAGGCTGCCACATTATTTCACGGCAAAATTCATACACATTGTTGTTTTTAAATGTCGCAAAAAATTTAGCCTTTTGGCCATGTTTGTATTTTGACAAATTTTAGATGTATCATTTTAAACAAAATTATCCTTTTAAGGTGATGAAAATATGAAACGTCCGGTCACATCAGCAAGTAATATATTTTTGTTGGTAGAATTGTTTTTGTCGAAGTTTCAGTCAAAATACAAGTAATAAACAGAACGCAGTTTAGTCTCCTTGCGAAATAATTACAATTAAAACTTCTAAAATGTTTCACTGTTAACCTCATATTATGTTTGCATTAATTTATGTGCACAATTTAGGAGTGTGGCCATTATTTCGCTGCGATGTTTACCTAAAATGTAGTCATAAACAATTCCAACTATCTGGCAAATCTGGTGTTCCGCAGGTTAACTATATGACCGTCTAACAATTGTGCCACTAGTATCTAGTTTAGTTTTCTGAATCTACACTGATGCTTTGTGGCAAACAAGTGGATGAAATGTGTCTTCCATCATACGACAAAGTGTATGCACACCGATGGTTCTCGTAGCTCCCTGACTTCACATATTAATATTCTGTCTCTCCTCAAGCGCCTGTTTCTGTTCGCGCGACTAGATAATTCAAAATTATTTTAATCGCAAAATCGTTTATTCATATAATCTTGTATCATTTAGATACCAGTAGTTTAGATTTAGTGTTTATGTTTTGATTTTATTATGCCTTTAGTGTCCACAAATAACTCCCTTACCCTTGATACCTACGAAGCTAACGTTTCTGATCTGTTACTGTCACGAACTCCTGCATGCCCAAGTCGATAAAACTACACAGTCTTTGTAGATTGGAATAAGCAATTGGAATAAGTGATGGGAGAAAGTGCTCTCCCTCTCCGGAAAGATCAGAAGAACGCGTAATTAGCAACTGATTGGGATACTGAGCTTATACACTTTTAGATGGAGGACAGAACGGCGAGCAGAGCATATATGGGAATACCCCCAGTGCTGTGACGCTTGTACCTAATCAAGAATCAAGCCATCTACCCACTCGCTCATGTATGAACTATTCATTTTAAAAATTAAACCTTCAAAAATGAACTGAGTCTTTTACCACAGCTCCCATTGTTATGCCAGGAATACATTTTAGTGCCGCCGTAACTATCTTCGTTCTAACGTTGACGGTTGTTGTGTGTAATTAACATTCTGCTCAACAATGGGTGACTTCCGAAACAAGCAATGCCGTATATGCGATCCTCATTTAATACCACTGCATTTTTACATATTTATGTTTCCTATTTTATTTTACTCAGTGTATCAGTCACCCGATCTTTTCTGGTAACCGATGAATGTGTTCATCTAGCCATTACGCAGACATAGTTTTCTGAGCATGTATAATTCGTACGTTTTCTTGTATCATTTAGAAAAATGTTTTATGACACAGTCAACAACAAGTTTTAGCACAATAGCATGAAACTTTCATCAGACACTATTTACTACAACTACAAAAACCCTCCCTGCGACTCCTTAACGGGAAACATATGCAGTATTTCTTCTTCTTCAGCGTTCATTCTCAAACTCCCGCTGGATTTCCTTTATAGCAGGACCATGGTCCTACTAGAATTCTAGCAGGATGTAGTCCAGAGAATGGAAAAGCGTTTTATCGCCGTTTTATTTGCGCCAATGGCCCGACACATCCGTCTTCGACGGATGCAGTTTTTGACAGTCGACTATTTACTATAGTTCGTTTACTAATTCATAAACATGGTTGGTAGCGATTTTCTCAAAAACTACCTGTTGGATCTTATAGATTTTGTTCACGTTTCTTGTGCGTTCATTCTCAAGCTCCTGAAGATAAGCAAGATACAGTGAGGAAAATCAAACGCTTTGTATCATAGTTTACAGCTTAGCTGCGGTATCTTCACCTTTCGGCATGACACATCTGACTTCAGCTGGCGTCTGGGTCACTGACCCTATATGGGAAGAGACAGCCAACTTCATCCCAAAACCTCATTAGCCACTTTTTACTACTTACTTGGCTGATAACCGTGTCGCTATTCATTGCTTCTCTTTCGGGCCCCGACAATACACGGGCGGAATACAATACCATACTCATTTTCATAGGATAAACACAGCTTCATTGCATACTCCACAAATCAGCATTGCTTCATATTAGAAAGTAACGTTAATTTTATGAAGGTTTGTAACAGTACAAGAAAAAAAGGTATAAAGTCGAGATGATAGTTGTCTGTTATCTAAAGACTAACATATCTTCTTCTTCAGCGTTCATTCTCAAACTCCCGCTGGATCTCCTTTGTAGCAGGACCGTGGTCCTACTAGATTTCCAGCATGATGTAATCCAGAGAATGGAAATTGATTGTGTCGCCATTTATTTTTTTGCACAAATGGCCCGACACATCCGTCTTCGGAGACAGATTAACATATATACTTACGGCATTCATTTTCATCAGAGCCGTCTTTACAATCGTCATCGTCGTCACATTTCCAGGCCATATTTATACATTTTCCATCTGTACATGCAAACTGCGTGGCATCGCATTCTGCACCTAAAATTTGAAACATATAAAATTCAAACATACATCTGATACTTGATTTAGTACACATGATTTTTGTAAAACATATCTGATACTTGATTTAGTACACATGATTTTTGTAAAGAAAGTAGTGTTGGGTGTGACGAAGAATAGCGGAGCTTGACAAAAGAAATAAACTAGGTATATAATAATATAAATGTAACAATTGAAGCATGTCGTGTTTAAGAATTCTGCTTTACAATAGTGCTGAATCTTAGAGCTTAGGCCCGTCTATAATACAGTCATAACACGGTCATGACAAAGGTCATTTCAGTGTTACGGTTGGAGGCTTACAATGTGGATGTTTCAATTGATTAGTATATTGTGTTTCAATTGTGATGTTTTTAAAATGTGCAAAGCAGTTTTGTTTTTCAGGACATTATTTAACTCGAATTTCTCTGAGATATATATTAATGTGATTAATGTAATTCCAAAAGATAGATATGGCCGTCACGCAAGGATGTGTAATGTCACCAGATCTCCTCTCCCTGTATATAGAGGATATTATGCGAAACATAGAAATCATTCCATGAAAAGTAATTAAAAGTTACAATCTGAATAATCTTAGATATTCTGATGATACAGTTCTGATTGAAGAGAGCGAACAAGAACTTCAAGACCTGTTACACATGGTAGTACAAGAAAGTGAAAACAAAGGCATCAGTCTAACAAGAAGAACATAGACCAAATGCCTGTTTCAAAGAAATACACACCGCCAAAATGCAGTATTACTATCAATAATCCACAATTAAATCAAGCGGATAAAGCCAAGTATCATGGCACAATTTTAACATCAGATGCCCGGTGCCCAATAAGATCAATTTGATTGTCCAGAAACATTTCCGCTCTTGTTATATAATCGTATCTCGTACATTCACTGACAAATTCGGATTTAAATATGATTGTTCTCGAAAATAATCCTGTTCTGAAGGCAGATGCATATCTACCTTTTTTTTCTCTCCTGAATTGCCATCATACTTCACTTCCATTACCACAATATCATAGAGATTACACACAAAAAACATGCTTCAGATATCATCTGTAGGTATGACAATCTTACATCTGGATGTTTGTTAATAGTTTATATAATAGTTAAATGGTTAATAATAATATAATAGTTTATTAATGTACTGAATAGTGGAATTTAAAATACCCTTAAGCGCTGATTTTACTATTAACATTTGTGGCGTATGATGCGACATGTATGTTTTGTTTGTTTGATAACCCCATGAATTGCGAGCTTTCTATGTGTAGTGGGGTGGTTTTTCTCAACTTTCATACCAATGAGACTTCAGCTTTCGGCTTAGTTCAACATCTATTGAAAGAGTCTTCTACTCAGAGGAGGTAAATAATGTGTGTAGATGACATGCTACAAAGCGTCCGTAAGACAGTATATAACGGTATATCATCTACTAAAAGATGGAAAAGAGATAATAAAAAGATGGAAAGAATACTGCCAAGAAATGTATAAATGTACACGACATATCCCAGAAGTAAACATAAACAAAACAGCAAAAGAACCAGACCCAACGATAGATGAAATTAGACACGCAATAAAAAATCTAAGGAAACAATGTTCCAGAAAATGATGGTATTACCACAGAAATGATACTAGCTGGAGAGTAGTTAGCGCAGTAATATACCATACTGCAAAAATGTGTGCTGCAAAATTTGGAAGAGTGGAACATGGCCCGAAGAATCGAAATAATCAATATATATATATATATATGTCCCTACCAAAAAAAAGAGATCTTCAATTATGTACTAACTACAGAACAGTAGCATTAATTAGTCAAGCGAGCAAGATCTTACTAAGAATAGGTATGAAAAGAATACAGCAAAAATTAGAAACTGAAGTTAACGAAGTACAAACAGGATTTCGGTCAGGCTGAGGCACAAAAGTTAATTTACTAAATATGAGAGTCATTATCGAAAAATCTAGAGAATTCAAATCAGATCTATACGTGTTTTATTGGCTATTCCTATGCATTTGATTCGTACGCCATCAGCAACTATGGGAACATACAGAAAACCAAAATCATGACAACAGATAAAACCAAAGTAACACCAACAATTAAAATATATATAAAACGGAAAAAGGGAAAATGTCGACAAGTTTGATTATCTGGGTGCAAATATAAACAACTTAGGTGATTGTACAATGGAAATTAGGAAAATATTAACGATAGCGATAACGAAATTAAAAGAAATTATAAATAATGGAAAAACGGTTATAAAGAGATAAAAGTTATACTTCTTAGATCATACATTTTTCCAGTTGCAACATACGGCTGCGAGGCTTGGACAATAAATAGAACAACGGCAAAAATAATATCGGCATTCACACTGAAGTGTTATATGGCAATATTAAGAATTTCCTGAACAGAAAAGATAAAGAACAGTGAGGTTTTGAGTATACTGAATATAAAGGACGGATGGCTGGTGAATACAATTTTACATAGAAAACTAGAAATATTTCGAACATATAAAAAGATACAATGGCATGGGAAAATGCGCATTAGAGGGCGGAATTCCGGGACGTAGAAGAAGAGGTAGACCTAGGAGATGGATAGATTTGACACAGGACAAAGTCGGGTTCAGGACATCAATTTCAAAGACAAGGTTCTAGAAAGAATATGTCACGTGATGATGATGATCTACTAAGGTTTTCTGTTGCATTGGTGGTTTGTCTAGTGGACCATTGGTGAGACCCACATCACCAGAGTTTGAAACACAATTCACAGCTGCTTATAAATATTGTCACACGCAGCGTGAGTGAATGTTAATAGGTAGGCAGTAATTTAAAAGCACTGATATATTTTAAAAATAATTATATGGAAATAAAAATGACAGTGCACTCAGTAAAAGAAAATTAGCGCTAAATGTACACATTAAATCATTACAATTATTTCCAATCTATATGTCTTTAGTGTTCATAATTGTGAATATGATAATTAATTTGTAAATATATTATATACAATTCACCATCAACTATTGTCATACAGTTAAATATTTCACATACAATTCACCATCAACTATTGTCATACAGTTAAATATTTCATATACAATTCACCTTCAACTATTGTATTACAGTTAAATAATTCATATACAATTCACCTTCAACTATTGTCATACAATTCAATAAATATAAAATCTTGATTACATCCACTATTTACTTTAAAAGCCAGCATGCACTGTTGGGCAAAAATACCTGGCGAACCTTGTATAAATAATAATAAATAATAAAGATAACCGTGTTATAGCACGTTTCACTAACTATGCCCAACTTCAAAATAATGTATCTCAGCAAACACATATAATTGAAAATTTGTGTGTCAATTTGAAATGGTATAGATCACCATAATTTTTTCCATTAAAATGTAGTATTGGCTTCAATTTTTGTTTATATGCGATAAAGAGCAAAAGTATATTTCTCAACACACATTTCACACACTTTTTTTTAGATGCTTTACAGTCATTTAGTCCTATAAGATGTCACTTACTCATGATTATTTTATCATAAAATTGCATTATTTTGTACTATTGAACACAAGACAATCGATGTTTAAGGTTGTATCGCGCTCAAATTCCATGTGAGAAGTGTTTCAACAAAAAATGTGTAGATAGTATGTAAAATAAATCTACGAGTAAAGTTTATGTTATTATAGCAGATCACAAATAAAATGTTTAGGTATTTCTGCAATGCAGTTACTCGATCATTTAAGAAATCATCTTCAACAGGTAATATAAAAAAATATGGGGACCACATTATTGTAATAGTAGACACGCCTATGCCTATAACTCACAGAATCTGTTTCTGAAGCAGCAACATTTCTATTCTTGATACACAATAATTAACATGCCGACAATTATCAAAGAATGTGTTTCGTGTATAAAAACTGGACATGACACACACATTGTCTATTGTCTTTCCCCAGGTGAATGATTGATGGTCGCATTCACACTTGCCGTTAACCGTAGGGGTGGGAGCTTAAGCTGTCGTTCCAAGACCAGATGTGTCGCCGAGGTTGCATTTAGTCCATGTTTGTTCAAGGCTATAAGACGCAAACATATAAAGTATACATTTATTGAGTCTAACCAAATATAACATCATATGCAAACATTGGGATTAATACGTTCGATGGTTAATCAGATAATTACATTTGTTTGAGGGAAAAGCTAGTGAAACGTGCAATAGAACTTCACTAATAGCTTCTGTAGAATGGTTAATAATAATCAGTGGCGAGGCTTTTATACAAATTAAACGAAATTGCTTACAAATTACAAGTTGATTATGTGTTTTGTTTGTTTTACAAAGTAACAATGTAGTATAAAATTATGTCAGTCTTCATTTTAAATGCGTATAAATCTTAGCAACATTAGTAATTGAACAATAACTCATTGGGGTGGAAGGGGCCGCGGGACACACTTCTATCTATGACAAGTTTTAATACTTTATAAGCATCTTCTTCTGCCGCTTACAACTCGCATGTAATATAATGTATGCGATTGTGATTTCTTCACAACAGGAGAACAATCATGCCATCTTGAAAGAAAAAGCGCTGTAGGCATTCAGGGACAGAATTTGAAATAAGTGATTTTGTTAACTGTTACGAAGATGTCTTCGTATAGGCCTATGCAACGTACGATAACCAGAGAGCGAGCATGTAATTGTGTTGTGGAAAATGTGCTATTCCCTAAATATTTTGATGCCAAAATTTTCACAGATAAATTTAATTTATTTAATGATTAAATTGTAATATTTGTCACCGAAAGAAATGTGGTTCATAGCCGCGAGGTTAGAGCGCTGGTATCAGATGAGAGCGTTTGGGTTTTTTAAAATAGTATATAGAATACGCGTTACATGTGGGATATATGGTAAGTAAAAATATAGTATGGTGTGATAAAGTAAATAATTCTGGATATATAAAGATACACATGAAATATGGCAAAGCCCCAGGTCCAGACAATATCACATTAGAAGAATTAGCAGCTTTAGATGACTTTGGAGTTGAAATAATCACAAAATTGCTGAATGACATATATAACAGCGGAAACATACCCGATGACTTAATGAGATCCATATTCATAGCATTACCTAAGAAACCAGGGACCACCGAATGTGAAGAACACCGTACAATCAGCCTCATGAGCCAAATAACCAAAATACTTCTCAGAATCATCATGAAGAGAGTGAGAAACAAAATAAAATCAGAAATAAGTCCAGAACAATGTGGATTTGTAGAAGGCAAAGGCACCAACAATGCGATTTATATATTGAGAACACTAATAGAGAGGTCTATAGAAGTAAAAACAGATCTGTACCTCTGTTTTATAGACTACACTAAAGCTTTTGACAAAGTTAAACATAGCGAAATTATACACATGCTAGAGAATCTGAACATTGACAGCAAGGATTTAAGAATAATCAAGAACATGTACTGGCAACAATCAGCAGCAATAAGAGTAGGAAATCAATTTGGCCCTTTTCAACAAATAAAACAAGGAGTCAGACAGGGATGCGTGCTTTCACCAGACCTGTTCTCTCTATACAGTGAAAACATATTGCGGGCAATAGTAGATATCCCAGGAATATCAGTGGGAGGACATAACATAAATAATTTGAGATATGCGGATATTTGAGATATGTTCTGATTGCAAAAAGTGAGGAAGACCTTCAAAACTTAATTAAAGTAGTAGTCACAGAAAGCAAAGAGAAAGGCCTCTTCCTAAATATCAAGAAAACAGAAGTAATGGTTATTTCAAAGAAACAAAATAACACACCTTGCAAGATCATAGTGAATGATATAGTATTAAAACAGGTCCACCAATTCAAATATCTAGGTACAATTATTACAGCAGATGGAAGAAGTTCAACAGAAATAAGATGCAGAATAGGACAGGCAAAAACAACATTCAGAAAAATGAAAAATATACTGTGTAATATGACCTTGTCATTAGAGGTGAGAAAGAGAGTTCTGCAGTGCTATATAACCCCTATACTAACATATGGGTGCGAGTCTTGGAAAAAACAACATTCAGAAAAATGAAAAATATACTGTGTAATATGACCTTGTCATTAGAGGTGAGAAAGAGAGTTCTGCAGTGCTATATAACCCCTATACTAACATATGGGTGCGAGTCTTGGACAATAAACAAACTGGAAAGTGGGAGATTGGAGGCAACAGAGATGTGGTTCTACAGAAGAATGCTGAGAATACCATGGACTGCCAGAAAAACTAATTTAGAGGTGTTAAAAGAGTTAAATGCGAAACGGACCTTAATCAAGAATATAAGAAAAAGGCAATCTTCTTTTTTTGGCCACTTCATGAGACAGGCAGGTTTAGAGAACATAATCACAACAGGCAAGATTGAAGGCACCAGAGACAGAGGGCGACACCGTGAGAAAATATTAGACAGTTTGACAACCTAGCACGGCAAAGAAACAACAACGACTTTGATACATAATACTGTGGATAGAGAGCTGTGGAGAGCCATGACCGCCTACGCCACCCGGCATGGCACCTGATGATGATTATGATATAAAGATATTCATATATATATATATATTTAGATGCCTGTGGATAAAGTCGATATTGGTGTTGTGTTTCCTATTATTGCTAATAGATCTGAGGTCACACTTCACCACTGATCAGAATTATTTTTTAAGCGCAATATTCCCGTAGTTAACCATTGATCTCTGGGATGGAACGGTATCTAGTAATGTATCGGCTACAGATATACACATTTTTTCTCGCACGTCATTTTTTGCAGTAAAATATTGAGAATACTGTATTCTGTAGACAGCGGAAAAACTAATCAATAAGTGCTAAGATCCGCCCGTGTATTGCCGAGGCCTGAAAGGGGAGCAAAGAATAGCAACACTGTTTACCTTCCACGCATGTCGTAAAAGGTGACTAAGGAGGTTATGGGATGGAGTTGGCTGTCCCATCCCATATAGGGTAAGTGACCCAAAGCCATGCTGAAGTCGGATGTGTCAGGCCGAAAGGCGCAGATATCGCAGCAATGCTGTAAACCATGACACAACGCATTCCGTTCTCCGGACTACATCCTGCTAATCTGCAGGAGTTTGAGAACGAACTTAGAAAAAGAAGAAGAAGAGTGCTAAGAACATTAACCTGGAAGACGGTTGGTTTTGTTATGTTGTTTTATGACTTATTTTGGTTAACACGTATACCTATTTTTGTTTATTTTGATATTTGCCCTGTGTTACCCCAGCCACCCATTTCCTGTTTAGGATTGCTACCCGACACTGAAATTTTATCCCCTGATAAGAAAAATTAGGTTTCTCTACTATATAAAGATACAACTATATTTAGAAACTAGTAATGGAAAGCATTGTTCAGTTGCTGGTAACAAAGAGAAATGACTTTCCAAAGTATTAAACATCTTGGTGAGCTCACCGAGAATCGTGCGTTTTTCTGAACGTTCATTAAGAAAACTTCCCTTGAAAGAATATGTGACCTGAATGAGAATGGGTAATGTAAACTGTCGACCTCTAACCTCGAACTAGTTGGGAGAGGGGTTGGGATTGCGAGACTAACTCTTTTAACTTCTCTATCACTAAAGTTTACAGTTATTGATATCCTATTCAGACGTAACAATCAACACATTTTTTTGCCTGTAGTGATTTTCTAGACAATATATATATATAAATTTATATAAATAAATATATATATATATATATATATATATATATATATATATATATATATATATATATATAAATTTATATAAATAAATATATATATATATATATATATATATATATATATATATATATATATATATATATATATATATATATATATATATATATATATATATATTATATATATATATATATATATATATATATATATATATATAGCAGTTCAGCATGTCGCCATTGCTTTTCTAAGTGTCTAGATGCACAGTTGCATGCAGCGGAGTTTCAACATAGTATATTGACAGTCCAAGATGGGCAGTGTAACCTCTCCGCCACAGAGTCAGTGAGGTTTACAGTACTATATAGCCAAGACCAATTTTAATAGCATTAAGGTGTAAGAGAAATACGGTGTTAGCATGTACTTATATATGTCAAATAGCACGCTAGGAGTGATGTGGTCAGCAACACGAACATTACTTTCTCATAGTCGTTCAACTAACTTTTTCCCGAGTCTCGGTCAACGTAGAAACTGTGTTTGGGAACATGTCAGCTCAACCGGATATCTCACCATGAACGACGTGACTCAAAACACTGCACTAGTGTTTGACTCAATGAGTAATAATATGGAATCAATAGTTATAATTGTTTTAAAAATTATTTTTTTAACGCAGTTTTACACACGAAGACCAACAGCCGACTTTTCGATCGAAATGTTTTTATGAAGATGAGGCAAACTAACATGATACAGAAGTCCTCCAGATAGATGGCGACATGACTGGCCAGAATTTATTTTGTTGTACTTGCGTGTCTCCGTTTTTCTGATGATTCCGTAGTCGTAATCATTCGTTAATAGTCACCATGTTGTTTCGACAGGCCGATGTTGTGTTTGAACTAAAAGAATTAATGAGCAATGCTATCTCTGACAGATGTATGTCCGTATGCAGTCAAAATGGCGGCTTGCTTTTTCTTGTTGTAAACAATGTACCACTTGTTGGAGAGCCGCGCGCTATTTGGTGTTAGAATCGCGGTTTCTCTGCTTAGGATTTTCTTCTACAGGAAAGGGGCGAATTGTATATGAACCATTTTTGTAAGTGGAGGGCAGTATAGCCTCATCATTAAGTGCCGTCTCCGCAGCGAAGTTTGGCTGCAAGAGACCTCCAATATACACTGTCTATTGTTTTTGTGGTATACTCTACTAGACTGTCACCTATCCATCTTGTGATGTTACTCTCTCACTTGTATTGCCTACCTCTTGCTCGCTTCTCTTCGACATCACCCTCAAGTAAGGTCTTCAACAAGATTACCTGTCTTGTAATGTGCCCAAAATATTTTATTTGCTTGATCTTTATTTCTTTTAATAATTATTTCTTCATATTAAGTGTTGCTAGAACCTCTTTGTTTGTTTTCTTCTCCTTCCATGATGTTCTCCCTATTTTTCTATATATCCACATTTCAAATTCATCAATTCTGTCTTCTAATTATTTGTTTAGTGTTCATGTTTTGAGGCCCTACATTAATATAGAATAGATGTAGCATTTTATAATTCTCAATTTTAGCTTGTTTGTAATTTGTTTAGATGTCAAATATTTTCCTCATATTATTGACAGTACTTTTAGCCATTCATATTCTCCTTTTAACTTCTGTTTCACATCTGCCGTCATTTGTGATTATTTGTCCAAGATATAGATAATGTTCTACTTGTAGTTTCTCTCCATGTATTTTTATATTTAGCACCTGTTCTGTGACTTTGCCGGTTTTTGTTTTCTTAATGTTTATATCCAGCCCATATTCTTTACTTGATTTATGACTTGATCTATTAGTCTTTGTAGTTCATGTTCACTTTCTTTTAAAAGAGCCGTGTCATCTGCATATCTCAGGTTGTTTATTGTTTTACACTGATCTTGAGTCCTGACATTCCTACTATATGTTTAAACATATTATATAAATACGGACTACGATTTATTAGATATTTTACAAGGGACATCAAGGAGTTACCGCCTGATACACATACGAACAACTCCAGCGGGAATATCTAAAAAAAAACACAAAACAAAAACGCATCTCCAACTCGCTGTGCAATATATTTAAATACGACAATCAATACAAGGTAACTGCGTGAAATGTAACAACAATTGTACTTACGTAAAACACAGGTTTATATAATAGCTTCACTCAGACAGGACGGACTATAACTAAAACTAGTGGGTAATGATGTGCACACAAAAAAAGACATACAGATTACAATACACAAATTGTATTCAATGTTTCAACCAGAAGGTCTTTATCAAGATACACACAAAACATCAAAAGACGACGAATGGAAACATTATCACAACATACAATCGTATCCAACGGAAATATTATATTTCCATATTTTCGTTGGATACGTTTGTTTGTTGTGGAAAATTTTTCCATTCGTCGTCTTTTGATATTTTGTGTGTATCTTGATAAAGAACTTCTGGTTGAAACGTTGGATATGATTTGTGTATTGTAATTTGTATGTTTACTTGTGTACACATCATTACCGACTAGTTTTAGTTATAGTCCGTCGTGTCTGAGTGAAGCGATTATATAAACCTGTGTTTTACGTAAGTACAAGTGCAATATATTTAGAAATCTCAGACATAAAAACAACATTTGAGCCAATGGCCTTACAGTTTGTGGACAATCTATACATGAGTGGTTGGAATAACAAAGAAACCTGTCGCAAGGGCCAGAGTCGTGCCCTGATGTCGACGTCCTTTTCGGCAGCATCATTTTTGGAATACCATCTAGTCAGAAAATGCTGTCATCGGCGTATTAATAACCGAAGATCACATAATCAACACCTAATTGGGATTTTAAGTCTACATACAATTAAATGTTTCTTACAGCTGACGGGAATTGAACCAGGTCTGTTCTAGCAGCACCCAATCGCTTTGCAACACAAGTAAACAGGTTTTCCGTACTTTGACCAATCACATCCCCTAAAAAAAGATGTGGCCCGGTCAAAACTTTCAGCCTGTGTACTCAAGTCACTGAGAGCAGACCAATCGAAAGAAGGACTTTTACAACATCAACGAACATCCCGTTACAAGTATTAAGTATCCTCAGGAACACAAACAAAGAACATGCATATTCGTACAATTAAATGGCCGCTGGTAGCACCTATGGAAGTGACCCATGTGCTATGATGCTAGTTTCTAATCAAGAATAAAGACAACGAAACATTACTTTTGTATCTGCATTGACACAATGCGTGGTCCTTAATCATTATCGCCAAGGGTCCTATAAAATTATAGTAAGTTAGGTAAGTAAGGTAAGGTAGGCAAGTACATATGTATTTATATATTATATACTATAATTTGTTTTTGCTGTAAGGCGTTGCAAGATTGAATGACCATCGTTTTTTCGGGCAATGGTACACGTTTGGTCGATTGATATGCAGTAATATTGTGACGTCTCAGAATGTTGTTGACTCCTTAAATCCACCAACTTCTTGGTCTTCTCCCTGTTTCTTGCTGTTTTTCATTACTGTATGCCATACATAAATTCATTTTGATTAATCTATCCGTGTTTACTTGTTTGCTGGAGTGAAACTACACGGGTGATCGTCCTGATTTGGAGCGCCAAAAGAAAACCATAAGGACGCCACAACTGAAATGAATATAGTTATTTAAAGGGGAATTGCATGAGCTTATTCAACGTGCCAAAATACAGTTTATGCGCTGTCGTCTTTTCTTTGGTTCGCAAGGAACATGCTTATATCTAAAGGTTTGTTTCTTATTAAATTTGACTGTCTTGTAACTCGTACAGGGGTCCGTATAGTTTGTCTTCCACTGTTGTTTCTCTGGGCCAGTGTATTTGCCTCGGTATTTCATATTCAGGGCATTCCTGAAGAATTTGCTCTGTTGTCTGAAGTGTCTGTTGACATGTAAGCGTGGCCGTGTTGCCAATCTTGTCTTGAACTTTATATACATGTGGCTGCAGAGTTGGTTGTGTCCTGTTCTGAGGAGCAGAATGACAACTTGGTCTGTTCATAATTTGGTAGTCATCTTCGAGCTGGCTTTCTAATTGCATTAATTATCTGTTTCTTCTGATGGTATGTTATTGACACATCTGATTGATCATTGACAGCTCTCTCCTTAGTCTGCTTTCTCGGTTCAAGGTATTCCACAATCTGACAGTATCCACTGCATAGATACTTTACGCTGATTGCTTAGCTCACTAGTATTTGCAGATCTGGTAGTTTTCTGGATTTGAGAGCTAAATATCTGTCAGGAATATTACACAATATGAGCAAAGATTTGTGCTAAAATATTTTTCTATTCTCACTGCCTAGTAATTATGACATTATTTTCCCGTTGTTACTTTAATTGTATGTAACACTGTTTGTGTACTCTTTATATATATTCCTGCTCCTCCATTTTTCTCTGCTGACCCTTCTGTATATGCTCTTAACCATTAGTCTTGTAGATATTCGTATAATTCAGTGGACAGAGTAACGGTTTTACGTTGTACACGACTATGTTTATTCTCAATGAAAATTCCTTTCATCGCTGTTTGGATATGTATAGATAATCCTCTATCCTCTCTCCAATGGGGTTTGTTCTAGTACAGACGTTAAGGGGCTGTCAACTTCAGGCAAGTCTGAGATCAACAGTTTTAACAATTAGGTCCCTATATCTTAAGCAAAATAACGTTTGAAAGTAACAATTATAGTTTTAGGAAACAACAGTAAAGTCTAACTTTAGGAGATAATTGTATAGATTTAGAAAATATTAATTACAGTTTTAGGAAACAACAGTAAAATCTAACTTTATGAGATAAAGGTTAAGTTTTAGAAAATATCATTGTTTGTTCTATAACTTTAGAAAATAACATTAGACCTATTGGCCTACCGTTAGAAGTACAAACATTATAGTGAAGTAAGTCAATTTTTCCTTTGTCCACGCCATTGAGGCGTATTAGGGAATACGGAGTTATGCCCGTATTTTTTCATTGACCCTGCATACCTGGGGATGAAGTGGTCAACATCAAGCCCGTCGCCTTCACTTTCCCAGAAGATCTGGTAGGTCTACCCATTAACTTAGGCTGGGTTGACCTAGGAGTCGTTGGTGATTTAAAGATATTTCCAGTTGAACTGGAAATTCAATGTTATCATCATATGACACTCTTTCCAGAACGTAGTCTTCATTATAGACCTTCTGAACAGCTCGCGCTCTAGGGCTAGTTGACTTGCCTCCTCCAGGGACATGTTTAAACAGTCAGATATATCATATTATTCTTCCTCAGCGTTCATTCTCAAAATCCTGCTGGATCTCCTTTGTAGCAGGACCATGGTCCTACTAGATTTCCAGCAGGATGTAATTCAGAGAATGGAAATGCGTTGTGTCGCCGTTTAATTTACGCCGATGGTCAGATACATCCGTCTTCGGCGTAATATTCAATATTATAGTTTTAGTAAATAGCACTGGGGCATATAGGCCTAACTATGAAATATTAACAATATAGTTTTGGAAAATATAAACAATTATAATTTTATGAAATATCTACTTTATAATTTTAGGAATATTCAAATTATAACTTTAGGAAATGTGAACATTATAATCTTGGAATATGCCGCTATATCAACAAAACTTAGCTTTAAGCCTTTAGAGAAATATGCCTAACAATTCAAATTCACTTATCATTATCATTATGTTTACTGGAAATGAAATAGCAACATTGTAAACTTATGAGAAATAACAAGTAGGTCCTACCAAAATTATAACTTTATGGAATATCAACATTAGGATTATTAGGACTAGGTCTCCTGCATTTTAATTTTTATGAAATAGCATTTCATTAGCATATTCCTAGCTCGAAAAGTAGGCTTATTACTAATGATATATATACAATGCTAGAACTGTGCAGTCTCCATGATTATTATAAACTTTAGGCTATATAAATGTAGGCTAGACTTGAATTGTATGTGCATTACAGACCTATGTCTACTTATATTATTTATGACAATATAATTATAAAAGTAACTTACTTGTTGTGTCGGGCTTGACACACACAACGCAGAATAGAGTAAGCACAAAGTAAATCCACTGCATTGTTGTCAACGTGTTGTCTAACTGATCCCTTCAATACTTGCAGCAAGCACATTCGTTTAAAAAAAAAATGCCTTGGCGGTTGGTAGCTAGTTCAACCACAAACTTGCGAGGATTTCTAAAACTGACGTGACCTCGATGAATACATACTTTAGCTTGTGGTAACCATGCTGTTTACAGCAATATGTGATTGAATAATTTTAAAGTGAAATAGGGGCCAGGCCTACAACATAGACGACGAGAAACCAACTTATATATAGTACAGTTCGGCTGCTGGATGTAACGGATCCACACTCAACGAATAATTCAATATAAACAACACGGTTACTGAAGGATTAATACCTACACATTTCCACGCAGTGCGACGCGAAACGGTAGCACGTACTGTTTACCTTAGTTGAAAATTGAAATGAAGCTTCTCGCGTGATGTTCACAACAGTAGTCAAATGTGAGATGAGTTAACGTAGCAATATACCCCTTGTTCTCACTCTCTGCAGGGTAACAACGAGCGTGCATACTTTATTCTGTTTTAATACGATTATGCGAAATTTGGAATGCATATACAACGATGTGTTCGCTTAGAAAGACGTTACACTTCTCCGTGGGGTGTCCTATTAACAAATTTGCATGGTCAATGTAACAACAATGGCCATTGATCGTTGTGAAGAAGCCTGCTGCAGACCCATGCATGTGTCCCAATATTTTAAATTAAAAAGTAAATCTTATGGTGATGTATGTTCATTTCAACCGCGGATGTGTCCAATTCGATTATATCATAGCTTTATTGCCGGCTCTAAGATAAGGGGGGGGGGCGGTGTTTGGGATGTTCAACACCACCACCCCTTAGCAAATATGAACATGACTTTTAGTACTAGGGACTAGTCAAAAGATCGATAAAAATCCCTCCTTTTGCGATCTTTCCAAAAAAGTTCTTCAAATTTACACGCGAAAACGAATGCATAACTTTTTAAAAAGTAAAACCCCCTCCTTAAGGTACTCTTATCTACGGATCTGGCTTATGGCCATTAAAACTGGTAGGTCGCCGTTCAGGAAATTCTGTCACTATATCCTTCTATGATATTTTAATTGCAGCTTGGTGACATATGGTCGTAGTCATGAAAAGGACTTTTTTGTGCAATTTGTGTTCCAATGTAAGATGAGGTATATGATTTGTGTTCCAATATAAGGTGCGTTATGTTCCAATGTAAGATGAGCTATATGATTTGTGTTCCAATGTAAGATGAGCTATATGATTTGTGTTCCAATGTAAGATGAGCTATATGATTTGTGTTCCAATGTAAGATGAGCTATATGATTTGTGTTCCAATGTAAGGTAAGTTATGTGATTTGTGTTCAAATGTAAGATGAATTATGTGATTTGTGTTCCAATGTAAGGTGAGTTATGTGATTTGTGTTCAAATGTGAATTATGTTATTTGTGTTCAAATGTGAATTATGTGATTTGTGTTCAAATGTAAGGTGAGTTATGTGATTTGTGTTCAAATGTGATTTGTGTTCAAATGAGAGTTATGTGATTTGTGTCCAAATGTGAGTTATGTGATTTGTGTTCAAATGTGATTTGTGTTCAAATGTGAGTTATGTGATTTGTGTTCAAATGTGAGTTATGTGATTTGTGTTTAAATGTAAGGTAAGTTATAAACAAGCGGCATAGAACAGTTTTCCCATAAGTGTTCAGTTGCCTAATTAATGACTGACCAGAAACGGCATGACTAGCGTCATCCCGCCTCTCAGTAACGATGTTGCCAGTCTTCGAGCTTCTCAGAGCTTAAGTCTTGGTTACATATTTCCGTGTGGCTTGGTGAACCATGGGAGTAACTCTACTATTTTAAACTACAAGTGAATTTAAAACCAGGACGTCTGTTCGAAGACGAGCGAGTGATTTACACCTTACACTACCGCGCTTCTAGAGTATTTCAAGTATTAAAAAATAGTGGTTTTCAGCATTATCTCATCGTGGTCACTTTTTGATGTGCACATTTACGTGCTCCCTACCTTCTCCAGAGGAATGCTGCGATGTGGAATTGAATTACATACTTTCTTACTATCCACACTGTTATTTCCATTTTACATGTTTAATACATATATTTTTAATACATTTTATTGTTTTCTTTCTACAAATAATTTCGGAAAGTGACTTTCTTTCTCATTTTAAAAACGTCCATGGTCACTTGTTTATGTGTTTTAGTGCCCCTCCCTAGCCACCACAGTAATAAGCCAGATTGAAGACCATTGATCCCCATTCCCCATATGACCACAGAGATTTCCTGGGGGCCACAGAGAAAACTATTGATATTAGAGGAAACATTGACCCGCCTAGGGGACCACCGAAATGTGATCGTTATTTAATGAGATATTTAGTTATATATATATATAGATTTTGAAGAAAGTCAGCAAGCTTTTTTTAGGTGGGCCACAATAGAAAAAGTTTCCATAAGGGGCAGCCAAAAATATATTGGGAACCACTGATCAACACACAGATTTTAAGAATAGTTCGTTGAGGAAAGACGGCCGTTGCACTTATTTATTGAGCAATTTGCAACTGATCTTCTATTTGTATACTGGGTGTCATAAAATTGTTTCAATCTATCTATAGGTAACAGTGTCTTGTTATCTTCTGTCCTGCCACATTATCTGTAAAAATACATGTCTGGTTCCGAGAGGTTATATGAATGTAATCTGGCATACGTTATCTCGTTTCAACTTGTATATTGGAGTGGCTTTGATGATTGTTTCAGCTACTCTATTTGTTCTTGGGGTTTGTATTTCATGCAGCACCTGTATTTTATTATCAGCTTAGTCTTTTTTCTTAAGTGACCTCTCTACAACAAGAACTTGCTATCGTGAATATATGTTACTATAGTTTTTTATGTCGTTTTATAGTTATCTATTCCGATTATTTATATAATAACAATAAAATTTATAATCCTAAACCTGTTTTGGGATTAATTATTCACATTGGAATAATCAGTACAAACAGCCCGACAAACATCTGTATCTTCGGACAAGTGTGGAAAAAGCACTCACTTGAAATTTTTGTTTTTATTAAGTCAGGTTTCGAACTCCCTTTTCTCCTTCGATCCTCACATATTCCATGTAAGATGACACGTGAACTCACTATGATCCAAATAAATGAGTAAATTCGAATTGTGTCCATGTCTACACTGTGCAATAGAGGATTAAGTTGGATGTTAGTTGAAATTTGAGCAATGCGTGTATTCACCATAGTTTGCTCTTTTCTGTGATAAACTGCAAAAATCATATTTTCTACTAATTGTCTAAAATCTAGAGGTGATTTCCTAAAATTCAGTCTCGGAAGAAGCTATGAGATCAATGTTATTGGCAGAGAGTTGATTACAAAGTTGCCGACTACAAATAGATGTTTGATAATATTCTGGTTTTTTTTTCTAAGAACAAGATAGATATTGTAAAGTATTGGAGATAATATAGATCTTATTCAGTTATTATGATGTGCGTTTGTTTGAGAACTCCATGAATTGCGAGCGATTAGATCTTACTTCCTATGTGCAATGGGGGTGGTTTTTTTAGCTTTCTTTCATACCCAGGAGACTTCAGCTTTCGGCTTAGTTCAATGCCTATTGAAGAAGCATTCTACTCAGAGGGGGTCTATAATTGTATAGATGCCATGTTACAAAGCTTCCATAAGAGCCTCAATATAACGGCATGTCATCTACTAAGGTTTTCTGTTGCATGGGTTGTTTGTCTAGTGGGCCATTGGTGAGACCCACAGATGCAACCGCTTGCGTTCAGTTATTGTGATTAATAAAGTTACATATCTGCAAATTGTCCTCTCAATGTATATTTTACATCGCACGGTTTCTTTATTCGAAGATTCGGTTTTAGGCAGATTGAGGCAGTTTATATGGCATAGAAATACTATGAGACCAAATATCTGTCAACCCCTCCCCCCCCCCCTTTCTACGGTGGACTAAAAAATCGACATGGATCACCAAGAGACAAAGAGTCCGGAGGTGGCATCATAAGAGACAGCACATGCATGTCACAACAGAGAGAAAAAATATTCTAAGATCAAGAGGAAAAATGCTACTGAACATTTCAAGCACATTTTGAAGAAAGCAAAAGTACCCTCCCCCCCCCCCCATCCACCCCCCTCCCCCAAATTTACAACCGGAGAATTTTGTTTTGCATGGTCGTAGTAAAACAGGATCTGCACAGTTTTTAGAATTTGTATGAAAAATGAATCGGTCGGTAAGCTGATCGAAGATTGAGCATATGAAAGACAAGTCAGTAAACTGATTGCAGATTAAGCATTTGAAAGACAAGTCGGTAAACTGATTGAAGATTAAGCATATGAAAGACAAGTCAGTAAATTGATTGAAGATTAAGCATGTGAAAGACAAGTCGGTAAACTAATCGAAGATTGAGCATAGACAAGTCGGTAAGTTGATCGAAGATTGAGCATAGACAAGTCGGTAAGTTGATCGAAGATTGAGCATAGACAAGTTAGTAAGCTGATCGAAGATTGAGCATAGACAAGTCGGTAAGCTGATCGAAGATTGAGCATAGACAAGTCGGTAAGCTGATCGAAGATTGAGCATAGACAAGTTAGTAAGCTGATCGAAGATTGAGCATAGACAAGTTAGTAAGTTGATCGAAGATTGAGCATAGACAAGTTAGTAAGCTGATCGAAGATTGAGCATAGACAAGTCGCTAAGCTGATCGAAGATTGAGCATAGACAAGTTAGTAAGCTGATCGAAGATTGAGCATAGACAGGTTAGTAAGCTGATCGAAGATTGAGCATAGACAAGTTAGTAAGCTGATCGAAGATTGAGCATAGACAAGTTAGTAAGTTGATCGAAGATTGAGCATAGACAAGTTAGTAAGCTGATCGAAGATTGAGCATAGACAAGTTAGTAAGCTGATCGAAGATTGAGCATAGACAAGTTAGTAAGCTGATCGAAGATTGAGCATAGACAAGTCGGTAAGCTGATCGAAGATTGAGCATAGACAAGTTAGTAAGCTGATCGAAGATTGAGCATAGACAAGTTAGTAAGCTGATCGAAGATTGAGCATAGACAAGTTAGTAAGCTGATCGAAGATTGAGCATAGACAAGTTAGTAAGTTGATCGAAGATTGAGCATAGACAAGTTAGTAAGCTGATCGAAGATTGAGCATAGACAAGTCGGTAAGCTGATCAAAGATTGAGCATATGAAAGACAAGTCGGGACTTGTTCTACATACACTCGAATGGCTGCTGAAACGGAGAGCAGAGAACATGGAAATGTCTCGAGTGCTATGATGCTATTTTGTAATCAAGAATCAAGTCGGGACTTCTAATTACTGAGAATGGAATGCGCTGTCATGATTTACAGCTTGGCTGTGATATCAGCGTCTTTCGACCAGAAACATCCGACTTCATGAACTGTGGGTCACATTTACACTCTATGGGATGGAGCAAGCAACCACATCCCAAAATCTCCTTTAGCATCTCTTACGACATGCATGGCAGATAACAGTTGCTATATTGTTCTCCCCTTTATGAAAACATAAAAAACCCCACTTATTCTATCTGATTCTTGTGCCATGGATTATATTCATAATATTGTTCTGTCTTCACACTTGACAGTACATTATGGATGTCAATATCAGATAACTACCAGATTTAGATTTAGATTTATCCACGCTAAGTTATAGAATTTACGTCTAACTCTAGGTATGGCTTATTCAAATCTGAAACTTTTCTGTGAAATCTGTATAACCAAATGTTGCTAAAAAATCATAGAGCATTTTGACATCAGACAATCATTCATCACAGTAGCCTTACGCACATATACGGGTATATAAATACTGCACGATTAAAAGATGTTCACACTCTCCCAAAGGATGAACACAACAAGTTGATCAAACATATACTTAATTTGTCAATGGATAGTGTATTTTATGAATGATATCCCCATCGAGGCCAGCTCCTTGACGTGGAGATGGGGCTTAGTCCAGCCAGCAGAGGCTGGAAACTAAGACTGGCCGGGCCCTCCCACATTCGGGCAGGACCACAGTCTTGCCTAGCAAGTAAAGGTGCTGAAGTCAGCGACATTTGGCCAGAAGGCGCACCGCAACAATCAGAATGTCATGCATTATCGCACATGAATGTCTATATCTGCATTACCCCGTTATGGTGCTAACCCTGTGACGACTCACCAGGCAGGAGTAGCACCGGGCCCTATACCTCGAAAGGGCCCACCCCATACGACTGGAGGTCCTCTTCGATTGCCTTGTGGAGCCAGGAGGCACAAGAGTAATATCACTGACCAACAAATATTACCAACCAATGAGACATCACTTACAATAATGCACTGGAATGCTGAGGGTGTAAATAGCAAAAAAGATGGCTTTAGCAAGAAATTAGAATTAGAAAACACCCTTCACAAGGAACAGGTCAGCATTTGTTGCATACAAGAGACACACCTCAGCAAAGATGTAGCCTTTACAATTGCAGGTTATCAGTGCTTTAGAGCTGATCGAGTAGACAGAAGAAAAGGAGGTATACTAACTCTAGTCAAAAATAATATCAGCGCACATCAAACTGAGCTATACATGGAAGGAGCAGAATATCAGGTCCTTCAACTAAAGACCAAGAACACAGACTTCAACCTATTAAATTATTATTGTCCAAATGACCAGTCCCTTTCCCTGGACACAATACCGTACAGAGGAAGACTGATAGTATGTGGAGATTTTAATAGTCACTCACAAAGCTGGGGTTATGACCACATGGATAAAAGAGGAGAAGAACTTGAAAGCTGGCAAGACGATAAATGTCTTCTATTGCTTAATAAGCCAAAAGATCCTCCAACATACTACTCAAGAGCATGGCAAACCACTTCCACGCCAGACTTGGCATTGTACTCAGCAGACCTAAACTGGGAAATCAATAGAACAGTGGGGAAGCAACTTGGAGGTAGCGACCATCGACCAGTCCTCCTTAGTATTAAAAATGAACTCACAGGAAATGCATGTAGCCTTCCAAGATGGAATTATAAAAAAGCAAATTGGGGACTATTTAAACACCGCAGTAGTGTTTTAGCTGGACAAATAGACATGGAAGGAAAAGACATAAACGCCATAGTCAAAGAGTTCAATAAATGTATTCATCAAGCTGCCAAGGAAGCAATACCAAGAGGAGCACGCAAACAATACAAGCCATACTGGAGTGAACAACTAGAACTGCTGCAAGAGGAATTAGAAAAAGCACGGACGGAAGTGGAAAATAACCCAAGCCAGGAACATCACAACAAACATCAACACGCAAAAGCCAAATTCCAAAGAGCCAAACTAGAAGCTAGAAGAAAGAGCTGGAAAGAGAAAACAGAATCCTTAAATTTTGAAAAGGATGGAAGAAAACTGTGGAAACTGGTCAAACAACTAAATGATGAGGGAACAGGAAGAAGCACAAACATAACACTCGTACAAAATGGCAAAATGATTACAGGAAAGCAAGCAGTAGATAATTTCGCTAGGATATTTGCTCAAGACTGCAATATTGAAATTAGTCCAGAGAAACAGCATACAGTGCGGAGCGACCAAAAAAGTAAATTGGAACATGCTCAGACTAGCATCAGTGATGAAAACAGTGCAGATGAAATTATGGATACATTGTTCACATATAGTGAATTAGAATTAGCAGTCTCTAAACTAAAGCTAAATAAGTCCCCAGGAATTGATGAAATATCAAATGAAATGATAAAGAATCTAGGAACAACAGCCAGAAGGAAACTATTGGACATCCTAAATATTAGCTGGACTACTGGGAAAATACCACAAATCTGGAGAGAATCAATTATGGTCCCTTTGCTTAAACCTGGAAAAGATGGAACAACACCAACTAGCTACAGACCAATTAGTCTTACAAGTTGCCTGTGCAAAACAATGGAGCGCATCATAAACCTAAGACTAAAATTTCACCTGGAAAGTAGAAAATTCCTTGCACCACAGCAGGCAGGTTTCAGGCAATGCTACTCCACAGAGGATCAAACCACATACCTCTCACAGGAAATTGAGGATGCTTTCCAAGACAAAAAATCAGTTTTAGTGGCATGGATTGATCTACAGAAGGCCTTTGATAAAGTATGGAAAGAAGGATTGCTTCAAAAAATGAGAAACTACAAGATATGTGGAAATATGTATAGATGGACGAAAGCCTTTCTTCACAATAGAAGAGCCAGAGTACAAGTAAATGGCAAAAAAAGTAGGAAAGTATTACTACGCCATGGAGTGCCTCAAGGAGGAGTTCTATCACCCACTCTTTTTCTCATATTTATCAATGATCTAATTGAAGAAATACCCTGTGGAACTAAGGCAGCACTATATGCAGATGACTTGGTTCTGTGGTGCACACATGAGAGCGCCATGGTTACCACAAAAATGCTTCAGAGAGCCATGGACATTTTGACTAATTGGGCTGACAAATGGTGTGTAAGTATCAATATAGAGAAGTCAGCAACAACCCTTTTTACACTTTCACCAAAACAAAGAGCAGGAAACATCTATGTAAATAAAACTATCTTAAAGGTAGATGACCAACCCACTTATCTTGGTGTAACATTTGATGCCAAAATGACATGGAAACATCATATCAGCAAAGCAGAAACAAAGGCTAGAAGGAAGATAGCTATACTAAGAAAACTGAGTGGGACAACTTGGGGAGCTAATGAAAGAATTCTAAAAAATGTATACCAACAAGCCATTCGACCACACTTGGAATATGGTTCTACAGCATGGAGTTCATCATCAAACACTACACTACAAAACCTAGATAGAGTACAGAACCAAGCACTTAGAATCATTACAGGCGCAATGAGATCCACACCAATCATAGAAATGCAGAATATCGAAGGGATGCAGTCATTGAAAGAGCGTAGAGATACTAAAATTATAATTCATGGAGAAAAGTTTCTTTCCCACCATAGTCACCCAATGAAGGAGAGATTCCAGAATCTATCACAAGGACGGCTTAAAAGAAGCAGCTTCATACACCAGGCCAAGCGTCTACGTAGACAGGTATCGGATCTACCAGAGGTAACAATACCACTGACATCTCAACCAGAACACACCCCATGGGAAAAACGGACATGCCTACCAGTGACCATCCAAACAACAGTAGCAGGTGTGCATGGGGATGAACATCAGAATAATCTGCAGAAAAGAGTAGCAGCTCTCAGTTTCCTTGATGATGTTTACCCAAGTGATCTATGGACCAGAGTATATACAGATGGATCAGCACAGAATGCAGTAAAAAATGGAGGAAGTGGTGTATATGTAGAATACCCAGATGGCACCACTGATACCACTTGTATACCAACAGGGAATTACTGCAACAACTATGACTCTGAAGTCAAGGCTATTTATACAGCTGCAGAGAAACTGTTAACATTGGACAGGACCTCACACCCTGTTGTAATACTTACAGATGCAAGGTCAGTGCTAGAGGCATTACAGTCCAATAAACTTCCAGAGTTAAAAGAGGTATTGTCCATAGTACAAAATAGGTGTAGAGTTATACTGCAATGGATTCCATCACACTGTGGAATAGCAGGAAATGAAAGAGCTGATCAACTCGCCAAGGAAGGTGCTAACATGCAGCAACCGGATGTACCAATCAGCTATCACCAAAAGAAATCCATGATAAAGGCACAACGAAAGCCTAACTTACCTCCACGGGATGACTACCACCTACTTAACAGACAAGAACAGGTCATCATATTTCGACTGAGAACTGGACACAATAGACTAAACAGCCATATGTATACAAAATTTAAAATTGGCACAACAGCAAAGTGTAATTGTGGACAAGTCAACCAGACTTCAGAACATATCCTTCAAGAATGTGCAAACTATGACACATTAAGATGCACATACTGGCCTTCTGATACACCAATGAATGTTAAACTTTATGGTACAAAACAAGAAATGGAAAACACTGTCCAATTTATACAAGAAACAACACTGCAGATATAGACATTATTAGCGAACGAAAGAAGAAGAAGAAAATGAATGATATATATACATTACTATTGTGGTAGGGGTACACAAGGGAACGAATTGCTCTAGGCGGACCCAGGGTTAGCAGATAACCAAGATCCCAAATGTACCTTCACGCGGTGCACCCTGGAAACAGAAATACAGCAGCTCGAGCTGATTCTGGCCAAATCATTTGGGGATCGTGTCCAAGAATGTGGAGGTAGCAGATGGAAAGAGATTTGACTGCACAAGAGACAGACAATATCTCCGACACCACCAGCATCACCACATATAGCGACACTGTCGACATACAGTGAAGCTAGTCAGTCCAGTGCGAACATTGGAGGGGCGGCCAATGTAAAATGCACGTGAAGGTAGATGCATGGCGAGAGACAAATAGATTTCATACCGAGTACAAATAAACAATGAAAGGGCAGAACAGCGCTAGAGGGCAGCGCGAACTGCAAATAGAAAGTGAAAAGTCTATAGGAAAGGGGAACTACAAGCTCCGTCAGCTCGAGACGAGCATCTAGTTACCTGTGTTCCTCACAGGCAGAAACCCAGACCCATTCATTGGCGTTTGGTAAAGAAAGAAGACCTAATCCAACTCTAATGTCGAGCCTTTCTAAACCGGAAATATGCTCGCTAAGAGAAAGGGTTCTGTACCAGATGGGCTTAGGCAAAAAAGGGACAACGATGGTAGTCCTGGTCCAACTGTACTGTCAAGGTTTCCTATACCGGAAGTACACTTGCAGAGAGAAAGGGTTCCGTACCTGATGGGTTCAGGCGCTATTGGGACAAGGACGATCAGCTAGAGAACGCCTTGTTCTCAAACGCGTGGTGTGAGACTCGAACTTGGACATGGGGTACACGATGTCGGTGAATGACACCTCGGCTAAGAGGGCGAAAGAGACAGGGCCCAACTCCTCTGTTGAGTACTTCCCCGTAAGGAACCAGGCTCACGGATGAGAAACGGTTCAGTACCCAATGGGCACAGGCACAGAACGTCCAATTACACGAGGCAAGTTCATAGACAGTGGAACACCTCGTGCGAGTCAGACGAGAGCAAAAATCGTCTGGGCGAAGAGTCGCCACTACGCGTGCCTGGAGACAGATATAGAGGCTGTCACAGGCTAAGGGTAGCCCACCCGAATTGTCAAGGCATGCCGAAATCGGATGTGCTAGGCCTACAAGGCACATAACGGTGGCACAACGTAATCACGCTCCCGGCGGAAATCGCACGGATATCCGTGATGGTTACAATGGAGCGAACGCAAAACAAACAAACTGTTGTGGTAATTTATCAATGTTATTTACGCAACCTCGACTCATTGTTCACTGTAAAAAAATACACTTAATAGTCAAACCAACCATGCAACAGAAAACCTTAGTAGATGACATGCCTTTATATTGAGGTTATCTTCTTATAGAAGCTTCATGGCACGTCATCTATACAATCCCGTAGTCGTAACCTTCGATAACAGTTACCATGTTGTTCCGACAGGCCGACGTTGTTCTTGAACTAGTTACGGGCACGGCGTGGGTGGGCGGAAGAACAAAGAAACCTGTCGCAAGGGCCAGAGTTGTGCCCTGATGTCGACGTCTGTTTCGGCAACATTAGACTCGAAACACCATCGAGTCGAGTGGCTGCTGGAACAGAGGGCGGAGCACTTATGGGAATGCCCCACATGTCGTGAGGCCAGTTTCTAATCAAGAAACACTTAATAGAAATGAATTGAAGCTATGTTAGTTTTCAGATATCACGTACATAAATTTGACTATGTTCCGCAAAAAATTATGAAATTTTTAGTGAATTTACCATCACAAATATAAACCGTATTATTATTTTAATCTTTAAACAATTATGTACCGATATCTACTGAAAGTAAAGAGCTTTACTGCAGTTGCCCATTCACTCACCTACTGAAAGTATTGCTTACAACACCACATATAGTCAAATTAAAATTAATTTCTTTAAATTCACCGTGACCTTAATCTTCTTTGTGATTCTTCCATGTCACAGAAAACAACCTACACCAACTTCTAGATGAATCAAAGGGAAAACGAATCAAGCGTGGCAGATCATGGATGGCAGAGGCCAAAGACACACTGCGAAAAGTATGTGAATTTGAATAAATAGGAAAGGGCAGTGAATAGGTGGGTATACACTGAGAAGAAATCACTGACTAAAGTGATAATGCAACTAGATAAAGGGTGTCTAAAATGGATGGAAGGACGTCAGGGCTCATGATAGAGTGCACGAACTCGCCCAACTACACTCAAAACCACAAAACATAGTTATATAAACAGATGGCCCAGTTAACAGAAACACAAATAAAAGTGGTTGGGGTTTTGTTGCCTACAGAAATGGCGTGAAGTTGGTTAAGAAATCTTCAGCATATTCCACTGTCACATCGAGTATGAGAATGGAGATAGAGGGAGTTACAGCATCACTTAATTGGTTGATAACTGATACATCAACACACTTGGTAATACTCACAGACTCTCAAAGCATGCTGCGCAAGATGGAAAAGTTCATGTTAAGAAAAGAATGGTGGGACTTATTGAACAACTCAGTTGTCCAGAGCATTACATGGATATACTGCCCTGGCCATGCTGGGGTCAGAGGAAACGAGGGAGCCGACTTATTGGCAGGCAATGCGGCAATAGACAGAACATTGCTGAGAAGAGATAAAGCAGACGTTATGAAGGCAGTAATAAATTCATTTAAGGATGAAGATGATGGTAATGAGGCTGAGAACGTACACATACAGAGAATGTTAGAAATGAAAGTATCTAGAGGTGAAGGAGGGAAAAGTAAATTTTTTGGAAAGACCCGAAGATCACACAATCAACATTTGACCGGGACTCTGAGTCTACATACACTGGGATGGCTGCTGGAGCAGAGGGTGGAGCACTTATGGGAATGTCCCGCGTACTGTAAAGCCAGCTTCTAATCAAGAATCAAGAGAATTAAACGTGTTTGTTTTCTCATTAATCTTGATTAAACTTCAAGTATTATTTCGATTGTCCATTTCTCTATCAACTGTAATTATGAGTTGCGGTTGCAGGTTATCATCAGCACACACTGGACAGGTCTATAGGTGCTCCGATCCCCTTCTGAATAAATCTATCAGATTGTATGTCTGACAGTTTCAGTGTGGTGCTGATGTATCAGTATTGGTATATCTATTCTGTTTCTCTTTATGAGTTTTTGCAATATTTACACCAATCTCACGCAGTCTTCAGAGCGACTATTATTCCCACTTGAGAATCTTCGGCGAGGCCCCTTAACGACCATATTCTTCAATAAAAGACCTCAACTAAAACGTAAACATGACCTGGGGTGGGGTTTCCCGTGCGATATATTGGTCGGTTTTGGCTATTTTTGTCATGCGACTCCAAGTATATAAATAATGACCATCGAGTATTTCGAGAATAATGGAAAATGTCTCGAATGGGGTCATGTTGAGAGATCTTCTATTGAAGAAGGTGGAGTCAGGATACAGAGCCAAGGGCAGACCTAGGAAAAGGTTGATAGACAACATCAAGACCATCCTGAATAAACATGACTACACTTTAACCAGAGCAACACACTAGACTATGGAACCCCTACTCGCAACGGCAAGTGTGGAAGCTACGAGAACACCACCTGGGGATAGACAATAGACAACTCTTGTTTCTACAGTAAAAAATCTTATACCCAGAACAGTTACCGAGAAAAAAGACTACATCTCACACTAATTGAAGAAAGAAGGCAAATGAAAACAACGATCTACTCTGCATATCACAGAAAATACAAAGAAATCACCAAGAAAATAAGGAAGAATACAAGACAGGACAAAAATATACTGGAGACCTGCAGCGAGATAGAGGAGATGAACAAAAAAGGAAGAAATGTTCAAAGAGATGAGAATTCTAACAGACGACATCAAGCCAGGACTACATGGTAAAAAATTGAGAGAAAAAGATATCCTAGAAATATGTAAAGAATACTGTAAGGAAATGTATGAGGAAAGCCACAGAAACACGGACAATAACACCCACAATAGGTGTGAAATAGAACCAGAACCAAGTTTAGATGAAGTCAGATGGGCCATTAAAAACCTGAAGAGATGGAATCTCCAAGGTGTGATAATATAACTGCTGAAATGATCCAGGCAGAAGAAGAAACCACCATCACCATCTATCACACACTTTGCACCAAGATCTGGAAAAGTGAAGTTTGGCACAAATAATGAACACGATCAGTCTACATACCACTACCGAAGAAGGGAAATCTAACACTATACACCAACTACAGAACCATTGCGCTGATTAGTCACACCAGCAAAATACTACTTGGTATCATCATGAAATGATTACAACATAAGCTGGAAGAAGAGTTAAATGAAGCACAGGCAGGTCTCATACAGGCCAGAGACCATATTTTCAATATGCGAAACATCATAAAGAAATGCAGAGTTTAATATCAATATCTACACATGTACTATGGGGTGCAAAGGGTCTCGCATTGCTCTCGTGTGGACGCAGGGCTAGCAGATAATCAAGATCCTAAAATAACCTCCCCGTGAAGCACCATGTTAACAGAAATACAACTGCTCTTGTATTCCTGGCTAACACTTGTAGGCTCGTGTCCGTGGATGCTGTAGATGGAATGAGAATTGCCTACCGAGAGACAGGAAATATCTCCGAAACCTCTAGGTCATTATATCTAATATATGCAAGGCATCTATGCATTCCGACGTGGCCGGCTTAAAAAGCAGAAACATTGGAGGGGCGACCAATGTCAATGTCCATAACATACAGTGTCCTTACGTATACAGATAGAATCTGGAAAAGGTAGCACGATAGAGGGCAGCGTAGTGTACGCGAGTCGATTTAGTAGCAACGGAGCTGCAGTGATCCAACGCGAGACTAACTGACGTTAGTGCTGTTTATGCTCTAGAACATGCAGAAGCTCTCATGTCCATCACAACTGACACCATTTAAAGTAGGAGTTATGACTCAGGTATTAGATACTTCAACTTGAACATGCACTCCTGGGTATGGAAGAAAGCTTTGAATACAACTTCCCATTGCACACAGGACAAGCCTTTAACAATTGTCGGGGAGCGCATTGATCAAATGTCTGACCGAAGCAGTGTTGGGACTCAGAATCTTGACACTGCGGGCAACATAGAGTGGGGTAGCAAGTCTCTAACGACACTGCAAACCTAACCCAACTCGACTGTAGGCCGTCGCACAACACGGCTCATACAGAGAGAATCGGGTTCAGTATCCAAGGGACCACTGTAAAGCTCCTCGTCCTAGATTCGTATTTTACCGACCTCTTTGGGTAATATACGCAATGACGAAGAGTCAAAATACACACAACGCGCCTGGCGCTGGATTTGAAGGCCATCTCAAGCGAACGGGGCGAGTGCGAAAGAAATGCACAGGTCGAAACCCAGACCACCGATGTGTTTGGCAAAGTAGCACCTCGTCTTGGAAGGTGTATCAACTCTGAGTCAAATTCAACACGGCTCATATGGAAGAAATTAGGTCTGTGACCTAGGAACACAAAGGGAGATAATGGAATGGTGTTCCTACACGAGGAACAACTCACTGGCTGCGAAGCGCATCGTCAGAGAATAGACAAACAATGGGTGACCCAAACAAACTATTAGCTCGTCATGTACCCCCCCCCCCCTTCCTGAGTAGAAGGCTCCTCCAATAGACATTGCACCAAGAAAAGTGAAGTCTCTTGAGTATGAAAGAAATCACAGAAACCTCCTCAATGTATATTGGATGTGGGGTGCAAGGGAAACTCACTGCTCTCGGCGGACACAGGGTTAGCAGATAACCAAGATCCCAAATGTACCTCCTCGTGGTTAACCCTGGAAACAGAAACACGGCGGCTCGTGCTGATTCTCCTTAAATAATTTGGGGATCGTGAATGTGGAGGTAGCAGATGAAAAGAGATTTGACTGCATAAGAGACAGACAATATCTCCAACACCACCATCGCCAACACATGCAGTGGCACTGTCGACACACAGTTACTCTAGTCAGTCCAGTCAGATCAGTGGAGGGGCGGTCAATGAAATAGGCACAAAAAGGCAGATGCATGGCGAGAGACAAAAAGTCAACATACTGAGTACAATAAAAGGGCACCACAGAGCTCCAGAGGGCAGCCCCAACTGCAAACAGAAACCGAAAACATTCCAAGGAAATAGGAACCAAAGGTTATGTTAGCTTGAGACAAGCTTCTAGGTACCCGTGTTCTTTACGGGCAGAGTCCCAGACCCAATCGAGAGAGCTCGGCAAAGAAAGAAGACCTGGCCCAACTCTAATATGAGATTTCCCATACCGGAAACATGCTCACGGAGAGAAAGGGTTCCCGTAACCGATGGGCTCAGGCAGCCCTAGCCCAACTCTTCTGTCGAGCTTTCCTATACCGGAAACATGCACGAGGAGAGAAAGGGTTCAGTACCCGATGGGCTCAGGCACAAATGGGACAAAGTCGTTCAGCTCGAAAACACGCCTTGCTCCCAAACGCGTGGTGAGACTGGGACTTGGACGAAGATTTCACGATGTCGGTGAACGATACATTGGCTAAGGCGAAAGAACATGGGTCCAACTTTTCCCTCACCGGAACCAGACTCGGGAAGGAGAAAAGGTTCAGTACCCGATGGGCACAGGCAGTATAATTGCACGAGGCAAGTTCACTGACGGTTTGAACATCTCGTGTGAGATAGACGTGAACGACAATCGTCTCGGCGATGAGTTATTACACATCCGCCGACAGATAGGCAGGTTTTCACTGGTCAGGGAAACCTACTACCCGAATTAAAGGCATGACGAAAACAGATGTGCTAGGCCTCGGACGTTTCGACCACACAGTGAGCCAACCTTGATGCAAATAACACAGTCCAACTGTGGAACTTGTAGCACAACGTACTTCATGCTCCCCGGTGGAAATCACACTTTATATTCGTTGTGGTTATAACAGAGCGAACTGAGAAGAAGTACATAGGAAGTAAGAGCTAATAGCTCGTAACTCCTGGGTTTCTCAAACAAACAAACACATGCTTTAATGACTACACCAAAACATTAGATTGTGCACAATATCAAAAAGTTTGGAAAAACATGCAGGACATGGGTATTTAGAACATTCCTAATAGCTTGCATATTCCCAGTGACATTATAGAGGTGTGAATCCTAGGCAATCCTAAAATAGCAGCATTTGAAATAAACTGTTACAAAAAAATCCCCAGAATACCATTGACCAAAAAGATCAACAATATAGCCATCGTGACTATCGAGAATCATCGTGACTCCCCAGTGGCTAATCATTTTAACAGCCCGTCACATCATGGTAGCTCTGATGTCTCTGTAACCGGTTTGTTACGTTGTTATACCGGTGACCGGCAACGTCAGTCCTTGGAATATCGTCTCATTTGTCTTATGGGAGTCTTGCAACCAAACGGAATGAACATTAATCACCGTTTTGTTTGAGTTACCTACCTTTTCTTTATACCCTCTACTCCCGTATTGCACTGGTTCTTGTAATTATTTGTCTTTGTACACTTTCGTGAATAATTATTATTTTTGTGTTTGCCGTTCTTCTATATCAGTCCTTTATGTCTTCTTTCGTTTGTGTATGTCAATATGTGATTATTTTGTACTCTGCCATTTTGTTATTGTTAAATCATTTACATATTTAGATTTTGATTTCCTCGTTTTTATTGCAGTTGTCTCTTCGATGGGTGCCCACACATATATAGTTATTTGTATATGCATTTCGTTTTACATGGTTCTATGTATCCACACAATTACTTTGGGCCACACATTTGTATGTATACATATGCAGTTGTTATAGCATTATCTTTATGTGAACGAACGTTTATATTTACATTAATATATGTATATGTTTCTATGTGTATGAATGTTCATGTTATTATTTATACGAGAAAGTGTTTATGTGCATGAATGTTCATATTTGTGTATACATATATATATGTATATTTATGTGAGCGCTTTTTTCTGTTAATGCACGTATCTCCATTCTGTGTCAATGTGTATACCTATTCTGGTGTGAGCCCTTTCCTGTGTGTGGATACATTTACATGCCTGTGCATTTTGTGTGGGTATCCTTCACACATCTGTGTCCATCTTGTTATGTGTTTATTTCTTGACTCTTGGTGTGTGTTTACATTTCTATGTATGTTTAGGTTTGGTTTTATATATATGTTTATGTCTATATTTGGTTTCACATTCATTCCATGCGTTTTCAAATGTTGATTCTTCTTCTATCCTTCCTTCCCCAAACCCACTCACCCCACAACCTCATCATTACTCATCTATCATTGTCATATGCCATTCTTGTTGGCGTAGGTGACCATGGTTCTCTGTTCACAGTATTGTTATCAGGATCGTTGTTTCCAAGCCTTGCTAGGTTGTCACATGAATATTTTCTCACGTCCCCATCTGTCTCTGTTCCCTTCAGTCGTGCCTGTTGTGACTATGTTCTTAAAACCTGCCTGTCTGATAGAGTGACAAAAGGGGTATTTTTCTTATCTTTTTCTTTTATTATTCTTGCACTCATCTATAGTGTCTCTAATTTCCCACTTTCGGTTTGTTTATAATGAATGCACGCATTTTCACTTTGACTAGATGCGTTGCCATCCCTGCGCTATTATGGAGACGAGGGCTTGATGAAATATAGACATCTATTTATTTTTTTATTTTGTCGTTTTCTGTTGTTTGTCTCTTGAAAAAGGTTCAATTTGAGCCGATACGTTGAGAATTGTCCTGTTTAGTTTTATTGTATGTTTTTTTTCTTTAATATATTTTTTATTAATAGGCTAGGTAAGTGTTTTAGTAACCTTTTTACATCATTTTGCATTACTATTTGTTCATTAGGTTACTGCGGCACCATCCACTTTGTCGGACACCCTCTGGCCATTTGGTTATTTATAAGAAGAAGATGGGAGCAAGACATCATAGATCACCTGAAAATGACAGTAACAGAAGAATAAATAGACTAGCCTAACTCAAGATCGACAGAAGTTTCGAAGGGGTGAGATGACTGCTCCATCCTGTTCGGGATACGCAACCTGATGATGAATCGTTCTGGTCATTGATTAGATAAAAAACTCCCACTCACAGATGGCGGATGACTTCCGTTTCAACTTTGTAGAGCATGTTCGTTGAGTCACTAAGTATGCATGCACGATAATAATTATGTGACATACACCCTGACAGAACCTCTGATACAGCATTATCTCCATCGTAAGACTGCTCATAGTTGTAGTGAGGCACAGCCGGTTTCATTGACAGTTTGTACCGTACTATCTATTTATGTTACAAGAAGATCTATTGGCCCTTGTAGTACGAATACGGATGTTATATGTTTGTGTTAATATGGATACTTCAATACTTGTACGGGATGTTCGGTGTTGTTGTAATGATCCTTGTCTCAATTGGTCCGTTCTCGGTTACTTGAGTACACAATTTGAATGTCTTGACAAAATCGCATCTTTTTTTTTTTTGAGATGTGGTTAGTCAAGTACGGAAAGACCCGTTTACTCTAGTTGCCAGGCGATTCGGTGCCGTTACAACTGAATTGGTGCAATTTCCGTTGGTATCAAGAAGAAAGAACAGAAGAGTTGGAATTTGTAAATAAATGTAGAAGAATGATATAGATATAGTTGGAATTAATGAAAGTAGATGGACAGGAGCAGACAAACCTTCAAATTGAACAAAAACAATACGTTTACACTGATAGGACAGACAACTATCATTCACAAGGCGTCGCTATATTAATGATAATCAATGCCAACCTATGCCTGAACATTTAGTTCAGGGTGCAAAGAATATGGCCACTGCCTTCTTTCGCGGTATGTCGTAGGAGACGACTAAGGAATGTTGGGGGATAGTCTGACAACCCGTTACCTGGAAACTATCATCGTCAAAATTTCTCCCTTTTGTCTTCTATCAAATAATCTCCATGGATGACAAGCGAAGCGATGCATGCCAACAGACATTGCCCCTTTGTGACAGACTCCTAGGAGGTGGGAAATTCTAGATGTACAGTGGAATCCCGTTATAACGAATTGGTCGGGTCTAACAGAATATGTACATTATAACCGAATTTCGTTATATGCGGTTATGACAATTATTAACATGCCACTTGTTACATCCCTTGCGATCACTAAAGTATTATTTTCTTTGTGCAATGTTTTTTTACATGACATGATGACTGGGTTGATTATGTAATAGACCGTCCATTGTAAATCCACCTATCAGAGACAAACAAGGCACCTCTCATTACAGAAGAAGAACAAATACATCGAGAAGCAGAACATTTTATGGAGGTACTGAATAGACCACTACCAGCTTTCATCATCATCATCACCAGCTTTAACCTCAAAAATGAGATCGAAACAAACATATCATTTATGTTAGTTTCATGTAAATAAATTTACACTTTATGAGATCAAACGAGAAGTTAGAAAACTTAAAAATAATTACAAAGCAGCTGGGGACGACGAGATTAGTGGTGAAATGTTGAATTCAGCTGGCGACGACGAGATTAGTGGTGAAATGTTGAAGTCAGCTGGCGACGACGAGATTAGTGGTGAAATGTTGAAGTCAGCTGGCGACGACGAGATTAGTGATGAAATGTTGAAGTCAGCTGGCGACAACGAGATTAGTGATGAAATGTTGATGTCAGCTGGCGACGACGAGATTAGTAGTAAAATGTTGAAGTCAGCTGGCGACGACGAGATTAGTGATGAAATGTTGAAGTCAGCTGGCGACGACGAGATTAGTGATGAAATGTTGAAGTCAGCTGGCGACGACGAGATTAGTGGTGAAATGTTGAAGTCAGCTGGCGACGACGAGATTAGTGATGAAATGTTGAAGTCAGCTGGCGACAACGAGATTAGTGATGAAATGTTGATGTCAGCTGGCGACGACGAGATTAGTAGTAAAATGTTGAAGTCAGCTGGCGACGACGAGATTAGTAGTAAAATGTTGAAGTCAGCTGGCGACGACGAGATTAGTAGTAAAATGTTGAAGTCAGCTGGCGACGACGAGATTAGTGATGAAATGTTGAAGTCAGCTGGCGACGACGAGATTAGTGATGAAATGTTGAAGTCAGCTGGCGACAACGAGATTAGTGATGAGATGTTGATGTCAGCTGGCGACGACGAGATTAGTGATGAAATGTTGATGTCAGCTGGCGACGACGAGATTAGTGATGAAATGTTGATGTCAGCTGGCGACGACGAGATTAGTGATGAGATGTTGATGTCAGCTGGCGACGACGAGATTAATGATGAAATGTTGATGTCAGCTGGCGACGACGAGATTAGTGGTGAAATGTTGAAGTCAGCTGGCGACGACGAGATTAGTGATGAAATGTTGATGTCAGCTGGCGACGACGAGATTAGTGATGAAATGTTGATGTCAGCTGGCGACGACGAGATTAGTGATGAAATGTTGATGTCAGCTGATGATACAACTCTTTTAAAGATGCTTGCTAATCTAAATGAGGTATGGAGGGATGAAAAACATCGTTAACAATGGAAAGATGTATAGTAAAATTACCACAGAAATGTGATCTTTCTGATTGTAACAATTGGCGAGGAATTACTCTGTTGTCAGTGACAGGACAAATAGTATGTAGTGTGATGCTAAAGTGACTGACGGAAAAATAATATTGAAAATAAGACGCAATAGCTAGAATTTGTTTGTATGTTATATTTTTGGGATGAGATTTTTCCAAATTTCCATAGAGTAATTAAGTTCTACAGAATAAGGATGCTAACTTAAAACGTGTGCAGAACTGTAAGGTATGTCCTATGGCAGCAACCTGCCGTTGGGGATGAAGATAACTCTTCATATACTAAGCTGCAGCAACTATTTGGCGGGTGACCAGTTCCCTTCCTTGCTGTTTTTACCTCCCCTAACTTATTCGTAAGGTACTCATTTATAGCTGAGTCGACTGGAGAAGTGGTCGTGTCAAGCGAGAAATCACGACCCATATTTTTTTTGTTTTCCCGGACGTGGTTTTGAACCCCGCACGCTATAATCTAGTGATAGAAAGAAAGATCACTATCAACTAGGCTACAACAGATGGATCACTAACTAAACAACTGTACATTTTGTGAGATGAATTTGATAGATATGAATCAATTGTAAGGAAGTGTTACCAAATGTTGATTACAAAACAGATGTCACCTTACACTGGGAATAATTTGTCGACAGCAAAGTACCTCGCCCAAAGAAAGATGCGCAGTGAGTGACACAAGAAAATACTAGCACGTCTCATAACATATATCCCTTTGAGTAGAAGGCTTCTTCAAAAGGCATTGCATTAAACCGGTCTCCTGGGTATATACAAAAAAGTTCTGACAAAGCAGCTCTTTTGCACAAAGGAAGTGAAAGCAAATCGCTTGTAATTCCTTAGGTACTAAACATGCAAACAAAACAAAACATGTAGATGGGGGGCTTAGTACAGCCAACAGAGGAAGGCTGGAAACTAAGACTGGTCGGGTCATCCTTGTCATCCAACTGGCCATGGGTCTGTCCAAGCAAGAACAGGTGCTGAAGTCAGAGGTATCGGACCAAGAGCAACCATGGTGCCCGCTTAATTAACGTTTTTACGACAAAACATTTGCTACTGTAAACATATTAAAATGCAAACGAGAAGCCCTGTTGTTGCGAGATTTCAGTTTATTCCCTGTGCCAGGTAGTAGTAGGTGCATGTATTCTTCAGCTGTTTTGTGACTGTATAAAGGGTATTAACGATGGAGGGGTTTGTTAGTTGCTGATCCAGTGGTCCATGAGCTTATGCCATTTGACCCAATGTCATTGTGTGATATATGAACTGTTGTTTTGTTCCATATAATATGTTCCATTTATCTGGCCTTGGATGGAAAAGTATTTTCCTGACGTCATTCAGCGCTGGACACTCAAAAAGGTGGTGGTCAACAGTTTCATAGGGATGAGTGCATAGCCGGCACCCTGGAGTGTGTTTGTATTCTGTTCGGGTGACTGCTAAGCTGAACATGTTGGGTACGAAGTCGGAAAATGATACTCTAGTCTTTCCTGATCAGGAGGTTGATGTTGTCTTTAGGATTTGAGCTGGTCATACATTTATAGATTTCCCTTCTAGTGTTACCCCATGGCCCATATGTTCACCTAATTCTCTTTGTTCATAGATTTCAACATTATTTTAACTGTATGCATGGTCATTTGTGTATATGGCTGTTGTTTATTATCATTGTATTTCACATGTTTTCAGTTGTAAAACAATCATGTTTATTATCATTTTCATAGACACTTCTTTTTAATCGTACTAATGTTATATATAATATAGATATACATAGTTATAATATACTAATATTATAATATAGTTATAGTATATGATGTTCGTCCGTCGTGATCGACGATGACCAAAAACTCAACCATAATAATAATAACAATAAATAATAAAATAATAAAGTTAATAGTGCGTTTTTAAATGACTAGCAAGTCCAATGCGCGCACAAAATGTTCTTTTACAGAATTGACAACAATAGAAGGTATCTGTGTGAGGTTGAGATGTTTTTTCTTTTCTACGTGTCCGCTTCTGTCTTGCAGTTTCTTGTCTGAATTCTTCCGCCGCTAGTGCTCCCATTCTAATGCTGTAACGCCAAGCCGTTCTATCCTGAGCGAGGCTCTCCCAAGCGCATACGTCAATGTTAAGATGTTTCAAGGATGACTTGAGCGTGTCTTTGAAACGCTTTTTCTGTCCACCAGCTTTTCAAAATCCTATCTTGAGGAGTTCTCCATAATATATTTGTTTTGGCAAACGCGAGTTCTCCATACGCACAAGATGGCCTGCCCAGCGTGCCTGCACCTTCATAAGTATTGTGTGGATGCTTATTGAGGTGGATTTTTCCAAGGCCTCGTAGTCTGGTACTTTGTCCCACCAATGGATGTTTAGTAATTTACGTAGGCAGGTAAGATGGAAATGATTTAACTTTATTGCATGTCTAGCATACACTGTCCACGTTTCGCGGCGTATAGTAAGGTTGGTATAACAGCAGCATGATATAGTTGTAGTTTGGTGGTTGTTCTTATACATCTTCTGTCCCATACATTGTTGCGTAATCTGCCAAATACAGCACTAGCTTTTGCCAGTCTATTGTTAATTTCCACATCAATGTTGACATCGCGAGAGAGAGTGCTTCCAAGGTATAAATAGTATATATATATAGTATAGCATATACTAAATCTAATATTGTTATATTATATTATAATGTTACTATATTATTTATAAAATAGTATAAATGCTAATGTTGTTTAAACAAATGATAAAAATTTACCACAATACATTTTTACATACACAAAATTATTATGTTGAAACAGACCCTGTTCCAGTCAACTGTATTCAGGAGAATGATAAATAGAGATCAAACAATGTATGTGTAAGTGATAACAGAAAAACAATTAGTAGGTGTATGGTGATAAACAGAGAACAAAGTATGCATGTGTTGGCAATAGAAGAAAAAAACAACTATGCAAGCTATATTTGTGAGTAATAAAGAAAGAACAAACCATATAAATGTGTGTTAGTAATGAACTGAGACAGAATTTTATATATATATGTATATATATATGTGTGTGTGTGTGCGTGCAAGTGCCAGAATAAACTCGCTCTCTTTCTCTCATATATATATATATATATATATATATATATATATATATATATATATATATATATATATATATATATATATATATATATATATATATATATATATATATATAAGAGAGAGAAAGAGAGTGAGTTTATTCTGTGTGTGTATATATATGTGTGTGTGTGTGTGACATAATATAATAAAAATCAGGTATATGTATGGATGATACACAGAGATAGAATTATGTATAATTATTTCTTGAATCATTCTCTTATACACATTACAATTATGTATAATTATTATACATCTTATACATCATTCTCTTATATATATATATATATCATTAGGTTTGTGTTTATCACTCACTTTATATATATATATATATATATAAAGTGACGTATTCTTTCCAGAATGTTGTCTTCATCGTGGATACTATGCACACTTCTCTGTTTCAGGCAAGCAGGCCTGCATTGGCCAGAGACATTTGCATACATTCTTCAATGTCGCTGGTCCATTGTCTTCTTGGTCTTCCTCTTCTTCTCTCATCTGGCACTCTGCCCGACAAGAATCAGCCTTTCGATACCATCATGTCGCTTTAAATATCCACTGTTCACTGTATCCATTAAAATTAATTTCTAGGCATCTTATTCTTGTAGGTTGCCGTTTCTTTCGGGAGGAAAAAACCGCTAATTTGATGCCGTAAGGAAAACACATTAATTTTCGTCTGCCATTGTGGTGGAAGACCCATTCTCTTATACATACTACTATTGTTTATAATTATACATAGGTGTAAACTAGTACGGATTTTCCATATTAATATGGATTTCGCCCCCCCCCCCCAATACAATTTTTTTTAAATGTTCTAATTAAATAAAATAGAATTCATTTGGTGTTAAATTTCCTAGCAATTATTACTAATGCTAACAATTTTTATCTCACAAGCCCATATTGAGATGCAAAAAAAAATTAATAGAAAATTTGGGGTGCTAAATATGGACATTTTTATTGTAGTACAGAAATAAATTGTTAAAAACATGATTTATGAAAAAAATAAGTTGACAACTATGATTGTACATCTTATGCATCATTCTCTTGTACATATTACTGTTGTGTATAATTATAAATCTTATCCATCATTCTCTTGTACATATTACTGTTGTGTATAATTATAAATCTTATGCATCATCGTCTATTGTCTCTATTGCCTATCCCCAGGTGGAAGCTGGTTTACAGTATCCAAACTTGCCAGTAAGCGTAGGGGTGGGAGCTGTAAGTTTCTGCTCAAGGCCAGATGTGATGCCTGAGTCGCACTGAGTCCACGTTTGTGGAAGGTGGTTGTGATGTTATTGATCCATTTCTTTCTCGGTCTTCCCTTTGTTCTGTACTTAGCTGACCGTTTTTTATAAGCTCTTAGTGGTAATTGGCTAGGGTCCATTCTCATAAGGTGACCAAACCACATTATCTGCTGATGTTCTATATATTCAATACAAGGCATTATTCCTACTCATCATTCTCTTATACATATTACTATTGTGTATAATTACTCATCATTCTCTTATACATATTACTATTGTGTATAATTACTCATCATTCTCTTATACATATTACTATTGTGTATAATTACTCATCATTCTCTTATACATATTACTATTGTGTATAATTACTCATCGTTCTCTTATACATATTACTATTGTGTATAATTACTCATCATTCTCTTATACATATTACTATTGTGTATAATTACTCATCATTCTCTTATACATATTACTATTGTGTATAATTACTCATCATTCTCTTATACATATTACTATTGTGTATAATTACTCATCATTCTCTTATACATATTACTATTGTGTATAATTACTCATCATTCTCTTATACATATTACTATTGTGTATAATTACTCATCATTCTCTTATACATATTACTATTGTGTATAATTACTCATCATTCTCTTATACATATTACTATTGTGTATAATTACTCATCATTCTCTTATACATATTACTATTGTGTATAAATATACATCTTATATATCATTCTCTTATACATATTACTATTGTGTATAACTATTAAGCATAGTAGCATCGTCTTGTTTTCTGGATATTCTTATGCGGTAGGTTGAGAATGTGAACATGATCACAGCACCAAGAAGCATTCCAAAAAATAAAGTGCCAAAGGCTATTCCAATTCTAGTGCCTGAAAATAAAATAGATATAAGACATTGTTACAATTATGAGTAATATGACTTGCATAAATATGAGGAAGGTTTTAAGAGTTTTGCCCCTGAAGTGAAAATTTGGTTCATGCTTGCTTACCATTCAAAGTTTTTATAAAATTTTTGCTGATTCGAAATTTTGTGATGTCACTGATTGCAGGCTCAGTTCCAGATACAAAATGGCTACCGTAAGTTTGTTAGCGATGTAGTAAGTCTGTTACAGTTGTGAAGACTGTTGCAGAATGCAAAGATGTGGGTACAATCCACTGAGAGTCCCATCCATGTAATCTTCCTAAATTAAATATGTCAACCTCCAAGCACCTATGGTAATTATAGCTAAGAGAAATAATGAAAAAAAATGTGCATAGACTCGCCTGCCCCTTGTAAGTTATTTCATTTCACTTTCTGCAAAATAAAAGTCACATATGAAGTGATAACTTTAATAAAATGAGATTCACAAATGAACTGTGCTTTCTCTTGAGCATCACTAATTTCCAATGTAGTCACCATTCCAGTCTACACACATGCCAACATTGAACTAGTCATATCATGTAGAGGAAGAGATCTGAGTGTCTTCTACCACAACCAAGCAGGCTCTCATACTTACATCTTATCAGAGGTGCCACTTGGGGTATCCCTAGCTTGAGCAAAAAAAGAAATAAGGTGTCAGATCTGGGCTGTATGATGTGTGCGACATAATGTTACCAATTGTGAGACACTTCAGTGCAGATGCTGATTATAGAATAATGCAAACCGTGCTACATAATTGTGTGTTTGTCAGAATGAAGGAATACACAAACACATGCAGATTGTCTGCAAAGTTGTCACAGTGATTGGTGTAGACAGTATCGTCATTCTTAAAAAACTATGTTTGGGCAAAGCCTTTAGATGGAAAGGAGGGGGGGGTTTGAGCATTCAACACCACCGTAATTTCCCCCCCCCCCAAAGCAAATTAGAACATGACTGTGTATTAGGAATTTATGCTAAATGTTGGTTACCCCCCACCCACCTTTTTCTGATTTTTTTTCACATAGAAAGCCATACAATTTCTCATGGGAAAGAGGCAACTGAACACAAAAATGGGCAAACACCTGGTTTTTTTAAAAAAGGGTAGCCCACCCTTCCTACTGAAGATGTACCTATGGTCCCTGGTTTGGACTATGCCTTTAAAGTCCCAAACGATGGTCAGTATCAGTTTTCCAACCAAATTGAGGAGTTTACATTATTGTGGGATAAATGTCTTTTATGACTGTACTCCATACACCGGTACTTGTTTGACTTACTGGTGCAAATGTATACTTACATATATGTGGGGAGAAGTTAACAAAAATGTTAGGAGATCTATTTCCCAATCTTGAAAATGCTGGTTGAACTCATGAACCAATTTTACTGCATTCCAGGTAGACCATTGTGTGTTAATTCTTGGAAGATGATGAGTAGTATGTATAATGACAGTTCTAGTAGCTTACTTGTTATACACACATCACTCATTTTTGTAGGTTTCTTTGCCAACTCAAGCCGTAGAAAGTGTCCCTTTCAATAACAAGAAGCTTATCTTATATAGTACATTGCTACTCAAACTATTATAATCTGCAGAAGGTGGATGTGTCAGGCCATTGGCGCAAATAAAACGGTGACACAACGCATTTCCATTCTCTGGACTATTTACTGCTGGAAATCTAATAGGACCATGGTCCTGCTACAAGAGAGATCCAGATTTTAGGGTGGTGAATGGGTGGAGGTAGACACTGAAAATAAATCACGGACCAAAGTAATAATACAACGAGATAATGCGTGTCAAAAATGGACGGACGTCAGGGCTCAGGATACAGTGCACGAACTCGCCAAACTACACTCAAAACGACAAAATATAATTATATACACAGATGGCAGAAACATAAATAAAAGCGGTTGGGGTTTTGTTGCTTACAGAAACAGCATGAAGTTGGTTGAGAAATCTTCAGCATATTCTACTGTCACATCGAGCATGAGGATGGTGATAGAGGGAGTTAGAGTAGCACTTAATTGCTTAACTGATACATCAACACACTTGGTAATACAGACTCTCAAAGCATGCTGCGCAAGATAGAAAAGTTCATGCTAAGAAAAGATTGATGAGACTTATTGAACAACTCAGTTTTCCAGAGCATTACATGGATATACTGCTCTGGTCATGCTGGGGTCAGAGGAAACGAGAGAGCCGACTTATTGGCAGGCAATGCGGCGATAGACGGCACATTTCTTAGATAAAGCAGACTTAATGAAGACAGTCATAAATTCATTTCAAGATGCAGATGATGTCAATGAGGTTGAGAACGTACACATACAGAGAATGTTAGAAATGGGAGTATCTAGAGGTGAGGAAAGGTAAAGTAAATATTTTGGAAAGTCCCGAAGATCCCACAATCAACTAACCGGACGGGGAGTCTACATACACTGAGATGGCTGCTGGAGCGGAGGGTGGAGCACTTATGGGAATGTCCCGTGAGCTGTGAAGCCAGTTTCTAATCAAGAATCAAAATCCTGCAGGATCTTGAGAATGAACAGTGAAGAAGAACTATTATAAATAACCAAAATGTCAGAGGATGTCTTACAAAATGGAAGGTGCCGCAGTAGCAAAACAAAACTTCGATAAATGCTATGATGAAGTAATAATGCTACTTAATCAACTAATAAATATTACAATTTAATAAATAACAATTAATGCAGATATTTTCCATGTTATGGTCCAACATGGACCTTTTCAAGTAACATATAAAGATGAAACAAAAAATATCCAAATTTTACCTGTGATCACCTGGAGATATTTTTTTCACCATAAAACTCTCCAGGTAATAATGCGACATGTGCATGTTTAGTAGATGATGAATTAGGTGCTATCCATATGTTTGCGTCGACCATGTGTTGCCGGGCCCGAAAGGGGAGCAAAGAATAGCAACACTTTTTACCCTCCACGCATGTCGTAAAAGGCGACTAAGGAGGTTATGGGATGGAGTTGGCTGTCCCATCCCATAAAGGGTCAGTGACCCAAAGCCATGTTGAAGTCGGATGTGTCAGGCCGAAAGGCACAGATATTGCAGCAATGCTGTGAACCAAGACACAATACATTCCATTCTCCGGACTACATCCTGCTAATCTGCAGGAGTTTGAGAACGAACGCAGAAGAAGAAGAAGATATGTTTGCACATGCATTATTGATAGAAATAGCAAGAGAGAGAAAGCTCACTACATGTGAAATGAGATGGCCAAGAAAAACAGCAAACATAACAAGAAGAGATCATGTAAGAAATGAGGAGACCACAAAAACCGCCTCAACAAAACCAGCGGTAAAATACACTGAAAAACAGAGAATGAAATGGTTCTGCCATTCAATGAGAACGAACCCTATTGACCAGCAGAAGAGCACACAACATGAAAATGGAAGCAGCAAGATACATAGGAAGACCAAAAAGAAGACGGACCGAAGGAGTCACCAACATTCCAATAGGGCGCAGTAATACTGCACTCCAAGTGACCAAACATGCCACTGCCTGAAAAACAATTATCATTCAAACCAGTAATCCCTAACAGCAAAAGCAAATAAAACATGTATTGAGCGTTCTCTGTCTTGCTATTTCTATTTATCAATAATGCACTCACAAATATATTTGACTACACCTAATTCATCTACTAAACATGCGTATGTCGCATCATCACTTGGAGAGTTTTGTGATGAGAAAAATATCTCCAAGGGATCATGGTTAGATATTTCAATATTTGTGTGTGTTTCTTGAAAAAAGTCCCAGTTGGATCGTAAAGTGGAAAATATCAGTATTCATTGTTATTTATTTATTTTTTTACAATTTGTTAAAATTAAATTACAACCTGTATCTGGTGAACTGTATGATTTACAAATGCCTGGGTTCCCTGCAGATAAAATAGTATAAAAAAAGATTAAAAAGTATTTTACAGGTATACAGTTTGACAATTCAACAAGATGAATGTATCAGTGGAAGAATACTTATACAAGTATACTTATTTTTGCATTCTCTTTAGTTTCTTCTTCTGCGTTCAGCATGTGGTCATGCTATACCGTCAGACCTGTCGTCAAGACGAAGTCCACTGTCTTCTCCAGGTCAGAGCGGCTGCCCCATAGCTTTTGCCTCAAGTCTGTATCCTCTGGCCAGGTCTGCTGTCTCTGCTCTTTGTATGTTGGGCATGCTTAAGCATGTGATCTGGAGTCTGGGTTCCGGATCCACATGGAAATTCGTCTGTGTATGAGATCCTTAATTGATAACGGTGACCCAACAGTCTGCAGCGGCCTGTTCTAAGGCAAAATATTGTGGTCTGTTGATATCTCTGGAGGAGATGTATTGCATCATGTTCGTATTCCCCTTCCATTTCTTTCTTCCACTTTGCTGTGTATGTATTGCGGATTATTGTTTTTACTTCTCCGTAAGACAGTGGGTGTCTGTGTTGCTCCATTTCACTTCCTGCCTTTGACAGAGCATCCACTTTCTCATTTCCCATGATTCCACAGTGTGATGGTATCCACTGAAGGGCAATAGCTGTTGATTTTTGGATCTGTCTTAGCTCATGTCTGATGTTGTACAGAAGGCTTTCGTTTCTGTTCTCTTTAGTTTAACCACTTTCTTTCTTTTTTTCCTAGCTGCTTCCAATCTGCTAAATAATGGCGTAGAAAATGAATGTGTTTTCTTCGTGTGCTATTCAATAAACAGATTTCCCACTGAAAGCAATGGCAAACTACAGAAGCAATGTGCCTAGTAATACTACTTTTGATATTCTGAACACACATGAAATTAGCTGTAGCAGGTCAACTCGCCCAGAATTGTGGAGTGTTCAGAGAATGCATATAAGGAAGACCAGCTTCTAGAAAGAATATGTCACACGATGATGACTTCTAATCTTCAGAGTATCATATTGATCTACTTCATTGGATATGCAGACATTTGTGATAATGAGGCAGCAGACAGACTTGTATCCAATGCATCTATAGACAGTAAATTGATGATGGATGGGAGGACAAGCTGAAGTTGCCTGGCAAGCACTTGCTGGTTGTGGATACTGCAGTAGATGATGTAACTTGGCTATGGCTGAGGAAATTAGGTGTTAATCTGGCATGAGTATGGTTGGGAATATTTGGGACAGAAGGAAGAATATGTGTAACCAGTGATCTACAGGAACAGTCAGCATGCACACCCATTAATATTTGCTGAGGATGATTGAGCACATGTATATGACAGGAGTGAAATAATATAAACTCCTAATCAATAACATAATTATTTCCATCATTTGAGTGGACATACCTGTTACAGCTGGTTGACAGCTTCCTCTTCTGCATTGATTCTCAGACTATTGCAGATTAAGGAGGATGTTTTTTTGAAAAAGAAATTTATTTAAGTACCAGTATTCTACCTAGAACATTGATTATCTACAAACTTACACTATAGTTCTGGCAAAGATGCCACATTTTTCTGCATATCAGGAAGTTTGGGAAGCCAGTTTTAGCTGGGAAAACTATAGAATCAACTGTTATGAGAATTAACTCAATATGCTGCCAAAGACAGATGTGTTGGGCCATTGGCACAAATAAAATGTTGACACAACACATTTTCATTCTCTGGAATATATTCCGCTGGAAATCTAGTAGGGCCATTGTCCTGCTACAAGAGAGATCCAGTGGGAGTTTGAGAATGAGCGCTGAAGAAGACATGTTAGTCTTTAGATAAGAGATAACTATAATCTTGAGTTTATACCGTCGATGAATGAACGCTGAAGAAGAACTCAATATGGCAGTGTATAAACCCTGTGCACTACCACTGTGCACCATCAGCTTCTTTAGTGAATATGTTAGTAGATGTTATGTTCTTTTTCTGTCATTATCACAGAGGACTGCAGTTTTCATAAACCAAATGTCTGCAGAAGTCCTATACTATGCAATTCTTTCCAGCTGTTCCATGTTCCACCCACACCCAACTGTATACACATATTCGTCTAAACAAAAGTCATGACAATAGTAAAACAGCATTTGTAAATAACACACACATATTGTTTCCTTCTTGTTCATTTACTCGTATCCAGAGTTGTGAGCTTTCACCCTTTGGGGAGCCTAAGCTAGTTTGTACAATTTTCGTTTTCATATTTGCAACAAACTTCCATTATAATTTTGAATAGATGGACATGGTGGGAGAAGTTCTTGTCGCTCTTGAAAAGTCCTATACATTGAAATAAGACATGCTGCATTTGTTTATAACAGATTTTAACTACAGGTAGTATGAGATCTGAGATCTGGATTGGCTGTTGTGGCCTTTTGATTCGAAAGAAGCTATAGTACTGGGATCAACTACTCATGCTGGACATTTAGTTATCTGGGGAACGTGCAGAAGACAAGGTATAGCATAGTTGAAGCAGACAATTTGTACCACTCTCACAATCTCCGATGGTCATAGGTGCAGAAAATTTACAGAATGTTTTCAGATTCTGATTCTGTGCTGCATTCTCTGTGATTGTGTAGCATCACATGCTAAGGTTTTGTGAGACTACCGGGTAAATTCAACAATTTCTCTCATCATACTGCATCCAACTGTAACAGTGTGCCATGGTGAGCGGTTTGATTTTTCTGTCTTATTGCAATACTTGCAAATACAGTCCTTTATCACAACCAGGAAATTTTGAGTTTCCTTGAATTTGAATGAGTTTGCTTGGACAGATAGGGGTCTTGCTCAGATATAGGTGGCCTTGTGAGGTTTAATTTTTCAGCCACTGGTGACATACTCTCCATGACAAAGGGGATAATTAGATAAATGAAGAAACACAAAAACAAGTGCAAGGATTTCAATACCTGGGATTGTTCACATGAAACGGAAGACTTGATAAACATCAAACCAACAAAGTAATTTATCAATTATCACTAATTATGAAACACTCAACTATTTTAATGAAAATGAAAAGCCAGATTATAAAAGTCAAATTTCTACTAATATTATGCAGAATAGTATCTCTGTAAAGCACATACATTTTATAACAAACATATTTACTTACATTAACTCTACATTTTATAACAAACTTATTTACATACATTAATTAACTCTTTCAACTATTTCAAGTATAGGACTAAACCTAAAAGAAGAAGACACAACAATAAACACTACTGCAGAGAACCTAGAATCAAATATACTACTATCAGAAATAGAAAAAAATAAACAAAGCACCAATAAACAAAGCAGCAGGCTCTGATAATATACAAACAGAACTTATCAAAGCAGCAGCAGAGAGTGGGAAAAAATGGCTACACAGACTCTTCAATGTAATATGGAAGAAAACCAGAAGACTGGAGAAATGCGACAATAATTCCCATATGGAAGAAAAAAAGGCAGTAAGAGAGACTGCACAAAATACAGAGAGATATCCTTACTAAGCTACACAGGAAAAATATTTAACAATATATTAGAACAACGATTACGATCATATATTGAACCACAACTTAAAAACACCCAAATGAGCTTCCGTAAGAAAAAAAGCTGTACGGATGTTATCTTTATACTTAGACAGCTAACAGAAAGAGCCACAGAAAACAACAAAGAATTATACAACGCATTTGTTTACCAAGAAAAGGTTTTCAATAGAACAGATAGACAACAACTATGGAAAACACTATCAATATATGGAGTACTAGTTTATGTACAATATAAAAATATAAGAATTGTAACAACAAAATAAAAAAAACTACACCACAAACAAGAATGTTAGATGAACATAAATTATTTTTACGTATATTTTGTTCTTCTCACCTTCAATTTTACTTGTCTTAAAATATTGATATTCAATCTTACTAAAGTAGATGTCTTGACTGTCCATTCTATCTACCTATCTTTCCTTCCTCTTTTACCCTTACATGTAATGAGGGAGATACAACGTTCTTGTTCTCACTTTTCTGGCAGTTTCAGACAATGCTATTTGGTGTTTGTGTAATGTCTTTTTAATGTTGATGATTCAGTGTACTCTAATTCTACCTACCCTTGGCTCTTCTTTCTGCTTCTCCTCTCTTCATATATGCTTTATAAACTAATGAATCACACTGCATTCTTTCCAGATGACCAAACCATTGTATCTGTTGGTTTTGTATGTATTGTAGAATTGATATGACACCCACTCTTTCTCTTATGACATTGTTTCTAATTCTGTGTCTTCTGGTCACTCTTGTAGCTTTTCTCAGACATCTCATCTCTGTTGTAACCAATTGTCTCTTATGTTTTGTTGTTAAGGACCATGTTTGACATTGGTAGCACAGGGTTGGAATGAAGATACTTTGGATAAGATGCTTTTTTGTTGTCATTGGTAGCATTCTGTGTTGGAAAAAAAATGGGATAATTGAACCAGTATTTGATTCGCTTTGCTACAACGAATGTCTATTTTGGTGTCCAGCTTGCCATCTGAAGAGAATGTTGTGCCTAAGTATTTGAAGGTGTTTGTTTGTTTTATGACTTGATTTTCTACTGTCAGACTGTTCATTTACTTATCATAATTAGTTTATTTGAAGTAAATCTATCAACTGCCTAATGTTTTGTGACATTTTTTGTTTCATGTCAAATTTCAGAACTGAACAAAATATTGTGAAACTTTATGAAATATTCCTAAGTATTGGATTTCCAAAATTGAAATTTATTCCACTCAGTATTATCATTAGGTCTAACTCTATTTTCTATATAATGTAGTGCAAGATCATCATTGCCTATCTGATTCTTCAAAAAAAAATAGAAGTGGGAACAGTTTTAGAATTTTCTTAGCTGTTATTTTTTGCTTATCAGATTAGGTCTGACCTATTTCTTTTCTGATTTTCAACAAGTCGGTAATCTCCACTGTCAAAATCGAAAACAATTGTGTTTTCCGACATATTACTTGAAATAATATCTCCAATTATAAAACTCAAAGAAAAATAAATCCTGATGTTTGCTAAATCTTTGAGCTCTCTTACTCTCTCCTGGGGACAGACAATAGACAATCATTCATAGATAAAAATTCATGTTGAAAAACAGGCTTGTAGAATTGTGGTTTTGCTTCTAGTCTACTAAGTGTTTAATAATATCAAAAAGGGACAACAAAGAATTCTTTTAGACACATTATGAGACAGGGAGATCTGGAGAAACATAGTTACAATAGGCAAGATTTAAAGCAAAAGAAATTGAGGATAACAGCGTTAAAAATGTTAGATCTTTACATTGTGGCATGGCAAAGTCAATAACGATCCTGATAAAAGATATTTAGAACAGAGAATTGTGGATATTTATTATTACCTATGCCAGTTGGCACAGCACCTGATGATGGTGATGAGGAGTATGAGAAATACTGTTAGATTAGTATTTTTCCGCAACCAATATGTTAGGAGTGATATGGTCAGCATCATGACAGATGCTAAAACTACAGCAAAAGATAAAAACATACTGACGTAATTAGATAAGAGAATGTAATCCAAAACAGGAAGAACAGAATGCAAAAATTATCCTGAAAAATGAGGTTTAAGAGATGATAAAAAAGAAAAGACAGAAAGGTAGGCCTGCAACATCAAACATTGCATGCAATCATTATATATATATATAGGTATATTGCATATTTGTTACCACTTGTAGTAGTCACTGCTGGACTGGTTCCTGCATGATTGGTCACTCGTGGACTGGTTCCTGCATGATTGGTCACTCGTGGACTGGTTCCTGCAAGATTAGTCACTGCTGGACTGGTTATTGAAGTACCTGTTCTAGCTGCAAAAATGTAAAAAATCAAACTCAATAAGTAAAAGATGCAAATATAGACACAAAGAATAAAATATGATCATTAAAATAGCAGGCCTGTCAGTTGAGACACTGATATAGGCTATAAGATGGGCTTAAATTACATTGAAAGATCTAAATGCTATTAATGACAACATGAAATGAATAAATTCAATAGGTATATGTAATATTAAATTTTCGATGATTTTTCTGCATTCATTCTTAAACTCCTGCTGGTTAGAAAGATTAGTTCAGAGAACAGACATGTCTCGCTGTTTACAGTCTGGTTGCAAAACATAATCTCATTTGACAAATACAAAAGAAAGAAATATAACACTATAAGACAAATGCAAAACTTAATTTCAAAGGCAAAATAGAAATAAAAATTAGATTAGAAATATAAGCCCATGCACTGTAGGCTCTACCCTACTTTTCTCTGCATGTTATAAAAAGAAGCGGTAAACTGTTAGCTATTGAGGGGACTACGGTAGATCCATTCATACCCTTTGCATCAGCTGTAAATGATTGAGTACCTACCAATATGGTTTTTACCCAGAGTGCAGTGATATGTTCTGTTAACTAATCATAAATTAAAAAAACATAGGCCCATAGTGTGTTTACTTACCACTTGCTGGAGTCACTGTTGTGGCAGCTCCTATTTAAATAAATATAATGCAATATACAATAACTTTTTTGAAATAGCATATTCTAAAAGAATATTCTGTCAGAATTCACATGCAGCTAACAATGACTATAAATTAAGAATATTCTGTCAGAATTCACATGCAGCTAACAATGACTATAAATTAAGAATATTCTGTCAGAATTCACATGTAGCTGGAAATGACTATAAATGAATAAGAAGTAATATATGGCAATAGAGCTTTAAAATAAGACATCACTTTTGTTTTATTTATCTGCATTAAGTTTTAGATATTTAAAGGAACATATAGAAACAAATTGATGATGAGGAAGTGATCCATTTAGCTGAGAGCAGGTAGCTCTTGACAGTCCATAGTCTTTCTGACAACAATATTTATTGTCTTGAAGACATGGTTGTGCTTTCGGTGTTTTATGGATGCATGTTTGGTCCCAGAAGGGAAGCATTCCTATGCAGCAGTATCACAAGGTCATTGTCCCTATACATTAGGAGGATAGCTTATATTTTTGGGATTAATTAATTCATCATTACTCAGTCAAATTTGTTGACTTATCTGCAGTGAAGGTACATTTAGCCTTCACTACCACATCCGTCACAGATTGACAAAGGTAAAATGTCTGCTGACCACATAACCTCAACTTCCATAGATATTATTTGATAGAAGAGTACTACCTACTATTACTTTAAATTGTGACAGGACATGTTTAACGAAAAATAAATTCATTTCAAAAGAAATATTTTAGAAATCTCATAAATATTGGTAGGGAAGAATTCAAGTCAAACAAGCAAGTAGGAGAAGACACCAAACAGTTTCTACAAAAGTAAGAAGAAAATGATGGACTTCTATCAGATATGTACTTAGAATGAATGAAAACAGACTGCCACTATAAAACACTAACCTTTACCACACCAAATACTATTAACCTAACTTTCCACATGAACACAAATTCATTTATGACTATTCCATAATTAGGCCTATATATATAAAATGACTGGAGCTTTTGTTAATCCATAAAAAGCATCGATAACATGGTTTCCCTTAAATAATCATAGTAAACATGGCTACTCCATTGGTTATTTTGAGAGGGGATGTCCTCGAGAGAACCAGCACAATGAAGTACTAAGTGCTTTTAGAGGAATCAAACCTCTTCTTGACAAGTCATGCCTCTTTCAACCGTGATCATGAGTATGTAAATATATATATATATATATATTTGTTACCATTTCAGCAATTACAAGTGATAAAGCTTCAATTTCCTATGTGCAATTTCTGCTGAGCTGTCTTTCATACCAAGAGGATTCAAGTAGGAAGCCAGAGGACAGTTTAAAAAAATTTAAAATTCTCAATTCCCGTTAGTCTCAAGAATTCATGACAAGAGGACTATTTCTCAGCAATGCTTTAAAAAGAGGAGGTCTATGTGTGTATGTAGAAGGAATGTCCAACATTTTGTGTGCAGACTCCCCAATCACATAAAAGCCTGCTAATAATGTTTGATATCAATGTATGTTAAACATATATATATATATATATATATATATATATATGAGGAGGAATGAATAAAATAAATAACAACACTGTGACCTGAAATAAATAACAAAAGAGGCTTTGGGGAGTTGAATTATCTGTCTCAATCCATAAGTAAAATTGGTCCAAAGTAAAATTGGTCCAAAAGCTGTGTAGAGGTTGCATCTGTCATTTTGAAAGATGTAGATATCACAACCACAAGCCTTGCAGATGATGGATCTGTCATTTCTAAAGATGCAGATATTACAACCACAAGCCGTACAGAGGTTGGATCTGTCATTTTGAAAGAGGCAGATATCACAACCAAACATCATGCAGAAATCATGCAGATCAGTTATGTTGAAAGATGTAGATATCACAACCAAACATCATGCAGAAGTTGGATCTGTTATGTTGAAAGAGGCAGATATCACAACCAAACGTCATGCAGAAGTTGAATCAGTTATCCTTAAAGATGCAGATATCACAACCAAACATCATGCAGAAGTTGGATCTGTTATGTTGAAAGAGGCAGATATCACAACCAAACATCATGCAGAAGTTGAATCAGTTATCCTTAAAGATGCAGATATCACAACCAAACATCATGCAGACGGATCAGTTATGTTGAAAGATGTAGATATCACAACCAAACATCATGCAGAAATCATGCAGATCAGTTATGTTGAAAGATGTAGATATCACAACCAAATATCATGCAGACGGATCAGTTATGTTGAAAGATGTAGATATCACAACCAAACATCATGCAGAAGTTGGATCAGTTATGCTGAAAAATGCAGGTATCACAACCAACATGTAAACCAGAACACAACTTTCAACTCTCTGGATTACATTCTACTAACCAGCAGGACTCTTGAGATTATATTGTTGTTGTTGTTGTTAATCATCCATACATGATGATGATGACCATATGTTACATCAGCTTTTGAAATTCAGTTAAGAGTTATGTCCTTGATTATGAGGTCATTGATGGTTAATAAGCCGTATTCTGGCCACAAATGTCCTTGGACAGTTTGAGTATGGGATGACCACTGTAGATGGTTACTCTCTGCTGTTGAACTGCTGCAACTGTCCTCCTTTCACAAGTTGATGTGCCTTTTTTTACTGTAAAACGCCAAGTAGTTATATTTTACATAAGTTCTTCTCCAGTATCTTGGTCTATTTCAAAGGCATTCAGTGATGTCTTTAATGTCCTTGCAGCTGCTTTTGGCCACCTTGAGAATGTATGCCCTTCTGCAACTCGCCATAGAAAAGTATATGTGGTAGGCAATGATCTAGCATATGTACTACATGACCTGTACATTGAATCTGTGTCTGTATCATTAGAATAGTGTCAATGCTAAGGAGACCTGATCAGTCAAGGACAGTGGTATCCAGAATCTTCTCTTGCCATCTAATGTTCATAACTTTTCTTCTTCTTCTGCGTTCGTTCTTAAACTCCTGCAGATTAGCAGGATGTAGTCTGGAGAACGGAATGCGTTATATCATGGTTTACAGCATTGCTGTGATATCTGCACCTTTCGGCCTGACACATCCGACTTTCAGCATGGCTTTGGGTCACTGACCCTATATGGGATGGGACAGCCAACTCCATCCCATAACCTCCTTAGTCGCCTTTTACAACATGCGTGGAAGGTAAACAGTGTTGCTATACTTTGCTCCCCTTTCGGGTCCCGGCACCACACGTGCGATTATTTTTCTGAGACAACTTGTATGAAAGTGATTGAGCTTCTTCACATGTCATCTATACACAGTCTTATAACAGCACTGGAAATACCACTGTTCTGTAAACTATCAGACATTGAACACACACAAAAGAAGAATACATTTAGTTATTACTTACCCGTTGGAGAATTTGCCACTGTTGATTAAGACACGAGATAAAAATAATGATTAATTTTCTGACTAATTGACAGTAAATACAACAAGGACATTAGAAGCATCAACAATAACTGCCAACTTTTACAAATAAATAATTTCTTTCTTGACATTTAGTGTTTACCTGTAGTAAAGTACTTTTTATATTCTATACATAAATTGGACAGGTTTTGGGGTCAACATACTGAATTTAATGGTTATTTTGGGTTGAAATACATGATGATGTTTCTCCTTCGCTAGCGAAGATGAGCATGGCATGGTGTCATGTAAGGTATTCTCTCCAGAAAGCTGTCTTCCCAATGAACTTTTTGAACCCCTTTCTGTCTTTGGCGATGCGGCTTGCATTTTCCAAGGATGTATTCATGTTATCTTTAATGTCGTTAGTCCATCGTCTTCTTGGCACAGCATGAAAAACAATAAATGTGATGAACAAGTAGAAGAAAAAAAATATTTGTTATTGTCTAATTTGGTTTGTGAGTTCATAGATGCCCAATGAGTTGGATTCATGCCAGGAAATTTCTATTGCAGCGCATGCTGGTGTGCAGAGGGTTCGGGTAGGAAAGTTTTCAGATTTGTCCTTCAGCTTCCGTCTCTTGAAAATTGCCAAGTGTTCTTCTTTTTCAAATTTAGTGATCTGGGTGTTCCAAGCTGAGCGATCAAGGGCTGTAGTCTCCCAGGAGCTAGGATCGATGCTACAGTGCTTGAAAGAGTTTTTTAGGTGATCCTTGAAGTGCTTTTTCCGCCCTCTGCTTGAACATTTACAACTCCCCATAGAATAATCTCTTAAGCAGGCGCTTGTCTGACATATGGACGATGTGGCCAGTCCAGCGGATTTGGGACTAGTCAACAGGGCATGGATGCTTTGCATAAGTGAATTTTGAAGTATTTCCGTGTCTGGTATTCAAGCCTGCCAATGTACTCCCATGAGGTTTCTTAGGCACGAAGGTGGAAAGAGTTAAACTGTCAAATGTGACTCACATAGACAGTCCAGAATGATGCAGCATAATGCAGTGTTGGTAGAACCACTGCGTGGTAGACATCCAATTTAGTTGTCAAATTGAGACCACGCCTGATCTAGATGTTGGCATGAAGACTCCCGAATGCTGCACTAGCATGAGCAATACGCAAGGCAACATCCTCGTCAATAGGGTGTCACAGTTTGCAATAGGGTGCTGTGAGATATACAATATTATTGGCAGTATTGAGTTTGTGTCCCTTTTCTGTGATTACTGGTTTTGTGTAGGGGACACCTGGCGCTGGTTGATACATTAGTAATGTCTTTGTGGTGCTGGTGAGACCGAACGCATCACAGGCCAAAGAAAAGAGGTCTATGCTGTCCTGTATGTCTTTGAGACTGGCAGCGCTTAGTGCACAATCGTCAGCGAACAAGAGGTCACAAACAATGTCCATCTTAGTTTTGGTCTTGGCCTTCAATCTACCAAGATTGAATAGCCCTCCATCAGCTCGATAGTGAAAGCAAATTCCTTAACTGTTATTCCAGAAAGCATCATTTAACATGGCAGAGAACACCATGCTGAGGAGTGTAGCGTCTGAACCAAGACGCAAACCTGTTACTGGAAACGGGTTTGAGTGTGTGCCATCATCTTGCACACGGGCTGTCGTACCATCATGGAACTGGTGAAACATGGTGAAATTTTCAGGATCCAAATTTGGCCATGATCTTCCATAGTCCGAGATTTACAGTGTCTAATGCCATAGTTAGGTCGACAAATGTGGTGCAGAGACCAATGTTCTGTTCGCGACACTTTTCCTGCAGTTATCTGGCAGTGAATATCATGTCAATCATACCTCTGCCCTGTCAGAAGCCACATTAGCTCTCTGGGAGGAGACTTGTCTCAAGATGGGTTTTTAGTCTATTTAACAGGACCATAGCCAGGATCTTGCCTGCTATAGAGAGCAGGGATATGCCTCAATGGTTGTTGCAAGTTAACTTATTACCTTTTCTCTTGTATAGATGTATGATGGAAGCATCCTTAAGTCTTGTGGTATCACTTCCAGGTTCTACATGGTCTGGAAGAGCTCTGCGAGTTTAGCAGTCATAACAGGGCCACTGACGGTGTAAACTTCAGCTGGAATGAATGGAGTTTGGACCTGACATTTTTCCTACAAATTTGAGATTGCTTTCTCCACCTCTTCAAGGCAAGGGGGCTCCAATAATGAAGGATTGGTTGATATTTGCTTGATGCACACAATCACTTCGTCGTTGATGTTGGAGTACATTTTCAAAATGTTCAGTCCAGCGTTTGAGAATTTCCTTTATGTTAGTGATGGTATGCTTTCCATCTGCGTTTATATGAAATACATAATGACCTTCAGGAAGTTGACAGACATAATGCAAGACACATACAAACAGCTGCAGATTAAATTACAAATTTAGAAAAATAGATCTTTATTAAATCTTTGTTAAATTTTGATCTAAATGTTTACATTGCAAAACTCTAATTTTGCTAATTATTTACATTGTTTATTGGATTAAGTTTGAATGAATGGACCTAATAGTCTTACTACAAGTTAACAGTTCAGGATCAACTGGTGAATTTGAATCAATGCACATACAAATATAGAGAGGGTTTAGTTCAGTAGCTAAATAATTGGGGTATATCAACAAATAGAGGAAGAGCACTGCCCCTCATTTCAAAATGAATATTGAGGCTTAATACAACACCTTCCATCTATACACAATTGTTCTGTAGGCCTGTAATTTTTAATCTTTACCTTTGCATAAAATAATATTTAAACAAAATCAATCTCAATAATTTATTTCATAAAATATTAATATGAAGATGCTGCTTGGCATCATAGTTAAATCTTCACTATCATCAAGTTAGTTAGTTAGTTATTCCTCTAGGGCCAAAGATGGCACATAGGGCAGATGTCATAGATTTTCATGTCTATCGTTTCATCGCAATTTGCTTTAGATCTACATTGTTTCTGATACCGATGGTAAAACATTCCCTTGTAATAGTTCTACGTAAAGTTTCTTTTGGCTTTCCTCATTTTCTCTTGACAGGGGAATCTTTCAGTATCCATTCGTAGCACATGTCCGATATAATTCCAGCGACGCTTTCTAATATAGGTGGATACATATTCTTGTTTTGATTCTTGTCTGACAACTGTGTATGATTTGAAGTCTGACCCAACTGTCAGTAGCCTTCTAAGACATTTATTTTCAAAGGTGTTTAGTCTGTGCACTAAGTTTGATGTTGCTTTCCAACTTTCGTGTCCATATGTTAATGATGGAATTATGCAGGAGTTGAAGATTTTGTTTTGTGTTATTTCTTAGTGTTTTTGAATGCCAGATATTTGATAGTTTATTGAATGAGTTGGCAGCCAGTGCAATACAGTGTGATATTTCTGTTGATGAATCTCCTGTTATTGATATCATCAAGTGCTGTCTCTGAAATGAACATTGGCTGCAATGGACTACAACATCCCTATCTCTTGCTTTGGTTGTGCACTTTGCTATATAGGCCTACTGTAATTGAGTGTAACCAGTTCATCTTGTGATGTTCTCTCCCATTTGTATATCTGCCTACCCCGTGCTAGCATCTCCTCGACTCTACCCTCAAATACAGTCTTCAGCAAGGTGTTATGTCTTTCATATGTCCAAAGCACTCCCCCTGATTAGAAGGCTCCTACAATAGGCATTGCACCAAGCCGAAAATTGAAACCTCCTGGGTATGAAAGAAAGCTCAGAAACCTGCCCAGTGCACATAGGAAATAAGAGTTAATTGCTCATAATTCCTGGGATTCTCTAACAAACAATATGTCCAAAATACTTTATTTATTTGATCTTTATTTAATAGTTCTTAATACATATGAAGTGTTGCTAGAACCTCTTTATTGAATAGTTCTTAATACATATGAAGTATTGCTAGAACCTCTTTATTTAATAGTTCTTAATACATATGAAGTGTTGCTAGAACCTCTTTATTGAAGAGTTCTTAATACATATGAAGTGTTGCTAGAACCTCTTTATTGAATAGTTCTTAATACATATGAAGTATTGCTAGAACCTCTTTATTTAATAGTTCTTAATACATATGAAGTGTTGCTAGAACCTCTTTATTGAAGAGTTCTTAATACATATGAAGTGTTGCTAGAACCTCTTTATTGAATAGTTCTTAATACATATGAAGTGTTGCTAGAACCTCTTTGATCGTTTTCTTCTCTTTTCACGAAGTTCTCCCTGTTATTATATATATCCACATTTAAAAGACATCAATTCTGTCTTCTAGTTGTTTGCTTATTTTCCATGCCTCTGAACCAAACATTAATATAAATATAGATATAGCTTTTTAAAATTCTCATTTTACAAGTTGCTAAAATGTTTAAAATGTAATATTTTACATGTAAAAATGTACATGTTTAATTCAACACAATTGTAAGATTGCAATGTACTTGCTGATCAAATACAAAGGGATTTATTGCTCTGCCATACAGTCAGGCCAAAACACTAATCCACAACTATTATACATCTTAGTGGAAGAAAGATATGGATATTGATTAATAACCCAACTCCATACACCAACGTCATAAGCAACAATAGGCCATCATCTTTCAACTTGAAACTGACCACTGCAGGCTACAGAGCCATGTGTACCAAATTAAGGTGGCCCATACAAATGAATGTCCATACGGAACAGGAACACAGACCCCTGAACACATACTCCAAGACTGTCCAGAATACAAAGTACTGTGAGACAAGACATGGCCACACTGGACTGAATTGAGGCAAAAATTTTGGGCCAACTAAAGATGGACAAGACTGGAAGTTTTGTCATGGTAACTGAACTGAAGATCTAGCAAGGCCAAAAGAATCCTGAAGAAGAAGGATTTGTGTGAGACTGAAAAGTTTAATCAGTTACAAGTGCTATACAATTTAATAAAATTAATGAGAGAGATGTGAATCTTATTTGATCTATGATGAATTTTTCACAGAAAATGGTGGACATATATGCCATCAGCATTCAAGCACATCTTCACATGATACTCTATGTCATCATCATCATCAAGTGCCGTCTCCGCAACGAAGGTTGGCTGCAACGTATCTCCAACATCTCCTGTCTCTTGTCTTGGTGGTGCACTCTGCTAGACTGTAACCTGTCCATCGTGTAATGTTACTCCCCCACTTGTATCTCTGCCTACCTCTTGCTCACTTCCCTTTGACTTTACCCTCAAGTAAGGTCTTCAATAGGGTGTCATGTCTTTTAATGTGTCCAAAGTATTTTATTTGTCTGATCTTTATTTCTCTTAGTAGTTCTTTCTTCATATTAAGTGTCTTTAGCCCCTCTTTATTTGTTTTCTTCTCTTTCCATGATGTTCTCCCTATTCTTCTATATACCCACATCTCAAAGGCATAAATTTTGTCTTCTAATTGTTTATTTAGTGTCGCTCTATGTAGCATTGTGATATTGACTATTTTTCTTAATCAATTTCTCCTTCTTCTTTTGATCACTTTTGGTCTCATATTAATGTAGTAAATTTCCATTCACAAACATAACGCAATGATCTTTTCCATCAGAAATGTAGAGATCCAGTTAAAAATTCAAAGATTGACTCTACACTCACCATCATCATCAGGTGTCATGCCGACTGGCATAAGTGATCATGGCTCTTCATAGCTCTCTATCTCCAGCATTATTTATCAAGATCGTTTGTTGTTTCCCTGCCGTGCTAGGTTGTCAAACTGTCTAATATTTTCTCCTGTTGTCACCCTCTGTCTCTGTTGCCTTCAATCTTGCCTGTTGTGACTATGTTCTTCAAACCTCCCTGTCCCATGAAGTGGCCAAAAAATGAAGATTGTCTTTTTCTTATATTAAAGACTACACTAGTAAATGTTTTTTTTTAAATACTCATATTCTAAAGATAATTATTTTGTGGGACACTCAAATTCAATTTGTTCTATACATTAACAAACATGCTAAATATACAGACAACAATATAAAGAGTGTATCAACTAGGTACCTACAAGTATACAAGGAGCACAACATTATAGTTCTATGAGTGTATCAACTAGGTACCTACGAGTATAGAGGGAGCACTGCAAACTGTCCACAATATTTAAATTATGTTGACTTGTGGGATCTGCCAAAGACAAGGTACACGTGGTATCTCCCTCTTGTATTTGACACAATTCAAAGCTTGCACATGATATTAGTCCTTCTCCATTAGCGCATAACTCAGCGCACTCAGAAGCATTGTTCACCGACGTCATGACATTATCATGACCTTCAATGATCCTATGCTCTCGCAAAATGTAATCAAATATATGGTTTCCTAATAAAAACAAAGAAAAATATAAAACAGCTGCTTTCATATAATAAATATTGAAACATGTATAAACATATATATTGTGTTGCTAATTTATTAAGCACAATACTTTGTCAGACTACTTTGTTTTTTCGTGGGAATTTATGATAGTTGCTAACAAGTTGATAACAATATGAAAGATCCACACAGTTGGTGGGGCAAAAGTCTGCATTTAAAATGTATGAGGGATCATTCGTCAGTATAGCTGATGTCATGAGGAAATCACAGAAGCCAAGCCAGAGCTGGAAGAGACCTATATATTTGATTATAATTATCATCCAACATTACAAAAAATGTTTAGTTTTAAAATGGATCTTAGCAACCATTATTTATACTAACCTTTTTTAGATATAGTTACAAAACTAAACAGAGTTTTAGTGTTTTATCATTTTCACATAATGTAGATATGTATAAAGACAATCAGTGAATCAATTATTTTGCAGCTTTTGTATAACGTTTCTACCTGTGGATCTTTGCCCCATCAGATTATATAAAGTGAAAAGAAAAATAAATTCATAACACTTAACTGCAAACCCATAGATGCTAAATCATGCATTGCAGATATTGAAGAGTATGCATGCTAATAGTTCCTATCACGTTTTATTTTCTTTCTTTCTTTCTGTTCACTTTTTACCCCTTTATGCCATGCAGCATTAGGAGAAGAAGAGTTCTCTACTAGTTCCTGTCACTCTCTTGTTAAAAATACTCCTCACCTAGCCCTATAGGCTCAAAGTCCTGCTTGTATACAGTTGCACCACTCACCAATTAGCAGCGGAAATGCATTATTTATTGCATTGTGAACATCCAGCAGGCATTGACCAAGCAACATCAGCATGTCCCCTTTAGCAGTCTTCAATTCACTTATTACGGAAACAAATTTGCTTGGTATCTCTCATGAGCACATGTATGTCCTGGGCAGTAGACCCATGTAATGTAGGTATGAAGCAGCTGCAAATTCTCTCCACTATCAACATTGACCATATTTAATATTTCAAGGTATGAACTGGGAATCAGACAAGATAGTTTCTGTAGTGAATGAAATATTTTTGAGCCATCCTTCTTTTGTGTTCATTCTCAAAATTCTGCAGATTGGCAGGACGTAGTCCAGAGAATGAAATGCAATGTATCAATAGTTTACTCTGGCTGTGATACTTGTGTTTTATGGCAAGATACATTCAACTTCCTTATGACTTCTGTGGCATTGTGTCCCTCTATGGGATGGGGCAGCTAATTCCAACTGCACAGCCTCCTTAGATGTCTCTTGTGACACATATGGCAGGTCAGAGTGTCACTTTTCTTTACTCTCCTTTTGAGTCAAATGAATACACAGAAAAATGAGACATTGATGTGTTGCAGTAACACCTCAACCTCCATCTGCACACTAAAAATAACTGTCCAATAAATGATGGCTGCAGAGGCTATCAAGCAACTTAAAATCTCACTATCACATGCAATTCAAGTTTTCTCCAGCTGTTCTTTATCTGCTTTTGCATAACTTCCCCATGTATTTAGTTGCAACATTCCAAGTTCTTACTCTGCTGATGAAGGCTGTATTCTCTCTCCTGGTTTCTAGTTCAAGATGGAAGTATGGCTAGTTATATTTTCTCTTACTGTGAATTTGTGACTGTTTTCTTTTTTCTAGGAGTAGAACCCGCATTAGCAACCATAGTTAAAATTGCATGTTTCAATGTACAGATGCAGTGTTAAAACTCATCATATACTCATCAAGTCCTTCAACAACCAATAGGGGAGCCGCGTTAGCGCAGTGGTTAGCGCACTGGCTTCACATATGAGTGGTCCTGGGTTCATTCCCAGTTCATTCCCGCAACGGCTCCCAGGTCGACCCAGCCTTAAATGGGTACAGGATTAATCCGGGAAGTAAAGACTGCGAGGGAGAGGAGATGGCTACCGCCCTCATTTGCAGAGCCTGTGCAATGTGAGATCGCTAACACCTCACACTCCTATGTCATTAATAAATGCTATGTTACTTTACTAAATGTTACTTTACTTTATATGAAAACAATAAATTTTCTAAATGTCAAACAACTATTTTCGAGCCATCTGCCGATGTAAAATGCAACAGTTTCTTTACACCATGTTAGGTTGCAGCATGCTCACTAAAACGAGCTAGTAACAATTGTAGTACTAATGTAGTTTTCCTGAGATGCTTAATAACTAGAAACATTATTAGCTGGGCAACAAGAACCACTGTTGACAATCATCATACTTTGCAAACTTCGATGGTATGGGTATATGATGGGACACTCCTTGATGACAAAAGATGTTCTTGAAGGTACAGTGAAGGGTGTAAGAAGATGAGGTGGACAGAGGAAGACATTTAAGATAATTCTGCAATGCTTTGTTTGATGTAAAATAGTTTGTCTGCACGCACGCACACACGCAGATATGTGTATATATACACCAATATATACACACATATACTGTTCAAAAACAGAAATGCAACTTTATTTTTTATCTTTTATAAAAGATATTCCTTGCTTGGACATCATTCAACCTATCAACTGTGTCCACCTGGTCATTAACTTCTCGTGGTTACCTTAATTATACTCACCTCATGATTCGTGAGGTCATGAAAGAGGTCAAGGTCAAAACAACATTTTTGGCAATATCTTGTCACAGGTTCATGAAAATCCTGTGACACAACTCACCACCCAGTTTCTTGTTGACAACAATGTCCAGACCATTCCGTGGCAGCAATGTCATCAGACATGAACCCCATAGAATACTTATGGGATGAACTCAACAGACGACTTCGCGAGTGAGATGTGGCTCCAGCCAATTTCTGACAATTGTCTCTTGCACTGTGGGAAGAGTGGGCAGCGAAGAATGCATAATCAAATGCAATGTCCTCCACCAAAGATGGATGTGTTGGGCCATTGGCGCAAATAAAACGGTGACACAATGCATTTCCTTTCTCTGGACTACATTCTGCTGGAAATCTAGTAGGACCATGGTCCTGTTACAAGAGAAATTTTGAGAATGTATGCTGAAGAAGAAGACATGCAATGTCCTTCTCCAACAGGAAGTCACTAATAAAAATGTAGTATTTCCCCTTTATATCAAATTCCCCTGATACTTTCTAATGCAAGCACAAATATTTTTTATCACTAAAGGTAAAGGTATGTCCCATGGCAGCAACCTGCCATCGGGGATGAAGATAACTCTTCATGTACTATACCACAGCAACTATTAGGTGGGGTGGCCAGTTCCCTTCCTTGCTATTCTTTCTTTACCCCCTGACTCATGCGTCAGGTACTCATTTACAGCTGAGTCGGCTGGAGGAGTGGTCGTGTCAAATGAGAAATCAAAACCGGGATTTTTTTTGTCCAAACGTGGTTTCGAACCTGGCACGCTGTAACCTAGTGATAGAAATCAAGCTCACTATCAACTAGGCTACCGCGCTCCTCAAACTCTTATGTATCCAGGACTTATTATTATGCATTCCTTATGTATCTCTTATGTATCTTATTTATCACTGCAAATTCTTATGTATCCAGGACAGGATATATATATATATATATATATCAACTGTCCTGTAGGCATAAGGAGGTTTGAAGCATTTGTAGTTATCATTATCTTATACTCTATTTTTTGTAATTCTTCTCAAGTTCCTGCAATTAGAATAAAGAAGTTCAGAGAAGAAAATGGGTCACATCATGGTTTATAGTTTGTCTGCAATATATGCACATTCTGGCTCTACCTATTAGACTTTTAGACTTCAGCATGGCATTTTTGAGTCATAACCATTCTATGGAATGCTGTAGTCAAACCCTCCTTTGCCTCCTCTTATGACATAACTGGTTTCCTGCAGTGTTATTATACATTAGTGAGGAAAAAAATAGACAGACTCATACTGAAACAGGCTATTTAATAATGTTGACATGCTAAAGTCAGATGTGTCAAGCTATGGCCACAAATAAAATTGTGGAACAATGCATCTCTGTTCTATGGACTACATGTTTCTAGAAATCTAGTAGGACCATTGTCCTGCTTCAAGAAAAATCCAGTGAGCTTTCAGGATGAATACTAAGAAATAGAGATTATTGAAAAAATAATTACATTCTTTTCACTTACGAGAGTAATGTTCGCAATCAGGATTCTGTGTTAAATCTTTAGGACGAGCTTGAAGTATATGGGTTTTTCTAAGCATGCATGAACCATCACTACAAATTTCAAATGATTCACATCTGAAATCAGTGTTGCTAGTGCAAGCACGAGCACAAAGTTCATCGCTCGGTGTATTGGATATGATTTTATCTGGATGAGTTCCAAACACTTCACCATTGAATTTAGTGTAGTCTGCTGTATAGAATCCTAGAAAAAATTTAGGTAACAAATTAGCAATAGCATATAGTATACAAAACGACAGATTAAGGACTAATTATTTTGATTCTAGATTAGAAATTGGTGTTCAAATGTGTTTCAAATGGGAGTTCCAATTAAGTTTCTGAGTAATGAAAGATATGGTTTCAAATAGGGTACACACAGTGCCATATACAGTACATCTAGAGAGCACTAATATAAAGAATGACCAGGTGAAATATTAAGAAATAATAAGAATGGAGAATTTAAATATTGGTGGTAAAGATCTGAGAATAATAATGAATATATATTGATAACAAAAACCCCGGTAAGTGCATGTCTTCTTCAGCTGTGTTGTGTCTGTATAAAGGGTGCTAGACCACAGAGATAACAGAGACTATGAGAACAATTCTATTTAAGTTTCACACCCACAGCAGAGATATTTCTTCCTTGACAATGCCAAGATAGCAGGGATATGTGAACTGAAGAATTAAAAGAACAATGAATATTTTTCATAGCACACAGCATACATCTTTTTACCATCATAAAAGGAGAGAAAAGAATAGTAAATATCCCTGCCACATATGTCGCAAGTAGGTTAATTAAGAATAGGGTTGACTACCCAACCCCCCTGATATCTTCTGTGATGATTACCCAGCTGAACATCCATACCTGGACTACTGGGAGGTAATCAACTAGATTCTTGATTAGAAACTAGCATCATAACACACGGGACATTCCCATAAGTGCTCCGCTCTCTTCTTCAGCAGCCATTCGAGTGTATGTAGACTTAAAGTCCCAGTCAGGTGTTGATTACGTGGTCTTCGATTCTTTCCAAAAATAGTACATTTTTCTCCCCTCTCCTCTAATCACTTCCATTTTTGTCATTCTTTGCATGTGCACATTTTCAGTCTCATTGTCAACATCTTCATTTTGCAATGAATTTATGACTGATTTAATTAAGTCAGCTTTATCTCTTTTCAATACTGTGCTGTTGATTGCAGCATTATAGGCCAATGAGTCAGCTCTTTCATTTCCTCTGACTCCAGCGTGACCCAATTAGGTAATCAACTAATTCATCTGCAGCATGCGTATAGTCACAGTTATGTTTCTTTCGGAGTAGAAGAATGTCAAGTTCATGACATTTCACCATTACAACAGTCATTTGGAACTTGTTAAAAGCTCCAGAAGACTTCCACATTAAAAATAAAATGCCAGAGAAATACCATCCTAGAGCTTAACATAAAACTCTACTTTGTCTGGCACAGGAAACAAGAGTGATAAACTCATACTCTCTCAGGGTCATATCATCGCTATAACCAGTTATCACTAAACAACAATTTAACAGTCTTCTGGCCACTTTCTCTCTACTTCTCATTACAAAACTTACTAGAGTAGATTGATGTAAAATCATTTCTTGATACAGATGCATTTATGTTGGCTAACTCATCAGGATGTTTGTCTGAAAGTCTGCAGGTTCCTATAGAGAACTGGTAGTCAAATGACTGGCATTCAAATGTGTTCTCCTGTTTACAAGAAATAAATAAAATATACTTATATACATAATGATTTTTTTCTAGAACATAAGTTCGGGTATCCCATATTACAAAATACTGGATAGTCTATATTATAGATGCAAACACATCCCTCTACTTGAGTCACAATACAACTTTGCTAATAGGTGATTTTCATTTAAAAACTCCTTCCTTCTGATAAATATATATTCTTTAAAAAATATCTTCCTTCTGTAATGCTTTTAAATTTTTACAATTAAAAAAACTTCAAGTAAAAAGCACAATTTGTTTCACATGAAAACAGAAGAATTGAATGTTGTTTCAACATTTATGTTCCCATGAATCAAGAGTCCTGGCAATACTAACTAAAATTTCCACTATTGGTATAGAAACAGAAATTACAGGCCTCTGTGCTCAACCATATGATTCTGGCCTCAATGGAAATAAGTTATTTCATAATAGGTGACCAGCTTAAGTTTTATGATCAGATGGAAAGTGCTGGGAGTCAGCAATACAATTTAACATATTGTGTTTTTTATCAGAACATTGTTCAAAAACCTTGAGTTGAGCAGTTACAATTTTCAACAAAAACTGATAAAAAGATCAGATGGACTTTTAAGTTTTCCACATTATAATTCTTCCTCCATATGAAAACAAAGTTTCTTGAGGCTGGCAAAAAATAAAAAGAATCAACAACAATTTCTGGATAAAAAGGTGAGGGTATTGGGTATACCTTCCTACCTCCAGATAAAAAGCACAGTTTATACATAAATGTGCTTCAATATGCCAGCTAGCATGAATGACTTTTTGGAGAAAGACAAAAAAAAATAAGGTGAGAAGTTTCTTCATTCTGAAACACTAAGAAACTTCAGGCTGAAGATTCAAGTAACAGTAAACATGAGATATTATCTATCTAGAAAAGCAATAAGTTTTGTAGAACACTTGTTGTTTGTTTGTTTTGCATTCGCTCCATTGTAACCATCACGGGTGTCCGTGCGATTTCCGCCAGGAGCGTGATTACGTTGTGCCACCGTTATGCGCCTTGTAGGCCTAGCACATCCGCTTTCGGCCTGCCTTGACAATTCGGGTGGGCTACCCTTAGCCTGTGACAGCCTCTATATCTATCTCCAGGCACGCGTAGTGGCGACTCTTCGCCCAGACGATTTTTGCTCTCGTCTGACTCGTACGAGGTGTTCCACCGTCTATGAACTTGCCTCGTGTAATTGGACGTGCTGTGCCTGTGCCCATTGGGTACTGAACCGTTTCTCATCCGTGAGCCTGGTTCCTTAAGGGAAAGAACTCAACAGAGGAGTTGGGCCCTGGCTCTTTCGCCCTCTTAGCCGAGGTGTCATTCACCGACATCGTGTACCCCTTGTCCAAGTTCGAGTCTCACACCACGCGTTTGAGAGCAAGGCGTTCTCGAGCTGATCATCCTTGTCCCAATAGCGCCTGAGCCCATCAGGTACTGAACCCTTTCTCTCTTCAAGTGTATTTCCGGTGTAGGAAAACCTGACAGTAGAGTTGGGTCAGGGCTAAATCGTTGTCCCTTTTGTGCCTGAGCCCATTGGGTACGGAACCCTTTCTCTCTGCAAGTGTACTTCCGGTATAGGAAACCTTGACAGTAGAGTTGGACCAGAACTACCATCGTTGTCCCTTTCTTGCCTAAGCCCATCGGGTACAGAACCCTTTCTCTTCGCGAGCATATTTCCGGTTTAGGAAGGCTCAACATTAGAGTTATACATTAGGTCTTCTTGCTTTACCAAACACAAATGAATGGGTCTGGGTCTCTGCCTGTAAGGAACGCAGGTAACTAGATGCTCGTCTCGAGCTGACAGAGCTTGTAGTTCCCCTTCCCTAGAGACTTTTCACTTTCTATTTGCAGTTCGCGCTGCCCTCTAGCGCTGTTCTGCCCTTTCATTGTTTCATTGTACTCGGTATGAAATCTATTTGTCTCTCGCCATGCATCTACCTTTACGTGCATTTTACATTGGCCGCCCCTCCAATGTTCGGACTGGACTGACTAGCTTCACTGTATGTCGACAGTGTCGCTATATGTGGTGATGCTGGTGGTGTCGGAGATATTGTCTGTCTCTTGTGCAGTCAAATCTCTTTCCATCTGATACCTCCACATTCTCGGACACGATCCCCAAATGATTTGGCCAGAATCAGCTCGAGCTGCTATATTTCTGTTTCCAGGGTGCACCGCGTGGAGGTACATTTGGGATCTTGGTTATCTGCTAACCCTGGGTCCGCCTAGAGCAATGCGTTCCCTTTGCACCCCAGAACACTTGTGATAAGCATATATTTATATTATGTTTATATCTCTCTACAAGAGAGGTCCAGTGGGAGCTAGTGAGCAAACACAAAAAAAAAAACAATAATTAGTTAGTCATCGGATCAATATCACTGCAAACTGGACACATCCATAGTTGCTCAGATGTCTCCTTGAGTGTATCTACCATTACACTTCTGTTGACAGTACAGGTTCGATGCTGGTCGACCATCATTCTTCTGCGCCCTCCAAAATGTTCACTTTTAGCAACACCGCATTTCAAACCAAAATCTTTTTTGTCTTTGTCTGTATTACTGTTCCTCATGGACATTCATTTTTAGGGTCACCCTGATCTGATACAGATGGCGCTACAGTCGGCAATGATTAGTTCTAACAGAAAAGATGATGATCTTTTGTTGCCAATTTCCAAAGATTTACTGCAACTTCTATCTCTAGATTCTAATTAACATTCAATTTTTGGTACAATACAAGAATCAGTGGACAGGTTTCTATGGAACAAAAAGCAAATATAATTAAACGGAATGAAATTCCGATAAAATCGCACATACCGACGCATACAATGTTCAACACGTTGCACAATGAGAGCCCCTGACTACTCGACATGCGCGGCGCACACTGAGTGGGAGGTGGATGGCCAGTTCATTGAGCACAAATCGCTAGATCTGTATTTTAAGTTACGACTTTTTAAGTTTCGGAGATAGTGCAATAACATATGACATTTAAATAGTTGGTATGTTGTCACATGATTTGTCCACTGATTCTTGTATTGAACCCAATTTTCTAATAAACCAAGACAATCATTATTCTGCCTTCTATACTTTTTAAAAATCTTGACACTAGTTTTTTAATACTTACTTGAAGACAATTAATGGCACAATCAGTTACACTGATCATGGTGTAAACCAAAGTAATTAGTGTCTTGTTGAACTGAAAACCTGGTGAAATGACAAACTTCTGCAGCATACTGTCTGTGAAATAAACAATGTAAAACAGTTTTATGATATTCAGATTAGATCATGTGCCCATCCATTAATTGCAGGGGTCTTCTTCTTTCCTTCATGAATCTATTGGTTGTGCTAGATCTTTAGGCCAGTAGTCAGGATGAAGCTACCAGTCTTCTCTAGGTCAGAGCAGCTGCTCAAAAGTTTTTGCCTCACTTCGGTCCAGTTCGGCCATGTCTTGAGTTGCAATTCTTGGTTGGTTGGTTGCTGATCCAACGGTCCATGGGCTCATGCCCTTTGACCAAATGCCATTGTGTGATATATGCATGTGTTTGTGAGCTGCTGTTTTGTTCCATATAATGTGTTCCATTTATTTGGCCCTGGAGGGAGAAGCATTTTCCTGATGTTATTCAGCACTGGGCATTCAGCTGCAATTCTTAAAAATCAGAAAATCTTGGAGTTTGTGTGCAGGTATCTGTGTTCCTGTTCCACATGGACATTCATTTTTTTGGGCCACCCTGATCTGGTACAGATGGCGCTATAGTTTGCAGTGGTCAGTTCTAATGGAAAAGATGATCCTTTGTTGCCCCTGCAGTTGGTGTATGGGGTCTATTTTCTGTCAGAGGTCTAATAGTGAAACAAGGAATCGCAGAACTGTAAGAAACGGCTAAGGATATTTGGGATGTGGAGTTAACTGTGCCACCAAATAAGTCAGTGACCCAAAATTTATGCTGAAATAAGATGTCATTCTACAAGAACAGATAGGCCTATCAAGCTGCAAACCATGGCACAATGAATTATATTTTCCAAATTACACCCTACTAACTAGTCAGATGTTTGATAATGAACAAAGAAGAAGATTATGTGCCACTTACAAAGATTGACTGCAACTCCTATCTCTTGGCCTGCTGGTACACTCTGACATGCTGTAGGTTGTCCATCTCTTTACCTGCTGGTACACTCTGATATGTTATAGGTTGTCCATCTCTTGACCTGCTGATACACTCTGACATGTTATAGGTTGTCTATCTTTTGACTTGCTGGTACACTCTGACATGATGTAGGTTGTCCATCTCTTGACCTGCTGGTACACTCTGATATGTTATAGGTTGTCCATCTCTTTACCTGCTGGTACACTCTGACATGCTGTAGGTTGTCCATTCTTGACTTACTGTACACTCTGACATGCTGTAGGTTGTCCATCTCTTGACCTGCTGGTACACTCTGATATGCTGTAGGTTTTCCATCTCTTTACCTGCTGGTACACTCTGTCATGCTGTAGATTGTCCATTTCTTGATACTGTTTACGTTCAAATATTATTTTCCATTTTCCTCATCATAAACCATTTTTTAGGTTCAATCTCAAGCTTCCACCTGATCTCTCTTGCAGTAGCAAAATGGTCCTCCAGATTTTCAGTAGGATGTAGTCTAGAGAATATAATGTGCTGTGTAGCCATTTTATTTGTGCCTATAATTCTACACATCTGAATTTTGGCAGCAGCAATTATGTTCAATGTTTTTATCACTTTCATACAGGTAGCAGGACAGCCAATTGAGAGACCTGGTTCCCATACTGTACACCTGCCTGAAAGCTAACCACAGTCAAGCATACTTGTCCTTTTCCCCATTCTTGAATCTTGATTAGGAACAAGCATCACAGCACTGGGGGCATCCCATAAATGTTCTGCTTGCCGTTCCGTCAGCCATCTAAAAGTGTATAAGCTCAGTATCCCAGTCAGTTACTGATTACACATTCTTCTGATCTTTTCTCCATTATAAGCATCTATATAGCCATAGAGACTTTTAAACTTCAACACTCAGCAAGATATCACTATTAAATTAGATGTACCGGACCATTAGCACAAATAAATCTGCTACGTAACACATCTTCATTTGAAAATGAACAGGAAAAAACACATTATATCTACTATAACTGACTTGGTTCATTCAATCCATAAAACCTCTCATAAATTAATCCTTTCAAATTTTATCAAATGACTTTTTTTTAAATGGTACACACTTGAAGTACTGTCAGGATCATCAGGAGTAAGAACATCATCTCTGATGTCTGTGGCCAGGTAAGTGACAATCTGAAATTAACCATAAAATCAATAACATCAGCAGTATTTAATAATGCTATTCAATCATTCAATTTTTACCTGTTGCTAAATTTAGAAACTGATGTTGGCAGAACTTCATAAAGTATTTTATGCTGCTAAAAACTGTGCTATTCTCATTCTTACTTGCAGAGGTTTGTTAACTAAAACAACCAACGCTACATCTACTGAAGTACCATAGGAAAGTACATCCTTCCATGGCACTGGAACATTGTATTTATGAGATCAATTCATAATATTATATTTTTTTTCTTGTGTTTGGACAATGTTTCCTAACATAGGCCTATTGGTTGCAATGTTGAAAACATGTTTGTTTTTAGCGATTGTTTTATCATTTATATTTATCACTATTCATACTTATTTATTAATTAGATTTTAAATACAATTCTAAAATACAAAACTTTCAACTTATTGAGATGAAAACCCATACCAAAGACCCACAAAAACCATAAAATAACCTAACAAAGACAATCCTAAACTTACAGAGCAGATAATTACATGGGGATGTGGTTGGTCAAGTATGAAAAACCTGTTTACTTGTGTTGGGAAGCGATTTGGTGCTGCTAGAACAGACCTGGTTCAATTCCCATCATCTGTAAGAATTATTTTCATTTATCCTCATGCTTCCTACTTGAATTTACTTGTATAACCATATGAGATCAGAGTACAAAGCCAGAAGAAGACCACGAAAAAGATGAATAGAAAATGTCAGGGACATCTTGAACAAACACGGTCATAGCACAGCCAAGGTGACACATCTGTACTTGACACAAGTTTGAGTTCAAATCACCCCTACAGATCATTGTCTTCATCTTGGATACTCTGAACGACTCTCTCTCCCAGTCAGGTCTGCATTGGCCAGAGACGTTTGCATACATTCTTCCATGTCGCTGGTCCATCTTCTTCTTGGTCTTTCTTTTCTTCTCTCACCTGGCACTCTGCCTACCAGAATCAGCCTTTTGATGCCATAATGCCACTTTAAATGTCCAAAATACTGTAGCTTCCTTATGATGGTATTTAGAAGCCACCCTTCATTTAGTTTCAGGAAATTCAACATAGGAAGCAGAAATCAGTGATTAAATCTATTCAATACTTTTCATGGATTTTTGTCTTCAATGTTCTTTAAGCTTATATTGAAGCCATCTCACATTGAAGCCATATACATGCGACTGTGAGTTTCATTAATTGTTTATTTCTAGAAAGAAAATATAACTGCATTTTGTTTAATGTTTGTTCTCAAACTCTCACTGGAAATCTCTTTGTAGCTGGATAATGGTTGCACCAGATTTCCGACAGGAGACAGTCCAAAGAATGGTGATGTGTTGTGCCATTGTTTTATTTTTGCCAATGACCTGAATGAATTAAAATCAACAGACATAAATGCACAAGACCTGCAATCCTTGGCAATTGACGGACAGGCATGGAGAACTCTGATGTCCGCCCTATGTGCCAAATTTGGTAAAAAAGAAACTGACTGATAATGACCTGGCACATCTGAGTTTAGCAGCAACTGCTATTCATCCCAGCCAATAAAACCTCCATTGTTGAGCCAATAAAGCATCCATTTTCAAGTGATTTCTAACTGTATTATGGCAGCTGAAAACTTCATACTGAGATCAATCAATCAATCAAGTGCCATGCCAAATGGTGTAGTCGATCATGCTTCTCCACGACTCTCTGTCTCGTGTGTTGTCAATAAGCTTGGTTGGTGAACTTCTACCGTGCCATAATACTAGTCCATCTAGCAACTTTTCTCTGTCGTCCCCTATCTCTTCTCCCCTTGATCTTTCCAGTGGTTACTAAGTGTTCAAGCTGTGTTCTTCTCAGCACATGCCCTAGAAACTCTGACTGTCTGCACCTAATGTTGATATAATTTATCATTTTACGCCAGCATCAATGATAACATCTGCATTTGTTTTCTCAGCTGTCCATGGTATTTTCATCATTCTTCTCAGAAACCACATCTCTGTAGCTTCCAGTTAATTTTGAATTTTTGTGTTTACAGTCCATGTTTCCATCCATAAAAAAGAATTAGTTCGATATAACATCTCAGCACTTGAATTCAGGTCATATTGAGATACAAAATTAATAATTATGAGAATAAGATATGTTGGCCATTTAATGAGAAGGAGTGCTTTACAAAATACCCACAGCACATGGACATGCTCATTTAGAGAGCAGCTGAACAGTCTGCAGAGAAGTCAATCACATCTACTGAGGACATGAGAAGGTAGCACAGGGCTAGAGGGCAGCGACATGTGAAAAAATATGTGAGAATATCAAAACCATAAAGAAAGCAATGTTCTTGCCGGAGGACAAGATTTCAGTACGGTAGTCTTCCAGAAACAAGTTGTGTGGAAAGGTAAAGGTAGAATACCATACCAACCTTGAAAATGTTGGTAGAAGCTCAAATTTGAGCGTGGTGTTCATGTTGTCAGTGAATGAAACTTCGGCTGCGAGAGTGAACCAACACAAGTCCAACTTTAATGTTTGAGCAATTAACTATACTGATACCAGGTTCACAGTCAAGATAAGGGCTAGTGCCTAAATACACGTGGGGTAATGAGCCATCCAATTACATAAAACAAGCTCACTAAAAGTGGAACACCTCGTATGATATAGACATAGTATGACAAAAGCATAAATCCCTACTCAGCATCTCCTAGGAAATTGCCACCCAGGGACACATTTTGGTCTGTAAAGTCCAAGGATACAGCAGGTGATAAACCATTGTGGTGTAGAGATAATACACTAGTTTGCCTGAAGGAAAATAGGAAGGCTGTCACAGGCTAGGGAAGTTCAACTGAACTAAGAGCATGCCAAAATTGGATATACTTGGCCAAAAGGTGCAAATATAGCAACTCTGTTGTAAATCTAGCAGCTCAATGCTTCATGTTCTCCAGCTCAAATTACATGAATATTTGTTCCGTTTATTTGAGAGCGAATGCAAAAGTATATGTCGAAGTATCCCATATGTGTTCCTTGGTAAATTACATCATTACTCACAAAATATTTCTGTTTCTATGACAATGAAATATGAAGATGTACTACGATATCTTGAAGATAAAATATATTCATGCATTATCATTACAAACTTCATGTAAAATTAGTAAATCCATACATCATAAAATCAAGTATGGTATTTGTCATATTACACACCAAATTCATAAGTTGACAATAAAAATTCATTTATTTTTCTACACAAATAAAAGATGACAAAGTTATAACGGTGACCTAGACATACATTATATTGTTACTACATGGAATCACTGAAAGAGTTACACCTCTCTAAATGGGAAAAACAATGTTCATGTGATGAAAATCCTGAAAAGCACATGAGAAGAAACAACTAAAGAAAAGCAAGCCTTCACATTGGAAAGAACAGGTAATAGAAAAAAAAAGGTTCATTCAGTTAATCATTGAGATAACGCTGACAAGAGAAAATAATATGTTCAGCAGCGATTCCGTTAAGATTGAGAAACTTGCAGAAATCAAATATGCAGGGTGATGTCAAGCACTATATTATGTCTGATGGCTCTGTAGGATTAGTAAGTAAGTAGATTTTAAGAGTAATGCTGGCATTATGGAATAAGAAAAGAACTTACAGTTCCATTTGGAAGATTTACAGTGACCTTGAACTTGTTATCATATATATAATCAGTTATAGTATCATACATCCTCTTCACACTCATCCCTGGGTATGTGCCATTTTCTGTGCCTGGAAAAATGAACAGGTGCAAACACCAAATAATAAGTTTGTTTTTCTTCTTCTATCTTCTCTCTAATTAAATGAATTGAGATTTATCTGGACTATTTGAGCTTACTCTAAATGAAGCATACTGTACTGCTAGTACTGTATTGAAACTTGTACAAATGAAAAATCTTTGGCAAGGTACCAGCAGCAAAGTCAAACTATGTATGATCAGAACATGTGTATTTCCAGTGGCAATATATGGCTGTGAGGCATGGACATTAAATTAAACAATAGCAAAGAGAATAGCTGCTTTTGAAATGAGACGCTACAGAAGAATTTTACATATACTATGGACAGCAAAAAAGAGAAATCAAGAAGTATTAAGATCAATAAATGTTGAAAATGGCTGGCTCCTTAACAACATCTTAACAAGAAAGCTGTGTTTTTTGGGGTCAAAGAGAAATAACAGCATGGAAAGATTAATAGCTGAAGGCAGAGCTAACGGCAATAGGGGAAGAGGGCACCCAAGATGATGATGGCGCAGTGATATATCAAATTGCTTAAACATGTCTCTAACTGTGGCAGGTCAATTCGCAAAGAATTGCAGAGTGTTCAGAGAATCCATAAGGAAGACAACATTCTGAAAAGAATATGTCACATGATGATGATGTACTGCTAGTCTACAGTAAAGCTGGGATACCTGTGACTTTCAACACAGCGCATTCATTTTCAGCATGAAGTTTTCATTATCAACTAGTTTAAATAGAAATAGAACAGTATTTACAAGTATATGCATATAGAGCAATGGTTAACAACAGGGGACATAGGTCTATGACCCAACTAGAAGCAACAGAGACTTGCAGTTGGGCAGCAGAGGAAAAATTTTGTAATTAGGAATTTAGGGACCCTGAATCTAGACAGCCGCAGGATGGGAGTTGTAAGTTCTGTGACAGACCAATCAGGACTTGACACTGTTAAAAATGGTCTGACAATGTTCTGAAAATTCATGTGTGTGTTTCAGTGCTTGAAAGGGGAGCAAAGAATAGCAACACTGTTGCCTGCCAGGCATGCCATAAGAGATGAAAAAGGAGATTTCAGGGATATAGTTGGCAGTTCCATCTCATAGAGTGTCAAAGTGACCCATAGGCCATGCTTAAGTCAGATATGGCAGGCTGAAAGGCACATATATTGCAGCTAAGTTGTAAATCACAACACAGCATACTCCATTCTCTGGACTACATTCAGCCAACCTGCAGGAGAAGAAGATTTAGGATTATATGTCAGTGGATCTTGAAAAGGATTGTTGAGCCTTTAAGAAAGTCAATAATAATTTTTTAAGTACCAAAGGGCGGAATAATTACCTCTAAAGAGGACCATGGCAAAATATGGTTGAGAACCCCTGATATAAAGCATGTGATATTCTTTGACACTAAAGGCAATCTAAATATCGTTGTGTGCTGTTGGAGTTATAGAAGTGAACAAAGATAGTAAAACTGCAATATGTCATGGATGAAGCAAGAAGAAGTGACTGATGAGGGTTAGTATGCCAAGGAATAGTAACACTACAACTGGTCATGCATGTAACATGAATTGATTAATGAGGGCTAGGTATGGCAAAGAATAGTAAGCTACACCCTGCCATGCATGTAGCAAGAAGTGACTAATGAGTTAGGTGTGAGGTTGGCTGCCTATCCAGTAGAAGATCAAAGTGACACACAAATACCATGCTGAAGTTAAAAGTGTTGGGCCATAAGGCTCAGATATCACTGACAAGCTGTATACAATGACACAACATGTTCTTTTCCTGAGAAAATGTCCCACTGACAAGAATTTGAGAACAAATACAGAAGGAAACATTTTAAATGTCTATGCATAGTGCATCTCATTATTGGTAAAAGTTGAAAGTTGTCTGTCTTAAGAATGTTAATGAAAAGTTATACAAACACTGAATTCTCTCACATGATTTATTTTGGGTTGTTCAATGTTAACAGTTATCCTATGTTTCTATTCACAATCATACTTGTGTTTACACTATATTAATTTATACTGGAAAAATATTGAACGTGGTTGTGTAAAAAGCTCATTTTATAAATCTACAGTGAGCCGGGCTATCTTAAACAAGACAACATGGATGATATGGCCCCCAGAGGACCACAGAGATTTCCACGAGGGCATGAAGAAAAAAAAATTTGAATATGGAGGTCTCACAGAACTTTCTATGGAATTGGGTAGGGAAGATCAGAAAAAAAGGTAGCTATAGTACTAGGTATGTTGATTATCCCATTCACACACCAGACATCCATAGGTGATCAGATCTCCACTTCAGTAAATCTCTCAGGGTATAACTGCTGATGGTTCCAGTTCTATGTTGATTTAGTGTTCTTTTTTTTGAAATTTTTATTAGGTTTTCTCTACAGGCCATGACTGTTTCACTTCCAATTCACACATTCTCAAAGCTGACTCACTCTTATATTTTTCAAAATCCTCAGATCGTGCAACTTCCAAAAAGACATGAATACATCTGCTCGGTCCATCAGCCAACCATCTATTAAGATGGCAAGGTTGGCAAATTTTTTGGCTCATTTGTCATGGCTCCACACACGTGTAAGGGGACAAAGATCAGACTGATTTTCCTCTGTGATGCCCAGTTTTTGACTCTCTCCAATGATTCCACCTATCGTCTATGCACATCTATCTATTCGCTAAATCCTCTGTTGCCTTTCAGCGTCGGGGGTAGAAGAGTTTTCTGGAGATAGTCCTCTTGTGTTCTGAGTATATTGTGGAATTTGTCACCTCTTTTATTTCAATGGTCCATCGTTTCAAGGTCCAGTTTCTAGGATTCCCGTCACTGAATCTGTGTAGCATAGCTTGCTGGGGTATGCTGTCTGATGGTAGTCTACTGATGTGTACAAACCATCATCTGTTGTCTTTTAATATATTCTAAGATTTTTGTGGTGCCGGTAATTTTGTCCAATGTCTTCATTCCTCACTCTCTCTTAGCAAGATTCATAGGATTCTGCATAAGCATACCCATGCACATCACCAATTTTAATTTTCTGAATCATATTCATTGAGTCACTCAGTAAACATGCATAGTAATAGGCTTCTGATTCCAGCCAATTTAATGCTTGAATTATGGTAAGCACCTCCATTATTAGACTTTTTGTTGCTGCTATGAAGGCCCCACTGGCTTCATGAACTGTTCTTTGTCATGACTGGCAGTAAAGGCCCATGGTGGCAGATGACTGATCCATCCATATAAATCACAACATCTATATCATCAACATGTTCGCAGAAGTGTGCCTTGACCTCAGCATCAACACTCATGAGATTACATTCCCTGCACTTTCTATTGAGTGTAATGATGGTGGAACTGTAGTAAATAAGATATGTAGAAGCAAGCACTGAACCAGTGAGCAATTTTTTTTATTATTCCAAGGAATGGGTCAAGGACAAAATATTGCTCTAAATTGGGGGCCATAGGTGAAAAAGAGGTTGAGAATATAAATGGTAACAGACAAAGAATAGGAAGAATTCTGCTTTCCTACAGTCTCAAGGACATTGAAAACTGAGTTCAAAAGTCTGCTTCACTATTTTAATGATTTTCTTAATGGTTCTAAAGATTAAAAAAGAGAAAGACTAGAGAGGGGTTGAATTAGGCTAATGAAAAATTGCAACACAACAGCAACAATAAGAATACATACTCTTCATCAATTGCTAAAAGAGACCGGGCATCTGGATCTGGTGTGCAATGATGTCAGTTCTTAAATACTTGAATGGCTTTCACATTGTTCTTCTTCTTTTGTGTTCATTCTCAAACTCTGCTGCTTAGCAAGAAGTAGTCTGGAGAATGGAATGTGTTGTTTCATGGTTGACAGCTTGGCTGAGATAACTGCATATTTTGACCTGGCACATTCAATTTGGCTTTTGGGTCACTTTGACCTATAGGGTATAATAGTTAACTCAAACACCAAACCTCCATAGTCTCAGTTTGTGACATGTAACACAGGTGAGTTTTTACATCAATACCGTAGGTTTTTTCGTTCCAGGAAAATTCTACCAGCAACATTTGCATTTCAGTTATCGCCAGAGTATTGTTATTGTATCGATACCCAGAAATTACAAGTGATTAGCTCTAATCTATGCACAATGGTGTGCAATTTCCAAAACTTTATTTCATACACAGAAGAATAACTCTCAGTGGGGTACAGTTTCCTAAGAGAAAGTCTCCCACCCAGATGGGATCAATTCTGGGGTTTTATGGTTTTTCTACCTTTTTTGCAACATGCAGAGTTTGAGTTATGGGATTTAGCTTCCCTACCAAGTATCCCTTCCTGTCAGGTGTTCACAGCAACCCAGCTTTGGACTATGGTCACTTTTATATGTGAACAGCCAGCTATGCATTCCCCGTCATCAAAGAAGGCTCTCCAATTATGCTGTGCTAATATATGTTTGCCTGATTCTGGACTCTCCAAGGGAATCACCACATCCTGCACATTGTTGCTTTTCATCACTCCCAGTGTACCACCTGTTAATAGCTGGAGCACCATGTACACATTAGTAGCTAGTACCATGTTCAGGATTGGAGCTAACTTAAATTAATTAAGGGAACTGTAATTGTACAATGAAATGCTGTGAGGTTTCCACAAGAAGAAAGCCTCACTATATTGGCATGTTATCTACTGAGAGTTTAATGTTGCATAATAGTCGATCCAAAAGGCCAACAGTGAGACCTTCAGACCTTACGCATTCTGTCAAATTATTATTACACTAGGCCCTTATCATTCTTCTTCTTCTTCTTCTGCGTTCATTCTTAAACTCCCGCAGATTATCAGGATGTAGTCCGAAGAACGGAATGCGTTGTGTCATGGTTTACAGCATTGCTGCAATATCTGCACCTGTTGGCCTGACACATCCGACTTCAGCATGGCTTTGGGTCACTGACCCTATATGGGATGGGACAGCCTACTCCATCCCATAACCTCCTTAGTCACCTTTTACAACATTCATGGAAGGTAAACAGTGTTGCTATTCTTTGCTCCCCGACAACACACGGGCGGCCCTTATCATTAATTCACATACTTACGAGAATAATGTGTGCAAGGTCCTGTAGAACTTGATGGGTCTCCTTCACTCTCTGCATGTTTAATCCCTAAGATACAATTACCATTTATGATATCCTGACAATAGTCAAAACTATTACAGATGTAAGTAGTTGTCTCAATGCATTGTTCGGCACAGTCTTCAGCAACAGTTGCAAAACTCTGAGAATTTGTTGTGTTATGTGCCACTTTCATAACAGGAGAGAAAAGATCTGTAGATAACAATAAAAAGATAAATGGCATATAATTCATTATTATAAAAAATATGTATGTGTTATGTGATGTATTCTTTTCAGAATATAGTCTTCCCTATGAATCTCCAGAAATCCTCGCTGTCTCAGTGTTGTCCCACCTCCTATAGTGACATGTGTATGCATTTCTGAATATCTCTTGTCCAGCATCTGCATCTGCCTCTACTGCCTTCTATCGCTCCTCCAACAACACTCTTTCCATGCCATTTTGTCTCTTCACTTGGCCGAAAAATCCAAATTTCCTTCTTAATATGATGTTTAAAAGCCGGACTTCTTGGATGTTGATTTTCATGTCTTGGTTGGCATTCCTTGCTGCCCATGATATTCTTAGGACTCTTCTACAGCACTTCATTTCGAAAGCCTCTATGCTCTTGGCTATAGTTTTTATTATTGTCCATTTTCACAGCCGTATGTCGCCACTGGGAACACACATGTACGTAAAAAAAATTCCTTTTTTCCCCATGTTTGCACCTGTGCCACAGTTTTTTCAGTTGTTTTCGGCTGCGATCTCAACTGCGAAGTCTCCTGCACTGTTTATATTAGCTTCTAATTATTCAATATTTTTCATTTCTTCTAAAACACTGTTATCAATGTTAATTCTAGCTCTTGTTTTCACTTTATCAGTTGTCATTAAAAATATGTATAAACTTTTGTTAATAAATAATCAAGAGCAGCTAACTAGGAGTAATCAGGATGTGACATTATAATAACAAGATGGTGGAATTGCATTGACAATATCCTTTCAATCAAGACAATATTCTAAGAGTCATCTTGACATGGACTCTAGAGGTCAGACATAAGAAAGGACAACCAAGTTTTCACATGGAAAAGCAGTTATAGGTTTGAAGGTGATGAGCTACATCTGGGTTCAGTTACAAGGGTTGGCTGTCAATTGAGAAAGTTGGAGTGGTACATGTTAGGCAAATGTGGCCTCATCATGTGATAACAGTCCAAATTTTAAAATATTTGTAATGTTATGCACACAACTATGCAACTTCTGTTGTAGTTTGTCATCACAGAAATCTCACATCATTAGCAGACGACTCGAGGCTAAACCAACATGGCTAATGATATCACAGATTTATGTTTACTGAGCTTGCCAACTACAGAGAAAGATGGTGTACATTTGTTAAAGACTCGAGGACTGCTAGATCGAGAAAACATGTGGTCACAGTCATCCAATGAACTTATATTACTATAATGATGGACGCATCCAGTGGAAATGCAATAGAAGTCAACACCACCAGCGCATGCATGTAATAATCAGCCCTAAAAATTGAATACCAATCCTAACCTTCACCCCATCCTGTGACACTCCCCGACCACAAAACTAAAACATGCTGTCTCCTCTCCAAGTCCTCAACTGCACTTGAATAAATGGACAATAAATGTAATGTTTTTGTTAACACTGCTTATCGCCTCCTGATGAGTTTTGTACACTAACACTGGTTACATTTTTTATGAGACTATCTTTAGTTCTGTAAAAAAAAATAGGCCACGTCTGCCTAACATGAACCATTGGAGAGAATGGTCTTGCTCTTTAGGATGACACAGTGTAATGATTAGTATGCTTTGACAGACTTTGGTTAAGTAAATGAGAAGAAAAAGTAGCGCACTATTCCAGAGATTTATAAATATTTTATTAGAAATAAGGAGAAAATTATGATAGTTGCATTTAAACACATACAACAAATATAACTGTAATGATCTAAGAATCCAAATCATATCTAACAAATTTTGTGAAACATTTAGGATCACAATAGGAATTTATGCTCACATTTATACAAAGTTGCTGGTTACATGAACTAGGCATTGCAATCAACCCAGCATTTCTAAGCTTCAGTAATTTTCAAGGCAATATTTATGTTCATCAGTTTGATTTTAAATACAAATTTGTTCTTCACGTTATTCTCAACTTTCTTCTATAGTAAATTATTTCAATGTATATGTGTATGATAAATATCAAAATATACTACAGGTATATAATTTGTTGGTTTTATGACAGAGTGGTTAGTGAGCCAATCACACACACACACAACTTACTTGAACTTACTCATTTTTGAAAGCTTACTGTCAAAATTTCTCTGGTGGTTCAACTGGATGCATTAGTGGTATTTTCTAACGTATTAAGGATCATGATATGATGATGATGACAAAAATGATGATGATGATGGTGATCTCCCTGGTGAAGTGGTTAAGCAGTTAGCTTCGAGCTCAAGAGTACATGGGTTTGAATCTCACTAGCAACGACTTGTTTATAAAGTGGATTTTTTGTTTAAGATTCCCAGGGATTATCGCTTGAGTTATGGAGTTATGTGCTATGAGAGGTACTCTCTGCAGAAAGTTTGCCATTTTTCTGAGAGCAATGGAGCACATATGGGGTAACCCGAATACAATGAAGTCAATCTTCTAAACCTTTTAAGTCTTTTCTTATAATGATGATGATAACACAGAGAATGATCATACAATGTAGTTATATTTAAAGACAAAACATATGTTTTACTTACTTAGTGGAGATGTATGTCCTAGAGCCATAGTAATAATATAAACGTTATCATTATCATATGTTAGTGATGAGTCTTGAAAGTATATGGGAGATGTAAAAGTGAACTCTGCTAATTGCATTATTACTGTGTTCAAGAAAGTGTTTGATAGCTCATCCAAATTTGGATGAAATGGTTCTGTGGAAACAAATAATTAAAAACAAACAGTAAATAGTTGTTGTCTACATCAATGCTTTGCTTGCGGATGTTTGTACTATTGTACTATTAAAGTGTATTAAAAATGATTTGTGATACATTAAGTAAATTTCTTCTAGGTCAATATTACTTGCATAGATTGAAGTGCTAGAGAGAAGGTCAGATTAAGAAATATCTAAACTTGTCCTTTTCTGTATTGATAATGGTTTTCCTCTGGTTGTTGATTTCTTTAAGCATTTCAAATTTATGTTATGGTACCAGTGCCAAACATGGCCCCTGACAAAAACACTCATGAGAAAGATACAACATGAGATGAAATGCCTGAGAAAGGCTATAAACGTCACCAGAAGAGACAGAATAAGGAACAAAGCAATCAGAGAGATAATAAAGACCATATCATGCAAACAATTTAGAAACAACAGATCAAATGGTTAAGACACCTTATGCGAATGGAACCATCACAACTGACCAGCATTGGGTACAACCGCAGAAAGATCAACTACAAGCAAGAGGAAGACCAATAACAAGATGGAAAGATTTAATCAAAGAGATTGTCAAAAACCATGACTTAACCATGTAACCATGGCAATGCAACAAATATGGCCAAAGACAGAAAACTTCAACTCCACATGATGCCTAACAGCATTTGTGGAAAAGACAAATGATAGATTTCAAATTTGTTATTTTTTGGAAAAGACAAATATTAGATTTCAAATTTATTAGTTTTAGCAGCCTGTGACATTCTCAAAATTCTTCTGTAAAATCACAGCATCCATGACTTTCCTTTTGATGTTTATGATCTTTTATATGTCAGTTCTATATATAATTACATGGAAAATGTAGTAGTGGAAGGAATGGTTGCAGGTAACAGGGTTATAGTTAGCCCAAAACAGCAATGGACAAAGACATTTCTGAGTGTTTACTATACTACATTTAGAAATTATACTATATTTAGAGTGTGTATACATGCAATTGACTATATTTAGAATAGGGGAGATATACAGGAGTTAGAACTAGTAGTAGCAATATTACATACTGGAAAGGATTTGTCATATGATAAAGAATAAATTTTTACCATCACTCTGACATTAAAGCCAGACTTGGACACTGATAACTTCATAAAGCTCCACAACATGTAAAATGAAACACTTCAGAAAGGCTTTCAGTTTTCAAATAACATCAGAAATAGAATAGGCATTATCTCATGCGTTGAAAATATCAAAAGACAGTAAATACAATGGTTTGAATATTTTATGAGAATGGAACAAACCCAACTCCCTACAAACCACAATTAGCTTACAGAACCAGAGGAAGGCCAAGAAGGAAATTGATAGATAACAACAAAAGTTATTTTGAACAAACATGTATATAGTACGATGGAGTCAATAAATCTGGCTTTGGAACATAAAGGAAAGCTCCCAACCCTATGTTTAATCGCAAGTGTGGACTAGTAAGGTCACCATACACCTGGAGTAAGACAGCAGCCAATAATTGTCTCTATGTTGCACTGAAGAACTTTGCCTACCATAGACAATAACTTGTATATAGCAATACATACATCCAGGCAATAAAATGTAAAGCTTTTACCAGTGTGCAGGGGTGCAAAGGGAACGCATTGCTCTAGGCGGACCCAGGGTTAGCAGATAACCAAGATCCCAAATGTACCTCCACGCGGTGCACCCTGGAAACAGAAATACAGCAGCTCGTGCTGATTCTGGCCAAATCATTTGGGGATCGTGTCCGAGAATGTGGAGGTAGCAGATGGAAAGAGATTTGACTGCACAAGAGACAGACAATATCTCCGACACCACCAGCATCACCACTTATAGCGACACTGTCGACATACAGTGAAGCTAGTCAGTCCAGTCCGAACATTGGAGGGGCGGCCAATGTAAAATGCACGTAAAGGTAAATGCATGGCGAGAGACAAATATGTTTCATACAGAGTACAATGAAACAATGAAAGGGCAGAACAGCGCTAGAGGGAGCGCGAACTGCAAATAGAAAGTGAAAAGTCCCTAGGAAAGGGAACTACAAGCTCCGTCAGCTCGAGACGGGCTTCTAGTCACCAGAGTTCCTAACAGGCAGAGACTCAGACCCATCCATCGGCGTTTCGTAAAGCAAAAGACCTAACCCAACTCTAATGTCGAGCCTTCCTAAACCGGAAATATGCTTGCAAAGAGAAAGGGTTCTGTACCCGATGGGTGTAGGCAAGAAAGGGACAACGATGGCAGTCCTGGCACAGTACTGTCAAGGTTTCCTATACCGGAAGTAACTTGCAGAGAGAAAGGGTTCCGTACTCGATTCGCTCAGGCACAAAAGGGACAACGATTTAGCCCTGGCCCAACTCTACTGTCAGGTTTTCCTACACCGGAAATACACTTGAAGAGAGAAAGGGTTCAGTACCTGATGGGCTCAGGCGCTATTGGGACAAGGACGCTCAGCTCGAGAACGCCTTGCTCTCAAACGCGTGGTGTGAGACTCGAACTTGGACAAGGGGTACACGATGTCGGTGAATGACACCTCATCTAAGAGGGCGAAAGAGCCAGGGTCCAACTCCTCTGTTGAGTTCTTCCCCTTAAGGAACCAGGCTCATGGATGAGAAACGGTTCAGTACCCAATGGGCACAGGCACAGCACGTCCAATTACACGAGACAAGTTCATAGACAGTGGAACACCTCGTTCGAGTGAGACGAGAGCAAGAAAATCGTCTGGGCGAAGAGTCTTCACTACGCGTGCCTGGAGACAGATATAGAGGCTGTCACAGGCTAAGGGTAGCGCACCCGAATTGTCAAGGCATGCCGAAATCGGATGTGCTAGGCCTACAAGGCGCATAACGGTGGCACAACATAATCACGCTCCTGGCGGAAATCGCACGGATATCCGTGATGGTGACAATGGAGCGAACGAAAAATAAACAAACCAGTGTGCATTCTGGTCAAGGAGTTAACACACCTAACGGGTTAATCTAAGAACATCAAATCACCCAAAGTAACAAGATTAAAGGCAAAGAGAAGTTAGTTACTCATGTTTCATTGGCCATGCAATTAAATGAATAGCTGGGGGCTAAATATTCAACATTGGTTGAAAATTAGTGTTATGTATTGGATATGTATTTTTATATTTCAAGGCAATCTACAAGTCCATGCCAGAAACATCAATGGAAATGGTATATACAAGAAGCAGATATAAGTAAATATTGATTGTAACACTTAATTAACACTCTTTGCTTAAGTACAATATTAACTCTACTGAAAGTATCAGTAAAAATAAAAGATGAGTGTGCGCACAAAGGTTTCCTAACATTTGTTCTTATACCCCTGAGTGATCTCTCTTGCAACAGGACAATGATTCTACTAGATTTCCAGAAGGATGTAGTAATGATAATGGAAATACTTTGTATCATGGTATTATTTGTACTAATGACCTGATACATCTGACTTTGGCAGTGGTAAGTACAACTTCAATGTTTTATTAATTCCATTGAACATTGGATGTCCATACCATATTTCTAGTAGCTCATGTGCTCAGCATGGGTTTTAATTTATTTTCAGCATGCTTGCACAGCATGCTAGCCTCTTTTATCACACATATTAATGCCAGTGTTCATTGGTGCCCATATGAAGGAAATCGTTGTTTGATCTTTTGTCCCTGTCGTGGTTCAATATCGATCTCACTATAGATGCCAACAAGATCATCCATGACCTCAAGTAATAAACCCCCTTCTTTCTGGCAGAGGAACTACGGATAAGGAGACTGTCGTCAGTAAACAGGAACATGGGTCATTTGATGTTTTTGGATATGTTACTCATTTACTCTGTAAATAAATCTCCTGAACAATGGCTGTGTATCAACAATTTACAGTGAGGAAACTGCTCTACAGATGGAACATTTTCTCTTTTGTACCCAAAAGATTTCAACCTCTGGCAGATGCGTAATGCTTTGGAAGAAAGCCTCCTACTCAGAGAAGATGTATTATATTGAGAAGTATTTCACACTCTCTGTTGGCCACCAGGCAACATTTCCTTTAAATATACTTTTGCATGCCCTGATCAGATGGTAGGTTGGCAGATGCAAAACTGCATGTGCAAATCATTCTTGGAGTTGTACTTGAATGACTTTTATTTTAGGGCTGGAATTCTGAATTTTGTGTGTGTAGTGTTAAATTCCATGTGCTGCACCTTCTGAAGACATGAGTGGCTTAGAGCAAACATTGTACCAAAATGAAATGTTTATTTTTCATAGAACATCACTTTAGTTCCTGGAATCCACATAATGTGTTTATTATTTCTAGCTGCACTCACATTTTATTTAAACACTTGACTGTAGTTAAGAAAATAAAACTGAAAAGTGGATTCGTACAGATGAACGTAATATTTGTCTATTCGTCTATTAATTAAGCCCTTTGTTGCTTTTCAGCGTCAGGAGTAGAAGTTTTCTGAAGATGGCCCACGTGTGTGCTGAGTATATTGTGAAATTTGTAACCTCTTTTATTTTGGTTGTCCATCATTTTCATGGTTGGACTCTAGATCTGCCTTCACTGTATCTGTGTAGCATAGCTTGCTGTGGTATGCTGTCTGTATTGTGTAGTCTGTTGATGTGTGCAAACTATTCAATTTTATTATGAGACATTGTGTTCTTACTGACGGTTTGCTAATCCTGTCTCAGTGTTGTATCAGGAAATTCACATGGTTACACCGACCTGTAACTAACACATACAGAAAAAAACCATGATATTCCATATGAATAATTTTTGCCATACCACTGAAAATTATATTCTGGTGTTAACACAGTAAATTAAATTAAATACATACGATTCTTGAAAGCAATGATGAAACTTTTCTTCTCCTCTGTACTGTAGCAAGAGCTAGCATCATAAAAACTAGCTGCATAATGTTGTTCAGCGAAATCGTAAAAGTTATATACCAGAAAATCTCCAGTCTGTAAAACATAAACAAATTATATGCATTAGTTAGTTCACTAATGTGCTTTCTAAACTTAAATACAAAAATATTCTATTTGCCATAGTAATTTCAAAGATTAGAACAATTTGTATATTTCCTGTAATAAAGATTTACAATAATTATAATATAATAAAACTTGCAACCTGTTAGGGTTGTGAGGGTGCAACAATGGAGCCATCATCACAAAAAGCCCCCCCAAACATTTATATCCTTGGTCATACAGCAATACAATTATAATCATATTATTTTCACACTGTTTCTTATCACTGTTCCTCCTATGCAAGTGCAAGAGAAGATGAGCAAGGCATTGAAAAAGTCACTTAAGTTTAGTGTTTGTGAGCCTGCAGATGGTTGAGAAGTCTAATCCAGGTTGAGAAAACCCTGTTGCAGTATGAAAGGAATGAAGGTTTTGAGATAAAGTAAGGCAGTGTAGCTTCTATTGTTTTTGTCTCTTTCGAATTGCCTTCAGTGTTGCCTTCACTCTTTTCAAAGCTTTTAATACATGTACAGATTTTAGATTACAAAAAGCACACAGGCCATCTCCAGAGAACTCTTCAACACCTGACGCCGCAAGGGAAACAGGGGCTAAAGTGTATGGATAGATAGACTGATCTGGCCATGGGTGAGCAAGAACTGTGGGCTTCCCAAGAGCTTGGGTCAATGTTGTAGTGCTTGAGAGATGTCTTCAAGTAGTCTTTAAATTTTTTTTCTGACCTCCATTTGAACTATTACCTATGCACAGCTCACTGTAGAAGAGTCTCTTTGAAAGATGCTTGTCTGACATGTGGATAAAGTGACCAGCAAAAACAGTTGAAACCTGATCAACAAGGCATAGATGCTTTCCATCTTAGACTTTTTAAGTTTCCCAGTATTAAGGAAGTGATCTTACCATTGCACACCAAGGAGCTTTTTCAGGCAATGAAGGTAAAAGCTTTCTTGCATGCCTACAAAGACAGTCCAGAAATTTAACTGCATATAGCCTTGAGGGCATAATGGCTGCACAGTATACCTGTTTGGTTTCTATTCTTAGACCATATCAGATCTTTATTATTACTAACAATTAGCAGTTTCTGAATAATGATTTTTAACTTGCATAAATAACACAACACTTAAAGCCTAATACTAGATTGCTCTTTTTTACCATTGTTTAAATTTGTAGACATTATATAAACATGCATTATGTCACACATGGAGTAGACCTATATCAAGAGATACAATGATTGGGATATCTTATGAGAATGAAACACACCTAACTACTTGCAAGCATGTATAATAAAACACAATCAGGTTACAGAGCCAGAGGAAAACCAAGCAAAATATTTATAGATAACATCATACAAAGACGTTATTTTGAACAAACACGGATATAGTGCAAGAGAGGTGACCATCTGGCCTTTGGATAAAAGCTAAAGTGCCTCTCCCTATGCTCATTGGCACATGTGGATCAATCGCAATATCGTCAACCACGAGCAAATCAATAAACAATAGACACATACATTCAATCACATTGCCAGTACAATATGGAGTTGGCTAGTCTCTATTTCAAACCACAATCAAATATGAGCTAAGTTTGTGAGGTTCGTTCATTAGTATCTCTACCACCAAAGCAGCTTTAAACCTATTTATCAGTAGAAATTGTTGCTGTATTAAAACCTTGCAATCATATGGACTGTGTGGTTAGAAATGGCCAACATAGATGCAATAGCTACCAAATGGTTGCCCAGACTTTCATGTGATTTAATGTCTGCTACAAAATAGAGGATCACATACACATATAATATCTTCGTCCAAGTAGCAGGCTTCTTCTTAAAGTAATTCATACCACTGAGACTTGGAGTCTTCTGTCATACCACTGAGAGTTGGAGTCTTCTGTCATACCACTGAGAGTTGGAGTCTTCTGTCATACCAATACCACTGAAACTTGGAGTCTTCTGTCATACCACTACCACTGAGAGTTGGAGTCTTCTGTCATACCACTGCCACTGAGACTTGAAGTCTTCTGTCATACCACTACCACTGAGACTTGGAGTCTTCAGTCATACCACTGCCACTGAGACTTGGAGTCTTCTGTCATACCACTACCACTGAGACTTGGAGTCTTCTGTCATACCACTACCACTGAGACTTGGAGTCTTCTGTCATACCACTGCCACTGAGACTTGGAGTCTTCTGTCATACCACTACCACTGAGACTTGGAGTCTTCTGTCATACTACTGCCACTGAGACTTGGAGTCTTCTGGGTATGAAAGTTCCAAAGGACCCACCCACCTCCTCAACTGCACATAGCAAGGAAGAGGTTCATCTCTAATAATTCCTGCGGACCAGAACAAACATTAGTACAAATGATTTAACGTACAGATTTATCTTCTATGTTGAGCTGGATGGGCTGATTCTGTGTTGTGGTATCAGCTTGTGGTGAGTTGTAGTCCCAACTATCCTGCAACACAACATAATAAAATCCATTGTTTGTTTTTTTTGCATGGTATGACCATCATCATAGACATTCATAAAATAGCCAATTAATAACATCTAAAATATCTATGCAACAAAGAGCCACTTAATAATATCTAAAATATCTATGCAGCCGATAGCCAATTAATAACACCTAAATATAAATGCAGCTATTAGCCACTTAAAAATATCTCAAATCAATATTCCGCCACTCATCATCAGGTGTCGTGCCACCTGGCATAGGAAATCATGGATCTCCACATTCTCTATTTCCAGTATTTTTTATCAGGACCAGTGTTGACTCTTTGCCATACCAGAATGTCAGATTATCTAATATTTTTTCACATTGTCATAATGTTTCTGTTTTGCCTGTCGCAACTATACAGCCAATAGCTACTTAATGATGATGTTCCTCGTTCGCAAGCGAAGATGAACATGGCATGAAAAACAATAAATTTCATGAACAAGAAGAAAAGAAACAAAACATTTTTGATTGTCTAATTTGGTTTTTGTGATCATAGGTGCCAGATGAGTCCCGTGCCAGGAAAGCTCTATTGCAGCGCATGCAGGAGTGCAGAGGGTTTGGGGAAGGAGAGTTTTCGGATTTGTCTTTCCACTTCCGTCACTTGTAAATTGCCCGCAGTGTTTTTCCTTTTTTTAAATTTAGTGATGTCAGCAGTGATCTGGATGTGCAAAGCTTAGCAATCAAGGGCTGTCATCTCGCAGGAGCTAGGATCAATGCTGTAGTGCTTGAGAGAGTTTTTTAGGTGATACTTGAAGAGCTTTCCCTGTCCTCCGCTTGAACATTTACCATCATACAGCTCCCTATAGAATAATCTCTTTGGAAGGCAGTTGTCTGGCAAACAGACAAATATTTGTCTGTTTGGCCAGAAGAGTTGGCAACTAGTAAGCAGGGCATGGATGCTTTGCATACAGGACTTTTGAAGGATTTCCGTGACTGGTACTCGATCCTGTCAACGTACTCCCATGAGGTTTCTTAGGCACTGTAGGTGGAAAGAGTTAAGCCGTCGAGCATGTCTCGCATAGACAGTCCAGAATGACACAGTATAAAGCAGTGTTGGTAGAATCACTGCATGGTACATGTCCAACTTAGTTGTCAAACGGAAACCACGTCTGATCCAGACAATGGCATGAAAGCTCCCAAATGTGTACTGGCACGAGCAATAAGCTGAGCAACATCCTCGTCAATTGTCACAGTATGCGATAGGGTGCTGCTGAGATATACAAACGTATTGGCAGTATTTAGTTTTTGTCCCTTTAGCTACTTAATAACAACTAAAATATATATTAAGATAAAATCCACTTAAAAACATCTAATATATATATATATATATATATATATATATATATATATATATATATATATATATATATATATATATATATATATATATATATATGCAGGCAATATCCACTTAAAAATATATATTATATGCAGCCAATAGCCACATAAAAACATCTAAAGTCTATATGCAAGTCAACATAGTAGCCATCTATGACATACATTAGTATCATTAAAAGACATTACATACATGTCTATAAAATAAACCTGTGCCCAAGTAGATGACATGCAGATGTAGTGAAATTTTCTCTTTTGGAAGTCCCACTTCCCGTCATCTATACAATTATGTTCTTACCCCCTCTGAGTAGGAGACTTTTAATCAAGCATTGCACTGCTGAGAGTTGGAGTCTTTGTGTATAAATAAAGCTCTAGAGAGCTACCCACTTTCAAATTGCACAAAAGACTTTGCCCAATTGCACACAAGTGCAAGAGCTTTTTTGCTTATAATTTCTGGGGATTCAAATGGACAAATAAACAATAGACATAACAACTGTGTGTTCAACAAGGAAAGTGACTTTCATATAATCTAAGACAAAACTATTCAGGTGTAGTCATCTGCCAACATTTTTTAGCTGCAGTGATTTTTAGACAATATAAATATGTTCAGTAGTTTGCCATTGCTTTCTGAACAGTCTGGATGCACAATTGTCTGTGCCAAGATTCAAACCCAGTACTTTGACCACCCTAGCACTCTGTACCACAGAGCCGGATAGACTTTCATTCTAAGACCATATATATAAATATGCAAACAATAGAATGCATATTGAAAAACTTGACAAAGAGTGACAAGTTTTACTAATCACTAGTGGGTCAAAGGGCATGAGCCTATGGACCGCTGAACCAACCAATTATCACTAGTAATAACATGATAACATACAAAAATCAACATTTTGATCAGAATGTATTAATCAACTGTCTGCATTCACATCATAATGGTTGTAATCAGTGATTAGCAAAACTTCACCTTTTCTCAAGTTTTGTCTATCGGATTATAGTTTTGCTGCAGTTATTATCCATTATCGATACTTGAACGACACATTTTAAAATTAAAAACACAAAAATATTGACAAAATAACATGAATGGAACAAACCGCTTGAAAATAATATTTGAACACAGTGGCTTCAGTGCTCATATTGTAATATTCAAGATCAAAGTCATTTCTCCTGGACTCATAAACATCACACAGAATGCCTCGAGCTGTGCCCTGTGAGAGGTATGATAAATCCAAGCATATGGTGGAAATATATTGTATATAGGCTCTAGTGAAATACATTAATTTGACAGTACTAATCTATTTTTAAAAACTAAAATAAACATTCTGCAAATGTACACACACATTCACATAAACTTATACAAATTATGTTTTAAATGTTGTACATTAAAGGGCAATAGTTCAGGGTTAAAACTTTTGATTATTTTTATTTTAGATAATGTGCTTAAAACAGATGAAATTAAACAAACATAATTGCTATAATTTTAAAAAGATATAAACTATTACGGCAGAATCCCTCTATAAAAATCCTTTTATAAAAAATTTCCTTATTTAACACTATTCTGAAGTTTCGTATAAAATTCGTACTGGCCATTATCTGCCTTGTCAAGGCCATACATCAACTAATTTCTTCTATTTTGTTGAGAGATTACATTTTTTATATTAAAAAAATTTGTATTAATGACAATTACTAAATAAAATTGAACTAAATCACAACTTTATACAAAACTTACGACAAAATGTCAGATAACACGAAGATTGTTTGGGGACCAAATGCCATTTTGGTTATGATTGGGCGTGATTTTTCTACACTCCACTTCTATAACCTTTTACACGGTTATGGCTCTTATTATTATTATTACTATTCACAATCCCAAATTAGTTTTATTCTTTATACTGTATATAGCTCATTTCTGTTACTACATAAATATGTCTTCAGTCCAGACCAAGTATTTATGAGGGAAATTGACTGTATTAGGGAGCATGATAGGTCAGTGTTTACTGAAATGGTTTCCTAGCTAGATGGTCCATGGCATGTAAATTAACTTTCTGTACATACAATAGTTTATAACTGTTATTCTTATATATATTCTTTGTATTTTCTATGGTGAGTCTGCGCAGACTCAGATGGCTGGAACACATTAAGAGGATGAAAGATGACAAAATGACATCATTTATGGAGAATTAGTCTGGGAAATGATTACAGGATTGACTTCTACTTCGGTGCAAAAATGTGTGCAAACAGGATATGCATGATAAAGGCATTGATAAGGAATGATTGGAACAGGATGTCATAGATTATGTTGATGAAGGGGAAAGTTCAGGAATGGTATAAAGGCAAAGGAGACAGTTATAGCAGATAGTTCAACGGCTGTAAGTCAAAGAAGACTCACAACAGCACATGATTGTACAAGTGGGCCTATAATTCTCTGTACATACTGTGGAAGCTACTTTGTGGCTCAGAATTGTCTTGTGAATCACATCCATCATTATCATGGATCAAAGATTATATTTTTTATAGCAAAACAATACAACTATCTTCTGGTAAGACAGAAAGATACCAGAGAGTTATTCTTCGCAAAGTTTGTATTCATTATTTTATGTTTTGTAGTACACTATAACCCACCTGTCCAACATAAATGTATGTATCATCCAAAAAAAAGAGCGCCTGTGCAGATTTCATTGACACAACAAGGGCACCATTTCTTGTTGTTGTTCCAGCAGTGACATCAAACACCTCAGAGCTAGCTATTGGGGCTTCTGTACATTCCTGAGTAACTTGGTTTATTTGGTAAGCTACACCTGTTTAAAGTAAGATGGGAATGAAAATGTTGTTGTCATGTTCAGGGAAACCATATTTAAAACAGGAACTTTTTTGATGCATTCATTTTCTATTTCTCACCAGATCTCTTCTGTAACAGGGCAATGGTCATACTAGATTTCCAGTGGGGTACAGTCCAGAGAATGGACATGCATTGTGTCATGAATTTATTTGTGCCAGTAAAAACATATCTGACTTCAGTGGAAAACTGGGACTAATTTGTCATACCTCTCACCATTTTTTGACACCCTCATCCCTTAAATTCAACCTTGAGTCATAATCTGAATGTTAAACAATGCAAATATTTTACCTTTATTTGACTCATCACATATTTGAGAACCATTATATATATCAATTTGGCACAATTCAACCCTTTGGGATCAATGCTCGTCAGTCGTATGGATGATATCCTTTTGTTCTGTCATTTCTGTGTCTTGTTTTATCAATATGTGGGTGTGTTTTATCTCTTTTCTATTCATTTTCTTTCACCTATGACTTTCTAGTTTGTACTCTTTCAAGTTATAGGCCTATCTATATTTAGCTCTACCATGTGAACATTATTAGTGCTGTACTTACTCATCATATTTTGTTATGATTATATTCTTGATTAAAGTATTTTGGTTAAAATGTTGATTTGTGTGTGTTATTATACGTGTTTTCAGTAATTAGCAAAACTTCTTTACCCTGTTTCAAGTTTCGCCTTTTTACAATCATCTTTAGCTTTGCAGCTTTCCTGAAGTTGTAGGACCATCAGGTCTAGCTGATAACATTAATGAAATCAACATGTTTTTTTTTTTCACAGATAATAATATGCACATGTTAGTTTGGTTATGAAATGAAATCAGAAACAGAATATGTCTAGTCATATATCCTGCATTAAATATATTGAACAAGAATAGGTGATTCACTTATGATATATCACTTTGTGGTTTTTTTTTCATTTTTTATCTACACATTTGTTCAAGCTACACATCTACACAAGCTGCATTGTATAACTGGACTAGCTCCTGATTGCAGGTCACAGTGTTAATATTCTGTGTAGCAATTGCAGGTGGGCCTTCATTCTCAAGGTGGCCAAAAGAAGCACTACAAGGACTCATTAAAGACCCCACTAAAAGTCTTTGAAATAAGCCAAGATTCAAGGGAAGACACTGCACGAATAAGAGCTACATGTCATTCTACAGTAAAAAAAAGGTACAGTATCATGTGAAAAGAGGAAAAATGCAGCAGCTCAACAACAGAGAGTAGCAAGAAAGTCACAGGTAGATCAATAACCAGCAACAGTGGTCATTTCAAGCCTGAACTGTCCAAGGACATATGCAGCCAGCATACAGCTTATTAATTGATTCTTGATTAGGAGCAAGCATTACAACACTGGGGGCATTCCCATATATGCTCTGCTTGTCATTCCGTCAGCCATCTAAAAGTGTATAAGCTCAGTGTCCCAGTTAGATGCTAAGTATGCATTCTTCTGATCTTTCCGGAGAGGGAGCACTTTCTCCCATTGCCTCTAGTCCCTCCCATTTCTACAAATCTCTGAATATGTACACTGCCTCATTCGACTTCCTCCTTGCCTTCTCATAGGGTATCCATGCTGCTCTAATAAATTCAATCCTGCCTCTTCTTATCTCGTTGCCGTTCACAAAGGCTTTATCAGCCAACACATCGGCTCTTTCATTTCCCCTGACCCCAGAATGACCTGGACAGTAGATCCATGTAATACTCTGCGCGTTGTTGAAAAGAGTGACCCATTCAGTTCTTATCATACACTTTTCTATCTTTGAGCAGCATACTTTGAGAGTCCGATAGAATCACTGAGTCTGTTGGTGGTTACATCGCCAGCGAAGTGAGAGCTGCTGTCACCGCTTCTACTTCCATTCTCATACTCGATGTTGTAGTGGAGTACACAGCTGCTTTCTCAGATAATTTCTTGTCATTTTGGTAAGCCACAAAACCCCAACCACACCTGTTTGTTTCTTGTGTTACCAAGCCGTCTGAGTAAATTATTGTAAAGCTATCGTGTGGCTATTCTTGGATCATTCCCTCTGTTCTGTTGGCAGCCCAGTCGCAGCACTCTCTTTCCATCTATATCACAACTGTTGTCAATAACTTTCTATCATTGCCAAATGTCACCCATTTACAGCCTCTTCCCACTTCCTCCAGCTCACAAACTCTAAGTAGGGTATCTTCTGCTTCTGCCATCCAGGACCTTCCTCTCCTGATATGCCTTCTTTTTGTGTTGTCTAGAGATTGGTGTAAGAGGTGATGATCATTACTGGCGACGCTGAAGTATTCTTTAACCTGAGCTATTTTATGTCTTGATTTGATGCTCGATGGGTGTATCTCTTGTGCATTCTAGGACAGCTCTCATGGCCTCATTCTGAACTCTCTCCAGTCTATCCACTTGTGTTTGCCACAGTGTAAGCAAACCTAAACCATAGTCTAACACAGATAATACCACTGCCTGCATAATCTTAAAATAGGTTAGTTGCGGCATCTCTGCACATGCCATGATTTGACTGCATTGACACTCTTCATAGCTTTCTGAGTGACATTGTCCACATGTTTCGCGGAAGATAGACTTCTATCAAAAGTGATGCCTAGATATTTCATAGTCTGCTGCCTGTCAATGTTGATGCCCATGCAATGTGGCTGCTGGTACTGTATCTGTGACCATGTTGTTGTTCAGTTAGAACTAAACGATCTTTACTTTGATGGCTAATACAGCTTATTAGCCATCTACAAACTCATAGTCAATGATTTAACTCTAGCTGAATTTTATACAGTGGATGTAACAGATGGTTATCATCACTTGTGATTGATGAACAACATTCTTTGCTCCTCTTTCACGTTCAAGAAACACAAGAACAATATACCATTAACTAAACTATGCCGAAGACGGATGTGTCAGGCCATTGGTGCAAATAAAACTGCGACACGCATTTACATTTTCTGGACTACATCCTGCTGGAAATCTAGTTGGAGCATTGTCCTGCTACAAGAGAGATCCAGTGGGAGTTTGAGAATGAACGCTGAAGAAGAAGAACATTAACTAAACCACTTGTTCACAAACTCACCTAAATTAAAATCATGGATGTGAGTCGTATACACTGGTGTGTCACTGGTAGTATCTCTATTGTCATACCTCACTAGACTCATATCCTGATCAAACCACACCTGAGTGAGAACAAATATATCTTGCTATTAGAAGAATTGTGGAAGATATTGAATAGTTTCATTAGCTTAACAGAATTAATGTTTATCATTTAATGTGTCAGCCTGAAATTAATAGTTTACTCTTCGTGTGATGTATAGTGATAAGAATCTTTGGGCTCTGCAATTGGATCTATCTATTTCTTAATTTATTTGTAGGAAAACTCTCAGATCAATATTATAAAATTGATTTTTTTTATGTGAGTGATTGACCATTTCCAACAAAAAAGATTGGTTAAAATCTCTTAATTAGTTACCAGTTAGATGACAGATCAGTATCATAACGCTCAGGACACGTTTATAGGTGATCTGATCTTCTATACAGTAAGTCATTTAGCATGAGGTATTGTTCTGAGTTAAAACTCATTAAAACTCATTGCAGGACAAATAGGTCTCCAAATCAATTCATCAAAAACAAAAATTATGGACTTCACCAATTCACCTAACAAAATTACTTTAAATGGATAACAACTTGAAAAAGTACAGTAATTCTCCTATCTAAGAAGCAAATTAACACTCAACGGTGATGTCATGCCAGAAAATAAAACTTGCATTGCCATAGCATCAAGTGCATTTAACAGACTGTCTAATATCTGGAAGTCAAAGGCAATCAGCACACGCACGAAAATGCGCTTATTTAATTCCTGCGTTATTCCGGTGCTATCATATGGATGTGAGAGCTGGAAAAGCTCTTTATCTTCAGAAAAGAAATTACTTAGTTGCGAGAACAAATGTCTTCGTAGGATAACTAACACCCATTGGAGTGAATTCAAATCAAATGATAAAATCAGAGAAGAGACACATCAAAATTTCATCACAGATGCTATCAGAAAACGCCGTTGGTCCTACATCGGGCATGTCCTACGCGCAGACACCAACAGAATACACCACCAATCTGACTATCACAATATGAACAGATCAGAACAAGTTATAATTCTACGTCTCAGAACAGGACACAACCGACTCCGCAGTCACATGTATACAAAGTTCAAGATTGGCAACACGGCCATGTGTACATGTGGACAGGCAGCACAGAGTGCCAAACATATACTTCAAGAGTGTTCTGAGCATGAAACGCTGAGGCAGACATATTGGCCAGAGGAAACAACACTGGAATCAAAGCTCTATGGGACACTGTATGAACTACAAAAGACAGTGAGTTTTATTAAGGAGACAGAATTACAGATATAGACATGTTTCAAGTGAACGAAAGAAGAAGAAGAAGAAACCACTAATCTCTTGAATGGATACCTACAGGCAAAAGAGGAAGGGGTAGACCAAAATATTCACTCAGAAGAACAATACTTAGATAAAGTAAAACAACCAATATTCATACTATTCAAGAACTGCACATAATAGCTTTGAACAGACAGAATTGGAGAGATCTGACCTCTGCCCTATGCGCTAACTTCAGCGCAAAAGGGAAATGAATGAATGAATTGTTCTGAGTTAGTTGATAACTTGATTCTTATAAGCTGCTCATTTCTTGCAATACTTTACTCCCACTTCATGTATACAGTTGAAATAACACAAGCTGCATTATATAACTGGCCTAACTCCTGATTGCAATAAAATATCAGATTGGTCCATTGAACTACCACCACTGACAAGTATTCATGTTGAGAAGACAAGCAGACATATAATATGTACTACAGGACTGCTGTCCTCATGAAGGAAGTTGAGTAAAGATGTGGTCATTCCCAAACAACCTGAAGGAAACAGTATTTGGTGATGAGACAAGTTTGAGATATATTTCCACCATTATAAAAGAGATCAATGTGGCCATATGAACAAACAATGAAGAAGGACTACCACCAGACATTATAGCCATACTGGCAAATCTGTCTGTTCTTTCATTTCCCTTAATACTTGCATGTCCAGAAACAAACATAAAGGTAAATCTATTCAGCACAGACTTTGTTTATTTTCTTCTGTACACTTGTAGATTTTAAAAATTATTTCATACTCTTCCTAACAGTAGACATCATGGTCACAGCAATGCCACAGATATGGAAAAAGAAAGTGTTTAAACCTCCATCTTATGCAACTCGGTCTATAAACTCATTTTATCGTTTCCCGATTTCATCATATCATTTCCTGCTTAGACTTTACTTAAAGCGGGCATCCAATGGCTCAAAAACAACACTGACCTTGTTTTTGCAGATGACATTGCAATCTGAAACTCTACTCATCAACAAACACAAGATAAAACCAAAAACCTATGCACGCTCACAGATCAGTTTGGCTTCCAGATTAATACATCAGAATAAAAAAAGCATGGAACTTATCAATTCCACAAACAACATCTCAGTAAACAAACAAATACTGAAAAAATCTCTCCAACTTTAATTACTTGGGCAACCGAATGCTTGTTGATGGAGACTCAATAATACAAATAAATAGCACATTCACTAAACTAACTAATATCTGGAAATCCAAAGATCTAGGAAGAAACACCAAGCTAAAGCTATTCAACTACTGTATTGTCCCAGTATTAACGTATGGAAGTGAAACCAGACCAAAAATTATAAAGGACCCAAAACAAATGTCTCCTGAAACTAATGAACATTAAATGGAGCGATTTCATTACATATAGTGATTTAAGAAACAAAACACACCTAGAATATGTGTCAAACATCATAAGAAAACGCAGATGGAAATACCTGGGTCACGTTTTAAGACCAGATGAAAGCAGAATAAACCAACAAGCTTTTATGTGGACACCTTTGAATAAAAGAAATTTAGGAAGGCCTTAAGCAACCCTAAAAACCTCCATACTTAAAGAATGGGAAATAATAGATTGCAAGATCATACAAGAAATAAAACTGCAGGCAGTGGACCGCAACACATGGAGAATCAAAACCTATGCCCCATGTGCCGCCTGTGGCACAAAAGGAACAAACTAACTGTAGCTTGGAATCCATTATAATAATATACTGAGCTGCAGAAAAAGGGGAAAATTCATTCATTCATTAAGGTTATTTTGGGTTCCTTATAGCTATGTCAGTATCCAAAACTTCTCAGCTGTTGCATGTCTTCATGTGATTAATGAACATTTTCTTTGCTTTTGTTGTGGCTTCCATTTCTGCTTTGAAGTTTGTGAAATGTTTGACTGTAGGATGATTAATTAAATAAAAAGTAACAGATGTTACTGATAACACAAAGTAGTAAGTTTTACAGTTAAAAACACACAAAAACCATGCACAAAAATATAGTTAACAGTTTACAAAACATATCAAATCAACTTTATCAAAAAATACATGAGAAATGGAGAACAAATGATAAAAAAAATTGCAATGGCTATAGTATAGACATAAAATATATGGACCTATAATAACATAATTACGCACTGATAATGTATAAGCCCCTTAGTGTGGTTGAAATACACATTTAAAAACTGGAGGACTGAGAAGGAAACAAAACAATTAGGATTTAAAACAAACAGAAAGACAGAACAGGATATTTATATAGGATAAATTGTATTGAGATAAAATGTCTTTAGGGTATCATACAGCAATACATAATGTTTTATCATAGCAACTGACAGACTTACATAGGTCTCTTGAACATTGTTGGTTTTAGAAACAGCTATTTCAAGTCTGTAGAAAAAAGCCGTAGGCAATACAGGTAATGGCTTGCTATGCATAATTTGACCTGAGAGAATGTAAAAAAAAAAATAATAATCAGGAACACATTTATATGACTACTTACAAAGTTTATGAAAGTTGTGAATTTATTCTTTAAAGAAAAATAGCAATTTGTTCTTTCTCCTTCATCACTAATCCACCGGTATTTAGACTCTTGTCCTTGAACTCAAGATAATTTTTCAATTCAACCAACAAACAAACCTCATACTTTGCATTAACCTTTTAGAGCAAATAAGAACAAGCTACTGAATTGCTCAAATAGCAATTGCTTTTCTCCCTTCTCTTGTCACCCTTCTCTTAAATCTGAACATAAAATCTTTTAAGTTTTGTTTTATTCCTTTTAAATATTTAAAAAATCATGTAATAATTGTTTTCCATTATCTATGAAATCAGAAGAGCAGAATTAATTAAATATAAGAATAAATGCAGAGATGCAAGAACAAGAAAGTATCTCATATTTATGACACATAGTAATAGATGCATGTAGATGTGAAGCAGATGTAACCAGAAAAATGAGGCTCAAAAGGCTTAGAGGATTCTACTTCTTCTTCTGTAATAAGTTTCCTATGCTCAGAAGTCTATACATGCAGGAGGACAGCCTCAATTAATTCAAATGTCAGCAGAAGGTCCTCACAGCTTCACCTTCAGTTTTGTCTCATAGGGTCATGCTATAGTCCTTAAGTCATCAAAGAGTGGACATGCCTGCAGAGTCTGGGAAACATATTTGCATGGACATTGGTAACTTTGGACAACCTTTATTTTGTGGAGATGTGCATATAGTCCAGTGTCCTATGGGAGCCTAAAGATGGTAGTTTTCTGTGAACAGTTCAGCTTTAGGATGGGAGTCTTAAGGAAAGTTTCTACCTGTTCTCTGACTCCATGCATGTTTTATTTTCTTTTGATGCAATTTTTTGCTTCAGTCAGTGTTATTCTGTGATGGAATTGTTCTTTTTCGCAGCTTCTTTTGCCAATCTGTCAGCTGCTTCTTTCCCTGCAAATTCACAATGTGCAAGGATCCACTGCAGCACCATTTTCTATGGGTAAGCTGTGTTTCTATATTTTTCATTGTCTTACTTGTTTTCAAAATTACATATTACCCTTATATAAGCCCTACTTTAGTAATTAAAAGGTTGAAAAAAAATTAGCTTTTACAGGGCAAAAAACTGTATCTGTAATCCCTTGTTTCCTTCATCTTCAACACATTTCTGTCTCATAATTTTTCATTTTCCACATTTTCCAGTGATTATTTGTAAAGGTTTTCAAGGCATTTTATGTCAATGCTTTGGGGTGCAAAAGGTTTCACATTGCTCTCATACGGACCCAGGGTTAGCAGATAACCATGATCCTAAAAGTACCTCCTCATGGTGCACCATGGAAACAGAAACACAGCTGTTCTTGCTATATTCCTGGCCAACAGTTTTAGGCTCATGTCTATGAATGTGAAGGATGTAGATGGAATGAGAATTGCCTGCAAAGATACAAGGAACATCTCCGAGACATTTATGCAAATACACCCAGCAGCACTGTCGGTACACAGTGACGTAAGGCATCTGAGCATTTCGTCTTGGTCAGCCAAAAATGCAAAAATATTGGAAGGGCAGCAAATGACAATGTTTCAATATGGGTAGTCTTGCTAAGATATGGGGATCCTAAGAGTACACATTGAATCTGGAAAAAGCAACACATGCTAGAGGACAGCATTGCTTATGTGAAATGATATAGTGGCAAAAGAGCTACAATTGTCCAGCACAAGACCAACTGGCGGAAGTGCTGCTTATGCTCAAAAATACATACAAAAGTTCACATATCCCACAACAATTGACCCCATTCAAAGTAGGAGTCATGTCTCAGGTATTGGATATGCCAACTTGAACCTTACAATATATCTCCCCATTGCACACAGGAAAAGCATTGAAGAAATGTTGGGGAGCACATTTTTCAAAACTTCTGTCCGAAGCACATACCTGTCAACTGCCCGTAAATACACTTAATTTTTATGGTTTCTTCTAAGCTGTATGGTTTTATGGGCATACACCGGCATTTATGGGTTTTTACATGAATTTCTGCAGTTCTGTACGTTTTGGGTTTTTTTTACTAAATTTAGTGGTGACACTGATATTTTAGTATATATTTTAGTGGCAACAGTGATTTGTGCAGGGTTTTTTATTCACAATAGTGTCGTATGCGGGTTTTATTTGATCTGGTCTTGGGGCAAATTATTGTTGGAAACAATGCTTTTAACCTTCACCGAGCCGATATGATATCCAGCCGCCGAAAAACAAAATGGCCGCGCGCGCTGATGGCGGGCCGTCCCACCCAGCGAGATTATCGTGAGATTTACACGTACCACAGTTCGTGCACATAGCTGGGGACATGCGCAATCGAAGCCGGTACATCCCCCACTTCCGACATGATCGTTTTTGAGAATGGCTGGCTATTCGTAAAAGTTTAAGAGCAATTAATCTGACCACATCTGTACACCGGTACGATGCCATGATGATGGATCGGTTTTACAGACCTTTATTTCATCGTATTTCGAATAAAATAACATTGAATCGTGGATTGAATCATGGATTATTAGGTTATTTAGTTTCACAGCAGTGAATATACAGAATGCCGTGCTGGTTTGGGGACTTGTACGTTTGATATCGAATATTTTGAAGTGGCAGAAAAAATAACTCTAGGCCTAAGCTCAAAGAACGATTTTACTGCAAATCTACATGTTTTATACAGTTCCCCCGGCTATATTTTGATAATTTCGCAGTGAAAGAACATAAATACAACAGATTTACGTGATTTAGTTGACAGTGTTGCCAAGGAATTCGATATGTAAGGTAAGTTATTTTATTTTCTTATTTTTTCCCTCTTTATTTGTTATAAAATATATGTTTTTTGTGAAAAACGTCTTTACCACTTTCTCATACGTCTGGTATCACACACACACGTACATAAATTACACCAATATATGCATAATTCAATTCTTTATTTATATGTGCAAATATTATTTAAATATCTCTAACAACCAAAAAATTATCACATTTTCAAAACAGTCACCATCAATAATGAAAATTTTCAAAAAAGAATCCGGTGGCAGGGAGACGTTTCGTATTTTTTAATCTGGCTTGCTAAAGGTTAACACACTACTAGTACTTTAATTATTCTCTGTGCTGGGAACATTGTCTTTATACCGAACTTAAGGAATTTTTGTCCACGTGCATTGACAGTGTTACTCAGTGTATCTACAGTACACAAATACTAGTAACACTTACACATGTATTCTGTTTCTAGGCCTACTATATACATCATTTAATTTATATTGTATGTTTTTGTTTGCCCCCCTAGACCTAGGTAGTGTAGGTAGGCCTATAGTTAAATAATAGATTGTTATTTGTTTATGTAGGCCGAAATCTGATCTTGAGACTTATCTTAAACCAATATTTTATTGTCACGTTATGTTTCTTTTTAGGAATTACAAACGGAAAATAAGAAAATGATGTAGCTGACTGAAAATGAAGCCGTCGCTGCTATAGATATTTGTGCTATAGATGCACAATCTCCACAAGTCATAGTTGTACGGTCTCCGCCGATAATAGATGCACAATCTCCGCTATTCGCAGATGCACGATCTCCGCTATTCATAGATGCACAGTCTCCCGCTATTCACATATGCAAGATCTCCGCTATTGATAGATGCACGATCCCTGCCGGTTATAGCTGCACAATCTCCACGGGTCATAGTTGTACGACCTCCGCCGATAGCCGATGCACAATCTCCGCTATTCATAGATGCACGTTCTCTGCTGGTCATAAATGCTCGATCTCCGCCAGTCATAGATGCACATTCTCCGCCGTTCATAGATGCATGTTCTCCGCCGGTCATAGATGCATGATCGATGCCGGTCATAGTTGCACGATCTCTGCCGGTCATAGATGCATGATTACTGCCGGTCATAGATGCATGATCTCCGCCGGTCATAGTTGTACGATCTCCGCTGATGTGCGCTATTCATGGATAGTTTAAATTATTGTCGAACGCTCTATAGAGCACTCCAATAAGTTGTTATAGTTTCAAACGGATCTAAGCATCCATTCCCTGTATTAATTTTTTTTCCATCATATTTCTTTTTTTCGTATTAAAGGTACATAGGCATAGTCTTTGTGCTCTATAATTTTCTCACACTATGACTGTCTATGTTAAACAAAGGCAAACTACCCGTAAAAAAACCGAATGACCTTTTTTTTTAAACGGATGGAGCCCCCATTGTGTATGGTTTTACGGTTTTTCATGCTCAATTATGGTTTTTCATAACTTTTTTTATGGTTTTCAGTCTCAACAGGTTGACAGTAATGGAAGCAGTGTTGATACTCGGACTCTGAATGCTGCTGGCAACGTAGATAAGAAACAATTGGGTTCCCAAGGACATAGAGGGGAATGATGCCTTTCTTACACAGATTTGTTTACTGACTGTGAAGCTCCTCGTCCAAGATTGGCGCAATCTATCTATTTCTTTGGGTTATAAATGCAATGATGGTGAGTCAAAACACAACACAGGCAGTGTCTGGCGATGTATTGGAAGGCCATCACAGACGAACAAGGCGAGTGCGTGAGAAATGCACATGTCAAATCCCAGACCCCAACATGTCTGGCAAAACCGCACCTAATTTAGGAAGGTGTACCAACTCGAATCTAAACTGATTATCGCCATTACCCAACACGGTTCATACAGAAGAAATTAGGTCTGGGATCAAGGAGGATAAAGGTTGGTAATGGAATAGTCTTCCTACATGAGGAATAGCTCGCTGGCGGAGGAAGGACACACACAAAGGGTGACCAAGGAAAACTATCAGCTTGTCTTGTGACGTAAACCCCCTCTGAGTAGAAATCTTCTTCAAAAGGCATTGAAAATTAAGCATAAAGCTGAAATCTCCTAGGTTTGAAAGAAAGCCCTGAGAAACCACCCCACTGAATAGGAAGAAAGAGCTAATCGCTCACAATTCCTGGTTATAGCAACCAACCAACTAACCATGTCATTGCTTTAGATTATATATTCTAAGTTAGTTCTTTTATAAGAACACATACCTGATGTCAGTTGCACACCGAGAGCAGTAAATGTTGTGAAGCCCTTGGATGAGATTAATAGAAACAATGAGTATCTATTCAGCTAAGTATTTCACAATGTTTTAAAATTATCAATAATCAAAATTCATAGAATCTAATGTCAGAGAATAGAGGCTTTCGAAATTAAGTGCTATAGAAGAGTCCTGAGATTACCATGGACAGCAAGAAAAACTAACCAAGATGTGCTAAGAAAAACCAACAATCAAGAAGGTTGGCATTTAAGCACCATACTAAGAAGGAAGTTATGTTTTTCGGCTATGTGAAGAGACATGATGGCATGGAAAGAGTCTTGTTGGAGATGGTGATAGAAGGTAGTAGAGGCACGCAGAGGCCAACCAGATGTCATTGGACAAGAGATATTCAAGAATGCATGCACATGTCGCTAGAGGAAGCAGGACAACTTGCCAAAGACAGCAGGGATTTCATGTGATTCATAAGGAAGACTACGTTCTAGAAAGACACACACAGAATATCTTTTAATGTAATGTTCTACTGACATTATGATTCACTTTTTTCAAATAAATTTCACAAAAGCATTTTTTGCTATCTCCTGACTTAATGTCAGTTGTTACTGGAGCAAACTTGGCAAAATTATCACCATCCTTCTCCAACCTTCATGATTCAGGGCCATCTTCTGAGATGTGGTCAAAGTCAACCCTGCCGACTTGTTTATGTTGCCTTCCCACCTTTTCTTCTGTCTGCTCTATTTTAGTTTACAGAAATAGATTTTAAAATAAACTAAATATTTATTTAATCTTTAGTGTGCCATGGTCGTTTGGATACACCAAATTCATCCCTTATATTTACAGCTACTGTCAAATTCATACAACATTTGCTATGACCCTATTTGACGAGGTTAATGTCATATGATCAGAATTAAAAATCATAGCTGGCAGTGGTTTTCCACTTCCGATATCACAATGATGATGAAGGAAATAGTAGAAGTTTGCAGAACAAGAAGTTCGTAGAAGGTAAATCGCGAGAAATCAAGATCGGGAATTCATCGGTGGATTTCAATGACCGTCAATTTGTATAATTGACGTATAATCACTACGAATTGTGATTCTGATAGCAAGGAATATCATTGGTTTTGAAATTAGATATGGTAACTCTTTAGGTTGCGCTATGAAATGACATGATGGAACAATTATGGTAATGTATATACGCAATTGCCGACAACATTAGGACTAACTCTAAAGTTCACGTTTTTTGACACGGTAAATTACTTTTACATGTTTTTTTTTACTTCCCCAGCTATATTATGTTAGTTAGGCTATGAAACTACATGAATATAAAAGATTCATTTACAGTGTGTTACTGTGTTGAAAACAATATTTTCAGGGCTGCCATGTCGGAAAATAAATAAAGGTGAGCAATTTTTGGAAAATTATTTTTTGTTTATGTTTTTGTTGATTTGATGTTTTTCAATTTTTCCATGTTTACAATAGAAGCACACCTCTTGTATACACGCACACAAACCAAACAAAAGATAGACAATATATGCAGTATCCAATTCTTTATTTTCATGTGCACAAATTATTTTAAAATCTCTAAGAACAAAAAAGTTATTGCATTTTCCAAACACCCATGTTTGGTTGTTTTTTGAAAAAAATATCTTCACACTTCTCTAGTCTCTCATATAACACATATACAAAAACAGATTATACAAATATTTGCAGTACACAATTATTTTTTTTAATGTGCAAAACTTATTTTAAGATCTCTAAAACCAAAAAAAGATATTGCGTTATCCAAATACCCACCAAAAATTACACAAATTTTCAACAAATAATCCAGTGGCAGGGAATAGATATAGTGTAAATTTAATTAGGCTTGCTAAAGGTTAAACCATTAAATATGACCAAAATGTTTCATTCATGTGTTGTCAGGGCTTAAAGGGAAAGCCCAGAATATCGATAATTTGACCTGCCATACATACTGTATGAAGCAGCTAAGGAAGGTTTTGGGGGGTCCCATCTCATAGAGGATTAAAAACAACCAGGAAGCCATGCTGGTCAGATGTTTCAGGCTGAAAGGCACAGATATGTCAAACTGTAAACCATGACACAACACATTTGATTCTCCAAATTACATCCTGCCACTCTGCAAAAGTCTGAGAATGAACACAGAAGAAGAAAACAAACATGGTAAATGGAAATTAGATGTTAAAAAAGTGATGTTGAAATGAAAAGTTGAAGAGAGCAGAGATAGAGGAAGACAGTTAAGTCATTAGATTGACAACAGAAATTATGACAGCTAGAAAAACTAATGGGGCAATGTTGAAAGAGTCAAATATGAAATATGAGTAACTTACTAATATCAGAAATAGTCTTAATTTTTGGCCATGTTATGAGATATGGAAGTTTGAAGAAAGTAGTTATGAGTATGACTGAAGAAAAGAGAGACGGGATGACAGAAAGAAAACAAAAGAAAAAATTGATATTTTAATATCATGGCAGAGAAAATAGTCAAAAACAACCTTTTTACTAGATACTAAAGGTAGAGAGTTGTGAAAATCCATACTATCTATGTTTGTCAGCACAGCGTTTGATAATCAATTTTGGATACATTTTTAAAATTTATTAGCAGTAGTCAGTATCTGTGGCGAAGAGATACAGAGTGCAGACAATCTTGGTGTCAGGTTGAATTTCTACCACAGGCAGTCATGCAACAGGTCAGTCCAGAAAACAATGACAACCTACTGGATGTAAATATTTCTAGAAAATCCCTGCAACCAAAAAAATTATGGTTGTGATCACAACTTCCTGAAACATCTTTCACTACCACATTTCTTAAATTATTGTTTCAGCAAATTCACTTAAAACATCAAAAACTGTTACTTAACAACAGATTCAGCTACAGACTTACAGTTCCAGCATTGTTTAAAATGACTGCTTGCACACTTCCTTGAAAAACAGCAGTTTCTAATGAAATGATTGCATCTCTTAAAAGAGGCTCGTTCTTGGAAGAAACTTTTACTATTCCTGTTTAAACATTATAAAAAACATTTTTGTAAATGTGATTGCTTAATTGATTGAAAACTCCAGGAATTGTGAGCGATTAGCTCTTACTTCCTACATGCAGTGGGGTGGTTTTTCTAAGCTTTCTTTCATACCCAGGAGACTTCAGCTTTCAGCATAGTGCAATGCCTATTGAAGGAGTCTTCTACTCTGAGGAAGTCTATAATTGTACAGATGAAATGCTACAATGCTTCCATAAGAGTCTCAATATAACGGCATGTCATCTACTAAGGTTTTCTGTTGCATGGGTGACTAGCGGGCCATTGCAGAGACCCACAGATGCAACCGCATGTAAACTTTTGTAAGTGTGATAAAAGTCACCATAAACAAGAAATATTACTTCTTAAAAACTTCTCATACATTCAGTATAATTAGATCTTGAAAGCATTGGTCATATTTAGCTTTATGGGCACCTCCTTGACTTATACCAGAGTGGGCAAAATATGGTCCACAAGACAACTCTTGTCTACTAAGAACTTTTTACTGGTTTACCCGCCAGGCTGATCAGATGTAAAATTACTATTTGCACTAGCCCCTGAGCTAAGAAAATATCAAATCACAAACTATCTGAACCATATTGTAAAATATTATACTAGACATTGATAAAGAGATAATTATGTCAAATTTGTGATATTACTTGTTGAAAAAAGTGTTGCCTACCGCCAACTTTGTTACTGACTGCTGGAGACTTCAAATGTGTTTACACCTTGTGATGTAAAGAAAGTCTTCCGCAGTTTGTGGCAACTACTTAAACCTACTTCAACATCAAAAAACTTTCAGCTGAACCTGTATAAACAATGCTGAATCTGACCTGAAAATCCAGACAGAGTTCCACTTATGGTCTAGAACAATCTGTAAATCTCTTACAAATCTGCTGCTGAAACTGTATCATCAGTACCACATCTCAGTTGTTGATATTTACCCATATGGTTTTAATTTCCTCGAAGTCAGGAATAGGCAAAATCCTGCTGAACCTGCTTATCAGGTTGATGTACAATTACTATCTGCACTGGTCCCTGTGACAAACATCATCAGAAAACGCTGCTGGGCGTACATTGGCCACATACTTTGAAGGGAGACAGAATTCCACTGCAAGTCTTCATGTGGACACCAGATAGGAAAAGAAAACATGGAAGACCAAAAACAACGCTCCGAAAAACATTTATGAATGAATTAAAATCAACAGGCATAAATACACAAGACCTGCAATCCTTGGCAACTGACTGACAGGCATGGAGAATTCTGACATCCTCCCTATATGCCAAACTTGGCAAAAGAGGAAATGACTGACTGGTCCCTGAGCTCAGAAAAGGGAAAATTATAAATTGTCTGAGTTACACATACCTCTGTGTCCTGTTACCTTCACAGGACTAGAAAATATCTGTTGGTCCCATCCACATGAGACATGCTAAAGCTTGCCCACTAACCCAAAAAGGTTGCCTGCATACAACTTACACAATGACCGCAGAAAATGGAAATACGATTATCGTACAGAGTTGACACAGTGATCATATTCAACAATATCCCCACAACACTCATGTTAAGTGGCAACAAATCAACACCCCCCCCACCCCACTGACAACACTCCTGTTAAGAGGCAACAAAACAAACACCCACTCCGTCCCCCCCACTCTGTCAACACTCATGTTAAGAGATCAAAAGAATACTGTAGTGTAAAAACATACATACTTGCATAATTCTCACATGCTGTGGCATTTTTAGTGGCACCATTTGTGGGTGAATGCGCTTTGCCAAGTCTAGGGAAATTTAAAAAATATTAATTGTATACTTAAAAAGTGTAAGGTAATATACAATAATGAAGAATTATAATAGAGGCGATACAGTTAGGCGATACCAGGGCGGTTTTTTTTTCCCTGGAAATCTGCAATACTTACATTTTTAAAATATATTCTTAAATAATAATTCTTAAAAAATATATTTAAGATAATTTCTTTATCCCCTTTAAAGAAGTCCACTTGTGATTGCATACACTTATTCCAGCTCTTCTGCCACTGAAGAACATATCTCTTGTAGGCACTTTTCAGAATAGGCCTCATTTTTCACATTAGTTTGGTTTGAAATCTCCTCAATGCTATATAATAGGCTGCCCTTCATTGTTCACTTACATTGAAACACGAAAACATCACATGGAGTGAACTCAGGTGAGCATGGAGGTTGTAGAATCAATGGAAAGTTGTGTTTCATAAAAAAATGTAATTGTAGTGACAGACTTGTGTGAAGGAGCATTGTCATAATGCATAATCCAACTGCTTCCATGTCACTTCCCCAGATGATGTCTGTGCATAGCATCACGGAGACATTGCAGGCCTGTTTTGTAGAATTGTGAGAAGACTATAGGTAAAAACAGAATAGCAGTGTGTAATAATGTCTTTTAATCTTGTTTAACCTTTATGACCCTACTGGCTGTGAGTCGCCGAATGGATATCTTTCTTCTTCTTCTTCTTCTTCTTTCGTTCACTTGAAACATGTCTATATCTGTAATTCTGTCTCCTTAATAAAACTCACTGTCTTTTGTAGTTCATACCATGGCCCATAGAGCTTTGATTCCAGTGTTGTTTCCTCTGGCCAATATGTCTGCCTCAGCGTTTCATACTCAGAACAATCTTGAAGTATATGCTTGGCACTCTGTGCTGCCTGCCTATATGTGCACATGGCCATGTTGCCAATCTTGAACGTTGTGTACATGTGACTGTGGAGTCGGTTTTGTCCTGTTCTGAGGCATAGAAATACAACTTGTTCTGATCTGTTCATAATGCGATAGTCATCTTGTGTTGGTGTTTGTGGCTTTCTTATTGACTTTATCATCTGTTTTTTCTGATGGTAGATGATTGGTACATCTTGTTGGTCTTCGGCTACACATTCCTTAACCAGTTGGTCTGCTTTTTCATTTCCTGGTATTCCACAGTGAGAGGGTATCCACTGCAAGGTTACCCTATACTGGTAAGACAGTTCGTTAAGTAGTTTTTGCATGTCCAGTAGTTTTCCAGACTGGAGAGCTTGAAGCACTGACCTTGCATCTGTCAATACCACAGGCTGTGGGCCAGGATTGGAGTTCAGCAGTTTTTCAGTTGCTACCCTAATTGCCTGAATTTTTGCATCATAATTTCCTCTTCTTCTTTCGTTCACTTGAAACATGTCTATATCTGTAATTCTGTCTCCTGAATAAAACTCACTGTCTTTTGTAGTTCATACAGTGTCCCATAGAGCTTTGATTCCAGTGTTGTTTCCTCTGGCCAATATGTCTGCTTCAGCGTTTCATGCTCAGAACTCTTGAAGTATATGTTTGGCACTCTGTGCTGCCTGTCCACATGTACACATGGCCGTGTTGCCAAACTTGAACTTTGTATACATGTGACTGCGGAGTCGGTTGTGTCCTGTTCTGAGATGTAGAATTATAGGATATCTTTCAATATAGACCGCTGGAAACTATTAGTCACCAGATGCTGTACACTATGCTATCGGTACAGAACCACAAAATGTTAGGTTCACATGACCTATAATTACATGCCATTTTAAGCTAGGACTGCATCACGTCCTTCCCGCTCAGTTATATCGCAAGTACGGTGTAAAACAAAGCTGTGACGTTTAATTTCTACTCCACCTGTTCGCTCAAACGATATATTGAAAGGGATGCCATTTGTTTTGAAATGTTTATAGATTCAGAGGATGAGGAATTTTAGAGATTTACATATTTGTTTTCAAAGAAAATATGGCTTATTAACATATTTGTTTCTGAGAATAGACTTAGACATTTCAATACGACCACAATGGATATAATCAGGAGTGTGTCCAATTGAAATATTTCTAGACCTAGTCTTGAAGGTAATGGACTGATTGGCATGGTAAGTGACATCTACATGTTTTGTTTGTTTGTTCAGTCCATATTATGTTATGGTTATGAAATAGCTTAAATACAATAAGCTTAGTTATGTAGATGAATGTTATAAGTGTTGCCACACATTGTTTAAGTATAGCTGCATCAAGAGATGTTTTTTTCGATTGTGTTTTTCAAATGTTAAACTTCACTACTTTCTCACACCTTTTCAATCAAAAATATACAAATACAAAAACATCAATATATGTGGTGTTCAATTCTTTATTTACATGTACAAAAAGTATTTTAAAACCTCTAACAACAAACAAAAAAGTTATTCCGTTGGAAAACATCAAAAATAATATCCTCTATAAAAAATAATGCAAATTGTCAAAAAAAATAAGCCATGTCCAGAGGGGAATTTGCATAATTTTAAGGTAGGGTGATAAAGGTTAAGATAAAATAAAAGGACTTTCCATAAGAGCTCTGCTTTCTGTTTCATCAGCCATCTGAGAGTTTTATATTTAAACCCACAGCTAATTGTTAATTATTTGATCTGATCTTTACAGAAAAGACAAACTTCCTTTCCACATCTCTGAATACTTTGATTTCTATGATTCTCTGCTCACATATCATCCAGCATATTCATATTGTAGCAAATCTATGACACTTTTATTACATCCGCAATAACAAAACATTTCTTTGGACAGGTCCTCCAATTCACTTAGAAATGCTCCATAAGACTTTCAGTTTGCGCAGTTCTCAATATGATATTTCAGTCTAAAGATTGTATTCATGAAAATTCCAGAGCATAAAATACTGCCATCTTGCAACACCAGCTTGAACATTCTATAAAACTTACATGAAAAGTAACATGTTCCAGAAGTGTTAAAATGCTCAAAATATACATATTATTGCATGTAAACATTGATTATTAAAACACAATGGGAATGACACGCAATGACAAACTTGTAAACAATAGGGCCTATTATTTAATTTATCTTAGTTTGTTTGTTCCTTTCGTGCCGCGACACATGGGGCAGAGATTTTGGTTCTCCATATGATGCGGTCCGCTGCCTGCAGCTTTAGTTCCTGGATGGTCTTACAGTCTATTAATTCCCCTTCTTTAAGAATGGTGTTTTTAAGGGTTGTTTTAGGTCTTCCCCTTTTTCTTTTACCCTCAGGTGACCACATAAGGGCTTGTTGGTTTATTCTGTTTACATCTAGTCGTAAAACATGACCAAGGTATTTCCATATTTAATTTATCTATAGGCTACAAATATTTCCCCTGTATGTAATTGCCTTAATGCTTGTGAGTAAGCGCTTGTGACTTGATTAAATCTTAAAGACTAGTTTTCCAAGTAGGGAGTTGAGCATAAGGTTAACAACGTTACCCAAAGACACATTAAAAATGACTCTGGATGGGGGAAACTCCAGCACTAGTATTCCAAAACCTTTAAAAAAATTGGAAATAAAAACTCCTATGTACAAGAACACATCTCGGGATATGCAACTCAAACATACTACAGGGCATCAATCCTTTTACGTATGCATGTGAAAGTTGGAATAAACCAAAAACTATAGATCTATTAGGTAAACTTGAAAACACATTTTAAAGAAAGTTCTTTTTTAAGAAAGTAAAAAAAAAAAATGAACTGATTACAAGACTTATACAGTAAATAAGAGAAATGTCCAATGCAACCAAAAGTTCCATTAATAATGAGAAAAATATGGTAGGCATATGAATAACATAGGTGGAAAAAAGATTAAGAATGATACGGTAATCAGTCAGATGGGAAACAACAGGGAAATGAAAAAGAGGTCACCAACAGAGAAACCACAACAACACTGACAAGCAAGGCTAAGATGAAAGGCATTGAGTCCTTTAGTGAAATTTAGAAAATTGTTCAAAACAGAGATGCTATTGTGATACAATATGAGCACTATATAATGTCTAACAGCACTGCTGGAATTATGATGATGATATAAATTTACATTATTGAAGAAATAAGAACATATGTCTAGGGTATATGCATATGTGAGTATTCAATAAGATACAGAAGTGGCACTAAACGAATAGAAGAGAGATAGGCCAGTGAAGAGCCCTCTTGCCAGTATGAATGTGTGAGAATAAGAACATTAGAATATATCACCTGGGTGGTCAGACTGTTTATAGACAGAGGCCTATATATGAATGGATATTTATTTATTTATTTATAGTATAATGTATAGGTATATAAAAATATATATTAGTGAGTGAAGGTATGAGAATAAGAACATATTAATCTATAACTTTAGGATTTCCAAATTTGCTAAGATTATAACTACATGCTTGTGTGGGATATAACTGTATGTTTGTGTGGGATATAACTATATGCTTGTGTAGATATAACTACATGCATGTGTGGGATATAACTGTATGTTTGTGTGGGATATAACTACATGCTTGTGTGGGATATAACTACATGCTTGTGTGGATATAACTACATGTTTGTGTGGATATAACTGTATGTTTGTGTGGGATATAACTATATGCTTGTGTAGATATAACTACATGCTTGTGTGGGATATAACTACATGCTTGTGTGGGATATAACTACATGCTTGTGTGGGATATAACTACATGCTTGTGTGGATATAACTACATGTTTGTGTGGGTATAACTGTATGTTTGTGTGGGATATAACTATATGCTTGTGTAGATATAACTACATGCTTGTGTGGGATATAACTACATGCTTGTGTGGGATATAACTACATGCTTATGTGGGATATAACTACATGCTTATGTGGGATATAACTACATGCTTGTGTGGATATAACTACATGCTTGTGTGGATATAACTACATGCTTGTGTGGATATAACTACATGCTTGTGTGGATATAACTACATGCTTGTGTGGATATAACTACATGCTTGTGTGGGATATAACTACATGCTTGTGTGGGATATAACTACATGCTTGTGTGGATATAACTACATGCTTGTGTGGATATAACTACATGCTTGTGTAGATATAACTACATGCTTGTGTGGATATAACTACATGCTTGTGTGGATATAACTACATGCTTGTGTAGATATAACTACATGCTTGTGTGGATATAACTACATGCTTGTGTGGATATAACTACATGCTTGTGTGGATATAACTACATGCTTATGTGGGATATAACTACATGCTTGTGTGGATATAACTACATGCTTGTGTGGATATAACTACATGCTTGTGTGGGATATAACTACATGCTTGTGTGGATATAACTACATGCTTGTGTAGATATAACTACATGCTTGTGTGGATATAACTACATGCTTGTGTGGATATAACTGCATGTTGTGTGGATATAACTACATGCTTGTGTGGGATATAACTACATGCTTGTGTAGATATAACTACATGCTTGTGTGGATATAACTACATGCTTGTGTGGATATAACTACATGCTTGTGTGGATATAACTACATGCTTGTGTGGGATATAACTACATGCTTGTGTGGATATAACTACATGCTTGTGTTGGATATAACTACATGCTTGTGTTGGATATAACTACATGCTTGTGTGGATATAACTGCATGTTGTGTGGATATAACTACATGCTTGTGTGGATATAACTACATGCTTGTGTGGATATAACTACATGCTTGTGTGGATATAACTACATGATTGTGTGGATATAACTACATGCTTTGTGCATGGGCCTGATTATACGAAAATTATAAGATGTGATAACAATACAATGTATATTATACCATAGACCGAACAATACAATGTATATTATACCATAGACCGAACAATACAATGTATATTATACCATAGACTGAACAATACAATGTATATTATACCATAGACCGAACAATACAATGTATATTATACCATAGACCGAACAATACAATGTATATTATACCATAGACCGAACAATACAATGTATATTATACCATAGACTGAACAATACAATGTATATTATACCATACACCGAAGTGGAAGTAGATGAATGAAAGTGAACTCATTCATTCATTTTCCTTTTGCACCGAAGTTAGCGCATAGGGCAGAGGTCAGATCTCTCCAATTCTGTCTGTTCAAAGCTATTCTGTGCAGTTCTTGAAAAGTATGAATATTGGTTGTTTTACTTTCTCTAAGTATTGTTCTTCTGAGTGTTTCTTTTGGTCTACCCCTTGCTGTTTTGCTCAAGGTGAACTCAAGGGAAGAAATAATTATACCAAAGACCAGAGTGGAAGTAAATGAATTTAAGTGAACTCTCAGGAAGAAAAATATTTCCTGGGGAGAGGGGGGAACAAACAGGAATGCATGCGTAGGCGTATATATGGGTAGATGTATATATATGTTTATATATGTGTGCATATAAACAAGTATACAAAATCGAGAATTATAATATTTAATTAGATACACGAAAGAGAAAATAGGGATGTGGGAGGAGAGAAAGACAAGGAATGTAAGTGATGAAAGAAATATTTACATATTTATATTAAATATATATTCATATTAGTATATTTATATTTATATACTACAAGACTATTATGCTAAAGAGTCTAAGTATTTAGGTAAATATTTTCATATGTGTGAGCATTTGTAGCAGCATAATAGTGTGAAAGTGCATAAAAACATATAACCATGAAGAAAGAAAGGAACGTAGAAGAGCAGTGAAAATATGTATACAGATATGCATGTGTATGTAAGTAAAAAGTATATATAGATATGATGATGACGTTCCTCCTTCGCAAGTGAAGATGAGCATGGCATGAAAAACATTAAAAGCGAAGAAAAAAAAATAATAATAAAAAATAAAATTTAATAATTAAAATTGGTAATGAACTAATTTGGTTTGTGAGTTCGTAGATACCCGATGAGTCCGATTCGTGATATATGGAGTCATATAACAAGAAAATTAAATGGATAGAAACATACATATATATATGAAGATGAATATAGTTATGGATATAAGCACATATGTGAGTAGAAAAGATGAAGAATATGTATAAAAACATGCAACCACATGGAAAGGCACAAAAGGTGAAGAATGAAGAAAGAAAGTAATTATTAACGAAAGAAATAAGACTTTTAGTTACTGCATAAAAGAAACAAGATATTATACATTATTGTATAAAAGAAATTATATGTATATATATATTTAGACTAATTTTTTTTAATTATTAAAAATTTTTTAGAAATTAAAAAAAGGAACAAGAAAAAAGAAAATAATTAGACAAAAATGAAAAAAAATTTCATTAAATTATTTTTTTTAAATTCAAAGACAAAAAAATGTATTCCCTCCACAGGTAGTCCACAAGACCAGCTATTCCCTAAAGTGGCCACAAATTCCCAGGTGGAGACTGGACATAACAACACAGAGTCTACAGGGACCCAGACCCAGTCGTCACCATGAAACTCAGGAGACTGGACAGAGCAACCCAGAACCAGCTCAAGAATTCCATCAATACCATTTTTTTTAAAAGTTCTTTTAGGACTACATCATACCACCCAACATTATATGTCCTTATCGTGACACACAGACCAGACCCCCAGGTCAAACTATTAGACCCCAACAAGACAACCCAGATCATTAGGCCACACAATAAGCCCTGATATAGCCACAGGAATACCATCCAAAGTTAAAAGAGGCGTGTCTTGGCCCAACAGGACAAATCCACCAGCTAACTAACTAAATAAGAGAATAGCTATGAATTTCCTAGCGTGGATATAACAAATGATCATAACACTTGTGATGAATAAACAACATTACTGAAGTTACCTGCATGCATAGCCATCAAATTGACAGTATTGATAGCTTTCACAACGGAAGTCTGCATTACTGGCACACAAATCAGCACATTCATCAGGCATTAAGACACCCTTTATTAACTTATCTTCTCGATACTCCAGAGAAATGTTATTATGCACAAATTGAGCTGAAATTAAATGTTGAATTTAAACTGTTAGAATATTAATTGAAATAAATGTGTTATGTTTATCCTTTACCACGCTGTGTTTACAATTCGGGTGGTGCATTACGCCAGAATTGTGTCATGTCTTGATTTCGGAAGGTGAAATCCACCGCTCGGTTTGCTAAACCCGAAACCGAACGAAAAAATTGAGATTCAAACTTTTTGACAGAATGTTTTGGCAACATTGAGAAGATAATTTATCTAACTTCCTGTTTCTATTATCAAAATGGCGACAGATGATAGTGTTTGATTATGGAATGGAAATCCAAGCAATCTTTAAGAATCGGCTTAACGGTGAAGCGTCATGACAGTGAATTGAGTCTATTCTACTGTTCTATCATCGTATATTCAGTGAAATCATGATTTATTCTGAATTGAATGTAGAAATCTTGAGAGATAAGTACTTCAATTTGTTTAATTAAAATAGACCATGAGGTTCCACAAGGTTCTCACTATGTAAAATATATAATATTCAACAGCTTTCGATCAATCAAAAATACAGTAGGCCTAGCTCTAGATAGGTCTAAATCTGTCTTTATCACTTTTTCATGTGATAAATATTATGTGCAAATATTATTTAAATATCTGTGACAATAAAAAAGTTACCGCAATTTCAAAACAGCCACCAACGATTGCGTAACATTTCCAAAAACTAATTCCACGGCAGTCAGCGGCAGAATAGAAATTGCGTAATTGTAAACACAGCATGGCTAAGATTAAGTAGACTGTCCTTTATTTATGAAAAACAAACTTCCATTATTTCATGTTTCCCTGTTAAGAAGTGTAAGCAGAATTTTAAATGGTGTAGTAATAAAGGTCTCATTGCCTTAGCTTAACAGTCACCAATACGTGTAAAGGATAACATTTAAAATGTACCTCAAAAATAAATCACAGTTATTTTTGTTGAAGCATATCCTGTCTGTGACATTGCTATTTTACTTCTATGTAATATTTAGGAATATTAAATATATGTAGTCATATTTTCAGTACAATTTTGAGGATCAGCTTTCAAACCACAAACATGTTCATTTTGTGAGTACTAACCACTCTACCACAAAACCACCCAGTTCTTATATTGCATTAACCTTTACGACTCTATAGTCGCAATGTTGTGCCTATGAGCACAGGCTACATTGTGCCTGTGGGCGCAATCCCGCTACATACGACATCACCCGATCCCCGAGTACGGAACTTCACGCAGTAATGATCCCGTGACGTATAAAACCCGCCAAGCGAAGCTAGGAATACGTCACAGTTTAAAGGTTAAATTCCTTTACTCATTACAATTGCAATAAGGGAGAAAGCTGGCTGGTTTTGTCAACAAATTTCTAGAGTGATGTTGGCCATTTTGTAGCCATATTTTACTATCAAATTGAGCACCGCATGGCATGGTTAAGTGATCGTGACTACATGTTTTAATTGTTGTTTTTTGTGTTTAATATGTTGTTATTTGATAAGAATGTTTGTGTATTCATTCAAAAACACAAAAATAATATGTATCAGGGGTGCCACGTGTAAGGCTACTTTGTTTTTTCATCAGAATTTATGATAGTTACTAACTTGGCATAAAAAAAACCACATGTTATTGGAGCAAAGTGCAGCATTCAAAATGTATGAAGAAAATGACGATGCCATGAGGAAGTTGCAGTTGCAGATCTAAAGCTGAGAAAGACTAATAGTGTCTATTGTCTATTGTCTTTCCCCAGGTGGTTTGTGATCCACTCTTGTTGTTAAGTATAGGGGTGATTGGAACTCGAGCTTACGTTCGAAAGCCAGATGTGTGGCCGTGGCTGTGCTATGACTGTGTCTGTACACGGTCTAATATATAAAAACTAATATATATGGTTATAAAGATCATCAAACCTTACAGAAGAAGGAGATTAGCTTTAAAACAGAACTTACCTACAATTTTTTATTGAAACTTTTTTATTTTCCAGATTAAAATTATGAAACTATACATATCTATTCTTTGCACATATTTACAAACTGCAAGTTTGCTAGATCTGTCACAGTGCAGTGGTGATCTCCATTAATTTTATAATGGTGTGTATCACCTTTATGCCTGTGGTTCTTTGTCCCATAAAATGAAGTTTTAAAAAACTCTTATTTTATTGTCTACATGTAATACTTATGCTTCGAATACCCTCAGTTATGTAAGATGAATAGATAAGCTATACATTGAATACAGTTTGTTGACCCATAGTTATATCTAGTTGTCCGAATACACTAAAGTGTAAAAGCGTGGCTTTTTTGCCCCCGCCTATCTTATACAAAAAGCTCCAAAGCAAAAAAATGTTTTAGTTTTTCAGATATCCTCCATAAATAAATAGAGTAAATAAATAAATTTTTTTAAATGCAGTGGCAGGGAAAAAATAACAATTTTAATGCTGTGTGCTATACAGGTTCATGAGTTGCGAAGTTGGATCAGCAACCAACCAACCAACCATGTCTATCTGCAACAATATACAGTTTTTATGGGCGGAAAGAGTTATAAAGACCTTTGCTATAAACAAATCAGTTTTTTATTGCAAATACAATTGTTTCTTTTATAATAAAATTAACTTGACATAAAATGATTTCTGCAATGATAACATTGATGAAGATGATTTGACATAGAATGACTGCTGCAATGACCATATTGATGAAGAAAGCAATATGTGTTTTTACCTGAACTGGAAGCTGCTACAACATATGCATTGACATAGACATTGTCATCATCACTAGTTACACCAATTCCTCCAACACGTGTTGGGAAAAGATTCATGGTATTAATCAATAAATTATATACACTGCTAGTCCACTGTTCCAACGATCCTTTGCTGAAACTACCTGCAAGTACAACAGAAATAATTGTGTCGTTACCACAGAATTTGGATGTGTTGGGACAATGACACAAATAATAAACTCTAAACATTTCCAATATGATATAGGCCTACAGTAAAGAAATATCACATCAGATAACATAAATAAATGTCTCCTTTCATATTATACTTGTAAAATTGTTTTATTTTTCAGATCTAATTTTCAGTGGCTGTTTTCTTGTCATCCTTTTAACTGAGGTAGTATTTTTGTCATTTAATATTTTATATCATTTCTTTAACTCTTTCAGGATGTAATTATTTCTGGAGTTTGAACATAATTAATTTTAGACTATATTTTTGGACCACAACATGATTTAGGCGCAGCTTTCTGAAGACAAAGTATTAACTATGGAAGTTCATATAAGGTATCAAAAGAAAGATAATTGAATGTGAAATTCATATACAATATAAAAATATAGAAATTGTAACAATAAAATACAAAAATTACACCACAAACAAGGATGTTAGATGAACAGACATTTTTTGGACACACATTTTGTTCTACTCGCCTTCAATTTTACTTGTCTTAAATTGGTGATATCCAATCTTACTAAAGTAGATGCCTTGACTGTCCATTTCCTGATCATAATTAGTTTATTTAAAGTAAATCTATCAACTGCCTATTGTTTTATGTCATTTTTTGTGTTTCATGTCAAATTTCAGAAGTGAACAAAGTATTGCAAAACTTTACAAAATATTTCCAAGTATTGGATTTCCAAAGTTGAACTTTATTCCACTCAATATTATCATTAGGCCTAGCTCTAAAATGCAGTGCAAGATTATCATTGCTGTCTGTGGGCCTATCTGATTCTTCAGAAACAATAGCAGTGGGAACAATTTTATAATTATTTATTTTCCGATTTTCAACAAGTCGGTAATCTCCACTGTCAAAATTGAAAACACTGTTGTTTTCCGACACATCATTTTAAATAATATCTCCAATTATAAAACTCAAAGAATAATAAAGCCTGATGTTTGCTAAATCTTTGAGAGCTCTTACTAGTGAAAGATGAAGACATTTTGCTAATTTCAGAAAAGTTGAACCTAGTTTGTTCAAATTTTAATTTAAAATAAATATGTCACAAGCATCTACTCACACAGTACCAAGAAGGTTTGTTTCATTTCGTTAGCCAGATTTTTAAAGTTTAAACAGCTAAATAACTTTATACTAATTCAATTACGGTCAAAACGCAGCAAATTTTGATGTCATGTCTGCAAGAACGAATAATCATGGATACGTCCGCAATGGATGTCTATCTGCTGCATGTGGTTGTGTCAGTGGGTCTCACCAAAGGCCCACTAGACAAACCACCCATGCAACAGAAAACCTTAGTGGATGACATGCCGTTATATTGAGGTTATCTTCTTAGAGAAAATTCATGGCACGTTATCTATACAATTATGCTTTTACTTTGTTGTTGAAATGTGTTTCATGTTTACATGAATATTTATGTATGCACGCTCTGTGGTTGGGAGGGAGCCAGAGATGTACTGTGCAGCACTAGGGAGGAGGAAACTGACATCACTGTTTTTTCCTATGGCTGAGACCATCATAGAGGCACAGTGACACAGGACGAGACAATCCTTTTGACTTGAACATTTGGTTGCATGCCTGGAGCAATAGAGAAGTTTGGCATAACCAGTAGTCAATTGGTGGCGGAGAATGAGCACAGTGAACCCTATCTTGGCTACAGTGGCTAGGAGCAGTACATAGGTTGAAACCTAACTTCCTGGAGGTGTGATAGTTATTCTATGGCTCTGTCCCAAGGTGGGCCGAAAATCACAGACTTCCGAGCAATATAATGCCATTTAATGGCATTAGGTCAAAGGACATGAGCCTATGGACCGCTGGATCAGCAACCAAACAACCATGTCTGTGTCATGTGACGTATTCCTTCCAGAACGTTGTCTTCCCAATTAACTCTCTGAACCTCTCTCTGTCTTGGGCGATGTGGCTTGCATTTTCTAGCGATGTATTATCTTTAATGTTGTCAGTCCATCGTCTTCTTGGTCTGCCCCTTCTCCTCTTCCCAGGTACTCTTCCCTCCATTATTAACCATGTCTAGCTGCAACAATATACCGTTTTTACAGGCGGAAAGAGTTATAAAGACCTTTCAGTCAAAATATTTTGGACTGCACTTGTGTTCTACGAAACTACCTTACTGCATTGTTTAATACTTCACAATTTCTTACCAGGAAATGTCAGCTTAAAACCTAGTTTCTGTTTTTCATCAAAACAAGATGTAACATCAAAGGTTGGATATGTAGAATGATCTTCAGCAAATTCAAAGAAGTTGTAAACTCTTTCGTAACCAATCTGTTTAAAGATAATACACATACATTTACATAATTTTGGTGATGCAATATCATTGTAAATATATTGTAATTCCTGATATGAAACACACTTTAAATAGCCTCAGTTGTAATGTGCAGAATGAATACCATATTGGAAGAGAAGAACAAGTACAGCAATGAAGATCAACCTACATAAATCTCGAACAATACCAATTCTATTGTATGAATGTGAGAGTTAGAGCTTAAATGGAGAGAAGAATACTGGCTTTTGAAAACCTTAAAAATTTTAGAATGTGTATATAAGGCACAATAAATTATTAAAATGAATTGTGGTAAATTATTACAACTTTTAGCAAACTTGTCAACAAGTACATATTTTATGTATTTTATACAGAAAATACTCAGGTATCATTGAATATGTTCATGTTGTCCTTCAGTAAAGTTCTCTTTATACTGAATATGGACATAATTTCTAGTAAAAACACACATAACTCTAAGGTTATTTTATACTGAAATATAGAATGAATCGTCTGAAAGTTGTAACATTTAGGTTTTAAAAAAATAATAAGATGGCAACAGCAGCACACAAAAAATCATGTGATTAACCTGAATAAACTGTTACTGAAATCAAAGGTAGTGCTTCCTTTATCAATTACAGACAATATATGGATAAATTCTGATATATTCTGATATTGCTTGTCTAAAAAATAAAGTATAGTTTTAAAAAACCCACTGAATTCAGTATTTAAACATATTTTTTCTTATGTAATGTCAAACATAGAATAATTATTAGGTCTATATTCCATTTACTAATTCAAAGACATAGTTGAACACGATTTTCTCAGAAACTACCTCTCTATCTGTTCAGAGATTTATGGCATGCAGCTTTTGAATCACAATGATGCTATACAAATATTTTTTGCTCTTAGAAAATGTTATCTACCCGGTAATTAAAAATATTTCCTCTAGGTTATAGATGTATCTATACAGGGAAATTGGCAGCCCTGAGCAAACTTATTACATAACCAGACAGAAAGAGCAAAGTATTATCCAAGAAACCCTTAACAAACGATATGAAAACAGTAGACCTATTGAACGCCCTCAAAAAAGATGTCAACAAGTACATATTTTATGTATTTTATACAGAAAATACTCAGGTATCATTGAATATGTTCATGTTGTCCTTCAGTAAAGTTCTCTTTATACTGAATATGGACATAATTTCTAGTAAAAACACACATAACTCTAAGGTTATTTTATACTGAAATATAGAATGAATCATCTGAAAGTTGTAACATTTAGGTTTTAAAAAAAAATAAGATGGCAACAGCAGCACACAAAAAATCATGTGATTAACCTGAATAATCTGTTACTGAAATCAAAGGTAGAGCTTCCTTTAAGTGTATTAGAGACACTTGGAAATAAAACAGCAGAAGAGGCAAATAGAAGAGCAAAAGACCATACACACACTCTCCTCTCAACACCGAAAGGTACATGAGAACAGAAAGAAGAAGATGAAGATAGATGTATCAACCTCTAAACAATTGTACATAAAATAATATTTTCTACTGTAAATAGCCATGTTGTTCCAAAAATAGGTTTTTAGCAGTGATTTTCACCTAAAAAATTTCAATTCTCAATTGTGTACCAAATCGACCAAATAGAGACCAGAGCACAACAATCTCCATAAAAGCAAGATTGTCATTTAGTTCACAAATAATCTGTAGTAATCCGAAGTTGACAAATGCAATCTAGCGATAAAACCTACTGTCAACAAAAGTCCTACATTGAGGCAGCCATTTATAATCATGGACATCTCAATCGTCCATGTTTATTTCCATCATGCTCTTGTAGTAAGTGTGCTAGAGTGATTGTTCCTTAGTTTTCCGCAGATATATATATATATATATATATATATATATATATATATATAGATACATACAGTCGTAATTTATTTGACCGTTCACATTTGCAAGCCGAACTGTGTAGGCCTAGCTTCGGTGCCGCCACTTTTCGCTATTTCCTCACGGATTATGGTTAAGGATGAATATATTTAAAGGATGAATATTAAAGCTTTATTGTTTCATTAGATCAACGTATGGTGTTTGAGAGAGATGTTTAGAATATTTAATGTTGATGTAATTGAAGTCATTTACGATGATGAGCATCCATTTATCTCCGTTGTCTCTGAATTTGAAATCAATAACTCAATAAATAAAAACTTTATTCCAAAAAAAGCGAACATGTGCAGAAAAGGCAGAAATCATTTTAAAAAATGACCGGGTGTAGGAGGAAAAATTCACTATTTTTAGCTGGGTTGTTACAGGTTAACTTAATATTTTATGGCAAACTGGCTTACACTGCTGTGGGAATTAATATTTCTATGCCTTTTATTTTTACTGCAATGTGTTGCAAACCCAGCGACCAATGAACAGAACATAAATATTTGAGTATGTCAACAGGAATAACTCTACTAATTAGAGTAGAGTCTACTCCTTAGAGCTTACATAAGTAGGCTCTAATTTCAGGTTGGTCGTTGTTAATGTAACTAGAAAATAGCCTGTGTACTCTGAAATCTAAAATTTGACAATACTTATTTTCAATGGTCCAAAAACATCAGAAGAATCCACAGATATGCAAAATCTATCACATCCATGGATTAAATAATAGCAATATTTTAATTCAATATGATTCGAAAGTTGCATATAAAAAATCTCTGTGATAAAACAGGTAGTTTCGGAGTAAATGATTTCCAACTGTGCTTATAAATTATTGAACAAACTAATTTGAGCCACCCATGAAACATAAAGTGATTTACAATTTACTGACCAGCCTTATTATGATAATGTGATTTGTCACTTTTATTCCCTTGTTTATTTCAACATCTCAGCAGTATGAGTTGTACACTTCTGTCTCTGTGGCAGAGTGTGGAGTTTGGTTTTCTACTTCAAACTGATGAAAACTCTTCTTAATTCTCTTTCTGTTGTAATATGATTTCAAATTAAAGAGCTCTGCTAGAATCAATATGATTGTAGTATAACGTCAAGAGCTGTAAATATCTTTACTAAGAACAGGAAAGTCTAGCACAGAAATTTGAATCACAATTGATTTTATACTTTCATTAAATTACAATCATTCTTCTTCTTCTTCTTCTTTCTGTCCTCATGTACCTTTCGGTGTTGAGGGGAGAGTGAGTGTACGGTCTTTTGCCCTTCTATTTGCCTCCTCTGCTGTTATATTTCCGAGTGTCTCTAATACACTATCTATCCACCTTTTACGAGGGCGTCCAATAGGTCTCCTGTTTTCGTATCGTTTGTTAAGTGATTTTTGGATAATACTTTGCTCTTTCTGTCTGGTTATGTGGCCGTACCATTTAACTTGTTGTTTCTGTATGTATTCTATTGTTGGTTTGTTCCCTAATTGTTTCCTTAGTGCTTCATTCCTGATTTTGTCTCTCAAGCTAAAACCAATCATACGTCTCACACATTTTATTTCAGTGGTGTTAATCTTATGTATTGTTCTAGAATCTAATGTCCAAGTTTGACACTGATAACACAATGTTGGTAAGACAATGGTGTTGAAAAGCACTTTCTTTGTTTCTGGTGTAATATCTTTGTTTCTTAGTAAAGGTGTTAATTGACCAATGATCTGACAGGCCTTATTACATCTTGTGTTTATTTCTGCTTCTTGTTTGTTGTCATATCTCAATGTGCTGCCCAGATATTTGAATTCATCTACTTGTTTTAGTTGTTTATTATTTATCTGTATGTTGATGTTCTCCTTTTCTCTTGCAATATTCATTACTTCTGTTTTGTCTATGTTGATTTTCATTCCAAATTGCTTGCCTGCTGTGTCTATTGTGTTTAGGTGGTCTTGCAGGTTTTGAATGCTGTTGTGGAATAAAACCTGGTCATCTGCAAAAAGCAGTTCATTTGCTTCATTAGAATTTGCTGTTTTGTTTATATGGTCCATGTATGTAATAAAAAGTAGTGGGGATAATACACATCCCTGCTTTACTCCTGTGCTAATCACAAAGTCCTCTGTGTAGCCTGCAGCTGTTCTTATAGTAGCTGTTCATGACCATACTTGTTATCTTCTCCACCGATGTTTACATATTCACTTTGTAAACTTATTACTGCACTTATCTACTTTAGACACTTCTCTTATGATGTGATATAGAAATATCTTCCTCCAGGTGTAATCCAGAATGTGAATAGTTTTGTATATCTTATAATATTTTAATATAAACACAGCACTTTATCCTATTAGAATATACATCGGCCATCTTGAACTCAACTCAACAATTTACAATCATTACAATCATTAATATTAATAATTACTTACTTGTGTATCTGTTATCTGCAGTTGTACAGGGTAATTTTGGACATTTGTTTCCATACCATTCAGTGGCAGGTAACTCCAGTTTCCCTGTAAAGATATATGTGTACAACAAATACAGTAACTATATGGTGATGATGTAATCCCTTTAGCTATGAGCAGGTAGCTCTTTACAGCACATAGCCCTTCTGAAAAATGCAGAGGTGATACCCAACCATCTTTAAGGTTTGTTGTCTCAAATGAAGGCATAGTTTTGTTAGCGGATTTATAGATGCATGTTTAATCCCGAAGGTAGCCATTTCACTGAAGTATCTCATGTAGTATCCCTCAGAAGCTTGAAGTTCTGGGTTCAATCCACAGTTAGGACAAGGATTTTTGTCTTTCTGAGTTGCAAAAACAAATTCTTCCTGTACACATCATTGTGACAGCTATGGCAAAGCTGCCTCTATTTCCACAGCCAAAAAGCCTCCCAGCACTCCTTAACAGAAAAATATACAGTAATGGCAGTTTTTTAGAAGTATTCCATGATCATCATGCCCTGCAGTTGTATAGCATACCTCTGGGCCAACTAATTCATCATCCCTCTGTCAGATCTGTTGACCCATTTGTAATGCGGAAAGACATCTAGCATTCTATGTCACCTATGAGTCTGCAACAAAAGGACAAAGGTGCAATATACACTGGCCTGCATTTTTCATCATCCATGGGAACTATATGGCAGAAGACAAAAGTAAGCTATCGAGACAAGACAAACAGTGATAATGATAATTTTCTTCCCTAGGTTATCAACCCTGACTTTTCTTAGTCGCCCTCTACAACATGTCTGTAAAGAAGACAATGGTCCTATTCTTTGTGCCTTGAACTAGAAGTCCAAACAACATTTGCCTCTTGGGTGATTTCAACTAACCTTACAGACCCTGTAAGCTACTGGAGATACAGATGACATTATTTTACCTGTGACCCACGCCGTCTGCAGTCACCTCCGTTATTATGCCCCGATTCCTCAGTACGTAATCACACAAAGTTAAGCTCATATGATGAAGAATTCTCGCCACACACAGCTAGGAATACATCACAGCCTAAAGGTCAAATTCCTTTACACATTATGATTGTAAGAAGGAGAATGCCGGCTGATTTTGTCAAAGAAGTTCTGGAACGACTTTTGTGGATTTTCGATGTCATATTTTATTGTCAAATGTAGTACAGCCTGGCATGGTAAGTGATTGTTATGGAAGTAGTAATATCTACTTGTTTTAGTTGTTGTTATATTATAAAAATGTTCATTTATTCAATGAATAACACAAAAACAATATGCATCAGGGGTGCCATGTGTCAGCATGGAAAATAATTACGTTGTATGTCAGCCTTGGTCTAGTGTTGAACGGAAAGACATTGTAGGGTAGCCGGGGGCAATGATGCACATTTTTCACTTTTTTGCGCATTCTGACAAATAGACTTACGAGAAACCAAACTAGCAGCAGTGTGTAGCTTATCCATCCATCTAACAATTGTCAGAGTATTTACAACATACAATCACGTTTAGTCCTTAAAATGAGATTTTAGGAACATGAGTAAAATCCCACTTTTGCCCCAATTTTTGGGGCAAACATGCGCAGGAAAAAACAATTATGAAATCATGGGAAAATTGACGAAACCAGCAAAATAACAACGTCACTTCCTATCTTAACATAGCCAGTCATAGTGTGGGAAAATTATAGAGCACAAAGATTAGGCATAACTATCTTTATGTAACTTCCATACGAAAAAAATGAAAATACGTAAATATGACAAAAAAATGAATACAGAGAATGGGTGCTTAGATCCGTTTGAAACTATAACTGAATAGCGGAGAACGTGCATCTATGAATAGCGGAGAATATGCATCTATGAATGGCGGAGAACGTGCATCTATGAATAGCGGAGAACGTGCACCTATGAATGGCGGAGATCGTGTATCTATGACCATCGGAGATTGTGCATCTATGAATAGCGGAGATCATGCATCTATGAATGGCGGAGATCGTGTATCTATGACCGGCGGAGATTGTGCATCTATGAATAGCGGAGAACGTGCATTTATGAATAGCTTAGAACATGCATCTATGACCGGCAAAGATAGTGCAATTATATGACCGGCGGAGATTGTGCATCTATGACTGGCGGAGAACGTGCATCTATGAATAGCGGAGATCGTGCATCTATGAATAGCAGAGAACGTGCAACTATGACCGGCAGAGATAGTACAATTATGACCGGCGGAGATCGTGTATCTATGACCGGCGGAGATTGTGCATCTATGAATATCGGAGAACGTGCATTTATGAATAGCTTAGAACGTGCATCTATGACCGGCAAAGATAGTGCAATTATGACCGGCAGAGATTGTGCATCTATGACCGGCGGAGAACGTACATCTATGAATAGCGGAGATCGTGCATCTATGAATAGCGGAGAACATGCAACTATGACCGGCAGAGATAGTACAATTATGACCGGTGGAGATCGTGTATCTATGACCGGTGGAGATTGTGCATCTATAACCAACGGAGAACATACATCTATGAATAGCGGGGAATGTGTATCTATGAATAGCGGAGATCGTGCATCTATGAATAGCGGAGAACGTGCATCTATGAATAGCAGGGAATGTTTATCTATGAATAGCAAATATTGTGCATTGGCAGAGGTCGTGCATCTATTATCTGTGGAGGTCGTACAACTATATGATCCTTGAAGATTGTGCAGCTATAACTGACAGGGATCGTACATCTATGAATAGCGTAGAACGTGCATCCATGGATAGCGGAGGAATAGCAGAGATCGTGCATTTGTGAATAGGGGAGACTGTGCATCTATTATCGGCAGACATCGTACAACTATGACCCGTGGAGATTGTGCATCTATAGCAGTGACGGCTTCATTTTCAGTCAGCGGCTACATTTTCTCAATTTTCCAATTGTAATTCCTAAAAAGAAACATAACGTGACAATAAAATATTGGTTTAAATATTTGGTAACATGAGGGGGAAGTGACTGGGGCAAGCATGCACAGTGAGTCCGCAGCGCATGTTTGCCCCGTCAGTGTGTGCTTCGTTACCCCAAAATCGCAGTTCACAATTTTTATAAAATATTATGAAAACAAAAATTATCTTGACAAGGTAACATGCTTAATAACTTAACAGTACAATATAGTTTTCAGTTTAGATATGTAAAATAACATGACAGTAATGATAACAGAGGACAAAGAGTGAGAAGTGGAAAAAAAGTTAGATGGAGAACGTTAAAAAATGAATTTACCTCATGGCTAAAAAATGACCTGTCCTTGACCGATGAAATTTCGTTGTGCGACAGAAGCGGATGTTAGCGTCTGGCGTAGCCACGTGGTTTGCGGGAAAAACCCATAGTTCCGGAAAAAAAACAACTGCAAATCTTTGCCCCCAGTGCATCTTTACCCCCGGCTACACTAAGTGATTTCTTCATGTTTTATTAGTTTGTTCAGTCCATATTCTATTAGTATGGATATTAAACAACATATATACAACAGGAATAGGTATTTAGGAGGATTTTATCAATGTTGCCACACATTGCTCAAGTATTAGGCACATCAAGAAATTTTGTTTGTAATTCTTTTAATTGTCATTTTGAGATTTTCACAACTTGCTCACAATCATCATAAAAGAAATACAACAACAAAAAAAAACCTGATTATATGCATTAATCACTCCTTTATTTACATGTGCAAAAATAATTTTGATATCTTTACAAAAAAAAAAAAAGTTATTGCATTTACCAAATACTAACCAAAAATAGTGCACATTGTCACAAAATAACCCAGGCCCGGGGAAGAAACTGTGTAATTTTAACCTGGAGTCCTAAAGGCTATATAAACATGTGGTAATTAATGCCTATCATTAAGATGCCAAACTGAGTGGCTCACGGTAAGAGCATACCTTAATGTAGCCAAAAATGACCACTAGCCCTGCTCCAATACCTAGATGAGACAACGAGAAAATTAAGCAAGCATGAAAAGTCATGGATGGTAAAAGCAGAGGACACATTTCTCAGAGTATGTAAATTGGAAGAAGTAGGAGGATAAGGATGTGAATGGGTAGAGGTGGATAAAGATAAAGTCTCTAATATAGTAAAGTGTGTATCGGGAATAGACTGATATCAGGACAGAGGTGAAAGTGCAAGAATTTGTCCAGCAATACTCAAAACCACAAGACACAATCATTTACACAGATGGTTGTAACAGAGAATTTAAAAAGTACGGATGGGTTTTGTTGCCTGCAGGAATTGCAGAAATGTGCTTGAGAAATTGTCTGCTCCACTAACATACTAAGCATGAAAATGGGGATAGAAGCAGTGACAGCAGCACTCATTTTGCTGGTGACTTTAATACTAACTCATTCAGTGATACTTTCCCACAGTATGTTTTGCAAGATAGGAAGGTGCATGTTAAGAAAGAAATCGGTCACATAACTGAATAACTCGGTTAGACAAAGTACTACATGGATATATTGCCCTGGTCATGTAGGGGTTAGAGGTACCAAAAGAGCAGACTCATTGGTGGGCATTGTTGTAGTTGGTGACACAGTAATGAAAAGCGATATGGCCAACTTAATAAAGACGGTAATGACAGTAACTCTACTACAGGGTGAAGAAGACAATGCTGGAGGTGATAATGTACATGTACAAAGGATAACAGAATTAGGGTGACCATGTGTGAGGGGAGGAAAGTGGTGTCCTATCTGAAAGATCATATAATCAGCATGTGACTGGGATGTCTGCATACTCTTTGGATGTCTGCTGGAACAGAGAGCTGAGAATTTATTGGAATCTTTCATGTGCTGGTTTGTAATCAGGAAGTAAAAAATATACTTACACTAAAGCTGAAAAGAGAATTATAAAGGATTCATGCTGTTTATACATTCATTCCAAGATTAAGGAGACAACATGGAAATGGAATGGGTACTTGATCAGAAAATAAGCCAAAGATATAGTTAGAAGATCAATGATGAAGATCTTTGACAAAGAAGATCTGCAGGGAAAAAATGACAAGATAGACCTAGGAACATACGGAGAAGAAATACCATAAAGAATTGAGAGGGATGATAATCACATAAAATGAGGCTGAGATTATATCCAATGACAAAGACAAATGGAAAATCCTTGTCTGTGACATATACACCCAAGAATGCATATACACCTTAAAGACCCATGGGATTGATTGATTTAAAGAAATCATAAAATAGAAGGTTTTTGAAATCAATTTTTAGATAAAGTTGAGTATCAAACATAATTTTACAATTTCAAGTATAGTGTACAGCAGTGCAGTGTTCAACAAGCAAATTACAATCAAGTATTTTCATATTAGAGATGATGATAACAAAATGCAGCATTTGATCTAGATCAATATTACACAAATAAATGAACATTCAAACAAGCTGTAAGTAGGATCTCCTCAAAGCTGTCAACTTATTTTTTCATAAATCCGTATTTTTTACAATTTATATCCGTATTTTCTGTGCAGGAATTTAAATATCTAGGGAGCATTTTTACAGCAGATGGAAGATTGGACAGAGAGCTCGAAACAAGAATTAAAAAAGCCAACTACGTAAATTTTGAACTTGCACAAATTTTGACTTTGAGGAGATCCTACTTACAGCTTGTTTGAATGTTCATTTATTTGTGTAATATTGATCTAGATCAAATGCTGCATTTTGTTATCATCATCTCTAATATGTTATCATCATCATCTCTAATACTTGATTGTAATTTGCTTGTTGAACACTGCACTGCTGTACACTATACTTGTAAAAGTATGTTTGATACTTAACTTTATCTAAAAATTGATCTCAAAAACCTAATATTTTATAATTTCTTTAAATCAATCAATCCCATGGGTCTTTAAGGTGTATATGCATTCTTGGGTGCATAGGTCACAGACAAGGTCATTTCTATCAATTTGTCTGTCATCTGGCTTATTTTCTGATAAAAGTACCCATTTCATTTCCATGTTATCTCCTTAATCTTGGAATGAATGTATAAACAAACAGCATGAATCATTTACAATTCTCTTTTCAGTTTTAGTGTAAGTATATTTCTTATTTCCTGATTTCTCTTGTGCGAGTCATACATTCATATAATTTTGAGATTTCAGACTCTACTTGGTTTCAAATATTGGGACCAGTTTCCACCTTTTCAATATAATAGTAGATTTGTAAAAAGCTCAATTGTATCTGGGCACAACACAGACCTTTAAATAATTGCCCAGGCAAAGCATAAAGATGTAAACTATATGCTTGAAGATCATCTGCGAAGATGAAAACAGCCTTCTTCTTATCTTTAGTTAGTTAGTTAGTTAGTCGTCGGATCATCATCACTGCAAACTGGACACATCCATAGTTGCTCCGATCTCTCCTTGAGTGTATCCGCCATCACACTTCTGCTGACAGTACCGGTCCTATGCTGGTTGACCATCATTCTTCTGCGCCCTACAAAATGTTCACCTCTAGCAACACCGCATTTCAATCCCTTGCGATCCATTGCCCCATCGCCCTTTGCCACAATCGCACACGATGCCAGTTGATCCGCTCTTTCATTGCCTCGAACGCCCACATGTCCCGGCACGAAAATAAATGTAACCGCTTTCAAGCTCGCATTTCTCAAGGCCTCAATCCACTGTTCGCGAACGAGACCCACTTGTACCTTCTTAATCATACTCATAGAGTCACTCAAGATCTTCTTATCTTTGTTGTAAACTACCATAAAACATATTTTAGCTCATATGGATTTCAATCTCAAAAAGAATCTATGCAGATGTAATTGAATGAATGAAGAAGATTAAGGGTCTGCCAGTTTAAAAGGATCAGAGTATTCACTTCACTTTAGTCAGGTTTTCTTAATATTTATGGTAGCCCCTCTCAGCAAGTAGTCTGCAAAATGTATCGCTCCAGAGCTTGTAACTTCATAACTCAAGAGTTAATCTCCAGGGGTCTCTAACAAAAGTGCACTTGTGAACTAGGTGTTGTGGCCTAATTTTAACCACCAACCTCATTAACAAACAGCACATTGCTTAAATCACTTGATTACAGAAGAATGATACAAACAAAAAAGGATAAACATTTGTATTTCTCTATGCTTGCAGAAGGTTTGAAGATCTCACCAGAAACACACAAGACCAACCAACAGCATCAACAAATAATTAATAGATGGCACGTCTATACAGTGAGACTTTCCTCGTGAGAATGCCTAACTACACTTTATATGTACTAAAATAACATTTTACCCCCCTCCTGAGTTGCAGGCTTCTCAAAACATTGCACACAGCAGCTGAGTTTTCTGGAAATGAAATACAGCTCTAGAGAAACTACCAACATAAAGGAATTCACAAAGGAGTTCTATTGCTCGTAATTACTTGGAATCAAAACAAGCACAAATTCTGTATGCGCATGTGTCTGAGAGATAGAAAGAAAGAGAAACTTACTGCTAAGAAGGCATATTCAAAAGTGGCGTTTATCTTGACAGCTTGAACTACATAATCTGGTATGATTGCATTGAAGATATCACATGGCATCCCTCTAACTATTCGCTGTGAATAAATAATGGATCACAAATTTAGATTATATTTTTATATAGACCTATAACAAGGTGATGTTCAATGGTGTACATTTTATGATAATTAGTTAAATACAGGAATATATAGCTGTAGCTATTTTTATATATATATTTTTTTATTTTGTGTGTGTGTGTGTGCGTGCGTGTGTGTGTAGTGTCCAGCTCTGTGACGGCCAAGGTACGGAGTTCGATCCACGGAGTACGGAGTTTGATCAAAGTACAATTTTGATTCCCACCAAAGACTTTTGTGCATCCGGACCGTTCAGAAAGCACTGGGAAACTACTGAATATATGTATATTGCCTAGAAAATCACTACAGCCAATAGATGCTGGGTTGATAGCCACGTCCATATATATAGTATTGTCAGTGTATAATATATATATATATATATAGTATTTTTGGCTATAATGATTTTTCAAGGCAACATTTCACATTTAATATGTTTACATTGCTTTCTCAATAGTCCAAATGTCTTTTTCTGCAATGTAATCAGGTACCTTGGTTGACTGAGATGCACTCTGTACCTCTTAGTTACAGATCTGGACAAACAAAATATCTATCTATGTTCTTTCAGCATCAAATACAGTGCATAGGGCAGAAACCAGAGATCTTCATTCAGTTCAAGTGATGTGATGCTACTGTGTATAATTCTTGCATGTTATTGAGACCCATAGACTTTGATGGTTGTTCTGCAAAGAGTCTCTCTTGTCCTCTTTTTCTTTTGCGATCTGGCACCCATTATGCTTGTAGTGTCAGTCTGTTTTCATTCATTCTAAGTATATGCTCAATATAAGTCCATCATTTTCTTATTATTATTGTAGAAACATATTTCTGTTTGGTGTCTTCTCTTACTTGCTTATTTGAGTTGAATTCTTCCCAACCTTCTTCTTCTTCAGTGTTTATTCACTCAAACTTCCGCTGGATCTCTTGTAGCATGACAATAGTCCTACAAGATTTTCAGCAGTATGCAGTCCAGAGAATGGAAATGCATTGTGTCATCGTTCTATCTGGACCAATGGCCTGACTCATCCATTTTCTGCAGATAATTCTTCTGAACTAATATCTAAGAATTTAAGACATTTATTTTCAAACAAATTCAATTTCTTCATCAGTGCCTTTGTCATTTTCCAACTTTTGCAACTGTATGTCAACATGGATTTCACATTAGAGTTGAACAGTCACAGTTTGGTATATTTACTTATTGTTTTTGATTTCCTGATGTTTGCTAGGTTGCTGAACGCATTTGATGTCAATGAAATTCTGGTAGAAATATCTTTTGCTGTACCTATATCTAGTGTCATTTTGCTCCATAAATAGGAAAAGTTATCAACTGTTTGAATTGTTTCTCCTTTGAGATGATTTTAAAGTTACAGTTATTAAAAATAGTTAGCCAGATATTCACTGCTACTGGTTACTAATTCTGGTTATTGAACTAATTTTATAGCATACTTCACAGACCCATATATGATCAGTTGTTCACTTTAGATGTCAAAGAGTATGCATGCTGAATGTTCCTATGCTCACTGCTACTCTCCTTCCCTCAAAATACAAATAATGTTCACACTTTATTTGATTAAAAATTCCATCAATCTCAGTATACAATTGTATATTGTAAAATCTAATGAACAAATTGAACAATTAATGTTTTACCCCAGTTAAACATTGTTAATTGGCTCAGTGGTACAGTGGTTAGTGGTTCCACATAAACTAAACTCACTCAAACTTGTTCATAGTTTAAATGCTGACCATCTACATTGCAATGATGGTACAATTGGATGCATTAGTTCGTTAGTTTGTTCCTTTCATGCCACAGGTGGCACAAAAGGCATAGGTTTTATTCTCCATGCGTTGCAGGCCGCTTGTTGCAATTTTAGTTCTTGTATTGACTTGCAAACCACTGCTTCCCTTTCTTTAAGTATGATGTTTTTTAGTGTAGTTTTTGGTTTTCGTTTTCTTTTCCCATACGGTGTCCACATGAGTGCTTGTTGGTTCAATCTATTTTCATCAAGTCTTAGGATGTGTCTCAGATAGTTCCATCTATGTTTTCTTATGACATTTCACATGCAGTCTTGGCTTATTTTATCTTTTAGATCACTATTTGAGACAAAGTCACTCCATTTTATATTCAACAGTTTTCTGAGACATTTCCTTTTGAAACTGTTAAATTTTTTATCTATATAAAATTGATCTATTTTAATGAATTAGTAGTGCCTAAAAATTCAACAATAGTTGAATAGCAATGTCCTATAAAATAAAGTTTCAACTATCTTACAATTAAAATATGTACCTGTCCAGTGTAAGTATAATTAGTATTCAGAAAAAAGAACCCATTTGGGTCTCGAATGTCAACAACAAGTGACCCATTAAAGCGGAATCTAACGACATCTGAATCACCATCTGTGTCTGCTATTTCAATACTCTGAACAGTACATCCAGAACTGTGATCAATTATGTAACGCAAACCTGCAAGGGAAACAAATGTTATGTTTAAAAATGTTTCAGTATTTCATACAACTCAAATGGTTTAAGCATGATGATCCTATTGTTGCATGAATTCAATGGAAGAGTATATGAAAACAAAGATTGTTATGTGTAAGTAAAAGAATTAGTTCTCTAGCACAGCTTGCCTACTAACAATATGGTTACAGATGATCACCATTCAGTGGAATTGGTAAAAACACAGAACTTATTAGTTACTACATTGAAGTTTGATATGTAGGGCCATTGGCACAAATAAAACAGTAACACAATCCATTTCTGTTCTCTGGGCTACTACCTGCTGGAAATCTAGTAGGATCATTGTCCTGCTACAAGAGAGATCTGGTGGAAGTTTGAGAACAAATGCAAAAAAAAAAAAACACTCATGGCATTGCATACAGATCATCATCATCATCATCATCATCTGCCGTCTCCGCAATGAAGGTTGGCTACAACAGATCTCCAACATCCCGTCTTTGGTCTTGGTGGTGCACTCTGCTAGACTGTAACCTTTCCATCTTGTGATGTTACTCTCCCATTTGTATCTCTGCTTACTTCTTGCTCGCTTCCCTTTGACTTTACCCTCAAGTAAGGTCTTCAATAAGGTGTCATGTCTTTTAATGTGTCCAAAATATTTTATTTGCCTGACCTTTATTTCTCTTAGTAGTTCTTTCTTCATATTAAGTGTTTTTAGAACCTCTTTGTTTGTTTTCTTCTCTTTCCATGATGTTCTCCCTAATCTTCTATATACCTAATAGATTATGTTTGCCAGGGCTCAAAAGGGTAAAAAAAGAATATCAAGTGTGATCTTCCATGATCTACCATGCATGTTGTAAGAAGCAACAAAGGAGTTTTACCAATTGTATTGTCCCATATCATTTATCAACAAAGATCCAGAAGCCATGCTGAAATAGAATGTGTTGGACAGATGAGTGCAGATATTGCTTCTACACTGTAAATCATGACAACACACATCATTCATTAACGAACACAGAAGATTCTTTGATACACATCCTACTGTTCTGCAGAAGTTTGAGAATAAATATAAAAGAAGAAAAGTAAGCTTAAGCAAGATAACATTAGACCTACTTACCTGTGTTAAAATCATGTATTTCAGTTATTGTACTAGCAGTTGTTCCATCTGGTGCTACTATTTTTCTAGTATCCTCTCTTAATAATTTATAATCTTCATCATACCAAATCTGAAATAAAGGGATGTTACAGTTGAAAGGTTGTGTGGCATTGTATTATAGCTGCTTTTAAAAATAAATGTAATCTTGACTTACATGACACATGGATGCTCCCATGAATATACGCTATTAGGGACCCGTCGACATAACGAAGTTACCTGTTGGTATGCCCCAAATCTTCAGTGCGGAATTACAAGAAGTAAAGCTAACATGACGCAGAATTCACACCACATGAAGCTAGGAATACATCAATCTAAAGGTAAAATTCCTTTACACATTATGATTATAAGAACTAAGATGCCTGCTCATGTCAACGAAAGTCTGGAATGAATTTCGTCAATTTTTACGCCATATTTGATTCAAGTGTTTTTGGATTATGTTCCAACGGAGATGACTTCTTGAGAATTACAATTGTTATAAAAATAGCATTAAAAAAGTACTTTCAGAGAATATATCCAGACATTTCATTGATTCATATATGACCAGCATATTGTATATAATTAGGATTGTGTCTGATTGAAATTGCTTAAGATCAAATGGATTGCGTAACATGGAATGTGACCATCGTGGTAAGTAATATATACATGTTTTAGCTGTTGTTTTTGTGTGTTGTTATATTATATTATGAGAGGAGATGGCTACCGCCCTCATTTGCAGAGCCTGTGAAATGTGAGATCGCTAACATCTCACACCCCTACGGCATTAATAAATGCTATGGGTTACGTTACTTTTTTTATATTATATTATAATATAAGAATGTTCATTTATTCATTGAATAACACAAAAGCAATATTTATCAGGAGTGCCACGGGTCTGCTGGAAAATAATTATGTTGTGTATCGGCCTAGGTCTAGTCTTAAATGGACAGACATTGCATGTGATTTCTTAATGTTTTAATAAGTTACTCAGTCCATATTATATTAGTTTGGATATAAAACAACATATATACAACAGGAATAGGTATTTAGGAGGATTTTACCAGTATTGCCACATATTGTTCAAGTATTAGATGCATCGAGAAATTATTTTTGCTACTTTTTTATTGTATTTTTGAGATTTTCCCCCCAATTTTCAACTTCACAACTTGCTTAAACTGTAATATCACACATACAACAACAACAAAAAACATGATAACATGCATTAATTACTCCTTTATTTACATGTGCAAAAATTATGTATAAATCTATAATAACACAAAAGTTATTGCAATTTCCAAACACTCACCAAAAATACTGCACATTGTCAAAAAAGAATTCATCCAGGACCAGGGAAACAATTTCATAATTTTAATCTGGGCTCTAAAGGTTTTCTAGTAGTTTTATGGCGTAAATATTTTTACAGGTTTTAATTTATACATGGTGCAGATTGTATCTCATTAGGTTGATAGATATGATAGATTAGATATGTTTATAATTTATATATATCATCATCGCGTGACATATTCTTTCCAGAACATTGTCTTTGCAATTTGTGTCCTGAACCTGACTCTATCCTGTGTCAATCTGCCTGCCTCCTCCAATGATAACTTCATACAGTCTGTGATGTCATCTGTCCATCTCCTTCTATGTCTACTTCTTCTTCTACTTCCAGAATTCTGCCCTCTAATATGCATCTTTTTATATATATAATCCAAGGTTAACCACATACTGCCAGGAGAACAGCACACACTTCTGAGCCAACCAGCACATCATTCTTCTGTGATATTTGCTTACCCATCTGCAGTGATGGCACATCTAGAGTTTTTCATCACTGAAGGGTCTGATACAAAATAACAAAGGCGCAATGTCCACTGAACTGTATCTCTTCGTAATGAATGGGGATTATTTGATAGAAGAAAAAAGTGAGAAATTGAGACAAGATGTGACAATTACTTCTCCACGTCACATGCTGACAGGTTGGCCCCCAGCTTTACTTAATTGCCTCCTATGACATATCTGGAAAGAAAAAGTGGTCAAATTCTTTGCATCCTAGACTAGAGGTTCAGGTCCTAGTTGTCATAAGGTAATATACAGACATACACACACACACACACACACCCCCCACGCACGCACACACACACAAATATATATATATATATATATATATATATATATATATATATATATATATATATATATATATATATATATATATATAACTTTTTTCTAGGAAAAAGGTAGGGTTGGAGGGGGGGGGTTACTCTATATAAAAATTGAGCCTATATTTTAATGCCCTCCCCCCTCTGGGGTCACATCAGGACTTTGCTAACAAGCTATTTTCAAGAAAAAACTTCTGTTCATATGAAATATTTTGAGAAATCAATAGTTTACTTAGGTCTACTGTCATAAAAGGGGGGAGGGGAGGAAGAGTGGTGTGAGTTGCTGGCTTTGTATGTTTTGTGTTCCCTTTAGCATTAATTATGAAGCTATATTATCTAAGGAAGGATGAACTCCTTTGCCTGTATGTTTCCAGTTCATGACAGGGAAAGCTAAGAAAATTAGCACTCTGCCTTGCCTTGCATGATATAAGAGGCGACTAATAGGGTTTGGGGTAGAGGTGATTGTCCCATTGCATAGGTCATAGTGACCAAAAAAGTAAGTTTAAGTAGGATGTTAGGTCAAAATGCACAAATATGATGTAAAGTATTTAGTTTTTTGGACTGCATCTGATGACCAAAATGAGTTTTAGAACAAATATAGAAAAAGAATTCCTCACCCCTCCTCCACATAAAAATATGATATTTGTACAATAAAATATAGTATTAACTTTAATCAGAATTACAATGATGCCATATCTATGCCTTTCAGCAGTTCGATTTTGGAACTTTTTTTCATAGTTTTTGTATCTGTTATAGTGTGGTGTCCAGGAATTGTTTTAATGTTGTAGGATCTGACACAGAAGGGGACCAATTAACTTGATAATTGCTAATATAGTCTTAGTCAGTTATGACAATCTTAAAGGGTTATAATGAGGTTTATCTATGAGAAGTCTCTTTAACATTCGCTTGAGGAGAATAGAATGATGTCCATATTTTGAATTGAAGGCCGTGAATTTTCTGGAAATTTTTTTCCTCTCAGTATTCTCAGATACTCTGTATTATATTTCCTTCATTAAAGCATTAGATGAAAAAAAAATAGGTAGACCACAAGAAAATGGATATAAGATATTAAATAATTATATTACCGTATTAAACTATCCTATTAGTATTAATTTACGTGACATATTGACCAATAGAAACATATTGAACTCACAAATGAAACATAACAAGGAAAAACTTACTGCATAGTGTGTAATGTAGGAGTCAGTTGAATCAACTATTTCAGCCTTGTACTTAAAATAGGAAGAAAACTGTGGAGGGCTTTTTGTGCTTTTACGGTTCAAGCATACGACTTCATGTGGAGTCTGTGGAATAAGAATAACTTCCTTTACAGTTCAAGCATACAACTTTATATGGAGTTTGAGGATTAATATCTGGTCAAGTTTGGTAAAAATATTTGTTTTATTACTGTCTTTCAAGAAATGTATTTTAATAGCAATCTTCTTCTTTCCTCTTTAACAAAGGAAACAGTGCCTATTATGGCTAGTGCCATTTTGTAAGACAGATATAAACTCCGCAAAACTTTCTGTCTGCAGACACCCTAACTTCATGTTTGACTCTATTTGAGCTGTTACATATTATCCCTAGGAACTTCTATGTTTCTGTTTATTTTCATGTCCCAATTTTGTATGTGATATGTATGAGTATTAATCAAGTGCCATGATGAATAACGTAGACAATCATGTTTCTCCACAACTCTGTCTCTTAAGTTAATAAGCTCAGTTCATGATATTCTCTCATGCCACAGTGACAACCTATTCAATTTCTCTTTTTGTCTTCCTCTGTCTCTTAGCCCTTGATTTTGCAAGTTGTTACTAAATGTTCAAGTTTTTCTCTTCTCATCACATTCCTGAAACATATTTACTGTCAGCTTTTAATTTTTGCTACAATTTGTCGTTTTACTCCAGTATCTCTAAGGACTTCCACATAAATTTTCTTAGTTAATTCATTGAAAAATTAATTGAATTGTCATCTATCTATCTATTGTCATTTCCACTTCTGCAGTTAAGTGTCTTAGGAGAAAATTGGAGTTGTCTGTCTTTGGCCATGTAGGTTGCATTGGTCATAATAAGCCCATGTGTCTTTAATTTATAGCATCCTACTCAACTTTTGAAAAGATGTTTTGATTGTCACCATAGAATGGTCCAACTTTCTAATAGACATTTGGTAGACACTGCTAAGAAAGTCTTCACCAAAGAGATTGTAAAGATACTGTAGTATTTCATCCAATCACAATAATTCGAAAATCTTTCCTTGTGACTGTCAGTCATTTTTGTGATATCATTCTGGCGCAAATAATATCGTTAGTTTAATTTCATAAGTGATAAACAAAGCAGAGAACAATGATAATTAAAAAACAGTATGTCAATAAACATTCAAATCATAACAAAAATTGTTAACAAAAACAAAAATTGTATTTGTGCATAGAAACATTTGAACCTTTCCAAACAGTTGCAAAAATGATTATACTTTACAAAAATATCAACTTTAGATGCTAGTCATGTTCCTGAATCTAAGTAATTTTTCAAAATTTAGGCCCTATTGTTTTGTTTTACTATTGCTAGGTCTATGTTTTATCAGAAAATTATCTCAATGTGATGTATAGTACATCACTGTAGGTTTACAAATAAATAAAATATTGCACAAAGACTAAATGTAGTCTGTAAAATTTAGTTTTTTCCCAAATTCTTCAACGCATGTCAACAAACACTGAAATCATCACAGAATGTTTATTTGTACATAGAAACATTTGAAACTTTCCAAATAGTTGCACAAATGGATATACTATACAAAACAGCCAACTTTAGAAGCTAGTCATATGTCTGACATTATAAATATAAATGTTTTAAATTTTGCTATTTTTATGTTTTATCTGAGACTTTTCTCTAATATACTATGTAATTTTTCTCTAAAAACAAGACATAGACACATAATATGAAATGTCATTCTCCTGCTTCTTCTTTAGTGTTCGTTTCCAAACTCTCACTGGATCTCTCTTGTATCAGGACCATGGTCCTATTAGATTTCCAGCAGGAAGTAGTCCAGAGAATGGAAATGTATTGTGTCATCACTGATAAGTCACAGCATTGTCTTTCTGACAATTTCTTTTGATCTCTTTATGGAGTTTGCCATACTCTTGTAATGATGCTTCCTAAATATTTGAACTCTGAGATCTGCTTTAGTTTTATACCATTGACAGATACATTTAAATGGCCTAGTGTTCTGCTTATCTTCATAGTCTCTGTTTTAGATGTGCTTAGTTTCATGTTGTGTTGTTCGCAGGTTGTATGGAGAAGGTGTGTGTGTGTGCTGCTATATACTCTATGAATTTTGCATATATCTTTCCTATGTAGCTGAGGAGAGATATGTCTCTGTACATCTCTTACTCTCTCTTATTTTGCCCATTTTTTTCTATATGGGTATAATTATTGCTTTTTCATCATTCTTCTAAAAAAAACCCACATCTCAGTAGCCTTCAGCTCACTTTGAGATGTTTTGTTTAACATCCATCCTCACATCCGTAAAAAAGAATTGTTTAAATATAACATCCTATCATAATCACATGTATATATAACATATAAAATAATATATATAAACAAGTTTGATTTAAAAATGAATACCGGTAGTTAGACATAGGCACTGATAAACATACCAAGAATATAGATGAGTCTGCTTCTATAGTGGGTAGATAATTGGTGAAGTCGTGGATGTGATGAATATAACTTGGATTTTTTGGTTTTGCTGTTGTTGCTGATCCACTAACTGAAGCACTTGCATACATCCCCTCAACCTCTACTCGTAAAGGCACTTGTGTGAGGTGAGAAGATGTACTCCAACCAATCTCTGCCAAAATAAACAGTTGTATTTAAATATATTTTAACATTTTGAAAACTTTTTTTGGCTATGAAAAGATGATTAGCTGGTATAGTTTACAATTAGGCTGTAACAACTGTGCAATTCTGAGTGAGATATCTGTTTAAGCCAGGATGACCAGATGTTCCAGCTTTACCAGGACAGTACCAATATTGGATGCAGTATCCCACAACACTTTATCTGGACATAAACATGTCCCTTTTTATTAAATCAGTAATTTTTTCATAATAAGAGTAATTTAATTGGTTGAATGTGTTCCAAAATTGTACTTGTTAACATGTATACAAATGTTATCCGAGAGGTACAAAATATAAAATGTTGACTGATGTAGTCTTATAATAGTCTTATTATTCTGCGCATAAATACAATAAAATGTTCTCATGATTTGTAGTTTATAATTAATTATCAGTTGTTATTAAGCCCTTTCATATCATGATCTCTGAGCAAATAAGAATATATCACTGGCGTATTTTTTGAACAATTTTGTATCATTGATGGGTGTCTCAATTTATTATATTTCCAAAATCTGGCCACCCTAATTCAGCAGAATATATCTTGCCTTCCATTTTCAATTTTCTCTCAATCAGTATACAGGGATGTAATTGTGTTAATGGGCCATCACTTGGAGTATGATCTCTATCAGTGTACTAGGATCCATATCATCATTAGTACATTAAGATTGATAATAGTGACTAATACGTCTGACAAATACCTACCACTACTAATAACAAGATGATAAAAACAATTATAATAAAATGCAGCATGAAAATGGTTGATGTTTTAATTAAAAGATCTTCATATACTATTATTTCTTTGGTATTTCTGTTACTTCACCCAATACCTAACTTTCTTATCTTCTCTGGTTTTTTGGTAATTATATACACTAAGATTGACTCTCTCGCTCACTGCAACTCTCAGAAAATGTACTAATCTTCATTTTGTATTGTCTGCTGAATTGAATAAAAATTGTTGATATTTTCAATAGTTTAATTGTTGATTTCTACCATGCTGAATTTGGATGTTATGGTTAACAAAAATGCAGTAATATAGTAATTGTAATTGGTAGCGCATCCTATTCAGGACATATCCATCAACCCAGCATTTTTTGGCAGTAATAATTTTCTAGGCAATATAAATGTTTAGTAGTTTGCCATTGCTTTCTGAATGGTCCAGATGGACAATTGTCTGTGGTGGGGATCAAACTCGGTACTTGGCCATCACAGACACTCGCTGTACCACTCCACCACTGAGCCGGACTTGTGAATTATTCCTTCTGGCATCCTGCTAACCAACAGAAATTTGAAAACAAATGCAGTAGAACAAAATATACTAAATGTTCTCTTTGTTTGCTACTGGGGATCTTTGTACTGGTTAGAATTGAAACTTGTGTATATAAGTATGTAAATCCAGTAGCAGGGTAATGAAGTTGTGCTAATCACTCAAGACACACATAATAACACACACAAATCGTTGTTTCAACCAAAAGGCCTTTACTAAGACAAAAATTTTTAAAAAAATTTAATATACAACAGAAAACGTATATTTAAATTTTGTTTAATTTTTTTCTTGGTAAAAGCATTTTGGTCAAAATGTCGATTTGTGTGTGTTATTATGTGTTTCTTGAGTGATTAGCAAAACTTCATTACCTTTTTCCTGGATTTACCTGTTGGATTTCACTGGATTTACCTGTTGGATTTACCTGTTGGATTTCAGTTTTGCACAATAAGTACATATAGAAGTATGTGCTAAGTCCTTATTTATTAACTGAATGTGCCAGTAACTTCTACATTCATTCTTGGTTAGCAGGATGTAGTCTGAAGAAAGGAATACATTATGTCATGATTTATAGTTTGGCTACAAGATGTGTGCCTTTTTCTTCCCAACCCCAGTATGGCTGTTGGATCAATATGACTTATAAGATGGGAGAACTAATGTTCCATCAAACTTCCCAAGTCGATTCTTTAAACATGCATGGGAGATGGCAACATTACTATTCTTTGCTCTCTTTATGCTCTGATAATACATGGGTGGTTGTCAGCCCATATGTATGTATGTATATGTTCAGTGCAACGGTCTTAGTCTGTGTATTTTCCCTGCTCTGTCAAGTGCAATCTTCACATGGCAGTGAGGTAAAGAACTCCTGCCATAGAGAGTACAAGATACCCCTCCCCAAGCTAGATTTTATATTACTTCTTGAGTACTCTATGCGCACAAAACGAGAATATCATTAAATACAAAATTATTACTGTTTGATGAAAGTCAACTTACTGCTAAAATAGTATGTAACTTTCACTACTCCTTGGTTGCTTGGTAACTGTAGACAGTTTGTCCAGATATCAGCTGGAATTCCCCGAATATTTCCTGTTCCATTGTAGACCTGTGTGTCATCAAAGACAAAAACAAATATACTTGAAGCATTAACATTTTGTATATAATTATTAAATATAAATAAACTAATCATCGATACATGATATATTCTTTCCAAAACATTGTCTTTGCAATTGATGTCCTGAACTCAACTCTATCTTGTACCAATCTGTCTGTCTCCTCAAATGATATCTTCATACAGTCTTTGATGTCATCTGTCCTTTTTCCTTCTAGGTCTACCTCTTCTTCTATTTCCCGGAATTCGACCCATTAATATGCGTCTTTCCATGCCATTGTGTCTTTTTATATGTCTGAAATATTTAAGTTTTCTATGTAAAATTGTATTCACCAGCCATCTTTCCTCTATATTCAGCATGTTCAAAACCTCACTATTCCTTATCTTTTCTGTCCAGGAAATTCTTAATATTGCCTATAACACTTCAGTTTGAAGAAAGATATTCTTTTTGCCGCAGTTCTATTTATTATCCAAGTCTCAAAGCTGTAAGTTACAACTGGAAAAACGTATAATCTAAGAAGCATATGTAAACTAATATACCTTAAATATAAATAATTTACATAATAAATAATTATGTCATATTCACATTCATGGTACTCACAAAAATGGTGACACCAGACATAATGGAGGCAATTTAATGGACAGGATGTCAATTGACATGATAGAATTAAGCACTCTGAATAACATTTCATTGAAGTTTATTTTATTGCAGCCTGTCTTACAAATAAATGTTGTAAAACTGATACAATATTGAATGAGAGATATTAAAGTTGTTGATGCTTGTCTGGTGCTGGGGCCTAAAAGGGAGCAAAAAATAACAGTACTTGTATGTGCTCCTGATACTGATGTAATAAAATAACAGTACTTGTATGTGCTCCTGATACTGATGTAATAAAATAACAGTACTTGTATGTGCTCCTGATACTGATGTAATAAAATAACAGTACTTGTATGTGCTCCTGATACTGATGTAATAAAATAACAGTACGTGTATGTGCTCCTGATACTGATGTAATAAAATAACAGTACGTGTATGTGCTCCTGATACTGATGTAATAAAATAACAGTACTTGTATGTGCTCCTGATACTGATGTAATAAAATAACAGTACTTGTATGTGCTCCTGATACTGATGTAATAAAATAACAGTACTTGTATGTGCTCCTGATACTGATGTAATAGAATAACAGTACTTGTATGTGTTCCTGATACTGATGTAATAAAATAACAGTACTTGTATGTGCTCCTGATATTGATGTAATAAAATAACAGTACTTGTATGTGCTCCTGATACTGATGTAATAAAATAACAGTACTTGTATGTGCTCCTGATACTGATGTAATAGAATAACAGTACTTGTATGTGCTCCTGATACTGATGTAATAAAATAACAGTACTTGTATGTGCTCCTGATATTGATGTAATAAAATAACAGTACTTGTATGTGCTCCTGATACTGATGTAATAAAATAACAGTACTTGTATGTGCTCCTGATACTGATGTAATAAAAGGAAACTAAGGAGGTTTTCCGGCTGGGGGTGGGAGTATTTTTTCAAGGTCTCCCATGTGGCATTCCTATGACCTTAATGGGTTATAGGCATTATTATGATTATTACCTGTACTATAAGTGAGATGGTTGGGGACAAACTATAGGTGGAAGGTTGGAGTACTATACGTGAGATGGTTGGGGGACAAACTATAGGTGGAAGGTTGGAGTACTATACGTGAGATGGTTGGGGACAAACTATAGGTGGAAGGTTGGAGTACTATACGTGAGATGGTTGGGGACAAACTATAGGTGGAAGGTTGGAGTACTATAAGTGAGATGGTTGGGGACAAACTATAGGTGGAAGGTTGGAGTACTATACGTGAGATGGTTGGGGACAAACTATAGGTGGAAGGTTGGAGTACTATAAGTGAGATGGTTGGGGGACAAACTATAGGTGGAAGGTTGGAGTACTATACGTGAGATGGTTGGGGACAAACTATAGGTGGAAGGTTGGAGTACTATAAGTGAGATGGTTGGGGGACAAACTATAGGTGGAAGGTTGGAGTACTATATGTGAGATGGTTGGGGGACAAACTATAGGTGGAAGGTTGGAGTACTATAAGTGAGATGGTTGGGGGACAAACTATAGGTGGAAGGTTGGAGTACTATAAGTGAGATGGTTGGGGGACAAACTATAGGTGGAAGGTTGGAGTACTATACGTGAGATGGTTGGGGGACAAACTATAGGTGGAAGGTTGGAGTACTATACGTGAGATGGTTGGGGGACAAACTATAGGTGGAAGGTTGGAGTACTATAAGTGAGATGGTTGGGGGACAAACTATAGGTGGAAGGTTGGAGTACTATAAGTGAGATGGTTGGGGACAAACTATAGGTGGAAGGTTGGAGTACTATACGTGAGATGGTTGGGGACTAACTATAGGTGGAAGGTTGGAGTACTATACGTGAGATGGTTGCGGACAAACTATAGGTGGAAGGTTGGAGTACTATATGTGAGATGGTTGGGGGACAAACTATAGGTGGAAGGTTGGAGTACTATAAGTGAGATGGTTGGGGGACAAACTATAGGTGGAAGGTTGGAGTACTATACGTGAGATGGTTGGGGGACAAACTATAGGTGGAAGGTTGGAGTACTATACGTGAGATGGTTGGGGGACAAACTATAAGTGGAAGGTTGGAGTACTATACGTGAGATGGTTGGGGGACAAACTATAGGTGGAAGGTTGGAGTACTATACGTGAGATGGTTGGGGGACAAACTATAGGTGGAAGGTTGGAGTACTATACGTGAGATGGTTGGGGACAAACTATAGGTGGAAGGTTGGAGTACTATAAGTGAGATGGTTGGGGGACAAACTATAGGTGGAAGGTTGGAGTACTATACGTGAGATGGTTGGGGACAAACTATAGGTGGAAGGTTGGAGTACTATACGTGAGATGGTTGGGGACAAACTATAGGTGGAAGGTTGGAGTACTACACGTGAGATGGTTGGGGACAAACTATAGGTGGAAGGTTGGAGTACTATACGTGAGATGGTTGCGGACAAACTATAGGTGGAAGGTTGGAGTACTATATGTGAGATGGTTGGGGGACAAACTATAGGTGGAAGGTTGGAGTACTATAAGTGAGATGGTTGGGGGACAAACTATAGGTGGAAGGTTGGAGTACTATACGTGAGATGGTTGGGGGACAAACTATAGGTGGAAGGTTGGAGTACTATACGTGAGATGGTTGGGGGACAAACTATAAGTGGAAGGTTGGAGTACTATACGTGAGATGGTTGGGGGACAAACTATAGGTGGAAGGTTGGAGTACTATACGTGAGATGGTTGGGGGACAAACTATAGGTGGAAGGTTGGAGTACTATACGTGAGATGGTTGGGGACAAACTATAGGTGGAAGGTTGGAGTACTATACGTGAGATGGTTGGGGACAAACTATAGGTGGAAGGTTGGAGTACTATACGTGAGATGGTTGGGGGACAAACTATAGGTGGAAGGTTGGAGTACTATACGTGAGATGGTTGGGGACAAACTATAGGTGGAAGGTTGGAGTACTATACGTGAGATGGTAGGGGACAAACTATAGGTGGAAGGTTGGAGTACTATACGTGAGATGGTTGGGGGACAAACTATAGGTGGAAGGTTGGAGTACTATACGTGAGATGGTTGGGGGACAAACTATAGGTGGAAGGTTGGAGTACTATACGTGAGATGGTTGGGGGACAAACTATAGGTGGAAGGTTGGAGTACTATACGTGAGATGGTTGGGGGACAAACTATAGGTGGAAGGTTGGAGTACTATACGTGAGATGGTTGGGGGACAGACTATAGGTGGAAGGTTGGAGTACTATACGTGAGATGGTTGGGGGACAGACTATAGGTGGAAGGTTGGAGTACTATACGTGAGATGGTTGGGGGACAAACTATAGGTGGAAGGTTGGAGTACTATACGTGAGATGGTTGGGGGACAAACTATAGGTGGAAGGTTGGAGTACTATACGTGAGATGGTTGGGGACAAACTATAGGTGGAAGGTTGGAGTACTATACGTGAGATGGTTGGGGACAAACTATAGGTGGAAGGTTGGAGTACTATACGTGAGATGGTTGGGGACAAACTATAGGTGGAAGGTTGGAGTACTATACGTGAGATGGTTGGGGGACAAACTATAGGTGGAAGGTTGGAGTACTATACGTGAGATGGTTGGGGACAAACTATAGGTGGAAGGTTGGAGTACTATACGTGAGATGGTAGGGGACAAACTATAGGTGGAAGGTTGGAGTACTATACGTGAGATGGTTGGGGGACAAACTATAGGTGGAAGGTTGGAGTACTATACATGAGATGGTTGGGGACAAACTATAGGTGGAAGGTTGGAGTACTATACGTGAGATGGTTGGGGGACAAACTATAGGTGGAAGGTTGGAGTACTATACGTGAGATGGTTGGGGGACAAACTATAGGTGGAAGGTTGGAGTACTATATGTGAGATGGTTGGGGGACAAACTATAGGTGGAAGGTTGGAGTACTATACGTGAGATGGTTGGGGGACAAACTACAGGTGGAAGGTTGGAGTACTATACGTGAGATGGTGGGGGGACAAACTATAGGTGGAAGGTTGGAGTACTATACGTGAGATGGTTGGGGACAAACTATAGGTGGAAGGTTGGAGTACTATACGTGAGATGGTTGGGGGACAAACTATAGGTGGAAGGTTGGAGTACTATACGTGAGATGGTTGGGGACAAACTATAGGTGGAAGGTTGGATATGAGTTACAAGTGGAAAGGTTGGAGATGATTTATAAATGGGAAGATTGGGGATGTGCTATAAGTAGAAAGATGTGGGACAAACTCTTGATTTCTTGATTAGAAACTGGCTTCACAGCACGCAGGGCATTCCCGTAAGTACTCCGCCCTCCATTCCAGCAGCCATCACGGTGTATGTAGACTCAGAGTCCCGGTCAGGTGTTGATTGTGTGATCTTAGGGGCTATCCAAAAAATTTACTTTTCCTTCCCTCACCTCTAGATACTCCCATTTTGAACATTCTCTGTATGTGTACATTCTCAGCCTCATTGACATCATCTTCATCTTGAAATGAATTTGTATTACTGCCTTCATTAAGTCTGCTTTATCTCTTCTCAGCAATGTGTATCAGCACATTGCCTGCCAATAAGTCGGCTCTCTCGTTTCCTCTGACCCCAGCATGACCAGGGTAGTATATCCATGTAATGCTCTGGACAATTGAGTTGTTCAATAAGTCCCACCATTCTTTTTTTAGCATGAGCTTTTCTATCTTGCGCAGCATGCTTTGAGAGTCTGTGAGTATTACCGAGTGTGTTGATGTATCAGTTATCAACCAATTAAGTGCTTCTGTAATTCCCTCTATCTCCATCCTCATGCTCAATTGTGACAGTGGAATATACTGAAGATTTCTCAATAGAAACAAACTAGGGACAAACTATAGATGGAAGGTTAGTTACGAGCTATAAGTAAAAAGATTTGGGACAAACTATAGATGGAAGGTTAGTTATGAGCTATAAGTAAAAAGATTTGGGATGAGCTATAAGTGGAAAGGTTGAAAATAAGCTATAGGGTCTAAATGGAATGGCAGGAGATGAGATGGGAATGAATTAAATTGCAATGGTTGAGGACTTCTATTTTTTAAATTAATTCTCAGACTCCTGCAGATTTTCAGGATGTAGAACACAATGCATTGGTGCCATGGTTTACAGCTTAGTTGTGATATTTGCGCCTTTTAGCCTGACAATAAGATGGACGTGAGTAGTTTCATGACAAATCCTCAACTTTGCATGAAGAGATCTCAAATAAAATGTTACCGGTACTAAATTGTCCATAATAAATTGTTATAACTGTGTTATGAAAACTATTGTCAAGAGTCATGACAGAACAGTATGAAATGAAAATTTACACTGTTATGTTTAAATTCAAGGGGCAAACAGAAAAACACAGTTACAACTATTAAGGAGTTATATTTAACCAGTGGCAACATATGGTTGTGAGATGTGGGAATTGACATCAGCAATGGAAAAGAAATATCTGCACTCAAAATGAAATGTTATAGAAAGGTCTTGATGATGATGTTCCTCCTTCGCAAGCAAAGATGAGCATGGCATGAAAAACAAATGAATGCGATGAAGAAAAAATATAAATAATAATGATAAACTGGCAATTGTCTAATTTGGCTTGTGAGTTCGTAGATGTCACATGAGTCAATTCGTGCATAGAAAGTTCTATTGCAGTGCATGCAGGAGTGCTGAAGATTAGGGGTAGGAGAACCTTCGGATCTATCCTTCCGCTTCTTGCACTTGTGGATTGCCCGCAGTGTTATTTCCTTTTCATATTTCGTGATGCCAGCAGTGATGTGGGTGTGAAAGGCTGAGCTGTCAAGTGCTGTAGTCTCCCAGGAGCTGGGATTGATGCTGCAGTGCTTGAGAGAGTTAGAAAGGTCTTAAGAATATCATGGACAGAAAGACAAAACAATGCAGACATCCGCAAAGACTTGAACATAGAAAAGACTGGTTCCTCAAAACTATCAAATAATGCAAGCTAACATATTTCAGACATATAAAGAGACAAAATGGTTTCAAAAGATTAATCATGAAGAGAAAAGTTCCAGGAAAGAGAACAAGAAGTTGTCCAAGACTACAATGAACACAAGACATCGAAGACCTGAACATGACACTGGAAGAGGCTGGGCAGCTTGCACAGAACCAAGAGGCGTACAGCATGGCAGGGAGGACAATGTTCTGTAAAGGACAAGTCATATAGATAGATGTTTAAATTTATATAATAGGGGGCTATATTTTAAAATATCCTCTTCATAGGATAACTAACACCCATTGGAGTGAATTCAAATCAAATGATAAAATCAGAGAAGAAACACATCAAAATTTCATCACAGATGTTATCAGAAAACGCGTTTGGTCCTACATCGGGCATGTCCTACGCGCAGACACCAACAGAATACACCACCAATCTCTTGAATGGATACCTACAGGCAAAAGAGCCATGGGTAGACCAAACGAAACACTCAGAAGAACAATACTTAGAGAAAGTAAAACAACCAATATTCATACTATTCAAGAACTGCACAGAATAGCTTTGAACAGACAGAATTGGAGAGATCTGACCTCTGCGTTAACTTCAGCGCAAAAGGAAAATGAATGAATGAATATTTTAAAATGATTTAAGCTTAATTGTTGTATAAAATATATAATTGTGACCTCAACTTTTTATCTCCCCTTTGTCAACAACTCGAACTTTTCTTGACTATGTCCATCTTCTGGATAGTCCTTTGTTCAGATTTCGAATTATCCCAGATGAGTGATGCTGCTTGAATCTTTTCATGTTTTTCAGTTTTCTTTGGCTAGTGACCTAAAGTAGTATTTAATCCCCACACAAAATGACCAATGAACAGTAATGGACGACTGAAGAGGGACTTGTCCAGACACCCTTGATTTGTTGACGTAATTTATGAGTAGATTCTTGATTAAAAACCAGCATCATAGCACACTCAAATCATTTCCATAAGTGATTTTCTTTCAGTTATAACAGGCGTAACTGTACGCCATTACGTAATTTAGGCAAACACTACACAGTACAGTGCTATTATTACTATTCAATAGTACTAAAAGAAAAGACCTGTCCTTTACACGCCCACGGGCCTCACTGAACTCACTGTGTGATTGTCAATCATCAGTCAATGAATGGGGCCTACGGGCCTACATATAAAACTATCTGCACTGCTTAATAAAGCAGTGTTCTTTAAACGGAAAGAATAGATCGATCAACTCACTGAATTAGTGTTTGTTGCATATCTGAGCATCGATGCGCTGGCGAAGTTTCGACGCTGGTCGGGTTCTGATTTATTGTTTGCAAATGGACCATATAAAAAGTTGTACCGCGCGTTTTCAATACTGGACACATTGCAGTTCTGATCTAAAACGAAAACAATGCACAAAATAGATATAGTTAGTTACCTGTCATATATGGTGTTATAACTATATACATAGCCTATATGTCTACTATATGAATATGGCACGGCCGTAGATACGTATGGGGAGCGGTGGCTACTTACAAAGTTTGGGAGGGGGAGGGGTTTGTGATAATCAGTGCCTTGGTTAAATTATTATAGGCCTAATAGTACTAAAAGTCGTGTTCTGATTTTCTTCTTCAGCGTTCATTCTCAAACTCCAGCTGAATCTCTCGTGTAGCAAGACCATGATCCATTCTATATTTCCAGCAGGATGTAGTCCACAGAATGGAAATGCGTTGTGTCGCCGTTTTATTTGCGCCAATGGTCCGACACATCCGTCTTCTATTTAATAAAGGTAGGGCTTGAGCACTTCAATCCCCTTATTTATGAGATTTAAGTAGGCATAGGCCTACTATTATGTAGACATGGGGCTTAGGCCCTACGTCCAATATAGGGCTATGTAGGCTTACTGAATGCAACTATGCCAAGAAATAATGATAGCCTATTAAATGTAGCACTGACATGTTTTAGATAAGGCAGGGGTATCTGAGATCACATTTTTAACATGCGAAAAATGTTAGAGAAATGTAGAGAATTTAACAACGATATCTAGGCTCTATAGGGGCCTACAGATTTCATTGATTCACTGGTCAACAAATTTTGTACAAATGTTATGTTACTGAAATTATATTAGCCATTTCTTATCAACTTTGAAGTGTTGAGCACGAATATGACAGTCAAATTCCACAAATGCCTCTAGATTTTCTTTTGTAATTGCAGAAATGAATGGTTACATGGCGAAATGCATGCCAATGGTAAAAATCCAACGGTTAATACCAATAGACTACTTCTTAAATTTCTTTGCCTGTCTCTTGTACAACTGTTTGGAGCATCTCTGTCGTCGGTCCAGCAATAGTCAGCCAGCATTGTAGTTGACCATTTTTTCCTGGTATATTTGTTCCATTGTTGCGATATGTTGATGAGAAGGTTCGCTATGTTCATCAATAACCATGCCTTAGTTCTCATGTAAGAAATCCAGATAGGAATGAATCAAATGGATCTTTAGAAACATATTGCAGCTAAGTATCTGATACTTCATCGTCATGTCTTCTACATTTTATCTGCAACTACTACATTTTGTCTACAAACCCATTCCTTCCGCAAGTAGTGCCGTTCCTTTCTCGGCTACCCCACTCACATAAAAAGCATATGTATTTTGTATATCCCAGCCGCAGTACCATTACAATGGCAACTGTTTTCAAATCACCACATAGATGCTAGCTGTAGACCATCTTGTTATTATACTCAATGTAATTCAGTGTCTGTTTTAACTTATCGTCTGTCTCTTTCGTGTGGACAGCATGCACTATTGGAATATATGGAACACCATTTCCATTGTGCAAAATCACAGCCTTAACTAATGCAGTCATAAATTCATTGCAAAATGATTCTTGATTAGGAACAAGCGTCACAGAACTGGGGGCATTCCCATGTATGCTCTGCTTGCCGTTCCGTCAGCCATCTAAAAGTGTATAAGCGCAGTTTCCCAGTCCGTTGCAGACTAAGGAGGAAATACTAAATGTTGTAGAAAGGTTACTGTAAAATACCTATCAACAGTAAAATAATAAATAAATAACACATAAAACAATGACAATTTTCTACGTTGTTTTCCAGCCGGGACCTTTTTCAAGAAACAATTAACTATCAAAAACTCAAAACCATAAAAATATTGACGACTAGAATGATTGCTGATTACGTGCTCCTCTAATCTTTTCGAAGAGAGAGCACTTTCTTCTATCGCCTCTAGTCCCTCCCATTTCTACCATTCCCTGAATATGTGCATTGTCTCTATGTACTCGTCGTCTTCTCGTATGGTATCCTTGACTGATCTAATCAATTCAATCCTGTCTCTTCTTATCTCAGTGTCGTTCACCAAGACTTAACCAGCCAATACATCGACTCTTTCGTTTCCCCTGACCTCAGCATGACATGGACAGTAGATCCATGTAATGCTCTGCGCGTTGTTGAGAAGAATGACCCATTCAGTTCTGATGATACACTCTTCTATCTTATGCAGCATACTTTAGAAGTCCGATAGAATCAATGAGTTTGTTGGTGGTTGCTTTGCCAGCCAAATGAGAGCTGCTGTCACCGCATGTATTTCCCTTCTTATACTCGATGTTGTAGTGGGGCATGTAGCTGAATTCTCGGCTAATTTCTTGCCATTTTGGTAGGCCACGAAACCCCAATCACACTTGTTTGTTTCTTGTGTTACTGAGCCGTCTGTGCAAATTATTGTATCGTGTGGCTTCGAGTACTGCAGAATGAGTTCTTGGATCACTCCCTCTGTTCTGTTGGCAGTCTAGTCGCGGCATTCTTCCCATCTGTATCACAACTGTTGTCAATAACTTTCTATCTTTGCCAAATTTCACCCATTCACAGCCTCTTCCCACTACCTCCAGCTCACAAATTCTGATTATGGTATCTTGTGCTTCTGACATCCAGGACCTTCCTCTCTTGATACGCTTTCCTTCCGTGTTGTCTAGAGATTGGTGTAAGTGGTGATGATCATTATTGACGACCTTGAAGTATTCTTTAACCTGGGCTATTTTATGTCTTGATTTGATGCTAGATAGGTCTAGGAGAAACCTCATGACCGTGATTGGTGTAGGCCTATCTCTTGTGCATCCTAGGACAGCTCTCATGGCCTCGTTTTGAACTCTATGCAGTCCTTCCAACTATGTTTGCGACAGTGTAAGTAAATATAATCCATAGTCCAACACAGATAATACCACTGCCAGCATTATCTGAAAAGGGTTCGTTACCGCATCTCTGTATATACCATGATTTTGACTGCACTGACACATTTCTTAGCTTTCTAAATGACATTGTCCATATGTTTCGCGAAAGAGACTTCTATCAAAAGTGATGCCTAGGTATTTCATAGTCTGCTCTCTGTCAATGTTGATGCCCATTCAGGTGGCTGCTGGTACTGTGTCTGAGACTATGTTATTGTTCAGCGAGAACCAGACGAACTTTGCCTTAAATGGGATTGATGACTGCCTTGTAGTCAGTGCACCAGAGCGACAAATGTTCTAGAAATGAAGAGGGAGTTTAAGAGGCTGAAAACGTACAAAGAATGTCAGAAATGGAAGTGTCTTGATGTGAGGAAAGAAAATGTACTCTTTTTGAAAAGACCCAAATCGCGTAATCATATCGACAAGGACTTTTAGTCTACATACATTGGGATGGCTTCTGGAACGGAAAGCCGAGCACTTATGGGAGTGTTGACTATGAATTGAGAGTACAAGAAAACTGGTTAAACAATAAGGTTCTTTCTAGAAAATTATTATGGCTATATAAAACGACATGACAATCAAGAAAAGACCTTTACGGCCTATGGAAAGTAGTGATGCCAAGGCAATGAAAAGGGTCAACGCAAGAAAGGGTCAACGAGAAAACAAAAATGATCAACGCAAGATGTTAAGTGAAAACATTGGAAAATGTAGCTGTGAGAAAAATGCAAAAAGCTGACTTATAATGCTTGTTTTCTATGAAAATTCAAACAGTAAGCTCCTGCTACATAGAAATCATCCTTGTCATGTTTCTTGCACATTTTCTTGCTCTTTCTATCTTTCTATTTATTATATTTCCATTTTAGTCTGCTCTTACTATGGGTCGGTCGATACGCTGAAATGCTGTAACATAGTGGTACCCACAGCTGAGTTATAATTTCTTCAAAATATCATTCCTGCCTAGCTTCTCTTCATTGAATACCATAATGGCATCATTTACAGCTAATTATAATTTATCTATAATTCTTTGGCAATGTCAGTCATCTTACTCCTGTTTTGACTATGACACCATGATTGTAACCAGTTTAGATGCATATCTTGTATATGTTTCCAGATTGTCCATATTGCTTTCTTCATAGAGTCTAAATTTTCCACATTTGACCTAATGGCACCTCAGTAGTGACCCTGAATTCTTTTTATTGCTGCTTTTGTTAGTCGTTCTATCCCTGCAATCCCTTTTTATGTTATGTCATTCTCTATAAATTATGTGCTCCTATGTGACAGAAACTTTATCTAAGAGTCTTGTACCCATACACTTGTGAACTTGGTCTCATCATTCTAGTTTTCTTATTAATTTACCGAACTGACTAGTAATCATGGAAACTTTAAAAAAATAATTTAAAATACTTCCAGATGGATGATTACAAATAGACATGTATCAATATTTGTACAAATGTGTACAATTTCAAATGGATAAAAAAAATAATATTTTCTAACTTTAAAGAAAAAATACTAATATTGGGGGTTTAAGCTGACCTTTTAAAATGAAATTTGTTTTATGTAATCTCAGCATTGCGCAATCTATCGTCGCATTGCCTGCCAATAAGTCGGCTCTCTCTCTCTCTCTCTCTCCCTCTCGTTTCCTCTTACTCCAGCATGACCAGGGCAGTATATCCATGTAATATTATGGACAATTGGATTATACAATAAGTCAAACCATTCCTTTCTCAGCAATAAATTATTTTTCTATCTTGCGCAGCATGCTTTGAGAGTCTGTGAGTATTACCGAGTGTGTTGATGTATCAGTTATCAACCAATGTAGTGCCGCTGTAACTCCCTCTATCTCCATCCTCATGCTCGAAGTGACAGCAGAGTATGCAGATGATTTCTCAACCAACTTCACGCCGTTTCTCTATGCATCAAAACCCTAACCGCTTTTTTTAAAATGTATGTTAACTGAGCCGTCTGTGTATATATTTATGTCTTGTGGTTTCGAGTGTAACTTAGCGAGCTCGTGCACTATAACCTGGGTCATGACACCAGTCTATTTCCAGCACGCCATATCTTGTTGTTTTATTACGTTGGTCAGTGATTTTTTTTTAATGTCTACCTCCAGCCATTCACTGCCCTTTCCTATTTCTTATAATTCACATACTCTTCGCAGTGTTTCTTCAGCCTCTGCGATCCATCATCTGCCAAGCTTAATTCATTTTCCCTTTGACATCTAGACGTTCGTGTAATGGGTGGTTGTATTCTGTTACTTGAAGGTACGACCTAATAATTAGAGTTAATGACAAATTATGACTACCGGTAGCTTCCGCACAACTTTCATATATCTACTTTTAAAAATGCGTCAAACGTTTTATTTAATATTGGCTGTTTGAATGCATATTTGCGGATATTTAGCCTCAAATGAAAAGCAATAGCCTACGCTACAATCAATTTATTGCACGTTACTTACCGATAACATCCAGCACTTCATTTGTTCCAAACAAGTAAATTATTTTTTCTATGCTCCCTGCTTCGTAAGCAGTCAGCCGAGCCCTGTTGCCATTGTAATCCAGATACTCGTCCACTGTTATACTGAAATTTTTGTCTAGAATTTTTATTTCGACGCTAGATTGATATGAATTTGTCATCACCGGAATCCGTGGAGCTGATCGTAAAAGAGAACAAAGAGAAACTGGTTAGAAATAGCAGAAATCATAAGACGTACTCATACTGTAATTACTTTTATTCAAAACAAGAAATACAGAAGTAGTCTTAGTTCTATATGCACACCTTTAAACTCCCTATGGATTACATGTCTGCATGCAACCAACTTATTAATTACCGTGACCGTAATGACTTTGGCAAAACAAAGGATGGGCTAGCCAAAAAAGCTAATCACCTCGTTAATGTCGCATCAATATTTGGTATCCTGTGGGGTGGGGGGGTGGAGTTGGAACAGTCAACGTGGGGTTTCACCCACATTTTACTTGTTTCAAAGTACTAAATGTCATCTTCTATTTTCATGGAAAAGGGGGCGGATTTTGAATATTACAACCCTCTTCTCTCACCTTATCCATGGGATAGCCTATTACATATTTTTCAGTGTTAGACCTCCTAACTGTTAGACTGTACTGGGATATACACAGACATCGCAACCAAGCTATAAACCACAACACAATTAATTCAGTTCTCCAGACAACAGTCTGATAACGTGTACGAGCTAGAGAACGAATACGAAAAAAAGTCCGTCCAGTTCTTTCCATTACTAGCGCATTCCTTCCACTTATATTTATCTTTTCTCTCTTTTCTCAAAAGGTATCAGACAATTCAATGTCCCGTGTCTTTTCCAAAAGGCATCAAACATTTCAGTATTCCTTCTCTTTTTCCAAAAGGTATCAGGCAATTCAGTATCCCATCTCTTTTCTCGTTTTTTAGTATACGAACAATGACAGTCGTACAATGTTTTCTCTATTCACTGTCGTATCCTATACATTATCGAAACCGTTTATTTTGCGCTCACTTCTCCCATCTCTCACTTTTTTCTCTCTCATTCTCTCTCTCTCTCTTTCTTTGACATTCTCTAATGATGTTTGTTTTCATTTTGTCCAGGTATAACTCATTGATGGTCCTACTAAATTATTTCCACACACATCACACTAAGCATACCACTTTTTATACAAGTCTGTTATGTATTTTGTGTTCTTTATATTTGGGGCTGTTAATAAAATACAAAAACACTTTTAACTAATTTTTGACCCCTCACCACCTTTCACCAGTTATCCTGAATTCAGGGACACCTCCCCCAAGCGAAGTTACGTATAAAAAATGTTACCCCCCCCCTCCCAATTCCCTGCCTAAGGGAAACACAAGTAAACGAAATATACATTATTTGTTTCACATTTTGTACAAAATATTTTCAAATTCAAACTATTTAGGTGGTGTATATTAGTGTATAACCCATGGTCCTTGTTGGGATGGGAGTGGTACTCTCATTGCGTAGCGTGCAGATCGATGCATCCGGCATCACTCTGTAAAATGCCTCTTTATCAATATTTCTGCTGACACTGCTTATCTGCCCATACTTCGTTTCGTAAAATAATGTAGGCACTTCTCCCTGTATTTAAAAAAAAAAATTGTTTTGTTGACGTCAACTTTCAACAACTGTCTAGCTTTTTTCAGATATCCCTCTTCCCTAATTGATGACGTAATAATAACATTAACAATTCTTAGTTTAACTATTGTTTTTTCTTCTTCTTTTTTCTTTTCAATTTCCTGAGGAACATAGGGCTGCAGCTGTTGCTATAAGAACGATTTCTGTGTGGTCTGGTAATATTGTCATGCTTCTTTCTCAAAGTGTATCTTATTTATTTTCATTATCCCGAACATGGTAATAAAGTTTTGCTGCAGAGACACACATAATAACACACACAAATCGACGTTTCGAGCAAAAGGTCTTTACAACAAACACAACAGAAAACAACAAGTAAGAACGATACTAGACGTTCACATGGCTGAATTAACTGTAATGTGTAGATGGACCGAAAGAGTTTTATCTAGACCAGCGGTCAAACAACATGGACAAGGAATATACAAAAAAATATCTGCATACATGTGACGCGATACAAACAGAGAAATGAAGGAGCAACTAGATGTCACCCTTGAGAAAGGTACTCGTTGACCCTGAAGGGTTTAAGAGTGTCAGATCGGTATATGTAGCGGTAATTAAGCTCAACACGGGTTCGGTCGTCAGAGAAGCACAACTTAATGGCCGAAACCTGAATATCATGGCTTCCTCGATGGTCCATGCCACTGAAGTTGACGTCCACATTATAACCCAAATGGTTTTTATGCTGTACAGTTGTTGACATTATCGGTCTGCAAGCTTCCTACCAGTCACAGCTGTGTACGTCCTATTCCAAAGCTTACATATGGTGGTCTAGATGACGTTGCTGGACACACATGTAAAGCTCTCCTCAATAGTGAATGTGACAGACTGGGTCTGGGTGCCATAGACACAGGTTTAACATCCTGAATGATATTTAGCGGTTCATAATTTCTCTGTTTGTATCGCGTCACATGTATGTATATTACATATTTTTTTGTATATATTTACATATATTTACAACTATATTTTGTATATTCCTTGTTCATATTGTTTGACCGCTGGCCTAGTTAAAACTCTTCTGGTCCATCTACAAATTACCTTTAATTCGGCCATGTGAACGTCTAGTATCATTCTTACTTGTTGTTTTCTGTTGTGTTTGTTGAAAAGACCTTTATTTCGAAACGTCGATTTGTGTGTGTTATTATGTGTGTCTCTCCGGCAAAACTTTATTATCATGTTCGTGACAATGAAAATAAATAAGATACAATCTGAGAAAGAAGCATGACAATATTACCAGACCACACAGAAATCGTTCTTATATCAACAGCTGCAGCCCTATGTTCTTCAGGAAATTGAAAAGAAAAAGAAGAAGAAAAAACAATAGTTAAGTTAAACTATTAAATGTTAATGTTATTATTACGTCATCAATTAGGGAGGAGAGATATCTGAAAAAAGCTAGAAAGTTGTTGTAAGTTGACGTCAGAAAAACTTTTTGGGTACAATACAGGGAGGAGTGCCTACATTATTAATTAAATGCACCACAAACTCGAAAAAAGTGAGCCACCATTATTATACGAAACGAACTCCATCGAGACCAGCACCGTGCAGAGGTGATGGGGCTTAGTTCAGCCATCAGGGGCTGGAAACTAAGACTGGTCGGGCAGTCCCACTCGAGCAGGACCATAGTCCTGCCCTAGTAAGCAGAGTGCTGAAGACGGAGGCATCCAGCCAAAAGGCGCACAGATAATCAGGATGCCACGCACAAAACACAATGGAAACATGTCTACATCTATAAATAGTTATGGTGCCTGCCCTGTGGCGGACGTTCAGGCAGGGACGGTGCCGGGCCCTATACCTCGAAAGGGCCCAACCTCAGTTACTGGAAGTCCTTCTCAATTGCCCCGAGGAGCCAGGAGGCAAGGGAATAGAGCTACTGGCCACACAAACAAACGACCAATAAAAATAATGCACTGGAATGCTGAGGGTGTCAACAGTAAAAGAGATGGATACAGCAAAAAATTGGAACTTGAAAATGTCCTCAGTGAAGAACAAGTTAACATATGCTGTATCCAAGAAACACACCTCAGCAGCGACATAGCCTTCAAAATCAGAGGCTACCAGTGCTACCGATCTGACCGAAAGGACAGGCGAAAGGGTGGAATTCTGACACTTGTTAAAAACAATATCAGCGCATGTCAGCTTGAAGTATATATGGAAGGGGCAGAATACCAGATGCTCCACCTAAAAACAGACACTGCAGAATTCCATCTCCTGAACTACTACTGCCCAAATGATAAACCATTGGCACTAGACACAATTCCAGACAAAGAGAGACTTATGGTGTGTGGTGACTTCAACAGCCACTCTCAGAGCTGGGGCTACGATCATATCGACAAGAGAGGTGAGGAACTTGAGAGCTGGCAGGATGAAAATAATCTCATCCTTATTAACCAGCCAGCAGACTCGCCAACCTTCTACTCGAGAGCATGGCACACCACCTCTACACCAGACCTAGCATTCCACTCACCAGGCTTGGAATGGAACATCACACGTGTCGTTGGAAAGCAGCTTGGAGGTAGTGACCACAGACCAGTATTTCTGGAAATCCACAATGAATTTACCACGGACAGCAGCACGCTCACTAGGTGGAACTATAAAAGGGCAGACTGGAAAATGTACCAGCATTTAACCAGTGTTCTAGCTAAGGACATGAACTTGGACAAAGACATCAATAGAGCAGTGAGTGAATTTAATAGATGTATACTACATGCTGCTAGTAAAACTATACCCAGGGGGGCACGCAAAAACTACAAACCCTACTGGAATGATGAACTGGAAAAGCTGCAAAATGAGATGGAAACATCTAGACAGCAGGCTGAGAACAGACCTAGCCAAGAACATCACAACAAATATCAGCAGACAAAGGCTAAATTTCAAAGAGCCAAGTTACAAGCCAGACGGAGCAGCTGGAAAGAAAAAACAGAGTCGCTGAACCTAGAAAGAGATACTAGGAAATTATGGAAACTTGTAAAACAACTAAATGATGAAGGTACAGGGAGAAATACCAGGATCACACTTTATAAAGATAAAAACATTTTAACAGGTAAACATGCAGCTGATTACTTTGCAGATTCCTTTGCAGAAGACAATAACGTCAAAGTCAGCCCAGACAAACAACAGGAGGTTCGAGAGAACCAGCAAAACATTGGACAAGGTGAACCTATACCTGAAGTCATGGAGGCACCAATCACAATGAGAGAACTGGAGCATGCAATATCCAAATTGAAAATGAAAAAGTCCCCTGGAGCTGATGGAGTGTCCAATGAAATGATTAGAAACCTGGGAAGTGCAGCAAGAGCAAAGCTACTGCAGATCTTTAACACAAGCTGGTCCACAGGTAATGTACCACAGGCGTGGAGAGAAGCAATAATGATACCACTCCTCAAATCAGGAAAAGATGGCAACACAGTCTCCAACTACAGGCCCATCAGCCTCACAAGCTGTCTATGTAAAACAATGGAACGCATTATCAATCTTAGGATGCAGTGGTACTTTGAAAGTGAAAACCTTCTGGTATCACAGCAAGCAGGTTTCAGACAGTGCTACTCTACTGAAGATCAGGCAACCTACCTCTCCCAAGAGATTGAGGATGCCTTCCAAGAAAAGAAACTGATGCTAGCAGCATGGATAGACCTCAGGAAAGCATTTGATAAGGTCTGGAAAGAAGGGCTCCTAAAGAAATTACGAAATTGCAGGGTTAGCTCAAGAATGTACAAATGGGTAAAAGCATACCTGCATAATAGAAGAGCCAGGGTACAATTAGATGGTCGCAAGAGCAAGAAAGTTCTACTGCGTCATGGAGTCCCCCAGGGAGGAGTCCTGTCACCCACACTTTTCTTGGTTTACATCAATGACCTAGTTGCTGAACTACCACATGGGATCAAAGTGGCAATGTATGCTGACGACCTGGTGATCTGGTGCACGGAAGAACATGCAACAGTGGCCACTAAACAAATACAAAGAGCTATCGATGCCCTAACCTTATGGGCTAATAGATGGTGCGTCAGCATTAACACAGATAAGTGCAGCACGACACTCTTTACCCTCTCACCAAAACAAAAAGCTGGTCATATCAAGATAGATGGAGAGCTCTTGAAAGAAGACAAACAACCCACATACCTCGGAGTTACTTTTGATGATAAGCTGACATGGAAGCAGCACATAAACAAAGCAACAACAAAAGCCAGGAGGAAGCTAGCTATCCTGAGAAAACTAAGTGGAACCACATGGGTAGCCAGTGGAAATATACTCAGTAAAGTTTACCAGCAAGGCATAAGACCACACCTGGAATATGGTTCAGCTGCGTGGTGTCCTGCATCAAACACCACATTACAAGATCTAGATAAAGTGCAAAACCAGGCACTTAGAATAATGTTGGGAGCAATGAAATCAACACCCATAGCAGAGATGCAGAAAATGGGAAGAATGCAAACACTTGGCGAACGCAGAGACACAAAAGTACTAATTCAAGCAGAAAAGTTTCAGTGTATGCCAAGTCATCCAATGAAGGAAAGATTCCAAAATCTAGCAATGGGACGACTGAAAAGGAGCAGCTTTATCCATCAAGCTAAACGACTCCGTAGACAACTTACAGACCTACCTGAAGTTGACAGCCCCCTTAAGGTCTGTACCAGAGCAAACCCCGTGGAGTGAAAGCCATGGAATGCCAATATACATTCAGACCCATGTGAAAGGAATACTAAGCGAGGACGAACAGAACAGTGTGCAGCGAATGACAGTCACCCTCAGTTTCCTGGATGAGGAATATCCACAAGATATATGGGTCAGAGTGTACACAGATGGGTCAGCACAGAATGCTGTGAGGAATGGAGGTGCAGGTGTATATATAGAATATCCACACAAGCCTAGAGATACAATCAGAACACCGACAGGAAAATTCTGCAATAATTATGATGCAGAAATCCAGGCAATTAGTGTGGCAGCTAAAAAACTGCTGAACTCCAACTCTGACCTACAGCCTGTGGTATTCCTGACAGATGCAAGGTCAGTGCTTCAAGCTCTCCAGTCTGGAAAACTAACAGACTTAAAAAAACTACTTAGCGATTTGTCTTACCAGTATAGGGTAACCATGCAGTGGATACCCTCTCATTGTGGAATACCAGGAAATGAAAAAGCAGACCAACTGGCTAAGGAAGGTGCTGCCGAAGACCAACCAGATATACCAATCGCCTACCATCAGAAAAAACAGATGATAAAGTCAATAAGAAAGCCACAAACACCAACACAAGATGACTATCACAATATGAACAGATCAGAACAAGTTATAATTCTACGTCTCAGAACAGGACACAACCGACTCCGCAGTCACATGTATACAAAGTTCAAGATTGGCAACACGGCCATGTGTACATGTGGACAGGCAGCACAGAGTGCCAAACATATACTTCAAGAGTGTTCTGAGCATGAAACGCTGAGGCAGACATATTGGCCAGAGGAAACAACACTGGAATCAAAGCTCTATGGGACACTGTATGAACTACAAAAGACAGTGAGTTTTATTAAGGAGACAGAATTACAGATATAGACATGTTTCAAGTGAACGAAAGAAGAAGAAGAAGAATACGAAACGAAGTAGGGGCAGATAAGCAGTGTCACGTCCGTGTGTTGCCGGGACCTGAAAGGGGAGCAAAGAATAGCAACACTGTTTACCTTCCATGCATGTCATAAGAGGCGACTAAAGAGGTTATGGGATGGAATTGGCTATCCCATCCCATATAGGGTCAGTGACCCAAAGCCGTGCTGAAGTTGGATGTGTCAGGCCGAAAGGCGCAGCTATCGCATAAATGATGTAAACCATGACACAGCGCATTCCGTTCTCCGGACTACATCCTGTTAATCTGCAGGAGTTTGAGAAAGAATGCAGAAGCAGTGTCAGCAGAAATATTGATAAAGACGCATTTTACAGTCGAAGGGGTCGATGCCAGATGCATTGATCTGCACGCTACGCACTGAGAGTACACCACACCCCCACCCCACCCCACCCCACCCCCCCCCCCCCCTCCCCCCCGACCTCTACAAGGACTCTGGGTCATTGTAATATAATATAAATACTAATATACACTAATATACACAACCTAAATAGTTTGAAATTTGAAAATATTTTATACAAAATGTGAAACAAATAATGTATATTTCGCTTAATTGCATTTTCTTCAGACGGGGAAATGGGAGGGGAGGGGTTGGTAACATTTTTAGGACTAAACGTCGCCTGGGGGAAGGTGTCATTGAATTCTTGACAACTGTTGAAAGGCGGTGGGGGGTAAAATTAGTTAAAAGTGTTGTTTTATTATATGAACAGCCCCAAATATAAATAACACAAAATACACAACAGACTTGTATAAAAAGTGGTATGCTTAGTGTGATGTGTGTGGAAATAATTTAGTAGAACCACCAATGAGTTATACCTGGACAAAATGAAAAACAAACATCATTAGAGAATGTCAAAGAGAGAGGGGAAGATAAAAAGGGAGACGGGGAAAGGAGAAGTGCTCGCAATATAAACAGTTTCGATAATGTATAGGATAAGACAATGAATAGAGAAAACATTGTACCACTGTCATTGTTCGTATACCAAAGAAGAACAAGATAGGATACTGAATTGCCTAATGCCTTTTCGAAAAAGAGAAGGGATACTGAATTGTGATAGATAGACAGACAGTCAGACATACAGACACACAAACAAACAGACAGACGGACGGACGGACGGATGGGCGGGCGGACGGACGGACGGATAGATAGATAGATAGATAGATAGATAGATAGATAGATAGATAGATAGATAGATAGATAGATAGATAGATGGATGGATGGATGGATGGATGGATGGATGGATGGATGGATGGATGGATGGATGGATGGATGGATGGATGGATGATGGATAGATAGATTAGATAGATATAACAAGCTATCAAATGAACCAATGATAGGGATGTTATTGTTGGTGGTGGTGTTGATGGTATATGATGAGATAATTATCATAATAACGATGCAACAAACCTCCGAGAATGTGAACATTGTGATTGATACAAGTAAATGTTTGCGCATGTAACACTGTCACGCATGTCAGAAACCAAATGGCCACGTAGAGTTCTCTTGCTGACATCTGCGGAGAAATGACAAACTCATGTGCTAATACTCAATGATTCTCATTTTATTTTCGAAGTGAAATGTACAGAATCTTCAATAATCTCATACAGACCTGACCTATATATATATATATCTGTGTGTGCGTGTGTAAATATATATATATACATGTATATGTATATAGGTATATATATATACATATATATATATATATATGTATATGTATATATATATAGGCCCCTATATATATAGGACCTATATATCAAGAGGCACATTATATACAACCATTGATTGTTCATTTACCAATGTTTTCCTGGCCTAACATATAGGCCTAATGAAAAAATATGACAGTAATATAGGACTTTATGAGAGAGAGAAAGAGAGAGAGAGAGAGAGAGAGAGCAGGCAGGATCATAGACGCTTTATAGTGTTCTGGTCAGGAAATAAATCGTGTATAATATCTAGCTACAGTACGGAAAACAAATAAACAAATGATAGCAGGAAAATACTAAAGTTGAAAATCATATGCAATGTATGAAAGAAGGCAGAAAAAATAAAGAAACGTAAGCAGGATGTAATAATGATTACATCATGCTTACTTTTCCTGTGCATGCTTGTATTTTTTACCCAGGATACTGTCCATAAATTATGTCAACACTTATTGGGTGGCGTGTGAATTAAATCTCAAAAAGTTTGGCAGTTAAAGACAAAGCTGGAAAAGGAGGAAGGGGGAGGGGTTGACCAAAATTTACATCAGCAATATTATTTTTTATACACCAAATAAATAGTTTGAATTTGAAACATTTTTTCCTAAGAATGTGAAATAAAAAATGTACAGCGTGGGGCTACATTTTTGCAAAATTAAGCAGGGATTCCTGAATTCTCAACAGTTGCTGGAAGGGAATGGTGTCAAAAATTGTAAAAAGTTGTTGACGTAAATTTATCGACAGCCCTTAGTGTTAAAACTCGAAATGACATACATAAAAAAAAAAAAACATTTATAATAAAACATTTAAAACAAATGACAAAAATCCAGTTGCAAACTTTAAAGGAAAGTCGGACATACAAGGAAAATGCTTGATACGAAATCATGTGAACAGGATGCTATGAATTGTTTTGCATTTAGGTGAAAGATCAGGAATGGCACATAGACAAAGGAGAAATTATCAGTTCAAAGGCTGCGGGTCTAAGAAGATATTAAACAGCACACAGTGGTGCTACTGAGCCTGTGATTTTTAAACATTCTGTGGAAAACAGATTGGTCTTGTGAGTCACATCAATCATCGCCATGGATCGTAGATTATTTTTCTTATAGCACAACCAGAATACTAACATATGTAAAGATGGAAAGGTGACTTTTACTGTTATGCTATGAAATATGTGTACACCATGTTACCTAAAACGTTTAATGCATATCCTTTTTTGGCATCGCTCACTCTCAAACTCCAGCAGATTAGCAGGATGTAGTCCAGAGAATGAAACGCGTTGTGTCATGATTTACAACTTGGTTGTGATATCTGTATCTTTCAACCTGACACATCCGACTTCCGCATGGCTTCTGAGTCCTTTTGATTTCTATGAGATGGGACAGCTAAACCACCCCTCCCCCACCCCCCAACCGCCTTAGTTGTTCTATACGACATGTGTGATAAGTAACAGTGTCTCTATTATTTGCTCTTCTTTTAGACTCCAGAAATATTTGAGTGTGATGCATACAATGTTCATGTTCTCTGCTTAAAAGAAGCACTACAAGGACTCGTTAAAGACCTCACTGAAAGCCATTGAAATAGACCAAGATACATAGGAAGAACTTCCCCAAATAAATCTGCATTGCGCTCTACAGTCAAAAATAGTTCATCATCTTGTGAAAAGAGGAGAAATGCAGCAGCTGAACAGGTAGAGTAGCTAGAAAGTCACAGATAAGACCAAAATTCCTGTACAGTCGTTATTCCATGCCCGAACTGTCCAAGGACATTTACAGCTCGATTAGGGCTCATTAGCCATCTACGAACTATTAGGCATGGACATAATTAAAACTGAATTTTCAAAATTGGCTGTAAAACATGGTCATCATCACTTGTGATGGACGAACACATATTCTCAATGTTCAATACTTTGCAATCAAACCAGCGTTTTGCATGGCAGCATTGATTTATAGATAATATTTACGTCCAGTAGTTTGTCTTCTGAATGCCTTAGTTGCCTGAAAATATTTTGAAAGCCTGTGTATAAAACGTTCTTTTTGCCAAACAAGCCGGTATAATATATATGTATTGGAAGGGGAGTGTGTTTCAACAACATTCACCCGCCCCCACTCCCTTAGGTAATCAGATCATTACTTTTAGTGCTAGGAATTATCCTAAAGTGGGTAAACCCCCTTCCTCCACCTGCCCCCTTTCTTTTTTTAACAATTTTTCACAAAAATGTATTAAAATTTCTCATGACAAAGAGGGATCTATACTCACAAATAGGCAAATAACATTTTTTCCCCTTTTTAACGTAAAACCTCCCCTTACTGAAGACGTGTCTACGGTCCTGATGTCAAGTACATGTATAGGATTGAGTCCATAAAATTGTTTTGCACTGATGTCACACAGATTCGCGCTAAATATTCGCAAACTGGTGTCACCTCCAATGTAAATCAATGCCCAGTGTCTGACACCTGATATTTGGATCCATCATTCAGCGTGAATGATAAATTAATATTTACGTGAAAATATTTGACTTCTATGGTTCGTTCTATAATTCATGTTACTCGGTTGGAATTATTTTTCTCCAAAACTACTTATTAGATCGAAAAGATCTTTTGGATCCAACTTGAATATCTCCATGATCACACGAAACTATTTTTTGCCCTTTAAAAATATGTAACTAGATAGAACTCTTTCTCTATTAAGTATTATAAAAGTTTTGAGAATGTACGTAATGTGCCATGCTGTACAGTATCCCCGAGTCTGCCAGACTGTCCCGGCTGATGATACGTCTTATTTGTTTATTGCTTTTTTTTTCTCCAACTCTCCATTGGCTGTAACACAAAGTATAAATATACTGACCAATTAAAACCACAATAAAATAAGATGTCATCAGTGATTGAATTATACTGCTGTGAAATACAACTGTGTTTTGGCTTTCGGTTACGCTTCTATTCTATCACCATCAATTCAACTCGACAATTTTCCAAATTGAACGGAAATCAAGTTTTCCAGGAGTGCAAAATGTATCATCCATTTGTGGTTTTTTTTTTTTTTTAGAGAGATTTCATCGCTATTTCCAGACTACGAAAATTTATTTGGTATGAATATATGTGTGCTTTTCATTGGTTATTGTGGTGTGTTGTCAAGATTGTCACCAATGAAAAGCACAGATATGACGGGGCATGTTATAGAAGAGATATTGTCAGGACATTTGGTGTCAGTTTTGCTATATTTTTGGTTAGGTGACCAAATTCTTCAATCTTAAAATAATAGCTAAACTCCAAATTACTCAAAGGTGTAGGCATATCGCATATTCAACGTGATTTCATTGCTGAATTTTGTTCAATTTAGATAATTTATGTATGTAGTTAAGGGTTTTATTACAATATGAGTTTGAAGTGTAAATTCACTATTATATAAAATGTGACTACACAATTGAACAAATACTTTTACAGAGCAGCTAGAAGGAGCCGTTTATAATACGACATACACAATCTTAAAAAAAAATTTAAAATATGTTCTTTATAAAGTATCCTTTTTATTTTATAAGGGTTGGAAAGGGGGGGGACTTGTGTGTTGTTTTCAACTGTGTTCAACGTTTTTTAACGTAGTGATTTTTCTCCTTTCTTATCTATATATCATTCCGTAAAGAGCTGCATTACATTGCCGCAAGAGCAGGTAGATAGGCTGGAGATTATCCAGAATGAGGTAATGAAGACAATGCTATGATGCATTACATTTGTATCCCTACCATGAGACTTCTTCTAGCCCTACCCAGCATCAAAGAAGACATCGAGTAACACAAGTGAAAGAATATTTTAAATTTCGTCAACAATAACTGCATTATAGACCAACCTCTAAGCAATCAAAATAGGAAGTCGCCGTAAACGATGAAGGTCTTGGATGACAGAGAAGCCGAAAGCTAAGTCTCATGGGTATTAAAGAAAGCTCAGAAAAACCACCAAAAAATTTGGTGAAAAAAATTTGGAAAGTTTCCTCATCTTTGTATATTAAACTTTGATCATCGGCAAATAGTAGTTCGTTAATTTCATTATTAAGTTCCTCGTCAGGTTTATTTGCAACGTTTTTTCTCTTTGTTGATGCGAGCTTATTTATTATTCTGTCCATGTATATGTTGAAAAGTAGAGTTGTGGCGGCGAGGTACGAAGCGCCTGTGACGGTCAATGTGCTGGGTTCATACCCACCGCAGGCAATTGTACATGGGCACGTTCAGAAAGTAATGGCAAACAACTGAATGTATTTATACTGCTTAGAAAGTTACTACAACAACAAAAAAGTTGGATTCGTGGCTACGCCCTGAGTATGATATGCTACTAATTATGAGCATAGGCATATGCCTATAATAACAATAGTAATAATAATTGGAACATTATGTACATGATACTGCCTTGGAAACTTGTTTTGAATTTTTAGGCACCAAATTATACTCATTTACCATTAACGATGACGATATTATCAGAGTGTTTCACTAGCATCTCAGCCACGGAAGCCTACACAAGCTATAGGCCTATTCTTAAGTAAGATATAATAATGTAAATGTATTTTATCACTGCTGTTTATTATCAGGTTGTACAAATTATTCACCAAGCACAGGTACATAGTTTTGCACAATATACACACAAACTTCTTGTTATAAATATATTTGCTAAAATATTAACGCCATTTAATTTCTTACCGTGTATTATCTTTTGTGTGTGTGTGTAATTTACCAAGCCATTAACGCCTTTGCACTACGACTAAGAATAATGTCAAGGATAACTGAAGAATATGAATGTGTGAAAACAATACTATAATAGCATACTTAAACATGTTTTTTCAACCAACAAGGCGTTATCACTGATTTATTTAGGACGAGTTTATCATTCTAACTGATTAATTTTCAATAAGTACGATTGTTAGTGACATCGTCGATAGTTATCGCACAGATTAAGTTTGGTGGGTGTGATGAATGATGTGCGAGTTTTATCTCCTCAAAATCTTTATACTCGCTGAATACGGGTTACGTGTGTAATATATTTTAGCCACATTGAACACATTTTAAATCACACATATACACTTGTACAGTCTTTTCTTCTTTTATATGGTTTATTTAGCAGATTCACTTGTTTATGCAACGTTTGTTGTAGAATTAACAAGATACTACGAAGCTGCAAAAACGTTTCTTTTTATTTGTGTGTAGTTTGTGTTGAAGTCTGTCCCTTAGAAGTGTCTCCAATGTTTCAGAATCTTTGCGTAATGCCGCCCTACAAGTACTTCTGCCTTCGGCCATGTCTTCCCAGCAGTTATTGTCAATAGAAATGTCTTTCGCTGATGCCTCGCGTATATCTTTATATCTCATAATTGGTCTTTTCCCTTTCGAAAGTTAGCCAAACAATATCTGCGTTGGGATGCGGCTGTAGCTCATTTATTGCACGTGCCATCTTAGCCATCTAATGATGAGTAATTCCATTATTTATGGTAATTTTGCTCTCTCCTGTATCTATGTGTTTATGATTTTATTCTGCCAGTAGTTGTGTGTGTGTGTGTATATATATATATATATATATATATATATATATGCCTATATATATATACAAGAGAGTGAGAGAGAGAGAGAGTTTGTGTCTATAAGCCCTATATACATAGGCCTTTATATAAATATATATATATATATATATATATATATATATATATATATATATATATATATATATATATATATATTACAAGCTGTCAGATTTCAGGACCGGGGAGAACTATGTCCTATGCTGATGACATCTTGGTATATAGGCAGATATAGAAAAGTGACCCCCAGGAATTTGCAGAGGAGGCTTGATCGTATAGGAGATTGGTGTAGTAATTCTGGAGATTTTTTTAATCCATCAAAGGCATCGATAACATGGTTTTCTCTAAGTAATCATATAGTAAACACGCCCACGCCAACGGTTACATTGAGATGAGATGTCCTCGAGAGAACCAACACAATGAAATACTTAGGGGTTATGTTGGACCGCAGTCTGAGTTTCAAAGATCATGTTGACCACATCATTGTAAAGGCTTATAAAGGTCTTGCGACGATGAAGATTATGGCTGCTGCTCAATGTGAACAGAGGTTGCTATTTCTGCCGTATCATGGATTGGTTGTGGCGGTGGTAGAGTACGCACTAGCGATTCTAACACTGAGTCAGACTCAATGAGAAAGATTGGATAGAATCCAGAATGAGACTATGCGAATCATTTTGGGGTGTACGAGAGATACGTCGGCACGAGCTATGCGATACTTACTGGATTGCCCAACTGTAGAGCAAAGAATACAAATTTGCAGGTCGCGGGACTACCTACAAATCACCGCTGATAAAGAACATCCACTACACCCTGAAATTCTCAAAGTGAAAGCAGTCGACTTAAGAGAGGAAAGTCGTGGATGGGGCGCGCAGAGGATTTTATGCAGAGTGTGTGCAGATTAGAGGATGTGCTACCTGGAGTCTTGCGCCCTTAGATTGTCTGACAGTCTTCAAAATAATAATAACAATCAAATAGAGAATGGTATCCGATAGTGGTGGAGTCTGAGGTACTCGCTCTAATCAGTGAAAATTCCAGGGAAGGTGATATGATTATATATACAGATGGGTCGGTTGAGAGACACATCAGAAGTGCCTGGGCCTTCACGGCTCAAAGGTGGGGGGGGGGGGAACCATCTAAGAGGAAAGTTGTGCTTTCGCTCAGAGCACAAGCAGCATGACAATGGAGGTTTTGGCAGTAACCAAAGCTTTGCAATGGGTCTGCTCGCAGACTATCTGCAAGCATGTCTGCATACTCAGTGACTCTATGAGCATGATTGTGAAAGTCCAGGCGGGATACATTCGGGAACAGTGGCTGGATGAAGTGAAGAATTCCTGTATGTGTAAAGTGACTTTCATTTTTGTGTCGGGACATGCGGGAATCCGGGGTAATGAGAGAGTAGATAGTTTGGCCGCACACTCTGCTACTACGGCTGTTGGTGGAGCGATGGATAGAGCAGACATTTTGAACGCCTTACGGGAAAACGCACGAGCAAATGACTGTATAAGTGACGATGACTCTTGTTTCATTACTAGAATAAAGGAATTTGGTTTGAAATGTGGTGTCGCTAGAACGGAGCGGTTTCGTGGGCAAGAAAGAATGATAGTCAATAAACTGCATACTGGGACAGTCAGTCAACGTGTAATGGCGGCTACACTCAAGGAGAGATCTGAGCACCTATGGACTTGTCCGGAGTGCAATGACGATGATCCAACGACTAACTAACCAAAAAAATGTATTTAAAAACAAAATTATACAAACCAAAACGCACTAAATATACTATATAGAAGAATAGCAACAAAAGGCACCAAACTTGGTTTTTTTAATATCATTAAAAATATTTTCACTATTTTCAAAATTTTTGAACAATCAAATGTTCTGTCAAAAAGCATCAAAATGGCAACTATGAGTGGATGAATGGTTTAAACCAATGTAGGCGGTGCCGTTTCTCAATTTCCTTAACAAAATGGCGGAGAGTGAAAAGTTATTGACAGTCAAAAATGAAATAACAGTTTACTGTAAACTTTTACTGGAAGTCATAGCATCGATGGTTAAGAAGAACCAAGGTATCGTAATTATCAATTGTTTTAGAATGCACATATAGTATAATATTTTCTTAGTATGCGTGCTATATCACTCATTGTGTTACTTTAACACAGTGGAGTGTAACAGAACACAGTACACACTAGGCATTAGGACACAATTTTCATAATGGGTGTACAGCATTTTAAATACCACAGTTAGATAGCCCTTGAAAATTGCAATCCAAGGATACCTCAGCCAAGTCTCTACGTCAATTCTGAAAAAAGTTACGAATTTTTTTCGAATTAATTTTCCCATCAAGATAATTACATGGAACATATAAGGAAATATGAAATGACATTTGTCAAAAAGTTCCGGCCTTGCCTTCGAACCGAGCCACTAATTTATGAATATCAAAGTTATTTGCATTAAAAAATCTAACAAATTATACATTTTCTTGTTTGGAAAGACAAGACGCACCTGTTGATTACATTCTGCTAATTTTCCGACGCAGCCAGAGTTAATAAATAATTAACAATTGCGTCTAATTAGCATAATTGCAATTGAATGTATCATATACATTTTTCACATTTTTAAATTATTTAGGATAAAATATATAGCAAACTGTATGTTTTTGTGTTCGTGAAGACAAGACGCTCCTGTTGATTACATTCTGCTAAGTTTCTGATGCAGCCAGAGTTAATAAATAATTAATAATGGCGTCTAATTTGCATAATCACATTGTCATATTTAATATATATTTATTAAATTTTTGAATTATTTAGGATAAAATATATTGCAAACTGTACATTTTTGTGTTTGTGAAGACAAGACGCACCTGTTGATTACATTATGCTAATTTTCTGATGCAGCCAGAAAGTATTAATAATTAAAAATGACATCTAATTAGCATCATTGAAATTGAATGTATCATATACATTTTTCACATTTTTTTAATTATTTAGGTAAAAAATGTACACAGCGTATTTCCAACTTCTAGTTACGTAATTCGATGCACAAATGAATGAGAAAAATTAAACAGTTGTCTTTTATAAACAATAAAGTTGCGTCGCGTTGTCTAAAGACAATTGCTGTGGTCAGTGTTTCACGTGATGCAAAAAATGGATTATTGGACGCTACCAAAACAAGGGAAGTAATTTAAGCCACATTGACTTTCACGTCCCCTTACGATTTCCTAATGCTTACTTATATATTTCAATATTATATTTGAGACCAGAGTTTGTACTTTGTCAGTTTCTCTGTTGACGTAGTTTTATTAAAACAGGCCTAACTTTGCAAATTTGTAGATTAGTCATACGTCATAGTTCAATTAAAAAAAATAGAGTAGTGAAGTTTGTTATTATTGTAAATTAAGCTGATAAATACTTTATTTATTAAGAGTTGTTGGAATAATGAAGAGTGACATCAAACTAGCAGTGGAGTGGGAGTGGCATCGTTAATTTTTAACCCTTTTGAACCCCAGCAGATCAGGAAGAAAAACTCCAGACTTCGTGCAAGACGAGAATCAGTATAGTATAAGGTAACTGCGTGCCGTGAAGCATAACAACAATTGTACTTACGTAAAACACCAGGTTTTGGTGCAACTAGGGATCAACTCTTCACTGTGACCATTTGGCTTTGCTCTAGTTTCGAAGTATTTAATTAGGCATTAGGGAATCGTAAGGGAACGGTGAACGTGAATTTGGCTTAAATTACTTCCCTTGTTTGGGTAGTGTCAGCTGATTTATTTTGGCATCACGTGAAACACTGACCAAAGCAATTGTCATTTTGCTACTCCACGCTGCGTAATTGTCTATAGAAGTGAACTTTTTAAACTTTGGCGTCCATTTCTGCATTGGATTCTGATAGATGCAGATTGAAAAGGTTTGTGTGAAATTTACAGCGAGGAATTCAACAAGCCAAGGTAAGTGTTTTTCACATTTACACACATTTATCAGATTAGTTTAAGTGTATATCATATGTGAAACCATGTCTAACATATTCAGCAACCTTTTCTTTCTTTATGTACGAAATTTTAACAATTTTGGAAGTAGCGAATAATTTTTATCGAATTTTTAAAAATGTTGTGCAGATCGATCACGCATTCCATAGCCGCCATATTGCTTAGCGCTATTCTTTCCTGCCGCATCGATAATTCTGAATTGTCTCTTATTTAAAGAAATTGATGTTTAACAACTACAATTCTTGCCTCTTTTAATTTCAACTCATTTTTAAATGATACTAGTAAAAAATCTAAGATTTGTATGTAAGATAATTCTAATTATTGGTACAAGACCATGCCAGGTGCGTGTGCTATCCTGCGTACGTCGCCATGACGACTGAAGTGTTTTCTTAGTCAAATCATCATGTTTTATATGGATAATTATACAAGAAACATATTTTATATTAAATATATATTGTTTATGAAGTCCAATTACTTATAATTCTCTCAGGAATATTTAGTAAAGTTCGTTTTTATTTGAGAGATGCTTTCTCCTTTCATTAGGCTTAGGCCTAATAATAAATCATCAATGAAGAGAACGTCATCTGCAGGATATTCCAAACTTTCTCACTCTTTTTGATATCTTTGTCTGTTGTTTATTAGCACATTTGCTCAATTTTTCTAAATAAATATCTGCAGGATATTCCAAACTTTCTCACTCTTTTTGATATCTATTTCTGTTGTTGATTAGCACATTTGCTCAATTTTTCTACATAAATTTCTACAATTATCTGCAGAACATACATGTATAAAGTATTTAATTATATAGGGCTAATTAAATATCACTAAAATAGGAAAAAGCTTATTTCATAAGGATGTCAAACCATTCTGAAAATTTGATGCACATACATACCTATTATTTCACCTATACCTTTGACAAAGAATTGTTTTTGTACCTGTGATACCAAATGCCAATAATAATCAAATATTATATTTAAGATACAAAGAGGGCTGAGATGACAGATTGCCAGCCATATGCGTGATGCCATAAAGGGTAGCAAAACAGAGATTTTAATTTTCCTAATTAGACGCCATTATTAATTGGCCCTGGTTGCATCGGATAATTAACACAATGTAATCAACAGATGGCGTCTTGTCTTCACGAACACAGAAATGTACAGTGGTTTGCCATATATGTTATCCTAAATAATTAAAAAATGTATTAAATATATATCTATATATATATATATAAATATTAGAAAAAGTATCTATATTTGCTTCATAGACTACAGTTCAACAGAAATAAGATGCAGAATAGGACAGGCAAAAACAACATTCAGAAAAATGAAAAATATACTGTGTAATATGACCTTGTCATTAGAGGTGAGAAAGAGAGTTCTGCAGTGCTATATAACCCCTATACTAACATATGGGTGCGAGTCTTGGACAATAAACAAACTGGAAAGTGGGAGATTGGAGGCAACGGAGATGTGGTTCTACAGAAGAATGCTGAGAATACCATGGACTGCCAGAAAAACTAATGTAGAGGTGTTAAAAGAGTTAAATGCGAAACGGACCTTAATCAACAATATAAGAAAAAGGCAATCTTCTTTTTTTGGCCACTTCATGAGACAGGCAGGTTTAGAGAACATAATTACAACAGGCAAGATTGAAGGCACTAGAGACAGAGGGCGACAACGTGAGAAAATATTAGACAGTTTGACAACCTGGCACGGCAAAGAAACAACAACGACTTTGATACATAATACTGTGGACAGAGAGCTGTGGAGAGCCATGACCGCCTACGCCACCCGGCATGGCACCTGATGATGATGAGACTACAGCAAGGCCTTTGACAGAGTCCAACATGAAAAATTAATCAAATGTCTTCAAGAAATAGGCATAGATGGAAAAGACATCAGGCTGATTAGAAATATATATTGGGAACAAACTGCATCAATAAGGTGTGAAAACAGCTACTCTCCATACATAGAAATAAGAAGAGGGGTAAGACAAGGATGCATTTTATCACCAAGCCTATTTAATATCTACACAGAGAATATCTTTAAAAATATAGAAGAAATACCAGGACTTAAGATCAATGGGAAAATAATAAACAACATTAGATATGCAGATGACACTGTTCATTTAGCAGAAAGTGAACATGAACTACAAAGGCTAATAGATCAAGTCAATAAATCAAGTAATGAATATGGACTGGATATAAACATTCAAAAAACAAAAACCATGCTAATCAGCAAAGACACAGAAGAACAGGAGGTAAACATAAACATACAGGGAGAGAAACTACAACAAGTAAAACAGTATCAATATCTTGGACACATAGTCACAAATGATGGCAGATGTGAAACAGAAGTAAAAAGGAGAATAGGAATGGCTAAAAGTACCTTCAATGACATGAGGAAATTATTAATATCTAAACAAATTACAAACAAGTTAAAAATGAGAATTATAAAATGCTACATCAATTCCATATTAATGTATGGCTCAGAAACATGGACACTAAATAAACAATTAGAAGACAATATTGATGCCTTTGAGATGTGGGTATATAGAAGAATAGGGAGAACATCATGGAAAGAGAATAAAACAAATAAAGAGGTGCTAAAGACACTTAATATGAAGAAAGAACTACTAAGAGAAATAAAGATCAGGCAAATAAAATACTTTGGACACATTAAAAGACATGACACCCTATTGAAGACCTTACTTGAGGGTAAAGTCAAAGGGAAGCGAGCAAGAGGTAGGCAGAGATACAAGTGGGAGAGTAACATTACACGATGGACAGGTTACAGTCTAGCAGAGTGCACCACCAAGACGAGAGACAGGAGATGTTGGAGATACGTTGCAGCCAACCTTCGTTGCGGAGACGGCACTTGATGATGATGATGAATAAATATATATTAAATATTACATTGTAATTATGCTAATTAGATGCCATTATTAATTGGCTCTGGTTGCATCAGAAAATAAGCAGAATGTAATCAACAGGTGCATCTTGTCTTCCCGAACAAGAAAATGTATAATTTGTTAGATTTTTTATCCTAAATAATTAATAAATGTGAAAAATGGATATTAAACATGCAATTGCAATTACGCTAATTAGACGCCATTGTTAATTATTTATTAACTCTGGCTGCGTTGGAAAATTAGCAGAATGTAATCAACAGGTGCGTCTTGTCTTTCCAAACAAGAAAATGTATAATTTGTTATATTTTTTAATGCATATAACATTAATATTCATAAATTAGTGGCTCGGTTCTAAGGCAAGGCCGCAACTTTTTGACAACTGTCATTTCATATTTCCTTATATGTTCCATATAATTATCATGATGCAAAAATTAATTAAAAAATAATTTGTAACTTTTTTTCAGAATTGAAGTAGAGACTTGGTTGAGGTATCGTTGGATTGCAATTTTCAAAGGCTATCTAACTGTGGTATTTTCTTTCTTCTTCTGCGTTCATTCTCAAACTCCTGCAGATTCGCAGGATGTAGTCCGGAGAACGGAATGCGCTGTGTCATGGTTTACAGCATTGCTGCGATATCTGTGAAGAGTTGATCCGTAGTTTTACCCAGGTTTTTTATAAGTTTCACTCAGACACGACAGACTATAACTAAAACTATTTCCGTTGGATATATTTGTGTATTTTGATAATTTCCATTCATTGTTTTTTGATGTTTTGTCTGATAGTGTATCTTGATAAAGACCTTTTGATTGAAATTTTGAATATGTTTTGTGTATTATAATTTGTATGTTTTCTTGTGTGCACATCATTACCCACTAGTTTTAGTTATAGTCCGTTGTGTCTGAGTGAAACTATTATAAAAACCTATGTTTTACGTAAGTACAATTGCTTAGTGCAAGAGGAATAACTTCACAAAAATAAGAGGTGATTGTGCAAGAAAATTAATAAAAAATACAATTTGCAATCAATTTTTATGATTCAAAGTCCAATTGAATGGAAGAGGTGCTGATCTGTATAGTGTACATATCTTTGAATGTCATGTAACACAAGTTTACATGTCATCTTACATGCGACAGGAACAAACATGAGAACCAGTTTTTTTGTCTGCTTCATTTACTTGTGTAAAAATATTTACTGATAAATGTTCAAATGAAAAGCAGTACACCAGAAGACAACATCATTCTGTAACTTAACTACTCCAAACCTATGGGCCTAGTTCACATAAAGATATCCCTATATATCTAGTCAAACAAGTTTCCAAAAAAGGATCTCGTTTTCCAGAAAATTTTGATGCCCACGTACACACACATTGGTTTGTTTTGAGTCTGTTTCAGAGATTGACTCATGTAGAAATAGTGAAAGATAGACGTAGTCATAATCAGAATAATCTGGGTGAGGAGTTTGCAGGACCATATTTCTCGTGAAATTGATCAATACTGACATAGATCAGCTGTGTTGATTATTCTCAATCATTACTAAGTCTATGGTGTGCGGGGCAGACGGTGAACACTACATCACCCATTGATGATCGTTGTTACTTTCACTACTAAATACTGAACTAATTACCCTTCAACGTCTGATTCATTAAGGTTCTTGAAGATTTCATTAAAAATATTGCCTATCAACATCTGAATCATAAGTTGGTCCATTCTTACCAAGTTTTGATGAAATTTGAAGGTCATATTCGATAACTCACAGCTCCTAAACGACAGCTGTTAGAAACGTGCAGAGAAATACACTTGAAGCTGTTAATCACGTCAGTGCTAAATTTAGCATGTCTATTTGCAAAGCAACCGTGATGGATGGTAATGTAGTACCCTATGTGCACGCTGGGCGGATGTGGCGAGTACTGAGCGTAAATAATGCAAGCTGTTCGAGCAGGTATGGAGGGGAAAGGGTTTTAAAGTAGGGACGAGTGACCTTAGTAGTAGGTAGGTAACTCTCCCCCATTTTTTCCCACCGGAAGCACATATTTATGGTCCTGTATAAAATAATGACTAGTTTTAACAAAAAAAACATACCTAATATAATCTTGTATTGCAGCTCCAGACCTCTGCTCTTCTTTTCTTCGAAAATGTTCCGTACCCACACAAACGTTAACATAGTACGATTAAATAATGAAAGGCTTCTAATCTAGTGTATTTCATTCATTTGGTGTTATCCTTGAATCCGTTCATAGTAAACCTAGATATTATCCAGACACATTGGCTTATTGAGTAACACACTATTTGTCACTAAATAACACAATTTCCTACACCAGAAAAAAATAACCCAATGTTGTCATGATGATGTCACATTGTAAACAGATTGTGAAATTCCATTCTGAGAATTACAGGTCATCACAAATGATTTATAAGCGCATGATTGGTCAGAAGCCAGCATTTGACAGAACATTCAATCCTTATTTAAAAGGTAAATGGTCAGAACTTCAGCAGACAATGAACATTGCCACTGTTAATGTAATCTAACAGGAGAAATCCAAAGTTCTCAACATAGCTAACACCGAATTGTTGAGCGTCAATGGAAGATAGCTTTCAAAACCTTAATTAACCTGTAAATATCTTTCTGAATGTTTATAGTAATTAACAACTTGTTTGAGCTATATAGGTTGTTTAATCATGAGAAGTAGTGCTGAGCATTTTGGTGTCTATTGACACTACACTACCGATTATTAGTGCCATCAAATTATTCATACAAGAAGTAGTTAGGACTACCGGTACTTAACAACTGGTTACAGATTTATGATATGCCTAGTTAATTTGTGCAATACAGTAGCATTGCCCATGTTGTGAGTGTACACAGTTATACTATAAAATATTGAACCCTAATAATTACCTCTTACAACTTGCATAACAGGTGACAGTTTTACTATTTTTTGCTCCCCTTTTAGATCTTGACAACAAAAGCATCCTCTTTAACTATAAACAAATTAAACGTGCTACCTCAGTTTGGTTCATGTTCAATGTCTCTTATAAATATATTTTTGTCTAATTCCAGATGACTGTGAGAAAGAAATTATTTTAGCAGTGTATCAGAAGAAGTGCATGCAAATTTATGAAGATATTGATGATCAGAACTCAGTATTGATGTCTGGAACAGCTTTGTGTAAATGTTTACAGACAATTGCTCAGGTAGGTTTTGTTAGTTTAAACAAACTATTTTATCCAACTAACTGGGTTATTAGTTGTTCTTAATAGAATCAAATTCACATCATTTCTAGTGGACTGATTGTTCTGCCAATGATTGCCATTACTCACTGCCTATGCACACTTTTCATCCTGAGAGCTACAATATTGTAGTGGCTTAATCATCAGCCACTGAACATGTAACATGGGTGCAAGTTTAGTTGTCACATGTGGTTTGTTCTATGTTGGTCTGGAAAAATCAATTTCTTTTTAGTAATGCTTCATTACCACATGGTGATTAAAATATATTTCAAAATCACATTTATCCACAGCTGAATAATACACTGAATGCATGGTAACATTCTTCTTCAGCGTTCATTCTCAAACTTCCACTGGATCTCTCTACTAGCATGACCATATTCCTACTAGATTTCCAACAGAATGTAGTCTAGAGCAGGGGTCGGCAACCTTTTGCTAACTGTGTGCCAACTTAAGGTTTCAAATTATTCAGAATGCTACGCCCAAGTGCCGAAACGAGCGAGGAAACCGCGCAAATCGATTTAGAATAAACTTTATGCAGGAAACGTGAAGAGTCTGCGTGCCATTTGAAATTGCTTGACGTGCCAAGTGTGGCATAGGTTGCAGACCCTTGGTCTAGAGAATGAAAATGCATTGTTTTGCCATTTTATTTACACCAATGGCTCAACACATCCAATTTCATTGTTAATCCCCATTTATTATTAACAATAGAGAAATCCTGAATCCATTAATGCGCGGTGAAATTTGTTCCAGATCTTTATTTTGTCTAGAAGACTCCAGCTATCAGCTGTGTGTGATGTTTTAATTTACAGAATATACAGATGAGGGTAAATCATTGTTTATATAAAGTGCTGTGGGGCTTCCATTAGAGGAATCCTCACTACACAGGCAGAGCCGTGCCATGCTATGATGCAGAGAGGCGGCAGCATCTATTAGAGATTTGCTTTTGCTAATTGGTTGGTCAAGTGAGCCACTTGTGAGACATTCAAACCATACTGAAATAGTACTTACGTAAAACACAGGTTTTTAGAATGTTCCACTTAGACACAATGAACTATCACTAAAACTAGGGTGTTATGATGTGTAAACAATAAAACATACAAATTACAATACACAAAACATATGTTTTGTGTTAGTTTTAGTGATAGTCCGTCGTGTCTAAGTGGAGCACTATAAAAACCTGTGTTTTATGTAAGCACTATTGTTGTTACGTTTCATGCTTCACCTTATATTGGAACCATACTGAAATATAGAGTTGAAGGTCAATAGTTGAAACTTAGATTTCGATTAAGTTGGTTGACTTCATCAAAAGATGAACAAACTACAACTTATCGAGTACATAATTATAGCAAAAGACATAGGAAGTTTGAGACCATTGTAGTTAATCTTCGAAATTGTGATATCCCTTTTTTTAAATGTGATTTATTACAATTGAACATTACATGTTATAAACATTTATAAAGTTAAATAGAAAAATATGGAAAATTTACAAGTTTTCATTGTTGTAGTTTTAGCATTAACATAAGACTAGAATTATTGAAGATTTTTAAAATTCTATTTTGTTGTCTATTTTTCTTCTTGTAGCCCTAGCCTTTTTGTTAAATGTTCTTTTATATTAAATTCATTCATTCATTTTCCTTTTGCGCTGAAGTTAGCGCATAGGGCAGAGGTCAGATCTCTCCAATTCTGTCTGTTCAAAGCTATTCTGTGCAGTTCTTGAATAGTATGAATATTGGTTGTTTTACTTTCTCTAAGTATTGTTCTTCTGAGTGTTTCTTTTGGTCTACCCCTTGCTCTTTTGCCTGTAGGTATCCATTCAAGAGATTGGTGGTGTATTCTGTTGGTGTCTGCGCGTAGGACATGCCCGATGTAGGACCAACGGTGTTTTCTGATAACATCTGTGATGAAATTTTGATGTGTTATTAAATACTGTGGATGTATTGAAGTCCACTTTATTATTAGGAAGAATTAAGAAGTTATTGAAAAATCAGAATGTAGCAGATGAAATTTGAACCGTGCCCAAACGGTTTGTCTTGTATACCGTTATCTTTTTTTCATGCCCATGTCCAATGGTTTTATAGTCTGTGCGTGCATTGTATATCTGATCGACCCTGTGTTTTATGTAAATATGATTGTTCTGCAGTTTTACATCAGTCTCACTTATTATAGATCTAACTATAGAAACTGTACAACATGCCCTTCATTATTAATGTTAATATAATGTTAATTAGTGCTACAAGGAAATTGTTGGTTGTATATTCTATTCTTCTTCCACATTCATTTTCAAACTCCTGCAGAACTAGAACATCTGGAATTAGACAAAAATAAATTTATAAGAGACATTGAACATGAACCAAACTAAGGTTGTACACTGAATTTTTTATAGTTAAAGAGGAACTAACAACAAAGTAAAACAACTAATAACTTGGTTAGTTACTGAAATTTGATCATCAATATCTTCATAAAATTTCATGCATTTCTCCTGATACACTGCTAAAATCATTTCTTTCTCACCGCCATCTGCTAACCTCAGTTGTATATTCTCAAGCTTCTATGAATGCAATGCGGTAGATTAAACCATAGAAATATACAATGGATGTTTTAATGAAAGGTGCATTTTTTAGGTATGCAGGTTGGTCGAATTAGTAAAAACGCATTGACTCAAGTTGCAGGGAAAATGTATGCCTCAACTGAATGGCCCTGGTTCACATCTCCTTTGTTATCTTTTATCTTCTGATAATGTCCAGTGTGCTGTTTTAACACTATTTATCATTAAAATTCATTTGTGTGTAGTTTTTATCACAAACTTATTTCAGCCATTTTTGTTATATATTATATAACCAATTCTCTGTGTTTGCAGCTTGTCCTGGATGTAACATATGTAGAAGAAAACAATCTAATAGATCAAGAGTTCCCTCCAAGTTCTTCTTGGTGCAGTATCAGAAAAATTATAGGTAAGGATATAGTGATGTGATAGAACTAACTATTGTACGTACGTAAAACACAAGGTCGATCAGCTTTACAATGAGCACACAGACTATTGGGCACTGGTATGAAAAAATACAGATAACAGTTTACAAGACAGACTAAATCAGCATTCCATCCCTAATGCTTTGCTGACCAGCCATCCGGAGCGTACTTATCTGCCATTACCATATACCAGCGATATCGAAGAATACCCCTGGCCAATACAGGGACAGAGAGGCATTCAGAGTATTCACTATGAAGATGTTCCTGAAAGAATACGTCACTTGATATATATATATATATATATATATATAAATCAATCAATAAACCCATAACCCTTCAGGGTCGTAGGGATACCACATTGGATGCTTCAGCACACAGAGTCCTCCAGCGAATTCTATCCTCATCGATGCTGATGAGTGTGGAAATATCTTGCCCTGTCCATTCCTTGATGTTGTCTGTCCATGTCTTTATTTGTCCTCCTCTGCTTCTTCCACCCTCGACAGTTCCCTGCAGTATTGTTTTTGACAAGGAATCGTGCCTGCATACATGTCCGAACCATGCTAGTTTTCGTCGTTTCACTATTGAAAGCAATGGCTCCTGGACACCTGCACACATCTCTACTTTATTTCTTACGTACACATTGGTCTTATGTTCCCTATAGGAAATTCGTAGAATTCTTCTGTAGCATTTATACTCGAAAGCCTGTAATCTCTCCATGTCCGCAGTGAGTGTCAAACTCTCACAACCATACAACACAACAGAAAGCACCAGCGACTTATACAGTTTGATTTTCACTCCAACACTGATGTTGCTTTTCCAAATCACAGTTAGCCTTGACAAGGATGCTAAAGCCATCTCCAGCCTTATTTTTAGTTCTGCTTTGCATTTACCATCGCTGCATATACTGGATCCGAGGTATTTGAAGGTATTCACCTCCTCAAGCTTATGTCCATTCATCATGATATTAGTCTGGTTTTCTGTGTCTCTGCTGTTTACCAAGATTTTGCTCTTATCTGTATTGATTTCCATTCCGTACTTGCTGGTAACTTTTTCCAACTTTGATGTTAATTCTTGCAATGATTGTTCTGACCCAATTAAAATAAAATCAATATCATCAGCAAAACGCAAGTTGCAAATATATATGAAACAAATATCAATATTTTGTTTCATTAAATAATGTAGGATTCCATTCAAGTTTAAGTTTTGTTTCATTAAAATGTAGGCACTGCTTTATGCACTGTACAAATACATTTAATACTGGGTCTTTATAGGATCGTGGCAGCTGAATAATATTTAGTATAATTTACATTTGCTATATAAATTGATAAATTATCACCATGCTAAACATGTTAGTATATGCTACAAATTTCTTTAGATCTAAATATGGTTAATGTAATTCCAATCATTTAAAAAGGAATGCAATATTTAACACTAAAAATAAGTTTCGTTATTGTTAATGGTGTAGTAATATTTTATTTTAATTTTTTTTAAATTAATTTGTTACATGGATTTACAAAATGATCATTATGCTGTAGTAGTAGGCCTATACTGAACAAGTTGTGTTCTATACAAAATTAATGTTCATACAATCTAAATATAGTCAATGTATAATTCTAATCATATAATTAAACAACATATACAAAAAATAATATATTTAATAACAAAAGCAAGTTTTTTTTTTTTATTGTTAATGGTATATTAATATTTTATTTAGGAAATGTATTGCGTAAAATACACCAACATCCGCCGAAGACGGATGTGTCGGACCATTAGTGCAAATAAAACGGCGACACAATGCATTTCCATTCTCCGGACTACATCCTGCTGGAAATCTAGTGGGACAGAGATCCAGCGGGAGTTTGAGAATGAACACTGAAGAAGAAGAAGAAATACACCAACAAATTCGGGTACTATGATCGCAGTCCAACCCCCGTTTTTGTTCTTGATTCCCATTAGTGACTACCTACATATTTTGTGGTTAATTGATCTAAATATTATATCAATAAATAATCAATAATTAATTGCAATATTCATTTTTTAGGGTTATATAATTTTATTTAAATTAATAATGATAAACTTAACTGATAAACACATCAGGTGCAATGCCGGCTGGCATAGGCAGTCATGGCACTTCACGGCTCTCTGTCCACAGTATTATATATTAAGATGATGTTGTTTCCTGCTGTGCAAGGTTGTCAAACTGGAAAATAATCACACAGGTAGGCACTAATTGGTGCAATGGGAGTTGGACTGTGACCATATTACCCAAATTTGATACTGTATTCAGATACAGTAATGCGACTACTAAATTGACAAAAACAAAAAGTAAAGATATTACCTGTATACCGTTCACAGTAATCCACTACATAATGAAATTTTCAGACTTTTGTATCAAAAACTGCACTAGCACTAAATAATTCAGTGGAAAATTTAAAAAAAATTGCTGTAAAGATTTTCGGTTGTACAATTCGTAAGAAATCCCTTATGTCTGTACAGTGCATTCCCTTTGACCAAATCTATTTTATTACATACATATCACGCTAACCAGAACCAAGTTGTTATTATGGGATTTCACATTAGGTACTTCTATTATTTGTATTAGAACAGTTGTGATACTCCTAGAACTAGATCAGAGTGCTCAAAGCTATTGCACAGCAATAACTAAAATAAACTTGTTTGTAATCTGGCAATATTTTCTTATTTTATACTAGTTTTTGGTTTTTTGTCATGCGGATATGTCAACTAGTCAGGTTGCATGATACCATGGTTACTGGTGCGCCTCTCTGTCTTCAACACCTGTGCTTGTTTGGGCAGGACTGTGGGTGGCTTGACCAATCTTAGTTTCCAGCCTCTGTTGGCCCATCTCCACTTCAATTGTCAGCCTTGATAGGGATTCTATTCTAGTGATGTTGTCTCTGCCCCTCTGTTTCAATAGAGGTTCTAATGTTTTTACTACTTATATCATCTGTACCTAGGGCTTTACAATTCCTCTATCTTTTTATTGTAATATTTCTTCTCTGAGATTCCATATTTATACTTGGTCATGTGCAGTCTAAGAATGTTCAGCTGTGTTTTTTTGGGTGATCCCATATTGATGTTTGCACTGATTTTATTATCCACATTAAGATGAGAACATTTTATATCCACTCAAAATGGTACAACATGTGCTTTAAGACTGCCAACTTCATGAGAAGAGTAGATTGGAAGGTGGGGGCTTTCCACAGTCTTCCAGAAAGATAAACTGCATGCTGATGAGACAATCCTGAAACTGTAATCAACTAATCACATGCCATGTGGATTTGTGTCGGCAATCATGTTTCTCCACCGTTTTTTGTCATATATTAAAGAGGACAACACATCCAATAGCTTTATCTCTTTTTTTTCTCCCCATATTTGTGGTTTATAAAGCCAGAGGCAGACCATGTAAAAAGATGGATCACAGAAATCAAATTGCCACAGGAACAAGCTTACAAACAGCGCACAAGAAGGCCATTTCCAGAGAACTCTTCCACCCCTGATGCCACAAGGCAAATAAGGGCCACAGCGTATTGATAGTAGAGATAGATTTGTGGTTTTGACTAAAAGTTCAAGCTTACATTTCTCATCACAATGCTCTAGCTCTTCTTCTTCTTCTGCATACATTCTAAAACTCATACTAGTTAGCAGGAGTAATCCAGAGAACGAGATGTGTTGCATCATGGTTTACAGCTTGTATGCGATATCTACACTATTTGATCTGACTTCAACATGGATTTTAGGTTTCTTTCTTCTTCTGCTACATTTTTTCTCACTCTACTGCTGGTTAGTAGGATGTAGTCTGGAGAACACCTTGCGTTGTGTTATAGTTTATAGCTGAGCTGCAATATCTAAATAGGAATCTTTAAACGATGTTCTCCAGTGAGAAAATCATTATAACTGATTATGTGAGATGCTTGTGTGATGCCGGTGCTTGAATGTGTAGCAAATATTAGTATCACTGCCATGCAAGTATTAAGAGACAACCAAGGAAGTTGGATGTGGGGGGTTTGCTACACCACTCCATTATCTTCCCATGATGAAACCTGTTGAGAAGCTATGTCTGGAGGAAGCAACTTTTATCTGCTGCATGCCTCAAGATTGCAAGAAAGTCACTACTAAGTCACCTTCGGAGAAGAAGACTTTCTAGCTTGTGGCATTGCAACTTACAGCTCATCTTCGGGTAACATATCCTGAACAGGATATAGCAGTCTTCTTCTTCTTCAGCGTTCATTCTCAAACTCCTGCTGGATCTCTATTGCAGTAGGACAATGGCCCTTTTAGATTTCCAGCAGGATATAGTACAGAGAATGGAAATGCGTTGTGTCACCGTTTTATTTGCGCCAATAGCCCGACACATCCATCTTCGGCGGGGATATAGCAGTCATCACAGCCTTTCGAAACTTATGTCGATCTTGAGACAGTTTTCCTGCTTCTGTTACTATCATGTTCAGGTGGTCTTTGATGTCTTACGTCTATCTTCGTCTTTGACTGCCTCTTGTTCGCTTCCCTGGCATCATCCCTTCCATTATGGTCTTCTCTGCTCTGTCATGATGTTTGATATCGCCAAAATAGTGTAGTTTTCTGGGAATAATCATGCTGTTTAGCCAGTTTTACATTCATTTCTCTTGTTTAATTAATTTTTTAAAAACAACGAAAGTTTGTTTGATGGCATTAAGTAAAATTAATACTTTAACTTGATCTTCCAGAGACTTTGGAGAGTGTTGAGAACCTGGCTAAACGTGTTGTGCTAGATAAGTCAGTGAGTAAGTTACTTCACACTTTTAATATTATTTTATGTTTGTTTAAAACAGTAGTTTAAAACTGCTGCACTGTTTTTGTTTAAAAATAACTTTAGTGTGAATGTAAAATCAGACTTAAAAGAAACAAATAACAGCATATGCAATATACAAACTTCATATAGCCTCTACTTCAAGCTCTGTGTTAGATAGCCAGAAACTTTTTTTTTTAAATAATTCTGAGGAAAAACAAGACAGAAACTAATAAGACTGAAGATTAATAAATTAAAGTGGTGATGGGTTAGGCATACTCTCAGGAAACAGCTTTATGGCCTTACCTAGACATAAATTTGACTGAAATTAGTGTAAGAGAATATTGGGGGGGGGGGGGGGGAGACCAATAGTGCCAAGAAAAGAATAAAATGTCAGTGTCATGGGCATATTAAAGAAGAAATCTCAAAACTAGAAATTGGTGTATATCAACAGTTGCAGATTTCTATTGCATAGAGATCAAGGTTTAGTAGTATTAGAAGTAGTAATAATGGCTACTTTAATAATAGCAATAAAGGGAGATTGTTAAGTTTGTTTTAGCTCACTAACTACAAAAATATTTTAGTTGCACACCTATATTTGCATTTAAGAAACATATATGTGATCATCATCTCAAAACAGGTCTTAGATGTTCTGAGTCCAGAAGTCATTGAATGTTTCCACTGGAGGAAAGGAGCTTTATTGTACATGTACTGCCATACACTTAATTCCCAGTTTTCTGTGGACAAAATGCCATCACACTATAGTCAGGTCAGTTTTAAAATCTGAAGTTTAAATTTTTTTAAATAAGTGTTTCCTTTTTCATTACATCAGTTTTTTTTCAATGTTTGTCTTACATTTAAAGTCCTTACATTTTGCATAGAATCTTAATATGTATCTTGTTGTAGTTAGTAGTGTAATCAGTTACTCTTAACCCCTTAGCTGTGGAGGTATCCTTAAGGATATGATGAGGGGTTGCCATTCTGAGATCTCCTTCTTAACTTCCCAGAGAAACAATTTGTCTTTTCATCGTATCCTTAAGATTACCTCGACAGCTAAGGGGTTAAACCCTTCAGGATCAATGCGCACCTCTCATGGATAATATCAAGTTGTTCCATCATTTCTTTATTTGTTCCGTGTCACATGTATGTAGCTGTTTTTCTATATTCCTTGTCTGTTTCACCTCTGACCAAGTTACAATTCTTCTGGTCTACAGTTAACTTGACCATGTGAACATCTATAAATGTTGTTCTTATTTTCGTGTTCTGTTGTGTATGTTCAATTTGTGCCTTTTGGTTGAAACGTTGATTTATGTGCATTATTATGTGTGTCTCCAGTGATTAGCAAAACTTTCATCACCCTGTTCCCCTGGATTTACTTGTTGGATTTCAGTTTTGCGCATTAAATACATATTATCGTAGTTAGTTGCTTAGGTTTTCTTCTTCATTGGAGTTGGCTATTTCATATATATATATATATATATATATATATATATATATATATATATATATATAAAGTAAATTTTTTGGAAAGTCCCGAAGATCACACAATCAACACCTGACCGGAACTATGAGTCTACATACATTTGGATGGCTGCTGGACCGGAGGGAGGAGCACTTATGGAAATGTCCCACATGCTGTGAAGCCATATATATATATACAATGAATAGCAACAGAGATAGAACACATCCTTGGCATATTTGAGCACAATTGTGAAATTTGTCTGGAAGCCCTCAGTTGTTCTAACTTGCAAATTGACTATTAGCATAAATATATTTATAGGAAAATAAATCCAGGAAATTTTACTCTGAGGTCAGAAATTCAATTCAGGCAAAGATACAATGTGAAAATTATCACTGACACATTTGTCAAAAATTATTTTTATTTTACCACAGTTCATATTTTGATGTTGACTGCACATGGAACTTTAGGTTAGAATTAAATTCCATCCATATATGTGCACTGTTTGTAGCTATCAGTTAAGCTCGAGAATTATTATCCAAGTTGAACTTGAGGTTACGATTTCTTGTTTGTACCTTGACATACAAATGGGGTTGAATGTTTTGTTTCACTATCATCCTTGATACCACTCATGTGGCAACCAGGGCATGGACATCTAGTTCTGGGTGCAAAGAATATGGCCACTGTCTTCTTTCTAGGCATGTCATAGGAAGCGACTAAGAAAAGTTGACAGATATGCTGACAACCTATTATCTGTGAAAAATCATTGTCACATCTTGTCACAAATTCTTACTTTTGTCTTCTATCAAATATCATAAATATATAGGGTTAAAATATAACTATTAAATAATGTGATACTTGATGCTTATTGCACTGTAGCAGATGAATAATATTTAGTATAATTTACATCCGCGATATACTTGGATAAATTATCATAACACCGAACAAGTTAGCAAATGCAACAAAAAAATGAATATGATAAATGTTGAATTCCAATTATATTATAACAAAGAATAATATATTTAATACTAAAAACAAGTATCGTTATTGTTAATATTAATATTCTATTTAGGAAATTTATATAGTAAAGTACACTAACAAATTTGACACTGTAATTGAAAGTAATGTGACTACTAAATTAACAATAACAAAAATAAAGATATTGCTTGTATAATTTTCACAGTAATCCACAGAAATTTTGTTTCCAATACTGCACTAGCACTGAGTAATTAATTAGAAAGTTTAAACAATTTCTGCAAGGATTTTCAGTTATACAGTTCATAAGAAATACATTATGTCTGTCCAGTGCGTTCCTTTCACAGAATCTCCACGAGGCAGCTAATTAAACCTGCAGCTGGGCAATAAATATGTCAGGTTTAGTCACGTCTACCAAGGGCAACCAAGATATCACTTTTGTAACTAGAAGGATCTGGCATGAAATGTATTATTTCACTGTTTTCTTTGTGCCAATGGTCAGACACTTTAGACATCAGCACATATTTATTAGGTAGGGGTGCCCCGATATCTTGATATTGTTTTCCATAGTTGTTGTCTAGAACAAAGACTTTTCTTGGTCTGCAAATGCAATACACTTCATGTTTTCAGTTGTTTTCTCTAAAAGTAGCTTAAATGTAAAAATATCACCTGTGCTGCTTTTATTCTTACAAAAATCCATTTCAGTATTCTTAATTTGTGGTACGATGAATTTGTATTATCTTTTCTAGAATTCTGTTGAAGATTTTTCCAATGTGACTTAGTAGTAAGATGCCTTTGTATTTTGTACAATCTCTTTTTTTCTTCCAAATGTGTACTATCACATCATTTCTCCAGTCTTCTCATGTTTCTTGTTTGCTACAAACCTCCTGAGTTGCCTATTACATGGCATAGCACATTGTTGCTACTCTTTGATAATTTTTCGGTCCCCAGCAAAATAAGGGCAAAAATAGTAATGATAGACTGTCTAACAATATAATATGAGACAATTTATAGATAGAATTAAACATAGTCTATAAGTTGTGAGAGAATATTGCATTAGTCCATTAGCATGGAAAGTAAAGCAATGACGTTTTGAAATTCAGTGCGGAGTTACTTTCATTTTGAATGTTCAGTTAAGAAGTAATTGTAACGGGTGAGGAGAGAGAGTTTATGGTGTCATTATGCTATACCTATATGGTTTTCTCTTACAATGTTACTTTTTCAGCCCTATTTGGTATTGTAACCCCAACATCAATTGGCTTGGCCTTTTAGCATAATTTTCAGTTTTTTTCCCTGGCCCTTTAGACATATTATAATAATCTAGATGTTTACACTTTAAATATATTGTAATAATCTAGATGTTTACACTTAAGATATAATGTAATCATCTAGATGTTTAGAGTAAGGATATTAGAGATGCAATCTCAATATGAGCTTGAAGAACATTTAAATGTAAATTATAACAAATTAACAGATGTTTAAATCATTGATGTAGAAGTCTAAATTGATGCTTGAGTAAAAAGACAAAATTATTGCAAAAATTAGTAAAAAAAAAGGTAGGTCCCATGGCATCTGCCGTCGGGAATGAAGATAACTCTTCATGTACTAAGCCGCAGCAACTATTAGGTGGGGTGGCCAGTTCCCTTCCTTGCTGTTTTTTTACCTTCCCTAACTCATGCGTCAGGTACTCATTTACAGCTGAGTCGACTGGAGGAGTGGTCGTGTCAAGTGAGAAATCACAACCCGGACATTATTTTTTTTTTAATGTCCGGACGTGGTTTCGAACCTGGCACGCTGTAACCAGATGATAGCAAGCAAGCTCACTATCCACTAGGCTACCGCGCTCCTCTTAATTAGTAAAAATTAGTAGTCAAGATTTTTAGGCCATGTAATAAGAAAAGCAAAACTTGAACATTTAGTAACCACCAGAAAGATCAAGGGGAGAAGATACAGAGGAAGACAAAGGAGAAATTTCAGGATGGATTGTCACTTTGGCAAAAAAAGATATCACCAACTGAACTTATTTAACAATACAAGAGACAGAGTTTTCGAGAAACTTGATCACCTATGCTACTCTGCGTCACGATTGATGCAATCATTGAATTGAATTATTATAATTTATAAATATATGTATGTGGTCTGTAAGGCGTTTTTATGACTTTGTGGGGTTTTTGTATGAGTTTGTTTCTTCTATATGTTCTATAGTTTTGTCAGCAATATTAACCTAGTTCTCAAACCAAATGTTCAACACTTCTGCAGTCTCGAGTTCTTTCCATTTAAAGTTAGATTGTTATGTTATTAATTCTCATTAATTATTTTATTTTTTATTACTACTACTACTACCTGTATATTCAATTTATTCCTCTACACAATGTTAGTCATGTTAAATAATATTCCGTATCTAGTGTCTGGAGGATGGTGTTAAGTTCCTTATTTCCATGTTGTGCACTCAATCTTCACCAAAGTGGCTGACCAGTAAACTGTTTAATAGAGTGGACAAGAGTTCTGATTCTGAAGCCGATGATGAAGATAATAGTTTGTTTGCTCAAGGTAGGACACCATGTTTGATTGTATTGTATGTGTGCATATATTTTATATTACATATTTTCATTGTTGAGTTGATGGAAATAAGAGATAATAATAAAATAATAAATAATGCTTGTATAAAAGTAATTTCCATGGGACACAGATATGTACGAAGCTTGTGTGTGTCAGAACTAGAATACACACTGACTTTTCTTAACCTCTCTGTGAGTCATTCTATCAATAGCATTGTTTCACTAACAAAGCAAGAATCAACATATTTCTGTGGAGAAACTTTCTAGAGATATTGAATCAAGCATTCTTCTGGACTTGACAGAAAAACCATCTAACAGATAGTTGCCAATAGTCACCAAATTGGAGAAAAGTTAAATTTCACTACTTAGCACAGCAAAAAGTTCAGGGTGCAAAGGATAGCGCCACTGCCTTTTTTCCAGGCAGATCATAGGAGGCAACTAAGGAAAGTTGGGGGATGTGCTGACAACCATCACCTGTGAAAAAGTCATTGTCACTGCATGTCAAACCTTAATTTCCTACTTTTATCTTCTGTCAAATTGTCCCCATTAATGATGAAGAGATGTAGGTCAGCAAACATTGCACCTTTGTCCATATTTAGCAGATCCCTAGATAGCGGAGAATGCTAAATGTGCCATCACAGCAGATAGCTCAACAGATCTGATAGTGGTAGAAGAAGAATGAACTAGTTGGTCCAGATGTAAATGCTGCATTCCTAGCAGGACATACTTGGGATACTGCCACCCTGGAATGCCTCCCTTCAGGAGCTAAATTTGAGCCCATAAACTTCCCCCTAACACAACCATGCATTTGAGACAGCAAATATTTTGTTTTTGAGTGTCACCTCAGTTACTCAATTGAAGAGGACCTATGATTTTGTCAGAAGGGCTATGGGATATTCAGAGTTACCTGTTCACAGGTAAAGGGATTATTTCATCATCAACAACAGTGTGTAGACAATGAAGCACAGATTAATATTATATCTCCTGTGCACCACTGAAGACGGATGTGTTGGGCCACTGGCGCAAATAAAATGGCACAATGCATTTCTGTTCTCTGAACTATATCCTGCTGGAAATCTAGTAGGATCATTATCCAGCTACAAGAGAGATCCAGTGAGAGTTTTGAGAATGAATGCTTAAGAAGAAGAAGATATATCCTGTAGAGAAACTTTCTCTAGATTCCATCAAATCAAACAGTCCCCTGGGACTTGACAGAAAACTCTAGAAACCTAGTCTAACAGAAAGAGGTAAATACTAAATATTATTTGTCTGGTTACTGCGGCACTTTCCATTTTGTAGGACATCAATATTTTGTTTATTTATATCTAACAGAAAGAGTTACCAATAGTCAGTAAATTTTAAATTGAACTGATGCCAAATTGCACTACATAGAACAGGGAAAAGAGTGTACAACTCAATTCCTCAAGGATTGAAACAAACCATCATACAATTTCTATCTACATTCTTTGGCTATTATTTTTTTTTTTCAAATGGATTTTAAAGACTCAGAGGATTGACTTCATTGTAGTCAACTTTCCTCATATGTACTCCTTCCCTCTGAACACTGCTAGCCTAGAGTACTGTTGAGAGTACATGACTTCATAGCTCAAGGAAAAATCTCCATGGACCTTCCAATTGGTCACAGTAACAATGTGTAGCTTGACTTGGAACCCAAAAAGTCACCACTTCACCACTTCTCAAAACTATAAACTAAACTACTTGTTACATTCTATATTCCCTCTAAACATTGTCCTGTGTGCGCTTATCAGGTGGCAGTTTAGGCAGACACAAAACCACATGCACAAATCACTCTTTAGCTGATCAGTAGGCAGTTTGGGCAGATTCGAAACCACATGCATAAATCACAAGTTGATACTTGAAGACCATTTTTAGGTCCACGTTTTTGTTTTGTCTGCAGAGTGATAATTTCATCTGCTGCACCTTCTGACAACGTGCACCGTCACACAACTTTGTGAAAATGTTGCTTATGTTTACATTTCTCTCTTTTTATTGTCTATAAATATTGCAGCCATCTCTTAGACATGTATATCAACTCACCAATTATTGTACTTTTTAATAAAATTGCAGCTTTTGACATAATAATATTCTTTTAAAACAAAATAATCATTGCAACATAATTTTTTTTTAATGTTTCTGATACCACTACAGATTGTGCTTTCTGTTAATTCTGCAGGAATTCTCAGCGACACTCACCTTCTAGCTTTAATGTACTGTGGTGAAATGTGTTACTGGCACACCAAGCTAAAGAACATTGCAGGAATATCAAATGAAACAATATCTTCAGAGAGCAACGTTTGTCAGGATTGTCTTCAAGCAGATGAGACTAATTCATGCAACTCATTACTTGCTAATGAATTTTTGCAATCTAAGATTAATGATACCTTGGTTAATTCATCCAAAGGTGTTTCAAGCAACACAGCAGTTTGTGAAGTGCTAGGCTTATATATATTTAAAAGTACAGTAGACATTGTAAAAATTGGACAGTTATGTTTAGAAAATTATATTAATGCAGTTAGAGATCCAATGCTAGTCGGGGGCTGGAAAACAACAAAAGCTGAAGAAATACTGCAATATTTAAATAATTTTAAATTGTGATACATTTCTGTCCTTGAATTCATCTATCTCCTTATTTCATACAGCACATGCTGGGACAACCATGAATTTGACACAAAAAAGTCAATTGTGTGTCTTGTAGTACTCTAGAAGTTTCCTTTCGGAAGAAAGATGATGGTAAGAAAACAAAGATGATTATATATCGCTAGATATACATATGGATGCAAATCATGGTCAATGACTAACTTGTAAAAGTCAGATCAAAGATTGGGAAATAAAACATCTGAGAAAAGTTGTTGGTGTAACAGGAGAAGATACAGATCACAGCCAGATGTTTTGTCAAGATCTAAAATCCCACCCTTACAAACCCATATAAAGCAGTCTCTTTTAATATGGTTCAGTCACCTCTGTAGAATTGGAGAGAAGCAGGTACCACAATAGGCATGGGAATGAAAGGACCAGGAATCCGCAACCCTAGAAATAATTGGAACCAGATACAGCTGAATTCTGATGTGTGAGGCCATTGGCAATAAAAACAATGACACAAAACCTATGTAGACTACATCTTGCTGGAAATTGTGTACAACCATTGTCCTGCTATGACAGAGATCTGGCAAGAGTTTGAGAATGAATTTCTTTAAAATAGGACAATCTGGTTGGATAATATGAGAGACCAAGTTCTAGTGTGAAACCAAGCCATCAGATAGAATCATCTCACATCCTCACAAAAACTACACCACACCTCACTTTACAAGGAAGAAAATGAACTAAATATACACAAATAAGTGATTCTTCATGAGATGTCTCAAAGTTGCACACGTTATGAGAATGCAAGAATTATAGGGAATGCCCAAGGTTAGAGAAATTACTTTATAATAAGTGGGTGGCAGTCTCAAAGACTGTCTAATATTGCCCTCTCATCTGGTTCTGGGTCTATCATTGGATGAGTTTACAACTAACCTCAATATGTTTTCAAAATTTGTGTCCTGAAAAAACAAAGTTAAGTTGTTTATTAGAAATGCAAAATCTGTAATGCTTCATGGTTCTAAAACATCCCAGAAAATCACATTGAAACTACAGATATTTATCAGTAAGCTTCTCTATCATCTACTTTATGTTAGATTGACAGAGTTGATGTCAAATGTTGAGTTATAGAAGAGAACACACCAACGCCCAGTAGATATAGAGATAGAATGTTGAACATGAAAATGTATAGAGCACAACCTGAGAAAGAAGATTGACAATATAACTAGGCAGGTGCTGTGCTGAAAACTGCAAGGACAGAGAAGCATTTTAAGGCCAAGTAATATCTAGATAAGAACAGTGGAGGAAGAGACCAAATCAATTGGAACCTCAAGGGCACAGTTGAAGACAAAATGTGCAGCAAAGAAATTATTGAAACATGACAATTGACGCCCAATGTTCCACAGGGAACTGAAAGGAAAATACATGTCAATCTGTTTAGATAAAAACCTGTTTAGATTAAAAAACCATTTGAAAGGCTCACAAAGTAAAACATATTTTGTAAACAATGTTGAGTTACCTATGTCATGTCTAAACTTCTTTTGTCATGACATGCTCTACAATAATGTATAGCTAAGGCACATAGATAATGAGACATAATATGAATGAATACCAAAGACAGGATTAATGCCTTTGAGATATGGATATATAAACGGATAAGATAGATAATTGTGGAAAGAGAAAGAAAAAAAGATGCTGTCAACACTGAGTATGAAAAAGGATATGAAAATTAAACATGAAATATTTGGACATATTAAAAGTCGTGACAATTAAGAAGACTTTACTTGAAGGTAAAGTTAAGAGGCAACGAGCACAAGGCAGGAATAGATATAAGTGGAAGGAAAAAAATCATGAAATTGACAGGATAGTCTATAAGAGTCCACCACAAGGCAAGAGACAGGATAGTCCTTTGCAGCCAACATTCAATGAGGAGACGGCACTCAATGATGATGACATTGTGCAGCAGTATTACTATTATTTGCTCTTCTTTCTTTCCTGGCGACACTGGTAAAAACCATACAGAATAAATATATTTATAAGTGATAATCATTCAATATATTAATTACAATTCAATGATTAAATATATGTTTCAATTATTCTCATGGATTCTTGTTGTGGAATGTTCTTTAATATCATTTTTATTCTACCACTTATTTCAATCTTTGCAAAAAGGAGTATATATATATATATATATATATCTCCCTATCCTATCCTTATTCCCTATCCTGTCAATTTCATGATTTTTTTCCTTATTTGAGTATATATATATATATAACCAGCTAAGCTAATCTAATCTGTAAGTCAACTTTTTCACCCTCTCTAAAAAATTATATCCCAGAACTTAGTTCTATCTCATTCAAAATAGTTCCCTAATTATTGTATACACTTATTCCAACACTCCTACCACCAGACACTTTTTAGAATATCCCTCAACTGTTTCATTGTGTGGGCTTGAGTCAAATGGATTTCAATTTCATGAAATCGGTACTTTCATTATTCTATAAAGTTGCAGGACAAGTATCGGATGAGGTTGTGAAAACAGTGAAATGTTGCACTTTGTCAAAAATGCATTTGTGTGACAGACATATGTACAGTAGCATTGACATTTTGCAAAATCCAATTATCCGTGCTCTTTCAATATGCTTATTTGAGTTAAGATTTTATGGAGTGCCCCAATTGATAGTCCACAATCTTTAGCAAACTCTCTGATGGTCAGAAGGCTGTCAGAGCATATATTTCTTTCACACATGCCATGTTCTGATTGGTTCATTACGGGGAGATGTGTCCATACATTCCAACCTTTTAATATTAGGCTTAATTTCATACAGATTCCATGATGCGGAGATAAAAATGCAGTGTCTGCTACTGATCATTTGATATGTGCACAATGCACTGAGAGCCCTCAAAGGGCCTTCCAGGAGAGGGAGCCTCTCATTGCATTGTGCGCAGATCAATGGATGCTGCTTTGTATGCGCCTTTAGCAAAAGTTCATTTCATTTAATGTATAGTTTATTTCGTTAAAAATGTGGACACATCTCCCCATAATTTACTATCTCAACAGTGTATAATATGAATGATCTGACTTGACTAGGGTCATCTTCAAAGGATCTATGTCCACTTTGGAAATGGGAATAACACTCAAATATTTATAACTAATTAGGCAGGACTCGCTAGAAGCCGATTGTAGCATTTCAAAAGTTTTTAAACCAGTTTTTCCATGATGAAAGCAAAATCAATGCACACATTTTTTAATATTTAATTTTTTGTTTGAAATGTGAAGAGCACTACTGGGTCACCTACTCTTATAAGATTCGACACAGTGCATGTACGAAGTTACAGACTTTCGGTTTGGTAGGTGCATTTTGACAAACAGCAGCAATAAGAGTTGAAAATAAATTTGGCCCATTTCAACAAATAAAACAAGTAGTTAGACAGATGTTTGTACTTTCACCAGACCTTTTCTTTTTATACAGTGAAAACATAATGCGTGCAATAGTTGATATCCCAGCAATATCGGTGGGAGGACATAACATAAATAATTTAAGATATGCTGATGACACTGTTCTGATTGCTAAATATGAGAAAGATCTTATTTTATTAATTAATTCAAGAATTAATTAATGTAGTAGTGACAAAAAGTAAAGAGAAAGGTCTCTTCCTAAACATAAAAAACCCAGAAATAATGGTTATTTCAAAGAAACAAAACACCACAGCATGCAAGATCAAAGTGAGATCAGAAGCAGAATAGGGCAGGCAAAAACAACATTCAGAAAATGAACAATATATTGTGTAATATGATCTCATACTGCAAAATAACACAGCTGAAAAACATATGGAAAAACAACAAAATATAAATGAAAGTGCTAATGTTACAAACTTTTATTTTTCCAGTTGCAACATACGGCTGTGAAACGTGGACCCTAAGTAAAACAGCGGAAAAGAAGATCTACGTCTTCGAGCTGAAATGCTACAGAAAGATACTTAAAATATCATGAAAGGAAAAAATCAGAAACTCAGATATTATAAACACATTGAAGATTCCAGAGTGTTGGTTACTAAACACAATAACAAAAAGAAAACTATGCCTGTTTGGTCATATAAAGAGACACAACTGTTTAGAAAGACAAATAATTGAGGGAAGAGTACCTGGGAAGAGGAGAAAGGGCAGACCAAGAAGACGATGGACGACATTAAAGATAACATGAATACATCACTATAAAATGCAAGCCACATCGCTCAAGACAGAGAGAGGTTCAGAGAGTTCATTGGGAAGATAACATTCTGGAAGGAATATGTCAGATGACACAATATGATCTTGTTATTAGAAGTGATGAAGAGAGCTCTCCAGTGCTATATAACTCCTATACTAACATATGGGTGTGATTCTTGGACAATAAACAAACAAGAAATTGGGAAATTAGAACAGTAGAGATGTGGTTCTACAGAATAATGCTGAGAATACCAGAAAAACTGATGTGGAGGTGTTTAATGAGTCAAATGCAAGACAGAGCTTAGTCAATAATATAAGAAAAAGACAATCTTCATTTTTTGGCCATGTTATGAGACAAGGAGATTTGGAGAACATAGTCACAACAGGCAAGATTGAGGGAAACAATGTGAGACAGTTTAACAATCTGGCAAAGCAGGGAAACAAGGATTCTAATACATAATACTGGAGACAGAGAGCCTCTACGCTAGCCTGCATGGCACATGATAATGATGAGGTGCACTAGCACAAGGTTCTCACTTGCACTAGGTTATTCACTTCACTATCTACGGGGACAAATATATATTATCTTGTAGTATCTTCCACCCTCGACAGTTCCCTGCAGTATTGTTTTTGACAAGGAATCGTGCCTGCATACATGTCCGAACCATGCTAGTTTTCGTCGTTTCACTATTGAAAGCAATAAGCTCCTGAACACCTGTGTTGTCTATATCTGATACTGATAACACAGTATTGTCTATATCTGATACTGATAACACAGTATGGTCCATGTTTGTTACTGATAACACATTATTGTCCATGTTTGTTACTGATAACACAGTATTGTCCATGTTTGTTACTGATAACATAGTATTGTCCACATGTGTTACGGATAATACAGTATTATCCATATCTGTTACTGATTCAGGCCCGCAGATGGGGGGGGGGGGGTTTAATGTAACAAATGGCCATCATCACTTGTGATGGACGAACAACAGCAGTATAAAGATTGAATTTATTAATTAAAAAAAATTTTCATTGGGATTGATGTATCAAGCTTATTGTGTACTGTGGGTTGAAAAGGGAAGCAAAGAACATCGACACTATTATATGTCGCATAAGATGACTAAGGAGATTTAGAGGCTATCCCATCCCATCCCATGGAGATCAAAGTTATCCATAGACTATGTCATGCTGAAGTCGGATTCGTCAGTCCAAAATGTGCAGAAGTGCTGTAAACCATAACACATCTCATTTCGTTCTCTGGACTACATTCTGCGAATTGCAGACGTTTTAGAATGAACTCAAAAGATGTTTCAAGAATGTGGTGCGTTGACAATTTTGTTAATCTCCGTCATCATCAAATGCCGTCTCCACAACGAAGGTTGGCTACAACAGACCTCCAACATCCCCACTCTTGGTTTGGTGGTGCACTCTGCTAGACTGTAACCTATCTCCATCTTGTGATGTTACTCTCTCATTTGTATCTCTGACTACCTCTTGCTCACTTCCCTTGACTTTAGCCTCAAGTAAGGTCTTCAACAAGAAGTCATGTCTTTTAATGTGTCCACAATATTTTATTTGCGTGATCTTTATTTCTCTTAATAATTCTTTCTTAATATTAAGTGTTTTAGAGCCTCTTTGTTGTTTTTTTCTTCTTTCCATGATCTCCCTATTATTCCATATACTTATATCTCAAAGCATTGATTATATCTTCTAATTGTTTGTTTAGTGTCCATGTTCCAGAGCCATACATTAATATAGAAGAGATGTAGCATTTTATAATTCTCATTTTTAACTTGTTTGTAATTTGTTTAGTTGTTTCTATTTTCCTCATGTCATTGAAAGTACTTTTAGCCATTCATATTCTTTTAACTTCTGTTTCACATCTGCCGTTATTTGTGACTGTCCATTTTTCCATGCCCTGCTGATTAGGTATCAACTCCGCTGGACTGGTCACATTGTCCGTATCCCAGACAAGCGTCTTCCAAAGAGATTATTCTATGGGGAGTTGTGCAACATTAAACGTTCAAGCAGGGCAGAAAAAGCGCTTCAAGGATCACCTAAAAAAACTCTCACGTACTGCAGCATCGATCCTAGCTCCTGGGAGACTACAGCCCTTGATCGCTCAGCTTAGCACACCCAGATCAATGCTGTCAGCACTGAATTCGATAAACAAAGAACACTGCGGGCAATTTACAAACGACGAAAGTGGAAGGACAAATCTGCAAACTCTTCTACTCCAAACCCTCTACACTCTTCATGCACTGCAATAGAACTTTCCTGGCACGAATCGGACATCTACGAACTCACAAACCAAATTAGACAATCACAAATGTTTTGTTGTTTTTCTGCTTGTTCGTCACTTTTATTGTTTTTCATGCCATGCTCATCTTCGCTTGCGAAGGAGGAATACCATCATGTGTCCAAGATATTGATAATGTTCTACTTGTTGTAGTTTCTCTCCATGTATGTTTAGCGCTTGTTCTTCTGTGACTTTGCTTATTATTATGAGTTTTGTTTGTTGGATATTTATATCCAGTCCATATTCTTTACTTGATTTATTGACTTGAACTATTAGTCTTTGTAGTTCATGTTCACTTATTGCTTAAATAATCTTAAATCCCACCACCATCTAAAAATGTAATATACCCTCTGTGGAAGGGGAGTGGAGAGGCTTGCGTTCTTCTACGTTGTCTACTAATCAGTCTCGTGGCCATAATATAGTTTCACGTAAGCATATGTCCCTCATCAACATCACATCTGTTTTCTAACACCTGTTTCTGTTGTTTCAAACCCCATTAATTAATAGTGATGTGGCTTTTGTTTCCTATGGGGTGGTTTCTTCATATGATGGGGTGGTTTCTTCAGAGCCTTTTTTCATACCTAAAAGACTTCGCCTCTCGACAGTGTGCTGTGTCTTAACTCTTTCAGGACTTGATTATTTTTAGGTTTGGACCAAATTAATTTTCAGGAGTAGAAAAATTTCCTTACATGTGTTTTTCATTATATCACTTGACATACTAATATTGATAAATAGTGTATGTGTAATATATCATTGGAAAGGGGAATGGATACATAATATGAATATATAAGTACATTGATGATATTTGATTACTTCACAAGGTTAGAGTTAGTAAAACACAAAACAAGAAAATGAAAATGTTAATTTATTAGTATAAATATTGTGACTTACCCAAATGTATCCATACTTGTCATTGATGATATCCATTTTTCAAGAATTTTTACACAAGTATATCCAATTCTCTTCATTATGCATTTTATTTGATGAATTTCTATCAAAAAATGTTAAAGTTATGTACATTTTTCTGATTGACACCAGAAGCAATAAAAATATGAAAATATTTCAGGGGTAGAAAAATTTCCCTACATGTGTTTTTCATTGTATCACTTGACATACTAATATTGATAAATAGTGTATGTGTAATATATCATTGGAAAGAGGAATGGATACAGAATATGAATATATAAGTACATTGATCATATATGATTACTTCACAAGGTTAGAGTTAGTAAGACACAAAACAAGAAAATGAAAATGTTAATTTAGATTTATTGACTTAACAGTTCTGTGTCTACGCCAAGATTTTTTCAGTCATGTCATATTTATAACTCACTGTAAGAATGGAAGATTTATTGACTTAACAGTTCTGTGAGTGTCTCCGCCAAGATTTTTCCAGTCATGTCATATTTAGAACTCACTGTAAGAATGGAAGATTTATTGACATATAATTCATTGGGTGTTGCCGCCAAGATTTTTTCAGACCTGTCATATTTAGAACTCACTGTAAGAATGGAAGATTTATTTACATATAATTCTTTGGGTGTCTCCGCCAAGATTTTTTCAGACCTGTCATATTTAGAACTCACTGTAAGAATGGAAGATTTATTGACTTACAGTTCTGTGGATATCTCCGCCAAGGTTTTAAAGTCTTGTCACATGGAAATATACAGCTGTAAGTTTTAGGCTGAACTTACTCCTGCCACCTAAGCACTACAAAGATTTGCTACATTATTTGGTAACTAGTTTTACATCTATAGCAGAAGGGGCAAACCTAATTTTGTCAGCTAGCTAAATTTAAAATAGCACATCAAGCTAAACCTTTTAGTTCTATGAAGTGCCAATAAAGTCACAGTTTTCACCAACTGCCAAAAACATCAGGAGATGGAGACTTCCTGCCTTGGAAGTAAAAAATTGTTGTTTCAGTGTTGAACTATCTCTGGGCACTATCTCCAGAGGTCTGTTCTGTTCTGAACACTGTTTGAAAACACACATTTTCTCCATATGTTGGCTCGGTGGTAGAGAGGTTTTTTGGTTCACTTCAAAGACACAACTTGGTTGAATTAGCTTCTGGTTTGAAAGCCAATCGTTCACGTTGTACTGGCAATATGATTGGATGAAAGCCAATTGTTCACATTGTACTGGTGATGTCATTGCATGCATTAGTCACGTCATAAAATTTGATCATAGTTAAATGGCAATGGTAGGAGAAGATGAGGTGGGCAAAAGATACTGATATAATAATAAAACCCATAGTCCGTCAGGGTCGTAGGAGTGTCACATTGATAAATTTGGTACAGAAAGATTTTCACACATCTCTATCCTCTACCATCCTGATAAGTTTTGAAACTTCACACCCTGCCCAGTCATTGATATTATCTAGCCATGTCTTCTTCTGGCCTGCTGGTCTTCTTTCAACCTCCACCATACCTTGAAGAAGCCTCTTGTCAATGGACACAACACGGAAAGGGACAGTTTACAAGTTTCAATTTCTCTTAAATTGGTGGAAGTTCACTATGAGTCACTCATTTCAGTGAGAACAGCAATTTAGTTATACTGGCCAGCTAACAACTGGCATAATCTGTACTGCTATTAGGTGTTGCCCATTATTTCTGCCTGCCTCATTGGACACATTGGAATAGATGAAACATGGGAAAACTGATTTTAATAATGTATAGTACCTAGACAAAACAAGCAATCAGTAATACTCAGACTGGGTACATGGAATGAAAGAACCATATGCCTTAGACTGAACACCTCTGACATGACAAATGAACCATCTATTCATAAACCCATAATCTGTCAGGGTCATTGCGGTACTACATTAGATGCACCTCCTTTGTAGTATTTCTTTAGGCATACAGTATAATTGGTCATAACATTTTTCTATCTTGCACAGCATAGAGAGTTCAATAAAATCACTGAGTCTGTTGGTGATTGAGTTGCCAGCCACGTGAGATCAGCTGTCACTACCTCTATTTCCATTCTCGTACTTGATGTTATAGTGGGATATGCAGCTCACTTCTTAGCTAATTTCCTGCCATTTTGGTAGGCCACGAAACCCCAACCACACATGTGTGTTTCTTGTGTTACTGAGCCATCTGTGTAAATTATATGTAGCTTCAAGTGCTGCAGTATGAGTTCTTGGATCATCCCTCTGTTCTGTTGGCAGCCCAGTCACTGCACTCTCATCACAGCTGTTGTCAATAACTTTCTATCTTTGCTAAATGCCACCCATTCACAGATTCTTCCCATTTCCTCCAGTTCACAAACTCTGAGTCTGTGATGGCCAAATTACTGGGTTCAAATCTCACCGCAGACAATTGTATATTCATATTGTTCAGAGAGATGGCAAACTACTGAATGTATTTATATTGCATAGAAAATAAAGCCAAAAAATGCTGTGTTGATGCTATGTCCTGAATAGAATACACTACCAAAACAAAAATATTGATGAAGAAGCACTCTGAGAAATTACCGGTAGATTTTGAGTTTCTTGGTACTATCAAAGATAAACTAGACAAGAGTCTTGGTACCATCAAAAATAAACTAGACAAGAGTCTTGGTACCATCAAGGATAAACTAGACAAGAGTCTTGGTACCATCAAGGAGAAACTAGACAAGAGTATTAGTACCATCAAGGAAAAACTAGACAAGTCTTGGTACCATCAAGAATAAACTAGACAAGTCTTGGTACCATCATGGAGAAACTAGACAAATCTTGGTACCATCAATGATAAACTAGACAAGAGTCTTGGTACCATAAAAGGATAAACTAGACAAGTCTTGGTACCATCAAGGAGAAACTAGACAAGTCTTGGTACCATCAATGAGAAACAGTTATTACTTGAATGTTTTATGTGAAGAACAATCAAGAATGGAATTGGTTTCACCATAAGAATAACATGCATCAACTACATAAATATTCACAATGCTATAGTACATGAGGAAATGAAAGTTAGTGTGTGAGGAAAGAAATGTTAATGTGTGAGGAAAGAAAAGTTAATGTGCAAATCTAAATACATTTTGAACCAAAAAATGCAATGTTTGTTTTCTGTTTATCTGTTTATACACTATGTAGGTCTTTTTTTATTATGTTCATTCTCAAACTCCCATGGATGTCTCTTATAGTAGCACAGTGATCCTACAAGCTTTCCAACATAATGTAGTTCACACAACGGAAATGTGTTGTGTTGCCGTTTTATTTGCACCAATGGCCTGACACCTTTGACTTTGGTAACTAATACATTCAATGTTTTTACATCTGCTGAACAGTGTACGTCTGTGATTATATTGATAGTATAATCGACCAGCCATACAAGAGAATATTGCTGAAATGACTAATGTCTGCTTCACAACAAGATAATCCAAACTATATTATGGATCTGAAACATGGACAACCTACACAAGACATGAGAGGAGACTAAACACATTTCAGCTAAGATGTCTCAGCAAAATCTTACATTAAATGGCATGATAAAATCACCAATATAGAAATTTTACGCCACACTCAGCTACCATCTGCCATGGAAACACTTAATAAAAATAGATTGCGAGGGCTACACCATGTCCACAGAATGCCAAAATTGTCGCATTCCACAATAAGTACTATTCAGAGAAGCTTCTGAAAGCCTGTGGTAGTCCCATGCTGAGGTACAAAGACATTTGTAAGTCATCATTGAAAGATTTCTTCAAAATCTGGCAAACATGGCCAAAACTTGAGCTGTCTGGAGGCACAATCTGCGTGCTGGCTGGGGCGATGTTGTTTAGGAACAATATAATAAAAGGTATGGAAGATAAAAGGGAAAGATGAAAACAAACATCTTCTGTTGCTTTAACAACATGATCGCTTAGAAAGTCTTCCATTACTGAGAGAAAAGGCTCATTGGCTTGTTTTTGTTTGTTTTCTTAATGATCGTCTGCAAGATGCAAAAAGCCATTCAGTAAATTCTAAATATTACAGAAAGTTATGCTATATTTTTATAAAGAAAATTAACTGCTTGTGTTACAGTGATTCAATGGTGGAGCAAAGACGAATAATACTACAATCTGCCATCTATGCTATGAGAGAAAACTAAGAAGATGTAGGGTTTATTATAGTGGAATCCCCTTATAACAACTTGGTCCAGACCAGCAAAATGTGTATGTAATAACAGAAATTTACCATGTACAGTACAAACAATAAAGATAAATATAATTGGGGATTTTTAAATGTGTTGCTATATAGGGAAATGTGTTATAAGAGGATTCTCTATAGAGGAATTCCACTATACCAATCTCATGATTTTTTTCTGCAATGACTTCTGGGAAGAAATCATGCCTGAACTTCTGGTAGGGAATCAACCCTTTTTACCTAACAGTTTGTCTCAAAAATGCATGATGGTCACAGCAAAGACCTCTCTAAAGTAAAAGACTTCCCAGATCCTAGCATTGCTCCCTACAGTTACATTTAACCAGTCATTTTGGACTTGCTCCCTACTAATACATTTAACCAGTCATCTTGGACTTGCTCCCTACTGTTACATTTAACCAGTCATTTTGGACTTGCTCCCTACTATTACATTTAACCAGTCATCTTGGACTTGCTCCCTACTGTTACATTTAACTAATGATCTTGGACTTGCTCCCTACTATTACATTTAACCAGTCATCTTGGACTTGCGCCCTACTATTAAATTTAACCAGTCATCTTGGACTTGCTCCCTACAGTTACATTTAACCAATGATCTTGGACTTGCTCCCTCCAGTTACATTTAACCAATGATCTTGGACTTGCGCCCTACTATTAAATTTAACCAGTCATCTTGGACTTGCTTCCTACAGTTACATTTAACCAATGATCTTGGACTTGCTTCCTACAGTTACATTTAACCCATCATCTTAGACTTGCTCCCTACAGTTATATTTAACCAGTCATCTGGGACTTTGCAAAATCTATTTTAAAAAGCTATTTTCTTTCTGCAGGTGAATTATGGTTGATAGTATTCACACCTGCCGTTCTTCTTTCTTTCTAGCACCAGGAATTGCAAGCGATTAGCTCTTACTTCCTATGTGCAGTGGGGTGGTTTTTATGAGCGTTCTTTCATACCCAGGAGACTTCGGCTTAATGCAAATGCCTAATGAAGGAGCGTTCTACTTGGATGGAGTGTTGTTGATCCAGGGCCAGATGTGTCACCTTGGTTGAATTGAGTCCATGTTTGTTCAAGGTTATCTTGATTTTTTCTATCCACCGTTTTCATTGTCTGCCTGTGGTTTTATGTCCGGATACTCTTTTGTTATATGCTCTTATTGGTATTTAGGTTCATTCTCATAAGGTGATCAAACCAATTTACTTGCTGTCTTTTGATATGTTCAATACATGATATTATACCTACTCCTTTCCTAATTGCTTTATTTCTTAATTTATCTAAATTAGCAACCATTACAGCTTTTCTCATACATTTCATTTCACATGTAATGATTTTCTTTGCTGCGAGACTATTAAAGACCATGTTTGGCATTGGTAGCATGGTGTTTAAAAAACTGTCTCACTGAACAAAAAAGCATCACAAAATGAATGTGTCTTAAGAATTCTTATTGTGAAATTTGTGTTAATTACGGGGAGATGTGGCCACATTTGTAACTAAACACACACTATACAGTAGTTAACAAAACGAAATTTTGATAAGACGCATAAATTGTTACATCCAACTATCTTCACTCTACGCACCAAGAGGACCCCAGTATGAACCTAGTAGGGGTGCCCCTCAGTGTGTTGCATGCAGCTCAATTTATCTTCAGCTGAAATTGTGATTTTTTAATCTCCAAGTTACAAAAGCTGTATGAAATACTAATGGTTACTGTTATAGCCTAACTATCAATGTAAAAAATAAATAAATAGCAATAAACAAAAGAACAAAGACCTTTTTTCTACTTTACGGTCCAACTGGGACCTTTTTCAGGAAACACATAAACAAGAAAAACTTAAACTTTTGTTACTGCATGTTTTCCTGTGGAGGAGTGCAGAGAGACTTTCTATGGGCTGTGGAAATAAAGACTGCTTTGCCATAGCAGACGCCTCAACATATATAGGAAGGATTTTAATTGTACCTCCAAAAGATAAAATCCTGTCCCAACCGTGGATTGAACCCAGAACATCAAGGGTCTGAGAACGGAGTTCTAATAACATGGCCGTGCTCTCCACTAGCTCCACACATAAACAAGAAACACAAAATTATCAAAATATACATTTGATTATTTGGAGATGTCTTTCTTACTCACAATATTAAAAAGTTGGACTATGGACACGTGATGTGGCCACATCTCCCCATAAAGCACCATAATTTTTTTTCATACACAGTGTTTTCAGAATTTTGTTCACATTGTGCTAGAAAGGAGATCAAAATCAACGCTGAATGAAATATGATCTTGGTTAAAAGCAAAGGTACAGAAGCACAAACCAACAACATGATAAATTGGTATAAATTTGAAGACTTGAATATTTTCGAATACCTCAGATCCTGCATAGGGCTATGCAGCGATGGAAAACGCAAAACACACTTAGAGATAGTTCCATAAGGCTGGAGATGGATGTAGCGGATATGTCAAGGTTAACTTTAATGTGGAAAAGCAAAGTCAGTGTTAGTGTGAAAAACTAACTTTGAAACTCACTTATGTTGTCTATTGTGTTGTGTTGGTGTGAAAGCTGAACACTCACTGCAGTCATGGAGAGAGGTTACAAACCTTCGAATACAAATGTTACAGACGAATTCTATGCATCTCCTATAGAGAGCATGAGACAAATGTGTCAATCAATTTCCATGCCGAATGGAATAGGCGATCATTATTCTCCACGACTCTCTGCCTCTCATGTTGTCAATAAGCTTGGTTGGTGAGCTTTTAACAAGCTACAATACTAGTCCATCTAGCGACAAATGTGTACGTTAGAAATTAAATAGATTCATACAGGTCTGTAAGAATCATTACTACCAATAGTAAAGCGACAAATATACCTACTTGCATGGTTTATAGGTCTGTTGTTAAGGGAGGTGGGTGTTCAACTCCCCCCTCCCACCCTTAGGAAATCATAACATGTTTTTTACTGCTAGGAATTTAGCCAAAAGGTGGGTGAAACCCCTACATTAACGATTTTTTCACAAAAAGGTCATCTTTCTCATTAAAAAAAGTCATCACCTTTCTCATCAAAAAATCATCACCTTTCTCATCAAAAAGGTCATCAGCTTTCGCATCAAAAAAGTTATCGGTTTTCGCATCAAAAAGTCATCCACTTTCGCATCAAAAAAGTCATCACCTCTCTCATCAAAAAAGTCATCAGCTTTCACATAAATAAGTCATCAGCTTTCACATAAAAAAGTCATCAGCTTTCACATAAAAAAGTCATTAAAAAAATTTTTGCATCAAAAAAATTCATCAGCTTTTGCATCAAAAAGAGGGAAGTACATACAAAAATGGACGAATGCTTTTTTCACATTATTTTATAGGTAAAACCCCTTTCTCAATGAAAACTTGTCTACGGCCCTGATGGTTTTTTGGACGTGTGATGATATGATTATTCATCATAAACTATACTACAGGGAACAGTGGAGGTAAGAAGAAACAGACGAAGACTAAGAAAATCATGGACAGGCAGCATCTAGGGCTGGATAGGTCAAGGTATTTTCACACTCATCTGCGTTGCTGAAGATAGAATTTGCGTGTTATTTCATCCAATGTGGTACTCCTGTGAACCTGGCAGCTTAGGTCCCTATAGCAATGTTACCCAAACTTTTCTTTAAACTTTTCCCCACCTGATCTTTCAAAAACTCTGATGCCCTCCCCCCCCCCGTGTAAACATAAAGGGGTCCTACATTTTTTATAGGTCTATTCAAAAATTGACTCATTCCATAAATGAAACCTAATTAGGCCTATAACTTGTTCAGGACACTAGACTTATGTTTTAGGAAGAAAGCACTAGAGAATTATTAGAACAAAAAAAACCCAGTCAAGTAGGCTAAATTTTCAAAACATATGACAACTAAATCTAAGTACACATTTTTTTTTCGAAGTGTCCCCCTAAATAATGAAATTCCCCCCCCCCCTTTTCCACCTGTGGGCGTTAGCCACAACATCGGGTTATAAGCTTATAGTATGGTGTGATAGGGAAAGGAACATGAGGAAAATGGGGACTGTTGCTGACCTTTCGTGCGAAGACGGAACCTCATCTTAAATGAATAGCCTATTGTAATGTTAAACTTCTGTCATGTTTACGGGGAAATGTCACTTTAAAAAAAAAAAAAAAGGACGTGACAACCCTGATTAAGAATCTCGAATAAAATAGGTCAGACTTAGGCCTGTTCATTCGTCTCATTTTATCCTCACGGTAAACCCCCACCCCCACCCCTCTCCCAACACAAAACACCAAAAACCAACAACCGAGAAATACAGGAAAACTAAATAACGATGTACACAGGAGACACATTCACGTGACATTTACAGTGCATGAATAAATGTCTCCTTAGTTGATGATTGGTCGGTAAGGGATTAAAACATTTTCGTTAAGATATGTTGATATCATGGACTGCCAGAAAAACTAACGGGGAAGTGTTGAAAGAGTCAAATGCGAAACGGACTTTAATCAATAATATAAGAAAAAGACAATCTTCATATTTTTGGCCACTTCATGAGACAAGGAGGTTTGGAGAACATATTCACAACAGACAAGAGAGACAGAGGCAAGAGAGGCTGCAACAGAGACAGAGGGCGGCAACGTGAGAAAACAGACAGTTTGACAACCTGGAATGGCAGGGAAAAAATAGCGAACTCGATACATAATACTGGAGACAGAGAGCTGTGGAGAGCCATGATCGCCTACCCCAGCCGGCATGACACCTGGTGATGTCTTAGCGGAAATAGGCTTCAATTTTTAGCAAGTGTACTTGCGTTACAGCAAACACACACATCGTTAGGCTGCTTGTTGTTTCGTGAAGGCTCCACTGGCTTCGTGAACTGTTCTTCCACGTGATATGGTGATAAAAGTCCATTCGAACCACTGATTGTGGATTATTTTGATCGTCTGTGTCTCACAACATCCGTGTCATGAAAATGTTCGGAGATGAACTCCGTGAACACAGCATTCATTAACATTCATATGTTTATTAATGAACTGTCTAGTGATTGCAAAGATAGTCTTGAAAAGATAATCCATTCTTCACCAAGATCAATGCCTTCTGGTGTACACATCTGTTCAAGATCGATGCCTTCTGGTGTAAATATCTTTTTCAACTTCTTGTTTCATCTTCTGTATCCATTCTCAAGCTCCTGCGGATCAGCAAGATATAGTCCAGATAAAAGTTGTGCCATAATTAACAGCTTAGCTGACAAATCGAACTTCAGCATAGTATCTAGGTCAATTTAACACTGTGGGGTGAGACCAGTGTTATAAATACGTTAGAAAGTAGGGGGAGGGGGGAAGAGTATTTCCCTTTAAAAAAGTCATTCGTGTGTTTTCGTGTATCAGATCTTCTTCATGTGAATTGTGATGTTCACTTTGTGAAAATCTCAACGTGGGGGGGGGGGGGGGGAGAGAACGGGGGACTTTTTACCCGCATTTTGGCCAAATTTCTAATGCTAAAAGGCATAGACCTATTCTGATTTGCTAAAGGACGGGAAGTTGAATATCTCAACCCTACAACCTCCTTATCTACGGGCCTTTATGGGACAACAAACTCCACCTTAAATTCCTCTTAGTTGCTGCTTACGATATGCTTGACCGGTAACAGTTCCCATGCTCCCCTTTCAGACTCGCCAACCAAGGACGATTTCTATTGGAAATTAAGTTTATCACTACGTTCAGATTTTTGTTTACTAGAAACAGATTCTCGAAGAGATTCTTTCTTTTTAATTATATCAAAGAACATATGTCAGCTGTGTTGGAAATTTAATTTATTTATTGGATGATTTCCATGACAGAGGACACATGGCAATCACATAATACTGTGAATTAATTAATACGTCTACAGAAAATACCTTATGACCATTGATCTATGTATAAATAAATCAAAGTCTTCACGTTCGACCGCATTTAGGGTTACCAAGCGTGTTTATTCGCTTGAACGAAGCGAGACCAAGTGTGTTGATTTTAACACGTAACATTGTTGTTGTATTTGTAAACTGTTATAGAAACTGGGACATAGGCAAAACAGGGCGAGATATAAGTTAGTGTTATAAAACCAAGACAATCTTGGTGAGACCTGGACACATCTTTGCACTCAAAACATACAATTACAATACATATGTGCCATTAACATAAACAAATGTATATTTCCGCAATTTTAGTAAGCAATGTATCAAGTCAAAATATTTTGAGTTTACATTATTTTAAAACTCAGCTGATGTATGTGGATGTCGTTATATTGTGAAATTGCGTTATTGTTAAAAGTAAATTTTCTCTAAAAAATGAAGCGTTTTAAAACTCACAAATTGCAATCTCATTATTTTCCCTCGTGAATACTAAATTTATTTTCTTTTGTTAACGAAATTATAATTAGATAATTAAGATCTTTTAAATTACGAATTAAGAATTATGGCCATAAAAACTGTAAGACTACATTACTACTTTTTATCAAAATACTTTATTTATTCTTTCCAATAAATAGCAGTATCCAAATGTTAAATCAAAAATACAAATAATACTAAAATTTAAGTAATTACAAAATTATTTCATGACAAAAAAGTCGAGTGAAGCACTTTCTCCGCAGCTCTCCTACACCCCCGTAATCCTCTCTCGAGGCGGTATGACATAGAAGGCGCCGCAATCGAAAGCCACTCGGACGCTGAGTACAGCTCACCACTCAGCAGAGCACGTTTATGCTGTTAACATTCCGTACGACCGAAAACTTCACCCCGGTGACTTCATCCTGTCTTAACATGTCATATGGGGAGGAACCAGCCTAGATCCCAAGCGGTACTGTGACGAGCGAGCTGACTCGACACTGGCTGAACCTTGACCCCGCGGTGGAGTCTAAGACATGTGAACGGACTACTGACACTAGTTCCCATACAAAGTCAAGAGCCAACTTTTGCATGTAAAGTTCCGCGGGGAACTTGAACCTTATACGGACATTATCCCTTAACATCCAAAAGTTTATGTGCCACACTTTTGTTCACCATGTCAACAGTTAGGGAAGAATGTCGTGCATATTGCTTTCAAAAAAAACGTTTTTATAAATAGTAGAACGGGGAAGAGTTACATAAAATCACTCAAGATAAATGAGAGTTGTTTATTTAAATTATATTACCACATGATCAGATCAAAATATTTGTGTTCTTATAATTTATTAATATATTTGCACATATTAATACATTTCACATGTATTACATCCCCTTAACTGATAGTATCTGCGGGGTTATGACCCTTAATGAATAATGGAAATGTCCACTCTCTATAACCCTGCTATCCTAGACAGAGCCTCAAAATATATTTCACAAAATTATTTTTCCATACAGAGCCTCAGTTTTTATCCCATTGTTCCATTGCAATCGCATTTTTATCTTCTTAAAACTTCAAGTACAAAAAGATCCATGTTTTTATGTTGTGAGTTTAATTCAAGTACAATTAGTTTTCGCAAAAACAAAACACATGACATTTGTTTGGACAATCATTCAATCATGACTATTACATTTTTGTTTGTAAATGTTTTGTGAGGTGTCTTTTGCTAGGTCATATCGACTTACTGTACCGTGTCTGTCGTCAAATACAGTCACGTCAAGTCATTCTTCTAAATGACTTTACTTGACGTTGATTTGTCATTGGCTGTCGACACAATGTATACACAAGTGACCAATGAAAATCACTGTAATGGTTAAATAATGTGACTTCAGATGGATTATTTTCAAATAGTCCACACAACTAATTGAGAGACACGATTATACAGTATAGCAAACAATGTGTAATGGGGAATTTTTGATATCACGCTGGTATATTCCGGTCATTTCTATTTGTACTGTGTCGTTCAGCAGACATGGGTCACATGCGATCTGTTGCATTCTTTATCTTTATAATAACTAATGAAACCAGTATTCTGGTTTTCACACTTTTCTTTTATTAATATATGATATGCAAGTTGATTGGGAAAATTATCAGTATATTGCCCTGAATGATTGATGCACAAAATAACCATCTTTTAATACGTAACTCGTTCCGTCAAAAACACTAGACAACACACATTGTTTTTAAAAAGTCACACACCATTAGTTGTTTTTTTTAAAGCCTCGAGAGGGGAACAAAGAATAGCAATACTGTTTGCCTTACATGTACATTTTAAGAAGCGACTAAGGAGGTTATATGGTGGAGTTGGCTATCCCATCCTATATAAGGTCAAAATGATCCAGTGCCATTCTAAAGTCGGATGTGTTAGGTCAAAAGCGAAGATCTCGCATCAATGTTGTGAACCATGACAAAACGCATTATGAACTACATCCTGCTAATCTGCAGGAGTTTGAGAAAAAACGCAGAAACTCAATTATCAAGAGTGAGAACTAAGATGGAAAGCATCTATGTCTTGTTGACCAGATCTCAATGTCCTTTTTATCTCCTGTTACCAGGGTTGATCACATCGTCCGTAATATCACTCCCTTAATACCCACTTGTGCTTCACTTCTTTATCTCTCACTTTCATCATACCTTGCCTCCCATTTCGTCATATGTGTGTTTCTATTCATTGCTAGTCAGCTATCATTTGTCCTGATGATGGTTTCTTATTCAAAACGTCGTATGTCTTTGCGTCTATTCGCTAGTATATCGTGTGTATACATATTGACAACATTTGTATCTAAATACGATTTTCCTTATATTGCACTGTGTTGCCCCAGCTCTCGTATTTCCAGCCGATGTGTTGTTCCAAGCACTAGAGATTAATTCCTATAGACCAGAAAAAAGCTTGTCATATTTTCTCAAGGATTATTATTAGCGTATATCTTATGCGTCGCATAATTCTTTTCTCCTTCTTCCTCGTTTTCCTACAGGTCAGATGCTGATATGGATTCCATCAAAGAACTGTTCTGTAGTTAGCAGCTCCAGTGCAGTAGTTAGACAGTATAGTAGTTAGACAGTGCAGTAGCGCTTTCCGCCAGAGCTGTTTCAGATAGCCATCGTTTCCTCTTTGTGCTGTGATATAGTGGGCAGTTTTGTAAAAGAATAGAAGTATTCAAAAACATATTTTTGTGTCGCAGATCTGGAAGAATCTGCGCCATAGTTTCATTTTTTGGTGCAATTATCCCCCTCCCTTCAAATATATAGCCCCAAACGTGGACCTAATTACATTTTGAGAACCACTGATCTTTATCTGCTTCTTCTTTTTATGCGTTCGTCCTCTAGCTCCTGTATGTTATCAGGATGTAATCCGGAGAATGGAATGTGGTATGTCATAATTTACATCATGGTTGCGATATCTGCGCCTTTCGATCTAACACACCTAACTTCAGCATGACTTCTGGATAACATGATCCTCTATTGAATAGGTGAGCCAACTCAACCACCCAAAACCTTCTTAGTCACATTTTACGATGTGCATGATAGGCAACAATAACAGTACCACTAACTTTGCTTGATTTTCCACACCACATTGGCAACACTGATCTAAATCACATTGCACAGTCCACACCACACATTGTTTGTGTTTTGGTTTTTCTTACTAGTCCTAATGTTGACATCTCAAGAGCAATCTTACTTTCGTGAACTGTGCTCACGAGATAGAAATAGGGCTCTGTTTACTGGAAGAAAACTTGACTATTGTGTCTTAGATAGTCACACTGACTAAACATAATGATTCATTAATAAAATATAATTTAGTCACAGTAAACAGAGAACTTCCCACTTTATAGAAGGTGGTTTTCAATTTATAGAAGGTGGTTTTACGTTTGCAATGAAGGGGAGATAATATGCACAGTTGTCAACAGATTTGTTTTAATTAATTATTGTGTCAAAACAAAGTTGAAAAATCTACTCCTGTTGTACTTTCACTTTAAACTTGAATTTACCAATTAGTGTGTTCTTTTTTAATTTTATGCTTCTGTCTAAAATATTTTTAACAAATTATTGTTTCCTATACACAAAAACGAGAAATTTGGATGAGATCCCCTTGTTCTATCAATTTAAAAAAATCATATGGTTACTGTTTCATTGTTACTCTTACTCTTGCTGTAATTACTGTTACTCATTGGAGCACCTGCCATCTGATGTTAAATGCTGCCAAGATACTTGACTTTATCCCCATGATTTAATGCTGAATCATAGACAGTAATGCTGTATTTTGGCGGTGTATATTTCTTGAAAAAGCCATTACTTCTGGTTTCTTCTGGTTTAGACTGAGAGCTTTGTTTTCACTTTTTTTTACTACCATGTCCAACAAGCTTTAAATTTCTTGTTCTCTCCCTGTAATCAGAACTGTATCGTCAGCATATCTTAGATTATTCAGATTTTGTAACCTCCAACTGCTATTCCTAGCATGCTTTCTAAGTCTCACATAATATCCTAAGTATACAGAAAGAAAAGATCTGGTGCCCATCTCTATCTTTTGATGTTCTCCTACATTACCGTAAACCCTCGACACAGCTGTTAGTTTCCAATACATGTTTCTTACTATCTTTAGATCTTTTCCATCAACATAGCTGTCATCTTATTTTTACATAGTCATATGTAGTATAATTTATATGCGTATTCTTATACAACTTCTGATTTATGAAACAACAGAGAATGAACAACGTAAAAACAATTTATCGCTGACGATAAAAACATCATGTATGATGATGAAGAAAAACTGCAAATTCACTATCACTAATATGCAATAAATACAACAAGCGGATCAATAGACAAAAGGCAGAAACTATGCAAATAACGAGATCAACAGAGCATTTAAACATTCAAATAGAGAACACAAAAATAATACAAGTCAAAGAGTTCAAGTACCTACGAAATATCTTCACAGAAGACGGACGAGTCAATTGAGAGATAGAAACAAGATGTCAAAATGAAAATATTGTGATATACCAGATGTCACTTTTGCTAAAGCACCCAAAAAACAACATGGAAGTAAAGAAACACATAAGTAAGAGCATCTTTGTGCCAACACTATGCTACCAATGTCAGACTTGGCAACTAACACCTACACATAAGAGAAAGATCTAAGTAAGGCTATTTGTGTCACCAGATTCGACAAGGTGCGCAATTAGAACATCAGACGGATACTAAGTATAACATAGTGCATCAAGTATATAGAGAAACAACCGATAAAATTGTTTGGACGTCTTATGAGGATGAACGGTCCCATAATAGCTTATAACAAGATTTAAATAATGATACAAAGCCAAGGGCAGACCTAGGAAAAGATAGATAGACAACATCAAAACCATCCTGAATAAACATGACTGCACCATAGCAACACTACTGACTCTGGAACACAGACTACATCTTCTGTACAAACCTCTACTCCCAGCGGCAAGTGTGGACGTTATGACAATAGACAATTCTCATAAATACGTCCGTATTAGTAATAATTACTGAAATTTAAACCCCCTCGCTCCATTGTCCAAACTATTTTATCCGTTGTTTCTATATATATACTCTATGCATGCTGTTATATCTATTATCTTTCTGATGTTCTCATTGCGCATTTTCGTTGAGTCTGGTGATTCCGATGGCCTTCTTCGGGCATTTCATTTTGCAAGTTTTGATCTTAAATAAATCAAAAATCATGTACACCATTCAAAATAACTGCAGAATGTTCACAGTGCTAAATAATTACATACTTAACCCATACTTGACCAATGTATTGTTCACTTTCTCCACCTTGGATTCACTGGACATTTATGAATCATATTTATGGATTTAGAAGTTATTCATCTGACATTGGACTATTCAACAATCTCAAAAACATTAATCTATGTTTTTAACCATGTGCTCGCTTTTTTTTTTGCGGCGTTCTTTGCCAGAGAAACTTCTACCATTTATTCATTTTAACACAGGTGGGAGAGTTGTAAAGAATATAATTTTAACACAGGTGGGAGAGTTGTAAGGAAAATAATTTTAACAGTGTGTTGTCTAGTATTATTATGTATAAGGGTTAGTCATGGTCGCTGTAATTTATTGAGTAATGGTTGATAAGTTTGAGTTTTCTGTAAGGTGATACACATGACAAATTATCACTTTCATTTATTCCAAAGACAGTGAGTGAGAAAATGATGCGTGGATGTTAGAGGGTGAGGTCTATGGCACCATCTTTGTCCTTAGGTGGTATGCTAGTCATGTTAAGCACCTGCGATTCAAAATACACAGATTGAGTAAACTGTAGCTTATATGGACACCATATATATTGTTAGTTTCTTTGCCATTCCTGCAATACGAAAGTTATGAATATATTTGTGAATATATATTCACAGTATATTCAAAGTTTTCCGAAATAATCACCCTTCTTCAGTTTTTCTTTTTAAAATATTAAGAAAGTATCTTATGGCGAGATGTGCGCTTTTCAGCCACAAAAAAGGGTTACTGTTTTAGATAATCCTGTGACCATGATTCCAATATTAACATTGTGATGACAAAAACGTATTGGATATATAACTCGGCGGTTATGGTTCTTCACCACTCTTTAAATACATACTTTCGAATTCGTGGTGGCTGGATTACCAGAACTCTATTATTATTTTATGGTTAAAAAATTATTATATAGCCAAATAGGCGCCCGTGTGTTGCCAGAGGACAGAAAGAAAGGGGGGGGGGGGTAAAGAATTGCGACATTATTACCCGCCAATTATGTTGTAAGAGGCGACTAAGCAGGTCTTGGGGTCACGTTGGTTGTTTCATCCCCAAAAAGGTCAAAGTAGTAGGATGTGTCAGACCGAAAAGCGCAGACATCGCAGTTAAGATATAAGCAATGACACAATGCACTTCGTTCTCCGAACTACATAATGCTAATATTCAGGAGTCTGAGGACGAACGCAGAAGAAGAGGAGAGAAATTGGACCATGTCCGCGATTGAAAGAAGCGCACCTCACCATAAGGTTACCTTAAATAAAATTAATTATAATAATACCATAGTTTGTAGTACAAACAAGGGTTAGGTAATAACGAAACATGATGTATTAAATGATGACAAAATGGATGACAAAACAGAGATGTATTACATAAACATATTGTGGTCAAAATTATTCCTTGATGAGACACACAAATTTAAGTTTACACAAGGGACTGCTTGACCATCATGTAATAATGAATACATATATGTTTGTGTGTACGTGCATGCGTGTGTGTGTTCGTCCATCACAAGTGAAAATGACCATTTTTTACATCCATTTTTGAAAATTAAGTTAGAATTATAACCATGTCTAATAGTCCGTAGAAGTCTAATGAGCCTTATTCGAGCTGTAAATGTTCGTGGGCAGTTCGGACATGGAATGACCACTGTAGATGGATTTTGATCTATCCGTGACTTTCTAGCTACTCTCCGCTGTTGGACTGCAACATTTCCTTTTCTTTTCACAAGATGATGAGCTCTTTTTTACTGTAGAGCGCCATATATATATATATATATATATATATATATATATATATATATATATATATATATATATATATACACAGTGCTTTTTTCTAGGAAAAAGGTGGGTATACGGCGTTTACAGAAGTGGATGGTTAATAATTTAACATGAATGGTCACCACCTCTCCTCCACCCTCCCCCATTTGGCCGTCATACTTGGCACATAGGGAGTTTTGAAAAAATTAACAACCAAGCTTATGTATTAAACATTTTGAGCAATCAAATAGTTTTCTTATAGTTCTGACAGTTTCTTATATATAGACAGTGTGGTTTGTTGTGTATTATCCGTAGCGTTAATTATGAGGTACGTTATCTAAAGAGGGATGGTTTAATCATTTTGTGTGGTGACAGTGTCAGAAGGAGGAGCAGATAATATTAACACTCTGATCTGCCATGCATGTCATAAGAGACTACTAATAGGTTTGAGGTTAGTGTTGAGTATGAGAACGAGCAACAAATAGAACCACTCAAACCTTCCCATATATATATATATATATGGCCCAAACAACCTCCACCCATACAGACACACATACATACATGCATACATACATTCATACATACATACATACATACATACATACATACATACATACATACATACATACATACATACATACATACATACATACATACATACATACATACATACATACATACATACATACATACATACATACATACATACATACATACATACATACATACATACATACATACATACATACATACATACATACATACATACATACATACATACATACATACATACATACATACATACCCACACACACACACACACACACACACACACACACACACACACACACACACACATAAATGCACTCATATAATGCTTACTCTAACCAGGTTTATAATAAACACCATAATTTATCCATGCCTTTATAAAGTTCAATATTTCTATTTCGTTCCTTGCTATTTTAATCTGTTGCTGCCTGGTGCCCAAAAAGCCGTTGTTGTTTTAGTGAAGCCTCCATGCTGTCATGAAAGGAAACAGGACATATTCGTTGGTCATCTTTTCTATCTCTATTGTAAATAGGAATTCCTTGGAAAATTAGAGACTTGGCAACTTGTACAGCTTTCTGGCAGTTCTGTCCGGGTTATGATCGCCTATCTACAAACAACTGTATAGTGTGCTTAATTGCTTTATTGGCACCATTTGAATTTATGTTTCGTTCTTGCGATATCAGGCTCAGTTCAGAAAGCTCTTGAAGTACATCACACATCGATCCTAAGTCTAAAATAAAATTCACACAGTAGTAATCTTCTTCATCAATCCCTTATATGTGCACTTATCTTTTTTTTTTTAAATCTCTGGAATTATCATCTTAGTAAAGATAACTAAGATAAAACTCGTCTGTAATTGTGGCCTGGAAGGTATCGTGTTATCTTGAAAGAAATAAGTGTTTACCAACATTGTTAGGAGGGTATCGCACAGGAAAGAAGCCATGGCAGAATGCAGCCATATTTGCGCAGGATGTTTTTGAGGGGTTCGATTCGCGCATGGAGACATGTGCGGTCGCAATAGACCTTGAGGATGCATACAACAGGGTGTCCTTGGATATCTTGATAGACCAGCTGTTAAATCTTGCAGTAAATCCTTTTGTCGTGCGGTGGGTTGGCGCCACCCTGATGCACAGGATAGTAGTTCTTAAGTGTGGTAACTGGATTGAAGACCTTCATCATCATCAAGTACCGTCTCCGCAACGAAGGTTGACTGTAACGTATCTCCAACATCTCCTGTCTCTTGTCTTGGTGGTGCACTCTGCTAGACTGTAACCTGTCCATCGTGTAATGTTACTCTCCCACTTGTATCTCTACCTACCTCTTGCTCGCCTCCCTTTGACTTTACCCTCAAGTAAGGTCTTCAATAGGGTGTCATGTCTTTTAATGTGTCCAAAGTATTTTATTTGCCTGTACTTTATTTCTCTTAGTAGTTCTTTCTTCATATTAAGTGTCTTTAGCACCTCTTTATTTGTTTTCTTCTCTTTCCATGATGTTCTCCCTATTCTTCTATATACCCACATCTCAAAGGCATCAATTTTGTCTTCTAATTGTTTATTTAGTGTCCATGTTTCTGAGCCATACATTAATATGGAATAGATGTAGCATTTTATAATTCTCATTTTTAACTTGTTTGTAATTTGTTTAGATATTAATAATTTCCTCATGCCATTGAAGGTACTTTTAGCCATTCCTATTCTCCTTTTAACTTCTGTTTCACATCTGCCATCATTTGTGACTATGTGTTCAAGATATTGATACTGTTTTACTTGTTGTAGTTTCTCTCCCTGTATGTTTATGTTTATCTCCTGTTCTTCTGTGTCTTTGCTGATTATCATGGTTTTTGTTTTTTGAATGTTTATATCCAGTCCATATTCATTACTTGATTTATTGACTTGATCTATTAGTCTTTGTAGTTCATGTTCACTTTCTGCTAAAAGAACAGTGTCATCTGCATATCTAATGTTGTTTATTATTTTCCCATTAATCTTGAGTCCTGGTATTTCTTCTATATTTTTAAAGATATTCTCTGTGTAGATATTAAATAGGCTTGGTGATAAAATGCATCCTTGTCTTACCCCTCTTCTTATTTCTATGTTTGGAGAGTAGCTGTTTTCACACCTTATTGATGCAGTTTATTCCCAATATATATTTCTAATCAGCCTGATGTCTTTTCCATCTATGCCTATTTCTTGAAGACATTTGATTAATTTTTCATGTTGGACTCTGTCAAAGGCCTTGCTGTAGTCTATGAAGCAAATATAGATACTTTTTTGGACTTCTATATATTTATCTATCACTAGCCGGATACTCAGTATAGCTTCTCTGGTTCCTTTGTTTTTCCTAAAACCGAATTGTTCTTCACCGACCTCCATGTCTATCTTGTTCTTAATTCTTTCATGTATTATCTTGAGAAGTATTTTAGTTAGATGGCTCATTAGACTTATTGTTCTATATTCTGTACAGTCCACAGCCCTGGGCTTCTTAGGTAGTGGTATGAATATTGATGATGAAGACCTTACTTGAGGGTAAAGTCAAAGGGAAGCGAGCAAGCGGTATACAGAGATACAAGTGGGAGAGTAACATCACACAATGGACAGGTTATAGTCTAGCAGAGTGCACCAGTAAGATAAGAGACAGTGGATGTTGGAGATCCGTTGCAGCCAACCTTCGTTGCGGAGACGGCATTTGATGATTATGATGACCTTTGTGGGCAGCCTTGGCAATGAGATTACTTCCGGGTAAATTATAGTTTCTGTTTCAGGGAAAACATTACTCGCGCTGACATAATGTTATGGTCTGTAAATTTTGTATTTTTGTAACGTGTAAGGGAGCCTATTTTCCTCGTACCCTGTTAGTGTCTTTTAAAAAATGAACAAAGTAAAATGTTTGCTTACACTGCAGTATTTTTGCGTATTTTTGTCAGATGTCAATATATAAATTATAAATAATTAATTATTTAATATTTATTTAATTTACTCTGACTGATATTTACTCTGGCTCAACTGACGTTGAATTGTGAAATAGAAAATTGCCACTCAACTAAAAAAAATAATTAAATTTAAGCCTATTATTCGTTTTATTCTGCAATCAGTTTCCTATGTAGTCTATACAGGAAGGTGGGCCGCTTCTATGAATTCTGTCTCAGCAGGAGGTCCTCACGGTTGCCCCACAGTGGCCACAGATACCTTTGGACTTTAGTGGCTTTAGTGAAGTTTAGTCAGATCTGTCTCTTGGCCATAATTTAGAATCAGAGATTGAGTGGTCATGTCTGCAGAATCTGTTCTGGAGTCTAGGGGCCCTTTTGACATAGGCATTGGTCAGTTGTAACAGTAACAGCCTTCATTATGTGATGTGCTTGTAGTTTACAGTGTCCTGTGCGGAGTCCAAAAATTGTAGTTTACTGTGATCTGCTTAGCTTTTATACATTATAATATAATAGGTCATGTGGAAAGTTGCTGCCTGTTCTCTGACTCCATGTTTGTATTTTCTTTTAATGAGAGTTTTTGCTTCAGTCAGTGCTATTCTGTGCTGGAATTGTTCCTTTTTTTTTGCACCTGCTTCTGCCAGCTGCCTCATTTCCTACAATTCCACAATATGCAGGGATCCACTGCATCACAACTTTATTGTTAGCAGACATTCAATTTAAAAGTTCTACAGTTGTTTTTGTTAGATCTTTAGGTTCATTTTGGATGGTACTACATGCAGTCACACAAGAAGATAGTTAGCTCCTGTGAGTCTCTGTTCCTCTAGAGCCATTGATGTTTCTAAGATTCCTTGTAGCTCTGCCCTGTACTTTGTTACGACTAGTCAATAAATTTTCAAAAGTTTTTGTACCAGATTTTAAATACATCATTTCTTATTGATTTTAGCAATTTTTAGCATGCTTATTTCAAATATCATAATGAAATTCCCAATTGGCTCTGTTTTTTTTAAAATGTGAATTTAAATTTTAGCAATGCAAATTTCATGTGTAGGTCTACTTGTTTAATCTCTCTGGTGAACAGTTATTCTTTACACTTTAACATAAAACTTGTTATTACAAATTCAATTAAGTGATTTTTCACTATAAAATGTTAGATGAAATAAAACATACTATTTAAAGTTCACATGTTGTTCGTCCATCACAAGTGATGATGACCATTTGTTACATCCACTTTTGAAAATTCAATTTTAGTTATGTCCTTGATTATGAGTTCGTAGATGGCTAATGAGCCCTATTCGAGCTGTAAATGCCCTTGGACAGTTCGGACATGGAATGACGACTGTAGACGGATCTTGGTCTATCCATGGTCATCATGATGACCATGGTCATCACTGAGAGCTCCACAGTTTGACTTTAAAAAATCCATGTGTGAGTCCAGAAAATGAATTTTTAAAGATATGTTGCAGCCTAGACTCTTATACTTCAGAAGGAGATTTTCTACAATGCCTTTGTAATTATCAGATCTGTTGTTTCCAAGAAAATTGGCCACCACTGATTTAAATGCTAGCCATGCTTCTTTTTCATTTCCATGCAACAAGCAAAGAAACTCATCATCAATTCTTCACACTTTCTTATCCATGTAGCTATTTCAGTGCAAGAATGGTGAAAAAGAGAGCTCTTATTTTCGTAATAACTATCTGGATATTAACCTCATTGTGTTCTGGACAACAAGAGGATGATTATGTGGATCCAACAGACTTAATTCATTTTGACCCAGTCAACGTTCGCATGAAAACAGAAAGAACTGACAATACAATCATTAAAGTTGTAAGTAAATTAGAGTTGTGTATGTCAAAATTGTTACAAATTGTATCCCTAGACTGTGTGTTGATAATTTTAAACCATTCAAGAATTGGATGTAATATCAAGATTGTTTAAAGAAGAATAGAAATGGCTAAAAAATACTTTCAATGGCATGAGGAATATATTAACATAAAAACAAATCACAAACTAAAAATGACAATTATAAAATGCCACATTTATTCTACATTAATGTGTGGCTTAGAAGCATGGATAATAAACAAACATCTAGCAGACAGAATTGATGCCTTTGAGAAGTGGATATATAAACGAATAGGGAGAACTTCATGAAAAGAAGAACAAAAAACAAAGAAATTCTGACAACACTGGGTATGGAAAAAAACCACTATTGTCTATCCCAGGTGGATGATGGTCAGAATATTCACTTTTCCTGTTAAGCTTTAGCTGTCTATCCAAGGCCAGGTTTTTCACCTTTGCTGTGTTTAATTCATATTTGTTCAGGGTTGTCTTGATATTATCTACCCATCTTCTTCTAGGTCTTCCTCTGGCCTTGTATCCAGATTTTCTCATGTTATATGTTTTGTCGGCAGTTGGTTATGGTTCATTCTCATACAGTGTCCAAACCATTTTATCTGTTTTATTCTTTCTTGATGTATTCTGGTGCATGGTCGATTCTTCTCCTAATTTCATCATTTCTTATTTTATCTAGTTTGGTTACTCTTGTGGCTTTTCTCAGGCATTTCATCTCACATGTTGCAAGTTTTCTCTGCTGGGCTATTGTCAGAGCCCGTGTCTGACATTGGTAGCAAAGTGTTGGCATACAAATACTGTTGATCAAATACCACACCTTTCAAGATCAAAGTGAATGATATGGTATTAAAACAGGTCCATCAATTAAAATATTTAGGTACAATGATTACAGCAGATGGAAGAAGTTCAACAGAAATAAGCAGAATAGGGCAGGCATAAACAACATTCAGAAAAATTAAAAATATATAGTGTAATATAACTGTATCATTAGAGGTGAGAAAGAGAGTTCTGTAGTGCTATATAACTCCTATACTAACATATGGATGCAAGTCGTGGACAATAAGCAAACAGGAAAGTGGGAGATTAAAGGCAAAAGAGATGTGATTCTACAGAATAATACTGAGAATACCATGGACTGCCAGAAAAAATAATGTGGGGGTGTTGAAAGAGTAAAATGTGAAACAGACCTTAATCAACAATATAAGAAAAAGACTATCTTCATTTTTTGGCCATCTCATGAGACAGGGAGGTTTGGAGAAAATAATCACAAGAATGAAGGCAACAGAGACAGAGGGCGACAACATGAGAAAATATTAGACAGTTTAACAATCTGGCACGGCAGGGAAACAACAACAATCTTAATACATAATACTAGAGAACTGTGGAGAGCCATGATCGTCTATGTCAGCTGGCATGGTACCTGATGATGATCATCATCTGTCTCTTGATTTCCATCTTGATCTTTGGGTTGAGCAGTAATAGTGATAGATGGTTTGTCACTATGTTTGCTTTTTGGCATCTTGTCTCAATTTCTCTTGTCTACTTTTCTTTTGTATGTGAATATACTTTCTAAGTATTTAAATTCAGAAGTTTGTTTCACTTTAGTTTTGTTTATTATTTTATTCATTGGGTTTGGTGACTTGTTGATTTTTCTGTTTTCTGTGTATTTATTTTCATGTTATACTTTGTGCAAGTTGTCGTCAGTGCATTAATATGATTTTGTAACTGCTTTTCATCTTCGTAAATAAGACATTGATCATCAGCAAATAGCAGTTGCATTGATTGTGTTATTTATTCTTTTTCTCGATTGCAGTTTGACATATCTACACAGCAAGTCTGGTTTTCTTAATGTATTCTACTGTATTTGAGAGATCCTCAGTGCTCCCATACAGCTTTCTGTGGATAATGTCTCTGTGGGATAGCATTCCTCCATTAAATGGTTTAGTGTAATGCAGTTCTGCATGATATGTTCCGCTGTCTGTGCTGCCTGCTCACATGGACACAGAGGTGATGGAACAAGTCTTGTCATATTTAAGTGGCTGTTTAGTCTGTTGTGTTAAGTTCTGATGCAGAAGATAATATGGATGGTGGACTTTCCTAATAGCTTTGATGACAGTACTCTTTTCTTGGTAGGTGATTTCTTGGTCTTCTTGTTCCTGTGTTGCTCCATCCTTTGCCAGCATATCTGTCTCCTCATTTCCTGGTATGCCACAGAGGAATGGTATCCATTGTAGTAATACCTTTCTTTGGGTGCTCACTCACTTCGTGTATGGCTTTCTTCAGGTCTGGTAATTTATCACTGTCAAGGGTCTGTAGGACAGACATAGCATCAGTAAGAAATACCACCTGTTGACATTGACATATCTTTTTAATTATTTCTGCAGCAAAAGGCTCAGCCATGTTGTAAACCATGACACAACAATTTCCATTCTTAAGACTACATTCTGCTAACTAGCAGGAGTTTAATTACAAATACAGAAATAGAAGCCAAATGATAAAGTAAAATTAACCTATAGCTTTTATTAATACCATAGGGGTGTGAGATGTTAGCGATCGCACATTTAAATTACTCTGCTATATTAGGGTGGTAGTCACCTCCTCTCCCTTGTAGTCTTTATTTCCCAGATTAGTCCGGTAGCCAATTAAGACTGTTGACCCGAAAGCCGTTGCGGTCTGAAAAACATTTTCACCTTAACTGGGGAATGAATCCAGGACCTCTCATGCGAAGCCAATTCATTAACTACTAAGCTAAGCTACCCCTGAAGCTGAATGATAATGTTGGTGATGAAGAACCTATAACCTGTTTGATGAAAAATATCATAAAATCTGATAATAATGTATTTTTTTAAAATTCTCAGCTTCCTGTAGACATTCATGACCCAACTACACAGGAAGAGCCCTCACCAACTTCAGTGCCAATCCCTATGGAAAGTGACAGTTCAGAACTGGGAGCTTCTAAACAAAACAGCAATACAGCCAACCAAGAATGTTCTAATGTTAAAATGTCTCTGGAGTCTTGTATTTCATTGTTACGTCAATATGTGAACAGGCTTGTTCACATGTTAGAACCTAAGGTATGCCAATAAGCCATAGAAAAATATTTGTTTGTTTGTGTGTTTAGTGTTTAATCTGTTCTTAATAAGCTCCAGTTAAATTTTGGAAATACAAAAACCTCAACATTAATATAATTTTATGTTTAATTTCTCATGTTTAGTATTTCTTCTTCAGTTTTCATTCTCAAACTCCCGCTGGATGTCTCTTGTAGCAGGACAATTGTCCTAGTAGATTTCCAGCAAGATGTAGTCCAGAGAATGGAAATGCGTTGTGTCGCCGTTTTAGTTGCGCCAATGGCCCGACACAGCCGTCTTCGGCGGATGTTTAGTATTTATTTATATAGTATTTATCAAGGGTATTCAGACTTTGATGATCAGTGGAACTATATAATAATTCTTAGAGGTATATGGATATTGATGATCAGTGAAACAAAATTTAGTGCCAGTGACTTGAATGTCATGGGGTCTAGATGGCCGATGCTGTTAAAGTGAGTAGCCACAGAAGCTAAAGATACATGAGTAATATCATGCAAATATGGTCACAAAGTCTCTGGCCAGCTTCACCTATCTGGGCATATCATATTTGCTAATGGAAGCCACAGTTGTGTAATTTCTAAGTCACTCATCCTTTGACCTGATGAACTGGACTTAAATTCACTTGTCACTTGTTGTTTGCAACAAAAGAAAATAACTCCCATAATCTACCTAACCATCAGGAAATGACTACCAGAACTTATGCTCTGGGAAGGTTGAAGATGCTACTATCGCAAATGAGAAAATTCTGAAGGTTTCACTAGTCAGGCAGTTTCTGGTCAATTACTGATTAGACAGCTGAGCACTTGTGGAAAAATTGTGTTTTGATGGTGATTCATAATATCTTTACATTTGCAAATGATGGTGTAAATAATATTGCTAGACTCACAAATAAAGCCATTCTTAATAAGTAGCATGGCTTTGGAAAATGATACAGCACCTTTTTTTATCACATAGACACATGTTTCTGCATTTCCAGTGACTACTCTGCATTGTATAGAATAGACATTGAATTTGTTTACTTTAAAGCATTGAAGGACCAAGATGTTCTTGAGGTTCTTATTGCATCTGTGGTCGAGTAGTTGGAGAACATGAAAACCTGCATGTGTTTGAGGATTAAATTAAATAAGGGGACATGAAGAAACAAAACTTTACAGAGAGTGTGAATTTTGGTTAAAAAGGATTTAAAATGTAATCCTGTCAGAAGAGGAAGTTTTATGAGTATTCATCAGTTGTTGAGAAATTCTTAAGTAGAGACATGATGAGGTACTATACTTGTTTCAGTATCTGCTAAAGAATTCTTGGGTCAATGAAAGGATATAAAACATTCAGTAACAATCCTGTTATATCAACCAAAGGCCTTCATCAATTTTTTAGCAACACCAAGCAGATATTTTATGCATTACCACATATAAGCAGATTTCAAAATTTGTATAATTTCATATTTATTTTACTGTCCTTAGGTTGGTAAAGAAACTCAACCAATTGAGATTAATCTACGACTTCGACTGTCTTATCAGGACATTTCTAAACTGCGCAGTTTTGGACAGGGAAGTTCAAGTGAAATTCATGATGTACATGAGACTTTAGTTTATATGATGCAGTATGCTAGTGACATTTTGCCACCTGAGTCCAATTTTTATTTTCTTAATAAAATTGGCCTGTCTCCTGAAGTTCTGACACAAGTAGGTGAAACAATGTAGTTTTGTCTGATATATTGTATGTGATAAGTTTTAAGCGATAAAAGTCCCAATGGTTAAAATAATGTTTACTGCTAACAACTGGCTCCCAGTGAAAGCAAGGTTCAGTACCTGTTTACCTTAACCGTTAGGGCTCTGAATTAAAAATTAAGAAACATCCCCTGGGGCCTGATTCTTTTTTGGAAAATTTGCGTTATTGATGGTGGGTGTTTTGAAAACGTGATAGCTTTTTTGTTTTAAAAGATATCAAAATAATTTTTGCATATCTAAATAAAGGAGTGAATAGTGAATATAGTCATGTTTTTATTGTTGTTGTATGTATGATATGACAGTTGTGAGCAAATTGTGAAGTTGAAAATTCGGGGGAATAATCGCAAAATGCCATTTTCAAATTGCACATATAACTTCTTGACAACCCTAATACTTTAGCAATGTGTGGAAACATTGATAAAATCCTCATAAATACCTATACTTATTGTATATATATTGTTTTATATCAAAACTAATATAATATGAACTAAAATAAACTAATAAAACGTGAAGAAATCGCATATAACGTCCGTCCGGTCAACACTAGGTCTAGGCTGACACACAACGTAATTATTGTCTATGCACACATGTGGCACCCTTGATACATATTGTTTTTAAACAACTACACAAACATTCTTATCAAATAACATATTAAACACAAAAAACAACAATTAAAACATGTAGTCACGATCACTTAGCCATGCCACGCGGTACTCAATTTGATAGTAAAATACGGTCCGAAAATGGCTAACGTCGCTCTAGAAATTCGTTGACAAAACCAGCCGGCTTTCTCCCTTCTTGCAATCGTAACGTATAAAGGAATTTTACCTTTAAACTGTGACGTATTCCTAGCTTTGTTTGCCGGATTTTATACGCCACAAGATCATTACTTCGTGAAGTTTCGTACTCGGGAATCGAGCCATATCGTATGTAGCCGATTTGCACCAATAGGCACAATGGGGTATCTACTCATTGGCGCAAATTGGCGCCTATAGAGGCCTAAGGGTTAAAAAATGTGAAATATGCCTTGGTTTGTTCAGGCTTATTTTCTAGTTCAGGGTGCAATGAATAGGACCACTATCATCTTTCTAGGCAAGGCGACTAAAGAAAGTTGGAGGATAGTTTGACAACCTATCACCTTGGACAAATCATTGTCACTTCTTGTCTCAATTGCTATTTTTATCCAATAATCCACATGTATGATGAAGAGATGCAGGCCAGTGGACATTGCACTGTTGTCCTTTTGTGGCAGACTTCTAGGTAATGGGGATTTTGACAACTAAGTTGGACATCTACCAACACTGCTTTATGCTGCGTCATCCTGGACTGTCTGTGTGAGACACGCTTGACAGCTTAACTCTTTCCACCATCTGTGCCTAAGAAACTTCATGGGAGTACATTGGCAAGGCCGAGTACCAGACACGGAAATCCTTCAAAAGTCCTGTATGTAAAAACATCCATGCCCTGTTGACTAAGTCCTAAATCCACTGGACTGACACATCGTCCGTATGCCAGAAAAGAGCCTTCCAAAGAGGTGAGGAGCTGTGCAGTGGCTGGCAGAAAAAGTGCTTCAACAATCACTTAAAGAACTCTCTCAAATGCTGCAGCATCGATTCTAGCTCCTGGGAGACTACAGCTCTAGATCACTCAGCCTGGCACACCCAGATTACTGCTGGCATAACTAAATTTGAAAAAAAGAGAACACTGAGGGCAATTTATAAGCAAAGGAAGCAGAAGGAGAAATCCAAAAACTATCCTACTCGGGACCCTCTTCACTCCTGCATGCACTGCAATAGAACTTTCCTGGCATGAATCGGACTCATCGGGTTATCTACGAGGGGGAGTCAATAAGTAAGTCACAAATTGATGTTGGATGGCAGGAAAATGCAGTAGGTGGTTTCTAAAACTGTTTATAGTTGATATCATCATAGAACTTTATGTTTATGTTCGCTAGATGGCGCTAGCTGTACTTTGCGCATGCGCAGCACAAAAAACAAAATGGCTACTGTACTTATAGAGTGTACAATCAATGAACAACGTGCTGTTGTGCGTTTTTTATGGGCAAAAGGACTGCCTGCAAAAGACATTCATAAAGAAATACTTCCTGTTTATGCTGACAATTGTTTGTCCCGTAAAGCGGTGCACAGCTGGTAAAAAAATTTTCTCAAGGACGCTCTAAAATTGTTGACGAAATCCGATCTGGTCGTGCTGTTGAAATTGCAACAGACGCATCTGTGCAGCGGGTTGAGGAGATGATTCGAGGTGACAGACGAGTAACGATAGACGCTGTAGCAGCTGCAATAGGGTGCTCACATGGTTCAGCATACAGCATCATGCATGACCGATTGAAATTTAAGAAAGTGTGTTCAAGGTGGGTGCCCAGACAATTGACGGACGAACACAAAATGAACCGATTAGGCTTGTCATTGGAGCATCTCTGTCAATACGCAAATGAAGGAGAAAGACATGATGAACAGGATTATTACTGGGGACGAATCATGGGTGCATCACTACCAGCCTGAATCAAAGCGTGCTTCAATGCAATGGAAACATCCTTCTTCGCCTTGTGTCCAAAAATTCAAGGTTACCCCATCAGCAGGGAAGGTTATGCTGACAGTGTTCTGGGATTGTCAAGGAGTGCTTTTAACCAATTTCAAAAAGAAAGGTGACAATGTGAATTCTGAATCATACTGTGAAGTTCTATCAGTGCTTCGGGATGCAATTCGAAGAAAACGTCCAGGGCTGCTGACTAGAGGAGTGCTACTCCTTCATGACAATGCTAGACCACATACGGCTCAATTAACTCAGGAGAAAATAAAAAATCTTGGTTGGAAAATTCTGGAACATCCTCCTTACAGCCCCGATTTAGCCCCTAGTGATTTTCACCTTTTTGGTCCACTAAAAACCCACCTTGGCGGGAAGCATTTCGCGACTGACGCAGAAGTTGAATGTGAAGTGAAAATGTGGCTTAAAAAGCAGAGCACGCAGTTCTACGCAGCAGGTTTGGGAGGACTCATAAAACGATGGGATAAATGCATCAATGTTGGTGGAAATTATGTTGAGAAGTAAAGGGATAATGTATGTGTAAAAATAAACAGTTTTCAGGTTTTTATCGTCTTCAGTTTTTTTCTAAAGAGCCATTTGTGACTTACTTATTGACTCCCCCTCGTACAAACTCACAAACCCAAACCAAATTAGACAATAAAAATATTTTGTTTTTTTTCTACTTGCTCATCACATTTATATTGTTTTTTTTCATGCCTTGCTCATCTTTGGTGCTTAATTGCAGCAAGCACTCCATATATGGACATGTATGGAGTGCCCTCCACCATCCGCCACCTGTGGACGCGCCTGGTAGGGGTCAGTAGCCACCCCCCCCCAACCAGGTTGGTGTTGTGGTAGTCCTTGTCTCAATTGATCCGTTCTCAGTGACTTGAGAGCACAGTTTGAATGTCTTGACAAAATCACATCTTTTTTTAGATGCGGTTAGTCAAGTACGGAAGAACCCGTGTACGATAGTTGCTAGGCGATTTGGTGCCGTTGAACGGACTGGTTTGATTCCTGTTAGTCTTAAGACAACCTTATGAGCTTGGTTGTCACCTCAGTTACACAACTGAGAAGAACCTGTGCTTTTGTCTTAAAGACTATGGGCTGTCAAGAGCTACCAGCTCACAGCTAAAAGGATTATTTCATCATCATCTTGAGTACAAATTATAAGTTCCCATCTTGAATATTTTTGGTGTTATGAAGTTTAGGTATCTAACATTATCTCTGTCTTTCATTATAATCTGTCTTGTCCAATATTGGTTTTTCTGGCTGTCACTGTTTTTATACCTCTTTTTCTTATGACAGTGCTACTTCAGAAAAATGGCAATTGTTTATAATGAACTTCATTCTCTCGTTCTGCGATCAGTCACTATGCACACAGTTTTATATTGATCATGTATATAGCGGTTTATTTTAGGTTGCTGTAGGTTCCCTACAATTTAGTTTGCAGAGATGTTGGCCAATGATGCAACCAGTCGAGATAACTAAATGGAAACTATAGACTTGAACAACATCAACAAATTTAACAGAAATGATCAAATCACAAAATTTCAATTAAGAGTGGTTGTGCTATCTAAAAGTACACTTACACTGAATCGACGTCAGTGACTCTGCAGCCTGTATTTGAAGTAACAACACAGACACTAAAACATATACTACGGACCTGTCCAAGCTTTACTACTCACAAAGTGATTGTCTGGAACATCCTCTGAATATTGATCTATTTTAGCACATAAACATTAATCAGTTTTGCAGTCAATAGCAAACAACTGAAATATATTTCCAAATGTGAAGAAAAACATTACTACTAACATATTTTGGATATAAAAAGACATGAAGAGTTGCACAGACTAATCTTGGAAGGAAATATTCCACGAAGATTTTTTTTTAACATTCAATCTTACACTCCCGCTGAATCTCTTTTGTAGCAGTAACATATTAACTAATACGGATATTATGTTATGTGTTTGTTGTTACTGAGGATATTTCAATACCTGTACGGGATGTTTGTTGTTGTTGTAATAGTCCTTGTCTCGATCGGTCCGTTCGGGTGACTTTGTGTGCACGATTTGAATGGCTTGATGAAATCGCATCTTTTATGGAGATGCGGTTAGTCAAGTACTGAAAAACGTGTGTGCAATTGTTGCTAGGCGATTTGGTGCCGTAGAACGGACTGGTTCAATTCCCGTTAGTCTCAAGAATTTTTAAAAATTGTCCTCTGGCTTCCTACTTAAAAAATTTATTTGTAGCAGTACAGTGGTCATACTATATTTCCAGCAGGAAACACCCATATGGGGAGCAAAGGATGGTAGCACTGTGACCTGTCATGTATACAGTAAGAAGCAACTAAGAATGGTTGATTGTGTAGTTTTCTATCTCATCCTTTCAAAGTGAAGGTTAAAGTGACCCACAATGCTTTTTTGCTGAAGTCATATGTGTCAGCCCAAAAAAACATAGATATGATCATGCTGTAAACAGTGTAAGAATAAATTTCAGTCTCCTGACTACATCCTGATGGTTGGTTGGTTGCTGATCCAGTGGTCCATGGGCTCATGCCCTTTGACCTAATGCCATTAAATGGCATTATATTGCTGGGAAGTCTGTGGATTTTCAGCCCACACCGGGACAGAGCCAGAGAATAACTATCACACCTCCAGGAAGGTAGGTTTCAACCTATGCACAGCCACTGTAGCCAAGATAGGGTTCACTGTGCTCATTCCCCGCCACCAATTGACTACTGGTTATGCCGAACTTCTCTATTGCACCAAATGTTCAAGTCAAAAAGATTGTCACGTCCTGAGTCACTGTGCCTCTATGATGGGTTTTAGCCATAGGAAAAAAACAGTGCTGTCAGTTTCCTCCTCCCCAGTGCTGCGCAGTACATCTCTTGCTCCCTCCACAGAGGGTGCCTACATATATTCAAGTAAACATGAAACACAATTCAACAACAAAATAACAGCGCAAGGAGCATAATTGTATCGATGATGTGCCATGAAGCTTCTATAAGAAGATAACCTCAATATAACGGCATGTCATCTACTAAGGTTTTCTATTGCATGAGTGGTTTGTCTAGTGGGCCATTGGTGAGACCCACAGACGCAACCACATCCGTGTCTACATCCTGATAATCAGCAGGAGTTTGAAAACAAATGCAGAAACAGAAGACTGTATCTGTTTAATGTATACTTTTAAAATTTAAATGGACTTGCACTCTTAAAATGATTAAAAAATGAACTTGCAACTGTTGCTTTAACTTACATAACCAAACAGTGAGAAATAAAGCTTCACATGATGTTTTATAGTAGCTAGAAAAGATATGTCCGGCTCTGTGAAGGAGATAGTTTTGTACAGCCTGGTTCAGTTTCAGCCACAGGCAGTTGTGCATCAAAACTGTTCATAAAGCAATTGCAACTTACTGAACATAAATATTGCCAATAAAATCACTGGACAAAAAAAAGAAATCTGGTTTCATCTTTGGGCCCTTAACCTTTAGCGTGCTATGTTTACAATTACGCAATTTTTCTTGTGCCGCTGCCTGCCGCGGAATTGATTTTCGAAATGTTACGCAATCGTTGGTGACTGTTTTGAAATCGTGATAACTTCTTTGTTGTTACAGATATTTAAATAATATTTTCACATATAAATAAAAAATTAAATTATGCATATATTGGTGTAAGTTTTGTTTGTGTGTGTGTGATATGAGACGTGTGAGAAAGTGATAAAGTCAAATTTAGACCTATCTCGATCTAGACCTACCGTATTTTTGATTGATCGTAAGCTGTGAAATCTGTTGACTATTATATATTTTACATAATGGAAACATCGTAGAATAATTTAATAATCACATATGAAGGACCTACTTGTCGACTTTTCCACTGTTTAATCTGTTGAAATGATAATTTCACTGAATATACTATTGACAAATAGGATAATAAACACGATTCACTGTCTTGTCGATTCGCTACGATGCAGAAGACTAGAAATTGCTTGAATTTCCATTTCAAAATCACTTCATATCGTTTTCCGTGGCAATCTGCCATCACAAACAAAATGCCGTCAAATTTTCTTCCTGGTGTTGGCATTACATTCTGTCAAAAAGCTACAGATCTCGATTTTTCAAGATTTTTTCGTTCGGTATTGGGTTTACCGAATCGGGCTGTTGATTTCGACTTCAGCAATCAATATATGCCACTATTTCAGTGAAATGCTTTGCCCCGATTGTAAACACAGCGCTAAAGGTTAATCGAATATGCTAAAAAAAATTCTTTAGATGAAATATTCAATAGTTTTTCTTATTCTTCAGCATTCATTCTCAAACTCCCATTGGATCTCTTTTGTAGCAGGAATATTGTCCTGCTAGATTTCCAGAATGATGTAATCCAGAGAATGGAAATTGTGAATGAATGTGTTCAGAGAATACATTGTATCACCGTTTTATTTGAGTCAATGACCCAACACCACCGTAATAGTTTTTTATTGTTATTTTCAGATTGGAATCATTGTCTTATCTTTCCTGGCATGCTTAATATTTCTATCGAAAATGACTGTTTCAAAGAGAATTGTAATAAATGTTCTATTCTTTGCATTTGTTATGAGTGTCATTTTCACCTGGATGGAGATGTACCAGGTAAGTTGGTCTTTTATGTATACGAAAATCAAAGAATTTAAAAAAAAATGCTTTCAGAGATAAATTGTAAGATTAAAAACATGGAATAGAGCTTGTGAGATTAATACAATAAAGTTCTTGCATATTAACATTATTTTGTTATTGTGGATCATTATTTGCATTTCACATACACAATCATGCTTGCTGCACCTTCTATAAGTGCTTAGATATAGTTCATAGTCAGTGATTTATACCAAATCCCAATCATGAGATATCAATGAAAGACATGGTTCCCTTGATATTATTATTAGTTTTTTTGCATACATTTATATTTATGCCTGAAAGAATGAGCTTGAGAACAATAACAATTTTTAGTAGATAATATTGCAGAATTTATATGCTTAACTTTATCAATAAAGACAATATGTGTAAAGAAATCATTGGACATATTGTAATACAACAATTTAATTTTGAATTATTTTATACAAATATAAATATTTTGGCTCCCCATGAAACCTAGCAGCACACATGAATAAGACAAGACTATTTTATACAGTATTTAAAATTGTGTCATTTCGTAACTATTGTGGGGAGATGCAGGGCATATCACAGATGGCCAAGCTGGTTCAATATCAGCTGCATACAGTTGTGCATTAGGACCATACAGAAAGGAATGGGATCTTCGTAACATCAAATATTGCTTAGAAAATCACCCATCATGAAGTACCATAATTTTGACAGGATGTAGCAGTCATCACATCCTTTCGAAGCGCTTATGGGTATTGAGTCAATCATCTTTTTTTCTGTGAGTCACACGTTCAGTAGGTCTTTGATATCTTGCAAAAATCTTCTTCATGGCCTACCTCTTTTTCCATTGCTCTGGCATCATCCATTGTCCCCTCATCAATGGATCCCTCCATTATGGTATTTTCTAGATTGTGTCATTTGATATGGCCAAAGTATTGTAAGGTTCTAGAGAGACCCTTGTTCAGCCAGTTTTCCTTTTTGCTGTCAGTTTTCTCAGAATGTCCCTATTTGATCTTTGTGATCCATGGTATTCTGAGAATTCTTCTGTAACATTTTGTTTAAAAGGCTGCAATTTTGTTTCTCCCATTGGTGATTTTTCAAGATTAACATCCATATATTGCAACTGGGAATATGCGGGCCTTAAAGAAAGTTTTGTTATTTTGTTGCAGCCCAGCCATATATTTATAATTTGTAAGACTTTATTTGATGCAATGGCCAGCCTCCGTCTTCTTCATAGCAATCTCCATTTCTGCTTATAATAAAACCACAGTATTCAAAACTGGTAACTAGTTCTAGTTATCTTTTAAAGATTGAGAACGTGTTAGTGGTTTTGGCACTATTCTTGATGTTGGTCGTACTTTAAATTATAATATATTTTGTTGTTTGCTGTGTTCTTTGATGGAATTTGTGAAGTGTTCAAGACCTTTTTTGATGTGGGACAATAGTGTTGTATTATCAGCATATTGTAGTTAATGGTATCTTGTAATCTCCGATATTGAGTGAGTCTAAGTTGCTTTGCTGCTGGTAAATCTTACTTTCCTCGTGATGTTGTCTGCATAAACATTGAAGACATATGTTGATATAACGCATCTTTGTCTGACTCCTTTTTCTACATCTTAGTTTCACCATCTACTCTTACAGCTGCTTGTTCTTGGTACAATGAGAAAATATTTGGTTGTTTGATTACTACATCCTGAATTGGATATGCTATCAACCAATATGTTTCCTTTTTTTTCAGAAAAAGGTGGCAGATCAAGAGAAATTATTTATGACACGCAATTGGAGTGAGGACTGTCGAAACATGAATGATGTGTCCTGGTATGAAAAGTGGAGCTCATACATGGTGTCCATTGTCACATTTAAGGATGACAAATGCAAAGAATACTATGAGGCAATGCTGGTGAACCCTTTAGTTAAAGTTTCACCATTTGAAGTAAGTGTTGTACAAGGTTACTTAGAATTTTTGCTTTAAAATATTTCTTGGAATATTATGCATGATGAAATGTGAGGCCAGATACAAAGAAATGATTGAGAACCTCTGAGATAGAAGGCCAGTGAACTGTTACCTTTATCCCTCTGAATGAAAATTGTGCACTTTCTCCTCTGCTCTGAATTTTTGTGTGTGACAATTTCCTTTTTTTTTTTTTCGTGTGTGTTTGGAAACACAATATTTTTTCCATCCATTACATAATTATAATTAAAATAGGGTAACACAATATTTTGTAGTTTTTATAGATTATAAAATTATTTTTTAACGTGCAAATAAATAATTGAATACTAAATCTAATGATGTGAGTTTTGTTTATGTGTGATACAAGAGGTGTAAGAAGGTGGCAAAGATGAAAAATTTGAAAAAAATATTCACTTATATTTGTCCGGTTGGCATCCCTGATAAATTCTTCTTCATACTTATGCCAATTGTATTTATATTGTTTCACAACCAAATTAAAATAATATCACCTGTGAAAACAAACTCGTAGATATCACTTACCTCATCTGTCATTCTTCACTAAGTCTAGGCCTACATACAACATAATTATATTTAATTTTTTGTGTGTTGTCCCTGATAAAATTATTCTACTTATCTAGATATATTGTATTTATGTTATTTCATAACCAAACTAACATTCTCATAATATGAAAACAAATAAAACACTGTGGGAATAAAATAACATACATAGATATCACTTACCTTATTGGTACACTCTTCACTAGTTCTACACACAATATAGGCCTAATTATATTTAATGTCGCAAAATGTCTGGGTCTATTCTTTCCATATCATTTCATAACAAATCTAACATGTTTCTATCTTAGACATATCATTTCATAACAAATCTAACATGTTACTATCTTAGACATATCATTTCATAACAAATCTAACATGTTACTATCTTAGAAAAAAACTTAATTTTCAAAGAGTTCTTCATCATCAGAGTCACATTCCATAATAATTTCACTAAATATGATTGCCATTTCACTTGATCCGCGCTATCCAGGACCGATGACTAGAAATTAAACTGTATATCTAATAATTCCCTCTATTTCAAACACAATACAGAAAAAGAAAGCTCAATTTAGCTTGCCCCTAATGAGCGCTGGTTCCTGGTCACATGATCCTAAACAATATGTAGTCCCTTGCTGATAAATGAGTGCATAGCAACAGTCTATTTTATCCGATGACAGATGTATACGGATATAATCCATTATTTATATTTTCCGAAAACAGCATGCTACAGGTTAATGTACCCCAAGAAATTAACACTATGCTGACCAATTTCGACACTAGTCGAATTTCCATTACAGAACCTTGCTGACCAAGTTTGACACTAGTCAAATCTGCTATGATAGATCAGAAAAATTGGAATGCCCATTGCAATAATGTGTTAAAAATAGTGTTTCCGGGAAATTATATTCTGTAAAAATGGCGGCATTATGGGAATAACGATATAGACCTAGAAAGTGAGTTTTTATCAAGAAATATCGGAGTTTCCAAAGGAAATATTGTATGATATATAGAAATTAATGTAAATCTAGGCCTTGCATTATGATAAGTAGCATTTTGCACTTGAAATAACTCTGGAGCTTTCAAATTCATTCAGAAAGTGCAAACAGTCGTTACAACGCATAGAAAATTTCAAGGCTTTCTTGCGCTAGATTTATTTTATACGAATTTTTAAAGACAGCGATGTCAATGTATACAATTTTGCGTGCACCCTCGGTAATGGCAGACAAGTACGCTCTGGATTGCTGGTGAGCAAAGTGTTAAAGATGAATAGCATGTTACTGACCACCTCACCCCTAATGTGTCATTGGTCACAGAGCAAACTAGTTCCAACAATGTTCTATAAATATGCCTGAGTGTATGAAAAAAGAACTTTGCCTACTCTATACATGGTCATACCAGAAGTTTATCGTGCTGATGGGGTCCAAAGTTTGTTCCAGGTCTTGATATCAGCCTTCTACACAACTGGCTTTGTGTCCATCCATAGTATATCATGTTAGTAGATATTCTTGATGTGGAAAGTCTCTCACCAGTGGCCATCAGATCAGCCACCATGCAAAAGTCAGCTAAATCCAAGTTAGATGACATGCCTATGAGGTATATCTTTTGTGGTATCCCCAGAGCACTTCATATATCTTTTGTGAAATCCCCAGTGCACTTAAATATATTTTATGAAATCCCCAGAGCACTTCATATACATTTTGTGGAATCCCCAGAGACTTCATATATATTTTTACCCACTCTGAATTCTTTTCAAAGCATTGCATATCACTGAGAATTGAAATTTTCGTGGTACCGTAGATTTCAGTTTATAAACCGATTCGTTTATGAACAAACAATATGATTTTAATGTCTGAAATGTGATAAATGTATAAAAATTTGCTTATAAGTCAAGGTGTGGAATCAGATTATTATAAGAATGAAGGAACAAGCGAAACCATGCTACCTGTAATTAGAAATTAACACACACTTTAGTAACCTTTCAATCATTTCTTTCATTTGCCTCGCTCACATTCACTGTAGGAATAAACATGCTGGGAACAATACATCAAAATTAATACAGAGCAACCTTCCCACATGGCATTACCCCATCAGTTGTGTCTATGAACCCGCACTAAGCTGGCATACAAACGAGCTATAGAGGGTCTGTCAATGTCCAACAACGTACTTTCTTGGATGAACTGTTTCTGTTCGGTGTCCAGGCGCTCTGATGTGGAACTGTGCAATTCACCTACCGGGTATAGTAATTACTAATTATCTTTCTGCAGTGTTCAGATGAAATTACAGCAGGCTTCAGCAGGCAGTAAAGTCTACTAAGTAAGAATTGATACCATGGGACGTCCAAGGTCCAGCACATCCATTTTCGTCATTTCTTTATTTCGGGTTTGGTCCCTATTCTGAACTATTAAAAGCCATAATTTTATTTTGCCAGTTTTGCCATAATTATTTTTCCTTGATGCAGCATCTTTTTTTTTTTTAAAGTGAAATTTCTTAGTAATTACACACAATGCACCAGCATATATAATTCATGAAACTAAAGATAAATGAGTATAAAATTATATTTTGATAAAGTGCTTAGTATTCTTGAAGTTAAAGAAATAATGATACATTTTTGTGAAAAGAAACAAATGAAATGTATGCATGAAAAAATTATTCGCCAACTTTGCAGACAGACTGAAACATATTTTCCAATGCATCAATATTAGAATAACCATAATCCATTTGTGAACAGAAAAGTTTCAGCTTCTTGTATTATTTGTTTTACAGCCTATTCAGTCAACCACATTCTTTGCTAAAAGTATGTTTTAACCACTTTCCCTCGTCGTCTGAACTAGATATTTTTCTAAAAACATTATTTCTTTTACTTTGTCGACACTAGTTGTTGGTTCATAAATTATACATAATATTATGTCCTGTTCTACTACCTTCCTCATTCTTCAGTTGAAGTTAGATGCTGGTGTGGATTTCAACCGTGAACTGCACTGTGGTTACCAGCCCCGAGGCAGGTAATCAAACCTCTCCATAAGAGTTTCAGATAATCATAGTTTTATTCTTGTGGAGTGGTACAGTGGGTAGTTCTTTCAAATATTTGATGTTTTCTGGACATTGTCTGCAGGAGCACATGTTGCTGTCACCAACTCCAAACTTCCCATACATGTGTTATTTGAGTCTGTTGTGGCCTGTTCTCAATCTAGAAATGATTGTCTATTCTTCTTCCAAGCCTGTAGATAGTATCTTCAGGTTTCTGTTTAGAATGCATGCCTCCCTTTCTGATTATTTCCCTTGGCAATGTTTGTCAGTTTATGCTTATCTTGTATTCATTTTTATATAAGGTAAATTTATTGAGTTATATTAGAATTAGTTGTGTAAAACACAACTCTCCTAACCCTAAATAAATTTATATTAAAATTAATAAAAGATAAACATAAACTGACAAACATTACCAAGGGAATTAATCAAAATAGGGAGACATGCATTCCAAACAAGAACCCATCTTCTTTTTGACTGCATGAGTGAATCCAAAATGAACCTAAAAATCTTTTTAAAAAACAACTCTAGAACTATTAAATCAACTGTCTACTAACAACAGTGTTGTGCTGCAGTGAATACCTGCACTGCGGAATTGCAGAAAATGAGACAGCTGACAGATTGGCAAAAGCAGGTGCAAAAAAGAAACAATTATATTGCAAAACATCACTGAAGCAAAAACTCTCATCAAAAGAAAATACAAACCTGAATTGAGTCAGAGAAATGGCAACTTTACACAGGACCTCATCTAAAGCTGAACAAATAATAGTAAACTATTTTTTAGACTCAGCACAAGACACTAGACTACAAGCACATCTGCACAAAATAAATATTGTCCAAAATAAACCAATGTCCATGTCACCGGGGTCTCCAGACTTCTGCAGAGATGTCTACTCTTTGATGATTTGAAGACTAAACCAAAACCACAGGAGACAGATCTGGAAGTAAATCTGTGGGGCAACTGTGAAGACCTGCTTACGACTGATTCATGGCAGCAGCTCTCCTGCCTGTATAAACTACTGAGAGCCTGTCTGTATAATCTATAAAAACATGGATATAAGAAAACTAACACATTTTGGAAATAAAAAGACACAATAGGTTAAAAAGAGTAACCATGGAGGAAAAGGTTCCGGAAAAGAAGAACAAGAAACAGACCAAGTCTATAATGGACACATGATACCAAAGACCAATTGAATGTGACAACACTGGAGGCAACAGGACAGCTTGCAGATAACGGGAGGCTCACATAGTGGCATTGAGGATAACGTTTGTGCATGCATTTGTGTCTGTGAGTCTCACCAATGGCCCACTAAACAAACCACCCATGCAACAGAAGACCTTTCTAGATGATATGATGTTATATTGAGGTTCTCTTCTTATGGAAGCTTCATGGCACGTCATCTATAGAGTTATGCTTCTCATGCTTATATTTTGTTGTTGCAATGTGTTTTATGCTTTGTTATATGGACCCTCTGTGGTTGGAAGGGAGCCAGAGATGTACTGTACATCACTGGGGAGGAGGAAACGACGCCACTGTTTTTCCTATGGCTGAGGCCCATCATAGAGGCACAGTGACTCAGAACATGACAATCCTTTTGACGTGAACATTTGCTTGCATGTCTGGAGCAACAGAGAAGTTTGGCATAACCAGTAGTCAATTGGTGGCGGGGAATGAGCATAGTGAACCCTATTTTGGCTGCTGTGCATATGTTGAAACCTACCATCCTGGTGGAGTGATAGTTATTCTCTGACCCAGAGAGAAAATCAACAATATAATGTTGGGTCCAAGGGTATGAGCCCATGGACCGCTGAATCAGCAACCAACTTACCAGGACAACATTCTGCAAATGACATGTCATGTAGAAGAAGAATAGGAATATGATTTGATGCCATGCTGTGTATGTTTTTTTTCCACTAATATATAGTTATACATTTTTGTGTCTGCTTCCATTTCAGGCCATAGCTGTTGCTATTGTGAAATCAATTATTGCTCCTGTTGGAATCATTGGTAATGGAATAAAGGAATTCCTCATTGGATTACTCAAAGATTTACCCATACAATACCAGTTATCAGCAATACCAGTTTTCATTGTTATTATATTTATTATAATTCTGGTATTATTTATTAAATCTCGCTATTATCTGAAAATATTTGGTATCCTGACCCTGGGACCCTCTGAAGTTCATCCTACTGTTCAGGTAAATATAAAATGAATATAAAAGATATGTGAATATTTATGAACTTTAATTGTTTGTCTATATTATGACAGTCAGTCAGTGTAGTACAGAGCTTTGTGCACAGTTTCAGACACCAAACCAGCTGTTTTCACTGGTACCTGAAAGGGGAGTAAAGAATACCAACACTGAACTAATATGTATGTTGTAAGATGCGACTAAGGTTGAGATTATGTTTTCTGTCCAGTCACGTAAGTCAAAGTAACCAAAATGATATGCTGAATTCAAATGTCTCAGGCTGAATGGCACAGATATTACAGAAGCCATAACCTATGGCACAATGCATTATATTATCTGGACTACATCCTGCTAATCAGCGGAAGTTTGAGATTGACTGAACAAGAAGGCACCAAAAATTGCTGTAGCAAAACTTGACTCATCCACACAAGAATAGCAACATCAAACTACAAAGCAGAGAGCAAAGCATGGTCTCCAGATGAGAAAAGAACACCTCCAAGTGCAAAGGAGTGTTAAGCTTAGTAACTGGACAATAAACAGAACTTGATTCACTGCTTGCATGGAAAACTCTAGAATTTCATTCTTTTGTATGTTTCCAAATCTTGGTTGGGACTCTTATAGTTCTTCAATAGCTTCTGCAATGACTAAATCTAAACTATAAAATACCTCTTTATAGTCCACAAGACTTATAAGCAGTGATCTATTCTATTCTTAGGGTTGATATCTGGTTTATGCATGCTCTGCTCTTTCAAAAACCTAGCTATTATTCTCTTATCTGGTTGTCTGTGTTATCCTGTGATATATTTAACCCTGTTTAGTATTTTCCCTGGAACTGAAAATAATATTTTTCTGTAATTTGCGCAATCCTTGAAATCTCTCCTCTTACTTAGTTTGACAAGATGCCCTTCTTTCTAGACTCTTGGTATTTCTTCTCACTGTCATATTTTACCAAGCAGTAAAGAGGAGCGCAGTAACCTAGTAATCTTGCTTGCTATCACCAAGTTACAGCGTGCCTGGTTCGAAACCACGTTCGGGCAAAAACATTCGGGTTGTGATTTCTTGCTTGACACAACCACTCCTCCAGTTGACTATGATATAAATGAGTACCTGATGCATGAGTTAGGAGAGGTAAAGACAGCAAGGAAGGGGATTGGCCACCCCACCTAATAGTTGCTGCGGCTTAATACATGAAGAGTTATCTTCATCTCTGATGGCAGGTTGCTGCCATGAAACCTATCTTTACTTTTTGTACATTAAATCTGTTATAATATTCATATTTACTATGATGATTTCTGCTGGGATGCCGTTTGGACCAGCTTTACCATCTTTTAAGTATTTTAACACTTTTACTGCCACAACTTTTTATGCTGAGTTTTTACCACTGCCACGCCATTCGTTTTTAGGGATGTGATTTAGTTTTGTGAGTGTAATTTTAAGACATCATTAAAAAGTCAACCAATAACATTAGAGCTTGGAAATTTTCATAAGATGTTAAGACAAGAATAATCTATCTAAATTGAAAAGACATTTGTAATAAATGGGAAGTCCCACACAGAATAATATCATATGGGTCTTTGTGCTTCAATGACTTTTGTTGTCCATGGCAGTGATAGTATTAATGGTTGTTTTATATTTACTTGGTCTTTTACAGTTAACTTATAATTCATCTTCTGGATTTATATCTGTGGGTCTGTGGTTTTTACCTATTTAAAAGTTCTTCAAAATGATTATTTCCATCTTCCCTGGTGTCATTAATAATTTTGCCTTCATTGTCTTTGATAAGACCACTAGAACATTATTATTAGTTATAAATAGATGCTTCATCTCTGAAAGGTTTCATCTGTAACATTATTTTTTACTTTGTTTTCCTTTTAAAATTTGACAGGAATGAGAGGTTGTGAAAGACAAGTACTTATACTTGATAGTTTCTTTAAAGAAGACATAGAACAGAGAGGAGAGACAATGAAAGCTCTCATTGATATTGACATCACTTTGTAAGACTTTGAGAGGAAACCTAATTTACAGGGTAGATGAGAGATTTTATCCATGGTCTATACTCTTATGTGAGCCAGAGGTTTGAGGGATTTATTGGAATCTGTACCTGCTACTACCAAAACATTGAGCTGGGGGATATGCTGATAAGATTTGTTTCACTTAAATATTTCCCAAAATTGCAGTTTATATTGTAAGAAACAAGACTATGGACATAATTTAAAACACACATAATGTGAAAACATTTGTTACTCCTTGTGGAATCATTGGGTATTCATGCAGCAACTATATTTTTGAAATGTACGTTGGACATTCATTCAAGTGTTGGAAAATATATTAGTAATTGATTCATGAGCCATAGTTTAGAAATGCACATCGGTCACAGTGGATTTTTGTGTGATCTTTTAGTTCTTGTTAGAACTAAAGAGATAAAGATCCGGTGTCCAGGAAACAAGAAACGGGAGGGGCAGGAGGTGTTGTCACTTTGACACCCCAGGTAATTTTATTACCATTCACAGGTCAAGAGCTCAATTCAAGGGAGATAGACATTTCAAGAGAAACAAAAACTGACTTAAATAAATTGCTAGACATGCAGTTTTATATATTATTTATATCAATTCACATTCATTGTACAAATTTTAACTATTAAATACATTTAATAATTAATCCTCATTGCAAAAATTATTATATTGCACACATAAGGATATAATCCTTATTATATACTGGCAGAATAATAATAACTGAATAATTTCCAATCGCGATACAGTTTCAGTCTTGCTTGCCTACCATATTATCATTTTTATAACGGGAAGGAATTGCCCTGAGGTGGGCAATAAATAAGTCAGGTTCAGCCATATCCAAAAATCTTGCTAAGAGGTTAACCCAATAACTACTAGTTTTGACCGTGCTGTCATTAATTCAGGAGCCATAGTTTAGGAAAGCATATTAGTCATTCATTCAGGAGCTATAGTTTAGAAATACATATTGGTCATTAATTTAGCATTCATAGTTTATGAATTCACATCAGTAATTTATTTGGAAGCCAATGTTTAGGAATACACATCAGTCTTCAATTCAGAAACCATAGTTTGAACATGTGCATGTAGGTTCATTACAGGAAGATGTGATCACATCATGTGAATTCATTCCAACATTTAATATTATGCTTGATTTCATAGAACTTCAGTGACTCGGAGATTAAAAACTCGCAGCATATCAATTGATATGTATGCAGTGCACTGAGAACCCCTCCACCCACAAGGGTCTTCGGGTGGAGAACAATCCCTCAGTTCATTGTGCGCAGATCAATGGATGCGATGTTTTATGCGCCTTTAGAAAAAGTTAGTTAAATAATGTATGGTTTGTTCCATTAAAATGAGGCCACTTCTATGTAACGAACCAATGAGCATTGGTCATTCATGCAGAAATCATAGTTTAAAATTCACATCAATCATTGATTTTGGAACACTATCAATTGAATTCTATGGACAATCATAACTGAAATATATACACAACAATATGCTTGATGGTTAGCTCTTGTTAGTAATACAATTTGAATTTTTTTTTCTATTTAGAGAGCTTCAATGATAGACCAGCAAGTTCACCCAGCAAACTCCTTGAGATATGTGCAAGAACCGCAATATCACGTACAAGGGCCACAATACAATGTGCTGACACCACAGTATCGTTTGCCAGAATCACAATTTCATGTCCAAGAGCCACAATGTCTGCAACAGAGTACTTCACGTATCCAAGCCACAGCAGCTGAAAATCATGCAAGACCGATCGTTATGCAGTCAATAGAACCATGTAAAAGACTCAGTAGTACCAATGATAATGATATGCCTTTAGCAATGAGAACTTTAAATGATGTAAGTAAAACAGAACAAACAAGCATTGAAACTGTCACAAATAGTGCAATTCAAAGTGATAATTCAGAACAAAGGAATAAAAGTGAACACATAAATACTGCATCAAGTGCAAGTCTGGGAGAACAATATTTGATGAATATCAGACAGCAAGGAGAAGATGAACATATTAAAACTGATTTGGATGCAGAATATCTTACAAATGAAATGAATGATACACAGAATACACCACAAGAACATGATGCTGAAATGCACTTGACAGCCAAAATAGAGCGTTTGAAGATCTCTAATTTAGATAGTAAAGACACAAACACACAAAAAGAGAAGACCGAATTATTAGATAAATTAGATTAGATTATGTGCCATCTCTACATCAAAGGTCAGCTGTAATGGAATTCTAATATTGCCTGTACTTTTACATGACAGTTTGTTATGTGTTTTTTTCTTATTCTTGCAGTCTTTTGAAAGCAATATTAAAAAGGAATGTTATGAATTAGAGAAGGGATCAGCAACCTGCGGGCTGGACCCTGTCCTTTTGCCTAAATTACCCGATCACCCAGCCCTTAAATAAAAATTGTAACTGCTGACCCACTGTGCTATTAAAAAAAAGTGTCCAAGTGCTTCTTTTTAGTCTCATCTAGAACCACATGACAAATAAATTGTATAAATGTGTTTATACCTAAGTATACATATGTAAATTTCCATAACTTAAAAAATTTTAAAATGTATATTTAGTAACAGTAACATGTGTAATTAAGTTTTCACATTAGCTTATTTTTGTTCGACTCTGGACCAGCTGTGTATTTCTGCATCGATCCTTGCATCAAAAAAGGTTGCCAACCTCTGGATTAGAGGATAACAGTAATATAGCTGGAATGAAAGCATTAACCTACTGAATCTGATGTTCCAAAATTTTGGTTAGTATGTACACAATAACGGAGGTCGTTTTATTTTCAATGTGCCCTTCGCTGATGATATTGATCTTATAGCTGGTCAAAACAAGAGTTAACAGCGAAGTTGGAAAAAATTACCAGCAAGTATGAAATGGAAATAACACATGAAAGAGCAAGGTCTTGGTTAACAGCAGAGACACAGACAAACATCTTGATGAATGGATCTATACTTGATAAGGTGAATGCTTTCAAATACCTCAGATCTAGCATATGCAGTGATGGAAAATGCAACGCAGAATTAAAGATAAGGCTGAAGATGCTTTAGCTTTTATGTCAGGGCTAAACTTAATTTAGAACAACATCAGTGTTAGAGTGAAAGTGAAAGTGAAACTTTATAACTTGCTGTTACTTGCTATTGTGTTGTATGGTTGTGAGAGTTGGACACTCACTATGGACATGGAGAGATGACTACAGGCTTTCGAATACAGATGAATTTTTCTATAGAGAATATAAGATACATGTGTACATACATAAAATAGTGATGTATTCAGGTCCACAGGAACGATTGCTTTCAATAGTGAAACAACGAAAACTAGCATGGTTTGAACATGTATGCCGACATAATTTCTTTTTAAAAACAATACTGCATTGAACCATCAAAGGTTAAAGAAGCAGAGGAAGATAAATAAAAACATGAACAGACAACATACAGGACAAGACAAGATTTTTCCTCACTCATCCGCATCGTTGAAGATATAAATCACTGGAAGACTCAATGCTGAAGCATCCAATGTGGCACCACGGATTGGTTACGGGTTTATAGATAGATAGAAATAATACCAACTCTGACCTATAGGCTACTCCAATCTCACAGACCTAGATTATATCACAGAACATGCAAATATAAAAATAAAATCCAGAAGGGCATATGTAATGTGAGAAGGTATATTAAATATTAGCATCTGTAGATTGATAATATTATGTGTTCATTAATTTGTTTTCATGATGGAACAGAATAAAAAGGTACGGGTAAGATGAGTTACAAACTAGCCATGATGCGGGTTCACAACGCAGCTTAGCTTTACCTTTTATAGCACATGGTTTTTTCATAAGTGCTCAGCTACCTAGTCAGTGGTTGACCAGGAACAAGTAATATAAGCATACACACAATGTTGATAAAGGCACGAACACGCTGGGCAGGGCACATGGTTTGTATACAAGATCATCATCTGCAAAAAAACTTTTATATGGAGAACTTCAGACTGTCTCCTGCAAGACCAGAAGTAGTGTTTTAAAGACACTCATAAGACATCACTGACTCACTAAAACATAGACACAAACTCATGAGAGAGTCTTACACGAGACAAATCCACTGGTGTTGCAGAATCAAGAGTTGTGCAGCAGCTGCAGAGAACCTCAGACATGATACTGCACCACAAAATCATGCTAGGAGAAAGGCAAGAACTGCTAGGTGTCCCACAGACTCTTCCCACCCATGCTCAAAATGCAGTAGAAATTCCAGGAATGCTTAGGACTTATTAGTCACAGCCGGACACACCGCAGACATTATCATCTTTATCATCATCCCAGTTGAGCTGTTGGCCTATGGTAATTGTCAACAACAAGGAAAAACATTTGTCTATACATGAAACACTTGTGGAATGACAAATCAGGAATATTATTAATAAAAGAAAATAATTAGTTGTTTATCAGAATTTATGTATTACAATAACATTGTGTGTCTTGTCTGAATGGATAAAAGACCCATCAGTATATATTTAGCTATTACATCCCAATTGGAACTATTAGAAAGTGAAACAAGAATGGGTCAGCTGTAGACATTAAGCACTACAACATGACAGGACATTCAAAACACACAAAAATCGATTCTTGATTAGGAACAAACGTCACAGCACTGGGGGCATTCCCATATATGCTCTGCTTGCCGTTCCGTCAGCCATCTAAAAGTGTATAAGCTCAGTGTCCCAGTCAGTTGCTGATTACGTGTATTTATGATCTTATAATATTTAAAATGAACTTGTAATTGCACAATATTGTAAATGAGTAAACAGTCCTTCTCAAGGCCAATCCCAGACTACAAAGCCACATGAATAAAGCCACTACAAAGCTACAAGCTCACCAGTAATCCAGAATGTACCTATCTTCTATTAATGAGGAGTGTACATAAATTTTGCTTTCATCGACATTGCTGTCTTTCTTCTTCTTCTTCAGCGTTCATTCTCAAACTCCTGTTGGATCTCTCCTGTAGCAGTACTACTAGATCTCCAGCAGGATACAGTCCAGAGAATGGAAATGCGTTGTGTCACCGTTTTATTTGCGCCAATGGCCCGACACATCCGTCTTCGGCGGGGCTGTCTTTCAAAATCCACATAAAATTGAAACCACATGAAAAAGACTTTAAACTTTTTTATATGTCATAATGATTGTTTGTACTTTCTGAATGAATTTTTTAGCCCCAGAGTTATTTCACATGTAATATCCTATTTATTATAATGTAATTTTACAATTATCATCAGGTGCATGCTCTCCACAGCTCTCTGTCCACAGTATTATGTATCAAGGTCGCTGTTGTTTCCTTGCCATGCCAGGCTGTCAAACTGTCTAATATTTTCTCACGTTGTCACCCTCTGTCTCTATTGCCTTCAATTTTGCCTGTTGTGACTATGTTCTCTAAACCTGCCTGTCTCATGAAGTGGCCAAAAAAAGAAGATTGCCTTTTTCTTATATTCTTGATTAATGTCCATTTCGCATTTGACTCTTTCGACTCCTCTACATTAAAAATTACAATTACAATTATAGTAATTATAATATATATTATATTGTATTATATTGTATTGTATTGTATTATATTATTATATTATATTATATTATATTATATTATATTATATTATATTATATTATTATTATATTATATTATATTATATTATAGTAATATTACATTACTTTCTATATATCAGACAATATTAGCTTTGAAAACTTTGATTAATTCATGTTTAACCTATGGCAACCCAGAGAAAAATAATGCATATTTCCTCTGGCATCCTGCCATTTTTTAATGACTTCTGGTTTTTCTGCATGTGTTTATTTTTTTGGCATACCTTGTTTATTTATTGAGTTATTGATTTCAAATTCTGATACAATAGAGATACATGGATGCTGGATATGGTGGTGTTGTTTGTTTGTGTGTGTGATAGTGTTATGTTGTGGATAAGCAACATAGAGAGTGTGGACAAACACACACAAAGGAATTACAGTTTCAAGGTCATCCATAGGCCTATCTGTAGAAAACATGGCTCCTCAAATTCCTCATGATAAATGACAGCACTATTAAATATTAGCAACATCTCCCTCAACCTCCATATTTTGGTCTACAGTACCTGCAACATTCATTGTCATCAAGATCCACCTCTGCAACGAAGGTTGGTTGCAACAGACTTCCAACATCCCATCTCTTTGGTGGTGCACTCTGCTAGACTGTAACCTGTTCATCTTGTGATGTCCTGCAACACTAAAGCCTTAAAAATCGACTTCGTCTGAATCATCATCCATGAAGAATTCCTGAACAATGGCGTCACTAAAGTTAGGTCCATACAGTATGGCTTACAAATGTAAAGAGGTAGAATAAATTACGACTGGGTATTTATATTGCCTCGAAAAATTCAGAGGTTCTAGCACATAAAAACATGATGGGAAATTAACATGGAAGATTGTTGTCCGTGACTACAAATGGTTACCTCAGTGGTGACATTTGTCAGCATCGAGTAACTATGGAAAGAGTAAACATGTCAACATTGGGCTGCTACAGGTTAATACTCATGAATGACATCTATAGCCTTATTTCATGGATGCCACCATTTTGGAACAACATAACTTCCTAGACTTTTTTTAGAAAAATTATTGCTACAGTTGCCATATTTCTGATGTATCACAAGGTTTCGCCAATCGTCAAAGTTGTTACCAAGGTCATATAAGTGAAATTCGACGACCATTGAAAATCATCTGTAAAGTGTTACGATAAAATGCTAAAATATAACAAAAATAGAATCTTGTCTAATGTTGATTGGCACACCATAGCTTAATGAGACTTTAATTCCCCAATTAAAAAAAAGAAATAACTAACGAAAAGTTAGTAGTACATAAAATAGAATCTACATACTGGGAGAACTGGCACAATAAGTCAGTAAAATACTGCAGATGATCAGGTGATTCAATTTTAGTGAAAGTAATGTGATATAATCCTAATTGCATTGTTTTGTCACAGTAACTAATTTAGATTAATTTATTTGAATGAGTTGTTATTAAATTTGTCTTCCTAATTCAATTATTAAATTCAAGTAACTCACATATTGACAGGTTTCTTTAATGTTATATGTGTGTATCTGATGAATGAAGTTGGTGTACATTTCTAATCAAATGGCAACAAGTAATTTGATGTTTGAATTGCTTGAGGTAGAAGTACAATTCTATTATCATGCCTCTTTTTCTTTCTCACTCTCGTGCCACATTCTCCAGCTATGTCAGTATTTCTCAAACTCTGTCCTGCTACCGCCTCCTTTCATTTAGATTTTATAGACAACTGCCCCCTCCCTTCATGGTCATAGATACGTCTTAGATAAAGGCAAGGAGATGTTTACCTAAAAAAATGTAATGCCTTTCATTCCTTTTGTAGTATTTTTGGGTGACCTTTTTTTAAAAATGTCACTTGATTTCCATGACTTCATGGCTTAATTAAAAATAATTTTCACACAGCAAGCACAGTGGAAATTGTTTTTTGAATAAGAAAAAGCAATGAATCCATATGTAAGGTATTCAACACTGTACTGATGACACTTCTTTTGGGCAGTTTCTTCTGTCATGGTGAGGATACAAATTATACAAATACGTTTTTATTTTCCGTAAATTCCCCACCAGATTCACTAAAAAAACCACTAAAATATTTTTTTTTTACAACCCCAATATATTGGACTATAATCTAATGTTTTATATAATCTGCACCTATCCTTAATTTTGTGATGTCACTGACTGCTGGCTAAGTCCTGGATACAAAATGGTTATGTAATCATAAGTTTGCTAGAGATGTAGTAAGTTTGTTACAGTCATGTTGATTGCTGTCAGGTGCAAAGATGTGAATAGCACACACTGAGAACCCCCTCATGTGCAAGCCACCCATGGAGAGCTCCACCCATACAGCCCTCCTAAATTAAATATCTCGACCTTCAACCACTGATGAGTAATTATAGCCAAAGGAAATAATTGCAGACAAAAATTGACGTCTGGAACCCGTCGCTACTAATTTGACTATTTTCCTTGGCTATGTTTATCAATTTATGTTTATCATTCATTAATTTAAATATACATTTATTTAAGGTTAGTTATGTAAAACACAACTCCCCTAACCCCAAAATAATTAATATTTAAATTAATTATTGATTTATTTTTGATATAATATTTAGTTATCCCTTGTGGATCATCATAGTGCGATCAGGCTGTTTAGATTACTGGTACCTCCAAAGTCTGATTGTGGGACCATTGGTGCAAATAGAATTCATTCATTCATTTTCCTTTTGCGATGAGGTCAGATCTCTCCAATTCTGTCTGTTCAAAGCTATTCTGTGCAGTTCTTGAATAGTATGAATATTAGTTGTTTTACTTTCTCTAAGTATTGTTCTTCTGAGTGTTTCTTTTGGTCTACCCCTTGCTCTTTTGCCTGTAGGTATCCATTCAAGAGATTGGTGGTGTATTATGTTGGTTCTGCATGTAGGACATGCCCGCGAATAGAATTGTGACATGATATTTCCATTCTTCAGACTACATCCTGCTGGAAATCTAGTAGGAATTGTCAGCTGCAAGAGTGATCTAGTGGGAGTTTGAAAACGAACAAAAAGAAATAGATGACTGGTGATAAAGTTAATGTCAACACATTACTGTGTCCTTTTTTATGCCAGTGATATGAGTATAAACTTCAATGTCTCTGCATGAGCCAGCACAAAAAAATTGTCAAATGTCATCTCCATCTTTGTGTCTTCTATTGCTAAATTTGTATCTATATTTGTTAATAATGTCCAGGGCTGGACGTTACTGTCCAATCATATTGTAATAACTTGGTTCAGCCCAACACAATAGTGATTTAAGAACAAACATTTGCCATAGGCCTATTGGTAGTATATCCTTTATTTCTTCTACTTCAGCATTCATTCTCAAACTCCCACTGGATCTCTCTTGCAGCAGCACAATGATCCCACTATATTTTCAGCAGAATGTAGTACAGAGAATGGAAATGCATTGTGTCACCGTTTTATTTGCACCAATGGCCCGACACATCCGTCTTCTGGGGAATATCGTATTCAAGGACATAACTATAAATCCAGCATATTTTGGCTGTAGTGAATTTCTAGGCACTATAAATATATGACCTAGGCATATACAGTATAAAAAGTAAAGACTGAAATTAATTGAGGATTTTGAAAAATGTTATTACTTAAGGTAATTTGTTTTAAACATATGCACTATAGAAGATTTCTACTGCATTAGAAAAATGGTTCTCCCTCCAAGGCCATGCAAATGGGACAAAATAACAGCTCACAAACAAATGCATATACGTGTTGACAATGGTATAGGATGAAAGGGCATGAGCCCATGTACAGCTGGATCAGCAACCAACCAACCTTATGGTTGACAAAGTGCCTACTCCACAGTTCAAGTAAAGAGTAAGATCACATAAACATACTCAATGATTGGTACTTCAATCTCAACAAAAAGATAAATACATAAAAAAACAGAAGTAGGTGGAGAACACAATGCAATCAATATAAAGATAAATGATAACTACTGAAACAAGCCTCCACCCCTACGCTTAACGGTGTGTGAATATTCTGACCATTATCCACCTTGGAATAGAAAATAGACTGAAACAAGGGCATGAATTTTAATATCTTGGGAGAATTTTTACAGAAGAATGGACAAAGAGATGGAGATAAAAGCTCAAAAAATCAATTAGGTAAATTATGAACTTACGCCAATTTGGAAACAAATCTACCCCGATGAAAAACCAAAAGGCAAACCATAATTTCAGACTTCATACCAACATTGAGTTATTGATGTCAGATATAAACAGTAACTAAACAAGAGAGAAAGTCTGGGGCTTACTGTTTGTGAAATGAGCGGAAAATATACTAAGAGGAGATCATGTGAGGAATGATGTAAGAACAGTTCGAACAAACTTTGTGGTACAATATATTGACAAATATATACTGAAATGGCCACTTAATGAGGATGAACTCTTGTTGGAAAGAACATACAACATGAAAATGGAAACAGCAAGATACAAAAGAAGACCAAGAAGAAGATGGATTGAAGGAGTTACCAACATGAGACATCAGAATATTACTGCATATCAAGCGACCAAACGTACCATTGCCTGAAAACCGATCGTCATTAAATCCTATGATGCTATATTATATAGGCCTATATAATGGTCCTCAAGAGCATGTCTGGTCCTGTCATTGAGAAACAGGACTTTATGGCCGTCACAAGAATATCATGATCACCTGATGTTGTTACTTAAGGAAATTTGTTATAAACATATGCACTATAGAAGATTTCTACTGCATTAGAAAAATGGTTCTCGCTCCAAGGCCATGCAAATGGGACAAAACAACAGCTCACAAACAAATGCATATATGTGTTGACAATGGTATAGGATGAAAGGGCATGAGCCCATGTACAGCTGGATCAGCACCTGATGTGCCAACTGCACACATCTCTACTTTATTTCTTAGGTATGACAACATAATTTGTCAGCAACAGGAGTACAAGTCTGATTATTGCTGCTATACAGATGTTCACAGAATCAGTCTACCTTCCTCCTTCCAGTCTCACACCTATGTACGCTAGCAGATATTGGCATATGTGACGTTGTGGGATACACGTGAAACTCTCTTCAGTGGTGGAGGTGGCTTTGGGGAATGTGACAGACCAGGTCTAGGGCAAATATACACAAATACAGCATTTACTAAGTTTGCAGCTGATCATACCAAAACGATTAGGAACATTGAGATGACTCCGAATCAATATATCCCTAAGTTTCTTGTCACGTCTGTAATCAGAGGGGCTGGGATGGCAAAACATATCACGAATCTTGGGATCCGAATGACGAAGAGGAAAGTGTAGGAATATGACACAGAGAATATGACACAGCAGAGATAAGGGCGTCTATCTAATCTGTCTACCTACCTATTGTCTTTTCTCTGCTTTTGCTGTAAAGCGTCGTATGATTGAATGATGATCTGTTTTCAGGCTATGGCACGTTTTGTAGCTTGATATGCATTAATATTGTAACGTCTCCGAATGTTGGTAACTCCAATGCACATTCTTCTTGGTCATCCTCTATATCTTGTTGTTTCCATTTTCATGTTGTAATCTCTTGACACTGCCAAAAAGGGTTTATTATCATTATGGTCGAACCATTTTAATCTCTGTTTTTCAATTGTTATGGGTGTGGAAGGTGAAAATAAATTTGACACTGTCCGTGAGTGAAGACCTCAGAGTGTTCTTGAGGGCGTCCTGGCGAGAGAGGATGCACACTTGAAATGGGACAGAATTTCTTCTTTATCTATGGGTGTGTGCCTACTATATAGGCACCGAATTAGGCACTATCTATCTATATGACGTGTCCTTTACTGAACGCTGTCCTCATTGCCACTACATAAGCCTCTCGGTTCTGTGCAACCTGTCTAATCTCTAGTGTCATGTTTAGGCGAACTTCTATATCATGTGTCCAACGTAGACTTAGTTTGCCTCTTGTTTAATTTCCTATGAATTTTCCCAGCAAGATTAATATTTCTACACCATTGTAAAATTAACATTAAAAAATGTCCAAGATATGTTAGCTTGCGTTTTTGATAGTTTTAAAGAACTAGTTTTCTTCTATGTTCAGGTCTTTCCGGACGTCTGTGTTAGTTCATCTTTCTGTTTATGATATTCCTAGGACTTAAGTTCGTTTCAAAAGCTGCTATTTTCTTTTCCATTGCATATGTTACTATCTAAATTTATCTACGTTCCTTCAGCGCCGAATATGGTGCATAGGGCAGAAACCAGAGCTTTCCAGTTCGAGTGATGTTATGCCATTGTGTTTAATTCCTGCATGTTGTTGAGACCCATGATCATACCCTCTTTGATAGTTGTTTTGCGAAGAATGTCTCTTGGACCATATGATTGGTCCTGGGTTCAGTCCCGGTTGAGGCGGAAATGTTTTTCAGATTACAACAACACCCGGGTCGATCCAGCCTTAATTGGGTACTGGATTAATCCGGAGAGTAAAGACTGTGAGGGAGAGGAGATGGCTACCGCCCCAATATAGCAGAGTCACTGAAATGTGAGATTGCTAACATCTCACACCCCTACACGTTAATAAATGGTATGAGTTAACTTTACTATAGCCATGATCTGCCTCTTTTCCTTTTGCCATCTGGCACCCATTGTAATGCTTGCAGTGGCAGTCTGTTTTCATTCATTGTAAGTACATGTGCCATATAAGTCCAGCGTTTTCTACTTATTATTGTAGAAACATATTGTTGTTTGGTGTCTTCTCTTACTTGAATTCTTCCAAACCAATAACTAAATGTTTTGCTAATACATTTATTTTCAAATGAATTCAATTTCTTCTCCCATGCCTATGTCATTTTCCAACTTTCGCAATCCTATGTCAAAACAGATAGGCCTAACACATTGGAGTTGAACAGTCATAGTTTGATATTTGCAGATCTTTGTTAGGTGTTTGAAAGCACTTGATGATGCCAGTGCCATTCTGGTAGAAATCTCCTTTCATGTATTTCATTCTTGTGTTATTGTCTAGTGTAGGGCCTATATTGTATATCCACAGGTCGATGATGGTAAGAATATCCACACTTGCTGCTTTATCTGTTAAGTATAGGAGTGGTGACTGGGAGTTTAAGCTGTTTATCCAAGGCCAGATGTGTCACATTGGCTGTGTTGAATCCGTATTTGTTCAGTGTTGTCTTGATGTTATCTATTCGCAGAACATGTGCTAAACATAAATATACATGGAGAGCAACTACAAATAGATCATTATCTTGAACACATAATCATAAATGATGGCAGATGTGAAAAAGAAATTGAAAAGAGAATCAGAATGGCTAAAAGTACTTTCAATGGCATGAGTAAAATATTAGCATGTAAATAAATTACAAGCAAGCTAAAAATGAAAATTATAAAATGCTACATCTATTCTATATGGCTCAGAAAAATGGACAATAAACAAACAATTAGAAGACAGAATTGATGCCTTTGATATGTGGATATATAGAAGAATAGGGAGAACATCATGGAAAGAGAACTAACACAGAGGTTTTAACAACAGTTAATATGATGAAAAAATTATTAAAGGAAATAAAGATCAAACAAATAAAATATTTTGGGCACATTAAAAAATATGATACCTTTTTGAAGACCTTACTTGAGGGTAAAGTCGAAAAGAGGCGAGCAAGAAGTAGAGAGATTTAAGTGGGAGTGTAGCACCCCAAGATGGACAGGTTACAGTCTAGCAGAGTGCACCAACAAAACAAGAGACATGATATGTTGGAGGTCTGTTGCAGTCAACATTCGTTGCGGTGCCGAAAACCAACTCCCACTCTTACGAACAACCTGTCTCTGAAAAAAGAAAATGTCGAGATAATCCACCTGACAATGAAAGGACTAACCTGGAGTTGCAGCATCATGGTCATTAAGAAATCCAAGGGAACTCTGTTATAAGCATCTTCCAAGTCTATTGCAGCTGCGCATGTCTCCATTCGTTCATCAAAACTTTCAAACACATCTTATGCGAATACAGCGACGTTGTGTCAAGTCTGTTTACCTGGACGACAGCCTCCCAAAGTTGAGGGCAGGCTGTTATTCCTCTCTAGATGCAGGGACAATGTCCATGCAACAATCTTTTCTAACAACTTGCCGATCGTATTATGCATGGTTATGAGTCTGAAACCCTGTATCATCGCATGACTCTTGCCAGGCTTGGGTAGTGGGATTAAATAACTATGCAACCAGTCTTGCTCCACTGTGCCAGTTGCTAGGCTCTTGTTAAACAACACTGCCAGCTCCTTAAGGTCCTCGTCTGACCTGCCTCTGAGATCGTCGTACCTAATGCCATCAGATCCTGGAGCTGTGTTTCTTGATCTTTTCAGTGCGGCTGTAATATCTTCAGGAGTAATTGCAGTATCGCTTTCGATAACTATCTTATTGCACATTTATGTGATTGTTTTCATGATTTCATTGTAATTCCCTACGTTCCTCTGACCAACACTCATAAACCCGGGACTACCACAAGGGTCACCTCTATCCCCAGTATTATTTATTGTGTATACAGTTCACATTACAAGCTGTCAGATTGCAGGACCACGGAGAACTATGTCCTACGCTGATGACATCTTGGTATATAGGCAGGGCAGAGATAGAAAAGCGATCGCCAGGAATTTGCATAAGGAGCTTGATCGTATAGGGGATTGGTGCAGTAATTCTGGAGCTTTAGTTAATCCATCAACGGCATCGATAACATGGTTTTCTCTAAATAATCATATAGTAAACACGCCCACGCCAACGGTTACTTTGAGGGGGGGGGGTGTCCTCGAGAGAAACAGCCCAATGAAATACTTAGGGGTTATGTTGGACCGCAGTCTGAGTTTCAAAGATCATGTTGACCACATCATTGTAAAGGCTTATAAAGAAAGGTCTTGCAGCGATGAAGATTATGGCTGCTGCTCAATGTGAACAGAGGCAGCTATTTTTGCTGCATCAGGGATTGGTGGTGGCGATGGTAGAGTACGCACTGGCGATTCTAACACTGAGTCAGCATCAAACAGAAAGATTGGATAGAATCCAGAATGAGGCAATACGAATCATTGTTGGGTGTACGAGAGATACGTCGGCACGAGCCATACGATACCTACTGGATTGCCCAACTGCATAGCAAAGAATACAAACCTGCAGGGCGCGAGACTACCTACAAATCACCGCTGATAAAGAACATCCTCTACATCCTGAAATTCTCAAAATGAAAGGCAGTCGACTTAAGAGAGGAAAGTCGTGGATGGGGCGCGCAGAGGATATTATACAGAATGTGTGTGCAGATTTGAGGATGGGCTACCTGTTGCGAAATGGAGTCGTGCGCCCTTAGAGTGTCTAACAGCCTTCAAAGTAATAATAACACTCAGTAGAGAATGCATGGAATGGTGTCCGATAGTGGTGGAGTCGGAGGTACTCGCTCTAATCTGTGAAAATTCCAGGGAAGGAGATATGATTATATATATACAGATGGGTCGGTTGAGAGACACATCAAAAGTGCCTGGGCCTTCACGGCTCAGAGGTGGGGGAAAACCATCAGAGAGGAAAGTGGTGCCTTTGCTCAGACGACAAGCATCAGGACAATGGTGGTTTTGGCAGTAACCAAGGCAATGCAATGGGTCTGCTCGCAGACTATCTGCGAGCATGCCTGCATACTCAGTGACTCGATGAGCATGATTGTGAATGTTCAGGCGGGATACATTCGGGAACAGTGACTGGATGCAGTGAAGAATTCAAGTTTGCGTAAAGTGAGTTTAATTTTTTTGTGCCGGGACATGCGGGAGTCCGGGGTAATGAGAGAGTAGATAGGTTGGCTGCACATGCTGCTACTACGGCTGTTGGTGGAGCGATGGATCGAGCAGACATTTTGAATGCCGTACTGGAAAACGCACGCGCAAATGGCTGTATAAGTGACGATGATTCTTGTTGCATGACTAGAATAAAGGAATTTGGTTTGAAATATAGTGTCGCTAGAACTGATCGCTTTCGTGGACAAGAAAGAAAGATGGTCAATCAACTGCGTACTGGAACCGTCAGTCAACGTGTAATGGCGGCTACACTCAAGGAGAGATCTGAGCACCTATGGACTTGCCCGGAGTGCAGTGACGATGATCCAACGACTAACTAACTAACTATTCGTTTCGGAGACAGCACTTATTATGATGGACTTAACCATATAGACCTATTGTCCAGCGTGTTTTTTTTTTACAACATACCAGTTTGAATCAAATATCTGAGTCATTTTTGCATTCACAATATATGATAAACATGAAAACATTAATTGGCGATATAGAGTTAACACCATGGTCCTACAAAATCTAGATTGCCTAATTCTATACGATGTTGTGCCGAGTGTCAAAGTCCCTTGATAATTAACTTTATAGACTTTCAAAAGGCATTCGACAGTATACATCGTCCGGCACTATGGGAAATTCTTAAACTCTATGGATTCCAGTTAAAATATATAAACATCATAAAAGCCCTTTACCATGAAGCAACCTGTTGCGTAAGAACAGATACAGGAAATTCAGAATGGTTCAATGTCAACACATGAGTGAAACAGGGCTGCGTATTATCACTAATGCTATTTGGAATAGCCAACGACTGGATCATGCGTAAAACCATTCATGATGAAAAAGCGGGTATATAATGGCTCAAAACAGCACTTTAACTGACCTTGTTTTTGCAGATGACATCGAATTATTAAACTCTACTCACCAACAGACACAAGATATAGGCCTAACCAACAAACTATGCACACTCGCAGAGCAAATTGGCCTTCAGATCAACACGTCCAAATAAAATATCATGGAACTTAACAGCTCAACAAATAACATCTCCGTAAATAACCAAATACTGGAAAAAGTCTCCAGCTTTAATTACTTGGGCAGCCGAATGTTTGTTGACGGAGACTCAATGAAAGAAATAAACACACGTATAACAATGGCAGCTAGCACATTTGCTAAATTAACTAATATCTGGAAATCAAAAGATCTAGGGACAAACACCAAACTAAAGCTATTTAACTCATGTATTGTATCAGTGCTAACTTATGGTAGTGAAAGCTGGAAATCAACTCAAGCAACAGACAACAAACTAAACAGCTTCGAAAATAAATGTCTACGCAAACTGATGAACATAAAATGGAGCGACTTCGTCACAAATAGTGATCTAAGAGACAAAACACACAAAGAGTATGTTTCAAACATCATAAGAAAACGAAGATGGAAATACCTTGGCCACGTTTTACGACGAGATGTAAAGAGAATAAACCAGCAAGCCCTTATGTGGTCACCTGAGGGTAAAAGAAAAAGAGGAAGACCTAAAACAACCCTTAAAAACACCATTCTTAAAGAAGGGGAATTAATAGGCTGTAAGACCATCCAGGAACTAAAGCTGCAGGCAGCGACCGGATCATATGGAGAACCAGAACCTCTGCCCTATGTGTCGCTTGCAGCAAGAAAGGAACAAACAAACTAACTATACGATGTTACGCCAAAGATTATATTAATTTATCGAATTAGTTTAATAACGAGTTTTGGTGCTATAAATAGCACACTGTTTACATTTTAAATACTTTTTATACGTGACACCCTTCGTTGTTGTGAGTTATGTAATAACATTTCTAATTCGTCAATGAGTGCAGTTTTGAATCAATTCCTATTTTTGTGTTTGTGCATGCATATAAGTTGTAGAGAAATCCAAAGGTCAGGATATACCACGAAACTAGAGCAAAGGACACAACGTAGCAATAAAATAGGTACTTCGACAAAATTTTCAAAATCTTATAGTATAATGATTATAATTATACTATAATGCTACATCATAAAAAATACAGTATAATTAGACTTAACGTAAAACACATAGGTTTATATTTCGTTTCAATGGGACACAACAGACTATAGCTAAAACTAGTAGGTAATGATGGGCAATGATGAGCGCACAAGAAATCATAAAAATTACAATACACAAATCACATTCAACGTTTCAACCAAAAGGTCTTTATCAAGACACAAACAAAACATCAAAAGATGACGAATGGAAAAATTATCACAACATCCAACATCCATCTCAAGAATTTCTTATGCAGTCTTTGTCATAGATAACAGAGTGAAGGATCAAGGACTGCCCCTTGTGCTTCTGACCAGTGGGGATTGCATCTCTGTGAACCCCATCTGAACCCACAAAAGAAACATTTTTTAATGAAGATTTCAAAATTTACATGATCAATTTCATATAGAGAAAGATATTTGCGTGTCATTCTTTGGTATAAAGATGTCTGCAACAAACAACCAACCAATACTATGGTGCAATTAAAAAAAAAATTACCATATGAGCTCTGGTATTGGCTTGGTTACCAAGGCCAATGCAAGAAAGATCACTCCCCTGCTCATTGTGAAAAGTCAAATATAAATAACCAAATGGTCAGAGGGTGTCCGACAAAGTGGATGGTGCCGCAGTAACCTAATGAACAAATAGTCAAGCAAAATGAATTAAAAAGGCTACTAAAACACTTACCTTGCCTATTAATAAAAATATATAAAAAAGTATATATAAAAAAACATACAATAAAACTAAACAGGACAATTCTCCAAGTATCGGCTCAAATTGAACCTTTTTCAAGAGACGAACAACAGAAAACACCACAATAAAAAACAAAATAGATGACTTTAGATTTCATCAAGCCCCCGTCTCCATGACGCAGGGATGGAAATGCATCTAGTAAAAGAGAAAATGCGTGCATTCATTATAAACAAACTGGGAAGTGGGAAATTAGAGGCACTATAGATGTGGTTTAAGATGTTTATAATGAGTGCAAGAATAGTAAAAGAAAAAGATAAGAAAAATACCCCTTTTGTCACTTTATCAGACAGGCAGGTTTTAAGAACATAGTCACAACAGGCAAGACTGAAGGGAACAGAGACAGATGGGGACGTGAGAAAATATTCATTTGACAACCTAGCAAGGCATGGAAACAACGATCCTGATAACAATACTGTGAACAGAGAACCATGGTCGCCTACGCCAACCAGAATGGCATATGATAATGATTGATGAGTAATGATGAGGTTGTGTGGTGGTGGGGTGAGTGGGTAAGCAAAATTATTTTAAAAGGCTACTAAAACACTTACCATGGCTTGGGCGACCATGGTTCTCTGTTCACAGTATTGTTATTAGGGTCATTGTTTCCAAGCCTTGCTAGGTTGTCAAATGAATATTTTCTCACGTCCCTATCTGTCTCTGTTCCCTTCAGTCTTGCCTGTTGTGACTATGTTCTTAAAACCTGCCTGTCTGATAAAGTGACAAAAGGGGTATTTTTCTTATCTTTTTCTTTTATTATTCTTGCACTCATTATAAACATCCCAACTACATCTATAGTGCCTCTAATTTCCCACTTCCCAGTTTGTTTATAATGAATGCACGCATTTTCTCTTTTACTAGATGCATTTCCATCCCTGCGTCATGGAGACGGGGGCTTGATGAAATCTAAAGTCATCTATTTTGTTTTTTATTGTGGTGTTTTCTGTTGTTCGTCTCTTGAAAAAGGTTCAATTAGAGCCGATACGTGGAGAATTGTCCTGTTTAGTTTTATTGTATTTTTTTTATATATACTTTTTTATATATTTTTATTAATAGGCAAGGTAAGTGTTTTAGTAGCCTTTTTAATTCATTTTGCTTGACTAATTGTGAAAAGCCAGTAAGGGGGATCCTAAGTATTCTACAATTCAGCATAGCAGGAATGCAAATAAGATCATTGAAGTTACAAAAACATTACATGAATGCAATGTACATGTAGCCCTCCTTGAGGAAACAATACTACCACAGAGAGAAACTGATATAATGGGATACACCCAGTACAAATGTAAATATCTGAAGTGTCAAGGTATCATGAAATTAATTAGAAATTATGTCCAGCAGGCTACACTAACCAATAGTCCTGAAGCAGAAATGGATCACCAGACAATAAATATATGGGAAAAAAAAATAACACCTGATACACACTACACAATATTTATTGTCTCCCAACACCATCTGTAAGTTTTCCAGAATTTGAGTCCACATTAAAGAGAACCATCATAGCTGATGATTTATAATTATTTGCTACAAACATTATAACAACAGAGGACTAGAAATCGAAGACGTGTAACATTTCTAATCTAATTCTATTACAAATCTTGGATACTCCACCAAGTCTCAAATAGGACAACGGTTTGACCAGCTGACCAGATACAACATTTGTTTCAGCTGTTACAGCAGAAAAATGACAGGTCACAGTATTACTGTTATTTGCTTCCCTCTCAGGCCACATATTTACACAACTAATTGGCATTAAGATAACATCTAATTTCCATTTAAAACTATTGTTGATGTTTAAAAGTGTATTACTATTAGTGAGCCACCATAATATTAATAATGTGTAGGCCTATATTAAATTTATTTATGTACATATACATTTTTTTTCAATCTACAGATACAGCAGTAGTTTAGAGTTTTTTTTTTATTCATCACTTTACTAATATGGCTACATCCAGTATGTCCATGGCTGCTGACAATGTAGGCACGGTTGCTTCTCAAGTTAAATTCTCTGAGTTGTGTGGGCTTCTGGAGAGGATACAAAAAACACAAGGAAATGATAAAAAGAAGAGAGTTCTGACAGACTTTTTGAATAAATGGAGAGAGTTTCATCAACAGTTGCACAAAAATGATAAAGACACAGTATGTAAACATTTCTAATGTTTACTATTCCATGAATTATATAGATCACTCACACAAGTCTGATTTCGAGCTGTTAGAACACTTGTCTAATAATTGTCATATGTATCTGTATTTGTTCTAAACAATATATTAGAATCCACCCAGGTACATATAATTACAGTAACACAGTACTCTCAGAAGGTGTAAAGATGAGTTAACCTAAGACATCCAGTTGGGAATAGTCATTCTGAAAATAGAACATTTACTAACTTAGCCAATGACTTTTTCTCCAAAAATGTCATTTCACCTGCACCATACCCAATATGAATTGAGTAACATCTCCCTGTACGCCAGATTCTTTTATGAGAATTGCATAATTTTTATGAAATGAGTCTGACTCTGTGGCGGCATGGTACAGAGTGTGTCTGTGGCAGCCAAGGTACAGGGTTAGAATCCTGCCACAGGTAGTTGTGCATCAGGATCGTTCAGAAAGCAATGGCAAACTACTAAAGTATTTATATTTTCTAGAAAATCATTGCAGCCATATAATGATAGGTTGATGGCTACATACAGAATAGGATATACTACTAATTATATGAAATGACAGACTCACGTGTTCGTGTCCAATCTCCTCATCATCATCATCATCATCATCAGGTGCCATGCCGTGTGGCGTAGGCGGTCATGGCTCTCCACAGCTCTCTGTCCACAGTATTATGTATCAAAGTTGTTGTAGTTACTTTGCCGTGCCAGGTTGTCAAACTGTCTAATATTTTCTCACGTTGTCGCCCTCTGTCTCTGGTGCCTTCAATCTTGCCTGTTGTGATTATGTTCTCTAAACCTGCCCGTCTCATGAAGTGGCTAAAAAAAGAAGATTGCCTTTTTCTTATATTGTTGATTAAGGTCCGTTTCGCATTTAACTCTTTTAACACCTCTACATTAGTTTTTCTGGCAGTCCATGGTATTCTTCTGTAGAACCACATCTCTGTTGCCTCCAATCTCCCACTTTCCAATCTCCTAGTCCTATTAATTTATAATGTTATTTATAACCAAACTAACATGTGCATAATATCATCTGTTAAAATTAAATAAAACATTATCATTATCTAATAAAGACTTATAGAGGTAAATACAAATAAGGTAGGAAGGTTACTGTAGAAAACTGTCAATATAAAATAATAAAATATAGAAAATAATAATAAAACAAAGAACAAATACAATTGTCAACGTGTCTGTCCAACTGGGACCTTTTTGTTGGATATCCTCCTATATTTGGGTTATTATAATAAAGACTTAGATGTAACTTACCTTCCTGATTCAATTTTCAATAATAGATTTACAATGTCCATGCTGATTGTTCCTGATGTCATTTCATAATGAAAGTTACTGTTCATAATATATTCTTTGAAAATAAACATGATTCTCAATAATTAGAAAAAAATCCATAAAAATTTCTTTAAAAATGGTTTCTATTACAACTTTTTTTGTGTTGATCGTAACACTTTGACTACAAATCTAAAATTTTCTCAGATCTGCAATCTGCTTTGCTGCCTAGAAAAGAAGCTAGATTTGTTAGCATCATTGCCACTCTTTTTTCCCTGGAAAAAAACCCAAATTTTAAACTTTTTTAGCGTAGTTACAAAATTGCTTAGTGACTGTTGAAATTCTGCAACCATGACATTGAGCAGAATACACATGGAAGTATGTTTTTATTTGTTCTGATGGCATAGTGCAGGGTAAACTAAGTCACTAGAACCTCTGCCTCTTCTATTATAAATATAGACAGTTAATAAACAAACATGACACATAAATATTTAAGTACAGACATCTTTTGGTGTTCACAAATACTCATACAGCACAGATTAAAAGACACTGATGAAGATTTTATAGTTATTTCTCAAAGTATCCTATTTGAGCTAGTATTTCTTTGGGTTCATGTTTCCCAGTTATCAGTTTGTTACTATGGTGACATCCGGCATGTGTCCTTTATTTCTTGAAGAGTATTCCGTATAAGGAAATTTCCCCCTCAAAGTTTCTAATGTACAGAATTAGCAATGGGTTACTTTTTTTCTTCTTCTTCCTCATTTCTCTGTAGTAGTCATACACTGATATGCATTTTTTTAATGAACTGTACTATGGTTGTCAACCTGAGACAGAACCTGGCCAAGCTTCTCTGTCAGAGCTGTTTTAGATGGCCACAGTTTTCTTCTTGTGGTGTGATACAGTGCAGAGTTCTGTAGAATATATTATGAATTTTTTTCAGATTGTCGACAGGGGCACATATCAATGTCAATGCCAAACCTCATACACCTGTATTGAGTCTGTTGTGGCTTCTTCTAAATCTAAAAATTATTATTTGTTCCTGTCTTCCAAGCTTGTGGATGGCATGGGTGAGTTGAATTCCATTCCATGTCCATGGAGCTTTTGTTGATGGATTTCATCTCCATTAATGATTCTTGGTCTTCTACCTGTTTAGCTGGTAGTGACTTCCAGTTTTGGCTAGATGAAATGACAAGATGAAAAGAACTGTTTACTTTTCCTGGTTTATGAATGGTTTGGAATCCATTGGAGAACTAATTCTTGTTTTTAGTTGTTTAGCTAAATTATATGTAATTTAAAATCACAGTATGTAGTTTTTTCTATGTTCTGACAAAATAATTTTTTTAATGAATTTACCACATGAACAAGAAATATCACTTTTAAATAGTAATTTTAAACTATAGTATATTATGTACACATTAAAAGATAGGAGAGAAATGTCTAAATTTAAATAAAAGTCTTGCAAATAGAAGATACTACAATGCTTTAATTTCATGCAGACATGAAAGCAGTATTTATGTCTCATTACAATTATATATTTTATTTTAGCAGAACATATTAACCAAGAAAAATATATATTTTGCAAACTTGCAATAAGTTATATTGGTTCTTGTTTGGAGCATGTACCCCCTAATGTGATTATTAATTTGATTATTTCCATTGGCAATGTTTGTTAATTGATATTTATCAATTATTAATTTAACTATTAAATTTTTAGGCTTAGGGTTAGAAGAGGTTTTGTTTTACATAACTAACCCTAAATAAATTTATATTAAAATTAGTTAGTTAGTTAGTCGTCGGATCATCATCATTGCAAACTGGACACATCCATAGTTGCTCCGATCTCTCCTTGAGTGTATCCGCCATCACACTTCTGCTGACAGTACCGGTCCTATGCTGGTTGACCATCATTCTTCTGCGCCCTCCAAAATGTTCACCTCTAGCAACACCGCATCTCAATCCCTGATCTTTAATCCTAGCCATTGAAAAGGAATCATCATCCACATTCGTCTCACTCTCGCGTGTTATATATCTTAGGGAGTTCAAAACGTCAGCGCGATCCATTGCCCCATCGCCCTTTGCCACAATCGCACACGATGCCAGTTGATCCGCTCTTTCATTGCCTCGAACGCCCACATGTCCCGGCACGAAAATAAATGTAACCGCCTTCAAGCTCGCATTTCTCAAGGCCTCAATCCACTGTTCGCGAACGAGACCCACTTGTACCTTCTTAATCATACTCATAGAGTCACTCAAGATGCAGACCTGCGTTACTTTCTGTGTGCGTAGCCACTCAAATGCCTTGGTCACCGCCATAGTCTCCATGGTCATACTACTCGTAGTGACCGCAAAGGCACCACTTTCCTCCTTGATCGTTTTACCTGCGCACTGAGCTGTAAAGGCCCAAGCACTGCGAACATGCCTAATTACAGATCCATCAGTGTATATAATCACATCCCCCTCTTTGGTATTCTCACTGATTAAAGCCTGCACTTCTTTCTCCACAGCTGTGGGACACCATTCTCTGCATTCCCTGCTAAGTGATATTACTACTCTCAAACAAGTTTCGAAATCTGTGGGTAGACCTATCCATTCCGCACCAACTGCCACATCCTGTAATCGGCACACGCTTTGTATTACATCTTCAGCACGTCCCATCCACGACCTTCCTCTCTTGAGTCTGCTGCCTTTAACTTTCTGTATTTCGGAATGCAACGGGTGTTCCTTATCTGCATGTATTTGAAGGTACGCCCGTGCACGGCAATACTGTAATCTATGCTCAGCTGTTGGGCAGTCAAGTAGGTATCGCATAGCTCTTGTCGATGTGTCTCTTGTGCATCCCAGAATGATATGCATTGCTGCATTCTGGACTCTATCCAGTCTTTCGATCTGAGTTTGGCTAAGAGTCAGAATTGCCAGTGCATATTCCACCACAGCCACTACCAAACCCTGGTACAAAAGAAATAACAATCTTTGCTCACATTGCGCAGCAGCCATAACCTTCATTGCTGCTAAGCCTTTGCCTGCCCTTATGATAATGTGGTCAACATGTTCCCTGAAACTCAGGCTTCTGTCAAAAAACACACCCAGATATCTCATTGTGCTAGTTCTTTCTAAACTTTTCCCGGACAACGAAACTTGTGCCATGGTTGTCTTTACCATGTGATTGTTCAAGGAAAACCACGTCACGAATGCCTTAGACGGATTAACCACTGCTCCCGTATCTCGACACCAATTTGTCAGTCTGTCCAGCTCCTTCTGTAGTTCCACGACGCACTCTTCTCGATTTCTGCCCTGTCTATACACCAGGATATCATCGCCATATGACATCGTTCTGCCAACACCTGTGATTTGATTGCCAGCGATATGTACTGTGTATACATTGAAAAGTACAGGAGATAGAGGCGATCCCTGTGGCAGGCCAGGGCTAATAACCATTGGTGTAGATATCCAGTTACCACACTTAAGAACTACAACCCTGTGCATCAGGGCGGCGCCAACCCAACGCACGAAAAAAGGATTAACTGCAAGATTTAACAGCTGGTGCATCAAGATATCCAAGGACACCCTATTGTACGCATCCTCAAGGTCTATTGCGACCGCACATGTCTCCATGCGCGAATCGAACCCCTCAAAAACATCCTGCGCAAATATGGCTGCATTTTGCCATGTCTTCTTTCCTGGACGATATCCTCCTAACAATGTTGGTAAACACTTATTTCTTTCAAGATAACACGATACCTTCCGGGCCACAATTTTTTCCAAAAGCTTGCCAATCGTATTCTGCATAGTTATTATTCTGTAGCCATGTATCCTGGTGTGGTCCTTCCCAGGTTTGTGTAGTGGAACTAAATAGCTGTGCAACCAGTCTTCTTTCACTGTGCCCTTTAGAAGGCTATTATTGAACATGTCCGCCAACTCTCCCAACTCCTCATCCGTTCTTCGACTAATGTCATCGTATCTAATGCCATCTGGCCCTGGTGCTGTATTTTTTGTACTTTTCAGTGCCTTCCTGATTTCTTCAACTGTGATTAGCATATGGTTTTCCATGCTCAAGTTCTTACACGTGTCTGTGAGCGTTTTCCTGATTTCTTGATATGCCTCCACATTTCTCTGACCAATTTGTGCGGTGTAGTGTGCCAGCAATGCCGCACCTTTTGTCTCGTCCGTCTTCTGCCAGACGGTATCGTCGCTCTGGAAATCGGCAATAGTCACGCGTCTTGTGAGACCATTCATGGATTTGTGTAACCGCCAGAACAATTTTAGTGACTTTTCGCGTGTTATCTCTTTGCAAAATTCGTCCCATTTTGACGCCTTTGCTGACTTTGCAATATCTTTGAATGTTTGGACTAAGATATCTTTCTTCCGTTTCCATTGTGCGACCTCCATGGGCTGAGCCGCAACACGTTTCCGTGCCCTTTGCCATAGTGATACTGCTTTACGTTTCTCGCTCCATGCCCTTTGAACCTCTTCGTTCCACCAGGAGGGCCTATCCCACACCAGATTTCCCACTACTTGAGCCTTACGTTTGTCTTGTCGAATTCTGCTCACAACATCCACTCCTCTTCGATCATATTTAAAGTATCTTACCTTTGGCCTTATCTGCTTACTTTTGTCATTTTTTAAGAGAACAACACATGGGAGGTGGTCACTGTCATGATGCCCCAGCACGTCCCATTTGCAGATAGCCACAGCAGCTGATGACACCAATGCCAGGTCGATAGCGCTATCATCATCACCATCCCTGCTTGCCATCCTTGTTATACGGCCATCGTTAAGGCACACCAGGTCCGTATCTGTCAGGGCCTCCTCAAGTTCTCTTCCCTGTTTGTTCGAAGCACTATTGCCCCATGATGTACCTTTCGCATTGAAGTCACCACAAAAGAGGATCTGCTTTTCCTGTTCCATTATCTCCCCTAGGATCTTCCAACCCTGAAGATCAATGCTCGTGTTGCAGGCATACACATTTACAATCATGATTGGGTGCTGGACCCTCTGGACCCTCACTGCCTGTAACTGGATATTGTCACTATCCCACTTGGACATATCAACCTCGCATACACTAAAACCCTCGCGTACTAAGATTGCCTGTCCAAGATGTCGCCTGTTGTAGAAACACTGAAATCCGGCTATCCTGATATTACCACTTTCACCTAGCTGTGTTTCTTGCAATGCAATGACGTCAGCCTCATAACACATCTTTTCTAGCTCTGTTCTACGCTTGTGTACACTGGCCACATTCCAAAACAGCACACGCACGTTTTTAATTCCTAGCCTAGCTGTTTTCGATCTCGTTCTTCTAGCACCCGCCCGGTGACTTTTCCTTTTTGAGCCACCTCGTTTAGGCCGCTTGATATTGGCTGCCATTTTTCAAACAGTGTGACAACGATTACACTCACGAAGACTTCAGCTCAGATGCACGCACTCCGTTAGCACCGGCGAAGCTCTTAATGAGTGGACCTCCTGGTCAGAGAATAACAACACATCACCACACAATCTCCTAAATAAAACAACGAATATATCCATTGTTCAAGTGAAACTGTTGGTGACAAACAAAAACAATTGCGTTGCTATCCACCATTTTGACCGGAAGATATTAAAATTATTAAAATTAATAAAGGGTAAACATAAACTGACACACATTGCCAGGGAAAATAATCTCATCGGGGTGTACATGTTTCAAACAAGAGCTGTTATATTTTCTTCCTGTTATTAATATATTGTTTTTATCATTGACATTGTACTAACTTCAGGTGGACTCATTCTATCCTGCCATGAGATTGTTTTTACCACATCTGGACAAGGAGAGAGTTGCTTATGGTATCAAAGAGGTCTGTAAAGACTGAGCTTAATTTAATAGATTAGAATCATTTTTATATCAAGAACAAGATAACAAATCATGAATTGTAGTCTTGGAAAACTACAACAGAATAAGTCAATGTTTATAAAAACATGTCCATTACTGTACATAGGATAAACTTCACATTAATTTTCAGGCTGGCATTGTTTTACCATTCATCATATTAAAATTCCATCGCAGCCAATTGTGCATCTGAACATTTCAGAAAACAATGGCAAATTATTGTACACATTTATATTGCTTAGAAAATCAGTACAGCCAAAACTGCTGTGTTGATGGCTACATACTGAATAGGATATGCTACCAAAAAGAACAACATATTTTATCCCTTATGTCAATGTAAAAAATAAAGCACTAAATGGTTACATCTATTGAAAAGGCTCACTGGCGCATCTTGGGGATCAGACAAAGATACCCTTAGAGGACTAAATCTTGATTACATACGTTCTGCTTTAGAATATAGCAGTGTACTCCTGACAACATGTTCCAAGATAAATGTAGAATCTCTAGATAGAGTGCAAAATAATGCTCTATGTCTTATTAGTGGAGCAATGAAATCTGCACCAATGGCTGCATGTGAAATACATACAAATGTAGAACCCCTTGAGATATGAAGAGATATAGGTGCAATGGAGGTTTATGAAAGAAGCAAAAGAATGAACAAAGACCACCCAAATAAACAACTTGTAGAAAACTGGCAACTAAACCACAGAATAAAACACAAATCAGTCCTCAGCCATGTAAATAAAATAAAAGACAGCTATCATCTTCTAGACAAGAGACAAGAACTGCAAAGAGTAGACAAATGTTTACCACTACACACGTTTAAATTACTGGACATCAAGACACAATTAAGAAGTAACGCAATTAAAAGTTCTGACCCAGTAAGTCTTATGAAAGCAACACAGAAAACAATAGACACCTACCCAGAACAATGGATTCATATCTATACTGATGGGTCTGCTTTTAAAGCCACCATCAAAGCAGGTTATGGTGTCTGTATAAAATATCCAGACAAAACATCTGATGAGTTGTTTGATGCCCATGGTGGAGATATGTTCTAACTATGAAGCTGAAATAACAGCACTAGAAGTTGCCTTGTACCACCTGAAGACCATATTCATTGTCTTTCAATCAAAAGTCCAAAACATTGTGATTTTTACAGACTTTATCTCTGCTCTTCAAGCACCTGAAAGTGATGGGCATTGTAAACCTGAGCTAGTTGGAATATATCACCATGTCAACCAACTGCAAACATCTTATGAAATCAATATTGTTATGCACAAGGCAGAAAGACTAGCAAAGAAGGGTGCACAATAAGAACAGCCATATACACAAACAATCATGCACACAGTTAAAATGATCTGAAATCTTCAAACAAAGAGAATTAGATGAACAAATGGGCCATAGGAAACACTTGGAGCGAAATCTATAAATATATGTCCAGCCAAATCATAAAGACAACATCAACCTTCTAGGAAGGAAAGACCAGAGTATAATTTTCCGACTTTGCATACAACATGTACAGCTTAACAATCACCTGAACAGAATACAACCACAACACACTCCATGGTGCTGGCTGTGCACTTATCCCTATGAAACTGTTGACCACAATCTTTTTGAATGTCCAGTGCCGGATGACGTCAGAAAAATGCTTCTCCCTGCAAGACCAGATAAATAGAACACATTATATGGAACAAAACAACAGCTCTAAAACACATGCATATATCACACAATGGCATTAGGTCAAAGGGCATGAGTCCATAGACCATTGGATCAGCAACCAACCATCCCTTATGTGTATCTAGTCTTCAAGCAGAAGGTTTGAAAGTCTATAATAATGGCTACCAAAAACACTACCATGCAACAGCAAACGTTAGTAGATGAATTACCTTTATAGTGAGGCTTTCCTTTTGTATAAGCTTCACAGAATTTCATTTTTACAATTACATACTACTCTCATCTTTACAATTATGTATGAATCCAAACCAAATACCAATAAGAGCATATAACAAAAGAATATCCAGAAATGATAGACCAAGAAAATGGATAGAAAACATCAAGATAACCTTGAACAAACGTAACCGTAATACAACCAAGGCGACTCATCTGGCCTTGAAGTGACAGCTGAAGCTCCCACACCTGCGTTTAACGGCAAGTGTGAATATCATCAACCATCATTCACCTGGGGACAGACAATAGACAATACCACTCTTTCTGGGCAGGAGACATTGTCTCAAAGCATTGCACACCGCTGAAAGTTTAAGTCTTCTGGGTATGGGATAATGTTCTGGAAAAATCTCCCTTCTCCCCCAAATGTGTACAAAAGATAAAAGATCTCTCTTATTCATAATTCTTGAGGATTGAAACAAACATGTATCCTTTTCTTGAAAAAGTACATTTGATCAGTTACTATTGTTTAGTTTCTTCTATGTTCATTCTCGAACTTCTGTAGATTAACAGAATTTAGTCCAGAGAACAGAATATATTGTGTCATGGTTTACTTCTAAGCTGCGATATCTGAGCCTTTTGGCCTGGCACATTTGGCTTCAGCATGGCTTATAGATCACATTGACAATTTATGGGATTAAACAACCAAATCCACCCCTTAAACCTCCTTAGTCATCTCTTGCGACATGTCTACAGGTGACAGTGTCGCTTTTATTTGCTCCTCTTTTGGGCTCTGGCAGTATACATACTTTTATTTACTTTGTGAAATTCCTTTACTTATGTTGTGATATCAAGACCAGTCTGTGGTGATAACTTTTAAATTCTTCATGCACACTTCCGCTTATGAAGAATTATTAAGATTTCATGAAACTTCATTTACTATCTACCATCTAATAAGTCTTCTTCTCAAAGCCTGGCACAACACTGAGAATTTTAGTCTTCCACATATGAAGTATAGCTAAGGAGAACCTTCCCTATTGCACACAAGAATACAAGAGCTCTATTGCTGGTAGGTAATTCCTGGGTATTGAAACAAACAAACAAACAATGACATTTATATTGGCAAATATGAATTTTATGCACTTTTTACGGGTTGTTATGATCTTTACATCAATCTCGCACAGTCTTGAGAACGACTATGATTCTGATTCTTTCAAATTTGAGTGGGAAAATCCCTCAACGCATTAACTATGTCAGATCGATTCATTCATGTAGTGTATCGGCTCATTCATTATATGTGGCTGTGCTTGTCCATGCTCGGTTTATTTCATTTAGTATGTAATCGTAATCTCCGTCATGTAATTGTTAAGCCCTTCACTTTTGCTCATGAGGTTGCGGCTTTGAATCCAGATCATAACATTTTTAACATTTTTGTTTACTAAGTGGATTTTTTAGAAGATCCCTGGGGGATTAAAATTTAAAGCTGTAGAGTTACATGCTATCAGTGATACTCTTTACAGACAGTGTACCACTTTGTTGTCATGGATGGGGCATATATAAACCTGAGTGCACAGAAGTCAATCTTCTACACCTTTGCAATCTATCTTTTCATTTAGTGTGTTTGACCTTTCAGGGGAGAGTAACCTGTCTGATGTCATCCAGTATTTGTTATCTAAAGAAATGATGGTCAACACGTTCATGCTAATGTTTTCATAGTTTGCACTCTGGATTATGTTGTAGTTGGACTCCATTAATATAATTGTTAGGGGATATGTGCTGGGTTTGGAGTCAGAAGAGGAGTTCAGAGCCACTTGATAGATTAATATTTTATGGGTTTTAAAAAAAAAATACACCATCAACTATGTGCGCAGATGATCTAAATCAGCATGTTTTAAAAATTTGTCAATTCATTTATTATATGTCACATTCTGTTTTACTATATTTGTGTAAATAAATGATTTTATTTCTTTATATTCCTGAACATAGCATACTTATGCTAAATTACTCATTGAAGTTCTTTGTCTTGGTAAAGACAGCCCAGATGCCAATTTACTTCTACATTTCAAAGCTCCAAAGACAGCTAAAGCAGTAAGTGTGTGATTGTTCTGTTTTTCAAGGAAAATATTGTCACTATTGCAATATGTTTTTTAACAAATTATGGGGGTCTTTTGTGTTTTTACAGATAGCCAGGAAGCAGGCCAGTGTAAAAATTATAAATGGACTAGAAGAAAATTAGAGACAATAGAGATGTGGTTCTACAGAAGAATGCTGAGAATACCATGGACTGCCAGGAAAACTAATATGGAGGTGTTTAAAGAGTAAATGTGAAACAGACCTTACTCAATAATATAAGAAAAAGACAATCTTCTTTTTTTGGCCACTTCATGAGATAGGCAGGTTTGGAGAACATAGTCACAATAGTAAAGATTAAAGGCAACAGAGACAGAGGGCGACAAAGTGAGAAAATATTAGACAGTTTAATAACCTGGCACAGCAGGGAAATAATAATGATCTTGATACATAATATTGGAGATGGAAAGCTGTGGAGAGTCATGATCTCCTGTACCAGCCAGAGTGGCACCTGATGATGATGACAAAGACCTCAAAGCGCAGCCTCTCTCATTGCTGATTTTTCAGATTATCTATCAGCAGGAACGAGATCAGTGTATACATAACACCATCTGTATTTAAGGGTTTAACAAATATTGTCACATTGAATGGTTATCTGCATGATCAATTGCTGACTACACATCATTGCATTATCACTGTTGGAATGTCCAAATTATTGTCAGAATATAGACGTATATATAGTCCTTGTATTTCCATGTATTTTTATGTTTAGCACCTGTTCTGTGATTTTACTGATTATCATGGTTTTTGTTTTTTTAATTCTTATATCTATTCCATATTCTTTACTTGATTTATCGACTTAATTTATTAGCCTTTGTCATTCTTGTTCACTTTCTGCTAAAAGGACAATCTCCATATCTCAGGTTGTTTATTATTTTCCCACTGATCTTGAGTCCTGGCATTCCTTCTCTGTGTTGAAATTTTTAATGCATCATCTATTCCAGAAGCTGTCAATTACTGATCCTCTGCACATTTCTATAATCTCTATACGTCTATTGGTAGGCCCCCCATCCCAGCTAGCAATTTCATATATGTTTTCACATTCTCTTTCCTTCCCCTTTTATTTCTTCCCCCTCCTCCCATCTTGACATTTATCATTGGTAGCTTTCAACTCTGCTTTTGAATTTTTCATCTTTTATGTTGGGCTTCCACTTGATCTGATATATTATTTAATTTTTCTATGGTTATTTCTGTTTATTAATAATGCGCAAACATATTGAACGCACATAATTCATCATTTATTAGACATGCATGGTGTGTCTTCACTTGGAAATGTTTTGTGGCGAGTCTCCTACTCTAGTCTTTTGATGTTATGTGCTTATCTTGATAAAGGTCTTTTGGTCGAAACGTCAATTATGTCCTGTGTATTGTTATTTGTATGATTATGTCCTGTATTTTTTGTGTGTGTATTAATTCATGTGAGCATCTGACAGTGATAGTGTATTAGTCATCGTCCAGTAAAACGTCATTATCTGTTTCCTACGTAAATACTATCTCCCTTCAATGGCACTTCTTCTTCTTCTGCGTTCAGCATGTGGTCATGCTATACTGTCAGACCTGTCGTCAAGATAAAGTCCACTGTCTTCTCCAGGTCAGAGCGGCTGCCCCATAACTTTTGCCTCAAGTCTGTATCCTCTGGCCAGGTCTGCTGTCTCTGCTCTTTGTATGTTGGGCAGTCCTGAAGTATGTGTTCTGGAGTCTGGGTTCCGGATCAACAAGGACATTAATTTGTGTATGAGATCCTTATTTTATAAAGGTGACCCAACAGTCTGCAGTGGCCTGTTCTAAGGCGAAATATTGTGGTCTGTTGATATCTTTGGAGGAGATGTATTGCATCATGTTTGTATTCCTCTTCTATTTGTTTCTTCCACTTTGCTGTGTATGTGTTGCGGATTATTGTTTTTACTTCTCCGTAGATGGTGGGTATCTATGTTGTTCCATTTCGCTTCCTGCCTTTGACAGAGCATCCGCTTTCTCATTTCAAATGATTCCACAGTGTGATGGTATCCACTGAAGGGCAATAGCTGCTGATTTTTCGATCTGTCTTAGCTCATGTCTGATGTTGTGCAGAAGGCTTTTGTTTCTGTTGCTCTGGATTGATTCCAGTAGGGATCTGCAATCTTGAATATGGCTATCTTCTTTGGTCTTGGCAGTCCTGGTTCAGTGAAGGCTTTCAGTGCTTGATGGAGTGCAACTGCTTCTGCTCTAAAATTAGAGGAGTATTTCCCGGTTGGAAAAGCTTTTGATTTTGTCTTCCCATCTTTGAGTCTTATAAAAATTCCACCTCCTCCATTCCTTACTGCTCCTTCTGCCGATTCATCTGTGTAGACATGTGTCCAATCCTTGGGATTGTATTTTATTTCTATCATCTCTAGTGTCAATGCTTTTAGTTGAGGTGGCGTTTGGTATTCCTTATTAATTATTCCAGGAACCTGTATTATTATGGAGACATTCTGGAGACTATTGCCTAGCTCTTCAAAGTCCGTTAGTGTTTCAATTTCATTTGGGAGGTTTGTGAGGATTTCTTTATGTTGTTCATGGATAGAGATGTGACAGAAGCTGGTTCTCTTCAACCTGCTTGTGGTTGATCTAGAAATTTGCGCATACATCGGATGATTTGGCATGCGCTTAATTTTTTCCCTTTGAACAAGCACTCTTTCTTCTCTTCTGTCATCCAGTGGGCGGATGTTTACATGTTTTTCCATTGCATGGATTGGAGTGGTTTTCATCCCTCCAGAGATAAGTCAAAGTCCTGCATTTTGTACTTTAGATAGGCGATCAGTATTTGTTTTTGATGCTGATGCCCAGGCTGTCATTTCATATTTTACTACAGGTCTGACTGTACCCATGTAGACTTTTCGGAGAATATTTCCATTTGCTCCCCAGCTTGTTCCTGCAAGTTTCTTCATCAAGGATAGCCTCCTGGTTGCTTTTTGCTCGGTGGTTATTAGGTGTGGTTTCCAGGTGAGTCGCTTGTCTAGTGTGACCCCTAGATATGTAGGGTTCTCCACATGTGCTAGCTCACTTCCATTTATTTTAAGATTTGCTTTTTCTTGGTGGTTTGAAAGTGAGAAGATGGTTGTCACCGTTTTGGAGAGGTTGATCTGGACTCCCCAGTCAGATGCCCATTTATTTAAGGTATCAAGTGCTGTCTGCATTCTGTTTTTTGCAGTGGATAGGTTTCCTTTTTGTCATTTGATGTTATGTGCTTATCTTGATAAAGGTCTTTTGGTCGAAATGTCAATTATGTCCTGTGTATTGTTATTTGTATGATTATGTCCTGTATTTTTTGTGTGTGTATTAATTCATGTGAGCATCTGACAGTGATAGTGTATTAGTCGTCGTCCAGTAAAACTTCATGACCTGTTTTCTACGTAAATACTATCTCCCTTCAATGGCACTAATGACATATGAATGGTCAGTTGGTGTGACAGTGGGCACACCTCCTTCTGGTTTATTGTCAAGTTAACACAGAGCATTTATAATACCCCAGAAGTTTATTGAGAACTGCTGATATAAACATTTTGTTACCATTGCAAGAATATTCTTTCACAAAATAACAGCAATGAGTTAAAATATAAAAACAATGAGCTATTGACTGTGAATCTCAATAGAAAAACTGAAAGTTCACAGGTGTGTAAACTCAGTTTTGATTGTCATATTCTTGATTGAAACGTAGATATTTATTTGTATACTTCTTCTTCTTCTTCATCGTTCATTCTCAAATTCCTGCTGGATCTCCCATGTAGCAGGACCATGGTCCTATTAGATTTCCAGCAGGATGTAGTCCAGAGAATGGAAATGTGTTGTGTCGCTATCTTATTTGCGCCAATGGACAGACACATCCATCGTTGGCGGAATTTATATAAAACTTGTTTTTATTTCTTTGGCCTGAAGGAAGCTGGAGATTTTGCAGCTGTGGCACAGTCTGTTCTCAAAAATCGCTGTCCAGACAAGGGATCACTAACCATTGAAGAAGTGAACATAGATCTGGATGCCATTGCCATTGGTAATACTAACAAGGCCAAGGAAACTGTGCGCAAACATATGATGCATCTGTTGACTTCTCTAAATGCAACTGAACAGAAATGGCTAATCAGAATGATTATGAAAGAGCTCAAGGTTGGGCTAAGTCAGTCATCTGTGCTGAATGTCTATCATCCTGATGCAGAGGAATATTATAACGTCAATAACAACTTAGAAAAGGTAGGTTAATATTTACATATCACATCTTTACAGTTCTTATTTTCTATTTATTTATTACCATCTTCACAATTCTTCTGTCAAACAGCAGGCCTAGGCCTTAGTACAAGTAGCTTTGGTGAAATTTATGATGAAATTTTAAGGTCAATCTATGAGGTTCCTCAACATTGGAAGTAGTTCTATCTCAAAAGATATTTTCTTTCTTTCTTTCATAGAGACCTGAATCAATCCATTTATATACTAGTAGAATGGAAAGGGACACCTTTCTCTCATATGAATCCCATGATTAATCCTTTACCAAGATTTTAAAAGCACATTCAAGCAGTGTATGCTTTAAACATGTAAATTTGAGGCTTGCACAAATTGTCTATGTACTATAATAATGGTGATCCATATTCCGTCAGGATCGTAGGGGTACCACAATGGAGACATCAGCACACAAAAAGTCCTCCAAACATCATCTCGGGTGAGGTGGAGTAGAAAACTCATGCCCATATCCTTTTCTTTATATCTTGATTTTATCAATCCAGGATTTTATTTTTCTGCCTCTTCTCCTTCTACTCTCGACTGTTCCTTGCAAAAGAAAGTTTGAATTGTTTATATAACTTGTTAAAGATTAAACATGACTGAAATGCAGAAGGAATGAATTGAACTAGATGAACAATATCTTTGATTGCTACTTCTCACTCAGCAAAGTCCATTAAACAGGTGCAGTACTATGTTCCAAAAACATCTGAGTTGGAAAGTCCAATTGTCGATATTCTCAGACCTTATGTAAAATTCCTTGACATGCAAAAGATTGGAAATATCATTTGTAGTTGGCACATTGCTAGGTTGCTGTATGTCAGTGTTCATTCTTATGACATGTCTAATCCATTGTATTAGAATGTTAATCATCTGATCTGCAACCATGCATGTTTTCTCAACAAATGAGCATGTTAAGAAAGAATTTGAATGGCTAGAGTTGTATGTAGTGATAGGAGTCAGTGAAATGCTCTAATCTGATAGAATCAACTTCATATTTGTGCCTGGGCATGACTCTGACTGAGGAAATGAATGCACAGACAGGCTTGCTGGTACAACGATTATGGGGATCAGACAAGCAGTAGACTCGTAGACTGAGCTGATGCTCTTAGGGAGATGAGTAACAAATGCTTATTAATCTGCAATATTGAGTAGATTACAATTTCATGTAAAGAAGGGTGTAGCTAAACAAGAATGTTATGCAGGTAACCAGAGGAAACTGGGAAATCAACACAGTGTAGGTATGGTAAGCCACTACATGCTGGGATTTAACAAGGATAAACTGTTAATTACCATTAATAAAAAATCTGGGAGCAACAGTAGTGTAACATTAAGTCATTAGCCCACTGACCAGCAAACCAAATCCACTTGTTATTCATGGTTTGAAGTAAAAATTACTCCAAATTACCCCAGCCACCAGGAAGTAGGGTGCCATGACTTATAATCTGGGAAGGTCAAAGACTAATGATCACTACTGAGAAAGTGCAGTAGGCGATGCTAGTCGGGGGGTATCTGGTCAACCACTGACTATGCCCTTAAGCACTTATAGAAAATCATGTGCTAGGATGCTACCTTTATCAACAAAAATATGTATGAAAATCAGTAAGACACCAACAACAATAGATATTACAATAGACAATTCAGCAGTGAAGCAAACAAAAGAATTCAAATATTTAGGAAGTGTTTTTTTCAGAAAATGGAAAACTAGACAGAGGAATAGAATCCAGATGTCAGAAACAAAGTGGCATATCAACTTTCACTATTACTCCTGCATCCAAAGATCAATATAGACATAAAGAGACAGATAATATCTACAATTTCCATTCCAACACTTTGTTACCAGTGTCAAACATGTATTTAACAACTTCGCTGCAGGGAAAAATCATCACATGTGAGATGAAGTGTTTAAGAAAAGCAGCAATGGTCACCAAACTTGACTAGAAACGAGGATATCAGAAAAAGAGTAGGAATAATGCCTTGTATCGAATATATAGAATGCCAGCAAATAAAGTGGTTTGGTCACCTTATGAGAATGGACCCAACCAATTACCACAGAGAGCTTATAACAAACGATCAGCTGGATACAGAGCCAAGGGAAGACCAAGAAAGAGAAGGATCGATAATATCAAGACCACCCTCCACAAACATGGGCTCATTACGACTCAGGAATCACATCTGGCCTTGAACAGAAACTTACAGCTCCCACCCCTGCGCTTGATGGCAAGTGTGGATGCTATCATCCAGCTTCCACCTGGGGATAAAGAATAGATAAAAGCGAAGACGATTTTGACATTGAGACCAATGGTCCTTTGTCAAGAAATAGCTACAAAATAATGAATACATAAAGAATATGAATTGTTTATTCAATTATTATTAATAGTAATATTTAACAACTTACCTTTGTTAGTATCACTTTCTATTTGTGTTACTGTAGTCCTCTTCTTTTTTTCATATATGTTTGCCATCGTGGTTATTAGATGTCATTCATTGTTTCTTTATGAGTACCCTGATGAAAAGCTTTTAGATTTTTTTGCCATTTACAGGGTACTTTAAATATCTGTCTGGACCCATTTAATATACATTTGTTCTGTTGATTTGAGTGTCATTTTCTTTTATATGTTCCAGGTGTGTGTTCTGCTTAGGGATCCAAAAACAAGAGCACATGAAATTGGCATCACCATGTTTTCACCATTTTCTCCAATGTTAGGAGAGAGAGCTTCTCCTGATAAGGTCTGTGCTTTATGCACATTTGTATATCTACTTTATATATTTGTATATTTATGTGCATCAACTCAATCTTACATTGAAAGACACAGCATTTACTAATTTCAATGCCTTTTGACCCAAGTAATTTGACTTTCACAACTATAAAATATGGACCAGATCAAGACACAGACGAAATGGCACACGAATTACACAAGTTTGCACTAATGAGTAACTTTACTTACTTATATGTGTGTTATGTTTGTGTTTTGACTTGATGCATATTACATAGTTGAGAGAGTCTGATTCAAATTGAACACAACGAATTGGTTCAAAGGTATATCTTAAAGTTGTATCATTCACTGAGGTAACAAATTTCAATGCAAGGTGGAGTTGCAAATGGAAGGACTGGAATGGAGTCTTACATGTCATGTGTATATATATATATATATATATATATATATATATATATATATATATATATATATATATATATATATATATATATATATATATATATATATATATATATATATATATATATATATATATATATATATATATTATATAATTGCCTTGTTCTGTCAGATTTCCGGAATGCTGTATAAATAGCATATTTATTTCACGGAACTGCGTGCGACAACCAATCAAAACAATTGGTGTTGTGACATTATACAAAGCAGATGACATTTTTATATGCAAATCTTATTGTTGCGCTAACAGGTAAACTTCTGTATCAGCTTGTCGTTAAAGTTATCTAAAATACATTATATTTAAAATATACATATAATTTGCTTTAAATGATGGATGAAGATGATCCAATCGCAAGAAAGCGTCTAAAAACAAAAGAGCAAAAAGCTAGATGGTTGAGTTGTCAAGGTCAAGATTTACTCGGATTCGTGCAGAATATGCTGCAGAGCATATATATAGAATTGAAAGAGAGATGCAAAGAATTGATCAAGAAACCCTTCAACAAAGACAATTATGACTTGCTAAGGATGCTGGTTTGCATCAGCATCGAGCTAAGCTAGAATCACCAGTGCAAAGAGAAAATCAACAAGCTATGAATAGAGAATACCAACGTCGTCCCAGACAGCATGAAACGTTAATTTCAAATTAAGCAGCAAATATTGCTGAGTATTGTGTTGCTGCACATAACTGGGATTTGTTATATTATATGTGAATTATGTGGCGCTAAAAAGTTTTGGACGAACGTCCTAATGATGATAAGTTTGCAAGCTGTTGCAGAGAGGGAAAGATCATGTTCCCAAAGCCACATGACATCTATGGTAATAAGCTGGAGTATCCCAAGTTCTTTTGCTTGATGCTCTCTGATAATACACACCCTAAATACGCACATTATAGCGAGAATATTCGCTCTTATAATAGCGCTATTTCTTTCACATCAATGGGAGCAAAAATTGTGGATTGTTGAGGTCCATATGTTTTAAAAGTTCATGGACAAACTTATCATCGAACTTCTCATATACAACCGCCATACAACAATATTCCACAGTTTACTCAGTTGTATGTTTTGGACAGTACTCAAGCAACAGACGTTCGACAAGCACACGCAGCAAATGATACATGCGAAAGAGAAATTCTTGATAAAATCAATGAATTTTTTGGTCAACACAGTAGACTAGCACAGTCATATCAGTTAATGCATTATATTGAAACAAGAAAGATTCAGAATGCTGCTCAAACTAGAAGAGAAATCTCAGTAGTAAACATGGTCTTCAAGCACGATTGTGAATCTGATCAATGTCGTTATAATGAACACATCTAACGAGTTTGCAGTGGCTTTTGTCAACGAAGATAGAGAACCACCTTTTAGCAGTGACATTTGCAGTTACCCAAGACAGAAAGACAATCTAACACGGATGTCCGGAAAGACCTGAACATAGAGACTGGCTCCTCAAAAATTATAAAACATGCAAGCTAACATAATAGGGACATGTAAAAAGGCACAATGGCTTAGAAATATTAGTCATGGAGTGGGCAGTGTCAGGAAAGAGACCAAATGTCTGACTAAGACTATGATGGACACAGGATATCTAAGACCTTCTGAACATAACAATGGAAGAGATTGGACAGGGTAACACAGAACCTAGAGGTTTAAGCACACATCATTAAATAATATTTTGAATGTGTTAGTCTACTACTAAATGAAAGCCATTAAAGAGAATCCCAGGACATTAAAATTGTTTGTGTTAAATATGTTAAATGTACCAGTGTAGAATCCTAAATTACTATATGTACAACATGGCATTCAAGAAGTTACTTTCTGCCAGGTTTTTAAAAATCTTTGGATTGGATTTAAAATGTTTGCCTTTTATATGGACCAAATCAATTGCTCTTTCACTTTTCAGAGATGCCCAACGGGCTTGTGAAAAGTCCATCCACTGTCTTTGTTTTGAAAAAAAATATTGCCCGTTTTTGTTTTTAAGGTAGAGGAAATTATGGGAAACAAGATGTACTTCATAGAAACTAAATATGATGGTGAAAGGTTCCTACTTCACAAACAGGGAAACGAATACAAATATTTTACAAGAAGGTAATATTGAATTCATTTTAAATATAAATTTAATATTAATATTAGTTAATACTTGCTTGGATTTCTAATATTTTAATAGAAATTATAGATAGCTAGCCAAAACTGGAAGTCACTGTCAACAACAACAGATACATGATTTGGTAGCTTTTCTAGCTCATCAAAGTCTATCATTACAAGTTTCATAAACATGGAATCGAACTCAACACATCCATGCAGTTAAAAAGTTGATGCTATCAACAAGTTTGGAAGAAATATATATTTTTGGATTAAGAACTGGTCAAACATACTCAAAACATGGATGCAAGGTTTGACATGACACTGATATGTGCCCCCCATGGACAATCTGCAGAAAATACAGAATATATTTTGCAGAATTGTCCACTATATCAAACCAGAAGATGAAAACTGGCCATATGAAAAATCTCTGACAGATAAAGTTGTCTTCTAATAAGTAACTGAAATGTATATTCTTCTTCTGCGGTCTCCTATCAGTGTCACACAGTGGTATGAATTTCTTCAATGAACTAACTTCAGCCAACAACCTCAAGACGAGGTGTCTCTACGACCTTGTCTTGAGGTTGTTGTCTGAAGTTAGTTCATTGAAGTTAGTTCACTGAATAGCAACCAGTGCAATACAGTGTGATATTTCTGTTGATGAATCTCCTGTTGTTAATAACTTGCTGCCAAGGTATGTGATGTTGTTGACTTTTTCAAGAGTGTTGCCATTTAGTTTGATGTCCATTGGTTTGTTGATAAGGTCAAATATTTTCGTTAATGCTACATTAAGGGAAATATATCATCAGCATCATGTCAGCTGACTTTTGTTCAATATTTTTTTCTGTACCCGCACACTGTTTTCTTTGCCTAGTTGAACTGATAACATTTTACACCAACAGCTTCTAGACACAGCCTCACCAGATCTATTTTGACAGTAAAGGTAATCATGCAATTGGTTGTTAAAAAAATATGGGTCTAACATTGAATTGTCCACCTATGTACCTAAATTGTGGGGAAAACAAACTAGTTTACTTTAATTACCTTTATTTTGCTTTACCTTTACGTTACCTTACTTTGCCTCCACACTGTGATCCATCTTTATTTGCAGCTTAGATAGGATGCTTGTTTGATAGTGGTAGATTAGAGTTGATGTTAATATGCTGTTTCGGATCTGCTGCTTAACTTGCATGATGACGTTCATGTGTTTGAATAATGGTGTCTGCTGGTATGCTGCTGTCTCAATTTGATATCTTGTTTCAGTTTCTTTCTTATTTTTTCACTACTTAAGCTAAAATACACTATCAGAAAAGTCTTATGGATGAACTCTATTGTTGTCTGGAGTTCTTCTTTGGTTCTATATATCTTTGTTTGCAGGGTTGAGCCATTGGGCTATTCTATATCTTAATTGCTCATACTGGGGAAAGTTTTTCAGGATATGTTCTGAGGTCTGTCCACCTGTTCTACAAGTGCACAGTCACATCATGTGCATGTGTTTATTCAGTCTGTTGTGTCATTTCTTCATGCGAAGTATGGTAACCTGTCCCTGCCGATTTAGGTAGGGGTAGGCATCTTTTGTTATTTTTACGTCTGATGTTTTGTATAGCTCTCTTCTTTTGTTAATTTAATAGTTCATTGACTTCCTGTATACACTCACCTCCCTTTTTGGCCAGGTTTGGGTTTCTAAGTCATCATGAATTTTATTACTTTTAAATATATGTAGTTAGAGTGTTTTATATAGTCATATAGATTAGGATGGCTTGCGTTTGATGCATCAAAGTTAGGGCTTGAACTGGCCAAGATATTGTTTCATCTCTCTAATGGGTGTCTAATCAACATACTTGTCTGACTAATGAAACAAGAATCAACATGATCTCCACTGTGGTGAAGCCTGATGAAAACCCATTCCTGGACTGCTGAATTGTGGTCATATTATATTTCTGCAGCATGTCTTAGGGTTGTAAGACAGTCACTGCAAAGTTTCTCTTTGGAGTAGAAGACTACTAAGTATTTAGCACTGTACACTACAGCCTAATTTTGTCAAACAGTAATTTGATTAATTTATAACCTGTTATCTAGATAAACTTGTGGGAAAAAAAAAATAATTATCCATTTTTTTCTGCACATTGGCATTATTTATAAGTCCCAAAATACCAGTAAGAAACTGAAAAAAACCCAAAAAACTTCTTAAATAATAAGAGTGACAAACTTGTACTCAATTGTGATTCACAGTCAATAGCTCGTCTTTTTTTTTATTAATAGCTCATTGCTGTTATTCTTTCAAATAATATTCTCGCAATGGTAAAATTTTTTTTACATCAGCAGTTTATATTATCAATGTTTGATTCCAGTTGTTTCAATCTAATAATGATTGATCTTATATTTTGTACAGAAAATAATTTCATTGAATATGTCTGTACTGACCTTTAGTATTTACCTTTAGTGAAGTACACTTATACATAATATGAGCCGATTTTTTAGTACAAAAACAAAATATTAGAGGTATTTTAGGCTGAAATACGGAATGATCTTTCTGGAAGTTGACAGATATGTTTGTATCATTTCCATATTTCCGTTGGACATTGTGATAATTTTTCCATTCGTCGTCTTTTGATGTTTTGTTTGTGTCTTGATAAAGACCTTTTGGTTGAAACGTTGCATGTGATTTGTGTATTGTAATTTTTATGATTTCTTGTGTGCTCATCATTGCCCATCATTACCTACTAGTTTTAGCTAGAGTCTGTCATGTCCCATTGAAACGATATATAAACCTGTGTTTTACGTAAGTCTAAGATATGTTTGTACAGAATATGCCTGTCTAGTGACTGTACTAAGAGAAATAAATTGCATTCTGTAATACTGTTGATCTTTATTATCAAATGTAGTGGAAATGAGTACACTCAAGTCTTTGGTGGAAATATCTTTGAAGGATCGTTAACACCTTACATAGCTAACTGTTTTAAGCCAAATGTTAACAAATGCATCTTGGATGGCGAAATGCTGGGGTTCCATGGAGCTTCAAAAACGTATGGTAAGTGTTAGTAACTTAACATCATCATCATGTGCCTGCTCTGTATCGATGGTTGGATACAATAGACCTCCAACATTCTCTGTCTCTTGCTTTGGTGGTGCACTCTTCTGGACTGTATCATGTCCATCCGATGAGTATCTCTGCCTACCTATTCTTTGCCATTCCTCAACTAAAGTCAAAGAAGGTCTTCAAAAGGGTCTTTTAACACGTCCAAAATATTTAATTTGTTTTATTTTTATTTCCTTTAATAGTTTTTTTATACTCAGTATTGTGAGAACCTCTTTGTTCTCTTCCTCTATGAAATTCTCCCTATTATTCTATCTATCCACATCTCAAAGGCATCAATTCTGTCTTTGTTGTTTGTTTATTGCCCATGTTTCTGAGCCATACATTAATAAGAGCAGATGTAGAATTTTACCATTTTTATTATTAGTTTGTTTGTGAGAATTTTTAATGGACAAGTTTCATGGACATCTAAGAAATCTAATGAAGGAGTACTCAGAGATGTTGGAGTGAAAACACAAATTATAGCAAAAATTAGAAATTAGACAGCCATGATTTTTAGGACATGTGATGAGAAGAGCAAAACTTAAACATTTAGTAACCAGCGGAAAGATCAAGGGGAGCAGAGACAGAGGAAGACAGAAATACATTTCTGAATGGTTTGTCACTGTGGCATGAAAAATGTTACCAACTGAAATTATTAACATGAGAGAGATAGTTGTGCAGAAATATGATTACCTATGTCACTCAGTATGACACTTGATTGATTGATTGATTGATAAGGATAACATGATAAGTTGTGGTTTATGTCTTTTGATAGGTACCAAAGGTGAACAGTTTGACATAAAATCCAGGGATGTTGAAGATAGGACTGGCTACCATCCTTGCATACAGGTAATGATGAGCTAACAGAATACTTGATGATTTTGCTTACGTGTTTCAGAGACCAGAATGAGTATAAAGAATGGTAACACTGACCAGCCATGCATGTCATAAGAGATGACTAAGGAGAGTTGTGCATGCTGTTGACTACCCTATCGTATAGAAAGAAAAAGTGATACAAAATACTGTGCTGAAATTGGACATGTCAGATTGAGAGACACAAATATCACTACCAAATTTTCATCAGTGACAACATGTTCCATTCTCAGGAGTGTATTTTGTGTGTTTGAATCCTCAGAAATTATTATAATAGAGCTCTTGTATCCTTTTGTGCACTTTTTCTTTTTTAGGGTGTTCAGATTTCTCTTTATGATATGAACCATTTGAGACTAGCTATATTATTCTACAGGTCAGGTTATGTACCACCTCTGTAACAAAGGTTGGTTGCAATGGATCTCCATTTTCTGTCAATTCATTTAGAAAGGCTAAAAGATCCAGAAATTGCAGATATAATTAAGACAAGTTTATGATGATAATTCACAGCTCTCAGTCTCCTAGTAGAGGATACCTGTGAATGATCAGGTAAACATGAACAATGCACCCCTGGACTCAACAGCAATACTATTAACAGGAAACATGAACAATGCACCCCTGGACTCAACAGCAATACTATTAACAGGAAACATGAACAATGCACACCTGGACTCAACAGCAATACTATTAACAGGAAACATGAACGATGCACACCTGGACTCAACAGCAATACTATTAACAGGAAACATGAACAATGCACCCCTGGACTCAACAGCAATACTATTAACAGGAAACATGAACAATGCACACCTGGACTCAACAGCAATACTATTAACAGGAAACATGAACGATGCACACCTGGACTCAACAGCAATACTATTAACAGGAAACATGAACAATGCACACCTGGACTCAACAGCAATACTATTAACAGGAAACATGAACAATGCACACCTGGACTCAACAGCAATACTATTAACAGGAAACATGAACAATGCACCCCTGGACTCAACAGCAATACTATTAACAGGAAACATGAACGATGCACACCTGGACTCAACAGCAATACTATTAACAGGAAACATGAACGATGCACACCTGGACTCAACAGCAATACTATTAACAGGAAACATGAACAATGCACACCTGGACTCAACAGCAATACTATTAACAGGAAACATGAACAATGCACCCCTGGACTCAACAGCAATACTATTAACAGGAAACATGAACAATGCACCCCTGGACTCAACAGCAATACTATTAACAGGAAACATGAACAATGCACCCCTGGACTCAACAGCAATACTATTAACAGGAAACATGAACAATGCACACCTGGACTCAACAGCAATACTATTAACAGGAAACATGAACAATGCACCCCTGGACTCAACAGCAATACTATTAACAGGAAACATGAACAATGCACCCCTGGACTCAACAGCAATACTATTAACAGGAAACATGAACGATGCACACCTGGACTCAACAGCAATACTATTAACAGGAAACATGAACAATGCACCCCTGGACTCAACAGCAATACTATTAACAGGAAACATGAACAATGCACACCTGGACTCAACAGCAAGCTATTAACAGGAAACATGAACAATGCACCCCTGGACTCAACAGCAATACTATTAACAGGAAACATGAACGATGCACCCCTGGACTCAACAGCAATACTATTAACAGGAAACATGAACGATGCACCCCTGGACTCAACAGCAATACTATTAACAGGAAACATGAACGATGCACCCCTGGACTCAACAGCAATACTATTAACAGGAAACATGAACAATGCACCCCTGGACTCAACAGCAATACTATTAACAGGAAACATGAACAATACACCCCTGGACTCAACAGCAATACTATTAACAGGAAACATGAACAATGCACCCCTGGACTCAACAGCAATACTATTAACAGGAAACATGAACAATGCACCCCTGGACTCAACAGCAATACTATTAACAGGAAACATGAACAATGCACCCCTGGACTCAACAGCAATACTATTAACAGGAAACATGAACAATGCACACCTGGACTCAACAGCAATACTATTAACAGGAAACATGAACGATGCACCCCTGGACTCAACAGCAATACTATTAACAGGAAACATGAACAATGCACACCTGGACTCAACAGCAATACTATTAACAGGAAACATGAACAATGCACACCTGGACTCAACAGCAATACTATTAACAGGAAACATGAACGATGCACCCCTGGACTCAACAGCAATACTATTAACAGGAAACATGAACGATGCACACCTGGACTCAACAGCAATACTATTAACAGGAAACATGAACGATGCACACCTGGACTCAACAGCAATACTATTAACAGGAAACATGAACAATGCACACCTGGACTCAACAGCAATACTATTAACAGGAAACATGAACAATGCACCCCTGGACTCAACAGCAATACTATTAACAGGAAACATGAACAATGCACCCCTGGACTCAACAGCAATACTATTAACAGGAAACATGAACAATGCACCCCTGGACTCAACAGCAATACTATTAACAGGAAATATGAACAATGCACACCTGGACTCAACAGCAATACTATTAACAGGAAACATGAACAATGCACCCCTGGACTCAACAGCAATACTATTAACAGGAAACATGAACAATGCACCCCTGGACTCAACAGCAATACTATTAACAGGAAACATGAACGATGCACACCTGGACTCAACAGCAATACTATTAACAGGAAACATGAACAATGCACCCCTGGACTCAACAGCAATACTATTAACAGGAAACATGAACAATGCACACCTGGACTCAACAGCAATACTATTAACAGGAAACATGAACAATGCACCCCTGGACTCAACAGCAATACTATTAACAGGAAACATGAACGATGCACCCCTGGACTCAACAGCAATACTATTAACAGGAAACATGAACAATGCACCCCTGGACTCAACAGCAATACTATTAACAGGAAACATGAACAATGCACCCCTGGACTCAACAGCAATACTATTAACAGGAAACATGAACAATGCACCCCTGGACTCAACAGCAATACTATTAACAGGAAACATGAACAATGCACACCTGGACTCAACAGCAATACTATTAACAGGAAACATGAACAATGCACCCCTGGACTCAACAGCAATACTATTAACAGGAAACATGAACAATGCACCCCTGGACTCAACAGCAATACTATTAACAGGAAACATGAACAATGCACACCTGGACTCAACAGCAATACTATTAACAGGAAACATGAACAATGCACCCCTGGACTCAACAGCAATACTATTAACAGGAAACATGAACAATGCACCCCTGGACTCAACAGCAATACTATTAACAGGAAACATGAACAATGCACCCCTGGACTCAACAGCAATACTATTAACAGGAAACATGAACGATGCACCCCTGGACTCAACAGCAATACTATTAACAGGAAACATGAACAATGCACCCCTGGACTCAACAGCAATACTATTAACAGGAAACATGAACGATGCACCCCTGGACTCAACAGCAATACTATTAACAGGAAACATGAACGATGCACACCTGGACTCAACAGCAATACTATTAACAGGAAACATGAACAATGCACACCTGGACTCAACAGCAATACTATTAACAGGAAACATGAACAATGCACCCCTGGACTCAACAGCAATACTATTAACAGGAAACATGAACAATGCACCCCTGGACTCAACAGCAATACTATTAACAGGAAACATGAACAATGCACCCCTGGACTCAACAGCAATACTATTAACAGGAAAAAAATAAAAGTGTAAAGCGTTGGCAATCGAAGATACACTAAACTTACTGTCTGGAGTTTACTGAAAAAAGGTCAGGAAACAAAACACTGCTGTAGCATGATAGTGTGTCATGTGGTGTATTCTTTCCAGAACATAGTCTTCTTTATGAATCTCCTGAAATCCCTGTGGTCTCTGACAAGTTGACCAGCCTTTTCTAGTGACATATGCATGCATGAAAAAAATGTTACCACTTCCATAAGGAAATATCTTGGCACAATACTACTGTATTCTGCCGTTGCTTTCAGGAGGAACATCCGATTATCTATGACTTTATGAGAGCACATGTGTTCTCTCTTGCCATCTTGGACCGGAAGCATGATAGTGTAGTATAATAATGAGATTCATGCAGTTGATAATCAACATTGGCTAGGCAGATGATTATTTATTCATACAAGTTCCAGTATCGTGTTCAAAATGTCTTTGGTATCCATTGTAGTCTTGGTATGCCTCTTGTTCTCTTTCCTGGAACCTTTTCCCCCATGATTAATCTTTCTAAAGCATTGTGTCTTTTAATATGTCCAGAATATCAAAATATGTTAGCTTGTATTTTTTATTGCATTGAGGAGCCAGTCAACTTCAGTGTTCAAATCTTTGCGGACATCTGTGTTGTTTTGTCTTTCTATTCATGATATTTTTAGCATAAAAAAATCTGAATTGTGATTTCTTGTTTGACACGACCACTCCTCCAGTCGACTCAGCTGTAAATGAGTACCTGACGCATAAGTTAGGGGGAGTAAAGACAGCAGGGAAGGGAACTGGCCACCCAGCCTAATAGTTGCTGCTGCTTAGTACATGAAGAGCTATCTTCATCCCCGATGGCAGGTTGCTACCATGGGACATACCTTTACTTTACTTTATAACATTTCATTTTGAATGCAAATATTTTCTTTTCCATTGCAAATCTTATTGCCCACAATAGTCTTGTATACAGTCTAGCAGAGTGCATTACCAAGGCAAGAGACAGAATATGTTGGAGGTCTGTTGCTGCCAATCTTCAATGGGAAGACTGCACCTAATGATGATATCATGTCATGCTATGAATAGAACAATTTATTTTACTAGAATTATTACAGGCATTGTAAATTCCAGTCATTACCCCCTTACTATGGAGGTGGGACACTAAGACAGTGATCCATGCAGAAAAGTACAAGATCATGTCAACACACCCAATGAAGACCAGGCCAGTGGAAGGTTGAAGAGAAGCAGTTTTATTCACCGATAGATATAACTAAACAAAGAATACAAGGAAGAACTACCAAACATAACAAAAGAAGAAATAACACCAACACTTTTTCCAGTTCCATGGGAGCAATATCAAAATCTCACTATCAGAGCAACAACTACACTATGAACTGAATGCTCTACAAAAGAAAACAATAGTATGCAACATGATTGAAGATATATACCCCAGGGAAACGTGGATACGGGTATATACTGATGGATTGGCAACCAGAGCAGTAAAGAATGGAGGTGCTGCAGTAGTACGACCAGTAGTTCTACCAAAGAAGGGTAGTACTACCTTGAACACCATACCACTGTGGCATATCAGGAATTGAGGAGGCAGATAGGCTGGCAAAAGATGGAACAACACACACAGGAACTAAAAAGACCAAGAAATCCCCTACCAAGAAAAGAGGACGCTCAACAAAGCTGTGAGGAAAGTCGACTTCCCAAAAGACAGCTATTGCTGTCTTGACAGAGCTGAGCAGGTTATTATCTTCCACATCAGGAGAGGACACATCAGACTAAACAGCCACTTAAATAGACTAAGACTGTTTCTATCACCTATTTGTCCATGTGGGCAGGCAGCACAGACCTCAGCCCTGCAAGACTGCATTATGCTAAACCAGCTAAGGGATGAACACTGGCCCACAGAGATGGATATCCACAGAAAGTTCTATGGGAGCACATAGGAGCTTCAAATACAGCAGCATTTATCAAGAAAACTAGACTTGCTGTGTAGACATGTCACATTTCAAACGTGAAGAAGAAGACTTGTATTAAAATAAATTCTCCTTTGCAGGTTTTTGATGTTTTGCTCTTGAATGACCGAGTTTTAACCAATTGCCCATTGAAAGAACGTCTGCCACTTCTTGAAGATATATTCTCACCTGTAGAGGGACGTATCCTTAGATCCTCTTACAAACCTGCCTATACAAAGTAAGTAGATATATTGTAGAATAATTTTACTGTCAGATTTGTACATTTACTATCTTTTAATAGTTTGTACTTTGGAAGGCCTGACCGTGACCTACCAGACCAACCACCATGCATACACTCCCTAGTAGATGTCGTGTCTATATAGTGAAATTTGTTGTTCTTATGGAAGCTCCCATATCACTTTATTTATCCTTCTTCTTCAGCGCTCATTCTCAAACTTCCGCTGGATCTTTCTTGAAGCAGGATCAAAGTCCTACTAGATTTCCATCAGAATGTAGTCCAAAGAATGTGAATGCGCTGTGTCGCCATTTTATTTGCACCACTGGCCCGACATATCCGTCTTTTGCAGGACTTCATTTATACAATTATATTTCTATCCTCTCAGAGTATGAGGCTGCTTCTCATAGTATTGCACTCCGCTGAGAGTTGGTCCTCTAGGTATGAAATAAAGTTCAGAAGAAATCTCCCCATTCCACAAAAAAAGATACAAGAGCTATATTGCTTGTAATTAATTGAAATAAAAACAAACGGGAAATCTTTTAACTGTTTTAATACTTTAATTTTGTTCCCTCAAGTTACAAGAGAGTGCTCGAGACAGAGAGCTTGCGGCAGGAATTTAAAAAGCCAACTACATAAATTATAAACTTAACTTTAAGCATGGTTCGGTTTAGTGCGTTCAACAACTTTTTATAAGTCTCTGACAGCTTCGGTCGAGTGCACTTGTCTGTTGCTAGGCACCATGTAATCAATAAAAGAAGCCAAATTTTTAATATTTTGGTTACCAGATTAGACAAATCTGGCTAGCTATTCCATTTGTCTTACTTTTCCTGTAAGTTTAGTGATGATGGAAGGATCTATGTCATTGAAATATCGAAATCAACGACATCTGTTGACATCTTCAAACCAGCACAGCACTATAAAAGTGAACTGGGTTTTATAGACTTATGGTATATTGTATTTTCACTAAAACCATAATGGATTGTTATTCTGATGATGAATTCTTGGGAGTTTTCACAGTAGAATATACAGTATACCACATTGAATTTTGTATGTTGAGACAACACCAACTATTTTGGAGTGATCCCAAATATTACTATGTCTAGATTCAGAAAACAATTTACGGTAAATCTATAAGATTTATTCATTTTCCCCAGTGAAATTATGATCATTTCCTATTGGTATTTTTATACTAACTCTGTGTTACCAATGTCAAACATGGCCCTTGACAAAGACGCTAGTGAAAAAAATCACAGTTTGCGAAATGAGATGTTTGAAGAAAGATGTTTGACGAGAAGAGACCGCAGGAGAAATTAAGATATAATGAAAGAAGTAAAGACTATTTCAAGTAAAGACTATATCGAACGGCAGCAAACCAGATGGTTTGAGAATGGAACCTACGCAACCAGCCCTTCGTGCATACATCAGCAGAAGACTGGGCTACAATGCACGAGGAAGATCATGAACTTGATGGGCAGAGACAATCAAAGAAACATTAAATAGACACGGGCTTACCGTGGCCAATTGGCCAAAGAAAAAAACTAAGAATTCCTCCCACGACGCTTAACGGCACAAGTGGAAATGGCAATATATAGATAGATAGTTCTGAGAATGGAATGCATTGTCATGACTTAAAGCTTAGTTGCGATATCTGTGCCTTGTGACCTGACACATTTTAATTTCAGCATGACTTCTGGATTACTTTGACCCTCAATGGTATAGGAAAGCCAACTCCACCCTCAAACCTCCTTAATTGCCTCATACGATATGCATGGCAGGTAACAGTGTTTCTATTCTTTACTCCCTTTTTGGGCCCTTTCAATACACAGTTGAAATAGATAGGTGACACTGTCTGGGCTGGTGGAGGCAGTCACAGTGCACAATTTGCACAGTCATAGGTACACAGTATTTCCAGAATGTTTTCATTTATTTTATGTTACCCAGTACTCTATGTCTGTTTCACCTCATGATTAGGTGCTTTTGCACTCCACTTTTTAACTCATTCCCCCATCATATTGCATTTACGATATGCTTTGGTGAGCAGTGTAATATTTCTGGCCCAAGATAATGCCACCTGTCCCCCAATCTCATCACAACTGGAAAATCCTGAGTCCTATTTTGACTAGATTTAACCTGTGAGAACAGACAGTGGTTCTGCTCAGATGTGGGTAGATGAGGCTTAGTTTTTCATGCACAAATTGTGTATTTAAGCCCTTTCTCCATAAGAAGAGGCTGGTTTTGATGGTGACTATTTGCATAACATATATACTATCAACTTTCAGTCAAGACTGTGCTGATGCCATGAATGAAGCTATTGACAACAAAGAAGAAGGCATAATGGTTAAACTTGCTGATAGTGTTTACAGACCCAACACTAGAAAAGGTTTGTTTGTAGTTGTATTCCTTCATTAGAACAAAACGTTCTCACTCAAAAATAAGTTTATATTAAGCAATTATCAGCCTGAACAAGTCATCTGTCAAGCCAAATCATTCTTTAAAGTCTAATTGTGATTGAACTAAAACACTGGACCAACATAGAATAAGTATAATCATATGTAAATGTAAACACAAACTAGCGGTTAGTCTGGGGAAGAATACAGGCAACAAAAAAGAAATGGAAATACACTGGCATTTATTTAAATCACACCAGGAAAAAGTATGCAACATATAAGATAGAAGTAAAATTTACCCAATCAAAACTAGGCTTTAGGAGAGGTTTTGACTGTACAGATGCCGTGTTCACTCTGAGACTGTTGAGTGACAAAACAATAGAATATGTTACAGAATTTGATATAGTATTTGCTGACTAAGAATATGGATTCAATAGAATAGACAAAAATATTTTTTGAATTATGGTTATGATGAGCTGATATCTTCAGGTCCGGCTCCAATTTCTTTTGGAACTCATATAATTTAATTCTGGGCAAACCGATAGGTGCTCATTCTTCCTCAGCATGTGATGAAGAGTATGCATGCTGATGGTTCGCATGTCCCACTTATTAAACATTCTTCTTATTCCTCCTTGCCAGCCGTCCAGTTCTACTACTACCACGCTTAATACTGAATTCCTCAAATCTCATCCTAGATGTGTCATTGATAGAGATTTGTCCACATCAAGCAGGTGCTCATCAAGTAGTTTCAGCATGTCACTCTTATCCAGTATCAACTCTCCAACTATTTTATGCCCTAGACACAAGTCATTACTTGGCACACCAGCATGTCACTCTTATCCAGTATCAACTCTCCAACTATTTTATGCCCTAGACACAAGTCATTACTTGGCACACCAGCATGTCACTCTTATCCAGTATCAACTCTCCAACTATTTTATGCCCTAGACACAAGTCATTACTTGGCACACCAGCATGTCACTGACATTAGATCCATGTTATATCTAGGAGTTTAAATTGCAGCAGTAGATGCCATCCATTCTTAATCAATCTGTAAACAAAATGTCATAATTATTTCAAATTTTATTAGCAATCAGTTGACCTATTTCAGGATTTGCTTTTTAATTGCCATAATCTATGCATTACATATCAAGGGTGATTATAATCTTGTGAAAGCATGTCATGGCCCCATCAATCGGCCGCCATTCTTTTCCTGTTGACAAGCTCAAGACTGTGGTCATTTCTTCTATTGTCTTTTCAGATTCTGCCTTCCATGTCATGCTGTACTTTATTCTTTTGCTTTCTATCTAAAATGTTATTGTGCAGTGGGTGCCTCTGGTCTGAGAAATGTATCACGGTTGAAACTTGTAGTTAAAATGTTAACATCTTAGTTTTCTTTAGCATGCATGACTGAACCTGACATATTAATTGCCCACCTCATCGCACTTGCTTCTCTAATAATGTGGTGTTGTGGTTTACCTTGGTAGGTGGGAATGAACCTGACATATTTATTGCTCAGCTGCTGGTCTAATTACCTGCGTCGTGAGATGCAGTGAAGCTCCTCTCAATTACTTCCTATAGTGTCAAACTTGTTAGCGAATTTTTAGAAATAATTTCCAAAATAAACTATTAATGCGTCATTAACAATATTGAAACTTTCCTTGATTGATAAATATAATTTTACTTGTTACAATATAAATAGAATTATACATTAGCCATATTTAGATTATAAGTAAATTAATTTTTTGTAACATGCATGAAATGACAATATAATAATGAATTTAATTTTTTTAAATAAAATAATAAAGTATAGTATTTTGCAATGAATGTGTGCAGTTTATAAATGAAAGATATTTTGATGGAGTGCATGACTAATGAGAAAGTGTATGTTAAAACACAACAATTTCTGATCTCCCTTGAATAGCAATCTCCTGACCCATAAATGGTAATAAAATTACCTGGTGTGTGAAAGTGGCGACACCTTCTGGTCCTCCCATTTCTGGACTAAGAGATGGTAAAAGTTCAGCTATTGTATGCTTGTATGCTTTCGTTTGTGCTATGGTGTGACAGAAACGTAGTGATAGTCTCATTTTTACAATGGAGATATCTCTAGTGCAGCTGAGGATTGCACATCATGTCTTTGGAAGACATGAGAAAACATTGTTTTCAAACTATGTAGAGAATCAACATCAAGGCTGTGCATCTGACGTATGCGATCATATACTATACTTCAAGCTGGTGGACAGAAAAAAGCATTTCAAAGACACGCTCAAGTCATCCTTGAAACATCTTAACATTGACGTAGGTGCTTGAGGAGCCTCGCTCAGGATAAAACAGCATGGCGTTACAGCATTAGAACGGGAGCACTAGCGGCGGAAGAATTCAGACAAGAAACTGCAACACAGAAGCGGACACGTAGAAAAGAAAAAACATCTCAACCTCACACAGATACCTTCTATTGGTGTCAATTCTGTAAAAGAACATTTTGTGCGCGCATTGGACTTGCTAGTCATTTAAAAACGCACTATTAACTTTATTATTTTATTATTTATTGTTATTATTATTATTATGGTTGAGTTTTTGGTCATCGTCGATCACGACGGATGAACATCATCATCATGCGATCATAGGCCTCCACAACTTCTTATCTCCAGTATCAGGATTGTGTTGACTCTGCTATGCCGTTGTGTTAAACTAATATCTTCTCATGCTGTTGTTCTGTCTTTTTTCCTTCATTCTAGTCTGTTGTAACTATGTACTTGATATGCACTATGTATATGTACTAAATTAATTAATGTAGTAGTCACAGACAGTAAAGAGAAAGACTTCTTCCTAAATTTCAAGACAACAGAAGTAATGGTTATTTGAAAGAAACAAAATAACACAACTTGCAATATCAATGTGAATGATATACCCGGTAGTATTAAAACAGGTACAACAATTCAAATATTTAGGTACAATGATTACAGCAGATGGAAGAAGAACATAAAAAATAAACATAGGGCAGGCAAATGAACATACACAAAAATGAAAAATATATTATGAAAAAAGACCTTATCATTTGAGGTCAGGAAGAGAGTTTTGCAGTGCTATATGACTCCTATACTAACATATGGATGTAAGTCTTGGGCCAATAAATAAACAGGAAAGTGGGAAATTAGAGGCAATAGAGATGTGGTTCTATAGAAGAATGCTGAGAATATCATGGACTGCCAGAAAAACTAATGTGGAGGTGTCGAAAGAGTCAAATGCAAAATGGAGCTTAATCAATAGTATAGGAAAAAGACAATCTTCACATTAGGAGACAAGGAGGTTTGGAGAACATAGTCACAACAGGCAAGATTGAAGGCACCAGAGACAGAGGGCAACAAAGTGAGAAAATATTAGACAGTTTGACAATTTGGCACAGCAGTGAAACAACAATGATCTTGATACATAATACTGGAGATGTTGTGGAGAGCCATGATCGCCTATGCCAACCGGCATAGCACCGAATGAATGTACTTGATATGATCATTATAAGCAACATTGCTGTGTTTATCATAGAGTACTATGCAATTAATTGAGTGTGCTCAAACTTTAGAGCTGTAGGCCTAAAATAGGTCTTTATTGGCCACCTCAGGAGTGATTTGTACACATGATTCTGTAGCTGCCTGCTCATTCAAGAAAACTTTTATTAGAGGAATCGTAGGTTATCAACAGTTTATATGTGGGACATAATAAACTGTTAACACAAGGGACATTATAAACTATTTATGTGAGGGATGTTATGAATTGTTTCTATATGAGGGACAATCTGAACTGTTACCATGAGGGAGAACTGTTTACCTGAGTGGTATTGTTATCAAAACTTTATATTTTAGGGCCATTGTTAAATGCTTGGCATTGTTACCTGAGTGGCACTGTTGTCTACTCTTTACTTTAGAGACAATATATACATTTTAATTGAGTGGCTTTGCTATGAACTGTTTACCTGGAGGACATTGTTATCAATTGTTTACTTGAATGGCATTGTCATGAACTGTGTACTGAAAGGACATTGTTTTTCAACTGTTTACATAGGATATTATGAACTGCTTATAAGAGGGACATTCTGAACTGTTAAAATGAGGGCAATTATGAAATGTTTACCTGAGGGACATTGTTATCAACTGTTTACCAGAAGGACATTGTTATCAACTGTTTACCAGAAAGACATTGTTATCAACTGTGTACCAGATTGTTAACAACTATGTACCTGAAGAACATTATTATAAACGGATGTACCAAAGGGACATTGTTATCAATTGTTACCCCAAGGACATTGTTATCAATTGTCTACCTGAAGAACATTTTATCACCTGTTTACCAGAATAGCATTGTTCTCAATTTTCCAGTTGAAGGACATTGTTATCAATTGTTTATCAGAGGGGCATTTTTATCAATTGTTTATCAGAAGGACATTGTTATCATCTGTTTACCTGAAGATCGTTATCAATTGTCCACCTGAAAGACATTGTTATCAACTGTTTACCAGAGTGGCATTGTTGTCATACAATGAAAAACACAGCTTAAGTATCTTACATTTGAATGTGCAGGTGGCTGGTTTAAGATGAAACCTGAGTACATTGGAGGTCTAATGGATGAACTTGACCTCCTCATTGTTGGAGGATACTTTGGTGTTGGTCACAGAGGAGGAATGATGTCACACTTTTTATGTGCAGTAGCAGAACCTCCAGCTGAAGGGGAGGAACCAACCATTTTTCACTCTTTCTGTAAAGTGAGTTTAATGTTGTGATTGGCTGAATTCTAAGAGAGTCTGTCTGTACATTTTTAGACTTTCATGTTTGAGAATCAGAAAATATAGGTTACTATTAGTTACTTCAACTGTACTTCAACTACTAAACTGTGTTCCAGGTGGATCATTGTGCTACAACTATAACAAAACAACATTCATCACTACTACCGCTACTGCTATGACTACTGCTGTTCCATCTTCTACTACTACCGCTGCTGTTATGACTACTGCTGTTCCATCTTCTACTACTACCGCTGCTGTTCCATCTTCTACTACTACCGCTGCTGCTATTACTACTGCTGTTCCATCTTCTACTACTACCGCTGCTGCTATGACTACTGCTGTTCCATCTTCTACTACTACCGCTGCTGCTATGACTACTGCTGTTCCATCTTCTACTACTACCGCTGCTGCTATGACTACTGCTGTTCCATCTTCTACTACTACCGCTGCTGCTATGACTACTGCTGTTCCATCTTCTACTACTACCGCTGCTGTTCCATCTTCTACTACTACCGCTGCTGCTATGACTACTACTGTTCCATCTTCTACTGATGCTGCTATGACTACTGTTGTTCCATCTGCCACCACCTACTGCTTCCACCAACTGCTAATTGCGAGCAGAATAAAATCCTGCTACTACTAAATGATATTATTTCAAGTAGAGCATAGTGGTACAACTATCATAGAGTTACATCAAAACTGCACATGCTGTAATAACACAACGAGTGTAGTGTTAAACACCTCCCTTCCTTTTCCCCTTTTAGAAAAATAAAACATGAGTATAAATTCAGGACCAGGGAAACATGAAAAACGGGGGTCAACAAACTCCTATCCTTCCCCCCTCTCAATTTTCCCACAAAACAGTCATTTGAAAAAAATTTCACAAATAGGAAATAACTTTTTTTTTTAGGTAAAACCATCCTGAACTGTAAAACATATAGTGATATCTATGGAAATATTACTTATCTTATGATAACAAAATCAGTATGGCTCAGTACCACATTGAATCTAAATTTGAACACATTTAGTTAGTTAGTCGTTAGATCATCATCAGTGCACTTTGCACAAGTCCATAGGTGCTCAGATCTCTCCTTGAGTGTATCCGCTATTACACGTTGACTGACGGTCCCAGTACGCAGTTGATTGACCATCATTCTTTCTCGCCCACAAAACCGCTCCTTTCTAGTGACACCACATTTCAAACCAAGCTCCCTTATTGTAGTCATGGAACAAGAGTAATTTGAAGACTAATTAGTTATTTCCTTTTGGGCCAAACATAGCACATAGAGCAGTGGTCAATTTCTTTTCATGTTAATTGCCTTGCTACAGGTTGCTGTAATTCTTGTACAGAATGTAGTGCTATTACAAAATGAAATTTAGTGAAATGTCATGGCCATCAGTCAGTGATAGACAATGGCAGAAAGGTCCAGCATTGCTCATTGTTACTAGCATTCAAATTATTTATTTATTATGCATTGACTTCACTCCTGGCAAACCATAGATATTCAATCTTCCCAAGAAAATATTGAAGTGTATGCACACTGATGTTTCCTGTGGCTCTCTGGTTGAACACATTCCTCATTTAACACCACTGATGACCAGTCTTATGAGTACCACACTGAATACCAAATTCTGCCTATTATATTCCAGATGCATTATTTATAATGCATTCATTATTTATAGCGACTTCATTCAACAGTCGCTTGCCAAGCAATTGAAAAATGTCTCCCTATCCATTCTCAATTCATCAACTATAGATTTGGTAAAAGCCTATCTACTCTTTCATTTCTGCAAATCCTAGCATGTCCTAGGCAGTAACTCTGTGTGACACCTTCAAGGTTAGAAGAGGCTATAGAGGTCACCCACTTGTACCAACATCTACCATTTTGAATCTTTCATAGCCAAGAATGAATCAGATAATATAACTGCCCTAGTAAAATGAGTCTCAGAGAGTCATTGGAAATATACTCCATCGAGACCAGCACCGTGCAGAGGTGATGGGGCTTAGTTCAGCCATCAGGGGCTGGAAACTAAGACTGGTCGGGCAGTCCCACTCGAGCAGGACCATAGTCCTGCCCTAGTAAGCAGAGTGCTGAAGACGGAGGCATCCAGCCAAAAGGCGCACAGATAATCAGGATGCCACGCACAAAACACAATGGAAACATGTCTACATCTATAAATAGTTATGGTGCCTGCCCTGTGGCGGACGTTCAGGCAGGGACGGTCCCGGGCCCTATACCTCGAAAGGGCCCAACCTCAGTTACTGGAAGTCCTTCTCAATTGCCCCGAGGAGCCAGGAGGCAAGGGAATAGAGCTACTGGCCAAACAAACAAACGACCAATAAAAATAATGCACTGGAATGCTGAGGGTGTCAACAGTAAAAGAGATGGATACAGCAAAAAATTGGAACTTGAAAATGTCCTCAGTGAAGAACAAGTTAACATATGCTGTATCCAAGAAACACACCTCAGCAGCGACATAGCCTTCAAAATCAGAGGCTACCAGTGCTACCGATCTGACCGAAAGGACAGGCGAAAGGGTGGAATTCTGACACTTGTTAAAAACAATATCAGCGCATGTCAGCTTGAAGTATATATGGAAGGGGCAGAATACCAGATGCTCCAACTAAAAACAGACAGTGCAGAATTCCATCTCCTGAACTACTACTGCCCAAATGATAAACCATTGGCACTAGACACAATTCCAGACAAAGAGAGACTTATGGTGTGTGGTGACTTCAACAGCCACTCTCAGAGCTGGGGCTACGATCATATCGACAAGAGAGGTAAGGAACTTGAGAGCTGGCAGGATGAAAATAATCTCATCCTTATTAACCAGCCAGCAGACTCGCCAACCTTCTACTCGAGAGCATGGCACACCACCTCTACACCAGACCTAGCATTCCACTCACCAGGCTTGGAATGGAACATCACACGTGTTGTTGGAAAGCAGCTTGGAGGTAGTGACCACAGACCAGTATTTCTGGAAATCCACAATGAATTTACCAAGGACAGCAGCACGCTCACTAGGTGGAACTATAAGAGGGCAGACTGGAAAATGTACCAGCATTTAACCAGTGTTCTAGCTAAGGACATGAACTTGGACAAAGACATCAATAGAGCAGTGAGTGAATTTAATAGATGTATACTACATGCTGCTAGTAAAACCATACCCAGGGGGGCACGCAAAAACTACAAACCCTACTGGAATGATGAACTGGAAAAGCTGCAAAATGAGATGGAAACATCTAGACAGCAGGCTGAGAACAGACCTAGCCAAGAACATCACAACAAATATCAGCAAACAAAGGCTAAATTTCAAAGAGCCAAGTTACAAGCCAGACGGAGCAGCTGGAAAGAAAAAACAGAGTCGCTGAACCTAGAAAGAGATACTAGGAAATTATGGAAACTTGTAAAACAACTAAATGATGAAGGTACAGGGAGAAATACCAGGATCACACTTTATAAAGATAGTGTCATTTTAACAAGTAAACATGCAGCTGATTACTTTGCAGATTCCTTTGCAGAAGACAATAACGTCAAAGTCAGCCCAGACAAACAACAGGAGGTTCGAGAGAACCAGCAAAACATTGGACAAGGTGAACCTATACCTGAAGTCATGGAGGCACCAATCACAATGAGAGAACTGGAGCATGCAATATCCAAATTGAAAATGAAAAAGTCCCCTGGAGCTGATGGAGTGTCCAATGAAATGATTAGAAACCTGGGAAGTGCAGCAAGAGCAAAGCTACTGCAGATCTTTAACACAAGCTGGTCCACAGGTAATGTACCACAGGCGTGGAGAGAAGCAATAATGATACCACTCCTCAAATCAGGAAAAGATGGCAACACAGTCTCCAACTACAGGCCCATCAGCCTCACAAGCTGTCTATGTAAAACAATGGAACGCATTATCAATCTTAGGATGCAGTGGTACCTTGAAAGTGAAAACCTTCTGGTATCACAGCAAGCAGATTTCAGACAGTGCTACTCTACTGAAGATCAGGCAACCTACCTCTCCCAAGAGATTGAGGATGCCTTCCAAGAAAAGAAACTGGTACTAGCAGCATGGATAGACCTCAGGAAAGCATTTGATAAGGTCTGGAAAGAAGGGCTCCTAAAGAAATTGCGAAATTGCAGGGTTAGCTCAAGAATGTACAAATGGGTAAAAGAATACCTGCATAATAGAAGAGCCAGGGTACAATTAGATGGTCGCAAGAGCAAGAAAGTTCTACTGCGTCATGGAGTCCCCCAGGGAGGAGTCCTGTCACCCACACTTTTCTTGGTTTACATCAATGACCTAGTTGCTGAACTACCACACGGGATCAAAGTGGCAATGTATGCTGACGACCTGGTGATCTGGTGCACGGAAGAACATGCAACAGTGGCCACTAAACAAATACAAAGAGCTATCGATGCCCTAACCTTATGGGCTAATAGATGGTGCGTCAGCATTAACACAGATAAGTGCAGCACTACACTCTTTACCCTCTCACCAAAACAAAAAGCTGGTCATATCAAGATAGATGGAGAGCTCTTGAAAGAAGACAAACAACCCACATACCTCGGAGTTACTTTTGATGATAAGCTGACATGGAAGCAGCACATAAACAAAGCAACAACAAAAGCCAGGAGGAAGCTAGCTATCCTGAGAAAACTAAGTGGAACCACATGGGGAGCCAGTGGAAATATACTCAGTAAAGTTTACCAGCAAGGCATAAGACCACACCTGGAATACGGTTCAGCTGCGTGGTGTCCTGCATCAAACACCACATTACAAGATCTAGATAAAGTGCAAAACCAGGCACTTAGAATAATGTTGGGAGCAATGAAATCAACACCCATAGCAGAGATGCAGAAAATGGGAAGAATGCAAACACTTGGCGAACGCAGAGACACAAAAGTACTAATTCAAGCAGAAAAGTTTCAGTGTATGCCAAGCCATCCAATGAAGGAAAGATTCCAAAATCTAGCAATGGGACGACTGAAAAGGAGCAGCTTTATCCATCAAGCTAAACGACTCCGTAGACAACTTACAGACCTACCTGAAGTTGACAGCCCCTTAAGGTCTGTACCAGAGCAAACCCCGTGGAGTGAAAGCCATGGAATGCCAATATACATTCAGACCCATGTGAAAGGAATACTAAGCGAGGACGAACAGAACAGTGTGCAGCGAATGACAGTCACCCTCAGTTTCCTGGATGAGGAATATCCACAAGATATATGGGTCAGAGTGTACACAGATGGGTCAGCACAGAATGCTGTGAGGAATGGAGGTGCAGGTGTATATATAGAATATCCACACAAGCCTAGAGATACAATCAGAACACCGACAGGAAAATTCTGCAATAATTATGATGCAGAAATCCAGGCAATTAGTGTGGCAGCTAAAAAACTGCTGAACTCCAACTCTGACCTACAGCCTGTGGTATTCCTGACAGATGCAAGGTCAGTGCTTCAAGCTCTCCAGTCTGGAAAACTAACAGACTTAAAAAAACTACTTAGCGAATTGTCTTACCAGTATAGGGTAACCATGCAGTGGATACCCTCTCACTGTGGAATACCAGGAAATGAAAAAGCAGACAAACTGGCTAAGGAAGGTGCTGCCGAAGACCAACCAGATATACCAATCACCTACCATCAGAAAAAACAGATGATAAAGTCAATAAGAAAGCCACAAACACCAACACAAGATGACTATCACAATATGAACAGATCAGAACAAGTTATAATTCTACGTCTCAGAACAGGACACAACCGACTCCGCAGTCACATGTATACAAAGTTCAAGATTGGCAACACGGCCATGTGTACATGTGGACAGGCAGCACAGAGTGCCAAACATATACTTCAAGAGTGTTCTGAGCATGAAACGCTGAGGCAGACATATTGGCCAGAGGAAACAACACTGGAATCAAAACTCTATGGGACACTGTATGAACTACAAAAGACAGTGAGTTTTATTAAGGAGACAGAATTACAGATATAGACATGTTTCAAGTGAACGAAAGAAGAAGAAGAAAAAAAATTGGAAATATACAGTAATAGCCTCAACCTCCTTCCTCATATTAGAAGTAGTTGTCCTATATGCTCTGTTGCACTTGGTAATAATTATATCACTTGTACTAGTTATAAAAACCCCAGCCAGATTTCTCACACACAACTGTCAGATTCTTCTGCGAACACTATGAGATCATCATCTCCAGTTATCTTCTATTAGTTGATTCATTTCAAGGTTTGTTATTCCACCGCCCCACTCTCTACATTCTCTGTCAAACATAATGATAATCTTATGAAAGTTTGTCATTGCTTTATCCATCAGAGACCCTTCTTCTCTTGAATAACTAGTCATGCTGAAGTCGGATGTGTCCGGCTGAAAGACACAGATATCGCAGAAAATCTGTAAACTATGACACAATGCATTCTGTTATCCATACTACATCCTGTAATTCTGCAGAATTTCAGGCAGTACAAAGAAGAAGAGTGGCTATTATTCAAATTGGGGGAACAGGACTAGCAAGTAATGTTGTTAAACAGGTTGTGCTGCGTGGCTGGCTTGCTCACAATATATGGCTATGGCTGCCCACAATTCACTGCAATTGATAAAACACAGAATGTATTAGATACCACTGCCAAAGTTTGGATGTTGGGACATTGGCACAAATAAAATAGTGGCACAATTAATCTCTATTCTCTAGACTACATCCCACTAGACTTCTAGTAGAACCCTAGACCTTGTGTGGGAATAGAACCAAGAGAGATCCAGCGAGAGTTTGAGAATGATTACTATAAGAAAATAACAAATATAATACTAACACAAAATGAGATTAATTAGTCAGTTCAGAAATTTTGTTTTCAGATATGATATATAGATGTAAGATTTTTGTATTCCCAAGGTTGGTTCAGGCTACAGCAAGAAACAGCTGAGAGATTTCAACCAACAGCTTGCTCAATACTGGAATGTATATGACAAAAAGAATCCTCCCAAACATCTTGAGTTAGCATCAGGATTTAAAGAAAAACCAGATGCATGGTTGCCTCCAAATAAATCTTGCATTGTTCAAGTGTGTACACATTTTATTGTTGTTTTCTTTATTATAAGCTCAGTGTGTTTAATGAATTTTTATTAGAATTTTGTCTACATTATATATTTCTGAGAATTTTTGTGTTTTTTATATTAGACCCTAAATTCCGTCATTTTCATGCATGCATCTATCAGAAGGTTATATGGGAGCTACAAAACAGAATATGCACATCACACTTGGCTTGTATCTTTTGTCCATATTTTTATATGTCCCCATACCTAGATCTGTGTACTGGAGTAATACATTCTACATGTGACAACTTCTGATGAAGTTCATGGCCACACTTCACCTGCTTAAAGTGAATGTTGGTTATGATCATATTTATTCACTTTGACCAATCAAGTTTGTTCTTACATCTCTTTTTACACAGAACGATATCAGATGTGTACAACATTATAGCACATGAATATTTCAGCTGTATACAACATTATAGCACATGAATATTTCAGCTGTATACAACATTATAGCACATGAATATTTCAGCTGTGTACAACATTATAGCACGTCAATATTTCAGCTGTATACAACATTATAGCACATGAATATTTCATCTGTGTACAACATTATAGCATAACAATATCTCAGATGTGTACAACATTATAGCACATATTTCAGCTGTGTACAACATTATAGCACAGACAGATCTCAACTGTGTACAATATTATAGCACAGAAAGATCTCAACTGTGTACAATATTATAACACAGAAAGATCTCAACTGTGTACAATATTATAGCACAGAAAGATCTCAACTGTGTGCAATATTATAACACAGAAAGATCTCAACTGTGTGCAATATTATAACACAGAAAGATCTCAACTGTGTACAATATTATAGCACAGAAAGATCTCAACTGTGTACAGTATTATAACACAGAAAGATCTCAACTGTGTACAATATTATAGCACAGAAAGATCTCAACTGTGTACAATATTATAACACAGAAAGATTACCCAAATGTGATTTATTTGTCTATGAAAAGTTTTTATTTGATCAATGAAACTCTAATCATCCTCACATCAGCAACCTTTACTTACCCAGATTTGTTTCAGCTCTCGTTTTCTTGAGGCTGTGTTAACATGCAGATATTTGTGTCTCTGAAATTTGATCCTAGACTGGAAATCAAATCATGACCACTTGACTAGGAAGTAAGTTCACTAACCACTGTGCTGCAGCTTAAAGAAGCTTAACATGTCTCCCACATTAATATGCAGCACTCTAGGTACTTTTTAACCATGACTTGTGAATCCCAATGTATCCAAGACCATATATCCACACAAAAACTTGGACGTGTTTAAAGTGTAAAATAGTTTAGCCATTACTATTTTCTTTGGAGAATAGACACAAGATAGAGATAAAATAAAAGATATCTCTACCAGAATTGCGTTGACATCAAGTGTGTTGCACCACCTAACAAACATCTAGAAATTAAAAACAATAAGTAAACATACAAAACTACGACTGTTCAACTCCGATGTGATATCAGTGTTGACATATGGTTGCGAAAGTTGGAAAATGACAAAAGTGCTGGAGAAGAAATTGAACTCATTTGAAAATAAGTGTCTTAGAAGACTCTTAAATATTTGTTGGGAAGAATTCAAGTCAAACATCCAAGTAAGAGAAGACACCAAACAGCAATATGTTTCTACAACAATAAGAAGAGAATGATGGACTTATATTGTACATGTACTTAGAATGAATCAAACAGACTGCCAATACATGCATTAAAATGTGTACCAAATGGCAAAAGAAAAAGACAAAAAGAGACTCTTCGCAAACAACCATTAAAGAGGGTATGACTGCAGGTCTCAACAACATACAGGAATTACATACATTAGCATCACATCGCTTCAACTGGACAGCCTTGGTTTCTTTCCTATGCACCGTGTTCAGCTCTGAAGGAACATAGATAGATTTCTTTTTCACATCTGCTATAATTTTTTATTATTTGTCTTAAATATTGATGTTCTTCTTGTTGTAGTTTCCATGGTATTTTTTATATTTAGCACCTATTCTTCTGTGACTTTACTGGATGAATATACCATCATCCTAACAAACTTATTAATACAAGATACAGGTAATTGTGGATAAACATGATTGCATATTGCCACTTGTCATTACACTTGATTGGTTGAAATATTGAAAATTTGAAATCTTTAACATACAAATAAAATTGTATAATTTGTATAAAAAGTAAACTTTATTATTTTTTTAATGAATATGTTCTTTTTGCCAACAGGTCAAGGCTGCAGAAATTATAAAAAGCGATAGCTTCAAAGTAGGATGCACGCTACGTTTTCCAAGAGTAGAGCAAATAAGACATGATAAGCCCTGGTGGGAATGTATGACAACAGCTGATATTGAAGATCTCAGACAGGTAAGTAAAAAACAAATAAATAAAGCTGAAACAAAATACAATTTTACTTTTCTATTTTATGTGCAGTATTTTCTTGTATTAGATGTCTTATTAGAATCCAATGACTACAGTAAAAGTAGAGTCCCCATACCATTGACACCTTTTTCTTCCTCAATCTCCAGTCAGAGTCAGATGTTGACATGGATTTCTTCAATGAATATGTCCGTCAGATTTTTGTACAAGATTTTTCAGATGGCCATAGTTTTCATTTAGTACATAGTACAGTGAGCAGTTATATAAAATATATGGTCCGTGTTTTCTGCAGATTGTCCACAGGGTCAAATATCAGTATTATAAATATAAATTGCAATTCTCCTATACATGTGTTATTTGAGTATGTTGTTGGTTTTTCTCAATCTAAAAATTATTGTTCTTTTGTTCCAAATTTGTGGAAAGCATTGTCTTTTGGCAGCATGGATTAGTTGAGTTCCATTCCATGTCCATGAAACTTTTAATGATGGGCTCATTTCTGGAAATGATACTGTGTCTTCTATTTGTTTTTGCTGGCAGTTATTTTCAGTTTTGGCTAGCTGATCTGCTATCTCATTTTCCCTGATTTGTGATCATTGAGATCTGTAGGGAACACAGATTCAGACTTGTATTAACTGTAAGATAGTCATGGCAAAATCCTATCTATAGAAGAACTGCCTAGTTTGTCCCTGTATCTCTTTGTTAGATTGTTTTATGTTTTATTTTGGTAACACATTTACCTATTTTTTTATATCTTGACATTATATTGAATGATGTTTACAGTGAATTGTATATGTAGTGCACATTTTCACAGAAATAAATCAATCACTTTATAGAAATCAGGAGGAAAACTGGCGGGATCAAGATTTGAGCTAGGAGAGACAGAAAAACCAACCAAAAGGAAAAGAAAAGCTGGTACCCAGGCAGCACATCCAACATTGATGGAACAGTTTAAGGGGATTAATACTTCTAAAGTAATAAAGGTACTGAAAGAGAATCAATATAAAATGAAATTACATATTTAATATGTTTAATATTACATTTTTATAATGTAGTTATTCGAAGTTAAATTTGGTTTAACTCATGTAATTTTTTGAAGTTAAATTTTGTTTAGCTCATGTCTAGAAGTGATTTGTAGCCAAACATCTCACAAACTAAAAATAAAAACTATTAAGTGTTATTTATCTTATTCATTGTGACATGTCCTTTGCAGAGAGTTGTCCTTACTGCTATTCCTTTAATGCTTACTGCTATTACTTTAATGCTTACTGCTATTACTTTAATGCTTACTGCTATTACTTTAATGCTTACTGCTATTCCTTTAATGCTTACTGCTAGTCCTTTAATGCTTACTGCTATTCCTTTAATGCTTACTGCTATTCCTTTAATGCTTACTGCTATTCCTTTAATGCTTACTGCTATTACTTTAATGCTTACTGCTATTACTTTAATGCTTACTGCTATTACTTTAATGCTTACTGCTATTCCTTTAATGCTTACTGCTATTCCTTTAATGCTTACTGCTATTACTAAGCCTTCATACTTCATATTTTTAATAATCTCCATTCATTTTGTTGGTAGACTTTGGCAGGTGACACAAAGTATATACATGGTGACCACAAAAAGCACATAAATAATAAAAATCATAATGTATGAAGGCTTGTTTTGATTTTACTTGCAGGCCTTTCTGGCAAAAGTCACGACCGAAGTCTCACATCCATGTACTGTCACGGGAAAAATATAACTTCTTGATAGTTGTAGTTTTGTTTTCCTGTTTTCCCCTTGCCATATTTCCATGATGTTTTCTGTAGAGCCATTGTTTATCTCTTTCTGATCTCTGCTGAACAATCTCCTTTGGATTTTAACGATATATCTGCCTGAGACGTATTCAAGCTTCACGCTTGACTGACAGCCTGTTAAAAGGTCATAAAGTTGGTGATGTCATGTTAAGATTATCTCCATATGCATGATCTGTGTTGTCAACTAGTACACTTAAAATCTTATTTTTGGCGAATTTATGCATATGAGACACAATAACTTTTAAGCACACTGGTATAAGACAATTTCCAGCAATGCATTGTGGACCCCATAGAACATGGTGAGATACATAGAAAGCTATGGTCATTCATTACATCCAGTTGTCTCAATTTGTCTTTTCACTGGTTTCAAATGAGGTCCAGCAAGAGAGTACGGTCGACACTTTGCTTTGCCTCATTTAAATCCAAATCCCTAGTGCAAGTCATTTTTTCATCCACGAAAATTCACAACTTGTCTCAGAAATGTTATCTACATTAGGTGGCAAGAGATTATTTGGTATCCCTAGCATTGACACTATTCTGATGCAGACACAGATTTGTTTGGCAGGTCATGTAGTATGTATGCCAGATCATGGCTTGTCAAAAATACTTCTCTATGGTGAGTCACAGAAGGGCATATGTTCTCAAGGTGGCCAAAAGAAGTGTTACAAGGACTCACTCAAAACTCACTCAAAACCATTGAAATAGACCAAGATACATGGGAAGACGCTGTACAAAAGAGCTACATGGAGCTCTACAGTAAAAAAGGCACAGCATCTTGTGGAAAGAGGAGAAATGCAGCAGCTCAACAGTTGAGAGTAGCTATAATTTCACAGGTAGATCAAAAACTATCTACAGTCATCATCCCATGTCCAAACTGCCCAAGGATATAGCTGCTAGATTAGGGCTTATTAGCCACTTAAAAACTCATAATCAAGGACATAACTCTAACTGAATTTCAAAAGTGGATGTAACAAATGGTCATTATCACTTGTGATGGACAAACAACAACATATTAGGTTACACAAAAATATTGCCCTAAAACTATATCAACAATAAAAATATCAACAATATGCCAGAATGGTTTCATAAGAGACTTGATTTACATTTACAGGAGATGTTGGAGATATGTTGCAGCCAACCTTCGTTGCGGAGACGGCACTTGATGATGATGACTATAGAATGATATTTTTTGTGTAGAAAATATTACTTGACTTTGAATACAGCGGAATCCCTCTAAAACGCATCCTTTTATAACAAATTTCTTTATTTAACAACACTAGTCAAAATTCTCAGTTATATTTCTTCTTTATTATTTGTACTGGTATATAGCACATTTCTATTCTTACATGATATTGGTCCAGACCAAGTTATTATAATAGGATTTTACTGTATTAGGTTTCCAAACTATTGGAAGGCAAGGAATTCTGTGTGATCAATGGACCTGCACACTATTCCAAACAGAACCTGGAAACAAAAGTTGCTGAGCTGGGAGGATTGATTGTACAAAACCCAGGTAATTAGTTATTTATCCTACCATTAATCAAATAGCTTGAGGGAGAAAGGGAAGCACACACAAAAATGGTGACAATCGAATCTGACATGTATGTCATAAGATGGCTAAAGAGGTTTTGAGGATGGAGTTAGCAGTCTCATCTCATAGGTCAGTGACCCAAAATCTATGCTGAAGTCAAATATGTCAAGCCAAAAGGTTAAGATATCACAGTTAAGCTGCAAATCATGACAACACATTCTGGACTATATCCTGCTAGCCAGCAGGAATTTGAGAATGAGTGCTTATAAGTGTTAACATTGTTATATTGTTTGTCATACATGAACATCTCAATGGCAGGTTGCTGCCATGCGACATACCTTACCTTTGTCATACAATATTTTCTCATATCGTCTTCGTTCTTTCTCCTTGTCCATAGTCAACTCATGGTGCATACTGTTGACCACAGGGGCATGTCACAGTGCAGCAGACCATGTAACACCTATGAGTTTGCTATTCAAACAAACACAGTGTGCTCTCTCAAGGCCACTTTCGGCATCTGTGGTAGCCAAACATGTAACATTAGGAACATTATTTACACAATTATTTGTAATCACTGCCAGCTTAAATATATAGGAGAAACTGGCTTGTGAGTTGTTGATTGTTATATGCAATGATAAAAAAAAACTCAGCTGGTGGCCCATTTTAACGCTCCTGACCATAGAGGCACGTTGGATGCCTCTGTCAATGCCATCTTGTCATACACATCAAGCCATGAAAGTTGTATTTTGACTGAGAACCACCTCATCCATGACATGGGTACTCTATGTAACTTTATATTTGTCCATAACATCCTTCTATAATAGCATAACTCTACTGCTTCTAGATGATTGCTTTTGCTTTCTTTCTCACTGCTATGTAAATTATAAATTCTAAGAACTCTTTATCTCACTGCTATGTAACTTCAAAGAACTATATCTCACTGTTATGTAACTTCTAAATTCTAAGAACTCTTTATCTCACTGTTATGTAACTTCAAAGAACTATATCTCACTGTTATGTAACTTCTAAATTCTAAGAATGCTTTATCTTACTGCTATGTAACTGTTATGTAACTTCTATTAACTCTCTATCTCACTGTTATTTAACTTCTATTAACTATCTATCTCACTGTTATGTAATGTCTATGACCTCTCTATCTCACTGTTATGTAGCTTCTATTAACTTTCTATCTCACTGTTATGTAGCTTCTATTAACTCTCTATCTCACTGTTATGTAGCTTCTATTAACTCTCTATCTCACTGTTATGTAGCTTCTATTAACTCTCTATCTCACTGTTATGTAGCTTCTATTAACTCTCTATCTCACTGTTATGTAGCTTCTATTAACTCTCTATCTCACTGTTTTGTAATGTCTATTAACTCTCTATCTCACTGTTATGTAGCTTCTATTAACTCTCTATCTCACTGTTATGTAATGTCTATGAACTCTATCTCACTGTTATGTAATGTCTATGAACTCTATCTCACTGTTATGTAATGTCTATAAACTATCTAGCTCACTGTTATGTAATGTCTATGAACTCTATCTCACTGTTATGTAATGTCTATGAACTCTATCTCACTGTTATGTAATGTCTATGAACTCTAGCTCACTGTTATGTAATGTCTATGAGCTGTCTATCTCACTGTTATGTAATGTCTATAAACTATCTATCTCACTGTTATGTAATGTCTATAAACTATCTATTTCACTGTTTTGTAATGTCTATGAACTATCTATCTCACTGTTATGTAATGTCTATGAACTCTAGCTCACTGTTATGTAATGTCTATAAACTATCTATCTCACTGTTATGTAATGTCTATGAACTCTATCTCACTGTTATGTAATGTCTATGAACTCTATCTCACTGTTATGTAATGTCTATAAACTATCTATCTCACTGTTATGTAATGTCTATGAACTCTATCTCACTGTTATGTAATGTCTATGAACTCTATCTCACTGTTATGTAATGTCTATGAACTCTAGCTCACTGTTATGTAATGTCTATAAACTATCTATTTCACTGTTTTGTAATGTCTATGAACTATCTATCTCACTGTTATGTAATGTCTATGAACTCTATCTCACTGTTATGTAATGTCTATAAACTATCTATTTCACTGTTTTGTAATGTCTATGAACTATCTATCTCACTGTTATGTAATGTCTATGAACTTTATCTGACTGTTATATAACTTTTATGAACTCTCACTGCCTATAATTTGTTTTCATTATTTTGTTGTCTACATCACTTATGTCTGTCTCTTCCTATAGAGGATAACAACTGTATTACAACTCAGACTTGAATTACAACTCTCCAACTGAGCACAGAAATTGTTTACATACAGATTTAATTAGTAATTATATTATTGCTTTTGAATTAACTTTTCTGTTAGATACTGTGTCTTTTTGTAAGGTAGTTTTTTATTCTTGTATTGTGTCTTTTTTTCTTATTTGCTATACTTGTTTTTAGAATTTGTGTTAGATTGTTGAAGACTACATAATTCTATGTAATTCTGGTTTGGCGACCTTTTCTTTGCTTGTTTGTCCCTATCTTGAAAAAGACCTTTTGGTCGAAACATCAATTTGTTCTGTTGTAAGCACCCTATAAATCCTATTTTTAAATAAATATTTATCTACCTATAGGCCCACTGTTGTGCATTGTTTGATAGTGATTTACATTAAAACTTTACCGGTAAATTGTTTTTTGATTAATATATTCTGAAAAATTAAAGCACAACTATATGACATTCTGACATGGCCACTGTTGCATTTAATAATATACTCCAGTATCTATAAAGTGCTTGGGTTCTTGTAGAAAAAGTTACTTTTGTCAGATGTCTAACCACTTATGCACCAACGTCTGCATTTCTTCATTGAACCTGAAAGACAAGCTACCATGGTACCCACCTTGAAGTTACTTTTTGGTACTATAGCACACCATTGATGGTGTGATAGTCTAAATTTGACAGATGACTAGATGAGCAGCAATGTCACTCACAGTTAATCCGTAGTTCTCCTGTTCAACAGTTACAATTAACTCTAGGAGGCACTACTCAGTGTGCCTGACCTGGTGATGAATAGTCTGTCACAGAACTCACACCATTTTGAAAAGTCCTACTCCACTCACATACTCGCCGGATTGACAGGCATCCATAACCATACTGTACCACCTTTCATCGAAGAATGTCTATAGGTTTAACTGATTAAAAAATGGACAATGAATGTTGCTTCTCTTTGGTGCATTTCAGTAGTGGGGTGATCATCTTTAAACTGCCATTATGACATTACATTGCCTTGTCTGCATCAAGATAGCACTTACAGGAGACTCTTAACATCAATAACAACAATTTTGGCAGGCAACAAACACTGTTCCCTCTAAGGCAAATGGGCAAAAATGTATCTTCGTGGGCTGATAAATTTTGAACACCACATTTTCTGGACTTTTTCTACTTTTTTCTACCAAAATGACACCAATTTTTTTCAGCGTGTTCTATTTACACATATTTTTATTATATGGACTTTTACACACAATTATGTACGTGTCTTGTGTGCCAAATTCAAACTGTGTGTGCCAATGAATATAAATGTGTTCACTAGCGCATAGTAACGCAGCTTAGTGGGAACAGTGGGTTAATAAACAATGCCATGGTTATTCTAATTTTTAATCACACTTTTAAGGTTTTCATTTGAAGAACCCTCGTACCAAACTTCTGCTAGTATTGATTGATTGTCTATTTTTAATATTAAATATTCACTCAGATGACATATTATTTACAGACTTTAGTCTTCTTTATGGAAGAAATCATGATTCTGAATGAGTGTACCTGCTGCAGTTAAACACACACTCAATAATTCTGAAATATCTCTTGGCCATCATCTTGGTCTACTATTTTTTCCTGTTACCAGCAACCATGCCTTATATTACTAATTTTTTTCTATCCTGTTATCTTTCATATGGCTAAAACATCATTAAAAAAATTTCTTGTTATGTTGTTTAGGAACCAACCTTTTACAACTTTCAATGCTCTTAGCACTTCTTAATTTAAAAATCTGGTCTGCAATACTGTTACTAATATGATGATATTTCACATTTCAGACTTGAGCACTGTCTACTAACATGATGATATTTCACATTTCAGACTTGAGCACTGTCTACTAACATGATGATATTTCACATTTCAGACTTGAGCACTGTCTACTAACATGATGATATTTCACATTTCAGACTTGAGCACTGTCTACTAACATGATGATATTTCACATTTCAGACTTGAGCACTGTCTACTAACATGATGATATTTCACATTTCAGACTTGAGCACTGTCTACTAACATGATGATATTTCACATTTCAGACTTGAGCACTGTCTACTAACATGATGATATTTCACATTTCAGACTTGAGCACTGTCTACTAACATGATGATATTTCACATTTCAGACTTGAGCACTGTCTACTAACATGATGATATTTCACATTTCAGACTTGAGCACTCTCTACTAACATGATGATGTTTCACATTTCAGACTTGAGCACTCTCTACTAACATGATGATATTTCACATTTCAGACTTGAGCACTGTCTACTAACATGATGATGTTTCACATTTCAGACTTAAGCACTCTCTGTGTCATAGCTGACAAGTCCACGGTTCGTGTCAACAATTTGATTAAGAACAACAAATATGACATTGTCAAGGCAGATTGGTTGATTAAAGTTGTTGAATCAATGACATGGATTCCATGGTAAAACTTTCTATTTACAAATATTATTTTGCCTTAAGAACATATGTTCGGTCATTCGTATAGCAGAAAGCAGACTCACCTCACAAACTCAACTCTGGCTAATTACCTTCGAAAGTTCAGATTGTGCTGGCAGTACAATTGGATTATTAGTGGCACTTCAAAATGCAACAATAGCTGAATAGCAATGTCCTTATAGGTTATACTTCAATTATTATTTAAGGACATTCATCATAAATCATCTCAAGGCTGTATCTTGATAAAGTTTTCAGTATTATTTTGGTTCTGGTACAGCTTTCTATAGTTTCAGGTGATAGTCTTTGTTAGGTCAAAAGTGGGAGCCTCTTCTGGGATCAGATGGTAGCTATCTAGGTGCATGTGGTAACTTAATCTAAGTGCAGATGATACACTTCTTTAGGTCCATATCTAGGCTTAAGCTGACACACATGTTATCTGATAAATCAAATAGTGATTTGTTTTCAGTCTAAGCTATCTTTCTACAATGATATCAAGACAGTATATTTAATTGTTTACCAAGATCTCCTTGATTGGAGTTTATAGCAGCTCATGTATTCTTGATTTCCCTTCTCTCCCCCCCCCCCTCAATTATTGGACATACATTTCAGTTATTTCATTTTGGAACATCAGTGCCTCCAGAATGCTCCATCCCATTCTGCAAGAAAAAAAACATTATCAGTCAGACATTCTTTATTAAATGAGCATGGTATTTGTATGGCTTAGACCTCAGAGGACACTCTATGAAGATTGTCTCATTATCTCCAGTTGTGGATACATATTGTTGAAGTCTTGTCATCTCTTCTGGCAAGGCAAATCTTAGAAACTAAAGGAACAGTATCATCTGATGTTTACAGTAATTTACCATTTGTGTGAACCCAGTGCATGTATCTTATGTGATCATAGTTTCTGTATCATTTGTCAAGCAAAATGAATTAAACAGGTTACTAAAACACTTACCTTGCCTATTAATAAAAATATATAACAAAGTATATATAAAAAACATACAATAAAACTAAACAGGACAATTCTCCACGTATCGGCTCAAATTGAACCTTTTTCAAGAGACAAACACCAGAAAACAACACAATAAAAAACAAAATAGATGACTAGATTTCATCAAGCCCCGTCTCCATAACGCAGGGATGGCAACGCATCTAGTAAAAGAGAAAATACGTGCATTCATTATGTTTTCCCATGTGATGAAAGAGCCTATGCTCCTGTGAGTCTGCCTGACATGTATTAACTAACTTACTAGAATCTAGCAGTTGTTTAAATTGAAATGTACAGTGGATTTAGTGTCTTATTTTACACTTTGTTTTCTTACAGTCCATGCCATGTGCCTTTGGCTAATCATCTCAGTCCACAGCTTGAGCTGTCTAGTGTCTTCTCTCTTGGTCTCCAAATACTCTTTCTCTTCAACTTGCCTGTTGTCGCAACATGCTCCATCTTTCCATATCCATGTTACTATCATAATATTCATTTAATATCTCAACCATGAAGGTCTCCAGCAGATATGATACATGTAACAGCACGTACACAGAAAGTTTTCCAGCAGGGCTTTGATCTGTATGGTGACAGCTATACATTAGAAACTACTGAAGAAGAATTGCAAAGTGTGTTTCATAGAATGGTAAGTGGATACTGAAGTAGTCATGGTAAAGCAAATAATGTTTAACTATTTCAAGATGGAATTATTACAGGGATGTAATTATTACAGGGATGTAATTAATTTGTAATTATTACAGGGATGTAATTAATTTTAGGTTAAATTTTTGGACCACAACATAATTTAGGCGCAAGCTTCCTGAAGACAAAGTAGTAGCTCTGGAAGGTCATACAAGGTATTTAAATGAAAAAAGGTGTTGATAATTGAATGTAGAATCCATATACAATATAAGAATTGTAACAACAAAATACAAAAACTACACCAGAAACAGGAATGTTAGATGAACATAAATTATTTTTACGTATATTTTGTTCTACTCACCCTCAATTTTACTTGTCTTGAAATGTTGATATCCAATCTTACTAAAGTAGATGCCTTGACTGTCCATTTACTGATCAAAGTCTGTTTATCTGAAGTTAGATAGTCGTTGGATCATCGTCACTGCACTCCGGACAAGTCCATAGGTTCTCAGATCTCTCCTTGAGTGTAGCCGCAATTACACGTTGACTCATGGCCCCAGTACACATTTGATTGACTATCATTATTTCTTGCCCACGAAACAGCTCCTTTCTAGCAACACCACATTTCAAACCAAATTCCTTTATTCTAGTCATGGAATAAGAGTCATCATCACTTACACAGTCATTTGCTCGTGCATTTTCCCGTAGGGCGTTCAAAATGTCTGCTTGATCCATTGCTCCATCAACAGCCGTAGTAGCCGCATGTGCAGCCAACCTATCTGCACTCTCATTACCCCGGACTCCCGCATGTCCCGGCACAAAAATGAAAGTCACTTTATGCAAACAGGAATTCTTCACTGAATCCGGCCACTGTTCCCAAATGTATCCCGCCTGAACTAACTTTCACAATCATGCTCATCGAGTCACAGAGTATGCAAGCGAGCTCGCAGATTGTCTGCAAGCAAACCCATTGCAAAGCTTTGGTTACTGCCAAAATCTCCATTGTCATGCTGCTTGTCATCTGAGTGAATGCACCACTTTCCTCTCCGATGGTTGCCCCCCACCTTTGAGCCATGAAGGCTCAGGCACTTCTGATGTGTCTCTCAACCGACCCATCTGTATATACAATCATATGACCTTCCCTGTAAATTTCACAGATTAGAGTGAGTACCTCCGACTGTTTAGAAAGACAAATAATGGAGGGAAGAGTACCTGGGAAGAGGAGAAAGGGCAGACCAAGAAGACAATGGACAGACGACATTAAAGATAACATGAATACATCGCTAGAAAATGCAAGCCACATCGCCCAAGACAGAGAGAGGTTCAGAGAGTTCATTGGGAAGACAACGTTCTGGAAGGAATACGTCACATGACACCTCCGACTCCACCACTGTCAGACACCATTCTCTGCATTCTCTATTTAGTTTTATTATTACTTTGAAGGCTGTCGGACAATCTAAGGGCGCACGACTCCATTCCGCACCAGGTAGCACATCTTCCAATCTGCACACACTCTGATTTATTTGAAGTAAATCGTGCAACTCCCTAGTGTTTTATGCCATTTTTTTTTATTCCATGTCCAATTTCAGACCAAAATTTTTTTTGAAAATTAAGGAAATATTCCAAAGTATTTCCAAAGTTGAACTTCATTCCACTCAATATTACCATTAGGTCTAACTCTATTTTTTGCATAATGTAGTGCAAGATTATCATTGCTGTCACTAGACCTATCTTATTCTTCAGAAACAATAGCAGTGGGAAAGTTTCAGAATTTTGTAGCTGCTACCTATTAGATTTTCCTATTTTCAGCAAATCTGTAATCTCCACTGTCAAAATCAAAAACACTAGCAATTTGTCTGCATTTATGTTACCAATTATTACGTACTGAGCTAGTATCCATTGTAGTACTAACAGAGTTTTTCTAGATAATTCAAAGATATATTTTATCTGATATTGGGAATAAGATTGTCTTTTTTTGGTATTTTGGATGGTTTACATATTCAGTTTTACTAAGATAAACATTTAATGTTGAAGGAAGTTGAACCAGTTTGCCAGGAAACCATAGCAGAGCTGGAGGAAGAATACTTTCCAGATGACTCACCCTATGGTCTTTTTAGAACTTGCAGGTATTTATAACTTTATAACATGGTACAGTGGAATCCCTTTATAACATGTCCCTCTATAACAAAATTGCTTATTTAACACTATTTAAAATCTCCAATTAGTTTATTCCGTAATGTATATAACTATATTTAGCATATGGTTATTGAATGGTTATCATTAAACATATATATTTCATTGGTCGGGGCCAATTTGTTATAATGGGATTCCACTATATCAACTTTAAAATGTTGAATACCAATTTTTATTTATTAATTATTCATCTTTCTTGTGGAAGTTTGAAGGTGTTATTACAGAATCTAATGATGTAAACTGTGTTTGTGTATGTATAATATGTGCGATGGTGGTGAAGGTAATAAACAATGTGATAATCTGAGAAAGAAAAAAATACTGACACCTATCTTCTTCTTATTCTGTGTTCAGCATCTGTGGTCATGTTATATTGGTAGGACTGTCATCAGGGCTAAGTCCACTGTCTTCTCCAGGTCAGAGAAGCTGCCCCATAGCTTTTTCCTAAAAATCTGTATTCTCTGGCCATGTCTGCTGATCTTTGTATGTTGGACAATCCTGAAGTATGTGTTCAGCAGTCTGGGTTCCGGATCCACATGGGCATTCATCTGTGTGTGAGATCCTCAATCAGTAAAGGTGACCCAAAAGTCTGCAGTGGCCTGGTCTAAGGTGAAATATTGTGATCTATTGATATCTTTGGAGGTGATGTATTGCCTCACGTTTGTCTTATACTTCCATTTGTTTCTTCCACTTTGATGTTTATGTGTTCTGGATTACTGTTTTTGTTTCTCTGTAGGGCAGTAGGTGTCTGTAGGACAGTAGGTGTCTGTAGGACAGTGGGTGTATGTAGGACAGTAGGTGTTTGTAGGACAGTAGGTGTCTGTAGGACAGTAGGTGTCTGTAGGACAGTAGGTGTCTGTAGGACAGTAGGTGTCTGTAGGACAGTGGGTGTATGTAGGACAGTAGGTGTCTGTAGGACAGTGGGTGTCTGTAGGACAGTGGGTGTCTGTAGGACAGTAGGTGTCTGTAGGACAGTAGGTGTCTGTAGGACAGTGGGTATCTGTAGGACAGTGGGTATCTGTAGGACAGTGGGTATCTGTAGGACAGTGGGTGTCTGTAGGACAGTGGGTGTCTGTAGGACAGTGGGTGTCTGTAGGACAGTGGGTGTCTGTAGGACAGTAGGTGTCTGTGTTGTTCCATTTTGCTTCATTTTCATGACAGAGCATCCGCTTTCTCATTTCCCATGATTCCACAGTGTGATGGTATCCATTGACGAGCAATAACTGATGATTTTTGGATATGTCTTAGCTCATGTCTGATGTTGTGCAGAAGGCTTTCAGTTCTGGTATATAGCTTCCGTGCTTTGATTTTTTCCAGTGTCTTGGTGAGGTTTTGATTTTCTTCTAGGTATTTTTTACTCTAGATGTGACCATTCTCTCCATTGCTTATCTTATGCAGCTCAACAGACTTTACTGGTCAGTAGCTTGACTTGCTGGTTTTTTTCTATTTGTTTCTTACCTATTGGGATGATGACAGCTTACAACAGAACTAACCTTGTCGGTCCATTTATCTGGGCCTAGGTCTAAAAAGTTATTTAATTTTTCTGGGCATATATCTAAAAAATTGTTTAATTATGACAAAGAGTTAAAATAATCAGGGATTTTGGTAGTTAACCCTTTCATTTCCGACTGATCCCCCAAAAAACTTTTAGCTTCATTCCCAGGGCTTCCTGCCGAAGACAGAGGTGTCGGGCCATTGGCGCAAATAAAGCGGTGACACAATGCATTTCTATTCTCTGGATTACATCCTGCTGGAAATCTTGTACGATCATTGTCCTGCTGCGAGAGAGATCCAGCGGGAGTTTGAGAATGAACATTGAGGAAGAAGACGATGATTCCCAAGACAAAGGAAAATTTTTGCAAAAATCGGAAGGGATTGAGCAAGAAATTTAATATAAAATTCAATTAACAATCAATTTTTATGATTCAAAGTCCAATTAATAAATAAATGGAAGATGTACTGATCTGTGAACATATCTTTGTGAATGTCATGTAAGATAAGTTTACTTGTCATGTAACATGCAAGAGGGGGAAAAATGATCATGTTTTATATCAGCTTCATACTTGTGTCAAATTGTTTACTGATAGATGTTCAAATTAAAGCTGCAAAGCAGTCTCCCTTAAACAACATAATTCTGTAACTGTTAAAAACTCCAAACATATAGGCCTAGTTCACATAAAGAAAGCCCTAGATATCTGGTGAAACAGGTTTCCAAAAAAAGGATCTTGTTTTTCTGAAAAATGTTGATACCAGCACAAACATTTGTTTGTTCTATGTCTATCTCAAAGATCAACTCATGTAGAATTAGGGAAAAATAGGCCTAGTCATAATCAAAAGCAGAGTTCAATCTGGATGAATGTTGTTTACAGGACCTGATTTCTCGTTAATTTGATAAATATTGACATAGATCAGCTGTGTTGACTATTCTCAATCATTAGGGGGGGGGGGCGCACACATCATCCATTAAGCCTACACTACAGATCGATGCTAATTTCAACTACTAAATACTGAACTACTTCCCATCAATATCTGATTGATTCACATTCTGTAAAATTCCATTTAAAAATTGCCTATCAAAATCATCAGAATCATAAGTAGGTCCATTCTTATCAAGTTTTGAAGAAAATGTAAGGTCATATTCACAAGTTTACAGTTCCTATATGACACATATTTTTTACGACTGGAAAACAACACTGGAAGCTGCATTACTGGTAGTCATGTCAGGGTTAAATGTATCATGTCTATTCGCAAAGAAATCATAAAGGACATCAATCTAAATGACAGTTAGTAAATTGGACGAGAACGACTGATTCTGGAATTAATATATGGTGGAAGTTTTTGGCAGATAGGGGATTGAATGGTTGAATGAGTTAATGAGGGAAATTAGTTAAAAACAGATTTATTGGAATGGGATTCCACTGTATAAACAATAAAGAAGAAATATAATTGCAGATTTTGAAAACTGTTGTTAAACAGAGAAATTTTTAATAAACATATGCACTTTAGAGGGATTCTACTGTATACATTTAGGAGTTTTTCATAATATTTATAAAATTTTTCCCTCAGAATTTATATTGACAGTTATTTGGTTCTTGGAGAACCTGACACCCATATTCCAAATTGCCCACTAGATTTGCTACAGCTTGAGTTGCGATTCTTTGGTGCTGTTGTTTCAGACAAGCTTGACGCTGATGTTTCACATGTAATTGTGCATGAAAGGTAAAAGATCATTGATATTGTCTAGGATAGTGCTTTTCAATCGCTAGACCATAACAAAATTTCTATCAGGCTGCAAGAGCCTGTCTTTGGATTTTAAAGTTATTTATGAGCACCAGAGTTTATTTTGACCGGAACCTGGTCTTATGAAAAAATAGGTTCTTGTTTGAAACCTGTGTCCCACGGTTAAATTAATTTTTAAATAATTAATTTAATTATTCCCCTTGGCAGTGTTTGTCATTTGATATTTATCAATTATTAATATAACTATTCATTTATTTAGGGTTTAGGTTTTGTTTGATATAACTAACCCTAAATACATTTATATTAAAATAAAAAATAAACTTAGACTGACAAACATTGCCAAGGGAAATAACCACATCAGGGACATGGGTTCCAAACAAGAACCTAAAAAATATGTTACTGTCCTATGTTTTACAAAAAGTTAAAAATCACTAGTCTAGGAGATATTTAAATTTTTCGAGCCTTTATATATGTCATACCAAATCATGAGCAACATGTGGGTTGTAATTGCCTGAGTGTTACAGCTAATCGCTGACATAAATTAGGGTCTGTAAACTGTAAAGACTGTGTTCCACCTCCACATGGTGATCCTGCATAACAAACTCCATCAGGGAAGTTGATTCTTGATTAGAATCTAGCATTATAGCACATAAGACATTCCCATAAGTGCTCCTCTCTCCATTCCATCAGCCATTGGAGAATATGTAGACTCAAAATTCCCAGTGAGGTGTTGATTACATGATCTTTGGTTCTTCCAAAAAGAGTACATTTTCTTCCTTCACCTCTAATCAGTTCCATTTCTGTCATTCTTTGTCATTGTCAGCATCTTTGTGATGAATTTATGACAGGTTTAATTAAGTCAGCTTTATATCTTCTCAGTACTGTGACATCAATCTCAGCATTGCCTACCAATGAGTCAGCTCTTTCATTTCCTCTGACTCCAGCGTGACCTGAGCCAGTATACTCATGTAATGCTCTGTAAAATTGAATTTTTCAATAATGCAAACCCATTCCTTTCTCAGCATGTTTTTTTCTATCTTGCGCAGCATGCTCTGAGAACAAGTGGGTTGATGTATCAGTTATCAAACCAATTTAGTGCTGCTGTAACTTCCTCTATCTCCATCCTCATGCTCAATGTAATAGTGGAGTATGCAGATAGTGGAGTATGCAGATAGTGGACTATGCAGATAGTGGAGTATGCAGATAGTGGAGTATGCAGATAGTGGAGTATGCAGATAGTGGAGTATGCAGATAGTGGAGTATGCAGATAGTGGAGTATGCAACAGGTAGACTTATGTAAAACACAGGTTTATATTCCGTTTCAATGGGACACCACAGACTATATCTAAAACTAGTGGGTAATGATGGGCAATGATGAGCACACAAGAAATCATAAAAATTACAATACACAAATCACATTCAACGTTTCAACCAAAAGGTCTTTATCAAGACACAAACAAAACATCAAAAGACGACGAATGGAAAAATTATCACAACGTCCAAAGGAAATATGGAAATGATATGCCGGAAGGTCAGAAAGTACATAAAATGTAAATATATGTGGAAACGAAATGAACAAAAAGATGAGTAAATGACGGAACAAAAAGAATAAAGACAAAGACCACACCAACCCAGTACTAGACATAAGAGTGGTCGGAATAGAGTCCAAAAGGCTTGAGTGTACCCAATTCAAAAATGAGACGATTTTCTAGAGCATACCTAGATCTATCATCGGTGGTGCAAGATCTGATGGCGGTGACCTGTATGCAGAAGAACAACTGTTTAGCAAACCTGCTTCAGATTTAAAGGTGAAATGAAAGTAGAGATAAAGTACAACTGGTAGAGCATTTCTCTCCAACTAAAGTTATTCAGGTTTTTTTTTTAAATCTGAAAATTTAGTTAGGAATCATCATCATCAAGTGTTGTCTCTGCAGCGAAGGTTAGTTGCAAGTTAGGAATATTGATATTTAATTGAATTATAACATTTACTAAGGGCATTTATAGAGGGAATAATAGAATAAGGAATTATAACATTTACTTTGTTAGTTAAAGCTTATGTAATCACTTGATGTAATCTATAATTTGCACACATTTTCTAATTCAACTATTTAATATTCTTTCTTATAAGCATTCTTCATCTAAGAACTGTATATTTGTTAATCTAATTTACATTTTCTGGTCTTTTTTCACCAAAAATTATATATAAATTTGGGAAGGTTAATATAAAAATATATCAAACATTGTTTCTTTAGTTATTTCACAATTTTACTGCACTTATTTACATAAAAATTTGTGTTTTTTGTTATAGAAATTTTATATATATTTAATAAATATAAATTTATATCAAATTTAAAATAATAAATGCTATATTTCTATAAAAATATAAAGATTTTGTTATATTAACCTGTAGTCTACAAATCTCATCTATTGATAGACAACTGATGTCAACAAATATCTACATTGAGGTAGCTATTTGTAGTCATGGACAACAAATAGTAAGTGTATGCTAGAGTTATTGTTTCTTAGTTTTCCGCAGCGATATAAATACGTAGTCTAATTTATAGACCTTTCATGTTTGGAAACCGAAATGCGTAGACTCCTGCAGAGTCTATGTTGTCATTGTCTTGGTCGTGTCAAGAAACAGAGCTGGAACTAAATCTGTGGCGCAGATGTATGTTGCCGGCCCAAAAGGGGAGCAAAGAATAGCACCACTGTTTACCTTCTATGCATGCTGTAAAAGGGGACAAAGGAGGTTATGGGGTGGACTTGAACCCATATAGGGTCAAAGTGACTATGAAGCCTTATGTCAAAAGGCGAAGATATCACAGCAAAGCTGTAAAATATGTCACAATGTATTCTGCTCTCCAGACTACATCCTACTAATTTGCAGGAGTTTGAGAACGAACACAGTAGAAGAAGAATAGGCAACCATGAGGCCTCCTGCTAACAACTTAATTGATTGAGACGGCCCTCCAGCTTCTGAGCATATGACACAGAATATGCTCTTCTGATCGCAGAAGAAATGCAGACATATGCACAGTGAAATTCCACTAACACACTTGATCTGGACCAACAAAATATGTATGTAATAACAGAAATTTACTATATACAGTACAAGTAATAAAGAATAAATATAATTGGAGATTTTGAAAAGTGTCATTATATAGGAAAATTAGTTATTAAAAGAATGAACTATAGAGGGATTCCACTGTATATACTACTCTTATCCCTGTTGATAAAAAAAATGGAAAAATCATCCATGAAGATTCTTTAATTTGAGGTCTTCTTAGTCCATACATAGTCAAATTCCATTATAACAACTTGGTCTGGAACAATGAAATATTCATGTGATCACAGAATTCGTTCTATCTATCTATACGCTGTGTTTGCCTTGCTGCGTGAGGGATGCAAGAGTTCTCTGGAGATGGCCTTCTTGTGCGCTGTTTGTAAGCTTGTTCCTGTGGCTTCTTTGATTTCTGTGATCCATCTTTTACATGGTCTGCCTCATAATAGAATTCGTTATTTAGTGCAAACAATAAAGAAGAAATCTCATTGGTGATTTTGTAAAATGTTAAATAGGGGAATATGTTATAAAAAGATGATCTACAGAGAGATTCCATTGTATAACTTGTACATTTACCTGCTTCCTGGCGATCTGTACAGATTCAACATGTCATTATCTTATTAATTTAATGAATTTATTCAGTTTTTTTTTATGAACCAAAAATATTTTCTTTATATACTTTGTCTAGTGACCTGACCAGAGTCTTCATGATGAAAGAACTACGTCGATCCAGACAGAAAAAGTTCCATATTGTGCAAGAGAACTGGGTGAGAGCTTGCATGAAGGAAGGATCCATCTGCCTCGAGAGAATATATGAACCATAAATACTACTGATTTTAGCAAATGCATGCTCTGATGATGGTCTTCCTGTATTGTTACAACAGTCTCAGTGATAGTTATGCTTACAAGTTACTCCCTTTAAGATAGAACTTACTTGAGTTAACTCATATCTTCAAGCAGTTCTCATGCTGGAAACATTTTTTCCAGTTGTTGGAAATTAGACAGGAGCGACCAAGTAACTGTCATGGGCAGAGGCACCAAAATGAAGTTATTTTATATGAAAAGGGTAGTGGAGCTTGCTCAGGCCGTCAAAGTTCCTAGTTTCAGCTCTGGGATTACATTTTATCACAATTTAATTTAATTTTTAACATCAATTAAATGTGTGTGTATTTATCACACGTGAAATTTTGTGAACTTTTAGTTTTCCACAAGATATCAATAAACCCCTAAGGCATTAGTAAATGATCTGGGTTAACTTTACAATAAGCCAGCAGGATGTGTGCCCCCTTTCATACCCACTGACCATTTAAGTGTCATAAGTGTAATTCAAGGGCCATACTCGAGACCAATCAATTGTCATTAGCATAATTCAAAGGGCACAAACAAAAAATTGCAAGGTCACACAAGAACTGACAGAATAAATTCCTACAGAACAAGTCAGTGCATGCTCTAAAACATTAATTTTCTTACGATCTAAATATGTTCAATTTATAATTCTAATCATATAACCGAGCTAAAGTAGATCTACCAATAAATTATTGCTACATTATTGCCCATATAAGTTTATTTTGCAAATTTATTTTTTTCAAATTAATTTTATAAATTAACAAATTTAATACTTATCTCATCCTGTGACATATTCTTTCCAGAACGTAGTTTTCTTTAAGGATTTTCTAATCACCTCGCGATCTTAGGCAAGTTGACCTGACATTTCAGGGACATGTTTAAACAGTCAGATATATCATTTGTCCATCATCATCTTGGGCAACCTCTTCTTCTGCTGCCGTTTACTCTGTCTTCTGCTATTAGTCATTCCATGCTGTTATATCTCTTTAAATACCCAAAAATGTTCAGCTTTCTTGTTATAATGTTATTTAGGAGCCAGCCCTCTTCAATGTTTAATGATTGTAATACTTCTTTGTTTGTAATAATTTAACACTATATATAGTAAATAAAGTAATGTGATTGCTAAATTAACATTAAAAATAACTATATTACCTTACCTGTATAAATATTTAAATTCAGCAATCATCAGTAATCCACAGAGAAAATGAATTTTGCAGTTGTTTTTTTGCAAACTGCATGCAAGATTAATATAGTAGTGAAAGTGTTAACAATTGCCTGTCTGTAATATATAGAATTTGAATTTTCAGTGTTTTGCTTCACTAGTGTCCAGATTGAGATTCCCCTCAACACCATATAATTAAATCAGTGGCTAGGTAATAAATGTATCTGGTCAGTAATGCCCACTGAATGATCACTGTGATAAGGGGAAAGATAATGTCTTCATGGAAGCAATAAATGTCAGACTGTTACTAAAAGTTTAACTTTATACAGTGGAATCCCATTATAAAAACTTGGTCTGGACCAACAAAATGTGTATGTAATAACATAAATTCACTATATACAGTACAAATAATAAAGAATAAATAAATTGAGGATTATGATAAGGTTTGTTATATAGAGAAATTAGTTATTTAAGAATATGTTACAGAGGGATTCAATTGTATATAGAAATTTCAGGTGTGTTATGTTTAGCTTTTGTTATGATTTCTGAACATTTCTATTCTAATATTAACAATAACAAATAAACACCATTTGATTTTGTGGTTTAATTCTGTATTTATCCATTTCTTGATAAAGCTCTCTTGGTTGAAACATTGTTCCTGTGTATTGTTCCACAAAAAATGCTATTTAACCTTTATATATATATATCATCAAGTGCAATCTCCGCAACGAAGGTTGGCTGCAACGTATCTCCAAGATCTTCTGTCTCTTGTTTTGGTGGTGCACTCTGCTAGACTGTAACATGTCCATCGTGTAATGTTACTCTCCCACTTGTATCTCTGCCTACCTCTTGCTCGCTTCCCTTTGACTTTACCCTCAAGTAAGGTCTTCAATAGGGTGTTATGTCTTTTAATGTGTCCAAAGTATTTTATTTGCCTGATCTTTATTTCTCTTAGTAGTTCTTTCTTCATATTAAGTGTCTTTAGCACCTCTTTATTTGTTTTCTTCTCTTTCCATGATGTTCTCCCTATTCTTCTATATACCCACATCTCAAAGGCATCAATTTTGTCTTCTAATTGTTTATTTAGTGTCCATGTTTCTGAGCCATACATTAATATGGAATAGATGTAGCATTTTATAATTCTCATTTTTAACTTGTTTGTAATTTGTTTAGATATTAATAATTTCCTCATGTCATTGAAGGTACTTTTAGCCATTCCTATTCTCCTTTTAACTTCTGTTTCACATCTGCCATCATTTGTGACTATGTGTCCAAGATATTGATACTGTTTTACTTGTTGTAGTTTCTCTCCCTGTATGTTTATGTTTATCTCCTGTTCTTCTGCGTCTTTGCTGATTATCATGGTTTTTGTTTTTTGAATGTTTATATCCAGTCCATATTCATTACTTGATTTATTGACTTGATCTATTAGTCTTTGTAATATATATATATATATATATATATATATATATATATATATATATATATATATATATATATATATATATATATATATATATATATATATATATATATATATATATATATATATATAAAGTATATTTTTTTATTTTTTTTTGGAATATGTATTTATCATACAGTGATTAAGCAGTCTCCCGATCACTCAATTTTACAATATTAGTGTAAAATCTATGAACATTAACTAATTAATAGCCATGTATCATAAGCGATGATGAAACTTTCACATTTGTGTTGTTGCATTGCTCTTTATGCTGAGATAACTAAAAAGTACATTTCTGACATAGAATCCAGTGCCATATTTTAGGTTTTGTAGCAAGACTGATGCTCTTGTGTTCCCACACAATGTTATATAGTCTACCATAAGGAAGTAACTTTAGATGTTTTGTTGTTGACTTCAACATTAATATCATTTGCTCTGGAGAGGGTACATATAGTAGTTAGGTTAGTGTTTTCAGATCATCATCATGGCACTCCAGACAAGTCCATAGGGGTTCTGATTTCATATTCATTATGTCCTTCAGCATGTGGTAACTAACTGTTCCACTGTGTTGGTTGATAAGACTTCTTTTTATTCCCATATGCCGCTAATTTCTTGCAAGACCACGCGTCATTCACAGGTCCTGCATTCTAGCCATAGATACAGAAGAAATACATCCCATATCTTCCAACTCCATGATTGCATTCAAAACATCAGCATGGTCCATTGAACTGCCACTAGTCACTGTTGGGAAGTCTCTACGAGAGGCAACTTCATGCTTTTCATTGGCTGGCAACACGTGAGAAGCTGCTTACAGTGACTGACACAAAATAGGATTGTGCAACAATGAATTTCAGCAGATAGGTCACGAAAAAGTCTCTGGGAATTGGCTGTTTACTTTTAGCATGTAGAGTTATCAGCCAACACAGAACAGGAATAGTCGGTCACCACATTCTGAAGGACATAGGTACTGAATATGAGATCGAAGCACATATGTATGTGTCCAGAGTGCCATGATGATGATCTGACAACTAACTTTTATCTGTCTAGCCTTCTCTTCCATGTGTCAGGGTCTGAATTTGTAAAGCTGGATTTATATACAAACTATTTTTCTTGTGTGTTCATCCTCAAACTCCAGCATGATGAAATCCAGAGACCAGAATGCATTGTATCATGGTTTACAGCATAGCTGCAATATCTGCATCTTTCAGTCTGATACACTGACTTCAGTATGACTTTTGGGTCACTTTATCCTGAGGTGGAACAGACAATGACACCACAAACCTAGTTGGCTCTAATGACATGTATGACTTGTCAGTGCTGCTCTACTTTTCTCCCCCTTCAAACAACAGAAACACATGAACAAAAGTTACTTTGTTCCACGCAATACAGTGAAATCTTGTTAGAACAATTTGGCCTGGACTGACAAAATATGTATGTAATAACAGAAATTTGCTATATACAGTACAAACAATACAGAATAAATTGAAGATTATGAAAAGTATTGCTATATAGGCCAATATGTTATAACGAAATGCATTATAGAGGAATTCTTCTTCTTCAGCGTTCATTCTCAAACTTCCGCTGGATCTCACTTGTAGAAGAACCATGGTCCTACTAGATTTCCAGCAGGATGTAGTCTACAGATTGGAAATACGTTGTCGCTGTTTGATTTACGCCAATTGCCCAACACATACGTCTTCGGTGGGATAGAAGGATTCAGCTGTATTTATGCCTTGCAGCATCAGGGGTAGAAGAGCTCTCTGGAAATGGCTTTTTAGTATGCTTCATATATGTTTGTTTCGTTGACCCTTTTATTTCTGTTAACCCTTTTATTTCTGTTATCCATCATTTGCCCCTGGCTTTGTATCCATCGTGTCTGTATAGTAATGCTTTTTGAGGGGTACTGTCTGATGGTACTCTGGAATCATGTGAAAACCACTTAATCTGTTGTCTTTTGATGTAATTCAGACTTGGCGTTGTGTTTGTTATTCTTCGAATCAATGAATGCTTGTCATAATTTCTGACAGCTGGGAAAAGCTGAAAGATCACATCACATGAAGAATAATTCTGCTTAGTGGAGCTAGGATATTTGAGAACTCAGACTAGAGTAGAGCAGAAGACCGGAGTCTCAGACACAAAGTGCAATAGTCTAGTGATTTCTTCTTCTTCTTTCGTTCACTTGAAATATGTCTATATCTGTAATTCTGTCTCCTGAATAAAACTGTTTTTTGTAGTTTATACAGTGTCCCATAGAGCTTTGATTCCAGTGTTGTTTCCTCTGGCCAATATGTCTGCTTCAGCGAGTCTAGTGATGATATGTTCCCATGTTTCTACAGCAGACTGGATCTGCATATTTAGGCTTGAAAAGATGTTTGACTCTTGCTCAGTTCACTCTGATACACGCTTGCTACAGTCTTCTAGACAAATGTCAATTGACAAAAGTTTAATGTCATATAAAGAACGCGAGAGAATGCACATCTAAGTAGCCACATTGTAAGGACAGCTAGAGATGAGATGGGCACCACCACTAGCTAAACCTTTCGCCAACTGAAATACTACAATGGATAATCACAACCAGAGAATAAACAATGAAGCTGTTAAACTTACTCATCCGCATCGTTGAAGATATAAATCGCTGGAGGACTATGCTGAAACATTCAATGTGTTACCCCTACAGGTTACGTGTTTATAGATTGATCGAATGTCATATCGTATATATTAAAGGTAAAGGCAGGTCCTATGACAGCAATCTGCCATTGGGGATGAACTTTTCATGTACTAAGCCACAGCAACTATTATAGTAATATAGATATATATATATAGTAATGTAAAATATAAAGTAATAATAAAGAAAAGATATTTACTCATTCTTCTAATAGTGTTTTGTTTTCATTTGCTCTAGTACAGAAATATATATTGTTCAAAAACAAACACAACTTTATTGCAGTGCTAATGGACAGCAAATTTCAAATGTTACCAACATTTTATTTTACGGAATTAATGCTTCAACTTTGGCATGAAGAGCCTTTCAGACTTTAACAATGAAATGATGTTCATTAAATTTGGTTTGGATGTTTATTCTTTATTACTGAGACCTCCTTTTCAGTAAGATGTATGACCTCTTCTGGCCTCTATCAGAGAACAACGTCTCCGTGACACAGATTCAATTATCCGTTGGATCTGTTGTTGTGGGATGGCTGTCCACTCTTCCCGCAGTGCAATAGACAACTTTCGGAGATTGGCTGGAGCCATGTCTTGCTGGTGAAGTCATCTGTCGAGTTCATCCCATAAGTGGTCTATAGGGTTTATGTCTGATGACATGGCTGGCCACGGAATGATCTAGATGCTCTTGTCAGCGAGGAACTGGGTGGTGAGTTGTCAGCGAGGAACTGGGTGGTGAGTTGTCAGCGAGGAACTGGGTGGTGAGTTGTCAGCGAGGAACTGGGTGGTGAGTTGTCAGCGAGGAACTGGGTGGTGAGTTGTCAGCGAGGAACTGGGTGGTGAGTTGTCAGCGAGGAACTGGGTGGTGAGTTGTCAGCGAGGAACTGGGTGGTGAGTTGTGCCACATGATGTTGAGCGTTATCCTGCTGAAAAAAATCGACCTTCGTGCAGCCAAAATTGGAAAAACACAAGGATGAACAAGTTCAGCGATGTATCGTTTGACACTGAAAGGTAACAAAGGGTTTAGAGAATAAATAGATAACCTCTGAAGATAGAAATAGCCATATAATCATATAGGTAGGACTGAGCATGAGGGGTAGAATGAGCCATAGGAACCTAGAATATATTTGCTTGGAGAGACTGGACACTTATGGGTCTGCCCCAGAATTCTGTGATGTTGGCTCATAATAAATCATTAATAAAATAATCAATTGGTGCAAATGATCAAAGTGGTAGCTACTGTTTGCTCTTCTAGTCAGCTTTCACATGATCAAAGTGGTAGCTACTGTTTGCTCTTCTAGTCAGCTTTCACATGATCAAAGTGGTAGCTACTGTTTGCTCTTCTAGTCAGCTTTCACATGATCAAAGTGGTAGCTACTGTTTGCTCTTCAATCCAGATTTCTTTCTAGCATATGGTCTCTCCTGCACAAACGTGTCCTTGGTAACACCTTCATGAGGTATTAGTTTCCGTAAAGTTTGTTATGGAGGCATCCAAGTGCTTAACAGTATAACCAGCCTTCTCCTTTTTTCTCGTCTTGTTTCCTATGCTTTCCTTATCAAATGATGATAATCACACCAAGGATTTTTAATTGTGATGGGAAACTTATCTATCTTCAGTGGACCCAGGTCCTACCAATGTCCCAGCTGCAGCTATTGGCATGCAAACTGACACTGCACTCATCACGACATGCTGTCTATAATGGTATCTTCGCAGTTCATCTTCAGTTTCATATATTAGATCTTGATCATCTGCGAAGAGTAGATCGTGCAGTTACCCCTAAATCTCTTGTTGTTTCTGTGATGTTGGTCTTGCTTCTGTCTCTTTCGCTATCCTATCCATGTGTGTAACAAACACCAGTAGTGATAGTACACATCTCTGTCTTACTCCCATTGTTGTTTCGAATGGTTCTGTCAGTCCGTTTATTATACTTCAATAGAAGGTGGTACTGCTAGTAGAACATAATGGAAATTTATTATACTTCGTGAGTTTTTATATATTGCTCTTATATTGTCTAGTAGTTGTCCATGTATTTCATAGTCTTCTAGTCATCATCATGTGACATATTCTTTCCAGAACGTGGTCTTCCATATGGATTTTCTGAACACTCTGCAATTCTGGACAAGTTGGCCTGCCACAGCTAGAGACTTGTTGATTTGTATTTTTAGCTTAAGAATATTCAAAATATAATTACTAGGCACATTACTCCTCTTTTAGTATCTGCCACAATTTATCCCTGTCAAAGGCCTTCTCTTGATCTACAAAGGTGATGTTTAGCTGTTGATCATATTCAATTGCCTTTTTGCTTAATTGTTTCAGTACAAAGATAGTGTCTGTGCACCATACACCTTTTCTGAAGTCAAACTGGGTCTTACTAAGCTGTGGTTCTATTGTTGGTCTAATACTTTGTTGTATGATTTTTGCATATATCTTTCTAGTGTGGCTAAGTAGATATATTTCGCTGAACATTTCACTCTCTTTTGTGCTTTATTTTTCCATATTGGGATAATAATTGCTTTCTGCCAGTCATCAGGTACTTGTTTTTCTGACCATGCTATATTGAATATTCTGGAAAAAAGGAACTGGTTTGGAATTAGTGCCTACATATTTATTTCCTTGGCTATGTATTTAAAACATAATTAACCCTAACCCCTAACCAATGATTAACTAATTGATATAATTGACACGAGAGGGGGGTAGGAGTATTATTAGACACAGAAACAGGAAATACGGTGAAGGGTTTTATGGCAATATCAGATCGGGTAATATTAGTTAAACTAACAGGAAAACCAAGCAGTTCAGAGAAGGACATCGAAATTTTATATCAAGATCTAGAAATCGCAATGAAACAGTGTAAAAATCATAAAGTAACTAGTAATGGGGGACTTTAACGTAAAAGTAGGTGAAACAGAAATAAAAGATGTGACAGGAAGATTTGGTTTAGGAACTAAGAGCGAAAGAGGTGATTTATTGATGAGTGGGCACAGGCATATAACTTAATAATAGGAAATACATGGTTCAAGCAACATCCAAGAAGGCTGTGTACATGGATTAGCCCAGGAGATTTCTTCTTCCGTTCACTTGAAACATGTCTATATCTGTAATTCTGTCTCCTTAATAAAACTCACAAAAGTCTTTTGTAGTTCATACAGTGTCCCATAGAGCTTTGATTCCAGTGTTGTTTCCTCTGGCCAATATGTCTGCCTCAGCGTTTCATGCTCAGAACACTCTTGAAGTATATGTTTGGCACTCTGTGCTGCCTCTCCACATGGCTGTGTTGCCATTCTTGAACTTTGTATACATGTGACTGCGGAGTCGGTTGTGTCCTGTTCTGAGATGTTCAACACAATGTGGTTGGTCTTCGGCAGCACCTTCCTTAGCCAGTTGGTCTGCTTTTTCATTTCCTGGTATTCCACAGTGAGAGGGTATCCACTGCATGGTTACCCTATACTGGTATGACAATTCGCTAAGTACTTTCTTCAAGTCTGTTAGTTTTCCAGACTGGAGAGCTTGAAGCATTGACCTTGCATCTGTCAGGAATACCACAGGCTGTAAGCCAGAGTTGGAGTTCAGCAGTTTTTTGGCTGCCACACTAATTGCCTGGATTTCTACATCATAATTATTGCAGAATTTTTCCTGTCGGTGTTCTGATTGTATCTCTAGGCTTGTGTGGATATTCTATATATACACCTGCACCTCCATTCTCGGCTGACCCATCTGTGTATACTCTGACCCATATATCTTGTGGATATTCCTCATCCAGGAAACTGAGAGTGACTGTCCTTCGCTGCACACTGTTTTGTTCGTCCTCGCTTAGTATTCCTTTCACATGGGTCTGAATGTATATTGACATTCCATGCCTTTCACTCCACGGGGTTTGTTCTGGTACAGACCTTAAGGGGCTGTCAACTTCAGGTAGGTCTGTAAGTTGTCTACGGAGTCGTTTAGCTTGATGGATAAAGCTGCTTCTTTTCAGTCGAGCCCAGGAGATAATACTCGGAACCAAATTGATTACATTTTAGTCTCTAAAAGACATAAAACAGCATTATATCTATGAAAACAAGGCCAGGTGCTGACTGCAACAGTGATCATATACTACTGGTAGCGAAATTGTGTATAAGATTAAAGAAGATCAAGAGAGCACCAAGGAATATGAAATTAGATTTAGCTTTATTGAAATCAGATGCGGACATTAAAGAAAGATACAACATAATTGTACAAAATAGATACAATGCCATTGCAAAGATTCAGAGTATTGAAGATCAATGGAACATGCTAAAACAGTCGATAAATCAAACATCTAAAGAGATTATACCAAAAGTAAAACATACATCAAAACAAAAATAGATGACTGAAGAAATATTAGAATTGATGAGCACAAGAAGGAAAAATAAACACAAGATAGTGGAATATCAGAAAATACATAAGGAGATATGAGAGAAATGCAAAATAGCAAAAGAAAGCTGGCTGAACAAGAAATGCACAGAAATAGAATTGCATTACAACCAAGATACAACATTATTATATAAGAAAATTGAGATGATAACAGGAAAGAGAACGCAAACAGTTACAGGGTGTCTAAAATCTAAGACAGGGCAGGTATTAATGGGAATAGATCACATAGTACAGAGATGGTCAGAATATATCAAAGAACTTTATGAGGACAATAGACCTGAGAAAAACATACAAGATAACGGCGAGGGTCCATCAATACTCACAGTAGAAGTAAGGAAGGCACTAAGACACATGAAATATGGCAAAGCCCCAGGTCCAGACAATATCACATTAGAAGAATTAGCAGCTTTAGATGACTTTGGAGTTAAAATAATCACAAAATTATTGAATGACATATATAACAGCGGAAACATACCCAATGACTTAATGAGGTCCATATTTATAGCCTTACCTAAGAAACCAGGGACCACCGAATGTGAAGAACACCGTACAATCAGCCTCATGGGCCAAATAACCAAAATACTTCTCAGAATCATCATGAAGAGAGTGAGAAAAAAAAATAAAATCAGAAATAAGTCCAGAACAATGTGGCTTTGTAGAAGGAAAGGTACCAACAATGTCATTTATATATTGAGAACACTAATAGAGAGGTCTATAGAGGTAAAAACAGATCCGTACCTCTGTTTTATAGACTACACTAAAGCATTTGACAAAGTTAAACATAGATAAATTATACACATGCTAGAGAATTTGAACATTGACAGCAAGGATTTAAGAATAATCAACATGTACTGGCAACAAACAGCAGCAATAAGAGTAGGAAATCAATGTGGCCCTCTTCAACAAATAAAACAAGGAGTCAGACAGGGATGCGTGCTTTCACCAGACATGTCCTCTTTATACAGTGAAAACATATTGCATGCAATAGTAGATATCCCAGGAATATCAGTGGGAGGACATAACATAAATAATTTGAGATATGCAGATGACACTGTTCTGATTGCAAAAAGTGAGGAAGACCTTCAAAATTTAATTAAAGTAGTAGTCACAGAAAGTAAAGAGAAAGGCCTCTTCCTAAATATCAAGAAAACAGAAGTAATGGTTATTTCAAAGAAACAAAATAACACACCTTGCAAGATCAAAGTGAATGATATAGTATTAAAACAGGTGCATCAATTCAAATATTTAGGTACAATGATTACAGTAGATGGAAGAAGTTCAACATAAATAAGATGCAGAAAAGGACAGGCAAAAACTACATTCAGAAAAATATACTGTGTAATAAGACCTTGTCATTAGAGGTGAGAAAGAGAGTTCTGCAGTGCTATATAACCCCTATACTAACATATGGGTGCTAGTCTTGGACAATAAACAATCTGGAAAGTGGGAGATTGGAGGCAACAGAGATGTGGTTCTACAGAAGAATGCTGAGAATACCATGGACTGCCAGAAAAACTAATGTAGAGGTGTTGAAAGAGTTAAATGTGAAACGGACCTTAATCAACAATATAAGAAAAAGGCAATCTTCTTTTTTGGCCACTTCATGAGACAGGCAGGTTTAGAGAACATAATCACAACAGGCAAGATTGAAGGCACCAGAGACAGAGGGCGACAACGTGAGTAAATATTAGACAGTTTGACAACCTGGCACGGCAAGGAAACAACAACGACTTTGATACATAATACTGTGGACAGAGAGCTGTGGAGAGCCATGACCACCTACGCCACCCGGCATGGCACCTGATGATGATGATGAATTGATATAATATTTAGAACAATTAACCATAAAATACATATGTAGACGCTAATTGCAAACCAGAACCAATATTCTTTTTAGCCATCCTGAAAAGCCACCCAGTTTAGTTACATGCCTGAATTGTTTCAGTTGTTATGCCAAAGTCCTGGTGATTTGTTTTTTAGACTTTTGTTTGAAAATGAAAGATATTTTTATGGAGTGCATGACTAATGAGAAAATATATATGAATTGATATAAATAATGTTATATAGAATGAACACTGTAGGCCGACAAATTTATTTTGTCAGTTCTTGTCTCTCCTTGACATTTCTTCTTTATCACCCTTGAATCTCTCTAATGACACTTGAATAGTCTTGCTTATCACCCTTGAGTCTCGCTAATGGGACTTGATGGCCATAAACTACCCCATGGGTGTGAAAGGGGATGAAAACGAATGTCCGGGCCACAATGTGAGCCAACCGAAGTGCAAGTAACACAGTTCAACTATGGAACTAGCAGTACAACATACTTAACGCTCCCCGTCGGAAATCACATGATTTATTTGTTGTGGTTATAAGAGAGCGAACGAAGAAGACTATCCATGTTTCTTTAACACAGAACACGGTGCATGGGAAAGAAACCATTGCTCTCAAGATGTTCATCTTTTGACATATTCTTTCCAGAACGTGGTCTTCATTATGGATTCTCAGAATACTCCATGATTCTGAGCGAGATGACCTGCCGGTTTATTGCTGCTGGTTTATTAAACTGCTGGTTTATTGACATCTTGGTGAAAACTAAAAGTTCACAGTTGCAGGTGCACTGGGTCACTTTGATCCCTATGAGATGGGACTGCCAACTCAACCCCCAAATCTCATGTGTCGCCTCATAAGTCATGCATGGCAGGTAACAGTGCTGTTATTCTTTGCTCCCTTTTTGGCCCCCCCATCAACATCTACTTTTGATATTGTGATTAGAATTTCGCCATGACCATTTTGGTCAAACAAAAAGTCAAAGACACCAAACAGCAATGTTTCCACAACAATATGAAGAAAACAATTGACTTAGACGTGTTTAGAATGAATGAAAAGACTGTCACTACAAACATTCAAATGGGTAGCAGATGGCAAAAGAAAAAGAGGAAGACCAATAGACTCTTCACAGAACAACCACCAAAGACTAAGGGTCTCAATAATAAGCAAGCTATAAAGCATGGAAAGATTAATAGCTGAAGGCAGAGTTAACGGCAACAGGGGGCCCAAGATGACAATGGTACATTGATATATCATTATCAGATTGCTTAAACATGCCTCTAGCTGTGGCAGGTCATCTCGTCCAGAATCGTGGAGTATTCAGAGAATCCACAATGAAGACCACGTTCTGGAAAGAATATGTCACAAGATGAGCATCTTCAGAGCAATGGTTTCTGTCCCATGCACTGTATTCCGTCTTAAAGAAACATGGATATTCTTTGTTCGCTCTCTTATAACCACAACGAATAAATTGTGTGATTTCCATCAGGGAGCGTGAAGTACGTTGTACTGTTAGTTCTACAGTTGAACTGTTACTTGCACCTCGGTTAGCTCACAATGTGGCCAGTACATTTGTTTTCATCATGCCTTTGATGCGGGTAGTGGGCTTCCCTAGGCTGTGACGAGACGACTGTCTTCGCGAGACGGCAGTCGTTCTCGTCAGGTGTTCCCCAGTCAGTGAACTTGCCTCGTGTAATTAGACATTCTGTGCTTGTGCCTATCGGGTACTGAACCTTTTCTCATCCGCGAGCCTGGCTCCGGCTAAGGAAGAACTTGACAGAAGAGCTGGACCTGGGCTCTTTCGTCTTCTTAGCCGAGGTGTCGTTCACCGACATCGTAAACCTCTCATCCAAGTCAGTCTTACCACACGTTTGGGAGCAAAGCATGTTCTTGAGCTGAACGAAATTGTCCCATTTTTGCTTGAACCAATTAGGTACTGAACCCTTTCTCTCTGCAAGCATGTTTTCGGTATAGAAAAATTTGAGTGCTGGGCCAGGGCTGCCTTCATTGTCCCATGTGTGTCCGAATCCATCGGGTACGAAACCCTTTCTTTCCGTTTGCATGTTTCCGGTATAGGAAAGCTCAACAGGTTGGGCCTGGGCTGCTTTCTTTGCCGGGTGTCCACGATTGGGTCTCTGCCCGTAAGGATCACCGGTAACTAGAAGCTTGTCTTGAGCTAACAGAGCCTCTAGTACTGATTTCCTTGGAACGTTTTCCCATTCCGATTCGATTTGCACTTGGCGTTAGTATCTGGCGCTATGCTGCCCTCACATTGTACTCAGTATGTTATCTTTACGTCTCTTGTCATGCATCTACCATTTTGTGTCGTTTTTATTGGCCGCCCCTCCAATACTAGTGTCAATGTGTCAACAGTGCCACTGCATGTTTGGGCGCAGAGATGACGGAGATATTGTCCGTCTCTTATGCAGTAAATTATCTTCCCATCTGCTGCCTCCACATTCACGGACACAATCCCCAAAATGTTTAGCCAGAATCAACACAAGCAGCTGTATTTCTATTTCCAGGGTGCACCACAAGGAGGTACTTTTGGGATCTTGGTTATCTGCTAACCCTGGGTCCGCCGAGAGCATGCAGTACCCTTTGCATCAAAAAACATGGATATATATATAAAGGTAGTCTATTGTCTTTCGCCAGGTGAATAATGGTTGATAGTATCCACACTTGCCATTAAGCGTAAGGAGTGGGAGTCTCGTCATTCCAAGTCCAGATGTGTCATCTTGGTTTTGTTGAATCCTTGTTTATTGAAGGTTTTCTTGGTCTACCTTTAGCTCCATATCTGGATATTTTTTTTGCAATATGCTCTTATTGTTATTTGGTTTGGGTTCATTCTCTGGGTTCATTCTCATAAGGTGACTAAACCATTTTACTTGTCTTTCGATATGTTAAATTATCTACTCTTTTCTAAATTTCTTATTTTATCTAGTTTAGTAATCATTGCTACTTTTTTTCAGACACTTCATTTCACATGTAATGATTTTCCTTTGCTGTGAGGCTGTTAAAGACCATGTTCAACATTGGTAGCGGAGTGTTTGTATAAAAATTGTAGATATCATATGTCTTTTGATTTCCATCTTGATCTTTGGGTGGAGAAGTAATCATGAAAGTTGGTAAGTTATCGTGTTTGCTTTTGTGGCACCTTGTTTCTACTTCTCTGTTTCACCTGGAGTATGATGTGAATCTTATGACTCAAGCTATTTGATAAACGAATAGTTGACCTGGTCCATTTATTCACTAAGTTTTTTTTTTATTTTACCGTAATGGTTGATGCTTTGATTGCAACCAGTCTTTGTCACGAAGACGGCACTGATTGAATGAATCATATATCTCGGAATACTCTGATGCCTGGTGGTCACACTATATTATTCTTGATGTATTTTATGTGAATACCTGTAGAGTGGGGGAAATTGAAGAAATTACCTTGTGTCTTACAATTACTTAAGTTTGTGTTATTTTCCTTTTACCAATTCACTTGTCCCCTCATTCTTATAACGGGATTCCACAGTATCATTACTGGTATTACTTTTCATTACTGCAATCTATACAGCTTTCCGATTTTAGTCACATTTTGGATATTAAGATTCTCAGTTTATATACAAATTTGCTTACATTATGAAATATACAGTAGATTTTGCTGATGTCTTTTTTCTTTCATTGTATGCCGAGACACTAAGTGAACTAAGTAAACTTTAGATGTGAGAAAATAGTAATAAATATAAATGAAGAATATCCTTTATAGGACATTGCAATTTTTTATTATTGTATTTTTAGGCACCACTGACACATCCAATCGCATCACCAGTATCATGTAGACAATTGGTTTTCAAACCATGAGGTAATTCATCAGTGTTTGAGCAAGTTCATTGGGCCCACTATTCATCAAGCAGAGATTGAGAACATAATAATTTTATTCTTAAACTATCATTCTACAACAGTTTTTAGATTAGCATTGATAAAATGTATAGCTTTCATGAGAGATACTACAAAATACTCATATATGAAAAATCACACAATTATTAAGCTCAAGACATGATTGATGGTATAAATGGATTTAAAAATGATAAAAATACAATTTTATTTTCTTTATAACAAGTTACAAATGCATAAGAATGACTTACAATGTAAGGTCGTTTTACAGAATAAATTCATCAAATTGTATTTATAAATTTCATTGAAACATCAATTTAGTTTGTTATACAGTGGAATCTCATTATAACAACTTGGTCCACACTGACAAAATATGTATGCAATAACAGACATTCTATATATATATATATAGTACAAACAATAAAGGATAAATATAATTGGGGATTTTGAAGAGTGTTGTTATATAGGGAAATTTGTTATAACAGGATACGTTATAGAGGGATTCCACTGTACTTTGTAAACCTACCTCACTTTGGATATTTTGATATTGTAGAATTAGGTATATAGTTCTAATTCAGTCTTCATTATCCACAAGGATAAATTAAGTTAAGCACAGATGAAAATGAAGTAACTACACAGGCAATCAATGAACTGATCAAGGAAATTTACAAACTAAAACCTACATCTCTACGACATTGGAGAGGGAAATGATAGAGGAGAGAAACTTCTTGAATGGGCACGGGTACAAAACATGATTATTGAAATACCTCTCAATAACACCCTACATGTCTTTGGATGTAAAGTGCAGAAAGTAACTATCACAACCAACTTAACTAACTAATATGCAAACAATTTTGAAACTGCTTGCTGTGAAAACAAGACTAGGAACAGTTTATAATAGAGACAATGTCCCAGTAATAGCAAAATTAATAATAAAATTAAAGAGAGTTCAAAGAAATATCAAGCTAGACTTGGCAATGCTTGAGTCAAAGAAATTAATGAAAGATGCATACACCAATGCTGTAAAGAATAGATACTCCTTTTTGAGCATTCATTCAACTCTCACTGGATCTCTCTTGTAGAAAGGACAGTGGCCCTACTAGATTTTCAGCAGGATGTAGTCCAGAGAATAGAAATGCATTGTCACCATTTTATTTGCGCAAATGGCTTGACACATCTGTCTTCAGCGGGATAATAGATAAAATGCTGTATAAAAATAAGCAGTATAGATGAACAATGGCAAAAGTAATAAATTCAACAAATATCAATGAAGAAATAATACAAGTAATAAAGGGACAGCAGAGAAAGGATGACAAAGAAATGGAGGAAATTTTACAGTTGATGAACACATGAAGAAAACGCAAACAAATGTAAGACAGCAAAAGAAGCCTCGCTGAATGATAATTGCAAGAATCTTGAGGAACAAAGAGAAGACACATAGTATATACACACTAAAATAAGTGGACAAACAAAAATTAGAAAGCAGTCAACAAACAGTTTTTTGAAAACAAAAGGTGGTAAAATAATAAATAGAAAATAATAAACAGATGTTCAGAGTATATACAAGAATTGTATGATGACAGCAGCAGATCAGAAACAAACACCATGACCAATATGAGGTATCATTATTAATTATTAATAAATCTCCTTCGCTACGCAGGATTGAATATTCATGTCTATGTTATCATTACAAATTATGCAGTCGAAAAAGTGATGTGGGCATATTTTAAATTTTTTTTAAATTTAATAATTTTCTGTATTTATATCAACATGATGGTTTTGACAGCAAGTGTAATATGCCCTCATTACTTCTGGCATAGCTTTGATGTTAAACTATCAATTTCGTAAGTTAGTGAGAAGTTTAAATGTGTGTAGTATGCGACACCATTTTCCTTTATATTTCCTCTATATATTTTTGAGTGCACTTATGTTTCATGCAAGTATAGCTACAGTATTTTATTTAGTTTGGTCGCATTAATTATTGAATTCAACCTGGCAATTACTGGCAGTTCTATCCCATATCCTGGACATACCAACTTTCCGGGATGTGAGACGAAATATAGAATTTATTTTATTTTTATCACTTCCCATGACTATTGATCAGAAGATGAGTATTTATTTAAATATAACTTTATTTAGGATGATTGTATGAGAAGGTGAGTGGTTATAAGGGTTGTATGAGTGAAAACAAACAGGTTAGGAAGGGGACCAGTATCCGCTAATTTCCTCCAGTATGGTGTAGAATGTGTTAACTTTCTCATGTAGCCTAGAGTGTAAAAGGAACTCGGTCCGATAGCGTTTCAAGTGTTGTTACAGTAGCACTTTTAGTGAATTCTTCACTTAGTGCACTAGGCTAATGTTATAGCATGTCACTTTGCGCACATATCTTTTCATCAGGCTCCTCGTGTATGTAATGCGCATAGTTCATTTGCACCAGTCAAGTCAAGTTCAGCATATTTACAGGAGCCATTTTGTAACTAGGAATGACACCAGAACAGTGACATCACAAAATAACTAAACAAATTTTAATCAGCGTTAATTTTTTTCAAAGTATGAAAGGCCAGTATATGTAACATAACCTTACTGGTAACATAACCGAAGCCACAATTTTTGAAGATTTAAAAGTATAAACTTGTATTAGAAACAATAAAATATTGATCAAAATTGTAGGCCTACCTTGAAATCTCAGAAACTTGCAAGCAACTTTCAAGTTTCTAAAAATCTCAAGAGAACCAGGTCAGATGTTTTGTGAATAACATAATTGAAGCACTATGCCTATATACTATGTTTTTGTGTTCTTAATTGGATTATTTACAAAACTGATACAGTTTGAGTGTAAGTTATTGATTTCTGAACTTTGGTACATTCAAATTTCATGTCCGAAAGTATTTTTATTTTATACATTATATTTTATTTTTTAAATTAATTTTTCAATAATAAAAGTAATTTTCTTGACAATAAACCTGCGATAACCACATTCTCTGTCTGTTTATGTTTCAAAATATATACATTACATTATAATTTAAATAAATTTATACCGGTAAGTACTTTCCTTGTTCCCATGATGAAGAAGAAGACACAATACAGCATATGAAGAAAACTAAAACCCCAGGAGTGGATAACATTACTATTGAAGAAATTTAAGCTGTTGGTGAATTGAGTGAAGTGATAAAATTGCTGAATGACATCTATATCAGTGTATTATATATACATGAAGATCTCTTGAAATTTATCTTCATAGCTCTACCAAAGCAATATGGTGTCATAAATTGTGGAGAACATCGCACAATTTAATGAACCATGGTGACAAAAATTATGATGCGAACTGTAATGAAAAGAATATGCAATAAATTCACACCAAACATTGGAGATGAGCAATGTGGATTGTAGAAGGCTGAGGCACAAACGTCAGGTACATCTTGAGAAAGAATGATGGTAGTAAACAGAGATCTGTATTTGTGCTTTATTGACTATAGTAAGGCATTTGATAAGGTGACACATGAAGATATAATTAAAATATTTAAGAATTTAAACATTGATGGTGAAGATATAAGAATAATAAGGAATATATATTGGCAACAAAGACCAACCATAAGAATCACTAACCAAACAGGGATTGGCAAGGTTGTGTGCTGTCACCCGATCTGTTCAACAGATACAGTGAAATAATAATGAAATCCATACAAGATATGCCAGGAATATAAGTTGGAGAGCATATTATAAACAACATGCGACAACCTAGCACTGTGGTATGGAAGAACATCAGTATTGGAAATGATTGACAGCACATGAAATAGAAGGTTGCGGAAAGACATGATAACCAGTGCCAGAAGAAGAACACCTACCGTACATGTACAATTTCAACAATGAAATCTATAAATGGAAACAAGCAATCCACAACCTAACATAAGCAAACTCACATATTAACACAGGCAATACATAACCTAAAACACACAATATTAAAAACAAAAAAAGTAATTCTCAAACAATAATAATAGAACATGCTAGAATCGTAGAGGTGCAACATTGAAACATCTACACAAAAAGCCTGCCAAACACCCCTTAATTCTGTCATACAGGCGAGATGTATAAAAATAATTCCTTGATGTTATCAATCCTGGATTATTTCTGACTGACTACTCTTTCCATCCTTAACTGTAGACTGCAGGAAAATCTTTGAAAGCGAATTGTCTCAATACATGTCCAAATCACGCACGCGTAAGCCATTTCATCACTGTCGACTAGTACATGTCGACCATACAATTTCAGTTATTATGCCTCTGACAAATACATTTCTTTTATAATTTTTTTAAAGTAAATCTGTAACACATTTCTGTAACACTTGTATTCAAACTCCTACAATATTCTTTCTGTATCTGTAGCAAGTATCCAGCTTTCACATCATTACAAAAGAATAGATAGTACTAGTGATTTGTATAGAAAACAATGGAAATCTACATACAGTGGAATCCCTCTATAGCACATTCTTTTATAGCAAAAATCCCTATATAACAACACTTTTAAAAATAACCAATATTTATTCTTCATTATTTGTACTGTATATAGTGAATATCTGTTATTACTTGCATATTTTATTGCTTCGGACCAAGTTATTATAACAGGATTCCACCGTATTAGCAAAGTCAATACACATCTAAAAACTACATGAGGTACTCTACAACTACCAGTAGCGTAGGCATTCTACTAACATAATGTATTGAAAAGTACACAATTACTAATAAATTAATACAGTGAGGTTTATGAAAACAAGTGTCATCAGAATACAAATTGTTACAATGCAAAATTTATCCTATTTAAACTAATACCCTTCTACACAAGTGTTGCTTTTTATTACAACAAAAAGTTTATGGAATGATAATGCTGCTGTCAATTTCATTTGTGGCAAGCATTGCTATACACATTTGCCAGAATAGAAAACACGATGTCCTGATTACGATCTATAAAATCCATAACCCTTCAAGGTTATTTATGACCCCTAGTGTATTTCTTTTCAGGCGCATAGCATTGAATGTATCAACACACAGTCCTCCAACAATTTCTATACTCAACAATGTGAATGAGAGTTGAAAAAATCATGGTATTCATTCTTTGATGTCTGTCCATGATTCTTGTCTTCCTCTGTTTCTACTTACTTGCAGGATCATTTCTGATGGAATCAATAATGTTCATGTATAACCCATGTAATGTTTCATTTTACTATTGAAAGTAATAATTCTTGTGGACCTGTATGTAGTACTCCATGTCTGTAGTAAATGTTCAACTCTCATAAACATGCATAGTAAAAATAACCAGTGAGTAATACATTTTGATTTTTATACATTTTTTGTTAACCTCCTGACTATCGCAAAACCTTCTTTGAAGTCTGACCATACTCGTCCATAGAAACCTGAGTGTGCACTAAAGAGGCAGTCTTTTCATCAGCATGTTGAGTCTTTACATGATGGTAGGCAGCAGAATAAGATGCAGAGTACCATCCACAACTGACACATTCGTGCATTAACGTTAGGTTCATTTTGTGGATTTTAGCATGGTCATCCAAGTCCGATCGATTAATATAGGAGCAGTCACAGCTAGGGTTCTCGCACACATAAATACGTGAAGGTAATAAAGACCTGCGTGCCTCAGTGTCTCGCATGACAATCAGCTGTCCTTCATGTTCTTGGAAGTAGTGACCTTTCATTCCAAGTATTGTTTCATTATAAATGTAATTGGTGCAATACAAACACTGATATCTTTTTTCTCCTGGTATGGCTAGGATTGAACTTATCGAATTTACTCTGGATATATCCAGCAGATCAAGTTGAACTTGGCAGGAGCGAACAGTTTCTGCATTTGATGTCCGTCTTACACCCTTTACATGTTTGCTTGATGACAAAATCCCATTTTTTTTACATCTTACATTGATCTTAGATGTGCTCTCACTAGGAATTTGTGATCCTGTTGGTCTTTCATGTGTGGACTTGTGAGCTTCAAATTTTTCTTGTGTGCTTGACAGCTTGTAACATGAATCATAGGGGCAAATATAAAAATGACAATTAGTATGATGTCGCTGTTTGAAACAATTTATCACCATTGGAGGCATAGAGCTATGCTTGCTAAGAACATGAGGTTTAATTTTAGTTAAGGGTCCTTCATTGATATCAAGGCAATACTGACACATGTAAACGGACTGTGATATTTGATCTGCTATTGACTTCCGCTTTGCACCAGGTCCTGGTTTGTGATTTGCTGAAAAGTATGATTTTTTATGAAATTTTTTGTATCGCAGAGCTGACTTTCTGATACTGAAATTAATTTTTGAGTTTTCATCTTGATTTGTTTCTTTACTGCAAAATGCTGGTATAATTTTTGATATAGCTTTTACAGCAGCAGAACGTAGCGGCACATATGAGCTATATGATTTCATATCTCTCTTTATTGAAACTAACTTTGATGCTTCTGTTGTAGACAGAGACTGGTTTCCTGATTCGGAGAATATGTTATTTTCTTTGGGAGTTGATTTTTTTGGTTCTTGAAACTCACCGTTATCACAAATGTTATTGTCTAGTTCACATACTTGATCCTCTAGATTGGAATTCTCACATACTTTAGTGGCTGATCTTACTAAGGGAACACTACTTGCATGATCAGATGCAGCTTCACTGTCTGAATCTTCAGTAGAGTCTATTAGATCTTTTAGCCACATAGGGTCCCCAAAGTTGTCTAGTTTGGAATACACACTTTGCATATCAGTTTCATCAGTGTTATCACCGAGATTTAAACTTGGGCAGGAATCACATGTATAAGACACCGGAGACTTAATTCCTCTGTAAGTATCTGGTCTTACTGTCTGCACACTTTTGCTTACACTACAAACATGTTGAAACATTTGCTGTACTTTTTTCACTGCATGAAAACTAAGTTCACCTGTATCACTATCAGCAGATGCATCATATGAGTTTCCTCCTCTTGTTTGGAAGTTCATTCCCAATTGGTTATTTTTATATTGAATAATTTCTGTGTGTTGTGTATAGTCTTTGTTAATTAAATTTTCAGAAACATTAGCAGTATTGCATTTTACAACTTGTGTCATTCTACTGCCTTTGGGGATTAATTCACATTTATTTGTGAATGCTGGTGTAAGAAATGACGCTTCTATTTCACTTTCAAGTGTTAAAACTGTTTCACTTTCAGCGCTGTCTCTTTCAGACAACACACTTTCCTCATTTACAACTTGTGTCATTCTACTGCCTTTGGGGGTTAATTCACATTTACATGTGAATTCTGGTGTAAGAATTGTTTCTATTTCACTTTCAAGTGTTAAAACTGTTTCACTTTCAGCACTGTCTCCTTCAGACAACACACTTTCCTCATTAGTTTCAATATTACAAGTTGTAAGTTTATTCTCATCAACATTTCCACTTGCAACAGATAATCTAGGAACATGCTCAACCAAACTGTTTCTAGATACAACATTACCCTGCTCTATGAAATATTTGCTAACAATTGCAACTTCCTTGTCTGATTCATCAACAACACCAACAGGTAAAATATTATCTTGAGGTAATACTGAAATGCATGGATCAAATTCTTGCTCACTTACATCAGCTTTAGAAGAATCAGATTCTGAATTGCATAAATAATGCTGATTTTTCTCGAAAGTTTTTATCTTTATGTATTTGGATGTCGATAAAGATTCAGCGTGGTCTGAAGATAAAACTTCCTGGGCAACATTATCTTCTGAACATTGTGTACTTTCACATGTTTGATTGTGTATATTGCTATGATTATTTACACTTTTAGAGTTAATAGCTATAGCATTATCAGAGGTTACATCTGCTGTATCCAAGGATATAACACCTCTATCCTCAAGATCTGATCTTGAACTATGACAAGATATCTGATCTTCACTTTCGCACGAGAATCTCCTTTCCATCAAGGGTTTTCCATTGCATACACTATGAACCGCATCCTCAGATTCTGTATTCCAACTGTCTGTCCAGGTTCTATGCCTGTAAACATAAGAATAAGACTGCTTATTACTCATCATTCACAAAAATCAAAAACATTTTTTAGGCAATAAATAAAATAAAAGACTTCTAGTTAGCTGCTTCTGGAAAATTCCACAGCTTAAACACAAAATTGTTGCATGTGCTTCAACTGTTTTTCATGAGACACATCACACTAGTAAGAAATAGCTACCGGTATATATAATGCAGTGATGAAATGTGGTACTGTATTACTCTCCACAGTGATTAACTCATTAAAAGCTATCAATTTTACAAAATTGCCTGCTGAAAATAATTGCATGAATGTAATTAAAAGAAAAAGTATTTGATTTGTTATGTGAAAAGGTGTCAGAGAAATATCAACTTTTGTATATAACCTCTCAATTCATGGTAACTTTACATTTACACTCATAAAAACAAATTATTTGACTCTACATTCTGTCTTTGCTCAGTAATATTCAATAATACCACACAGATAAACACTTATTTGGGTGTTGGGGGGGGGGAGAAAGAGAGAGATGTTGCCTTCTCAAACTCCTACTGGATCTCTCTTGCAGCAGGACATTGATCCTCCTAGAATTCCAGCAGGATGTAATCCAGGGAATAGATATGCATTGTGTTGTCATTTTACTTCCATGAATGGCCTGTTTTATTTAGTCCCTGAAGTATGGAGGCATTCATTCCCATGTGGAAGTATCCTAAGATCACTATGTCCTGCCAGGAGCACATTATATGTCTGGACCAACCAGCTCATCATTCTTCTGTCAGATTCTGTTGACCCATCTACAGTGATCTACATGTAACAGTGATGGCACAGCTAGCATTCCCCACCACCTGGGAGTGTGCCACAAAGGTGCAATATTTGCTGGTCTGTATCTCTTCATCATCCATGGGGATCATTTGACAGTAGCTAAAAGTAAGATATCAAGATGAGACTTAAGTGACAAATTGTCAGCCGATCCCCCAACTTTCCTATGACATGCCTGGAAAGGAGATAGTTCTTTGCACTTTGAACTGGAAGTCCAGGCCCCGGTTGCCACATGGATGATGTTTGTTGTCATGTTATCCAAATATCCGTCTCATTTTGTGATCAACAAATAAAGACTATTGTACTTGTGCCTGATGTTGCTGAGTAACCTTGTTTCATACATGTCTCAGCATCTTTCATTTATTTCAAGCTGTCCTCTCAATATTTGTATACAGAGCAGCAGCTCTATTGTCTCCAGTTTCACACCCTCTCCTGCTTATTTACTGACTATGATTTACATACAAGTTGGAAACAGTGTTGTTTAGAACTCAAAAACTTTTCCTTACCTCTAATAACAGGGACAAATTGCAAAATATTTAGTTCCATTTTTTGAAACATCTGATTTACTTGAAATATTTTATTTCTTATGTTTGTTGAACTTCTTCCATCTAATTTATAATTTTTCTCATATACTTGAATTATGCTCTTATTTTAGTACTGAACCATTCACTTTGATCTTACATTTTACTTGCTGAGTAGATATGTTAAACTGTGAATAGATCTTACATATTCATACAGATAACCACCAGCTCTGACTTGTTATTTAAAATGAGAACTTTCTCTTTACTTTCTGCTACTGTACCACATAATCAGCTCTTGTCAATCTTTCTCCTTTATGGCAATCAGATCAATGACAACTGCATATCACAAGTTTTTTTATGTTACCGGTATGACAATTCACTGATATTTATGGAATTGGTAGTAAAATACACTTATAACAATGGCTTGCACCGACAAAATATTTAATGTCTTTTCTCTGCAAAATTAAATCAAGCTGGTAAAGTCAAGTATCTTGGCACCATTTTAACATCAGATGGCAGGTGCTCCAATGAGATCAAGAATAGGACAGCACAAGCAAAATCAACATTTCAAAAATGAGAAACATTCTATGCAATGGAGTAATATCAATGCATACACGAGTTTGAGTGCTAGGATGTTATATTGAGCCAATCCTTCTTTATGGAAGCGAAGCATTGACCATAAACAAAAGTGCACAAGATAAGATGGAGATTTTCTGAGATGTGGTTTTTAAGAACGATACAAATTGCATGGACAACAAAGACAACTAATATAGACGATCTGAGATGCTGGAGTAAAACAATACATTTTTGTGCAAATTAGAGACAGACAATCAAGATTTTATACATTTGACCACAGACAATCAAGATTTTATACATTTGACCACAGACAATCAAGATTTTATACATTTGACCACAGACAATCAAGATTTTATATATTTGACCACAGACGCTGTTTATCAGTTTTTTGTAATCACTTCATTCCTCACATGGTCTCTCCTTGTTCTGTTTGTAAATATGTATGTAATAAAATAAATTCCCTAAGACTAAGTACAACTGGGGATTTTGAAAAGTTTTGTTAAATAGGGAAATGTGATATAAAAGATGGCTATAGAGGGATTCTACTGTATATGTAATGTTGTACCCACGCAGTGGATTTTTAATCAACATATATCAATTACATACTGCCAAGTCATCATTCATCATGCACAACTTGCACACAAGACCTCCAAATTTATAATTCATCTTCAACAGGATTATATACTTGCTGCAAAAAACATCTCTAAATAAAATGGAATTAATTCTGAAACTTTGTTGTGAGACGTCACTGTTGATCATCAATATATATTACATTTAAAAAAATAACAAATGCTTAAAGACCCTATAAAAACATATTTTTGTTTTAGATACATTTTAAAGTTGGTAGTGTTCAAAGATTTATGGATTTTTTTATTTATAAATCCATTTTCTGCAATCAAGGTGCCTCCATAATCTTGGTCCTCATCAGCTATTCTAAAGCTGGCTCGGAGTATAAATACCAGAACCTTACTCAAGGTTTGGCAGCATTTCTTAATTTTCAAGTCAGTTACTATTTTAAGATAGGCTGACTAGAAAACTAAATGCACTGGAAAATGATCACAGCACAATGATGATTAAATCAAACTCACTGTTTTGTGCTGTGTTGGTATGCAAAATTATATAAAGTTACAAAATAAAGGCAAGACACTAAACATCCAAACAATGAAAGTCAAAAATAAATATAAAACCTGAAATAGATAAAACCCTTGCTAACAGTGGATATCTTGGGTTGAAAGGGAGAAACAATACAACCCAGCTATAAAAACAGCAGTACAATGCACATATGCTCAAAATACAAACAAGAAATTCAAGTGGCCATACCAGATAAAATGTAAAAGACAAATGGGAAAAAAGGATAATATGGATGCTTATGGCAGTCAGCATGGCTCTTTGTGATGATTAATCTATTTTGAAAATGTCAATATGACTTTCATACTGATAAAAACCTTATTTTAACTAGTAGTGATTAGACCTTCATAAATATTTGTATGGTTGTGATTATACCTTTATAGTTGTATCTTTGTCTCTTTTAATGTTCTCCATTTTTCTGAGCCAAGCAAAGGTAGCAATTTAACAGTTAAATATTCTTAGTTTTGTAGCTATTAAAAATGTGTTTAAAGTGGGATTGTATGTGTCGCTAGTACATGAGTTTATCAACAAACAGTTCTTGATTCAACTTCTGGAATGGCTACTCTTAAGTTGACCAAGCTTTACAGACGAGTAACCAACTCACAGTTATGACAGTAAACAACAAAAAAGAGAACTGGTTTTCCCAACTCAAAATACATACTAGTTTGACCTTTCACAAGGTAAAAAACACAACAATATAAAGCTTAGTAATGTGATAGGTGCAATACCCATATGACATGATATGCTACAGGACTGCTTTTATGCGTAATTTCCCAACGAAAGTGTTTCATCTTGCCTTTTATAATTTTTCTTGCCTGTTTCACACACTCGCTCTCTCTCTATTTGCTATGATTTTACTTATTATTGAATTTCTTTAATTTATATTATGTGACCTTATTCTGAAAACTATCTTCTCTGCATATTCCAATCTATTTTCTATAATCAATCATTTAGAATATCCTGTTTTAAATGTGTGTTACGGATTCCCAAAAGAAGAGCAAAGAATAGAGACACTGTCACATGTCATAAGATGCAGCACAAAAGCTACTTATAAATCAAAAAAGGAAAATGTGCAAGAAAGGAAAAATGTAACAGCTCAACAGTGGAGACTAGAAAAACAAGTACAGATGACATCATATAAAGCAGTGGCTCCCAATGGAAAAGTCACATTTGGGACCGTGACAGGTTTTCTGTGAGGTAGTAAGCTTAAATCATAAACTAGCATGATTACTCCCCTTTGCTTCTATATAACCATGTGAAAGTGGACGATTCTTTATTTGAAAACCAAAAACAAGAAACATAAAATGTTGAGAATAACATGTCAAATATGTTGGAAAACTCAATGGCTAATTATGAAGCTTGTTTATTGTCTATTGTCTTTCCCCAGGTGAATGTTTGTTGATAGTATTCACACTTGCCCTTAAGCATAGGAGTGGGAGCTTAAGCAATTTCAATTTTTATCATAGCATTAATTAAACTCTGTACAAGTCACAAAACAGTCTAGTTTATTTGAAAATAAACTCTGTACAAGTCACAAAACAGTCTAGTTTATTTGAAGATAAACTCTGTACAAGTCACAAAACAGTCTAGTTTATTTGAAGATAAACTCTGTACAAGTCACAAAACAGTCTAGTTTATTTGAAGATAAACTCTGTACAAGTCACAAAACAGTCTAGTTTATTTGAAGATAAACTCTGTACAAGTCACAAAACAGTCTAGTTTATTTGAAGATAAACTCTGTACAAGTCACAAAACAGTCTAGCTTATTTGAAGATAAACTCTGTACAAGTCACAAAACAGCTACCGTTAGTTTATTTGAAGATAAACTCTGTACAAGTCAAAAAACCGTCTAGTTTATTTGAAGATAAAACAATTTAAGATTATTCCAAGCGAATGAAAGAAGGCGAAATCTACAAACTCATAGATAAGGATATAACTCACAGTGAATTTATTTAATTAGGTATAACACATAGCATCATCATTTGTGATGGACACAAGAGGTAACTAAGGAGTTTCCAGGGTGGAGTTGGCTGTTCAATCATATGGATCATGACCCAACATTTGTATTTTCAAGTTATCATCTCTAAGACTGTCTATCAGTCTAGTACTATAAGTATCATCATAAAACCAATCATACTTGCAAATAGATGACACTGAAAGTAATAGGAAAGTAGAATATGTAGAAGATAAAACATTTTAAAAAAAGAACAATTAACAGTAACTGAAAGTAATGATAGATATAAAACAGAAATATGAAAAGACAATTTCCATAAAAAAGGACATTTATAATCAGCTGCAGGACAATAGTTGTAATTAAATAAATGTATGTGCTTGCTTCTATCTGTGCAATATGGTTGCCGTTACATATTTAGAAAATAAAGTACTTTACTGATGACAAACTTTTAATTAACAGTTAGTAGCTTCAAAGGGCAATTTGTGAAATCATGCTGCAAAGCCAGACCTGATCATGGGATGAACATGCTTGTTGTAAATAGTATTGTCATTAATTATGTTTTATTGGTATGGTTATTAAATGTTTTATTGGTATGGTCATTAAATATGTTTCTTCTTTATTTATTTTTTTTTGGGGGGGGGGGGGAGAAAGAAGAGATCACCGACCCCTATCAAACAAATCCACAGGTGGTGGATAGTGGAACAGTCTCCACATATAGAGGTCAAGTGTGGTATAAGCCAGAATTTCTCTGGCTGAATTAGCAGTCCGGACCAAATCAGTGTTGCCGCCTACCAGACCACTTTCGATATCCCCAGTGAAATACTGCATGTGTCCAGTAATGAGTAACATTAAGCAAGTATGAGCTGCTATAAGCTCATGTTGCTGGTGTGTGGTTATCAATTCCCTACCAGGAGTGTGCCTGGGGCTTAGTTAGGGTTAGGGGTAAGCACGCACAGTGAAATGACAGATGAACACATTTCAGATCACCCTCCCTCTATGTAGGTAGTGCTTCATACTACAAAACCAGATCATCAAGAAGTATAGTAAATCATTGGCAAAAATCATCCTATGAGAGGGGAACTCTGAAACCTGGGCAGAATGGTGCTCATTAATTCTGGTAGGCAAGTCATCTACTAGAACAGGGGTGGGAAAACTTTTTGTGCAGAGGGCTGCATTGCAAATTGTAAAGCTATTGGAGGGCTGCATATAATATTATGTATGTTTTTGTCTAAAATTCTCGGTAAGTAATCAATTAAATATTTTTATTGTAAAGAAAAGTAGTTTTACATAATGTAGATAACTTCTGAAATAAATTACTTTTGTAACAGACTTACACTATAACAGTATATTTTCTAATATGGATAAAAGGTTTTGCAAATATTTTAACAATGTTCGTGTATTTAAAATGTGTTTGAGGGCCACAAAATATCCAATGGCAGCCGCATGCGGCCCGCTGGCCGTAGTTTGCCCACCCCTGTACTAGAAGGAAAATTCAAAAAAAGCCCCCACTGCACTTTGGACAATCCTTGGATGAATATGAACTAGAGAAATGTATCCTGACTCAAAAGTAAGATGTAAGATGGAGGTACTGGATCTAAAAGTGCAAAATAGTACATGAGTAACTGCCAGGGCTGAAAATCAGTGACATGCAATGACTTCATAAGTCAAATAAAAGATGAAAACAAAATGTTTTATTGTTATGGTCATTAAACGTTATGTTTTATCATATTGAAATGAAAAGGGTCTTAGCTTTTATTTAATGCATATTTTGCTATATCCACCATTTACATAATTAGAACAGTACTTTATGAAAAGCTCCAGGAAATTCAAATAAAAGCATACAAAAGAAGTATAGCCACTCGTGAACAAATAATCAGAATGATCAGTACAATGAATTAAGAATGCATGTCAATAAGTAAGTCACAAATGGCTAAAAAAAATAAAATAAAGATGATAACTTGGAAATTGATTATTTTTAAACTGACATTGTCCTTTTTATTTTTCAATATTTCTAATTCAGCGCACATTCTCAAACTCCCACTGGATCTCTCTTATAGCAGGACAATGGTCCAACTAGATTTCCAGCAGGATGTAATCCAGAAAATGGAAATGCATTGTCTTGCCGTTTTATTTGCGCTAATGGCCTGACACATCCATCTCCTGCGGAATTTTTCAATATAATTTCCACCTGCATTGATGTACTTATCCCATCGTTTTATCAGTCTTCCCAAACCTGCTGCATAGAATTGAGTGCTCTGGTTTCTAATCCACACTTTCACTTCACATTCAACTTCTGTGTCATTTGCAAAATACCGCCTGCCAAGGTGGGTTTTCAGTGGACCAAAAATGGTGGAAATAGTTTGGGCTGTAAGGTGAATGTTTCAGAAGTTCCCACCCTAGATGGTCAATTCTCTCCTGATTAAATGAGCCATAAGTGCTCTGCCTTTGTCATAAATGAGTAGTGCTCCTCTAGTCAGCAGGCCTGGACGTTTTCTTCTAATTGCATCCTGAAGCATCAACTGTACTTCCCAGTATGATTCAGAATTCACATTGTGAGCTTATTTTTTAAAATTGTTTAGAAGCACTCTTGACAATCCCAGAGCACTGTCAGCATAACCTTCCCTGCTGATGACATACCTTGAATTTTTGGACGCATCGTGAAGAAGTATGTTTCCATTGTATTGAAGCACGCTTTGATTCAGGTTATTAATGATGCACCCATGATTCATCGCCAGTAATAATCCTGTTCCGCATATCTTCTTCACATGCGCTGCGACAGAGATGCTGCAAGGACAGGCCTAATCAGTTAATTTTGATTTCGTCCGTCAATTGTCCCGGTACCCACCTTGACCACACTTTCATAAATTTCAATCGATCATGCATTATGTGGAACCATGTGGGCATCCTATTACAGCTGCAAAAGAGTCTATCATTACTCAACTGTCATCTCTAATCACTAATCATCTCCTCCACCCACTGCATAGATGTGTCGCTGCAATCTGAACAGGAAGGCCAGATCAGACTTCATCAACAATTTTAGAGCCGTCTCTGAGACATTTTTTTTACCCAATTATGCACTGCTTTACAGGACAAACATTCAGTATAAATGGGAGCAATTCCTTATGAATGTCCTTTGCGAGCAGTCCTTTCCCCCCCCAAAAAAAATACACAACAGCATGCTGTTCTTTGACTGTTCCCTCTGTAAGTACAGTCACCATTTTGTTTCAGCGCATGCACCTAACAAACGGAAACATAAAATTCTATGTTGCTGTCACCTAATGTAACCTTTAGAACCACCTACTACATTTTCTTGCCATCCCACAGAACTTTGTGACTTTCTTATTGACTTGCCCTCGTACCATTGTAAATACAAACCATCATTCAGAGATGAGGTAATCCTTTCTTTAATTAAACTACATGGGACTAACACAGGTGATATAATTCAGTTGTCATTTATCTTTTTCCTTTGTGGTAAGGGAGACATAAGATTCAAGTGCCATTTTAAGACATTTATAAGAGATAATCTTATATCAAAACCTGGATATGGTTCTTAGAGAGAATGCCCAATGAAAAAAAACTGCAAAATGAATTTACTTATATGTCTGTCTTATATAATAATTTAAGTCAGTGTAATGTAAGTGTGGTTTCCTAGTGTGATCTGTCTATTGGTGTGCATGTTTGATACAAAGCTTGTGAAATTATGACTGTTAAGTCTAGTAGGTGTGCATGTTTGGTGGGAAGCTTGTGAAATTATGACTTAAGTCTAGTAGGTGTGCATGTTTATTTCCAAGCTTGTGACATGACTTAATTCTAGTAGGTATGCATGTTTAGTGAGAAGCTTGTGAAATTGTGAATGAATTTCCAGTAGGCTTAGTAGTGTGATTTAGATATAGGTCTTTCAACTACCAATAGATAAATAATAGCAAGTCCTTAAATATTACATTCTGCAGCCACATGCCAATACAAATCAAGATGTCCTGCTTATAACAATAGAATCTCCATCACATTTATTTGCCAATGAAAATACCACTAAATATTAACGTGAGCATATTGTAAATGCCTGTTTGTCATTCCACTCAGGAATTACAAGTGATTAGCTATTACTTCCTATGTGCAGTGGGGTAGTTTCTCAGTTTTCTTTCATACCCAGGATACTTCAGCTTTCGGCTTAATGTAATGCCTTTTAAGGAAGCCTTCTACTTGGATCGGATCTATGTTACAAGGCGAGTTGATATTTGGTATGCATCTTTCTGCTGAAGATGTGCTCCGATGTAGGAAGCTGCCTCCATTGCTCCATGTCCAGATCTAATTCCTTCTATATGAGCTGTTTTGCGTGCCAGTGACAGTCGAATTAGACTAGGGTCACTAAGTCTTCGTAAATAACATTGGAGCGACATCGAACACATCCAGAGTTTGGGACTTGACCTATGCATTTCCAGCGCACGTGCCTCATTTACCTGTGAGGGTCTTCTAATCCATCATGTTTCCAGGGTGCACCATAAGGAGATACTTTTAAAATCTTGATTATTTGCTAACCCTGGGCTAACACAAGAACAACGTGAAGTCTCTTGTCCCCTAAATGATTGTAAAATACCATGTTCTTGCAGAAACTGTACACATGCTTTTGAATCTTCAACATATCATAGAAGATCTTGATAATTCATTCTTGGAGTAGCAGTCACGTTTATCGTGTAGTATTGTCATTTCAAGAATCAACATAACTTCATTTATGGAAATTCATTAATAACAAAACTATAACATTTTATTTTTCACAGGGGGCATTATTTCTAAGTACACTAGAATACTGTTTACCTCTTTGCATTGTGACTGCATTCACCAGTACATTGGGATTCTTTTTTTTTAAACGCTGGCTAAACTATAAATAACATAATCTCAACTCTAAACTATAGATTCGTATATGTTTTATATCTGATTTTGTAGATTTATCAATTGATATTGCCTTTGAAAGCCAGAAAATAATAGAAATAGATGAAAAGGTGCTTACATAATGGGCTCAATTTCCTGAAAGAAAAATTACATAGCAAAGTCTTACTTACGGTAAATCCAGCAAAGTTTAAAATGTCTTTAAAAAGAAAAGGCAATTTATATTTTTTTAAACAAATCTTCATAAATATAAAGAATATGTCACTGAAATTATATAAAATGAACTAACTTAACAACACTACACTACAGGTAGAATGATAGGCGTTTCGTTTCTTTAGCACACAATAGACAATATGCACACTGGAGGCTGATATAGTTCATTAGTTATATGTCTTATTCATGTTCACAGACTTCCAGACAACATGTATAACAATGTCATAGTTCATTGTCTAGTAAATATGTTGTATGAGGAGTCACTGTCACAAATTAAAGTGAGCTGAATTTAAGAACCAACGTAGTGTTCAATTCCTGAAGGTTTCAATGTGTCAAATAATAAAAGATTCTATCTTTTAGGATGAAGAGTTTTGGGTTGAGTTGGCAACCCGCTGCCGCACAGCAGATTCATAGGAATCGTACACGAGGTGGACAGGAGTGTGGGAACCAAATAGGATCCTGGCCTTCCCAAGGGGAAGTAATGAGGTTGAAAATCACATACATTTAGAGTTGCCTTAACCCTTTCAGAATGCAATTATTCCGGAGTTTGGGCATAATTAATTTTGGCTAAATTTGTGACTGCAACATAATTTAGCTGAAAGCTTCTTGAAGACAAAGTATTAGCTATAGAAGACCATATGAGATATCAAAAGGAAGAACTGAATGTGGAATCCATACAACATAAACATATAAGAATTGTAACAACAAAATACAAAAATTACACCACAAACAGAGATGTTAGATAAACAGAAAAATTGTCAATTATTTTGTTCTGCTCACCTTCAATTTTACTTGCCTTGTAATGTTCCTATCCAATTCTCACTAAGGCAGATGTCTTGACTGTCCATTTAATGATCATGATTTTTTTTAATTGAAGTAAATCTTTCAATTCCCTAATGTTTTATGCCATTTTTGTGTGTTCCATGTCAAATTTCAAATTTAAACAAGTGTGAAAATTTACGAAATATTTCCCAGTACTGGATTTTTCAGTTAAAGTTTAAAACTCATATATATGTCCTATTTATATCATTTATATTTTTACTATTTAAAATCTTTATTTTTACACTATTTGGTGTGATATACCCTAAAACAGACTTTGGGACACAGGTGGGGTTTGTCTATACACCCCACACAGTAGAAACTGCTGCGTTTTCTCAGTTTTGATTTACTGCACTGTGCACATTGCCGATCTTCACCATCATAATCAATTAAATGTACAGCGCCAACACATACTTCATCCTTTGAGAGTACTGGCCTTGGTCCTCGTTTCTTAGCTATGGCTGCAATTATGTCTCTGGGAATTTCCTGGCCGGACAGAAATGAATTGATAAGTTCATCTTTATACTGTGCAAAGGTCATACGCTTGGATGCAGTATGGTGGGATAAAACATACAGAATGTGTGCATTGACCTGGCGTCACTTCTATATTAGTTGGAATTTTGTTCAAGAATACATAATCTTGAACCATGGAATAAATTTATAGCGAATTGTGGTCGAGTAATCATTTAATCCATGTTTTGGTAAGATTCCCGTTGCAATTATTTTATTAGTATATAAAATATATTGCAAGAAATTTTAAACTCTGCTCTGGTAATTGTTTACCATGCAGAAAATGTAAATCTCTTTGTCATTAGTGTTCTTCTTTATTTTATCCTCTGCATAAGCATTTATATTTGCTATCAGACTGTCAATAATATCAGTTGTCAGTAGTGTAACCAACAGGCCAGTGCTGATGAATTTTCATTCAGCAGTGCTTGGACACCAGATGCAGTTGATCTAAATAGAAATAACCCAATAGATACATTCTGTTTGAGTTCTTTCTTCTGAATATCATTAGGCCTATTGTCTGTAAGAACAATCAATATAAAGTAATGCTGCTGTAAAACTATGAAAATAGTACTTACGTAGAACACAGGTCATGTAGTTGTACTGGACAACGACTAATACACTATTACTGTCTGATGCTGACATGAAAGAATACACACAACAGCACACAGGATATAATCATACAAATAACAGTACACAGGACATAACTAATGTTTCGACTAAAAGGCCTTTATCAAGATGATAAAGCACATAACATCAAAAGACGCTGAATAGGAATGACGCGATGACACACTAACATGTCTAAGAGAAATGTGAATGCGAGGTGCCAAAAGGATAGGAACAAGAAATACATAAAAACGTAAATACATGTGGAAACGAAATAAACAAAAAGATGACGTAACTGACAGAACAAAATGAATAAAGACAAAGACAACACCGACCAATAATTAAACAAAAGAGTGGTCAGAATTAAGTCCAAAAGGCGTAAGGATACCAAACTCAAAAGTAAAATGATTTTAAAGAGCGTAACTAGATCTATTATCAGTGGTGCAAGATCTAATAGCAGTGACCTGAATATAAAAAACACCAAGATGGCCATTACCATTGAAGTGTGTGGCGACAGGAGTACGGTAGGTTTTCTGTGTTTGATGGCATAAAGATGGTTGCAGAAGAGGTCGTTCAATCTCGAGCCAGTTTTACCAATATACTGTTTGCAGCATCGTTTACATATGATAACGTAAAAGACATTACGGGATTCACATGTAAAGGCTTCATCAATAAAGTGACCGTAGGAAATGAAACGGAGCTCATCTGAACCACATAAGGACATATGTGGCAACGACCACAAGAGAAATGAAGTGCCAAAATTGTCAGGAACAGAAGGCCTAATGTAAGGTGGCTGTGGATCAAGATGTCATTGAGATTTTTGTCGCACCTTTAGGCAACTAGGGGCAAGTCCTGGAAAGCGGCATGAGTGTTAGGATCAAGCTGGAGAAGGGAATAGTGTTTAAGCAAGATATATCGGACAGTAGAGTTATGGGGATGAAAGATAAGGATAAGTATAACTCTATTAGGGAAGGAAGGCGAACCGTTGGAATTAGTCAAGGTATCAAGGCGAGATAACTGACATACACAGAGCCACTCAAATGAAAGGATACTTTCAGGGAACAAGCTTCTGTAGGAGCAAGAGTATCATAGCTGTCACTATCTGATTTATCAGAAACAGCAGTAGGAACAGTTCTAGATTTTTTCAGCTGTTATTTTTCCTTTGCCCTTACCATTATTAGGTTTATTTCTTTTCAGAGTTCACTGTGGTATTCTACATCATTGTCAAAATCAACCAATTCGTCACTTGAATTAGACTTAATATCTTCAGTTATCGAACTCTTAAAAAATAATAATACCTCATCTTTGTTCAGTCTTTGAGCTCTCTTATCAGTGGAAGATGAAGCTATTTTTCTCTTCTTCTTCTTTCTGTTTTCATGTACGTTTCAGTGTTGAGAGGAGAGTGAGTTTACAGTCTGTTGCCCTTCTATTTCCCATTTCAGTGTGTTTCTAATACACTATTTATCCACCTTTTACGAGGGCGTCCAATAAGTCTAGTTTTCGTATCATTTGTTAAGGGTTTCTTGGATACTTTGCTCTTTCTGTCTGGTTATGTGGCAAAACCATGTAACTTGATGTTTATGAATATATTCTTAACGTTGGCGTGATCCTTGTTTTCTTAGTTCTTCATTCCTGATTTTGTCTCTCAAGCTAACTCCAATCTTACACATTTCATTTCAGTGGTGTTAATCTTATGAATTGTTCTAGAATCCAATGTCCAAGTTTGACACTGATAACACAATGTTGGTAAGAAAATGGTGAACTACATTTGCAAGTTTAGGGATCATGTACACTGGGAATCCATCAAAAATGTGTTAAGGTATCTAGATTTTAGTTTTTATATGAATATCAGCAATTAGTAAATAATTAAATATTTTTTTTTTTAAATCCCTGCGCAGATTTAAAACCCCCCAAAAAATGAAGAATAAAAGACTATAATCATTACAGAAAGATATTCACAGGTTTATTCTTTCGAAAGTTATCTGTCCTTGACAACCAAAAATTATCGCATATGCATGACCATCTGCAGTATAGAATGTTTCCATTGAGAGCTGCAACTTTCATTCACTGCAGAAGACCTGAATTTTGATCTATTAATAGCGATTTACTGGTTCTATTAGACACTAGCTTCAGACCAATCATATGTGTATAAATAATTTATGATGCCATGTATTTCTCAGAACAAAAATCCCCTATGTGTTTAAAACGTTTAACCTGTGCAATCTTTTTTTTGTGTGTAATTAGTAGATAAGAGTAAATTTTAAGAATACAGCAAAAAATGTCCCCAGAATATATTGAATAGTTTAATAAAACAGTACTTAATCTTTGATAATTAATATGATACACTATATGCAGATGAGACGAAGCATATACCTACTAAAGAAATCCTGGAATATTTTGCTGCACGTGGCCTAGACTCAAATCTATCAGGAAATAAAAAAACTAACAGGTACTCCTTTAGTGTTGACTATACCTACTGCCGTGGCTCAAAAAGATGTCACCCACGGGACTAATCAACACAAGAGACGGAGAGTTGTGGAGAAGCATGATTGCCTACCCCAGTCGATGTGGTCTTGATTATTTGATACCTACCACTACGGTCAACAGTGAAAGAAGTATGAGCACCCTGAAGAGAATCAAAACATATCTCAGAAATTTCATGAACAACAATCGTCTGTCATGTTTAATTCCTTGGTGATTTATAAGAAACTTAAAATGCCTTTTCATCAGAATCAACATCTATTGAGAGGGTACTGAACATTTTGCAGAAAATAACAGATGCCTGAAGCTGCATTACAAGATTATATAAGGTATGTTTTTTAAACAGTTAATATTTTATATAGTCATAAATACATGTTCCTGGTAGTGGTGCTGGGGGGGGGGGGAGAAAGGAAAGACAAAGGAAGCTACCTACCTACTTAAAAAATTTACACCACTTATGAATATCTGTGTATAATATAGTGAATGGTAGGCTCTCTGGCAAATTAGGGTAGTCCAATAGTGAATTGGATTTGGGCCAGTTAATTCAGCATAACGTGGATTTTGGCTTTATTCTTTTGAAACATGCTTTTCCTTATTAGGCAGGCTGTTTTTATTTGTATTATTTTATTATATTTGTATGGATTGGAGAGCAGCATAGTGGCAAGAAAATTAAAGGAAAGTGAGATGACAGCATTAGAGAATATTAGATAGTTCAGCATCGTGGCATGGCAGAGACAACAACAATCCTGAATTAAGATACTAGAGATGTGTGGAGATCCATGATTTCCTGTGCCAGTCATCACGACACATGGTGATATTCATTGGTAATTGGCTAAATATTTGTTAATCATGACAATGACAATTTTAATAGAATGTTTATGATTTTACATAACAAAATCTACAAACAACTAGAAAAACTACAGAACCACGCATGCATTTCAACCATGCAATACATGATGATGATGATCAGATATTTAAATGTTATTAGCAGAAGTTATAGGGTAAGTTAGCACAATGAAAATTTCAATCGAATGTTTATGATTTTACATTAATTATATCTACAAACTACTAGAAAAACAACAGAATAAAGCATGCATTCAGCCATGCAATACACATTATTTGTATATGGTACAGTTTTAGTTACCTTCATTCTGGCCATTTCTGCAATAGACATGGTCTGCTCAAGGCACTCACGAATGTGTGGTTCTACTTCAACATCTGCCTGCTCTGGTTTGCTCCATGGTGTGCACTCATCAACATGTTTTAGAAATGAATTAACGCTCTCAGATCTGAAAGTGCAATCGTCTCTAGCACAGAAGAACACTTGTTGATTACATGAAGATTCATCATCTACAGCAACCAACCCCATTCCTCTGTGTTTATGGAATATATGATTTTTCATAGTCCAGTGTCTCTTTGCTTTATATAAACAATGGTAACATTTAAATATTGATATTTCTTTCTTAGAAACTTTTGTTGAATTTATTTTAACTTTAAGCAAACTGGGAGAATCATCCTTTTCTTTGAGAGAAACAACATCTGTTGTTTCATCGGAGTTAGTTTCACCATTTATTTTTCTATCCTTTGAAACACGGGATGAGTAAATGACAGTTGGGTATGTTTGATTGCCTTGTGGTGATTGGCTGGTATTTCTGGATATGGTAGTTACAATTGGTGCTTTAGATGTAGTTCCTGCCATATTTCTGCAAACTGAATCTGAGGTTGGAGTTTTTATGAGAGCCACATATCGGTGTGGTTTTCCAGGATGCATGCTGTTGGAATGATCTTTGATCTCTGCTTGACCATCGCTCTGAAAAGTGCAGTAACCACAGCTCCAGTACAAGCTGGATGTGCTACTCCCTAGAGGACTATAATTACTGGAACTACAAGGCTGATATTCGTATAATGGTTTTGCTGAATCTGAAATATTAGAGGTGGAAGTGTTGAGGGTTTGATAAGAGCTGCCTTTTATGTAGGGAACAACCTTCACCATCTGAGCTGGAACAGGCTGTTTGTCGCTTGATGTGGATATACCTGGAGAGTTGAGGTTGGAGGAATATAGAAAGGTGTCTGTTTCAGATTCTTCTGCCGTAAAAGCATGCTGTCCATCACTAATCTCCTCTACTTCCATATCAAATATATCATAATCCATTTCTGCAGGAGGTGCAAGATTGTGCTTTTTTCTAGATTTGGTTTGGTCTTGGTGTGAAGAATCACTGCACGAATCTGGTATCTCATGATCTGTATTATATTCTGCATTTATTGTTCTATTTTTCTTAACATGAGCTGTACAATCATCTAATTCAGGTTTACGCTTTCTGCCCAGATTGTGCTGGGCATCATCAATTTCTTCCTCATCTAAATTATCTACATCGTCATCAGGTTCATTGTTCTCCTTTTCATCTATTATAGCTTTCACACGCAAGTAATCAGATAGTAGCGTGCAATACGACAGCTTGCTGGCAGTGTCTTTGAACTCCTTATGCATTCTATGCATATGTCTGACAATGTCAGATCGACAGAATGATTCATAAGCACAATACTTACAACAGAATCTATGCTCTGATACATGTTGCGATAGTAAACTTTTGTTGTTTGTGGAGAATGGGCAGAAGTTGCACCAGAAATAACCAAATTCTAATGATGCAACAACTTTATTGAACTTGTCTGTTATTAATGATTTTGAGCCTATGGCACAAACAAGCTCATGGTTTTGCACATTAAATATTTTTTCAATTTCATGATCAGCAGCATTGGATTCCATCAAAGCATATGTAAAGTGTGTCTTGTCTTTCAGCATACCATCATATCTACGAGTTGGACTTTTTGGACGAAAGACATGATGTTTAGGGACGTCTGACGTTTTTTTGTTTGCACTGACACATGCCAGTACGGCATGAGATACTGGAAATACACTTGCTTGTCCTGCAGCAGGAAAGGCCGGCTGTGTTCTCTTTACAAAACCATCATGAGCTGCTCTAGCTCTACGGGCATTTGGCTTGAAACCACCTGCATCACTCATTGCCAGAAGTGTTTCATTCTTTTTCAGAAGACTCTCAACAATATTTTCTACTGTGTCCATTTTTCTACCAGCTATAGCTCCATGCAACTGAGATCGAATAGTAGAACCAGCAAAGAGATCATTAAGAGGAATTTGTGGTGTGAGATTCATGTTGCCTGGGTGCTGCGAAACAGAAGATTCACTTGTGTGTGCTGGTGATGAAAGAACTGATGGCGAAGAATACCTTGAGTCTGTGGCGGAATTGTGATCACTGAAAGCTGCAGTGGCTGATGACTGTTCATATTCAACATCCTCAGGTTCTTCTTTTACCTACCGGGTAAGCACAAAGAAATGTTTATTGAAAAATGCATGAATATTATGTTTTTGCTAATCTAAATTTCCTCATGTTCTTGAGTGTTTCCAGATTCAAACAAATGTACCTGTAACTATTTTTCATTCTTACAGACAGTTGTTACCAGACATGTCATCCACAAAACTTTGTAGCAATGAAAACATCTCAGGATTATGTTACATTTACTTTTCTGCTTGTTCCCCTTGTTCTCCAATTTGTTCTTCATATTCCTTTGTGAGCTCTAAATATTTACATTTTCCACATGGCTATTTCTACAGTCAAGCTCCTCCAAGCTACTGAGACATAACTCTTTCATTAAAGCCTTGTACACATCCTTGTATGCTAGCAAATCTTCCTGAGGGCCTTTTACTTCTTGGATAGTTCACCAAATAACATAATTTAATACATGAACATTAAACATTCTTCTCACATATCCCAGACATCTCATTCTACTCATAATGACAATTCCATGACAAATATAAACGTTTTGCATTGCAATATTTCTGTCATTATTGTTATGTCCTGCAACTTCATGCTCAATAATTTGTATTAGTTAAATCAGATCATCATCATCATGGCATTTTGGACATATCCATAGATGCTTCGATCTCATATTCAGTACTTTTCTTCAGCACAATGTAGCTGACTGTTATGGTTCTGTGTTGATTGATAATGCTTCTTTTGATTTCTATATGCTCCTGATTTCTAGAAAATTCATGCATCACTACCAGATCCAGAATTCTTGCCTTTGACAGGTGATGAGGTCAATCTCATCAAGGCATAATGCATCATCTGTACATTTGTTTCAAAGCTAACACTTTTCAAACACAATATACCAGGTAGGTTGTCAAGAGTTATATCAGTTTCCGAGCCTGTTGCAGTTCAGTTTCCGAGCCTGTCGCAGTTCAGTTTCCGAGCCTGTTGCAGTTAGAACAAAAATACAAAGAAATGGGATACCAGATGATAGTCTACAAATTTACTGGGATCATTTCGGTATGCTGCATGCAGATATGTCATTGCAATTTAACGATCTGCTTTCAATAGAAATCCTGGACTGGGTGATAAATCTATTTACAGAAACTGAGGGAGATAATCATCAATCATTGTATGAAGAATTTATCGAATTAAAAAATGACATTGCGCTTAAGAAATCATACCAAAATATTTAGTTACAGAAGGAAATTCCCAATCGCTGTCCAACACTTTGGAGAATTGTAAAATATTTGCTTATTGCACATCATATTTGGTGGAATGTGGGTTTAATGCAGTCATCAGACTACTTTAACAAAGAAATCAACTGCATGTTGCTCAATGTGGTGATTTAAGATTGCTGTTAAGTGATTTTCAACCAGACATTGATAAATTGATTTCACTTCATCAAGTTCAGCCATCACACTGAATATTTCCTGAGCAACAGTGAGTACAACATGATCATTTTATATTGTGAACATGACCATCAATTACGTTGAGCATTAACTTTACTACCATCATCATGTAGCACAATGTTGAATAAATGCACAATTAATTCCTGCTATCTGAATTTGTTAAATATTTTACCTAAACTTGTGATACAAGTGGGGGTGGGGGGTGCATAGCGCATAATTTATGAACCAAAAAAGTTGAGAAACACTGTGTTAAATAATACTACTACTTTTCAGCACTAATTCTCAAACTCCCACTGGATCTCTTGCAGAAGGACAATAGTCCTCCAAGATTTTCAGCAGGATGTAGTCCAAAGAATGAAAATGCATTGTGTCGCCATTTTATTTGCGTCAATGGCCCAACACATTCATCTTCGGCAGAGTTAGATAATGCAAAGACTGCTATTGAAGCCATCTGACCATGTCTATCTATAGTAAGTACTCTATTCTTATATGTCCTTTTTAGATCAGCTTTACATCTTATTAACCCTGATGATTCTGTATGCACAATTAAGAGTTTTCAATGAATCTATACTTCTCTTTGCCATTGTATTTTCTGCAGCAATAATATTTTGAACATCCCAAGTCCACACTTTTTTCTATAAGTAGTTTTGTCATATTTAAAAAAAAAATAAAACATGATTTAAATTACTGATAATGAACATACAGACCCATATATTTATTTAGCAGCAATCTTCATAATGTGTAAAAGTGTTTTTTATTTTCATATATCTATAGTTAATAGTTGTTGGCAGGATCATTGAACAATAGATGCATGTGCCACTTTTGATAGTAAGTTGATAGTTATCTATCTTGTTTCTTTAATCAATTATTCACTTGCTTTTTTTAAAACCAAAATTTCAGTATAGTGGAATCTCGTTATAAAAACTTGGTCCGGACCGACAAAATATGTATATAATAACAGAAATTCGTTATATTCAGTACATATAATATAGAAAATAATATATAATTGGGATTTTATAAAGTGTTGTTATATAGGGACATTCATTTTAAAGGAATGTGCTACTGAGGGATTCCACTGCACCTTTATTATTCTTCTTCTTCTGTAATCAGTTTCCTATACTCAGAAGTCTATACATTTTGTATTTAATTTTATCCAGTTTCTGAGTTGGGCGAATATGACCTACATAGATTTATCTTGTAGTTTATATGTCAAGCTACCAAAACTGTCCCAGATAGTTTTTTCATTATTTGTAGAACATTTGGTTATTTTTCTCTCTTCGATATGTGATCCCCATGTAAGTTTCTTGTCAAATTTAAGCCCCAGGTTGAGTTTTCTTTTGGAAGTAAGGTGTCTAGTGTGAGGGTATAATTTTTAGGTTTACTGGAGAGGGTGAAGAGTGTTCAAAAGTCTTGCTTTAATTTATTTGAACACTCCAGTCTTTTGCCCACTCTTCAACTTTGTTTATTGCCTCCTGCATTCTCACCTTTGCGACTGTATTCTGACCGGGTCCATATAGTCATATCATCCTGCTTGGAGATCCTTATTTATGAATGGTGTGAATAGCTTTGGTGGGTCATCTCTAAAAATGATGGGTGTGTGGGGATAGAGCCCCTCCTGCTGTTTGTTATGTTGACCATTTTGCTTTTCTCTCCCTGGAGTTTGACTCTCGCATGTCATCCACATAAAAAGTTTTTGATCCATAACATTTTGCATCCAATTCCTGTCTGGGAACATTGTTTCAAAATTGACTCTCTTTCATACCTTTATTATAAAATTGTGTTTTAATTTCTTACCTGCATATCTGACACGCTTGCACTATCTGTTGAACTGTCCATATCTTCTTCAACTGTGAATATATGTTTATATTTGTATTGCATTAAACATATACATTGAAATAATTTACCCATAATAAAAATTAATTAAGACAGTCTTAGACTCATTTTTATTTATTACAAAATAGTTTATCTAATATGTAGCCACATTTACAGAAATATATAAAGAATTTCACAAGTGTCCATTATCAATGGTTCAGATCTCACTCACACTTTAATGAACTCTCATGCACTAGAACACAGCACATGACAAAATAAATAGTACCAATGGATCTCAGTTCATCATGACTAACAGAAAATGAAGGAAATGAATTTAGTTCCAATTCATGAGACTCGAATATACCGGTACCCATTTCCATGTTGCATGGAGGTACTTTTAGGACCTTGTTTAGTGGCCTAATGTTGGAATTTACACGAGATCAATAATGTTTTACACCAGTCAACACACACCACCTAAATTGATGAGATAATTTTGAGGAATGTGAATACAGAAACTGAACAGATTCTTAAATAGTCAGATCTACATGAAACAGAAGGAATATATGACTAAAACAGTATTGCTTCCAACTTGAAGGATGTCATAGAAGAAAACAACCTACAGAAGTGCCCATGTGTTACCGGGACTGAAAGGGGAGCAAAGAATAGCAGCACTGTTTACCTTCCACGCATGTCGTAAAAGGCGACTAAGGAGGTTATGGGATGGAGTTGGCTGTCCCATCCCATATAGGGTAAGTGACCCAAAGCCATGCTGAAGTCGGATGTGTCAGGCCGAAAGGCGCAGATATTGCAGCAATGCTGTAAACCATGACACTGTGCATTCCGTTCTCCGGACTACATCCTGCTAATCTGCAGCAGTTTGAGAACGAACGCAGAAGAAAAAGAAGATGAACCTACAGAAGCATGCCAAAATGCCAAGTCATCAAATATTTTTTTCAATCCCAGTGAGTCCAGCATTTGTTTATTAGCATGGTACAGCACTCATCATTGACTAACCAAAAGATATTTTGCACTTGGGTCTCTTTCTTACTCAAGGAGATTTTAACAGCAGTGAACAAAAACTGTAGCACACGTAGAAAACAGGGAATAGTTATCTATTTGAAATGTAATATTTTTCACAACTGCCTTGATACCACCACAATTGAGGGAAGATCTGATAATGAAGAAGACTCATTTCTATTTGTGATCAAGAATCTATCATTTGTACACCCATTTGGATCTAGTCCATCGAGCAGACAACTATGTTTTTCTGAAAAAACATGTTAGGTGTTCCCTCCACAGAGTGTTGCAATGTCAGAGATTTCTGCACTTGATCATAGGAGCATATGATAGTGCTAGTCTTAAGCAGCAATTAACATAATGTGTTTTCTAATAAGAATATGTATATAATCTCGGGTGACATATTCACTCAAATGATATCTCATTCACAGCTATTTGGAAAGTCCTGATGTTGAAAAACTGCCCCATTTCATCCAAAGAAATACTCAAACTGTGATGTTATGTGTAAGTTTAACAAAATATCTGTATTTCATATATCAGAAATAAAATATTGCACTTGATAATAAAACTGTATTTACTAGTTGACAATTATGCACAATTTAAATCATTTTATTAATATAAAGTTCAGAACCTGCAAGTATATTTCCTAAGCTGCATCAGTGTTCCCTTTCATCATCTTTGTAGTTATTTTTACTGACTGCAGGTTGTTTCATAACTGTTGTTGGACTTTGTAAAAAAAATGTATCATACAATATGTATTAATAGCACCATAGTCAGTCAGAGGTCCTGTCTGGACTGACACACCCATGGCTGTTATTTTTAAAAGGGATAGTCCTCGGACTCCACCAGGCTGGTGTCAAACCGCATTCCACGACTGGAAATATCAGCCTTTAAAACTGACAGCAGGGATGAATTTCTATGTCGACCTCAACTTTCTATCTTATGTTTCTTATTATTCTCTATTATTTCTTAATGTAATATCTAGGTGGTCTCTCTGGAAGCAGGCCTCTTATCCAAATAAGCTTGTTTCTGTTGTCTACCTGCCAAACCTTTTACATCTATCTGTAATTTTGTCTCCTCAATAAACTTCATTCACCATTAATTGCAGCTCATTCAGAGAGAGATCCATACATCTTTGATTCCAGTGTTATATCTACAGACCAGTATGCTTTTCTCATCATCTTATAATCAGTGACCTTAATAATAATAATAATAATAATAATAATAATAATAATAATAATAAGTCACGTAACTCGTCGGAGTCATAGGAGCACAAAAAGTTCTTCAAACACCTGTCCTCAGCCATTCAGAGAAATGTACAAAAAAGTCATGCCCAGACTATCCTGTGATGTTATCAATCCAGGATTTTCTCAGAGTGACTAGTGGCAGTTCAAATGGACCATGCCGATATTTTGAATGCAATCATTGAGTTCGGCAAGTTGGAAGATATGGGATGTATTTCTTCTTCCATATATATGGCTAGAATGTAGGACGTGAAGTGTGGTGTTGCAAAAAACGAGCAGCTTATTGGAATAAATAGAAGTTATCAATCAACACACACCCGTAACAGTCAGTTATCACATGTTGAAGGACATACTGAATGAGATCGGAGCACCTATGGACTTGTCTGGAATGCCATGATGATGATCTGACAACTAACTATACTCAGTGCATTCTTGAAGTATATGCTCTGCAGTCTGTGATGACTGTCTACATATCTGTTACTAATCCTGAATGTGTGTACATGTGATAACAGAGTTGATTGTATCCTGTTCTGAGGTATAGAATTGCAGCCTATTCTATTTATTCCTAATGTGATAGTCCTCTTGTGTTGATGTTTGCAGCTTTCTGATTGAATTGATCATTATTCTAATGGTAGGTGATTAGTGTATCTGGTTGGTCATCAGTAGCATCCTGCCTAACTATAAATAGCACATTTATGTCACAGAATTTCCATGCGAAATCCGATCAAACCAACTGGTGTTGTGACATTATTCAAAGCAGACGACAGTTTTGTATAAAATGTTATTGATGCACTAACAGGTAAACTTCTGTATTGGCTTCTGGTTAAGTTATCTAAAATACATCATTTTTAAAATATACATACGGTATCTTCTTCTTCAGCGTTCATTCTCACAAACTCCTACTGGATCTCTCTTATAGCAGGACAATGGTCAAATTAGATTTCCAGCAGGATGCAATCCAGAAAATGAAAATGCGTTGCTGTTATATTTGCGCCAGTGGACCAAAACATCAGTCTTTAGCGGAAAAAATATACATAAATGTGCTTTAAATGATGGATGAAGGTGATCCAATTGCAAAAAAGCGTCAAAAAACAAAGCGAAAAGCTAGATGGTTGAGTCATCACAGTCAAGAGTCTTGCTTGGATTCGTGCCTCAAATGTTGCAGAGCATAGACATTGAATTGAAAGAGAGATGCAAAGAATTGATCATGAAACCCTTCAACAAAGACAAAAACAACTTGCTAAGGATACTGATTTACATCAGCATCGAGGTAAACTAGAATCACCAGTGCAAAGAAAAAATCAATAAGATATGAATAGAGAATACCAACGTCATCACATACATCATGAAACTACCCAGCTAACTCATTGCCACAAATGTGTCGGATTCTAGCAATTTCAAATGAAGCAGCAAATTTTGCTGAGGATTGTGTTACTGCACATAACTGGAATTTTCTATATTAAATGTAGATGTTGTGGTGCTAAAAATTGTTTTGCCGAATGTCCTGATGATGGCAAGTTTACAAGTTGTTGCCGAAAGAGAACGATCATGCTTCCAAAGCCACTAGGCATCCATGGTAATAAGCAGGAGTATCCCGAGTGTCTGCGCTTGATGCTCTCTGATAATGCACACCTTAAATACACATTTTAGTGAGAATATCTGCTCTTTTAATAGTGCTCTTTCTTACGCATCAACGGGGGCAAAAATTATGGATTGTCAAGGTTGAGGTCCATATGTTTTAAAAGTTCATGGACAAACTTATAATTGAACTTCTCATGTGCAACCGCCATACAACAAAGTTCCACAGTTCGCTCAGTTGTATGGTTTGGACAGAACCCAAAAAGGACATTTGACAAGCACACACAGCAAATGCTACTTGTGAAAGAAAAATTCTTGATAAAATCGATCAATTTTTTCGTCGCCACAATACACTAGCACAGTCCTATCAGTTAATGTGTGATGTTGAAACAAGAGAGATTCAGAATGCTGATCAAACTGGAAGATAAATATCAATATTAAACACGGTCTTCATGCGCTATCATCAATCTTATCACTGTCACTATAATGAACCAACATCAATAGTTTTGTTAATGAAGATGACGAACCACCCTTTCACCACGACATTCGCATTTACTCATTAATAAAATGTTGGTCATGGACTGTATTCGATGAATTGGTTATGGACTGTAAGATATCATACTAGCTTTTGTTCACATATGGTGGGCCGAGTTGGCCAAGTACATTTGCAATCAATGTGAGGCATATCAGGGTAAGAAACCCAACAAATTTTGTCGCGACAGGATCGGAACAAATCTAGTGTATATATATATATATAATACACTGAAGGGTCAGCAAAAATGCAGTATGGAATGGAGGAGCAGGTGTGTGTACATATATGTCCTGTGGATGTTCATCGTCTAGGAAATTGAGGAAGCCTGTCTTATGTTGCACGTTGTTCTGTTCAATCTCACTGAATATTCCTTTCACTTTGGTCTGAAATATATAATGGTAATCCATGATTCTCTCTCCAAGGGGTTATTATTTCTGGTACAGACCTTAATTGCTGTCAACTTCAGGCAAATCTGAGATTTGTCTATGGAGTTGTTTGACCTGGTGAATAAAGCTGCTTCTAAAGTTGGTTGATTGCTAGACTTTGGAATCTGTCCATGGGATGTTTGCCAGCATAGTTCCCACTAAGGTGAGCTAGCGCATGCATTTTTATCCCTTGTTTGGTAGTGGCACACGCATAATCTTGTGTACATAAATGTATGTTAAAGTTCCTATAATTTTTTTTAAAAGTAAAATTTTGAAGTTATGATATACAGATATGTGCAGACATTAACGCGGAAGTAACAAGTTACTTTCCTTCAGATTTTCAATGTGGTAGTAATCAGGCCCATAGATAAGGGTTCCTTCCCCCTCCCTCTAGGTTTCTGAGTCATAAATAAATGTTGCTAAAATTGTAAGTATAGATATAGATCTATAATAGTTTGTATACAAACTAGGCGGTGCGAGACAACTATTACTTTTATATTATAAAAGTATTACACATCTAATGTTACACAGCAGATCATAGAGAATAGGTGGTTATTCAAACTGTGAGAAAAGATGACTCACCCATAGACAAGAAAGAATAAATATATAATGTTGCTTAGATAATAGATTGCTACACTCATATTGGACGACCATGCTAAACAAACATTGACAATTTGAATGAGCGGTTCCATAGATTGTAACTAAGACCACTAATTTGTGAAACCGAGACCAACTCTGGTATGTTCAGTAGTCTAGGTCTTGACAGTTTGGTGGTTTTGACAATTAGCACCACACAGTTGTCTAAACGACAGTACGCTTCTATTCGCAGTTCTGAAATACCTCCGAATATAGCCAACAGATATTTGTCTCTTGGACTGTCGTGTTTAGTGATGCTCAGTGTTGACAATAGTTTTTACATTTTAGGTCTGATCTGAAGGATGACTTTAAAAAAACAACAATAGAATGGATGAGTTTCCTGGCATTCTAACGATGGGGATAGTTATGTACTAAATTATAATTATTATAATTTTGGGGTATTATAGCATATTATGTGAGGTTGTGTCAAGCAATCTAAAAATTTGGCTAGTGCAGAGAGTCCCAGGGTGACCATTTCAAGTTAGCCGAAAATATTTGAATGTGACTGGTTCAGGGACCATGAAGAGAATAAAAAGACATCATTATCTCAAGGTTTCCAGGTACTCGCTCAGAAAAGTTAAATCTTGTCACATTAAGAAGTCCTTTTTAATTATCTGTGCGAACTGCAAAGTTAGAAAAATAACATAATCCAGAATCATTTTAGTCTGCAACTCCATGTAGTTTTAGCGTGTGATTGAAATTTATCTAGTATAGATCTATTGAAATGTTGAAGCGAAAAGCCAGCGATCATCATTTCAGTGAGGCTACTAAAAACAGTATTTTAATTAAACTCTAAGTATGTTAAACTAGGTAAATATCTTAATAGTGTTGCTGCTATTCTACACGTCAATTCTTCATCTGTTAAAGAAACACTGCAGCTTGTTCACCGAGATGATTTAGGAATAGATCATAGGGAAAGCAATACCACTGATGAAGGAGATTGAAACTATAAATCACACTGTGTATTCATCGCACTGATGCTTCAGTGAGTGCATCTAGTGTGAGAAAATCTAAATTATAGAACATTGCCACAGCAGCTGACAGTGATGTTGTTTCATTTAGGCCCCTGAATGAAGTACGATGGCTTTCTCAACACATTACTGTTAACCTTTACTATTCCCTCAGCAAATGGACTCTCCAGTGGTTTTCCCGGTACAAACAATTCCCGGCGAATGCACTCTACTGTTGCTATCCATTGATTCATCAACATGATTGTTACGTCATGTGACCGGAATCTGCAAATCCTTGCTAGCTACTTTACTATACTTCCTGCTCCTGCAATGTGTGTGCTAGAGGAGATTATATCCGACAAGAAATTTTTTAATCTGTCCAGACCGACATGTTCTGTAGTAATTTTCATTGTCATGAAAAATCATTGTGATATTGTGATTTTGATGAGGAATTCTTGAGAATTATATTTGTTTTTAAAGCAGATATAATAACACGGTTTCACTATGAAATGACACTGGAACAAATATGTGCCTATTATATTGACATGTGAACAAACATTAGGTCTAGGAGGATAGAACAATGGATTGAACAAGCTAAGTAACATTTACATGTTTTATTTGTTTTCCCAGCTATATTATGTCAAATTGGTTATGAAAGAACATAAATACAATAGAATTAGGTGTGTAAAAGTATATATCAGGGTCACAACATCAAACAATGAAAGTAAAATAAAAAAATTTTAAAATTTTCTTTCTATTTCTGATCCATTGTCAATCGTGCCCACAATCTTACATATCACACATACACCAACACAACTCACATCATTAGATTCGGTATTCAATTCTTTATTTACATGTAAAACAACTATTTAAAAATCTCTAAAAACAAAAAAGTGTTTTCCAAACACAGATAAAAAATAATGCAAATTGTCAAAAAAGAATTCCACGTCAGGGGGACATTGTGTTTTTTAAATATGGCATAGTAAAGGTTAATACTTTGATTAAGATTTAGACATTTTACTCGAATATTGTGCAGAGCAAGAAGAAGAAGATAATTACTGCACAAATACTGCCTTAAGAAATTATAAAAACCAGATTATAAGGTTGCATTATTTATTCTTTGTGTTTTGGAGAATTGTGCAAGATTCTTCAAAAGAGCTCTTTGACCACAGTGGAGGCTTTCAATTCACAAAAGCCAAAACCAGTAAAATTAAATCTCAGTATTTCTGAGACACTCTTAAAGTGTAAAAAATTTAATTCCTTCATACACTAATAGCATTCTCAATTTCATCCAACAAACTTGAGATCACATGGACACAAGATTTCCAGAAAATGAATTAAAAGATTGGTGTGTGTTTGACAAAGGTTGTTTGCATGGGCAAATAGATATTTATGCGCCTCTTGGCTGGTTACCTCAATATCTGTACTTGCTAAAGCAGACTGTAGTCTTGTTCAGTCTCTGTTGACTGAAATTTAGCCCCCATCTCTGTGACAAGGATTTAACTTAGATGGAGTTTTTAGTACCAAATGTTATGTTCTATTCTCCATATAATAATAAAATCCATAACCCGTAAGTAGTAGGGGTGTCACATTGGAGACAGCACAAAAAGCCTTCCAAACATTCTATCCTCACCCATTTGGAGGAGTGTAGAAAAATCATGCACAGACTATTCCTTGATATTATCAATCCAGAAGTTTCTTTGACCGTCTTCTTCCACCCGCAACTTCTTTGTGAAATAATTTTTGAAAGTTTACACTCCATGGGTGGAGGGAAAAAGAAGACATACACCTCTTCCCTGCCTATTTATGGGCTCGTGCAGGACAAACTCTACACTGCAGTGCTCCACAACTGGTGTTTATAATAATGTTATGTTGATAAATAAGTAAAGGTAAAGGTAAGTCTCTGGCGTCTGCCATCAGGGATAAAGATAACTCTTCATGTACAAAGGCACAGCAACTATTAGGTGGGGCTCCATGCAGTTCCCTCCCATGCTGTTTTTACCTTCCTTAAATAATGCTTCAGGTACTTATTTAAAGCTGAGTCGACTGGAGGAGTGGTCATGTCAAGCGAGAAATCCCAGAAATATATAAAATAATATAAAAGTTAACCCATAGCATTTATTAATGCCGTAGAGGTGTAAGATGTTAACTATCTCACATTTCAGTGACTGTTATATGAGGGTGGTAGCCATCTCCTCTCCCTCAGTCTTTACTTCCCAGATTAATCCGGTACCGAATTAAGGCTTGGTCGACCCGGACGCTAATGCGATCTGAAAATATTTCCACCGATGGTTGATATAAAACTCAATACCGCCCGTGTGTTGCTGGAGCCCGAAAGGGGAGCAAAGAATAGCAACACTGTTTACCTTCCATGCATGTCGTAAAAGGCGACTACAGAGGTTATGAGATGGAGTTGGCTGCCGCATCCCATATAGGGTCAGTGACCCAAAGCCATGCTGAAGTCTGATGTGTCAGGCCGAAAGGCGCAGATATCGCAGCAATGATGTAAACCATGACATAACGCATTCCGTTCTCCGGACTACTTCCTGCTAATTTGCAGGAGTTTGATAATGAACGCAGAAGAAACTCAATATATTTTGTATATGAGAATAGTTCTTAGACCTATATTATGCATGTATGGCCTATTGGTATATTTATCAAATCAAAATGCTAAATTCGTGATCCAATTTCGTTACATATATTTTTACATTTGGCGTACTGCGCAAAATTATGGAAAGAGCTCTGGTATGTTATAGGAATGGATGAGAAAGGTTGTCAAGAATTTCTATAAACTCAAGGATGTGGTCAGTAATTTACACTGATGGATCTGTCATTCATCATAAAAGCTGCGCCTGGGCTATTTTTTTGCATGGTCTGATGGTAAAACTGTCAAAGGATGCAGCAGTGCCTTTACTACATCCATGAGCATTGTCCAGGCTGGTATCACAGGACTATTCATATGTATGTATACTTAGTGACTCAATTAACATGATTCATAAAATTGAAGCGAGAGTCATCCACCGTCAGTGGGTGGAGTTATTGACACAATCTATAACAAGAAAGATTATCTTTATATTCATGATAGGACATGCGATGTTGAGGGTAATCAGCAAGCTGATATACTAGTAAGTATAGCCAGTATCAAGAGGTTATCAGTGGATTTATCTGATATAGTTAAGAGACATATTCCACTCATATTTTCAAAAGTGTGAATCGTGTTCATTCTCAAGACTTTCAGATTGGTGTAAAGATCAACAGACCCTAAAGAGAGACATAAAAGATATATGAAGAGACTGATTTTTCCCGATAAATTAACATTGAACTGGAACTGTCAGTCGCTAGTCTGATGTATTTATTGAGACAAGAATCAGAACACCTATAAACTTGTCCAGTGTGTCCTGATGATAACCATGCAGTCATAACTCATTAATGAGTTTAGTAGGCCCATATTGCGTAATAAGCATATGCAGTCATCATTAGGCCTACTTTCAAAGATTTGCTGATAGACTTGTTCATTTCTCATTTCATTAGTTGAGCTAGTACTCATTTGTGGTGGTCAAATCGCTATGGAAGGGGTTTTCAACAGACCCTTTGGTTAAGTTCTTAGTACTAAAAGTAATGTCTAGACTTGTTTGAAGTGGAGGGGGGGGGGGGGAGGGGTTAGTTGTTGCCTTACATGCTTGCAGTTAGATTGAGGTATTGTTGAATTACAATTTTCAAGAGTTATCTAGATCTGGTGTTTATAATGCTGTGTGTTGTAAAATTTAGTCCACATATATATCAATAGGTAGGCTATTCATTACAATTTTAATTACGCCTACACTAGACTAATTACAGTCCTAGATTTTAGTTTAGGCAACAATCATCATCCTCAAGTGCTGTCTCTACAATGAAGGTTGGCTGCAACAGACCTCCAACATCTGTTTTTTTGTTTTGGTGGTGCACTCTGCTATACTGTAACCTGTCCATCTTGTGATGTTACTCTCCCACTTGTATCTTCTTCTTCTTCATCGTTCTTCAGTCAGATATCAGGTTACAGCACCAATAGCTTCAATGAATTGTGTGATTCGCTTCAGGTCATCCATGGAACCCCTCAAGTCTGGAAGCAGTGCCGTCTCAGTAGGCCATATTTTCTCCCTCTCTTCTTGGTAGAGTTGACAGGCATGAAGAATGTGTTCTGCAGTCTCTGGGCTCAGTCCACAGTTGCACAGGTCTGTCTCACCAATCTTCAGCTTTCGGAACATGTGACTTCTCAGTCTGTTGTGACCAGTTCGTAGTCTGAAAATGATGGTTTGTTCCTTGCGTGACATTTGGTGGTAGGGGTCATTTGGTTCTGCAGTTGGGTGCATTTGCTTCCACTTTTTCTTATATTCTGCTTTTAACATGGTCTTACTTTCATAGTACGTATTATCATTTTCTATTTGTTCCAGTGATCCCCCTTTCCTTGCCAGGAGATCAGCTTTTTCATTTCCAGGTATGCCACAATGACCTGGGATCCACTGCAGTACTGTTTCTTTGGTGGTACTGCTGAGGTGTAGTAAGCAGGCCGTAAGTTCATTCATGCTCGTGTTCTTTGGATCTTTCAATGCCTGCAATACTGATTTTGCATCCGTTAGAAATACTACATGTCTGTTGTGACTCGGCAAGCAATTCATGAGCATTTTGGCTACCTCTATTATGGCTTCCATTTCAGCTTTGAAATTTGTGGAATGTTTGCCTGTGGGTATGAATTCTCTATTTCTTTTCCATCTGGTGTTACTATATATATTCCTGATCCTCCATCTAATACTGCCTCTTTCGCTGATCCATCTGTATATACATGTGTCCATATATCCTTTGGGTATGCTTTCTGTATGTGATTCTTAGTTGTCTCCTTTAGTACTTGTATAGTAGTTTCTGTTTTTGAAATAATGCTTGGTATATTGTCCATAATTCTTGGGAAGTTTTTCCTGTCCCATGTTGGGTATGTGTTAAAGGTGTTTAGTGGTTTTAGGTTTTGTAGGTCTGTATCTCTGAGTGATTTCTGGAGCTTTTTAGCTGAGTGTAGAAAGCTACCTCTTTTGAGTCTCTCTTTTGTAGGTCTGCTTAGTCTTTGGTTCATTTGATGACTCTCCAAACATTTGAACTTTGTATACTGTGTGAGGATTTTTTCATTTCTTCTTTCTTCCATTGATTGCAAACCTGTGCATGTTTCCATTTCTGTGATTGGGGTAGTATTCATACCTCCTGTTATAATTCTGAGATTGCGGTTTTGTATCTTTGAGATCTTTTGAGTGTTACACTTGGCTGCAGTTCCCCCATGCTGACATTCCATATTCCAAAGCTGGTCTTACATTACCTGTATATGCTCTACTTAGAATTTTTCCATTTGCACCCCAATCTGTTCCAGCCAATTTTTTTAAGGAGTGCTGTCCTCATTGTACCTTTTGTTTGGCACTTGTCTATGTGCTGTTTCCATGTAAGTCTTGGATCAAAAGTGACTCCAAGGTATGTAGGTGTCTCATCTTTTGGCAATGTTTGACCATTTATGGTTAGTAGGATTTTCTGTGGTTTGGTGGACATGCTGAAGATGGTATAGGTAGTTTTTTGGGCATTGATAGACATGGCCCATTGGTCTGTCCACTTGGCCAAATTGTCCATAGTTTCTTGCAACCTTATTTTTGTTGTGCCTACGCTCTCTTCACTGCACCATATCGCCAGATCGTCTGCATACATTGCAGCATTTACTTTACGCAAGAGAATTTGGTCAATGTCATTCATGAATATAAGGAATAGAGTGGGGGATAGAACACCTCCCTGTGGTACTCCATGCTTAAAGAGTTTCTTTCTACTATGCTTCATTTCAAGCTTCACTGCTGCTTTTCGGTTGTGCAGGTAGTGTTTTATTAAGTAATACATGCGCCCTGTCACTTTGTTTTGTTGTAGTTTAAGGAGGAGTCCATCTTTCCATACACAATCAAAGGCTTTTTCCATATCTACCCACACCACTGATGTCTGCTTTTTTTCCTGGAAAGCATCCTCTACTTCCTGGGCAATTAGTGTAATCTGGTCTTCAGTTGATCTACACTTTCTGAAGCCAACTTGCTGATTTAGCAGGATTTTATTTTTTTCTAGGAACCAGATCATTCTTTTGTTTACCAGGCGCTTCATTAATTTGCAAACACAACTGGTCAGACTTATTGGGCGATAGCTGTCCACCTTATTTTTTGGCTTGCCTTTATGTGGATGGGTTATCATTATGGCGGTTTTTGCACCTGTGGCACTAGACCTCTATCCCAACAGTTGTTACAAATTTTTATTAATTTCTTTTTTGCTGATGGTCCGATGTGAATTAGCAGTTCATTTTGTATGTCATCAGGGCCAGGTGATTTCCTAAGTTTTAATACTGCTAGTTCTTCATTTAGTTCATTGATCATGAATGGAATATTCATGATATCTTGATTATCTTTGCTGATCTCTTTTTCTGCTGTGTTTCTGGCCTTTGACACTTCTTTCTCCAACTCATCGAGTTCGTCAGACCAGTACGGTTTGTAATTTTTCCTAGCACCTCTTGGTATGGTTTGCTTGGCTGCTTGAAGAAGTGCAGAAGCCAGGAGTTGTGCAGTTTTGTTCACGTTTTTAATCCTTGGATTTAAGGTTTTTGTGAATTTGTCTGTCAGGTCAGCAAACTTACTCCAGTTTGCTTTCTTGAAGTTCCATCTGGGTGTGGTTGCAGGGTCAGCAGGGGTATGGTTAATGTCAATGGTGAGTTTGATGGGGCGATGGTCACTTGCTGCTCCAGCACTTCCCTGTATGTTATTTTCGCTAAGGCGTCTGTTGCAAAGGCTAGGTCAGGGGTTGAGGTGGTGTGCCATCTTCTAGAGTAGAAAGTTGTGTGGTCTTCAGGTTCATTAAGCAGTTGAAGTTTCACCTCACACTGCCAGTCTTCCACTTCTTCTCCTCTAGTATCTTGTTCTGTATATCCCCAACTCTGTGAGTGGCTATTGAAGTCACCAATTACAAGACAGTTATCTTTTTCTGTGTTAATTGAGATAGGCTCTTGTCTTGTGGACAGTAATAGTTATATACTGTGACCTCTTTAGTTGGAAGGGTTAGACAGGTTTCAATGATTTCAGCCTGTTCTTCTGTGTCTACTCGAATTTCAGAGGCAACGATATTGTTTTTCACAAGTATAACAACTCCTCCTTTATGTCTTTTTTCTCTATCGTTCCGAAATGTTTGGTATCCTCGGATGAATCTATTGTTGTTTGTGAGGTGTGTTTCCTGTATGCATGCTATGTCGATTTCCTCTGTGTGTAATTGGTTTGCAAGTGCAGTCTTTTTATTGTACATGCCTCCTGCATTCCACTGCAATATTTTTAAGTGCTTATTTTTGTCTTTGTCTGCATCATGATCTATATGTGATTTTTTTTTAACCAGTAGTTTTTTTCCTCTGATCTCTTTTCCTGGCTCCACAAATTGAGACAGAGGTACCACCAGTCACTGAGGGTGGGCTCCTTCGAGGCTTAGAGCCCGGCACTTCATCCGCCTGACAGGATTCCACAGATGAAGCACCAAAATGAATCATCTGTAACCTTTTATTTGACATGTGAAGTCATTGCGTGACACTGTGGTTTTCAGCCGTGGCTGGACTATTTTGTACCTTTCGGTCCAGTGTCTCCGTCTTCTATCTTACTTTTGAGTCAGGATGTGTTTCCCTAGCCCTTATCCATCCAAGGATTGTCCACAGAGCAGTGGAGGTTTCATTTTGGAGTTTTCCTTCTCCTAGACAGCTTGCCTAACAGGGTTAACGAGCACCATCTGCCCGGGGTTTTGAGGTAGAGTTCCCCTCTCCTAGGATAATTTTTTTGTTGCCAGGTATTCATTATCCTCCTCTGTGGTTTATTTCTTGTAATCTAAGACACCTCTCACTCAGGGAAGGTGATTTAAGAACATTGCTCTCTCTTGTTCTAATATCTATAATTTCCCATTTACCCTACCCAACCCTCTAACCCTATCCCTACCCCCCTCCCCCCTGGCACATTCCTGGAGTGGGGTCAGTGACCCCACTCCAGCAACCTAAGCTTATAGCGGCTCATACTCGCTTTGATGCTGCCAGTCAATGGACATATGGGGTATTTCAGTGGGAATATCAGCACCGACTGATATCCCACCCCGTCCTCGTGGTCAGCGACACCGTTTGGTCAGCGGCTGTTTATTTGCCCAGAGGGTTATTCACAGCTGGCCTCAAGAGGCTTTTCCACTATCCGCCACCTGTGGACGCTCCTGGTAGGGGTTGGTATCCCCTGCAGGCCACTTGTATCTATGCCTACCTATTGCTCGCTTCCCTTTAACTTTACCCTAGTTTTCTTGGCTCTACATGACATTTTCATCATTCTTCTTAAACAGCACATCTAAGCTGCCTCCAGCTTATCTTGGGCACTTTTGTTTACTGTCAATACTTTGCTTCCATAAAGGATTGGCTCAATATATAACATCGTAACACTCAAACTTAATATTAATCTTTACCATGCTAGTGTCACAAACCCGTAAAAATTTTGCTGTTGTTGTTTACATCTGGTGTCATGTCCATGCGACCGTTGCTATGTCCCTATTCAACGAAAAGGAAATCATACGCACTGTAATGTCATGTGAACGGAATCAATGAATCATTTTTAAGTATTGATCTTCCATTTCTGGTTCCAGTCTAGGAAGAAGGTTAGACCAAAACATAAATATCGGAAACAAACTGTGCATTTCGGAATCAATTGGCGGGTTATAATGACTGTCAATATGTATATGCCTAATTGACGTAAAATCATTATGGATTGTGATAGTGAGAAATTCTTAGTAAATTACTTCATTACCAAGTAGATATAGTAACAAGTTGGATTTGATTATGGAACAAACATGGTACTATCATATTGACGGATATTTGCCGCCAAGATTAAGTCTATGTTACTAGAACCATTTTTAAGTTACTTTTACATGTTTTATGTATTTCCTCAGCAATATTATGTTAGTTTGATTATAAAACTACAGAAATACAATAGATTTTGCTGTGTTACAGTGTGTAAAACCGATGTTTTCATTGTTTGATGTCCGAAAATAAATAAAGGTGCGCAATTTTTGGAAAACATTTTTAAATTTGATTTTGATGTTTTTCCATCTTTATTATTTTAAAATCTCTAATAACAAATCATTTATTGTGTTTTCCAAAACAGTAACACCCATGTTTATTTGTTGGTGTTTTTTAAATTTTGCGAAAATACGTCTTCATCATAGGCTATCTCTTGTGATATATGCATTTGCAGCTCGAATAGGGCTTATTAGCCATGGACATAAATTCTGAATTTTCAAAAGTGAATGTAACAAATGGTGATTATCACTTGTGATGGAAGAATATCTGACACACATATCTGCAGTATGCAATTCTTTATTTAAATGTGCAAAAATTATTTTAAACTCGAAGCCACAAACACAAAATGACTATCACATTATGAACAGATCAGAACAAATTGTTAATTCTACGCCTCAGAACAGGACACAACTGACTGCAGTCACATGTGCACAAAGTTCAAGATTGGCAACACTGCCATGTGTACAAGCAGCACAGAGTGCCGAATATATACTCCAAGAGTGTTCTGAGCATGAAACGCTGAGGCATATTCATGATATTGGCCAGAGAAAACAACACTGGAATCAAAGCTCTATGGGCCACTGTATGAACTACAAAAGACAGTGAGTTTTATTCAGGAGACAGAATTACTAGATATAGACATGTTGACAGATATAGTCAAGTGAACGAAAGAAGAGAATTTTAATATGTATAAAAACAAAAAGGTAGGTCCATTGTGTTTTCCAAACACTAACAGAAAATAAAATTTCAACTAAAAATTCCAGTTGCAGGGAATCAATTCAATCTTAGATTGGCTTGTGTATCATTAGGCATTAGCACTAATCGAAATATTTCAGCAAAAAGATATTTAGAGTAGTGTCCCTTGATAAAAATGCCATGTGCCGACATTTTCATTTTTTCATGGACCACGTGTGTACTATCCAATGGAATTGTCATTTAGTGACGCCACGCAGCTTTAGATCATATAAAAGTGAACTGTATACTTTTTATCATCCATTTCTGCAGTGTATTAAGATTAGGTATGTTGGAGATACCTTATCTACAATTAACACCAAGCAATTAAACAAGACGAGGTAGGTGTTTTTTGTCTTTGCACACGTATATTTCTAAATTTTGATTAAAATTAATATGTGAAACCATGTCTAACATATTCAGCAACCATTTCTATCTTTATGTACCAAATTTTAACATTTCTAGAAGTACCTATTAATTATTATTAAATTTTAAAAATGCTATGGTGATCGACCGACCACGCTACTAACTTTAGAGTTCGTTTTCGGCTGTTCAATGTTGCCGCGCCGTTAATTACCGATATTCGTGTATAATGTTAAAAATTTAAGTTACAGTTTAATGAATTTCTACATCTTATCATCCTTTAGTTAATTTAATGTGACACTATGTACTAGTGTTTATTGAAATGTCTTCAAACAGTATTGTATTAAATTATTCAAGGGTACAGATAAAAAAACATGTCAGCGCGTCAGAATGCTTGCAGCCCATGTTACCATGACGATGACAAGTGTTTGTGTCTCACTGTCACTGTAATCGAACTCAGATAGCTTCTATTCAAACATTATTAGTAGGTCTAGGTATAAATTAGAATTACCGTAAAGATAATTTTTAAGATGCATTATTGGATATTCTATTTAATTCTGATAGTGACAGTGATGTTATGACTGGAGACCTAATGCATAAGGCTTTAGGCATCTGGGTTCCCTCATCCCTCCCACCCACACTTTACTTTCTTGCTGGCGTATCTCCGTCTCGGGGCTTCCGTCTATCCACCACATATTTTCTTCTTTTTTTCTTCTTTTCTTTTTTCCTCTTGTATTCTCCACCTCTGCATTTTTTCATCCTCTGTTCCAAACCTCCCACTTAGTTATTCGCCATACAGTTCCTGTACTCTAGTCAGTTGGCATTCGCTATGTCCTACCTTACCTCCAGAATTTTCTTATTAATTAGCCCCAATTATGCCTGGCAATTGGTACAGTATATTCAACAGATGCGTCTTGCCTTCCCGAACACAAAAATGTATAGTTTGTATGGTGTTTTATCATAAATAAGTGAAATAATTAATAATTAGACAATTAAATTACAAGTAAATTATGAAAATTAGCCACCATTTTGAATATTAATTAGCCCCAATTATGCCTGACAATTGGTACAGTATATTCAACAGATGCGTCTTGCCTTCCCGAACACAAAAATGTATAGTTTGTATGGTGTTTTATCATACATAAGTGAAATAATTAATAATTAGACAATTAAATTACAAGTAAATTATGCAAATTAGCCACCATTTTGAATATTAATTAGCCCCAATTATGCCTGACAATTGGTACAGTATATTCAACAGATGCGTCTTGCCTTCCCGAACACAAAAATGTATAGTTTGTATGGTGTTTTATCATACATAAGTGAAATAATTAATAATTAGACAATTAAATTACAAGTAAATGATGCAAATTAGCCACCATTTTGAATATTAATTAGCCCCAATTATGCCTGACAATTGGTACAGTATATTCAACAGATGCGTCTTGCCTTCCCGAACACAAAAATGTATAGTTTTATGCAGATATTATCATAAATAACTGAAATATTTCATAAAATGCTAGTTCTGCTTCAATTCTTGGTCACAACTTTCATCATCAGTCCGTTCATATTTTATTATATGTTCCCATGTAATTATCTTTTCCTGAAATTTCGACAAAAAAAATTCATAACTTTTCACAGAATCGACCTACAGACTTGGTTGAGGTATCGTTGAATTGCAAATTTCAAGGGCTATCTAACTGTGGTGTTTATAATGTTATAAACCCAATTTGAAAATTTAGTGCTAATACCTAGTATCATACATTGTCACATGGCCTAATTTTAATGCAATGTTGAATCATCAAAGGTTAATATTTTTCATATATATTCTACATTCATCCTGCTTCTTACTACTCATGCTGTTAGAAGACTAAAGAAGTAAGACTGTGCACATGGTGGTGACTGTCTGTGTGAACTGATAGTGATACTGGCGACGGCTAGTGCCTATAGATAGGCTATTCTGATTCAACTTTCATCAAAGTCAAAGCTACTGGCTACTGATCTCGACAAAACAAATGACGTTCATGTGGGGACAAAATCGATCTTTGGGTTTGAAAAACTCCAATATGCATATTGAATTACCATATTTTACAATAAATTATATTGACTCACATCATTTCTCTTGTTTAACTACTTTCACATTCAATTGCCCTTTACTTTATGTCGGATCTTGATATATTTATGTTATTGACAGAGCATTCCCCATCCAGTGTCTCCATATTTTTTTTCCAGATTTACAAAAAAACGCGGCCAATAAAAGGTATTTTAAATACAAATTTAATGTATATTTCAAAACCAGAAAGTGTTAAATGTATCCGATATTGGTAAACGTATTTCAAGTTCATTTCGCAATGAATTATTAAGAATTACAAAATGGTAATCATTTTTAAACATGAATACACTTTGTGGTTTTTTTTAGTCTCTAAAAACGTGAAATTTTGCTGCCACGTTTAGTCTATTAGTCTAGAGGTGCCCAGTTATAGCACTCAGCTTCCAGGTCTGTTATTTATATTTTTCTTACTTCTTGCTATCTGTATGTGTGCATGCAATGCACATACTAATGTATACACAAGTTTTGTATCTATTTAAGATCTATTTAAGACCTGCCCGAGACACATCTCGTTACACCATTTGCTCTAACTTGCATGAAAAACTTAAATTTAAATGTACTTATTTGCATGGACTACGCAATGATGACGTCATATACCTGTGACAAACCAGCCAATCAGACACTGACAAGCAATGTTTCATACCATTAGGGCAGGGATGTTTATGACACGTCAATTTTTTGCGTTACTATTACTATTATATAATTAACTGAGGAATTTTGCAATGCTACTGTTTTATGTTTTAAAATATGTCTAAGTGTTCAGTGTGCTTATAATTGCATAATTTTTCTAAAAATTAAATCGTATTATTTTATTTATTGAAGACTACATTTAATGAAAATTATTTTGTAATTGAATTTGAACAACGGAAAAGCAAATTTATAATTTGATCAGCTGAAAGCTAATATCGCACTATGAACATTCACTAAGACAGTTATTGCCTTGTGGCAACCAAGGTTTGTACTTACAGTTCAGGGTGCAGAAAATATGAACACCGTCTTCTTTCCAGGACAGAAATTATGTTGTAGGAGGCGACTAACTAAGGAAAGTTGAAGGATATGCTAACAACCTGTCACATTAAAAATGATTATCACTGCATGTCTTGTCTCAATTTCTTACTTTTGTCTTACTTATTCCCTCGCTGCCTTATGGATTAGCACAGGATTGCCTTGGGCTAAGGGAGTAAACCCCTACAGACATTCTGGAGAAGAGCCCCTAAGGCAGTTGATGGTGTATTAAACTATCTTCTGGCATCTCCTGCAGTCCACTTGTTTCTAATCGTATTGGCATTGCTTTTTTCCTAGGAACTATTTAACAAGAGTGCAAATATGCAAGGCACATTCTTCATTAAAACCTTCCTAGGCAAACAATTATATGTGAAATGTAGAAAATTTATGTCTGCAATTTAGCCAGTTTTAGAGCTTTATAGTCCAGTTAAAATTTTACAATGGTCTGCTTCCTAACCATCTGTAAAGACTCGAACAGTCATCATCATTACTGTGTCAGACTCTCAACCCATGCTTCAAAATATATAAAATCACTATCTCAACATAGCTCAGCTGGCTATTATCTTCTGCCTCAGAACTGGACACAACAGACTAAACAGCCACTTAAATAGACTAAAACTGGTTCCATCACCTCTGCTGCCATGTAGGAAGGCAGCACAGACCACTGAACATATCCTGTAAGACTGCAATACATTAAACAACTTAAGGGAAGAACACAGGCCCACAGAGACGGATATTCACAGAAAGATATATGGGAGCACCAAGGAGCTTTCAAATACAGCAGCATTTATTAAGAAAACCAGACTTGCTGTGTAGACATGTCAAACTGCAAATGAGAAGAAGAAAGCCTATATTTTGGACTTTCATAAGACAATCTGTATTTGTTTTGGATGATGCTGTTGCACATACTGTCATCCCATATTTTACCAGAAGTCTCACTGTTCTTGTGTATACAAGTATATTTGCCACCCAACTTGTGCAAGTTAGTTTCTTCATGAGGGAGAGCTTTTGAGATGATTTCTGCTCTACCAGTCACAAGTTTCTTTCACGAAAGTCACTTGTCAAATTTAACTTCCACATAAGTAGGATTTTCTTCTACTGCAATCTCCTTTCCATACATTTTTAGGTTTACATGTTCTTGCTGTTGTCTTAGAGAGGTTGATCTGTACTCCCCAGTCAGTTGACCATTGACCATCTGCTGATATTGTTTAGTGCTGTCTGCATTCTACCTGTGACTGTGCTGATATGATCTGCAGCACTCTACATCGCAAGGTCATCAGCATGGAGCACTTTGGAGACGTGGTTGGTTGGCTTTTCTATTTTGTCGTTAATATACCCAGTAGATGAGGAATAGAGTTGGGATATGATGCGTCTTTGTGGTACACCTTGTTGGAGACAGACTTGGTGGCTAAGCGTTCCATCTAGCCTTACTCTTGCTGTCCGATACTGAAGGAAATCCTGTATCCACATGTACATTCTCCCTTCAACTTTATTTCCAAGTAGTTTTAGGAGTAGTCCTTCCTTTGTAGTCCATTCCATACTTTATCAAATGCTTTAGTTAGGTCCACAAAGACTACAAGTACTTTTTTGGTTTCCTTGAAAGGTATTTTCTATTTCTTGAGCCAGGAATACAAGTTGGTCTTCTGTACTGCGATGTTTCATGTATGCTGACTGATTTATCTAGCAGGTGTTTTTTTTCTAGATGTTGCATTCATCTTTTGTTTACCATTTTCCCATTATCTTCCTAAGCAGCTTAGTAGGCTAATTAGTTGGTAGCTGGATTTGCTTGTTTTCTCTTTCTGCTTCTTTCTTATTGGGATGATGATTGCTTTGTGCCATTAACCCAAAATTTTCCCTTTACTCCAGGACTGGTTGAAGACGATGAAGAGTTTACATCTGGCTGTGGATCTGAGGTTCTTGATCATGTCATTTGAAATGCCATCTTTACCTGGGGTTTTCCTGCTTTGGAGTTTGCTGATGGCTACATTTAATTCTCTCATGGTGAAGGATGACTTCATGGCAGATTCTTCTTCTTCAGTATTCATTCTCAAACTCCCGTTGGATCTCTCTTGTAGCAAGACCATGATCCTATTAGATTTCCAGCAGGATGTAGTCCAGAGAATGGAAATGTGTTGTGTCGCCGTTTTATTTGCGCCAATGGCCCGACACATCCATCTTTGGTGGAATGCAGGATTCAGGGTTTTGGATTTTTAGCTTGGCATTTCTTTCTTTCCTGACTTCTTTGGGACTTAACCCCCTTGCTGCGTAGATCTCCTTATGGATACGATGAGAGGTTGCCGCCATTTTGCAGACACCTTTTTTTTCTTAGTTTGCCAGGGAAAGAATTCGTCTGGATGCTTTATTATAAGCTTCTAGACATATTTTTTTCCCTGGGAAACTAAGAAGAGGAGGATCTCTACAAAATGGCTGTGGTTTTTCATCATATCCTTAAGAATACCTCCGCAGCTTAGGGGTTAACTCTGAACATTCATTTGTTTAAATTTGTGTTGGTGTGGTCTATATTATATTGCTATCCATATTGTATATGGTAATTATTTGTTTTATCTATTATGATATCCCATCCAATTTTCAATAAAACCTGCTTCTATGGCTACATGTTTCCACATACATCGTCACCTTGAACTTTGTATTGTTTACAAGTTAATAGTGTATCTAGTGCCTCTGTGGTGGTAACATAGTTTTTACTGTTTCCATTGTTTTTCACTGTTTGTTTTGTATATTCTTGAGAAAGACCTAATGGTTTGAAATGCTGAAAATGTCTTGTGTATTGCCATTTGTCTGTTTTCGCGTTTAAACCTCATAACCCATTAGCAATAGTATGTCTTGTTCAAGTGAAACATTAAAAAACCTGTGTTTTATGTAAGTACTATTGTTGTTACATTTCACGCAGTATTATCGTATACTGACTTCTTTGATGCACTTGTGAGGGAGTGTTAAGTATTTTCTTCCTTGCAGAAGTCTGCTATAATGTTTGCTGCCATTTTTTCCATGATGATTATCTTGCTGTATGCATATGCATTTTCTGCCTCTTCATTTAGTGTTTTTGGTAGCTTCCACAGCTTACTTGTGTCTATTACCATATTGAGGTTACTTGTTTTTTCATGCCAACTTCATTGGATCTCGACTTTCTTTTAATGAAACCTGTGTTTTATATTTTGTTTTTTGATATTTTCAAATGTGAAGTTATTATCCATGCTATTACGTGTTTCTATCAGTTCATTGTGAAGCTTTTCCAGGGCAATACTCAAGTAAGATTTCTAGTCTCTTCTTGTGCCCAGTGGAATGGCCTTTTTAGCAGCTTGGATGATAGCCTCATTTATTATGGAAATATTTTTATTTATGTTATTTGAGCCTATAATATGCTGACACTGTGTCTCTTGGCCTGTGTGTAGCCCAAAGAGTGTCCAGTTAGCTTTTTTGTAGTTCCAGCTGGGATCCATATTTTGTGCCTTCATGTTTCCTGTATCCAAATTGGTTGTTTACTGTTCTCAGGGTTAGGCGATGAATGTCGTCTGTTGTCATGGCCAGATCTGGCATATTTTTTGCTTTTCATACTCTTGAATAATAAGTTAGTTGATCAAGTGGATAGTTATATAAGTGTGATGTTATTTTCCATCAGCCAATCTTCTATCTTATCCCCTTTCTGGTCGGTTGATTCATAACCCCAGTTTGGTGAGTGACTGTTAGTCTCCAATGATGAGATGTCTTGAATCTTCTATTTTTACTTTGTATAATTCTAGTTTGGTGGCTGGAGTGCTGTAACAATTTGTAATCATCATGTCTCCACTGGACAACAGTAGTGTTACTGTGACCTGTTCTAGGTTAGCCTCCCCAGATCTGCTTGGTCTCTACTGTTGGTATTTCTATTTTTACAAGTGTAAAGATTCCTACTTTACATTCTTTTTTCCATATCTTGGCAGAATGATTCATATCCCCGGATGAAGAAATTTTGTGTCTGTTAGATAAGTTTCTCCCCATCGAGACCAGCACCGTGCAGATGTGATGGGGCTTAGTTCAGCCATCAGGGGCTGGAAACTAAGACTGGTCGGGCAGTCCCACTCAAGCAGGACCATAGTCCTACCCAAGTAAGCAGAGTGCTGAAGACGGAGGCATCCAGCCAAAAGGCGCACAGATAATCAGGATGCCACGCACAAAACACAATGGAAACATGTCTACATCTAGAAATAGTTATGGTGCCTGCCCTGTGGCGGACGTTCAGGCAGGGACGGTGCCGGGCCCTATACCTCGAAAGGGCCCAACCTCAGTTACTGGAAGTCCTTCTCAATTGCCCCGAGGAGCCAGGAGGCAAGGGAATAGAGCTACTGGCCAAACAAACAAACAACCAATAAAAATAATGCACTGGAATGCTGAGGGTGTCAACACTAAAAGAGATGGATACAGCAAAAAATTGGAACTTGAAAATGTCCTCAGTGAAGAACAAGTTAGTATATGCTGTATCCAAGAAACACACCTCAGCAGCGACATAGCCTTCAAAATCAGAGGCTACCAGTGCTACCGGTCTGACAGAAAGGACAGGCGAAAGGGTGGAATTCTGACACTTGTTAAAAACAATATCAGTGCATGTCAGCTTGAAGTATATATGGAAGGGGCAGAATACCAGATGCTCCACCTAAAAACAGACAGTGCAGAATTCCATCTCCTGAACTACTACTGCCCAAATGATAAACCATTGGCACTAGACACAATTCCAGACAAAGAGAGACTTATGGTGTGTGGTGACTTCAACAGCCACTCTCAGAGCTGGGGCTACGATCATATCGACAAGAGAGGTGAGGAACTTGAGAGCTGGCAGGATGAAAATAATCTCATCCTTATTAACCAGCCAGCAGACTCGCCAACCTTCTACTCGAGAGCATGGCACACCACCTCTACACCAGACCTGGCATTCCACTCACCAGGCTTGGAATGGAACATCACACGTGTTGTTGGAAAGCAGCTTGGAGGTAGTGACCACAGACCAGTATTTCTGGAAATCCACAATGAATTTACCAAGGACAGCAGCACGCTCACTAGGTGGAACTATAAAAGGGCAGACTGGAAAATGTACCAGCATTTAACCAGTGTTCTAGCTAAGGACATGAACTTGGACAAAGACATCAATAGAGCAGTGAGTTAATTTAATAGATGTATACTACAAGCTGCTAGTAAAACCATACCCAGGGGGGTACGCAAAAACTACAAACCCTACTGGAATGATGAACTGGAAAAGCTGCAAAATGAGATGGAAACATCTAGACAGCAGGCTGAGAACAGACCTAGCCAAGAACATCACAACAAATATCAGCAAACAAAGGCTAAATTTCAAAGAGCCAAGTTACAAGCCAGACGGAGCAGCTGGAAAGAAAAAACAGAGTCGCTGAACCTAGAAAGAGATACTAGGAAATTATGGAAACTTGTAAAACAACTAAATGATGAAGGTACAGGGAGAAATAAGAGGATCACACTTTATAAAGATAGAAACATTTTAACAGGTAAACATGCAGCTGATTACTTTGCAGAAGACAATAACGTCAAAGTCAGCTCAGACAAACAACAGGAGGTTCGAGAGAACCAGAAAAACATTGGACAAGGCGAACCTATACCTGAAGTCATGGAGGCACCAATCACAATGAGAGAACTGGAGCATGCAATATCCAAATTGAAAATGAAAAAGTCCCCTGGAGCTGATGGAGTGTCCAATGAAATGATTAGAAACCTGGGAATTGCAGCAAGAGCAAAGCTACTGCAGATCTTTAACACAAGCTGCTCCACAGGTAATGTACCATAGGCGTGGAGAGAAGCAATAATGATACCACTCCTCAAATCAGGAAAAGATGGCAACACAGTCTCCAACTACAGGCCCATCAGCCTCACAAGCTGTCTATGTAAAACAATGGAACGCATTATCAATCTTAGGATGCAGTGGTACCTTGAAAGTGAAAACCTTCTGGTATCACAGCAAGCAGGTTTCAGACAGTGCTACTCTACTGAAGATCAGGCAACTTACCTCTCCCAAGAGATTGAGGATGCCTTCCAAGATAAGAAACTGGTACTAGCAGCATTAATAGACCTCAGGAAAGCATTTGATAAGGTCTGGAAAGAAGGGCTCCTAAAGAAATTGCGAAATTGCAGGGTTAGCTCAAAAATGTACAAATGGGTAAAAGCCTACCTGCATAATAGAAGAGCCAGGGTACAATTAGATGGTCGCAAGAGCAAGAAAGTTCTACTGCATCATGGAGTCCCCCAGGGAGGAGTCCTGTCACCCACACTTTTCTTGGTTTACATCAATGACCTAGTTGGTGAACTACCACACGGGATCAAAGTGGCAATGTATGCTGACGACCTGGTGATCTGGTGCACGGAAGAACATGCAACAGTGGCCACTAAACAAATACAAAGAGCTATCGATGCCCTAACCTTATGGGCAAATAGATGGTGCGTCAGCATTAACATAGATAAGTGCAGCACTACACTCTTTACCCTCTCACCAAAACAAAAAGCTGGTCATATCAAGATAGATGGAGAGCTCTTGAAAGAAGACAAACAACCCACATACCTCGGAGTTACTTTTGATGATAAGCTGACATGGAAGCAGCACATAAACAAAGCAACAACAAAAGCCAGGAGGAAGCTAGCTATCCTGAGAAAACTAAGTGGAACCACATGGGGAGCCAGTGGAAATATACTCAGTAAAGTTTACCAGCAAGGCATAAGACCACACCTGGAATATGGTTCAGCTGCGTGGTGTCCTGCATCAAACACAACATTACAAGATCTAGATAAAGTGCAAAACCAGGCACTTAGAATAATGTTGGGAGCAATGAAATCAACACCCATAGCAGAGATGCAGAAAATGGGAAGAATGCAAACACTTGGCGAACGCAGAGACACAAAAGTACTAATTCAGGCAGAAAAGTTTCAGTGTATGCCAAGTCATCCAATGAAGGAAAGATTCCAAAATCTAGCAATGGGACGACTGAAAAGAAGCAGCTTTATCCATCAAGCTAAAAGACTTCGCAGACAACTTACAGACCTACCTGAAGTTGACAGCCCCTTAAGGCCTGTACCAGAACAAACCCCGTGGAGTGAAAGGCATGGAATGCCAATATACATTCAGACCCATGTGAAAGGAATACTAAGCAAGGACGAACAGAATAGTGTGCAGCGAAGGACAGTCACCCTCAGTTTACTGGATGAGGAATATCCACAAGATATATGGGTCAGAGTATACACAGATGGGTCAGCACAGAATGCCGTGAGGAATGGAGGTGCAGGTGTATATATAGAATATCCACACAAGCCTAGAGATACAATCAGAACACAGACAGGAAAATTCTGCAATAATTATGATGCAGAAATCCAGGCAATTATTGTGGCAGCTAAAAAACTGCTGAACTCCAACTCTGAACTACAGCCTGTGGTATTCCTGACAGATGCAAGGTCAGTGCTTCAAGCTCTCCAGTCTGAAAAACTAACAGACTTGAAAAAACTACTTAGCGAATTGTCTTACCAGTACAGGATAACCATGCAGTGGATACCCTCTCACTGTGGAATACCAGGAAATGAAAAAGCAGACCAACTGGCTAAGGAAGGTGCTGCCGAAGACCAACCAGATATACCAATCACCTACCATCAGAAAAAACAGATGATCAAGTCAATAAGAAAGCCACCAACACAAGATGACTATCATATTATGAACAGACCAGAACAAGTTATAATTCTACGTCTCAGAACAGGACACAACCGACTCCGCAGTCACATGTATACAAAGTTCAAGATTGGCAACACAGCCATGTGTACATGTGGACAGGCAGCACAGAGTGCCAAACATATACTTCAAGAGTGTTCTGAGCATGAAACGCTGAGGCAGACATATTGGCCAGAGGAAACAACACTGGAATCAAAACTCTATGGGACACTGTATGAACTACAAAAGACAGTGAGTTTTATTAAGGAGACAGAATTACAGATATAGACATGTTTCAAGTGAACGAAAGAAGAAGAAGAAGAAGATAAGTTTCTTATATACATATTATATACATCTATGTTGTCTTTTCTGAGGAATTCTTGGGAGTTCTAATTTCTTGTTCCTCACTCCTTCTGCATTCCAGTGGGCCACTTTGAGGTCATTTGGTTGATCAGTAGTCCTACTCTGCCTTCACCTGACCTTATATTTAGCAGAGGCACCGGTTGCTTTGGTGGGCCCTTTTATGGCTAGGTTGAGAGGCCTGGTTCACTCCTCTCTGGATGTTGCTGATAGGAGCATCACAACAGGGATAGACTAGATTGTTGCAAGACCATATTCCTGATGGTGTGTGGTATCCTTATTTTCACTGATACCTGCGTTGTAGGCTGACACTCTCTGTCTTTGACAGGTTAGGATATATTTTCTGTCTGTTTTTTTTTCTCATATCCCTTCCACATGGTTCCTGTAAGGCAGTAGTTTGGTATGTTTGTCTTCCCTTTTTCAAGAGCTTATGTGTTATCCAGCTGAGGATTCTGCTTCACCTAGCCTATCAGGTATAATGAGCACCATCTGCTTGGGGTTTAATGTCGGTTACCCTCTCCTGAGTTAATTTTTGGCCTGAATTCATTATCCTTCCTTATTCTCTGTCATTCCACTATGCATGATTTTCCCCTAACCCTGCCCAACTTCCCTATCCTTACCTAACCCCTCCCCATAGCAAGTTACTGGTATGGTTCAGTGACCCACATGCCAGAAACATAAGCTTATAGCAGCTCAAGCTCGCTTAATGCTGCACTTCACTGGACACATGGGGTATTGTAGTGGGGATATCAGCACTGCAAGTGGATGCTCCTGGTAAACCCCCCCCCCCCTACTAGGCTGTGATAATGCCTCCATCATGGCAGGTGTAAACAATGAAGTGTACAGAAAATTAAAATCTAAAGTTCCTCATCTGAATCTAGTTAAATGTGTGTGTCACTATCTTCAACTAGCTGTCACAGACTGCAGTCAAATGTCTTCCAAGGAATATACATCTGTTCTAGTAAATATAGAATGAAAAGATATTGTAAATATTGTTTTGATTATGAACTCCGTAGGGATGTTTTCCAAAAATATTTATCACATAATGCTTATGAAAGTTTGTTTCAACCATCATCATCATTGTACACCCTGTATGTACTTCTGCGACCATCAAATCTGTAAATACTAGGACAGCCTGAAAATTCGACAGAATTCTGTTTTTTTGTGGTGAATTTTGTCATGAGGCTTGCCTTTACTTGATAAACATAGTTGGCAACACTAAATCTGAGCACTTATGGACATGTCCAGTGTGCAAACAGGATAATCAACATGCATAATATCTAAACACCCACATAAAATGAGGATGTGTTGTCTGATTTCACATATCTAGGATTAATTTAATTCTAAATCGTAACTGATCATGTATTAATAAATTATAATGTGAGGATGAGACTAGTACTTTTTTCAACAAAATGAGTTGGCAACACTAGTGTAGTTTGGCTTTACAGCAACAAGGCTATGCATGCTAAGGTTCCATCAACAACAGTATATATTAATTATATAAGGGGCCTATATTGGGTCAAAGGGCATGAGCCCATAGAATGCCGGATCAGCAACCAATCAACCATATAGGGGCCTATCATATACTTTATGAACTACAAAGACTAATAGATCAAGTTGATAAATCAACAAAAAAATATGGACTGGATATAAACATTCAAAAAATAAAAACTATGATAATCAGCGTCACAGAAGAAACGGGTGCTAAACATAAAAGCAGATGGAGAGAAACTACAAGCAGAACCTTAGATCTTGGACACATAATCACAAATGATGGCAAATGTGAAATAGAAGTTAAAAGGAGAATAGAAATGGCTAAAAGTACTTTCAATGACATGAGGAAAATATTAACATCTAAACAAATTATAAACAAGCTAAAAATGTGAATTATTAAATGCAAATCTATTATATATTAATGTATACTTCTTAAACATGGACAATAAACAAACATTTAGAAGACATAATTGATGCCTCTGAGATATGGATATATAGAAGTATAGAGTACATCATGGAAAGAGAAGAAAAAACAAAGAGGTTATAACAACACTGGATATGAAGAAAGAATTATTAAAGGAAATAAAAATCAAGCAAATAAAATATTTTGGACACATTAAAAGACCTTACTTGAAGGTAAAGTTAGACAAATACAAGTGAGAGAGTAAGATAACAAGATGGACAGGTTACACTGCTACAATCTAGCAGAGTGCACCACCAAAGCACGAGAAAAGGGGATGTTGGTCTGTTGCAGCCAGCCGTCATTGCGTGGACAGGCCTATAGCCCTATACACACTTTTTTCTCAACTGTTCTTTCAATTTATCTGTCGACCAAAACTGATGATTTTAAAAATCTTTTAGCATCTAAAGATGCATTACTATTACCGATGTGTGATTCATTACCTTTCAGGTCATAAATACTAGTAATTTGTGCTGCGCATTCTTCGGGATCATTATGAAGTTCTGGTCCTTTGATTGAAATGCAGGATGGTGCACCAGGAAAGACAGTTGGATAAGCATTCTTTTGTAAAGTAGGACTCACTCGAGGAATTACGTGTTCAACACCAAGTTTGTCTTTGTATTTGTCTGAATGAATAAGTTCAGTTGACAGAAAATGCTTGCTACATACCACACTTGATTTAGTCGGTGTCCAGTTCTTTCGTGGGATACATTTAATCCACTTTTCTCTAAGCTCAATATCCGAGGGAAATTTAAATACAGTCACATAAACTTTGGTTGAACGATAGTTAGATTTGCAGCCAGGAACACAACACTTTAGAGGCATATCTGCAACTGAATCCTAGTTTGATTCTCCACTGTGACCTTTGGTCTACTTTCGAGGTATATTCTGATCTTTGTTGTGTGATTTGGCAAGCGTAAGATTAAGTACTTAGAGTAGGGTTAGGATTAGAAATAGTATTTCTAATGTATGCGCGCACCTCGCTCCGTGTATAGCGCGCTGAAATACTGATCGCCCAGTACAAATCATAGGAAAATTTTAAAAATTATATAAATTTGAAAAGAAACAGTATCATGAGTATGATAATAAGTTCGTTTGTGTCTATATTTGAACTCAGTGTTGAGTGATTGTCGGGAGCTTCAACACTTAATAACCTCTGGAAATATCAAAAGAACAGATAGGGGACGACAAAGAGAAAAGTTACTAGATGGGCTTGTATTGTGGCACGGTAGAAGCTCACCAACCGAGCTTATAGACAACACAAGAGACAGAGCGTCGTGGAGAAACAGTATCGCCTACGCCAGTCGGCATGGCACTTGATTGATTGATGGAATGTGACGTCACGGCAGCCATTAATTGCATTGGTGTTACATGGAACTCCGTGACAACTGTGTGCTATATAGGATTCAACCGAAATGAAACATACTTTACTTACATACTTTTAGTTTATTAAAGTTACCGGCATATCAAACCAAGATTAATCAACACACACTGACACAGTACTAAAGAACACACTACGTCTAACGTCTGATCACAATGATAGACATTTACAAAAAGGGAGGCCTTTGCCAGGTCACGTGATAATTCTAGCCAACATATCTTCCACTAACGACGGTAACGCTGCAATATTATTATTTCCAAGACCGTCTCCAATAATCTCTATACTTTTGACGGTTTCGTAACAGGTCTTACTTGGGACGGTCGTGGTCTAACGAGAGTACAAACCCTCAAAAATGGCTCTAACTATAGTTACCACTCAACATTTTAAAAAGGATATCAGTTGCGAACAAAAAATAAGCCTAACTCATATATATATAGTATATATATATATATATATATATATATATATATATATATATATATATATATATATATATATATATATATATATATATAATATATATATATAATATATATATATATATATATATATATTATATATAATATATATATATATATATATATATAATATATATATATATATATATATATATATATATATATATATGGTTACCATACGTCCGGGTTTCCCCGGACACGTCCTCTTTTTATGCTCCTGTCCGGGCGGCTTTCCAGAATAATGGTTTTAGTTCGGGTTTTTCTCCGACCGTCCGTCCGTCCCCTATCGATCCTTTCTTACTTATTTTTCTGTGCTATATACTTTAATCTATTATGTATAGTGAAATAAACACGCGCGCCAGATATATTTAGCTCAATATTAACATTAGCCATTTTCAATTTTTCGTAAACATAACGCATTTCGCAGACGGTAACGCGAGTTCGTTAGTGATAATTATGATGAGCATGGCCAGAAAAATACAAATGAGTTTCTTCGTGAACAATAACTTGAGACGGCGGAGAGCTCGAAGCTGGAATGCGTCAAGTTCAGTTTCGTGCCTAGTCACGTGGATGTTCAAGGGATAGAGAGAGCAGATCGGCTTGCTTGCAATGGATGAAGCTGACATTTTAAATTTCTTAAAAGAAACACCACGGACAAATGAAATAAATGAGAGTAATGATGCCTTTTCTATGTCCAGAATAAAGAAACAATGTTTAAAATACGGAGTTTCCAGAAATGGGCGCTACTTAAGCTTAGAATGTTTGTTAACCATAAGAGAACTGAAATTGTCAGCCATTGTGTAATGGTGGATACATTCAAGTGGAGATCGGAACAGTTATGGACGTATCCGGAGTGCAGTGATGATGATCAGGCGACTAACTATACATCTTTGTACCGAAGTAAAGGCAAACTCCGAGATATTTTCCCAGACTGTAATTCTCCATAAAGTCTTTTTAAGAATAACACTGTATAAGTAGGGAGTGCTGAGAAATATTACAAATAATAAGAAGGTATATGATGTGATTTGAACCACTTCCGTTCAGCTGACACCGATTCGTCTTGCAACATGAGTCAGCACGTTTTCCTAATTCGATCAATCCACATCTATTTTTTTTTCAAATTTCTCTAATGTTGTTTGTTTGGTATCAACTCCTCTTGAACTGCCATCAATATATTAAACTTGTTCTTTACAGCCATACTGTATTCCGTTGGTATTGCTCTAGTATCGAATAAAATAAAGGTTAGGCATGAAACAGCTCCGGCTGCAATGTCCAGATTAAATACCATGTGATTAAATACAAATAGAGAGGAGAATACAGACTTTTGAAAACAAATGCTATAGACGAATATTGCGTATCTATTATATAGAACATACAACTAACATATATGTAAGAAGCAAATTAAAAACTCTTGCAGACCAACAAGAACATCTCATGGTAATAGTGAAGCGTCGCAAACTTGTGTGTTTTGACTACGTGATGAGGCACTATTCTTTTTCCATAAATATCTTGCAGGGAACGGTTGAGGGTGGAAGAGGAGGAAAGTAATGATTGATGTATTAAAGATTGGACATTATTAAGATTCTACACACTCAAACAAAGAACTGATAACAGGAAAGCATAACGAAAATTGTGTGTTGATGTTTCCAGAGTGGCACCCCTACTACCCTAAGGTTATGGGTTTGATTATGATGATGAGTGTCGTATTATATGGGTCTAGTGATTTTCGTAATCTTGAGTCCGCTTTTTGCATATGCTACTAGAAGCTCAAGGTCAGAATCATAATCTGTTCCAGGATATGTCTTACCCTACAATAGACTGCATCTCCATATATAATCTTCAACGCTGATTGTGGTGGGCCATGTCTTGTTTTTCAGTTCAAAGCACTCTCATATCAAAGCGAATTTCTACATTAAAAATAATGAACGCCCTGATTAATCGTTCCTCAACACAAACGCATATACAATGAATACCACAAAATACATACCTTTTATCGCAGCCTCTCCGTGCTTGGCAACACAATGGATGTCACTTCTCCTCTTAAAGTTTTCAAACCATCCCCTGCTCGCTTTGAATCCTTCATTTCCTGTCGAGGCACCCGGTACTTTACTTATTAGGTCTGTGTACAAGGCTTTTGCCTTCTCACAGATAAAATTCTCGTTCACAATACCGCCTGCTAGTTGCCTCTCATTTATACATACGAGAAGCAACTTTTCTACATCTTCGAGAACACGTGGTCGTAGCTTTGATACTCTCGTGACCCCTTTTGCTGCATTTAGCTCCATTATTTCTTCTTTCTTCTTTAATATTGTGCAAATCGTCGAGGTAGACTTATTATACAATCTTGCGATGTCGGCTACTCGCATACCCTGTTCGTGCTTCTCAATAATTTCCTTCTTAACGTCAACCGTAATCATCTCCTTCTTCTTACTGCCTTCTTTTTCAACCCGTTTCCTTATGGCTGCCATTGTTGAAGTAAGTTACTTAAGAACAGCCATTACACTTGGACACGAACAAATAGCTTTATTGACACACACGTAGTCAGAATACTAAAATCAACAGTAGCCAATAGTATGATATTTATATTTACTGTACGAGTGAGTCACATCAGCTGAGACTGAGCACATGAAACAATTACCCATAATACCAAAGGCGAGAGAAGAATCTATAGTTCAGTTGCGATCACGTGACGCTAGGCTGACAACGTGTATACCCATTACAATTACATTATAATGTAATGTATTGTGTATATCAGTGTATATATATTGATTATAGTATACTGCGCGCCACTAGTTTTGCAATAACTTGTTAGTTTATCATCGTCAATTTTTTTTAAAATTTGCTCGTTTTGCAAAACATTCGTAGACCAAGTTACTCGTAATCCAAGGTTTTACTATTGAATATTTATTGAATATAAACCATTGTCCTCAAAAGAATGTCCTCTTTTCATAACTGCTTTTTGCAAGGTTGTTAGTAATTTGTTTGTTTCAGTTTTCCCACTAATTTACATTATCTCTCTAAAAAGTATGCAAACGTCCAGAATATAGATAGAATAAAATGTAAACATTCGCCGCCATTTTATCTATTAGCTGTGTGTATTAACAGTGTTGCCAACTCGTTTGGAAAAAATCAAGTCTCGTAACGAATAAAAGCCCATTAAAATTGTTCTGAAAGTACTAAAAAAAGCACTAAACTTTTTTTTCATTAAAATTGTTATAAGACAGTGCAGTAAAATTCAATTTTATAAATAAATATAAGAATACATTTTATTCCAGATCTACAAAATCAAAACCATATCTCGCTATCTCACTTTCGTTGTTATTTTTTATGTTATTGATGAAAACGATGTCACACCTGTTCAACATATACGCAGAAAACATGCAAAATGTACGAGACACCAACGCTGTGAACAGTTTCAACCCATTAAAATAGGAGAACACGAAATCTCAGAAATTAAGTAAGCAGATAACACCATACTAATATCAAGGGGATCCACCACAGCTTTGAAACACATGATTATATCAAGGAGCCCACATGTTTAACACATGATTATATCGAGGAGCCCCACAGGTTTGAAATACATGATTATATCAAGGAGCCCCACAAGCTTGAAACACATGATTGTACAATACAAGAAGCAGTGGACAGGTTTCTACGGAACAAATAGCAAACATAATTAAACGGAACGAAATTCCGATAAAGACGCATATATCGACGAATCAAATATTCGACACCTTGCGCGATGAGAGCCGCTGACCATTCGACATGCGCGCTGCACACTAAGTTGGAGGTGGATGGCCAGTTCATTACCTGCAATTCGCTAGATCGGTATTTTCAAGTTAAGACTTTTTAAGTATCCGAGATAGTGCAATAGCATATGAAATTTAAAAGTTGGTATGTTGTCACGTGATTTGTCCACTGATTCTTGTAGTGTACCCACATGATTATATCAATTAAACATCATAGCACACTATATTTTTCCTAAATAAAAAAAAATGCATCGCAGCAGAGATGAACTAAAACTACAATAGTCAATTACAAAGACGGCTAGAAAATGTCAGCAACTTTAAATATCTCGGGTCAACCATCAATACCAAAAAAGATTTCCCTGCAGTGATCACACAGTGATTAACAACGGCCGTATAGACACGAAAGAGATGAAAAATCTATTGCAAGGGGCAAACAGGAAAGCAGTTACAAGTATTAAGAAGCTATATTTTTGCAGTAGCAACATATGGCTGTGAGACGTGGGAAAAAGAAAATGTCGACATTAGAAAGGTCCTAAGAATATCATGGACAGAAAGACGATCAATGTTCGAAAAGATCTGAACGTAGAAGAAGAATGGTTCATCAAAACTATCAAAAAAAAACGAAAACTAGCATTTTTCGAACATATAAAGAGACACAATGGTTTAGAAAAATTCATCGTGGAGAGCAACGTTCCAAGAAAAAGAACAAGAGGCAGTCCACGACTGCGATAACCATATGGTTTCGAAGACCTTCTAAACATGACACTGAAAGAAGCTGGACAGCTTGCACAGAACAGAGAGGTTTACATAGTGGAAGTGTGAACAACGTTCTGTAAAGGATACATCACATAGATTTATAGTCGAAGATGATAAAAACCAACCTTTTTATGCATAGGGGGCATATGATTCATTTTAGCGGTGTCTATGACCGATTTACTTGCATTTACATGACATGTTTCATTCTTAAGTTATGTTTTGAAAAACAACGAATGTGGCTCGTATGGTGCATTTGTGTAAAGAGTTTCGAAAATGAAAAGGTCACTCTTTTTATCAGCAATATTTTCAGCAGCAGTTAGTTGATGAAGTAACACCTCCAGTTAACATCTGTGTTTATGCACACAAACTAGAAATTGGTATCTTTAAATACGAAGAATCTTACACGAGCAGCGATGAAAGCACTAGCAATGAAATAATGACTAGCCTTGAAATAGCCTCGGCCCAGGTTAAATACCATATGGAAGAACAGAATATGTACAATAGTGAAGATAAACCTATATAAATCTCTACTTAGGCCTATATCTATTCATTTGTACATATGTGGGAATTTGATAATTACAGCGGAAATAGAGAGGAGAGTAGGCCTACAGTTTCTTGAAAATGAATGTTACGTACGAATATTACGCATTCATTATACAGAACATTATAAAAACCAACATATACGTGAGAAAGAAAATAAATAGGCCAACAACGACATCTCATGGCAATGGAGAAATGTCGCAATTTTTGTGTGACGGCCATTGGTGAGGCACGAATCCCTTTCCAAAACTGTCCTGCTGTAAATAGTTGCGGGTAGAAGAAGAAGGGGGTTGATAAAGTATAGATTGATGATATTAAAGACTGGACGTAATAAACATATGTACACTTAGACAAGGGACTGAGAATAGAAAGGGATGGCGAGATTTTTGTTTTGGTGTGATTTTAAAAAAATCCTTTGATAGTGAAGGGTTATAGTTGTGATGATGAGTTGAAGGTGTAGGTGCTGATGTTGTAAAATGTGTTGTAGTAGTACTAGTAGCGGGGCATCAACTTTGGCACAGCAAAGGCACTTAAATCCCATTTCAATGTTTTCATTATTTTGAGGGGCATTTTGATGTCCGGTGCGACCGCAACCCCCTCGGCACGCCCATCACTCAAGGACGCGGGGAAGAATATGTTAACAAAGATGGTGGAAATCCCCATGAATTATAGCTTGTGTCCTGATATAGCCTAATTGGACTTAGGCACGCCAATTCATTAACCTACCTACCTATGAATTATAGCAATTTTTAGCTTAAAGCTGCATAATTATGTGCTATGAATGATACTCTCGGCTGGCGCGTATCGCTTTGTTGAGAAGGATGGAATACATATGGGATAATCCAACTACAATTAAATAAATCCTCTATGTCTTGTCAACACTTTCCTCTATATAACCACATCACTGTTGCCTCAAATTTTCCACTATCCTGTTTATTTATTGCCAAACTTAATATAGGCCTAAATATTTTAGAGTCAGCGGTAGGTCTCTATATAGGCCTGAGAAGATAGCAGGCTTTCGAGTACAAATGCTACAGACAAATTCTACGAATTTCCTATAGGGAACATAAGACCAATGTGTACGTAAGAAATAAAGTAGAGATGTGTGCAAGAGTTCAGGAACCATTGCTTTCAATAGTGAAACGACGAAAACTAGCATGGTTCGGACATGTATGCAGACATGATTCCTTGGGGAACTGTCGAAGAGGGGGGAGGGGAGAAACAGAGGAGGGAAAATAAAGGCATGGACAGACAACATCAAGGAATGGACAGGACAATATATTTCCACACTCATCCGCATCGCTGAGGATATAATTCGCTGGAGGACTCTGTGTGCTGAAGCAACCAATGTGGCACCCCTACTACCATGAAGGGTTACGGTTTATTGATAGATTGATATAGGCCTTGCCATGAAACTCTCTCAGCGCTTCTAATGACAGTGACATATTACATAGCATATTCTTCTCAACATCTTAACTAGAAATCTGTGTACCCATACAAATAGAAAATGTATTTCTTTTTAGATTTATAGGTATATAATGGTACATATGGTATGCATGGTTTATTCTTCTTCTTCTGCGTTCATTCTCTTATAACCACAACGAATAAATCGTGAGATTTCCGCCGGCGAGAGCGAAGTACGTTGTGCCACAAGTTCCACAGTTGAACTGTGTTATTTGTACCTCGATTGGCACACTTTGTCGTCTAGACATCCGAGGCCCAGCACATTAGTAAGGTGCCTATGCCCACCGGATGCTGAACCTTTTCTCATCCGCGAGAAGAGTTGGCCCATGGCTCTTTCGTCGTCTTAGCCGAGGTGTCGTTCACCTACAGTGTGAACCCCTCGCCCAATTTCGAGTCTCACACCACGACAAGACCTATAATGGTACACATGGCATCCAATGGTATCCAGGCGTATCTTCACTGATGTACTTATTCTTCTCTCCCATATGGTATTTAATATGGGCATTGCAGCCGTGGCTATTTCAAGTCTAATTTTCAAGAGTTGACTGCAACGGATCTCCATCGTCTATCTCTTTCACGAGGTTTCTATCTCTTTCACAGGGTTTCTATCTCTTTCACAGGGTTTCTATCTCTTTCACATGGTTTCTAGATCGTTCACAGGGTTTCTATCTCTTTCACAGGGTTTCCATTTCTTTCACGGGGCTGCCATCTCTTTCAGATTGTTGTCATCTCTTTCACATGGTTTCCATCTCTTTCACATGGTTTCTATCTCTTTCACGAGGTTTCTGTCTCTTTCACATGGTTTCTATCTCTTTCACACGGCTGCCATCTCTTTCACATGGTTGTCATCTCTTTCACTGGGTTGCCATCTCTTTCACAGGATTTCTATCTCTTTCACAGAGTTGTCATTTTAAATATCTAGCTCATGATTAAGTTGAATATGACAGGCCGAATGGTGCAGATATCTCAACAAGGCTCTAGACCATGACATATGCATTCCGTTGGTCCACTTAGACATGACGAACTATCACTAAAACTAGGGTGTTATGATGTAAACAAGAAAACCTACAAATTACAATACACAAAATATTTTCAACATTTATACCAAAAGGCTGATCATGTTTTCTTGTTTAAACTATCATTCAAAGCCTCCAAGTAAAAATTGATAAAGCAGCATCTTAATAAAATTGGCTTGTTTATTTGGGTGGTCTTTGTTCATTTTTTTGCTTCTTTCATAAGCCTCTATTTAAACCATATCTCTCCACATCTCAATGGGTTTTACATTTGTAGAAACAACTTAGAAAACTGGCAACCAAACCACAGAATAAAACAAAAGTCAGCCCTGAGCCATGTCGATGAAATAAAAGGCAGCTATCACCTCACAGACAAGAGACAAGAACTGCAAAGAGTAGAAAAATGTTTATCACAACATGCAGGTTTTAAATTGCCGGAAATCAAGACACAATTAAGAAATAATGCGCCGAAAAGTTCCGTCCCAGTAAGTCTTATGAAAGCAACACAGAAAACAATAGACACCTACCCAAAACAATGGATTCATGTCTATACTGATGGGTCTGCTTTCAAAACTACCATCAAAGCAGGTTATGGTGTCTATATAGAATATCCAGACAAAACATCTGATGAGTTGTTTGATGCCTGTGGGGAAATATGTTCTAACTATGAAGCCGAAATAACAGCACTAGAAGTTGCATTGTACCACCTGAAGACCATATTTGATGCCTTTCCATCAAAAGTTCAAAACATTGTTATTTTCACAGATTCTATGTTCGCTCTTCAAGCACTAGAATGTGATGGACATTGTAAGCCTGAGCTGGTGGAAATATATCACCATGCAAACCAGCTACTTACATTGTTATGCAGTGGATATCTGGCCACTCAAACACACCTGGCAATGACAGGACAGACAGACTAGCAAAGATGGGAGCTCAACAAGAACAGCCATATACATAAACAACCATGCACACAGTTAAAATTATGCTGAAATCTGTGACTAAAGAAAATTGGATGAACAGATGGGCTATGGGAAACACTGGGAGAGAAATCTATAAATATATGACCAGCCAAATCCTAAAGATAACATCAACCTCCTGAGAAGAAAAGCTATGTGCCAGAGTAATATCTTCCGACTGCACACCACACAACATGTACAGCTTAACAATCACCTGAACAGAATACAACCACAACACACAATCCAGAGTGACATATATATATACATACACACACACATATATATATATATACACACACACAAATGTGGATATATATACACATAAATGAGCATAACAATATATATATACAAACATACATACAAATAAAAGTATGCTAGGAACACACACAAGGATATATCTAACATGATAAATACATAGATATAAGAAAGATACCCACACAATATGCACAAGCATGTAAATGTATCCAAACAAGAACAATGGTTCAAACAAGAACAAATGTGCATAATGACACAAAATAAGTATCAACATAATATATACACATGTATTCACATAAACATTTTCTCACTTGAATAAATATAACATGAACATTCGCACACATAGAGATATATACATGTATTTTTTATACCCATTCGTTCACATGAAGATATTCACATGTATTACTCTAACACAAGAATATGCACACATAGACCCAATGCAACTGTATGGATACACAAGACCATGTGAAATAATATGCATATACAAATTCATACATATGTGTGTATGGGTACCAATCTGTAATTAAAAAAAAAAAATTCGATTACACAAAATAAGGTACATTAAGGGTTTTACCTAAAAAAACTAATGTAAAATAGGCATTCTTCCGTTGTTGTATAAAATAATTCCTTCTTTTTACTGAGAAAGGGGTGATTATCTTTCTGTTTTTGGTAAAAAAAATCGTTACGGGAGGGGTTTCACCCGCCATTTGACTAAATTACTAGCAATAAAAACTTTTTATGATTTCTTAAGAGTGGAAGGGAGCTAACGCCCTCCCCCTATCAATAGAAGTATAAACCATGCAAGTAGATATATTTATCGATTTAATATTGATTGACTCATTCGGAACCACAAGAAATGTATGCTATTAGTTCTTACTTCCTATGTGCAGTGCGGTATTTTTTTTTTTTTGGTGAGCTTTCTTTCATACTCAGGAGACTTCAGCTCAGTGCAATGCCTATTGAATGAGTTTTCTACTCAGAGGAGGTCTAGAGATGGAGATCCGTTGCAGTCAACGCTTACATAAAAAAAGCCTCAATATAACGGCATGTCATCTACTAAGGTTTTCTGTTGCATTGGTGGTTTGTCTAGTGGGACATTTGTAGGATCCACAGATGCAACCGCATGCGTTTAATATTGATAGTAATGGTTCTTGTAGACATATATGAATCTATAGCATTGATTTTGTTTTTCCAAACGATAGTTAGTCTTGAAATATCAGCTAAATCCATCTCCAGCCTTAAGCTAAAGTCACCTTTTTGACTAGGAAATCCTGTGACTTCTGGATCACTGGAGCACTAGACAGTCAATGGAATGGATCAGCCAACTCAACCCTCAAAACTTTCTTAGTCACCATTTGCGATGTGCATGTCAGGTAATAGTGCAACTAATATGAGCTCCATTTTCTGGTTTCCGCACCACACGGACTGACCACTTATCTATAATACATAGCACACTCCTCATCACACAGGCTGACCACTGATCTATCATAAATAGCACAGTCTACATTATACGGGCTGATCATAAATCTACCATACACAGTTTAGAACACATTACTCGGGCTGACCACTGATCTAAAACACATATCACAGTCAACACCACGCAATGTTTTTAATTTTGTCTTTTATTATAGGTCCTAATTTTGACATCTTAGCAGCAATCTTACTTTCGTGAACTGTACGAGATAGAAAAAGGGTTATGTTTACAGAAAGAAAATTTGACTATTGTGTCTTAGATAGTCACTTTAATTTAACATAATGCGTTATTTAAAAAAACAAACAACCCACTAATTTAATCACAGTAAACAGAGAATTTAACATTTTATAAAAAGTGGGTTTACGTTTGTAACCAAAGGGAGATAATAAGAATAATTGTCAATAAATTTGTTTCAACTAATTATTCTCCCCTTATTAGTTATCATCCTACTGTGGCATACCAGGAAGTTGAAAAGGCTGACAGACTGGCAAAGGATGGAGCAACACAGGGACAATTAGACCAAGAAATCGCCTACAAAGAAAAAGTACACTCATCAAAACCATCAGGAAAGTTGACCACCCAAAATACAATTACCACTATCTCGACAGAGCAGCACAGGTTATTACCTTTCGCCTCTAAAATATTGAAAATATTATTATGAAAAACTCATACGTAGGTTGACCATGATTCCTGTGTAAAAAACTGGAAATTAGAATGATATCCCCTGTGAACCAAATAAGAACCAAATTGTGCTTATTACAAACATGAGTGTTTCTAGCAACGACGAATGCAAAGCAAGCGAAACATGGGTACTAAATAAAACATTGTCCAATATAACAACATCATTTGAATTAAAATGCTACAGAATAGTTCTGAGAAAACCATGGTCATCAAGGAAAACAAACCAGGAGGTGCAAAGCACAATCATCGCCTAAGAGGGTTGGCTTCTGAAAACCATATTAAATGAACTACTAGCTATTTTCGGTCATGTTAAGAAACATGACGGTATGGAGATAGTGATATTTGAGGGACGATAGAAGGTAACAGGTGTTAAGGCCAACCAAGACGCCCTTGGACAGAAGACATACAGGAATGTCTGCCCTAAAGGAGGCGGTACACTCATGGAGAGATCTGAGCATCTGTGGACTTGTCCGGAGTGCAGTGATGATGATCCAACGACTAACTAACTAACTAACTAACTATAGGAAGCAAGAGTTCTCACGATTCCTGGGGATCTCAAAAACACAAACCATAATGTTACTTTAAAAAAATTATTTTAATAATAAAATATTGTGATACAAACAAGGTAATAATGAAACATGAAGATCACAAAACACAGATTTATTACACAGACATATTTTGATCAAAATTATTCCTTGATGACCCATATATATATATATATTTAAGCTTACATATGGGACTGTCTGACCATCATGTAATAATGAACATACGTACGCAAACACGCACGCAAACACGCGCACACACACACACACACACACACACTCGCCTCAGTGCAAGACGACTAAAGGCCAGTGGTACGTTGATCTCCATACCAAACTTACCAAACTTAAAAAGACTGACCAGAAAACGAGGGATAACTCGCACTTAAATTATGCTCTTGCTTCAAGACAATGCACCTTCCCATAAAGCATTGCTTACGTTGCAAACAGTCAACGATTTGAATATTGAAATTATTCCACACCCATCATATTCTTTAGATTTGAATATTGAAATTATTCCACACCCATCATATTCTTTAGATTTGAATATTGAAAATTTTCCACACCCATCATATTCTCCAACGGGGTCTTTGTTACCTATAATATTTTATGGTAGTGTGTCCTGATATAACCTAATTGGACTTTGTCCGCTGGTTGAAAGGGGCACGCCTCTCCAAAAGGGAGGCAAACTCATTAACTACCTACTACTACCATATTCTCCAGATTTGGCTCTATATGTATTTCCTTTTAGAAAATCTTACCGGTGAAAGAAAATAATTTTGATAGTTAAGATGTCGTACTGGCTTGTCTTCTTCTTCTTCTCGTTCGGAGTTTGACATGTCTACACAGCAAGTCCTGTTTTCTTAATAAATGCTGCTGTATTTGAAAGCTTCAGTGCTCCCATACATCTTTCTGTGGGTATCCATCTCTGTAGGCCAGTGTTCTTCCTTTAACTGGTTTAGTGTATTGCAGTCTTGCGGGATATGTTCTGCTGTCTGTGCTGCCTGCCCACAAAGGCACAGTGGTGATGGGATCAATCTTAGTCTATTTAAGTGGCTTTTTAATCTGTTGTGTCCTGTTCTGAGGCGGAAGATAATAACCTGCTCTGCTCTGTTGAGATAGTGGTAATTGTATTTTGGGGGGTCGACTTTCCTGATGGCTTTGATGAGGGTCTTCTTTTCTTGGTAGGCGATTTCTTGGTCTTTTTGTTCCTGTGTTGCTCCATCCTTTGCCAGTCTGTCTGCCTCTTCATTTCCTGGTATGCCTTCATTTCCTGGTATGCCACAGTGGGATGGTATCCACTGTAGTACTACCCTTCTTTGGATGCTCACCTCCCATGGCTTTCTTTGGGTCTGGCAGTTTATCGCTGTCAAGGGCTTGTAGGACAGACATAGCATCAGTAAGAAATATCACCTGCTGGCATTGACTTGTGTTTTTAATTATTTCTGTAGCAATGTTTAAAGCCTGTACTTCTGCAGAGTAGTTGGAGCAGAATATTCCAGTTGGTGAACATGTGGATTCATTTTCTTTTTCTTGATATTTTATGTAAATGCCAGCACCTCCATTCTTTACTGCTCTGGTTGCTGATCCGTCGGTATATACTCGTATCCATGCTTCTCTGGGGTGCACATCTTCAATCATGTTGCATACTATTGTTTTCTTTTGAAGATTATTCAGTTCTATCATAGTGTGGTAATTGTTTATGGTGGTTCTGATAGTGAGATTTGGGTATTGTTCCCACGGAACTGGAAAAAGTGTTGGTGATATCTCTCTTTGTCTGTTATGTCTGGTAGTTCATCCTTATATTTTCTGTTTAGTTTTTTGGATCGGTGTATAAAACTGCTCATCTTCAGTCTTCCACTGGCTAGGTCACTGTGTCTGGCCCTCACTAGATGTTCTGGCATGCTCTTGTACTTTTCTGCATGTACCATGGTCTTAGTGTCTCGCCTGTATGGTAAGGGGGTGATGTCTGTAATTTTTTCCATTTCATTTATGGGAGAGGTCTTCATGGCACCTGTGATTAGGCGAAGTGCTTGATTTTGTACCTTGTTCAGATGGGAGTTGCCTGCTGAAGTCTGTACCATATTCTAGTACTGGCCTAATTGCACCAGTATATACCTTCTTCAAAGTTGCCTCATTGGCCCCCCAGTTTGTTCCTGCCAATTTCCTCAGGAAGGCAAGTTTCTTTCTTGCCCTTGCTTCTATTTTCTCAATGTGAGGCCTTCATGTTAGTCTCTTATCTAGCGTAGTGCCCAAGTACACCGGCTCGTCTTCTGTTTAGATATGTACATTTCCGAGTTTTATCTCTCCTTCTTTGTCATTATTTGGTAGTGTGAAGAGTGTTGTTGAAGACTTTTCAGCATTTATCATTACCATCCATTTATCTGCCCATGCTGCTATGTTGTCTGCTGCCTTTTGCATTTTTGTTGGCGATCTTTAGATGTTCTTCTACACACCACACCACCAAGTCATCAGCGTACATTGCAGCTCTTACACCTTGTGGCAATTCACAAATTATATCATTTATGAAGACAAGAAACAGAGTTGGAGACAATACTGAGCCTTGAGGAACTCCATGTTTTAGAAGAACTTTTTTTCTGTTGTATCCTTCCATGGTGACTCTTGCTTTTCCTATTGTGTAAGAATGAACGGATCTACTTGCTCATGTTGCCCCCTATTCCGTTTCTTTGCAGCTTTATTATCAGTCCATCTTTCCAGACCTTGTCGAAGATCTATCCATAGGGTGAAAACATTTTTCTTTTCTCGAAATGCGTCTTCTATGATCTGGGACAGGAATTTTATTTGGTCTTCAGTGCTGTTACACTCTCTAAATCCAGCTTGTTCTGGCACCAATAGCTTCTAAGATTCTAGGTACCACTTTAGTCTTATGTTGACCATCCTTTCCATTGTCTTGCAGACACAACTCGTTGGACTTATTGTTCTATAGCTGTCAGGTTTCTGTTTGTCCTTGCCTTTTTTAATAATAGGACACATATACGCTTCTCTCCACGACTGTGGTACATTGTCTGTTTCCCAACTATAGTTATATATCTGTAATAATTTGTACATTGCTGCCTGTCCTAGGTTCCTAAGCATTTCATTGGTGACACCGTCCGGTCCTGGTGATTTTCTATCCTTTAGTTTCCCTATAGATGACTTTAATTCTTCTATTGTGAATAATTTGGACATGACGTCTGGGCAGTTTGTGTTGTTCTTATCATTATTCATTTCTTGACGGATGCTTCGTTGTCTACATGTATTGATGATAAGTGTGCTTTCTTTTCTGTAAGATTCCGCAAGCTTGTCTGCTGCTTGTTTGCCAGAGTGGAATTTACCTGAATCTTCCAGCGTAATTTGTTGTCGCTGGGTATTGCTGTCATCATTTATTTGCTTGGTTAGTTTCCACAGCTTTCTCCCTTCCTTCTCAAAATTAAATTTTTGAGTTTTTTCCCTCCAGCTTCTTCTCTGTGTTTCTATCTTTTCTTTAGTGAACTCTGCTTTGATTTTTTGTAGAGCGATGTGATTCTGTTGTGATGGTTGCTTCTCTGCCATATTACGTGCTTCAGTCTTCCTGTAGTTTTTGAAGTGTATTGGTCCAATATGGTACATAATTCTTCCTTGCTCCTCTTGGTATTGTCGCCTCAGGTGCCTGAAGTATTCCTTTATTAAACTCCATGATAATAGTGTTGATGTCTCTGCCTGTTAATTTTATGTCTTTTGTAAGTAGGTTTGCTCTATATTTATATATGTGCCAGTTTGCTTTCTTGTAGTTCCATCTTGGCTTAGTTGGTCTTGTAATTGTTGATTTGTTCACTTGGATGATAACTGGACGGTGATCACTGCCACCAAGTTGTTCGCCTATTGTTCTTTCCATTATTCCAACCAGTTCTGAGGTGCAGAATGCCAGGTCTGGGGTTGAGGTGCTATGCCACCTTCTTGAGTAGAAAGTTGGTGGATCCTGTGGATTGTTCAGGAGAATTAGGTTGTTATCATCTTGGCAACTTTCTATCTCTTCTCCCCTTCTGTCTAAATTGTTATATCCCCAGCTTTGGGAGTGGCTGTTAGTCTCCTACTACCAGAAAGTGTTTGTTTGGGATGTTAATACTGGTCATGTTTAGTGGGATGTCATTTGGGCAGTAGAAGTTTTGTATGTCCAGTTCAAGGGAGTTGTCTTTTATGTGAATCATCTGGTATTCGTCACCTTCCTCTTGTAGTTCGGTTTTTTAATTTTCAACTTCCAGTGCATAATATTCAGAGGGTTCGCTTTCCTCTTCTGGCTCCACGAGGTAGACTAGAGGGACCTCCAGTAGCTGGGGGTGGATTCTGTCGAGGTTCGGAATCCGGAACTGCTCCTGCCTGGGGGAACTTCACAGGGCGTGAAGTATTCAGTTTTCATGATACCATGGTTGCTGGTGCGCCTCTCGGGCTGGCATCTCTGACTTCAACACATGTGCTTGCTTGGGCAGGATTGTGACCCTGCTCGATATTGGGTTGGCTCGACCAATTTTAGTTTCCAGCCTCTGTTGGTTGTACTAAGCCACATCTACACGTCAAGGAGTTGGTCTCGATGGGGACTGGCTTGTGATAACTGGTTTAGTTTGAAAAATAGGTTATTTTATTCTGAAAGTCTTTTAAATGTTTTGCAGAGATGGCATACATTCTATTGATCGTTAAGTTGAGGAGAAATAATCGTTGTAATAAATTTCAACGTTTTTCTTCTATTCCTTCGTGGCCAGGGCAAAGACATATCGCACGCCTCCTGTATGTCTTTAGGGGGCAATCGAAGAACATGGAATTCGCCTGTAAACTCCACACCCAGTCTCTTTAATCGCTTCTTACAACATGCATGGTATGCGGTAGTGTTTTGTTATTATTCTTTGCTCTAGTTTTTTCTTCTATTCTCCTTTTCACTTCTGTTTCACATCTGCCGCCATTTAACACTGTAATTTTACCTTTTAAAAAAAAAAAAATTGTAAATAATCACAGCTCGCAGGTAATGGGGTGAGCAGCGTGTCCACTGCTGGGTTTGTTTTCCACTGGGTCTAACAATCAGCGGAACATATCTGTCTACCCATATGGACGCAGAGGTGATGGAGCCAGTCTTAGTCTATTTAAGTGACTGTTTTGTATGTTATGCCTAGTTCTGAAGCGGAAGGTAATAACTTGCTCAGCTCTGTCAAGATATTGATAGTCTTCTTAGATCGACTTTTTTGAAAGCTTTCTCCTTTTCTTTGTAGGTGATTTCTTGGTATTTTTGTTACTGTGTTCTTCCGTAATTTACAAGCATAGCCTATCTGTCTCCTCACGCCCTGGTATGCCTCAGTGGGATGGTATCTACTTTAGTACTACCCTTCTTTGGGTGCTCACTTCACATATGACTTTCTTCTGGTATGGCAGTTTATTGTTGTAAAGGGCTTGTAAGACAGATATTGCACAAGAAAGAAATACCACCTGTTGACATTGGCTTGTTTTCTATTTAGTTATTTCTGCAACATTGTTTATTCTTTTGCTGATATTTTATGTAAACTTCATGTCTACAGTCAAAAAAGATCTCATCATCTTGTGAAAAGAGAAGAAATGCTGCAGATATATACCAGTATATAACAGCAGAGAGTAGCTAGAAAGTCACGGATAGACCAACATCCCCCTACAGTCGTCATTCCATATCCGAACTGTCTAAGAACATTTACAGCTCGAATAGGGCTCATTAGCCATCTACGGACTATTAAGCATGGTCATAATTCTAATTGAATTTTCAAAAGTGGATGTAAAAATGGTTATCATCACTTATGATGGACGAAGACACACATGTAAACTTCAGCGCCTCCATGTTTCTATGTGGTACATATCTTCAATCATGTTGCATACTATTGTTTTCGTTTGAAGATTATTCAGTTATCTCATAGTGTACTGATACTTGTTGTTGATGGTGGTTCCAGAGGCGTACCAAGGGTGTCAAGACTTGATGGACATCAGAATGCCTCTCAAAATAATTACAATTTTGAAATGGGGTTTAAATGTCTTTGCCGTGCCAAAGTTGATGCCCCGCACCGTTATAAAATTTTTTGTGTGTGTTTTGTTTGTTAAGGACATTTTGGTCATCGTCTGTCTGTTGAAGATTCTTGTATCTACTTTATTGACACAGAAAAAAAAATTCCGCCGGGATTTCAAGATTGATTTTGAAGAAGTTAGAGGCGGACGACCTCGACATCACGGACTGCCGAGGTCAAGGGTACGATAGCACTGTTGTGATGAAAGGGGAATATTCAGGAGTTCAGAAACGGATTTGCGATATAAATCCAAAAGCCCAGTATATTGCCTGTTCTAACCATATTTTGAACCTAGCTAGAATCCATGCGGCACGAGAAGAAATAAACTCTGTGACCTTCTTCGGCACGCTTGATCGTCTGCACGCCTTCTTCTCCAGTTCCACTCACCGTTGTGAAGTGCTGATGAAAACTACTGGAATGAGTCTCAAGCGATTAACCGAAACACGCTGGAGCCGAGAGGTGAAGTGGTCAAAATGGTTAAAAGCCACTTACTGAAGATTTTGGAAACACGTGAAATTTTAACTGAGAGAACCGAAAATTCGGAAACGAGTCCGCGGCTGACAGCTTGCTGGTGGCGATGCAGTCATTCACGTTCTTGACGTATCTAGGGCTCTGTTCTTGGCTCCAGTTTTAATGGAAATAAATGACACGAAGGCATATATGAGAAAGAAGAGCTTGAGCGTTCATGATTATGCAGCAAAATGAAAGCTTTTAATGAATTCCTCATAACTTCGAGGGAACAGTAACCGATACGAGTTTGAGCTATGCGCAGTCGGTGTGTTCTGAACTTGGAATCCATACGGAGCCACAGCTGCGAATACGTCGTAAAAAGAAGATGCATGGAGAAGAAACCGCCGATGAGCTACAGAAATGAATTTTGGTTGGAAATATGCGCTTCCATGGACAGAGTAAATCAGGAGAGTTCAACAAGAATTGCACAAATGCATGAGGTTGCTGACAAGTTTGGCTTTCTTTCTGCAAAGCAACTGTTAGACGATCGAGTCGACATTGTGATCTTCACAACGCTCCTTTATGATGACATCGACAAGGATGAATTTTTACTCGAGAGAAAGTGACTAATGAATTTTGTCGCAGCAGCTTCAGTCTTGAACTTAAAGGACGAAGGGCCTATGGAGTTACTATTCTTCATTCAGAAACACCAGCTTTCCCATTCAGTACTTAACATTGTCATCTTACTGTGTATGTTCCTAACTCTAGGAGTTAGTATAGCTACAAGTGAAAGAAGTTTCTCCAAGCTCAAATTAATCAAAAACTATCGCAGGTCAACTATGAGCAACTGTTAAGTCAAAACTAATCAAGAATCAAGAATTGAAATCGATTGGTTCGCAGAAATGCATAGACTTGTTATATGTGTTTCCACTTAAATCATGTGAGAAAAGGCCAGAAAGTGATGTTGGTGACATCGTACAATGAATATATGTGTTTCCACTTATATATTTATATAAACCATCACTATATATATAACTTACGCACATAATTCAACAATGGATTGAGTGTAGACCCTAAAAGTATCTTCATCGGAATCATCGCTTCCTAAGACAATTGTTCGTGCCGCTTGTTTATAGCCCATCTTTCCCACTGCATTTTGCTGTTCTCTATCTCTGCTAGCATTTTCCCTCGTTGGATATATGCCGATGCTTAGGCCTATATCGTATATATACCCATTCTCTTTATATAATAATAATAATAACAACGGTAGCACTGGTATCATCACAAAGCTTTTCAGATGTAGACATAACGAGTTCAAATACTGTAATACGAAGGTAAATTACATTGGCCGCCATTTTTATAATTTATCAGTTTGTGTAACCGTAGTAAGATGTAGTTCTAGTTACAATTTAAACTGCAAAGCTTCTCGACTAGTTAGAAGACAACCGATCTTTGTTCTTAGTGCTAATATTTTTTATTAATTTATGAGATTTAGGCATAACCTATGACTATAATTTATAGAATACAATTATTAGCCTAATTGTTAATTTGCAATAACAATAACATTCAAATTAATTATTACAATTAGTATGATAATATCATACTATGATATGAAGTATGAGACGTATAGTATTTTCGTGAACAATAATTTATAAGGCTATAGGCTATCCATTATTGACAGCAAATAGGCTTAATGTCTGTGGGATTGTTTTAGTTAGGCCTATTAATTGAATGGGCAGGAGACTGCAGTAAAACTGTGCAATATGTTGGTAAAATATGCTACTAAAAATATTACCTATGGGCTTATATAAGTTTTACTTTGAGCGAATAGCTTACTCTTACTTACACAGGATACTCGTTTCGACCAAAAGGTCTTTATCAAGATAAGTACTAATAAACACTACATGTGTCTTAGGCAGTGCTTTTTTTCCTAGAAAAGGTGGCGATACAACATAGGGACCTCTTGCCTCTTATAGGGCCTACATTTCTAAAAAATATTTATAGTCAATATTTTGATATAATTTCACCCAAATAGGCAATTTTGGGTACATTACGGGCAGCTGTGGCCATTTTTTAATGTAATAAATATTTTTAATCACACATGAAACTGAATTACAAAATTTTTTTATGGAAGCCATACAGTTTTGATGGTCTTCATTTCATACCACATGCAGAAAAATTGAAGTCAAATGATACTTTATTTGAGTCTATTATCCCAGGTAGTGGTGTTGTCATAACCTCCACAGTTGCCATTGAGTGTAGCGGTTTGTGAAGGAGATGAAGTCTGCGTTCCAGAGCCAGGTGTGTTGTTCTGGTTGAGGTGTAGTCATGTTTGTTCAGGATGTTCTTGGTATTGTCTATCCATCTTTTCCTAGGTCTTCCCTTGGCTCTGTATCCTGATTCCATCTTGTTATAAGCTCTATGGGAAGTAGATTATTCATCCTCATAAGATGTCCAAACCATTTTATCAATTGCTTCTTATTTGATTAAGGTGTATTAAAAAACTGACATCTCACTGTGAACAGACATAGGCCTTTAGGTTCTGTCTCAGCAGATGTCAAGATGTTGACTAATGTGTGCTTATTGTTCTCGTCATGCTGATTATTCATGTCCTTAATCTGTGTCCTTGCTAGTACTTGGTGTTGCCATACTTGATACCAAATTTCTGTAGTATCAGGACTGATAATTTGTCAATTTCTGAATATCCTCCAAAAAGTGGTCCTATGTATCTCTTTTGTCCATACCCAAGCGGAAGTATCAGTCGCAGATGTCCTTGTAATAACAGATCACCACATTCTCCCCCCCCCCCCCCCCCCCCGGGCTAGATAATGTTTTGAGTGTAGGTTTTGATAAATTTAAACTAAACAGGATTAAAATTATCCACACTCATAACAAATGTTGAGAACAGAGAGGAATGACATAATTTTTTGTTAATGTTTCTAAGACAATGCCCTTAAGACCCTGAAGAGGTATAGGTTTGATGAACAAAGCAAACAAACAAATAACTGAATATTTATATTTATAAAACACAAACAAAATTCACTTTTACAAAGGCAATGCATGTAAATTTGCCTATTCAGTGAATCAAAATTCCATTTACTTTGGTGGGATATTTTTGTAGTTTGTGATTTATTTTGCTTTCACCATAACTTCTATTTTTTTTCTATTTAGACTTAACATCCATTCACTTTTGTTTTCAGTCACCAGCATTAGTCTACAAAACAATGTTTAACTTTTCATTATGAATACATTGCTATCAACATATCTCAAAGTACTCATATATATGTTATGTGATATAGGTTCTGCTAACAATTGTTTTCTTATATAATTGTTTATAGTATAGAATATACAATAAATTATTTTATGAATTCTTGTTCCAATAATAGTTCTGCATATTTTTTACGTTTCTGTATCCCCATAATAGTAAGTATTAACAATGGAATACAAGTACAGACAACATTCAACTAAAATGCCTTAATTAGGGTGAACAACAATGAACAAACCAAGTGTTGCCAGGATTTGGAAGGGAGCAAAGAATAGCAACACTATTTACTTCCATGCTCGTCATAAAAGCTACCTAAGGAAGTTATGGGGTGGAGTTGGCTATCCCATATAGGATCAAAATAACTCAGAAACCATGCTGAAGTTGAATGTTCAGGCTGAAATGTACAGATGTCGCAGCAAAGCTGTAAATCATGATACAGCAAATTCCAAAATGCATCCTGCTATTTTGCAGGAGCTTGAGAACTATAAGAGAAGAAGGACAAACAGGTCGAACTTGCATGAGAGATTCATCAGTGTTTGTCCGTTGTTTCTTATCCTTAAAAAAACTTTTTAATTGAATGTCATCTGTTCTGGTGTTCCGTTGTATATCATGTTTACTATTGATAACATTCAATTACCTATTTCATTTAAGACTTGCTTTTGCCATGTATTTCCAACATGTTGGGCTATCCCTGAAACTCTGATGATTTATCCCCTAAATCTGTAAATCTGTTCACTAAATGTAAAAAATTAAATGATCATTAAAAAAGAACACTTTCATTACTTCAATCAATAAACCCGTAACCCTTTAGGGTCATCGGGGTACCACATTGGATGCTTCAGCACACAGAATCCTCCAGCGAATTCTATCCTCAGCGATGCGGATGAGTGGAAATATCTTGCCCTGTCCATTCCTTGATGTTGTCTGTCCATGCCTTTATTTGAACTCCTCTGCTTTTTCCACCCTTGACAGTTCCCTGCAGTATTGTTTTTGACAAGGAATTGTTACTTAATCAACAAGAATTCATTACTTAGACATGTATGGATATCATACTTTAGGCTTACCTAAGGAGAGCTGCTGTTGATAGGGTATGTTGGAGAGATATAATCAAATTATTTTAAAACATCATCTAAATTCCTGACAATATGATAATTTTGAAAGATTACATTAAGTTTACAGTCTAGTAAATAGAAATAAGATCTTGAAGTTCTTCATGTTAAGAGATGAAATTTAAGTAACATATTTGGGCTATATTAAAGTCATGCAATTATGTGTGCTGTGTAGTCAAAAGTGGCCAACATTGATTACACCAAATGTTTGCACTTTTATGTGATTTAATATCCACATACAAAATAACAGAACATGCTTCTGTATTCACACATAGATCCCATCTACATAGGAGACTTCTGCACAAAATATTGCATACAACTGAGGGTTATAATCCTATGGGTATGAAAGAAAGATCTTGAACACCCCTTCCCCCACCTGTCATTACACAAAGTACTTTTAACATTTGAACTTTTAGCACAAAATAAAGTGCTTTATCAATCATAGTTACTGGAGATTGAAACAAACACAAGTAACATGTTTTCTTTATTATTAAAGTGAAAGGAAACCTGATTTGGTCATATCAGATCATACAACAACTGATAAAATGCAGAGCATAGGAGATGGTGCGACATCAGATCATACAACAACTGATAAAATGCAGAGCACAGGAGATGGTGCGACATCAGATCATACAACAATTGATAAAATGCAGAGCACAGGAGATGGTGCGACATCAGATCATTTGGAAGTCATCCATGGAGATTTACATTTAGAAGGATTAGTTTTAGTTTCTGGCAAAGAGAAACTGCTGAAGCTGAATCAAAATGGCCTTACTCTTGGAACTCAGACCACCAATGCCAGCAATGAAAAATCTGAAGGTACTAATTGTAATGTACATGGTTTAATTGTGATGCCATTATGTTAACAAATTGTTAAAAATAGATCAATAAGCATTGCAATGCTGCCACAATTTTCAGTCTGTCTTCTTGCACTTTTACCCAATCATAGTGCTACTGTTCCTGACAAATTATGTTTTCAACAGTTAAAAAAAAGACTGGTAGTGGTCACTGCTTTCTCCATGTTTACAGACAACTCATTTTGTGTTCTTCTCTAGATGGAATGCTAGTTCTATTGTGATGGTGTGCTATGAACTTGAGTAGAATTTGTGGTTTACTTGTCTAATTCTTTGAGATAAGTCCTTTGTCATATTTCTAGTTTTCAGTATCCTCACTCCATCTGTTAATGAGATCATAGTTCCAGGTTTTGAGTAGTTATTGAAGACTCAGCACATAATAATTCTTTATATTTTTCAGATTATGTTCAGGGGTTATTTTGATAGCAATAGTTTAGCAGTTTGAATGTTTTTTGTATTACACTGCAAGTCAAAATATGTGGTTTTTCTCAGACTTCATATATGGGGCGTGTTCAAATGAAATCAGCTCATGCTACGTCATCAATACCAGAATGATTGCGAAGATTATGCGAAGACGGCATACAAAATAATGGAACATGCCTTCTGCATACAAAATATAGATCCCATTGACATGATCTCACTGTAAATATTACTGTAAACATCGCTGATAAATAAATCAACTACATAAACAACTAAATAGATAAATATAAAAAAATAGATAAACAAACTACAAATAAATAAATCGATGGTCAAGTGATCATTCTCTTCATATGCTTAATGTTCTGTGCAGGCAGTCGACAATATGACCAGTGTGATAACAAATCCATCCAAGTTTTACCAATGAGCAGTGATTCAATTTCTTACAACCAAAGGATGTTGACCAACCAATATTCATAAAGAATGCAGGTGAGGTGGTATATGGTGGAAAATGTGTTTTGAAGACAACAGTGAAGAATTAGGCAAGAATGTTTCAGAAAGGGTGACAGGTAATAAATGATCTGCGCCGAAGGGTCAGGCACATGTTGTTATGACAGAAGACCCAACTTTAATGAGATGGGTGAGCATTGTCATGCAACAGAATGACACAGCGTGAGATTATGTCAGGTCGCTTATTCTTTATGGCTGTATGCAGCTTGTCTTATGTGTTCTTGTAGCTGATAGCATTGATATTCACACTAGGTTCTGTAAAGTCCACCAACAGGAGTACTTTCTTGGTAAAAAAAAAAACATTCTTGGTAAAAATTCAGCAAAAATGTATGATTTGAATTTTTTGCTCTTTGGTAATCCAGGATGTTTTCATTGCGTGCTGGCTGCTATGCTGCATGGCTCCAAGTGGTGACACCACAACTCATCACCGGCCACTATTTGTGACAGAAATGTATCACTCTCTGCATGGTAATTTTGCAAATGATTCAACCCCCCCCCCCATTCTTCTTTATGATGTTCAGTCAATAATTGTAGTTCCAGTGAGAAATACCTTCCAATACTTGTTTATTCCGAACAATCATTTAAACTGTTCCTAATGACAAAGGAATCATTAGCTAGAGAATGCAAACTCTGATGATGGTCAACACTTAATGCTTTATCCATGTGGTGATGGTTTCTTCTGTCACAACATGTGCCTGACCCCGAGGTAAAAGATCCATCACTCTTCCTATAACATTTTTGCTTAGTCCTTCACTGCTGTCTTTGACAAAACACATTTTCCACCAAACAACTCCTGCATTCTTTGATGAATGTTTGTTGGTCAACATCCTTTGGCTGTAAGAAAATTAATTTGGTTCCACCAAATGTTAGCAGGTTTTTATGTGATTGAATGTCTGCATACAAAATAATGGAACATGCCTTCTACATACAAACATAGATCCCATTGACATGACCTCACTTATAAAACTGCATATAGGCTATTAATCTCTGATCAGGGTATTAGTTATTGTTATTAGTAGCATCTTGTTTATTTGTTACTGGTTTGTTTGTTACTTTGTTATTGGTTGCTAGCTTCAAGGGAGTGAAAGTTTGTCATTCTTGTTCCCTATGTAAAACTTAAAATCATTAAAATCTTGTTCTTATTTTTTAACAGACAAAAATACCCCGCTCGTGTGTTGCCAGGGCCCAAAAGGGGAGCAAAGAATAGCAACACTGTTTACCTTCCACACGTGTCGTAAAAGGCGACTAAGGAGGTTATGGGATGGAGTTGGCTGTCCCATCCCATATAGGGTCAGTGACCCAAAGCCATGCTGAAGTCGGATGTGTCAGACCAAAAGGCGCAGATATCGCAGCAATGCTGTTAAACCATGACACAATGCATTCCGTTCTCCGGACTACATCCTGCTAATCTGCAGGAGTTTGAGAACGAACGCAGAAGAAGAAAGAACAGACAAAAATTGAAAACACAAATAATGAAGTTTTTCAAATCACTAGAAGCACATAGGTAAAATAGTAGGATTCTTTTTTATTTTTCTGTGTGTTATCCAGTTATTCATAAAGCATCATCACCCAGTGTTTAAATTTTGACCTCTCAGGTCATAGTTTTCCAGCAGTTCTTTCTATTACTGATATTGCTTATATTTCAGTACTTTCTCTAACATGGCGAGATGTAATCTGTGCTGCTAAAGATTTGAAATCATCAGGAGGCAATGATCTTTCATCATTTATACTTCACTACATACATCGTGATGCCAGTTGTAAGCTGCGAGCTCAGATGATGAAGATAATAGATAAAGATGGTCATGGAGAAAAATGGATAAATGCTATTAATGAACAATGCCATAAAGGTGAATAGTAATTATGTCATATGTTGTTATTCATATGTGAATGACTATGCTATTACAATGTTGCTAACTCAGAGTGACTATAGGTTTGTCATTCTTGTTTTTGTGTAGAGTTTTGCTTCTGACTTGTCTCTTATTTCTAGTAACACTATTTCTGATGGGAAAGTTTTCCCTAGACATTTTCAAATCAGAGAGAACTTCTGACTTGCCTCATATTTCTCCTAGCACTATTTCTGGTGGAAAAGTTTTCCCTAGACATTTTCAAATCAGAGAGAACTTCTGACTTGTCTCATATTTCTCCTAGCACTATTTCTGATGGGAAAGTTTTCCCTAGACATTTTCAAATCAGAGAGAACTTCTGACTTGCCTCATATTTCTCCTAGCACTATTTCTGATGGGAAAGTTTTCCCTAGACATTTTCAAATCAGAGGGAACTTCTGACTTGTCTCATATTTCTCCTAGCACTATTTCTGATGGGAAAGTTTTCCCTAGACATTTTCAAATCAGAGAGAACTTCTGACTTGCCTCATATTTCTCCTAGCACTATTTCTGATGGGAAAGTTTTCCCTAGACATTTTCAAATCAGAAGGAAGTTTTTGTTAATTTACCTTTCATTATGAAAATAGTACATATGTAGAAAAGAGGTGATGAAGTTTTACTGCACGATGACTAACACACTATCACTATCGGAAGCTCATGTGAAATAATACACACAATGGAAAACAAGCAAAGTCATACAAATAATAATACACATGACATGTCATGTGTATTGTTATTTATATGATTTTGCTTGTTTTCCATTGTGTGTATTATTTCCCATAAGCTTCTGATAGTGATAGTGTGTTAGTTGTCGTGCAGTAAAACTTCATCACCTATGTTCTACGTATGTACTATTTGCATACAGTTTTACTAGCAGTATTACCTTTTATTGACTTTCATTATGAGAACTTTTAACAGTAGGAGACTGAGATGGCACAACATTGTGCACACTTTATTTAAATACCAAACAGGCTAGATTCAATTCTTGGTTCAGATGGTTGTTCTGAATGGAAAGGTACTGAACACTTGTAGTGACACTATGAATGTTAGTTAGTTAGTTTGTTCCTTTCATGCTGCAAGCGACATATAGGGCAGAGGTTTTGGTTCTCCATATGATGCAGTCCGCTGCCTGCAGCTTTAGTTCCTGGATGATCTTACAGCCTATTAATTCCTTTGAACACTATTTACATCCGAAAATATTAAAACAATCCTCCATCACATAAAGAATCAGTAAACCTCTGTTTCAAGAATAATGTGGGTTTTACGATTGTGCTTATTAGGACACAGATCAACCAACCATAGCAAGTATGAAGAACACAACTACTTCCATTTTGAACCGGAACCGGAACGAGTTAATATTTTTTAATGGTTCATTTCTAAAAGTCCCACTGAAGTTCTTTTGTAGCAGAATAACTGTCCTACTAGATTTTCAGCTGGATGTAGTCCAGGTATGTACTGTATCACCATTTTAATTGTGCCAAATGGACCAGCACATCCAACATCAGTGGTTGAGGTTAGGTTGATTTTAACCAGTTTTTTTTGTTTCTTGTATTTATGTTTTACTGTTGTGGCATTTCTAATTATATTAACAGAGATATGTGTTTCTAAACTTTCTCATTATATTTAACTTTCCAGTGCCTGGGCGACCAAAGAAAGCTTTTGTTATCATTAATCCTATTGGTGGGGGAAAGAGAGGCAGACAAATCTATCAAAAGACAGCTCCTTTATTTGAACTGGCTGGAGTGCACACAACTGTTGTATGTAAGTAGCCAATACTACCTTCTGTTATTAGAAATTATGTTTGCTATTAAACTATATAGACTAGCATCTATATTCTGAGAATTGACAATGGATAAAGAGAACTGATATTATGTGGTGACTTTGTGCATGAGGTGAACACTGATTGATGATGCATCTGTGTTATGATTCAGATAATTTAGCAATAAGTAAATGTGGCACAATTATGACTGATCACCTATATGCCAGCATAAGGTGAATTTTTAATCAGCAGGACAGCGAATGTTGAGAATGAATGGGTAAATGGTTAGAATGCTGGTCTTACAATCATAATGGCTAAGGTTTAAATCATGGTAAAAACTGAATTTTTATGTTTTGTTCGTACATTAAAAAAAATTAACCTGTACATTTTCTGTAACATGGAGTGATCTCACTAAAATTTTTGCATTGTGGGATAGATAGCATTGCTTAAAATTCTCCTTGTCAAAATTGTATAACTTTTTTTTTTCTTTTTTTTTATCAAGACCACAGTTTGTCAAAATATCAAATTTGTTCTAGTTGTAATTATTTATGTTTGCTCAGTAGTTGTTATCAAAGTATCACCTTTATATATTTATAATAATTTAATTGTCATATTAATTATATATTACAATCATTTAGTTTTATCTTTTGAGAAAAAAACATTAAATAAGCTAGCTTCTCTATAGAACATTCCCCCTCCTATCTGTGACCTTGTCATCAGGGCATGCTGTTGGGCATAAGCTTTTTTTTTTTTTTAAATATTAAAACCCTCAAAAACCTCTACTATCAAGAAATTAAAAAAAAACAAAAACAGATCACTGTTGCCACTAAAATACCGTAAAATTTAGTGTTGCTACTAAAAATAAATAAAAACTGCAAAAAAATCAGTTTAGCCACTAAATTGTGTAAAAAAAAACTCCAAAATGTACATAACTACAGAAATGAATGTAAATACCCAAAAATGTCGATGTACGCCCTATGCAGCCATACATCTTGGGAAAAACCATACAAAATATGGCGATTTATGGGAATTTGGCCACTATGAAATAATTAAGCAGGGCACAAAAACATATATATACAGAAATGTTAATATTATTTTATATGTTTAAAAAAATATATGGTACAGTAAAAGAAGTGCCTACATTGAACTACATTCCAATTGTTTAATGTAAGCACAGTTTCAGTCAAACTTTGGTATAGTATGTTCAGCTTTTGTGACATCACTGTAATCACATTACTAGTAAACCTTGTTGTCAAAATGGTTAATTTAATTGGTGATTAAAAAGTCACTATTTCTGATGCTTCTACCAGATGAATCGATCTGCATGCTATGCACTGAGAGCCTCCTGTCCCCTCAGGGTCATCCGAGTAGGATAGAGGATCTGCGTAGCATGCTTTTCGATGCATCTGACAGAAGATTGATGCATCCAGCGACTGTATTTTTTGCGTCTTTATCAATATTTTGTTTCCTTAAATAATATGGGACTTGTTCTATTTAATTTTAAGATTTGTTTCTTTAAAATGTAGGCATGCCTTCTGGTATTGAACCAAATATATAATTAACTTTGAGAACATGAAACTCTATAAGTTTTGTAGGGGAATTGATGTTAAACACTTTTATTATATTTGGTTGTTTCAGTTACTGAAAAGTCTAAGCATGGTTTAGAATTGGGAGAGCACCAGGACTTTTCAGGTTATGATGCGTAAGTGTTTTTAAACAAGTAAATGTATGAGCATGGTGATCGTTTGAACACACCCTCAAGAAATAACTTAACAATTAAAAAATATATCTTGGTAGCATTTGGTATTCAGGCATAGCGATCAGCATTATTTTGCTGTGATTTTCTAGGCAATATTTACATGTAGTAGGTTGTCATTGCTTTCTGAAAGAAATGTGTGTGGAGACGTGATTACTGATGTAATAAATAAACATCAATGAACAAATGGTTACATAGTTATTCTCTTTGTATGCTTAGTGTCCTGTGCAGGCAGTTGACAAGATGACCGGTGTAATAGTGAATCCATCCAAATTTGACCAACAAGCTGTGATTCAGTTCTTACAGCTGAAGAATGTCGATCAACCAACATTTATCAAAGAATGTAGGCGGTGTGTGGTGGAAAATATGTTTAACAGTGAAGCATTGGTAAAGAGTCTTTTGGGAAGGGAGACAGTTAACAAACAGGCACCTGTTGTTGTGATGACACAGCTTGATGTGTTGTTTATTATTTATGTCTGTATGCAACTTGTCTAGTGTGTTCTTGTAGCCGATAATATTGATGTTCATACTAGACTCCTTTAAAATCCACTAACAAGAGTCCTCCTTGGTAAAAATGGCAGTAAGCATAAGCTTTCCTGCAGAAATGTGTGATTTGAATTTTTTGCTCTTTGGTGATCCAGGATGTTTCCATTGCATGCCGGCTGCTGTGCTGCATAGCTCAAAGTGGTGATACTATGATTTGGGGTGGCATTAGTTGTCCAATTTTATATAAGATCAAAGTGACCCAGAATCTATGCTGAAGTTGGATGTGTCAGGCAGAAAGGTGCAGGTATTGCAGCTGAGCTGTAAACCATAACACAACACATTCCAGACTACATCCTGCTAATTAACAGGAGTTTGAGAACAAAAGCAGAAGAAGAAGTCATGCCATACAGTCATGTCAAGTCATATGGATTGTGTGGTTAAAAGTGACTAACATTGATACCACCAAATATTTGCACACTTTTATGGGAATGTTTGCTGCATGCACACTTGCACGAACACACATACACACACACAGACCTCCCTCTGAGTAGGATTGTATATTGCTAAGAATTAAAGTCTGTTTTTAAAAGCTCTAGATCCCCCCCACCCCCCGCTCCCAATTTCATATAGAAAATAAGAACATCATTCCTAGAGATCAAAACGTCAAAACAAATAACAAATCAAACATTTAAGTTAATGCCAAGTATAAGCCATGACAATGTTTTCAGAATAATCATTGTTGGTGGTGATGGGGCATATCAAGAAGTTCTGTTGGGATTAACTCTGCAGATCCAGAAGAAAGCAGGAGTGAACTATAATAATCCAGATTCTGTATTTTCAAAACCTGACATTAACTTTGGGATTATTCCAGCAGGTACATTAACTCAATTAAGTATGTAAATGTGAGTATGCAAATGATATCTGGATATTGAACATATATTTGTAAAGATTAAGTTTTACTACACTAATTTATTACAACCATTTAAAATTGATATTATTCTTACATTGACTTGCAGCAGTACATACAATATGCTTAACTAATCTCCCATGTGTTTCCGGAGACAGAAAGGGGAGGAAAGAATAGTAAAAAAAAGTAGAGGAGTAAAATGAAATGGAACCCTTGCCTTCCATGCACATCTTAAGAGATGACCAAGGAAGTTTTAGGGGAGAAGTTAGCTGTCCCATCCCATAGAGGGTCAAAGTGACCCAGAATCCTTGCTCAAGTTTAATGTGTTAGGCTGAAAGGTGATATATTGCAACCAAGCACTTGCATGCGCTGATGCCATCATTTCTCAATCTTTCCAGAACATGAGCATTGGCAACCTACTTCCTGATGACTTGGTGAACCACGGGAGTAATTTTTATTTAAAACTATGAATAATGAATGAATTTGAAACCTGGGTTTGCTGGTCAGTGGGCAAATGACTAAAGATTACACTTCCTCGGCTCCCATGTTAGCCATGATACAATGAATACTATTCTCTGGTTTAAATTCTGCTAATCTTCAGGAGTGTCAGACTGAATGCAGCAGAAGAAACTAAACAGATATACTAATCTGCTACTACATGTTAGGAATTTCTCAGTGTTGATACATAGAGTCAAGATATTTTTCAAGGCTGACTTGTTACTAATCTCTCTATTAAATACAACTTTCACATGTCAGCTTTTGTTACTGATTTTTTGTTAACCTGTAGCACATGGTTTTGACTGCAATCCCTGATGGATGCCTTTTTGTAGATACTGATTGGCTCTTCTAGTTGCCCATGTCTATGCATTTATTTAAAGACAAGGAACTACATGATGCTTATGGTTCATGTGACCCATAATTTGCACAACCTAGAAAAGCTAGATTTAACTTTTCTGTGCATTTTCTGTAGATTTGTGTGCATTCCCTTTCCAAGTAATCAGAGTAGTCAATTAATTTGTACTGGTCTGTTTGAATCGAGAAAAATCTGTTGAAAATCAATGCTATTTATCATGAAATTTTTATGTATTCTGATTCATATGATGAGGAATTCTTGGGATTTACATTTGTTTTGAAAGAATATATTAGTAAAATGTTAGTTTTGAAAAATAGATCCAGACATTTAGTTGCATTATATTTGGCATTGAATATAATTACATGTACGATGTGTGTCAACTAAAATAGTCCTAGATCTAGTGAAAAATGGACAGACAATTTAAGTGACATATGTGTGTTCTATTTGTTTTCAGAGGCAATATTATGTTACTGTGGTTATGAAACTACATAAATACAATAGGCCTATATATGTAGATGAATGTTATCAGGAACCCTACACATCTGACATGGGTGTCAGTAAATTCTTTTAATTCAATTTTCCATACTTTTGTTTTATCTTCCCAGGTTCTAATATTACATATCATACATACACCAACAAAACTCACACACCTCATTAGCTTCAATATTTAATTATTTATTAACATGTAAAACAATTATTTAAAAATCTCTAAAAGTGAAAAGGTTATTGCGTTTTCCAAACACCAACCAAAAATAATGCAAAGGGGGAAATGTGTGCAATTTTAATACAATGTGCTACAGATTAAAGTAATAAATTCCAATAGGAAAACATTCAAAAATTTCCAAATTTTTGCATGTGGATAGTTCTCAAATTTGCACTGTCTCTCTTGTTGCAGAACAATGGTTCTACTAGATTTCCAGCAGGAAATGGAATGGTAATGCGTTGTGTCACTGTTTTTATTGGCATTGTGCAAATACCTATTTTCGGTGTGGTAACTAATATGTTCATTGTTTACCACTTGCACTGAATGGTGCATGTCTGTAGTCATATCTCTAGTAGGCCAGCATTACAAGTGAACTGGTTTCCACACTGTATGCAGCACACCAAACTGAACGTTAACCTTTAGCATGTTGCATTAAAAATGCATAATGTTTCTCCTGCCATCTCCTTGACCCTGCATTGCCCCATTGATGTCTCTTACTGCCCTGTACAGGGATTTTTGCCCACTTTGAGAAACCCTACTCTAGGGTTTGACGACAAATTCTAGAAAATCTATCCATCGAAAGAGTGCTGTGAAAAATATTTGTCAAAAGCCAAAAGAAAAACTGACCTGTCGGCATGGGGCAAAAGCAATAATCTTGCACTTCTTTTGATGTAGATGTAACAGAAGTAGAAATATTCTAATCATTACTCTAACTGTTGTTATTTCCTTATAGGAACTGGAAATGGTGTCGTCAGATGGTGCAATGGAACTTATGATGAGGTAACTGCAGCTCTCAATATTATCCGAGGTAATGTGTCAAATCTAAATTGTTCTGTTGTATAAAATTAACTATTTGAAAAACTTGTAATGACCTCAGGAATCCCCACCAAGGCCCAGCAGAGACTGGAAACTAAGACTTATCAGGCCATTCCTTACATTGAGTAGGACTGCACTCCTGTCCAAGCAAGCACAGGTGCTGAAGTCAGAGATACAGACCAAGAGGTGAACTATAGCAATAAACAGTCAAGACCTGAAGTAAGATATACAAGAAGCGAGCATCCAAAGAAGGGTAGTACTACAGTGTATATCATGCCACTGTGGCATACCAGGAAATGAAAGGTAGATATGCTGGCAATATATATGGAGCAATATAAGAACAAAAAGACCAAGAAATCACCTATCGCGAAAAGAGGACCCTCATAATAGCTATTAGGAAAGTCGACCACCCAAAGACAATTATCACTATTTTGACAGAGCTGAGCAAGTTATCTTCCACTCCAGAACATATTAAACATCCACTTAAATAGACTAATACTGGTTCCATCACCTCTGTGTCGATGTAGCATAGACCATGAAGAAAATCCTGCAAAACTAAATTACACTAAAATAGCTGAAGGAGGATAACTGACAGACAGTGATACACAGACAGACATGCACAGAAATCTGTATAGGAGGTATGACACCTATGAACATCAGTTGGCAAGATAAGATTCCAGATACCACAGTCCTTGACAGATTTTGTATCCCCAGCATTGATACTAACCTGATGCAGACACAGATTCATTGGACAGGTCATTTGGTACATTATTATCATATTCCAGATTATCGCCTGCCAAAGATATTTCTCTATGGTGAGCTGGAGAAGGGTAAACGATCTCAAGGTGGCCAAAAGAAGAACTACAAGGACTTGTTAAAGACTTCATTGAAAGCATTTAAAATAGACCAAAACACATGGGAAGAACTTGCACAAAAAATATCTACATTGTGCTCTACAGTCAAAAAGGGCACATTATCTTGTGAAAAGGAGAGAAATGCTGCAGCCCAACACAAAGTGTAGTTAGAAAGTCACGTATAGACCAAAATCCGTTCACAGTGGCCATTCACTGTCTGAACTGTCCAAGAATATTTACAGCTGGAATAGGGCTCTTAGCCATCTACGAACTATTATGCATGGTCATAATTCTAATTGAATTTTCAAAAGTGGATGTAAAAAAATGTTCATCATCACTTGTGATTGATGAACACACACACACAAAGTTCAAATATCCCTGAAGATTATTGCTTAAAGCTAAAGATAGTGCTATGAGTGGTACTCTTGGCAGATGACTTGCTGCTTTGTTGAAAGAAAAGGAGTGCATATGGAGTAATCTGAATACAATTCACTATGCCCTTTGAACCTTTTCAATGATAATTAAAAGAGTTGAAATGATTGATCGTTAGTTAGTTGAAAGATCATCAGCACTGTACACAGGACATATCCATAGGTGCTTCGATCTCTCCATGAATGATGATGATGATGTTCGTCCGTCGTGATCGACGATGACCAAAAACTCAATCATAATAATAATAACAATAAATAATAAAAATAATAAAAGTTAATAGTGCGTTTTTAAATGACTAGCAAGTCCAATGCACGCACAAAATGTTCTTTTACAGAATTGACAACAATAGAAGGTATCTGTGTGAGGTTGAGATGTTTTTTCTTTTCTACGTGTCCGCTTCTGTCTTGCAGTATCTTGTCTGAATTCTTCCGCCGCTAGTGCTCACGTTCTAATGCTGTAATGCCATGCTGTTCTATCCTGAGCGAGGCTCTCCCAAGTCCCTATGTCAATGTTAAGATGTTTCAAGGATGACTTGAGCGTGTCTTTAAAGCGCTTTTTCTGTCCACCCGCTTTTCAAAATCCTGCCTTGAGTTCCCCATGATATATTTGTTTTGGCAAACGCAAGTTCTCCATACGCACAAGATGGCCTGCCCAGCGTGCCTGCACCTTCATAAGTATTGTGTGGCTGCTTATTGAGGTTGATTTTTCCAAGACCTCGTAGTCTGGTACTTTGTCCCACCAATGGATGTTTAGTAATTTACGTAGGCAGGTAAGATGGAAATGATTTAATTTTCTTGCATGTCTAGCATACACTGTCCACGTTTCGCAGACTTATAGTAGGGTTGGTATAACAGCAGCATGATATACTTGTAGTTTGGTGGTTGTTCTTATACCTCTTCTGTTCCATACATTGTTGCGTAATCTGCCAAATACAGCACTAGCTTTTGCCAGTCTATTGTTAATTTCCACATCAATGTTGACATCGCGAGAGAGAGTGCTTCCAAGGTAAGTAAAATTGTCGACTACCTGCAGTTTTTCCTGATTGACGATGATGGAAGTAGCAGTATGTTGGCTATTTGATGTTGCTTGGTGCATGACTTCTGTTTTTTTGGTGTTAATAGTGAGACCAAAGTTGTTGCAGGCCTGTGAGAAGCGGTCTATGGTGCTCTGCATGTTTACGACAGATTCAGCATACAATGCACAGTCGTCAGCATAAAGTAATTCTCTAACAGTACTAGATTTAGTTTTCATAATAAATAAATGGGTTGAGAAATGACTAGCGCTGAATTTGGTTTATAGTGTGGAAGAGTTGCGCTAATCGTCAACCACACTCTCTCTCTCCATGAATATACCTTCAGTAAACGACGACTGATTGTTGCTTTTCTCTGTTGGTTGACAAACATTTATTGCAGTCGATATAATGTTCATTTCAGGCCATGTCATATTTCAAGCCAGGCTCCTTTATTCTATACATGGAAAGGAAATCATCACCCACATAAATTTCTTCTAATTGTGCAGTTTCTCTCAAAAAATTAAATACGTCGGTGAGGTTCATTGCACTGCCACTCGATACAGTGGCATAACCTGTATTCAGATCCATTTTTCAATAAGAATGAAAATGATTGATGTTGTGGTCTAAGACCTTCATCAGAACAATGATGATTCAATAATAGATTTTTTTTAAACATCCGAATAATAAAAAAATATTCTTGTTATATATTTAAACTATGAAACAACCAAAGGAAGGATGAATAAAGATGTATTACACATAATTGGTGCAACATATTGACCTATTTATAATATATTTATCTTCATATTTGTAGTACTTCTGTCCACTCCTGCTCATCTGATTTTCTCTGACTGTCTGATAATTATTAAATCTTTGACAAGTTGATATAATTTGTGCTAAAAATTTGAAGATATGATTAATAATGTATTCACAGGAGAAAATTACAGATCTCAAATACTTACAGTACATAGCTGTGGCAAGTTAATTAGCATTTGTGGTTTGGTATTTGGATACGGTGAGTTTTCTGACATTATGAAGCGGACAGATGAACTGAGATGGATGGGAAAATTGAGATACCCTTGTAAGTTTTCACAGTAGCAGCTGTATAGTGTGAAGTATTTTGTCTATGTTAATGTTATAAATCCAACAAGAACTATTCCATGGTTATTTGATATTACCAGGTTATTGATTCTCAAAAGCAAGATGTAGCATTATTAATAAACATGAGAGTTGCCGTATATTCCGAATATACCGTCAATTACCGACTATAAACCGAGAATTTTTGGAAAAAAATCAGTGATTGCTTTAGGGGCCTCGGCCTATAAACGAGCACAACCAAATTTGTGAAAAAAATTACGTCAAATCACGATAACAGAGGGGAAAAAACTTACTGGTAAAAAAAAAAGCCCAAAACCCATGATTTGCATGTTTTTGTCAATAAATTCAAGCCATGATAAAACACCTAGGGCTATAATATACCATTATCTAATGTCATTTATTGACCTAATACGGTAATGGTCTGTGAAAAAACAAATGAAATAACCTACGCCAATCTACCAGTAACACACGTTTATCATCTAGGCCTAATCTACTAGGTAGTGTTTTGGTAGACACTTCTATAGGAACAGACAAAGTTAAAGTGGGTTTGACTTGCGTACTGTACAACAAAATGTTTATTAAAAAAATTTGCTGTAGAAATGTAACAGAGGAAAAAGCTTATCTATACCAGTAGGCCTACAAACAGTCATTCAAAACCTTCAATAGTCATTCAGATCATTCCAAGTTGGAATTCTACTGGGAAAACATCAGTTAGGTAAAATCCGTAATGTCACAATTAGTAGGCCTACCACAAATTTCCTCCTGGTTGTCCTAGGGGTAAAGTTGAGAAAGAGATTCAAGTGGGAGAGTAAAATTATGAGATGGACAGGTTATAGTCTAGCAGAGTGCACCACCAAAACAGGAGACGGGATGTTGGATGTCTGTTGCAGTCAACCTTCGTTGCGGAGACGGTACTTGATGGTGATGTCAGAAACACTATCTATCTATAGACTGTATCCCTTGTTTAGGTCCAAAACACTAACTACTGGTAGGCTAAACAAAGGAATTTTATGCCCCACACGCCCATGTTGCCGGTAAAGCAAATGTTGCAACAGTTACTGACCATCTAATATGCTATAGGACCTGTGTACAGAAAATGTAAACATCACCTCAAAGGCAGATTTTGATTATTTCCGTGCATGTCGCTGGTCGGCCTTGACTATTTTTGACACGCAACTCCAAGTATATAAATAGTGACCAATGACAATAATCAGAAACATAAAGAATTAAGTCCTAATTAATTCTATACAGAAGTCTTCTATATTCGATGGTCTTGCACAAAAACATCACTTTTTTGACATCCAAAATCTTGCTGCTTAGGAAGTCTTTTTTTTTTTTTTTTTTTAAAACCTGTGATGGAGGGAGGGGGAAAGGGAGAGAAATCAATAGTGTTGCATGGTCTGAGCTGTACTTCTTTATTTTGAAAACTGGTTTCAAGCATGTTATACCACCAAGGTATTTTTCACTTTCTTGGTGCCCCAAATGAGTCCCAGACTAGAATTGATGGTTTTTATTTTAGTGGCTCCCTTCCTCTGCCCCCACACTATATCCATCCATTCCAGAGTGTGACTTTTGTGCATCCAATCTTTCAACCTTTCATGGCATGCACAAACACACTACTTGGGGGAATTTTTCCTGCTTAGGCAGTATTGTATTTTTAAAAAATCACAGGAGGATGGGAGAGTGTCTCATCTACCATGCAACCTAAAATAACAGTGAAACATGTCTTCTCACATCCAGCTGTCATTACAAAACCGTCTTCACTCCTTTTAGTTCTTCCATCCAATTTAAAGGCAAATATAAAAGCCAAGCTAAAAGTTTACCTGATCCATTCATTTAGTCTTTGAATTTACTGTAATGGCAGATGATATCGTTGCAGTCAACCTTTGTTGCTGAGACAGCACAGAATGAATAAATGAATTCAAAATCTTGGAACACTCTGGTGGTACGTGGTGGTTGCTGGTTTTATGAGACAACAACACCTCCCGGGAAAAGTCACACTATATCATCCTCTAGGTTATATTTTTATGTGACCACAGGTGGGGCAAATGGAAGAAATAACCTTACATTTTACCATTGCTAAAGTTTGTGTTATTTTCCTTGACAAATATTTCGCTTGTCCCTTTATTCTCATAATAAAGAAATTGCACAGTATTATTACTGGTATTATTTTTATATACCTGGTCAATACACAAGTTTCTGACTTTGATCACATTTTGGAAATTTAAAGTTACATCATTGGCTTATAGTGGCTTTTATTCAGAAATATATTGTTTTTAAAAATGCAAATAACCAAATGGTCAGAGGGTGTCCGACAAAGTGGAGGGTGCCACAGTAACTGACCGAACAAATGGTAAAGCAAAATGAATTAAACTGGTTACTAAAAACACTTACCTTACCTATGAATAAAAATATAGATTAAAGTATATAAAAAAACATACAATAAAACTACACAGGACAAATCTCAACGTATCAGTCCAAATGGGACCTATTTCAAGAGACAAATAACTTATAAACTAAACAATAAAACACAAAATAGATGACTGAAATTTTATCACGTCATGTTTCTATGAAGCAGAAATGGAAACGCATCTAGTAAAAGAGAAAATGCTTGCTTTCATTATAAACAAACTGGAAAGTGGGAAATTAGAGGCAATAGAGATGTGGTTGGAGGTGTTCCTCATTGCGCTCACATAAATATATATATATATATATATATATATATATATATATATATATATATATATATATATATATATATATATATATATATATATATATATTATATATATATATATATATATATATATATATATATACACACACATAAATATGAACATGCATCCACATAAACACTTTCTCACATAAATAAAAACAATAACATGAACATTCGCACACATAGAAACATATAGATATATTAATATAAATGTTCGTTCACATAAAGATAATGCTATAACACATGCATATGTATACATACAAATGTGTGGCCCAAAGTAAATGTGTGGCCCAAAAACAAAATGCATATACAAATAACTATAAATGTGTGGGCACCCATCAAATAGACAACTGCAATAACACAGAGGAAATCAAAGTCTAAATATGTAAAAGATTGAACAATAACAATAGGGCATTCTAATGTACAATTGATGGACTAGAGTACAAAATAAACACATGTTGACATACACAAACAAAACGTGGGTGCCCACACATTTATAGTTATTTGTATATGCATTTTGTTTTTGGGCCACACATTTACTTTGGGCCACACATTTGTATGTATACATATGCATGTGTTATAGCATTATCTTTATGTGAACAAACGTTTATATTAATATATGTATATGTTTCTATGTGTGCGAATGTTCATGTTATTGTTTTTATTTATGTGAGAAAGTGTTTATGTGGATGCATGTTTATATTTATGTATATATATATACATTTATGTGAGTGCTTGTTTATGTTAATGCACCTATGTCAATATTGTGTGTCAATTCTGTGTCAATATGTATGCCTATTCTGGTTGAGCCCTTTCCTATGTGTAGATACATTTACATGCCTGTGCATTTTGTGTGGGTATCCTTCACACATCTATGTGTCCATTTTGTTATATATTTATCTCTTAACTCTTGGTGTGTGTATACATTTCTATGTATGTGTATGTGTGGTTGTATATATATGTTTATGTCTATATTTAGTTTCATTCATTCCATGTGCTTTCAAATGATGATTTTGTATCTTTCCTTCCCCAAACCCACCAACCAAACAACCTCATCATTAGTCATCAATCATTATCATATGCCATTCTGGTTGGCGTAGGCGACCATGGCTCTCTGTCCACAGTATGGTTATGAGGATCGTTGTTGTTTCCATTTCTTTCTAGGTTGTCAAACTAATATTTTCTCACATTTTCCCCCTCTGTCTCTGTAGCCTTCAGTCTTGCCTGTTGTGACAGTGTTCTCAAAACCTGCCTGTCTCATAAAGTGGCAAAAAAAGAAGGTATTTTCTTATATTATTGATTTGGGTCAGTTTCTCTTTTTATTCTTTCAACACCTCCAACCACATCTCTATTGCCTCTAATTTTCCAGTTTGTTTATAATGAAAGCAAGCATTTTCTCTTTTACTAGATGCGTTTCCATTTCTGCTTCATAGAAACATGACGTGATAAAATTTCAGTCATCTATTTTGTGTTTTATTGTTTAGTTTATAAGTTATTTGTCTCTTGAAAAAAGTCCCATTTGGACTGACACGTTGAGATTTGTCCTGTGTAGTTTTATTGTATGTTTTTTTAAAATGCAGAAGTATCATGATATTTAAATAAATGTGAGGTAGAGAAATATTTTAAAAACCTGAGGTAGAGAAATCTTAAAGTATCTAATGTAGAGAAATCTGGTACAATACAAGAATCCGTGGACAAATCATGTGACAGCATACCAATTTTTAATTTCATATGCTATTGCACTATCTCGGAAACTTAAAAAGTCATAACTTAAAATACCGATCTAGCAATTTGCGCACACCGAATTGGCCATCTACCTCCCACTCAGTGTGCAGTGCGCATGTCGAGTGAACAGGGGCTCTCATCGCGCAACGTGTAGAATATTGGATGCATTAGTATATGCGTCTTTATCGGAATTTCGTTCCGTTTAATTATGTTAGCTATTTGTTCCGTAGAAACATGTCCACTGATTCTTGTATTGTACCAGAAATCTTAAAAGTATCTGAGGTAGAGAAATCTTAAAGTTTCTGAGATAGATAAATCTGAGGTAGATAAATCTTAAATATATGTGGTAGAGAAATCTTAAAATATCTAAGATAAGAAAATCTTAAAGTATCTGAAATAGATAAATCTTAAAGTATCTGAGATAGAGAAATCTTAAAGAATATGAGGTAGAGAAATATTAAAGTAGACCTGAGGTAGAGAAATCTTAAAGTAGATTTAGCTGAGGTAGAGAAATCTTAAAGTAGGCCGAGCTGAGATAGATAAATCTTAAAGTAGACCTAGCTGAGGTAGAGAAATCTTAAAGTAGCCATGGTTAGGATAGAGAAATATTAAAGTAGGCCTAGTTGAGGTAGAGAAATATTAAAGTAGATTTAGCTGAGGTAGAGAAATCTTAAAGTAGGCCTAGCTGAGGTAGAGAAATCTTAAAGTAAGCTGAGCTGAGATAGAGAAATCTTAAAGTAGACCTAGCAGAGGTAGAAAAATCTTAAATTAGACCTAGCTGAGGTAGAGAAATCTTAAAGTAGATTTAGCTGAGGTAGAGAAATCTTAAAGTAGACCTAGCTGAGGTAGAGAAATTTTAAAGTAGACCTAGCTGAGGTAGAGAAATCTTAAAGTAGGCTGAGCTGATATAGAGAAATCTTAAAGTAGGCCAAGCTGAGGTTGAGAAATATTAAAGTAGGCCGAGCTGACGTTGAGAAATATTAAAGTAGATCTAGCTGAAGTAGAGAAATCTTAAAGTAGATTTAGCTGAGATAGAGAAATCTTAAAGTAGGCCAAGCTGAGTTAGAGAAATCTTAAAGTAGACCTAGCTGAGTTAGAGAAATCTTAAAGTAGACCTAGCTGAGTTAGAGAAATCTTAAAGTAGACCTAGCTGAGGTAGAGAAATCTTAAATTAGATTTAGCTGAGGTAGAGAAATCTTAAAGTAGACCTAGCTGAGGTAGAGAAATCTTAAAGTAGATTTAGCTGAGGTAGAGAAATCTTAAAGTAGACCTAGCTGAGGTAGAGAAATCTTAAAGTAGACCTAGATGAGATAGAGAAATCTTAAAGTAGATTTAGCTGAGGTAGAGAAATCTTAAAGTAGACCTAGCTGAGGTAGAGAAATCTTAAAGTAGATTTAGCTGAGGTAGAGCAATCTTAAAGTAGATTTAGCTGAGGTAGAGAAATCTTTACGTAGATTTAGTTGAGGTAGAGAAATCTTAAAGTAGACCTAGCTGAAGTAGAGAAATCTTAAAGTAGGCTGAGCTGAGATGGAGAAATCTTAAAGTAGGCTGAGCTGAGATAGAGAAATCTTAAAGTAGGCTGAGATGAGAGAGAAATCTATGTAGATTCAGCTGAGATAGAGAAATCTTAAAGTAGACCTAGCTGAGGTAGAGAAATCTTAAAGTAGACCTAGCTAAGGTAGAGAAATCTTAAAGTAGACCTAGCTGAGGTAGAGAAATCTTAAAGTAGACCTAGCTGAGGTAGAGAAATCTTAAAGTAGGCCTAGCTGAGGTAGAGAAATCTTAAAGTAGACCTAGCTGAGATAGAGAAATCTTAAAGTAGATTTTGCTGAGTTAGAGAAATCTTAAAGTGGGCCTAGTTGAGATAGAGAAATCGTAAAGTAGGCCCCTATCTGAGGTAGAGAAATCTTAATGTAGGCCCCTATCTGAGGTAGAGAAATCTTAAGGTATCTGAGTTATAGAAATCTTAAAAACCAGATATAGATAAATCTTAAAGAACCTGATGTAGAATAATCATAAAAGAAACCTGAGGTAGCATAATTATAACATTATGAAATCATAAGAAGCATTATTAGAAAAAATAAAACAAATTCAGTGGTTAGTGCACTGGCTTCCTTGTCAAGTTATCCAAGGGTCAATTCCCAGTTTAGCTAGAAATATTTTTGAAAGCAAAAATGACTCCTATGTCAACCCAGTATAAATGGAATGGGTACCATATCTTCTGTGCAAGTAAAAAAGTGAGCATGATTCTGACCACATCACCCATTTTTATGCCATTGTTTAGTAAAAAAATTTTGGGACCAAGCACTAATATGCCAAATACACCTCACATGTGAATACGGCAAACTTATTGTTTTTTTACTTTTACACTTTGCAGTAAAAATTATGAACGTTCTAAAGAAAGATGAAGGATGCATAAGAACAAACTGAAAGCCATTATTCAGATTTGAGGCTTCAGTGTAGGAGAGAGGAAAATAGTTATCATGCATTTCAACTGACCAGTAGAGAGATGTTGGTCAAGGATTAGCATGGTAAAATTAGTCAAAAATTTAATTAAAATAGCATGTAAAAGGCATTATCTTTCAACTATTGTTTTAAAGAACATACATTTAAGTATCATTGCCAGATTTACTTGAAACTACTAGATTTAGTTTGTATCAGTTGAGATTATTCAAATGTCTTACGAGCCCTTCCACCAGTAAAACTGGCAAAATGAATTAGGTTAAGTTTATTACTCCAGAAAGCCACTGAAACAGCTAGTTAAGCGGACCCCTTCTTTCAGTAAGCATTTGAAACTTCCACTTTTATAGGTACTTATAATATAGTTATACTTATAATCAAAATACATTATGGCAGAGTAAGAAAACACTTTGGAGATAAAGAGTTGTATTCGATGCACATACAAGAAATATAGTTGTGTGATAAGAGCATGAATAATAAAGCAAATAAGAGAGTCAAGGGAAATATTGTTAGAGTGAGGAATCATAGATGATATATTAGCTGAGACTGTGAAGTGTACATGCTCAACAAATGATAAGAAATGATAAGTGTGGTTAGAATAAACAAAAGGGAGGTCACTGTAATCTACATTATTTTATGATGTTGAAGATTGATCTGTATGTCATCAACATCAAAATAATGTCTAGCTATGCTTGTTCATTTATGGGCTTCAAAATGGTGCCTACTTATGCTTGCATATTCATAGACATCAAAATAACACCTAGCTATACTTGGAGATTCATAGGCTTCAAAATGATGCCTAGCTATACTTGTACATTCATGGACATCAATATGGTTACATGTGTTTAGATATTCTTGAGTATAACGGGATTTGAACCAGTCTGTTCAACGGCACCAAATCGCCTAGCAACTCTTGTACATGAGATTTTCCGTATTTGACTAACCGATTCTCCAAAAAAAGATGTGATTTTGTCAAGACATTCAAACCGTGCTCTCAAGTCACTGAGAATAGACCAATTGAGACAAGGACTATTACAACAACAACGAACATCCCGTACAGGTATTGAAGTATCATCAGTAACAACAAACATATAACATATAATATCCGTATTAGTTCTACAAGGGCTGATAGGTCTTGTAAACATGGATAACATATATAGACAGTACAATTTTGCTTCAAATAATTGCTTATACAAGTAAATTCAAGAAGGAAGACAGAGGATAATGCCTACCGAGAGTTGCTAGGCGATTTGGTGCAGTTGAATGGACTGGTTCAACTCCCGTTAGACTCAAGAATTTTTAATTTATCTTCTGGCTTCCTTCTTGAATTTACATGTATTTAGATATTCATGCATCATCTTGAATACCAGGTTAGGAAAGTCTATGAATTTTCCATGAGTTTTTTATAAATAGATACATTGATAATATTATTAACCGTATTCACGTTCCGGTTAAATCTGTTCTGCAAATTTTTAATGGTGGTCGGCAACCCATGTCGAGTACATTCCTCCAATGATATATAGTGTTAAATAGGTGTACAACATCCTGATTGGTTAATGCATATACCCGGGAACATGCACAGTTGAAGCCTGCACAATTCTACGTCCGTCTTGTCCATTTTAATAGTTCTCGTAGCAGTTACACGTAGCAATCGAATAAATCCAAGCGCATCTGCACAATGGTTGAAGTCATGAAGGTGAATCTGGTTTATAGACCTTTGTTTCATCATATTTTGAATAAAATATAATAAATTGTGGCCTGAATCATGAATTCTTGGGTTATTTAGTTTTCACAGCAGTGAATATATAGAATGGCATGTTGGTTTGGGACTTGTAGAGGTTTTATATCGAATCTGTTAAAGTGGCACTAAATATTACTGTAGGTCAGCTTCCAAGAACAACTTTATTGCAAATCTACATGTTTTATTCAGTTCTCCAGCATTATTTTAATAATTTCACAATAAAAGAGCATAAATACTACAGAATTGTGTGAGATTTACAGTGTACAGTGCTGCTAAACAATTCCACAAGAAAGGTAATTTTTTTTAAAATAATTTTTTTCACTTTGTTATTCTTCTTCTTTCGTTCACTTGAAACATGTCTATATCTGTAATTCTGTCTCTTTAATAAAATTCAATGTCTTTTGTAGTTCATACAGTGTCCCATAGAGCTTTGATTCCAGTGTTGTTTCCTCTGGCCAATATGTCTGCCTCAGCGTTTCATGCTCAGAACACTTCACTTTGTTATAATTTGTATGCTTTTTTGTGAAAAATGTCTTTACCACTTTCTCACGTGTCTGGTATCACACACACACATACAGAATTACACAAACATATACAGAATTCAGTTCTTTATTCATATGTGCAAATATTTAAATATCTCTAACAACCAAAAAGTGATCACGTTTACAAAACAGCCATCAACAATAACGCAAATTCTCAAAAAATAATCTGGTGGCAGGGGGAAAGTTTTTTTAAAAAATCCAGCTTGCTAGAAGTTAAGTTAACACCTCACATCTATATTTCATGTGTCACCTTAAATGATATTACTCTCATCATTTATAAATTCTGCCCTTGTACATCAGTATTTTGTAAACTACAGGGTAGTTTTCTCCTGTACACCTTCTCCCATTCTTCCAGCTTCTAATTTATGAGGATGACGACATTGAGAGAGTACAAGAGATGATGCAATTCTTCATCAGATACTTAAACCCTGACTATGTTCTTGCCTTTGTTTTGCTTTGTCATAGCATTATACCTTGCAAATAAATGTAGTACTCCTTCCTCTAACTTGCAAGACTTGTCTTAACTGTTCATCCCCATTGTCAGAAACATTATGTTCCTGTATGTTTATCCAATCTGATCCCATTTATCTAATTGGACCTTTATCCAATCTGATCCTGAACATGTACTATTACCAAATATGGTCCTTTGGTGTTCTACATGTGATGCAGCCTGACCATGGCACCCCTATTGTCGTGGAGGGTTGTTTGTTTAATGAATTAATGTGAAATGAGAATCCTTATCTTAATGGACATCTTGATACACATTTGCTTGAAAGTCAATGTTTAGAGTCACTTTGATACAGTTTTTGTGTGGCTGTAGACAATGCAATATAGGCCTACATGTTTATGTGATACAGACTTGTACTGTATCACTTTGTTATGTCACATGTTGCTGAAGATGTCTTTACATGTGAACCCATCAGGGTAACTTTTTGCAAAAATTGTAAGATGATATATTGGTGAAGCTAATTAGAGATTTGGTAACCATTTCTGTCAATATCTGACTCCCATACCTTTAATGGTACTGATAATCTAAGTGCTTAGAACATCTAAGTCACGACCATCATATGATGGCATAAGGTGATTCCATTGATGATTGAAGGCAGTATACCCACAGTTAATTTTATAAATGTGATCTTATGACATTTTGGAATGAACATGTTTCATTCCTATGTGTGTATTTCTTGTATTTTACTACTATTCATATATCACATAACTTTGTTATGTTTTATTTTGATTTGCTGTATTTGAACTATTTGTTTACTTTTATTTCACATTTTTTTTAATGTACCATTTTTTTCAGATAGACCCCATAATAGCTCCCTGTGTACAGCTAGTACAGTATTTTGTCTTACCGTAAAGATCATTTAGTAAAAAATATGGGAATCTTGTGTCATTGATGTATGTATCACAATTTAATTTAAATAACTGTATTTTCATTTGTTTCAGATGCTATTATTGGAGCACTTTTCAGCAAGCCAAGGATGTTTAATTGTAATATTGAATACAGTGTGGAAGATAAACAGGAGAAGCATGATCAAGATAATAGGTAAAGTCAGTGTTTTTGGGAATACAAATTATGTTTTTGCTTTGAGATCAGTATTGTATCTATAGGATTCCCCATCTAAGTAGGATATTTCACATCTTTGTATTGCATGTATTGCACATGATTAAACTTGGAAACAGGGTGATACAGTTTTGCTGATTGCTACACACATGATTACACACAAATATTAACATTTTGACAAAAAGGTCTTTATCAAGAACACATTCTCAACATAACAAAAAGACAAGTAAGAATGACACTGTCCACATTCACTTGACAGTAAAATATCATTAATAAAAGAAATCATATTTAGAAAAATACCAAAAAAAACATGGGGAAAAAAACCAGTAAATATAATAGTAAAATGACAAGTAGACTAGACAATGGAGGTATCATTTATAAAATTGATATCTGTTTGTCTGTATTTTTCTTGAGAAGGACCTTATGGTTTTGCATTGATTTATTATTTTTACTATACTGTTATCAATGTTTTTTCATGTCTGATAGTCTGTAAAAGTAAAGCTCACTACCTTGTGTTATGCGTAATTTCATATCATGACTTACATCAGAAGTATAGATTTTAAAAGGACCACTATACAATTGATTCAGCAGGAATAAAGAAGAATTATAATATTCTTGAGTTTGACCATAGTATTCTCACCGAAGACGGATGTGTCGGACCAAAAATGTCCCTAAAATGTTTTAACATCAACAATCACTCCTGGAAAACCCCCTATACAAATTCACTTAGCATAGGATTGTAATATCACTGAAGTTGATAACATCACAGAGGAATGTAACATTGCTAAACAATGAGGACAATTTGTTATTTGAATAGACAGAATAGTCAACACTCATACGTTACATTCTAGTAATTTTGTCCTATTTTTGGCAAGGAATTCTGTGTCAGAATTTTATTTGACAGTGGCCTTCGTCTCCCGACTGACAAATGAAAATAACGAGAGTCTGCATATATTTGTCTGTTTATATTTATCAAATCATTTTATGGAGTTATTATTTAAATTAACTCGAAGTGGACCATTGACAACCTATTTGTCAATTTTTCCTATTTGCTTGTGTTATCTCTGGTCCACTAAGAGTTAATGTCTAATGATTATGTTGGTGTTGATAGTCTTATCACTATTTAAGCTGTGTAAATTAATCCAATTTATTTTTTTCTTACTTATTAAGCTGTGATCTGTAATATTTGTATTGCAGTTTAGGTGCAGCTAGAGCTCAGGGAAGAGGTATGTGTATTTTTACCATCATCATGTTCTATGAATTTCAGTGGCAGTAGCCATAGTTTCAAAGAAAATTCTGTTTGAGTACTATCAGTTCTGATGTTGAAATTTGTTGTATCTTCAAGTTAATTAGTAGTCAAATTATCATCAGGACACTATGGACACATCTATAGAGATCTCATATTCCTTATGTCCTTCAGCATGTGGTAACTGACTGTTCTGTGTTGGTTGATAACTCTTCTGATTTTTATATACCACTCGTTTCTTGCAACACCAAGCTTCACTGCCAGGTTCTGCATTCTAGCCATGGGCATGGAAGAAGAAGTACACATTACATCTTCTGACTAGTCTAACTCCTTGATTGAATTCAAAATATCATCTTGGTATATTGAACTACCACTTGTCACTGTGGCCAAGCTGGCAAGTTTGTCTGTGTTTTAATTTTCCCTTAACACTCTTGTATCCAGGAACAAAAATTAAGGTAACTTTTCAGCACATACTTCATCAATGACTCAAACCACTTGATTCTTGATTAGAAACTGGCCTCATAGCATGTGGGTCATTCCCATAAGTGTTCCGCCCTCTGTTTCAGCAGCCATCTGACTCGATGGTGTTTTTTTGAGTTTAATGCTTCCGAAACAGACGGTTGACATCAGGGCACAACTCTGGCCCTTGCGACAGGTTTATTTGTTGTTCCGCCCACCCACGCCGTGCCCGTAACTAGTTCAAGCACAACGTCGGCCTGTCTGAACAACATGGTAACTATTATCAAAGGTTACGACTATGGGATTGTATAGATGACGTGCCATGAAGCTTCTATAAGAAGATAACTTCAATATAAACGCATGTCATCTACTAAGGTTTTCTGTTGCATGGTTGGTTTGTCTAGTGACCCATTGGTGAGATTGGTACCCACAGATTTCGAAACTTGTTTGAGAGTAGTAATATCACTTAGCAGGGAATGCAGAGAATGGTGTCCCACAGCTGTGGAGAAAGAAGTGCAGGCTTTGGTCAGTGAGAATACCAAAGAGGGGGATATGATTATATACACTGATGGATCTGTGATTAGACATGTTCACAGTGCTTGGACCTTCACAGCTCAGTGCGCAGGTAAAACGATCAGGGAGGAGAGTGGTGCCTTTGCGGTCACAACGAGTAGTATGACCATGGAAACAATGGTGGTGACCAAGGCATTTGAGTGGGTAACACAGGTCTGCATCTTGAGTGACTATGAGTATGATTAAGAAGGTACAAGTGGGTCTTGTTCATGAACAGTGGATTGAGGCCTTGAGAAAGGCGAGGCTGAAAGTGGTTACATTTATTTTCATGCTTGGACATGTGGGTGTTCGAGGCAATCAAAGAGCAGATCAACTGGCATCATGCACGATTGTGACACAGGGCGATAGGGCAATGGATCACACTGACATTTTGAACTCCTTAAGAGATATAGCATGTGAGAGTGAGACTAATGTGGATGATGATTCCTTTTCAGTGGCTAAGATTAAAGATCAGGGATTGAAATGCAGTGTTGCTAGGAGTGAATTTTTTGGAGAACGCAGAAGAATGATGGTCAACCAGTATACTGTCAGTAGAAGTGTAATGTCCCATGCATGGATTGTGTTTCAGAATATTTTAAAATTAGAATATAGGACCAGCTATTTTATTCTACCCAATATTATTTCTTTACTAGAGTTCCAGTTCTTGCATGGTCCTGACCTCATTTTATACACTGATTCAGTCTGACTGATCTGCATCGACCTTGAGTACCTGCATCACCAGTTAACAATTTATTCTATGACCACCAGATGACTGGAGCATAACGTCACCTGATTATGTACCAGTGTCTTACCTATTTTATATACACCACAAATGCCCAAAACCTAGACAATGGTACCTTTATATATAGTTAAAAGGTGCAGTATTAAATTTCTGTATTTTTTTTTCTGTGAGAAAGCTCTCCAAATATGTCTTAGTTGTCCCCAGTTTGTTCCTTAAATAACTGTAATGTATCTGTTGTTATTTCTCTACTCAGTGTTAGTCACTGAACTGTAGGCTATGTTTTGAATAAGCCATATTAATGATTAAATATACATTTATTGCTTATTTTACCATGTTTGCAGATTCACCCAGAATGTTTTGGCTGTACTCAAGATATTATTTACATCTAGTAGGCTATTAGCCATGAAGTGGTGGATTGGTGGAGAATGAAAAATTATTTTTTTTCATTGACATAAAGTGTATTTCAATTTGTATGTCTAAAACATCTTCTATTACAACTCCTTCAGTTACTCACTCACTTTTATATCCAAGCTACAATTAAATTTATAGTTATATTTCTCCTGAAAATTATAATTCGTTGAGTTGAACTATGAATGGGGCAGGATGGAGAGTACATTTACCCCACAAGCTTTGGGAACCATCAGCAAGCATACTTTAACAACTTTTGGGAGTGCTGAATATCTCCCAATGACTCAAGAGGTTTGATTTATAAAAAAGTTTATGCATATCCTGTATAATACATTGCTAATCAACTATTGTAGAATTTTTAGACACTACTAATGCTTTCAATTATATCACCAATACAGTGTGGACGATTGGCTTTTGAACCACGTGCAAGTTTGGTCAAGTTGTGTTTGTAAGACTGGTCCACTAACAACTCTACCACTGAGCTGATACCTATTTATTTGCCTGTTAGATAATGTTATATATATACAATTTATTCATTAAAAAAAATGTATCATCAGAATGGACGGTTTACACTGGTAATGGTGGTCCAGTGTGTGGAATCTATTCATTTGTATGTGAGCAAATCAAAGATGGGAATGACATTATCTTTCAACCGTACGGAAACAGTGTTGATCTTCTAGTTGACTTTGGATGTTCACGTATGGACTTAGGAAAAACACTATCAAGACAGATAACTGGCAAAAATGCAACAGTAAGTTTTAAAATAAACTAACAGCCCCATAAAGTTATCTGACATATGCTTTCTTATTTATCAGGGATCCAACCAAAAGAGTGCACATTGCTTGCTTGCAGATTTCAGAGAGAAAACTTATACACTGCTCTTGTGTTCAGGGTTGGATGACTAGTCAAAACTCTAAAGCATCTTCATTTGTTGCATCCTGGAAACTGACAAATCCTTATTTCACAATTTGCCTAATCAACACTTTAGAGATTGAGCATGAGCTGCCAATGTCCATATGAAGGGAGACATAATTAGTCTAGATTAATAATATCCTAGAGTGTCAAATTTGAACTGATACATCTCATGGTCCTATCAACTTACCATGTCTTGACAACTCACCTACTTGTACACATGAAACAAATCCAGAAAAAGAATAATGATAAAATCATCTAGTTGTTTTCTTCTTCTTCTACCTTTGCTCTCAAATAATCAGCACAAATATTCTTGTGATTTGAGTCAGAGGTCTGCTAGTTTTACAGTGAAGCTGCGTTAATTGCACTTTTTGCCATAGCACATCTGTTTTCAGCATGTTTTTAATTCACATCAGCCTTCCTATCTATTGCCATGCGACAAGTATGTATCGACCATTACCTCTTTTGTCCTTGGGTACTTACCCTTATCTCAACTTGGAGCCTGATTTTGGTATAGAAAATTGCTGAACAGTAAAGTTGGACTAGGGTTGGTTCGCTTTCTTAGGCAAGGTTTTATTCACATCGTGAACAGTTTATCCTAGTTTGAGCTACTATCAGCATTTTCTTAATAATGGGATGGTATGGTATCCTGCCTTTACCTTTCCACACAGCTTGCTGAGCATGAACATTATGGTTTAAATTTTTCTCACTTATTCTTGCATATGGAACTGCCCTTGCGCTCAGTGATGCTACCTTCAATTGTACTCAATGGACGTACTTTACTTCTCTGCAGATTTGCTCACTGTTTTTGCTTTTGTGCGCTTTTGGTCTTAACAACCCAGCTGTCATCAATACAAACTTCTTACATTTTGAATTAAAGTTGCTAAGAAAAAAAAGAATTCTTCTTGATTCTTGATTAGAAACTGGCCTCACAACACGGGGCATTCCCATAAGTTCTCTGCCCTCTGTTCCAGCAGCCATCCAACTCGATTGTGTTTCGAGTCTAATGCCGCAGAAACAGACGTCGACATCAGGGCACAACTATGGCCCTTGCAATAGGTTTCTTGGTTGTTTCGCCCACCCATGGCATACCCATAACTAGTTCAAGCACAACGTCGGCTTGTCGGAACAACATGTTAACTGTTATCGAAGGTTACGACTACTGGATTATATAGATGACGTGCCATGAAGCTTCTATAAGAAGATAACCTCAATATAAAGGCATGTCATCTACTAAGGTTTTCTGTTGCATGAATGGTTTGTGTAGTGAGCCATTGGTGAGACCCACAGACGCAACCGCATGCGCAAAAAAGAAGGATGTGGTGCATTACTTTCTGACCATATATCCAGATTGAGACAAACAGTGTTGCAATTAAATGAATTTATAATGAAACATTGCATGAGTATAATTTGACAATTGATGAATAAATATGTTTAATCAGTGAACTACAGTAATGATCAACATGTATGTACACTAAAACAATGGTAGTGGAGACTGAGAACATGGGTATGCGAGGAATGCTATTTGGTAGTGTTATAAACATGCTTTGAGACAGCACATTGTCAGAAGACACTAAAACCATTTTTCATTTGTAACCTATTAGATCATGCCCCCGAAGCTAGAACGCATCTCTAAAGTTAATGGATTTAGAATCAGAGTTGTGCCAGATGTCGCTGAGAATGATGAAAATGTTTCTGCCACAAGAGCAAAGGTCAAAGAACTGGAAAAAATATTGGACATTGATGGAGAAGTTGTTTATGTGGACAAACCAGATTTAGATATCAGGTATGTGTGAAAGTTTACAGCTGGAATTCTCAACCTGGTGCTTGTGAGAATTTCATTTCCTGTGTTAGCTCATTCACTGTTATTTTCTATTATATGTTATGGTGCTTGCTAGCAATGCCACAGCTGGGTTTTTTTTTCACTAGATCTTGTGTTTTTGGCCCCATATTGAGTGTTGGGTTTTTTACTCTTGACAATTACACCATATGTATGGGGTGCAAAGGGAACGCAATGCTCTAGGCGGACCCAGGGTTAGAATAACCAAAATCCCAAATGTACCTCCTCGCGGTGCACCCTGGTAACAGAAAAACAGCAGCTCGAGCTGATTCTGGCCAAATCATTTGGGGATCGTGTACGAGAATGTGGAGGTAGCAGATGGAAAGATATTTGACTGCATTAGAGATAGACAATATCTCAGACACCATCAGCATCACCACATATAGCGACACTGTCAACATACAGTAAAGCTAGTCAGTCCAGTCCGAACATTGGAGGGGCGGCCGATGTAAAATGCACGTAAAGGTAGACGAATGGCGAGAGGCAAAATCAATTTTATATTGAGTACAATGACACAATGAAAGGGCAGAACAGTGCCAGAAGACAGCGCGAACTGCAAAAAAGAAAGTGAAAAGTTCCTAGGAAAGGGTAACTACAAGATCTGATAGCTCGAGGCGAGCTTCTAGTTACCTGAGCTCCTTATAGGCAGAGACCCAGGCCCAATCATGGGCATTTGGAAAAGCAAGAAGACCTAACCCAACTCTAATGTTGAGCCTTCCTAAACCGGAAATATGTTTGCGAAGAGAAAGAGTTCCGTACCCGATGGGCTTAGGCAAAAAAGGGGATAATGATGGTAGTCCTGGCCCAACTCTACTGTCAAGATTTCCTATACCGGAAATACACTTACAGAGAGAAAGGGTTCAGTACCTGATGGGCTCAGGCGCTATTGGGACAAGGTTGCTCAGCTCCAGAACGCCTTGCTCTCAAACGTGTGGTGTGTGACTCAAATTTGGGCGAGGGGTTTACGATGTCTGTGAACGACGCCTCGGGTAGGAGGGCGAATGAGCCAGGGTCCAACTCTTCTGGCGAGTTCTTCCTCATACGGAACCAGGCTCGTGGATGAGAAATGGTTCAGTACCCAATGGACACAGGCAGAGTACGCCCAATTGTACGAGTTGGGTTCATAGACGGTGGAACACTTCGTACCAGATAGACGCGCTCGACAAGCGTCTTGGCGAAGAGGCACTACACACCAGCGTGCCCAGTGACAGATAGACAGGCTGTCATGGACTAGGGACCAAACCCGAAATAAAGGAATGATGAAAATGGATGTGCTGGACCTCGGACACCCTGACCACAAGTGGCCAACCGGGGTACAAATAATCACAGTTCTACTGTGGAACATGCAGCACAACGTACTTCACGCTCCCCGGCGGAAATCACACGAAATATTCGTTGTGGTTAGATGAGAGCGAACGCTAAAGAAGAAGACCATATGTATATCTTGTGACCATTATACTTAAATGTAAATTTTTTAAATCTAAAAGTTTTATTCCACTTAAAAAAATAATTGAAGCATATCCCATAGAGGACTTGACTAAATCAACTGTTGTTGATTTCTGAGGTGCCACTAATACACCCAATTGTATCATCAATACAATGTGGATGGTTGGCAGTTGAACCATCTAGTTAAACGGGTTGGGTTTGCAAGGTGAGCTCACTATTAAATTTGCTACCGTCATCATCAAGTGCCATCTCCACAACAAAGGTTGGCTGCAACAGACCTCCAACATCCCCTGTCTCTTTTTTTGGTGGTACACTCTGCAACCTGTCCATCATGTGATGTTACTCTCCCAGTTGTATCTCTGCCTACCTCTTGCTCACCTCCCTTTGATTTTACCCTCAAGTAAGGTCTTCAATAAGGTGTCATGTCTTTTAATGTGTCGAGAATATTTTATTTGCCTGATCTTTATTTCTCTTAGTAATTCTTTCTTCATATTAAGTTTTTTTTAGAACCTCTTTATTTGTTTTCTTCTCTTTCCATGATGTTCTCTCTATTCTTCTATATACCCACATCTCAAAGGCATCAATTCTGTCTTCTAATTGTTTGTTTAGTGTCCATGTTTCTGAGTCATGCATTAATATAGAATAGATGTAGCATTTATAATTCTCATTATGAATCAGTGCTTTTAATATTCCTCACTGAGGAGATCACAGCTTTTAATATTCTGCGCAGACACCATTTGCGCATTTCATCCTACTTTTTAATGTTTGTTATGCGCAGACACAGTGTTTGCATCTTTCATGTCACATTCTTCATCAACAAAAGAAAATGTCTAATGCAATTGATGTCTATCTACTGAGCGTGCCAGCTACTGAGAAAGACTCTGTACGCATGTTACAAATATGAGGAGTTCTAGAACAGGACAAGATGTGTGGTCAGGGTGGACAGATTCAATAGTATTGCTATGTAAGGCGCCAGCACATAAATGCAAAGGTCGGCACGTGCCTGCAATGCATGAACATGTTGTTTGTAAAAATATACCGTTTCATTTATGGATGGGCTTTTGAGATGACATCTGCCGACCGGGGCGTTCATGAACTACAGATTAGCAAGACAACAATTGTTGAGTGGAATGCATTTATGCATGAAGTTTGTGTCTACAGCATGACACAACTGCCACGAAGACGCATTGGGGGTGAAGGAATGATTGTCGAAGTAGACGAAAGCCTATTTACCAAAAGAAAGGCAAATTCTGGCAGAGTATTGCCTCAACAATGGGTATTTGGTGGTCTAAGTCGTGAGATAAAGGACATTTTCCTGCTGCAAGTGTAAGATATAAGTTCTGCAACCTTAATGAAGGCATTTGTTGACAATATTTAACCCTGGATCAATTATATATTCCAACTGTTGGAAAGGATATAAAACTACAGAGATAGAGAGAGCAGGCTTCAACCATCTAACAGTGAACCACAGATACAACTTTGTGGATCAAGTAGCCAGGGCTCATACCCAAACAGTGGAGTGAATGTGGGGAAGTGTAAAGTGGCGAAATAAGAAACACTGTGGAACAGCACAGCATCACTTAAACAGCTACCTAGCAGAGTTCATTTGGCTATCTAGGTTCCAGTACAATGTCAATCTTTTCTGTGCCATATTGGAGGAAATGAGCAGATACTGGCCACCTGTGTAGTACCCATCACCATCAACCCACCCCTCTCCATAATATGACCCAACCAACATCCGTCCCTACCCATCGGCTAGATTGTTCCAAATCCTAACCCCAAACAATGAAAGCGGCCCCCTCCCAAATTCCCCCTTCTCTCCCAAAACACAAAAATGCGCAGCCTACCCTCCCAGCAGGATTAGTGAGATTCGCACTAACAAAGAGACATAATAAATATCAATGTTAATGCTAACACTGGTTAGTTGTCCCTAACTGCACTGATCAGTTCCATTAAAATGAAATATCCGAACAAAAATTTGTTCCGGTAAATATGTGTCCACTGATTCTTGTATTGTACCAACTTGTTTGTAATTTGTTTAGATGTTACTATTTTCCTCATGTCATTGAAGGTACTTTTAGCCATTCCTATTCTCCTTTTAACTTCTGTTTCACATCTGCCGTCATTTATTACTATGTATCCAAGATATTGATAATGTTTTACTTGTTGTGGACAGAAACAACCGTGCCGATATTTAAATATTAATTATTGATTTAAACCACATCAAGGAAGTTCTCTTTATTTGTTTACATTAGCTATTTCCATTTCTTCTGTATCCATTTTCACAAGTCCGTTTGCAGCAGTCTTTATTATGCCATCTTTTAAAGTATTCTTAGTAAATTTCAAGATTTTTATCAGATGAAAGTTTGTCAGTTTTATATGAAAAAAATAATTAATATTAAGCTTACAAATTTAATTTGTTATTTATAACAGTATGAACAGCTAGAAAAGTCAATGAGGCATTGAAAGTGTCAAATGTGAGATGGGGTTATTTAATAATATCAAAAAGAGAAAATCTATTTTGTGGACACATTATAAGGCATGTGGTTCTGGAGAACATAATTACAATGGGTAAGATTGAAGATACGAGAGATTGAGGACAACATTTTAAGAAAATACTAGGTAGTCTAACATGGTATGACAAAAGTCAATAATAATCCTGATGGAAGATACTAGAAATAGAGAGTTGTGAAGATTTATGGTCACCTATGCCAATCGACACAGTACATGATGATGATGATTTGCAATAGCAAGGCTACATACATTCTACAGAATACAAATTGAAGTCATGATATCAGAAAGCTTTCTGTGAGGAATGGCTAAACGATAGTGAACTGAAGGATTGGTTAAAGCGAAATGAAATTAGTTTCTTTAAAAGTAGAAATCCTTTTCCCTCTTATGGAAGACTAATCTGCAGCCCCATTTATGGTGCACATGATTTAGAGATTTTTCTGGTCGATTTGGGACTATTTTTAAAACTTCAGTGGCAACAGTGTGCTCACACACTCAGTATTACATATGAGCAGTGCTGGCCATCTGAAAAGGTTGACAACCCCTGATTTATAGTATATCTTATATGGATGTGAACTGAAGTAAAATGATATAAATTTTCAGATTTTTCTGATGGTAGGCATTGTTTTACTGGATTACAGGTTTACTAGATTTTTTTAAAGTTTCATTGCCACTATAGTGTGATGTTAAGTTACTCACCCGCTGACCAGAAGACTTAGGTTTCCAGTTCACTCTCTAGTCATGGTTTTAAATATAGAATTACTCACATGATTCACCTAGCCAAAAAGGAAGTATGGTACCAGGACTCATGCTCGGGGAAGGACAATGAATGACACTATCAGTGAGAAAGTGCAGTAGGTGATGCTAATCAGGTGGTTTCTGGTCAACCACTGACTGGACAGCTGAGAAGGAAAACTGTTATGATGCTGATTGGTAAAGAATATAGAAAATGTTGAAAAGACGTAGCGGTTTGACTTTATTGCATTTGGGTTACTCCATATGTACTCAGTGCTGCTCATAGCACATAATTCTGTAATTTCAAGCGATAGTCCCCAGGGATTGTGGAAAATGAATCCACTTTGTAAACAAGATCTCTCAAGCAAGTTCACATCCATGACCTCTTGAGCACAAAGCAAATGGCTTAATCACTATGCCAAGTGGCATCCCAAAATAGTTGGCAACGTAGTTACCTTTTGTAATATTATTTTATTATGTTGAAGGTTTTCATCCATAAGGATTACTCCATAAATTTTCCGACTGATGGTGATCTTTCTAGTGGAGGACATTGTTTTGAATTTCCTTATTTCATAGTGGCTGCAGCTGATACCATGCAATTACTGCCTTTTGATTTCTTCTTCTACACTCACATGAAATTTCATGGGGTTTCCACCAGGAAAATGTGAATTATGGTGTGTTGTTCATTTACAGTTGAGCATCGTTATTTGCACCTTCTGACACAGCACATCCGAATTCTGTATGCTTATTTCAGTTGAGCTTTCCTAGCTTGTGACAGTCTTTCTATTTGTCGTTAGGCAAATGACTGAGTATCTGTTCTACGCTGTTACAGTTTATCACCCACTATGCCCTTGGTGTCAGTTTCGAGGAGACGGTGAGCAGGGATTTAGACTTTACAAAGGTCTGAATTTTAGGACTGAACAAAATAAAATTTATTGCTACAATTCATGATGGCCATTTATTTTGTTGTTGTTACAGATGGCTAATGTTAAGAAAAAGAAGAGAAAGTGTCTGCACAACAGTCATATATACTTTTTAAGCTGTATCTAAATTGTGTTTTTCTTTTTCTTTTCTATTCTAGGTTGATTTCAAACTTTGTTTCCCTGTATGGATTTATGAAATTACCTGGTAGTGCCAAACCCAAGTAGATTCAGTTCTTCAGCCATGATATAACAATTAATCATGTTTATAAAGATATGAATAATATTAATATACAACTAAACCTTATTCACAAGGTGGAGATAGAACAAAAGAGATCTATACCAGAATTGCATTGGCATCAAGTGTGTTCCATCAGCTTACAAACATCTGGAAATCAAAAACAATAAGTAAACATACCTAACTATGTTCATCTCCAATGTGATATCCTTGTTGACATATGGCTGCGAAAGTTGGAAAATGACAAATGCACTGGAGATGAAATTGAATACATTTGAAAATAAATGTCTTTGAAGACTCTTACATATTGATTTGGAAAAATTCAAGTCAAACATGCAGCAAGAGAAGACATCAAACAGGAATTTGTTTCTACAATAATAAGAAGGAAACAAAAACAATGGACTTATATTGAACATGTATTTAGAATGAATGAAAAAAGATTGTCACTAAAGCATTAAAATGCGTACCAGATTGCAAAATAAAAAGAGTAAGACCAAGAGAGACTCTTCACAGAATAACTATCAGAGAAACATGAGACTATGGGTCTAAACAACATAAAAAAATTACACACAGTGGCATCACATCTCTCGAACTGGAGAGCTTTGGTTTTTGCCAAATGCATCATGTTCGGCCTTGAAGGAACATAGATAGAAACATTATTCATAAATAGTTTCTTGAAAAGGTCAAATATCAGCAGAGTTAAATCTCTTCTGTCTCAAAACAGGAAATGTTATTAATAGAGAACACATTTGATTCCATTTATTTTGTGTCTTCTTAGCCGATTCAAATTTGTGTGTGCTTTTGTTCTCAAACTCTAGCTGGATCTCTCTTGTAGCAAAAAAATATTCCTACAAGGTTTCAGCGGGATGTAGTTCAGAGAACAGAAATGTGTTCTGCTGCCATTTTATTTGTGTAAACGCTTTGACACATCTGACATCGGCTGTGAATTTTATTTGATGTCTCAGAGACTGCTAATTTTTATTTATACACTCACAACAGCATGTACTTATTTAGATCATTTTAATATGTTGAAGTTTCTCTATATTAGCATGAACAACTTTTTTAATATATTGATATTTCTTTATATTAGGATTTACAACTTTTTAAAATGTAAATCTTTTTTTTTAAAGATGTATAAGAAATATTATTGTCATTAATTGTATTGTTATAATTAGTGTGCATATATTATAAGTCTAGCAATAGGGTTCATGTGATCAGTGATTCAGTTTCTTATAGCCAAAGATGTTCACCAACCAACATTCATCAAAGAATGCAGGCAGTGTATGGTGAAAATTTGTGTTGAAGATAATTGAAGACAAATCAAAGAAGCCACAGGAACAAGCTTACAAACAGAGCACAGGAAGGCCATTTCCAGAGAAATCTTCTACCCCGGACGTTGCAAGGCAAACAAGGGATTTAGTGTATAGATAGATAGACAATTGAAGGATTGGGTAAGAATGTTTTGGGAAGGCCAAAGGTAACAAATGATCTCCTGCAATCAGGTCAGGCATATTTTGTTGGGACATAAGAAGCCATTGCCAAAATGAATGCAGCAATACATGTTGACTGTTGCTGGTAAGATTCTCGTGTCATCAGGGCGAGTGAGAATGTATGTGTTTTCCTCAGTGTCAATTTAAATCGGATGCTCTTCCTGAAAGCAACGGCAAACTACAGGAGTATAGTGCCAAGAAATTTTCTATGGATGTGGTGAAGTGGCCAAGTGAATAACATCATTTGAATTAAAGTGCTATAGAAGAGTTTTGAGAATATCATGGACAGCAAAGAAAGCAAACCAAGAAGTGTTACGGACAATTAACGTCCAGGAAGGCTGGCTTCTGAACACCATATTATAGAAATAGTTTTTATTCAGCCACATTAAGAGACACGATGGCATGGAGTGTCACTGGAGGGGATGATAAACGGCAACATGGGCAAAGGCTGCGCAAGACGCAGTTGGACAAAAGACATTCAGGAATGCCTATGCATGTCACTGGAAGAGGCAGGACAACTTGCTCAAGACCGCAGAGAATTCAAGAGATCCATAGGAAAGACTACATTCTGGAAATATGTCACCTGATGATGATTAGGGACAGTTTAAATGATGGTTCAGAAGAAGCTGAAGTATCGGAAGGTGTGTTCTTAGTGGGCACCACAGTTATTAACTGACCACCATAAGGAAAAGTGAATGGAATTGATTTTGAACCATTTGCAGTGTTACCATGCACAGGGTGATGCATTTCTTGTAGTGAATAGTGGCAGACAACAAATGGTGTCATTACTTTGAGCCATGCAGCAAAACAGCCAGCATGCAATGGAAACATCATATATCAGCAAAGAGCACAAAATCAAATCACAAATTTATGTAATAAAGGTTATGCTTACTACCTTTTTGACTAAGTAAGACTCTTGTTGGTGAACTTTAAAGAGACTAGTATGAACATCAATTCTATTGGCTAAAAGAACACACTAGACAAACTGTACAGTTATCAAGAATAAATTACTTAGCATGATATCGCAGTGTTATTCTGTTGCATGACAATGCTGGCTCGCATGTTGTGAAGATTTTGCAGAATTCGTTAGCACAGAAAAAATGGGAAGCTCTGCCAAGTCCAGCCAACAGCTGGACATAGATCACATAGAGCCAACATCACATAGATCTATTGCTATGTGACTTTCATTTGTTTAGACCTTAGAGAAAGCTCTAAAGATACAATGATTTCATTCCGAAATGTAGGAACCGATGTAGATGTCATGACAGATGTGACCAAATGGTTCAGTGAGCTAACAAAGTGTCTTCTCAGTCGGAATTCCCTGTCTACCCAAACCATGGGTTGCATGTTTGAATACATATGGTGATTTCTTCCGGCAACTCCAGGTGTGTACGTGTACCCTAATAATTGCTTTACTTAATCATAACACAACTGCTGATATACCTTTTCTAATCTTAAAATAAACCCACTTGGATGGGTCTTATATGCTTCATATTTTATACATTTTTTTACTGCTTATGGTATGTAGCCTTTTTGCTTTCTGTTGTTGAAAATGATTTCACTTTTATTGCTTGTTAGCATTTATCCTTAAGTCCCACTAAATCTCTATGGTAGCAGGACAATAGTCCTACTAGATTTCCAGCAGCATGTAGTCCAGAGAATGGAGATGCGTTGTGTTGCTGTTTTATTTGCTTCAGTAGCACTATACAACAGACTTTGATGGCATGTGTTTATTAATTGTCCAAAACTGATGTTTTCACAAACTTTAAGACATTACTGTTTTAGTCATAGTTCGTTCTCTGGACTATATCGTGGTAATCTGCAAGAGTTTGAGAACGAATGCAGAAGAAAACTTAGTCACACATCTTCTACTACTGGCTGCTGAGGTCAACCAAAGAAAATGCTACAGTTCAATGAACTGTCATTATTTTTCTTCAAATATAATTGCAGTTAAAGTCTTATTCCTTTATGAACTGTCTGATGTTGTCCTTGCACTTTGGATCTTCTTGGAGATCACGATCCCAGACACAGTTTACCCCCCCCCCCCCCCCAATGTCCAACATATATATATAATTCTTTTTTTACTTGCTGTGTATAGACATATTAAACTGTGAACGGGAGGGAGAAGTTTAATTTTTTTATAGGTGATCAAATTATCAAATCAAGAGCCATCTTAGATTGTCTTAAACATGCCTTTCGCTGAAACAGCAGGTAAACTGCCCAGAATTGTGAGAAGTTCAGATTATCATAAATGGGACTTGTTCTGTGTGACCTGTGCCTTCAAATTCAACAATAGTTGAAACACAATGTTTTACATAAGATATGCTTCAGTTATTATTGTCATATGCATGTTGCAAATTTTACAAATATTTTCTGATTTATAATTCTTGGCAGATTTGTCACTATTCTGCTATGACATGACTTTTTCATGTTAATCTTGAAGAGCTGTGGTGAAAGAATACTACCCGGTACATCTTTGATTTTACTCTTCTTAATTGCTTATTGATAAGATAATGTGAAATTTGTTTTGTGATCATATTTGGTGCCATTATCAATGTCTGATAAATTTCAGTTTTAATTGTTTTATTCACACATTTTTTCTTTTCCATATTGAATGTTTAAATTTTGCTGTTTTTGTAATACATTGACATCTGTTTCCGGGAGACTCATGCTCAAAACTGGTTATCTAGTACAGCAGCATCAATTTATAGTTCTCGCATCTACAAATATCAAAGAACTGCCGAAGCAGAAAGGAAATGTGCATCCTGATAGGAGAAAGAGATCAGCACTTCTGTTTCATCTCTGATGCTTCTCATTTTCATATATGACTGATTTTATATCATGGAAGCATCATCAGCAAGTGTCATGCTAGTTGGTGTAAGTGATTTTATATCTCCACAATTCCCTATTAAAAATGTTAGCTGTCAGTTCAAATGCTGAACTTAATCCTGGCACTTCACCAAACTGTCTAAGAGTCTTTTCTCTCTGTCACTTCATCAAACTGTCAAGAATCTCTGGCTTAGAGGGAACATTGGTGATAGGCTTTTATAAAATGTATTGAATCTGTCATAATTTGTAGATCTATATTGAATGCATGTAATTTGAATGTGTCATATCGCAATACCATTGTGTTCCCTGTAACTAGAAATTATAATATAATTAATGCTTGTGTTTCTAACATTTCATGCTGGTTTGTGTAACATGAGATGATAGTGAGACAGTCAGTGTTTCAACTCATGCAAACTTGGTCATAGTTTGAAGTGCAGCATGGGTTATACTGTTTCACTTAACACCGGCAGGGTTAATGAAATGTACAAGTAGTGCCTATTAATGCTCTTTTTTAAAGGTATGTCCCATGGCAGCAACCTGTCGTCGGGGATGAAGATTATTGTACTAAGCCGCAGAAACTATTAGGTGGGATGGCCAGTTCCCTTCCTTGCTATTTTTACCTCCCCTAACTCATGCATCAGGTACTCATTTACAGCTGAGTGGACTGGAGGAGTGGTCATGTCAAGCGAGAAATCACAACCCGGATTTTTTTAAATATCCGGAAGTGGTTTCGAACCTGGCACGCTGTAATCCAGTGATAGAAAGCAAATTCACTATCAACTAAGCTAAAAAATGCTACAATAGTTTAAAAAAAACAGTTCTTTCATATATTTTAATATTTTATTATTAATAACATTTCACAAACTCCAATGTTAGAGAAAATAATGTATAATTTATCACTTTTTATGTTCAGAAATGTAATTTCTCACCAAGTATTTGCAAAATGTAGGCAAAAATTAAAGCTATACACAAATGTACAGAAAAAAGAGCAGGTGACATTTATTTTGTGTTTTAACAGAAAATTATTCTTCAATAAGTTGAACTTGGTTATTGAGTGGTTGACAGGACTATAAGTCTGTACTCTTTTCCCTATTTCATCTTGTATGTTTTGGCATCTTGTACATGTTTCCCTTTGTGATTCATTAGGAGGAGGTAGGTTTTAAGAGAATTTCATGGTTGGTTGTTAACATTTCATTATAAATTTTATCTGTTACAGAAGACTTTCTTGGCTTTACTAACTTTAGTCCTTGTTTGAGTTCCTGCATATTGAAGTCATCATCAAATATGGATGAGCTAGTAGTTTGGACTTTTTCTTACTGCTTCAGTAGGTACAGACACTTCTTATTAGCCTCGGACAGCTTCCCTACTCTGTTCACACTGACAAAAAAAGTGGTTAGTGTTCTGCCTTTTTATAATCTATGGTGATTGTTCTGTTTCCATCTATCACAGGTTTATCATTTGTTCTTCTTATTTTTCCAAATCGTTGATGAGTACCCAAGCACTTCTACAATTTTTCCTTAGATCTAAATTAGCGCATATTTTTGCCCATTTACCATGTTTGGCCTTCTTCACTATTAGTTTTACTTTAGCATGTTTTATTGTAAAGGATTTTTGCTTCTTGTGAAGATGCGATCTCAAGGGCTTCTCTTGCTTTTTTCCTCTCAAGAATTCCAGCTTGCATTTCTCTATTGTAGAATGATTTCCTATTGCTCCTTGGGATGCTTTGTTATGCTGAATTGAGGATAACTATTGTCACCTCAGCAGGAAATGTTTCTACGTCATTGCTGTTGAAATTTAAAAAAAATTATATTAATAGCAGGAAATCAGATGTTTCTTGAATAGTTTCCAATCTGCCTTGCCAAATTTCCAGTGTTTTCTGTTTGAAATATGCTTTGTTGGGGGTAGTTATAGTGTTGAAGATTAGTCTATGGTCACTACTGATGTCATCAAAGATTTCTAGAAAGCAAGAGTTTATTATATCCTTGGAACAGTTAGTCAAGTCAGGTCAACTGAGAGATAAATGGCTCCTATGCAAAAGCGTTGGTACAGACTTTGCATCTTGAGGGACTGACAGGTTTATTGTTTCACATAGCTCCTCTATATACCTTCTTGTCTTATTGCGGTTCTGGTAACCCCAATGGGGTCATCATCATGAAGTGCCATGCCAAATGGCGTTGTTGATCATATTTCTTCATGTACATCGATCTCTCATATATGTCATCATCTCTGTTGGTGTCGTCAATCGAAACCATTTAGTCAAACTGTCCATTATCTTTTCCCTTCTATCTTTCCTGTTGTCACTATATTCTCCAATGCCTCTTCCAATGATTTTTGTGATCTATTATTGTCCATGCTTCACTTCCATAGAGTAACACTGGTTCAAATGTAGCATTTGAGGACACTTTTTCTAGTATCCATTGATATGGACTTGTTGCGTTGGATATTTTTCATTTTATGGAATGCTGCTTTTGCTTGTCCTATTCTGCTTATTCACCCCAATGGGGTGAGTGGCTATTAAAGTCACCAGCAAGTATTGTTTTGAGAAATTGTGTTGTATGGATTTCTGGTAAATTGCATATTGTCTGAGGTGGGCTGTATATGTTGTAGATTGTGTTATTTTCCTTCAGATGGTCTGCCATATGGTCACCTTCTGCATGTCTGTGGGATGGGCTGCTAGCTAGGTTACATGCCCCTGAATTATGCCATGGCAGTTGATACACTTACAGGCATAGCTGGTATATCCTGACAGATATGGGTGTCTTTGTGTATAGTCTCCTGTAAGAGGGCAACATGTATCTTGTGAGTGTGCTGTAAATTAGTAAGCTCTAGTTTTTTTGTTTCTTATACCACAGATGTTCAGTTGTAGGATATTAGCGAAGACTTTGTTTTATGACAATCTTGGTTTTACTAGTTCTCCCTCTAAGGTTTTCTGGGTTTAAATTTTTGGTGCTTGTGTAGGTGTTGTTGCTGTATTGTGTATTGTACATGTCAGTGTTTGTGTTGTTTTTGAAGTGTAGAAACATGCCTTCCTGGTGGTGTGATAGTTATTCTCTGACTCTGGCCCAGGGTGGGCCAAAAATCCACAGACTTTCCAGCAATATAGTGCCTGGGAATTTTTGTCAAATATCTGAAAACAGCTTATTTCAGTGTTGCTGTATTTGTAGTATCATGAGTTCCACCGAAGACAGTTGTGTTGTGCCATTGACACAAATAAAATGGCAATACAAAGCATTTCCATTCTCTGGACTATATCCTACTGGAAAATCTAGTAGGATCATTGTCCTGGTTCAAGAGAGATCTGGTGGGAGTGTGAGAATGAATGCTGAAGAAGTACCATGAGTTGTGGAGTGTCTTCTACTTATTCTTTTCTTTGCCAGCCATGAAAGTTTATTGCTGAGGATACAATTCCTCTCTACATATCTCTGTCCCTGATCTTTGTTCTCAAATTTCTGCCTTTAGCTCCTGTAGAACTTTCTCTACATTGTCCATTGATCTTCTTCTTGCTCTAACTATTGGACTTCTTTCTTGTACTATGTTTACATAGAAATGTCTTATATTTTGGTGATCTTTACTCCACAGAAAATTTCTCTGTGACGTTCTTACTACCTAATTGGTCTTCTTCTGCATTCATTCTCAAACGTCTGAAGATTAGCATGATATAGTCAGGAGAACAGAATGTATTGTGTCATGGTTTACAGCTTAGCTGTGATATCTGCACCTTTCGGTTGACACATCCGAGTTTAGCATGACTTCTAGGTTTTGAGTCACTGTGACCCTATATGGGATGGGATAGCCAACTCTACCCCATAACTTCCTTAGTAACTTATGATGTGCATGGAAGGAAAGCAGTGTTGCTATTCTTTGCTCCTCCTTTGAAGTCCTGGCAACACACATCACCTTACTACCTTTGCTAACTTAAAGACACACTGAACATGGCAGATATTATTCCATCCTAGCAATTTGGCACATGTCAGCAGCATTGAAGAAGTTGGATGTGTTGAGCCATTGTCGCAAATAAAATAATGACACAATGTATCTCAATTTTTCTTTGGGCTACATCCTGCTGGAAATCTAGTAGGACCAGTGTCCTGTTACAATAGGCAAGAGATATCCAATGTGAGTTTAAGAGAGAAGGCTAAAGAAAGGTCTCCACCAGAATTCATCATGGTAACAATAATGTCATCTTTCTCTGTTAGGCACACTATTATCAGGACGCCTTATGAAGGTGACAGACGAGCTAGGCCAGTATGTTTCATCCATGTAGAGCTGCTCAAGATGGCATGGTTTCAACAACTGTAGCCAGTCTATTATAGATAGCAGACAAACAGCAGGATGAACATTAATACAAAGACAACTGTATGTTGAGTACCTTAATCTATGTCAGCGTATTCCTATGAGTAGAAGACTTCTTCTCAAAGCAGTGAGAATTAGAATCTTCTGTGTTTGAAATAAAGCTCTGGAGAACTATTATCTATTGCACAAAAAGCTATAAGAGCTATATCCCGTGTAGTGTCTGGGAATCAAATCACACAAACAATCAATGTCAACAAATCATTAACCCTGCAATCATCACATGAGAAAAAAGGATGCCCACATTTCACATTAAGCTGTCATACAAATATCAAGCAAGGGGTACACCAAAAGAAACACTCAGAAGAACAATACTTAGAGAAAGTAAAACAACCAATATTCATACTATTCAAGAACTGCACAGAATAGCTTTGAACAGACAGAATTGGAGAGATCTGACCTCTGCTCTAACTTCAGCGCAAAAGGAAAATGAATGAATGAATGTCATACATATTCTTGAATCTACTGGAGTTTAAGAGTAACAAAACAAGTATTAGAATATGCTTCTCTCCTCTGCTAGTGTTAGATGGCTATGTCACCTATGATAAGTGCATGATGATTGAATTCATTAAGCTATTGTGTAAAGAGAATTTGCTTCTGACAAGGAAACTGGATCAGTGTTTACTTTTCTGTACTGTTTATTTAAAAATTTATATTTTATCTTTTGAATACTTAGACTCTACATGCTAGAATATGCAGCAATACTGAATAAACTCTAGACATGTGAAATGAAATGTAAATGCAAATAAAGTAAATAGGTTACTATATCAATATAAAATAATAAAATATAGAAAATAACAATAAATAAAAGGAACAAATACAATAGTCAACGTGTCGGTCCAATTGGGACCTTTAAAGGCAACAAAAACAGTTAAGAACAAAAAACCATAATGAATATAAACAAAATGGATTTCTCCCACCAGGAAATCAACAAAAAGCTGATTGTTCATTTCCTGATGGGAGAAATCCATTTTGTTTATATTCGTTATGGTTTTTTGTTCTTAACTGTTGTTGTTGCCTTTAAAGGTCCCAATTGGACCGACACGTTGACTATATATTTGTTCCTTTTATTTATTGTTATTTTCTATATTTTATTATTTTATATTGATATAGTAACCTATTTACTTTATTTGCATTTACCTCTATTTGTATGGTTACTGCGGCACTTCCTTTTTGTCGGTCATCCTCCGATATTTGGGTTATTTATATTTATGAAATGAAATGTCTAAGGAAAGCAGAAAACAAAACAAGAAGATATCATTTGAGGAATGATGCGATTACAAGAACTGTTGGAACAACATTTGTGGTGAAATATATTGAAGAACTGAGATAGTTCAGCCACCCAATTAGAATAGAAATAACAAGAAACAGAGGAAAACTAAGAAGAAGGTTGATTGAAGGCATTAAATGTAATGCTGAGATGTTACAATATTACTATATATCAAGTGACCAAATGTACCATTACCTGAAAACCAATCATCATTCAATTCTGCAATTCGTAAACAGTAAAAGCAGAGAAAAGACAATAGATAGATAGAATCAACTCAGAGAAGATGAGAGTGTTAGGGATAACCCAATAAACTCGATATATAGGGGGCTGCTCTAGCACAGTCAGATAGAAGTATGAATGATAATAAATAAAGTGTCACAATAAAAATGACATAAGAGCAATGAAATAAAATGACATGCGACGTCTTGACTAAAAATAATTTCATTAGATGAAAAATAATGGTCTAGGATAAACTTAATAACACATACAAAAATTCCCCACTGTAGTTACATCCATTGTCTCTCAAGCCTAATAGGACTCCATAACTTAGCATTTAATCATCAAAGTACAGGGTTGATTCCTGGTATAGTTTGTTTTATAGTCAAAGAAAGCTGGCAAGGGATCCACAATTTGAGGAAAATTTTGAATCAGAGCTACAGCTACTGTACAAGTGCTTGGAAGTGGATACTTAATCTGAAAGAAACTGAGTATTTATGCTGAAGTTGAATATATATTCATATTTCCAAGTTTTTTAATTCAACATCATGCCTACATCCTGCTAGTAGGCCTACGTATTGAATGAGCATCAGTCTTTATAAGACATAGGCCTATTCGGGGTGCAATGGGAACGCATTGCTCTAGGTGGACCCATGGTTAGCAGATAACCAAGATCCCAAATGTACCTCCACGCAGTGCACCCTGGAAACAGAAATACAGCAGCTCGAGCTAATTCTGGCCAAATCATTTGGGGATCGTGTCCGAGAATGTGGAGGTAGCAGATGGAAAGAGATTTGACTACACAAGAGACAGACAATATCTCCGACACCACCAGCATCACCACATACAGCGACACTGTCGACATACAGTGAAGCTAGTCAGTCCAGTCCGAACATTGGAGGGGCGGCCAATGTAAAATGCACGTAAAGGTAGATGCATGGCGAGAGACAAATAGATTTCATACCGAGTACAATGAAACAATGAAAGGGCAGAACAGCGCTAGAGGGCAGCGCGAACTGCAAATAGAAAGTGAAAAGTCCCTAGGAAAGGGAAACTACAAGCTCCGTCAGCTCGAGGCGAGCTTCTAGTTACCTGTGTTCCTTACAGGCAGAGACCCAGACCCATTCATTGGCGTTTGGTAAAGCAAGAAGACCTAATCCAACTCTAATGTCGAGCCTTCCTAAACCGGAAATATGCTCGCAAAGAGAAAGGGTTATGTACCCGATGGGCTTAGGCAAGAAAGGGACAACGATGGTAGTCCTGGCCCAACTCTACTGTCAAGGTTTCCTACACCGGAAATACACTTGAAGAGAGAAAGGGTTCAGTACCTGATGGGCTCAGGCGCTATTGAGACAAGGACGCTCAGCTCGAGAACGCCTTGCTCTCAAACGCGTGGTATGAGACTCGAACTTGGACAAGGGGTACACAATGTCGTTGAATGACACCTCGGTTAAGAGGGCGAAAGAGCCAGGGTCCAACTCCTCTGTTGAGTTCTTCCCCTTAAGGAACCAGGCTCATGGATGAGAAACGGTTCAGTACCCAATGGGCACAGGCACAGCACGTCCAATTACATGAGGCAAGTTCATAGACAGTGGAACACCTCATATGAATCAGACGAGAGCAAAAATCGTCTGGGCGAAGAGTCGCCACTACGCGTGCCTGGAGACAGATATAGAGGCTGTCACAGGCTAAGGGTAGCCCACCCGAATTGTCAAGGCATGCCGAAATCGGATGTGCTATGCCTACAAGGCGCATACCGGTGGCACAACGTAATCACGCTCCTGGCGGATATCGCACGGATATCCGTGATGGTTACAATGGACGCAAAACAAACAAACAAACAAACATAGGCCTATTCAACATCATGCTAGTAAGTAATGAATGAATACCACTATCTAACACATTAAAGTTCATTCTAGTAAGTAATGAATGAATACCACTATCTAACACATTCAACATTATGCATACTTCATGCTAGTAAGTAATGAATGAGTATCACTCTAAGACACATCCAAGATCATACCTAAATAATGCTAATAATTACTCAATGAGGATCACTCTTTCTAAGACACATTCAGTGTTATCTCATATTAAAAGTTCAGTTCCATCTAATGTGATTTTACTTGCAAATATTATTCAACACAACACACGAATGACACTACTATCACACAGCATGAGTGTGATGATTGTTTCATGTGCTAGTACTCACAAGTGTTTGCTGTTGATTTTTTCCAAGCTTTATAGAACCATTATTCATCGGTGTGCACAGCTGAAATATTAAAAGCAAAATTCAATAACATTGCATGCAAAGCAAATGGTTATAAGTTTATAAAATACATGACAAAACTCTGAGAAGATCCTTATGTTCTCAGTGTTTCCAAGCTAATGTTGAAAGCTATGTATAGTTAATTAGTGTCATCAGATCATCATCATTGCACTCTGGACATGTCGTCCATAGGTGCTCTGATCTCATATTAACTGTGTTCTTCAGCATATTGTAACTGACATTTCTGGTTCAGAATTGGTTGATAACTCTTCCTTTGATTCCTATATGCCGTCCATTTCTTGCAACACCACACTTCACTCCCATGTCTTGTATTCTAGCATAGACACAGGAGAAGAAATACATCCTACATCTTCCAACTCGTCTATTTTCTTGATTGGATTAAAAATAGCAAGGTCCATTGAACTACAACTAGTCACTGGCCATGTTGGCAAATATGTCTGCTCTTTTATTTCCGCTAATGTAGTGTTAATGATTCTGCATTGCTCTTGTGCAAACCAAAGGTTAGCAGATAACCAAGATCCTAAAAGCACCTACTCATTAAAGACATAGTCATATAGTTCCAGTCCCAAACCTTGAAAAAATAGATGTTGGGGCTTAGACTTTGTTATAATATTTACAATGCTGATGACTGAAATCTCAACTAAGATGGCACACCAACCCTAGTCCAACTCTGGAACATTTCCTATATCAAAATAAGGCTCACAAATGAGAAAAGGTTCAGTACCCGACAGCACAGTAGGCAATCAATCATTAAATTACATGTGACAAATTCACTGGCAGCGGAACACCTCTACCAGACATAATCGATCCAAGTCCAAATCCCTGCTTACCATTTCCTTGGAAATTGTCATGCAAGGGGCATGTATATCCTATAAGTCCAAGGACACAGTGGGTGATAAATCATTATTATTATTATAAGCAAATACACACTTGTTGCCTGGCAATGGATAGGGAGCTAACAGGCTATGGAAGCTCATCTGAATTAAAATCATACAGAAATCGGACATACAGCAGCCTAATTGTTGCAAATTAAGTGGTAGCACAACATACTTTATGACACAAACTGCACAATAATAGATTCACTGCGTGTCTTCACATAGTTACATTAGGTGAAAATGATTAAACAATAAAACTATGTATAGCTATGTAAATTTAATCTTGGGGGAAAAAAACTAAGGTATGAAAAATGATTGCTAAGGTCCATTTCAAAGCAATTTATGTTATTGTAATGTTGAATGATCATTATATTCATATATATCTGTCTCTCTCAGCTCTGGATCAGCAATTCCTCATGAAATAGGTTTTACTGAAGAATTATTCCACATATGTTTTGAATGCAGACTTTTCCCGCACAAACTATGTGAATCTTAAATATATCCCAAATCACATTGTTAGCAACTCTCAAAATTCCCAAGAAAAAAACAGAGTAGCCTGATAAGGAAATATGCTTAAGAACTTAACAATACAGTATATATTTCAGTTACAATTTTAAAAAAAAAATCACACTATTAATGATAACAGCAGAAAGAGAAGTGAGAAGTTCAAAAAAATTATATCAGTGAAAATATTTTTTCTCATTGTTTAAAATTGACTTGTCCTTTCAAACTTAGTTCAATTAAAGATTAGAATATTGGTAGCTGATGTAGTCACATGTACCGGGAAAGCGCATAGATTCAGAATAAAACCGCACCTTCTCTACTCTTTACTCTGGTCTACAGACGATCAGTTCTGTCACATGGACAGTGGTTCTATCAGAGTATGCTGCATAGGATAGGAAAATGCATGATAAGAAAAGAGTGGGGTACTCTTCTCAACAATGTCCAGAGTATTACATGGATCTACTGTCCTGGTCATGCAGGTAGAGCTATAGTGGATGCACAAAGTGATTAGAAGAGACCGGGCTGAATTAATTAGAGCAGTCATGATACACTACAAAATGATGAAGAGAATTCTGAAAAAGACAATGTACATGTTCAAACAATGATAGAGTACAATCCCAGGGGACTACTTTTTTGTGTGGAAAGCATAAGGAAATGAATATCAAGGGGTAGTCAATTTTTTTCTGTAATTATATCCCTTGGCTATAATTACCTATTAGTGGTTGGAGGTCAAGATATTTATTTTAGGAATGCTGTATGGGGAGAGAGATGTGTATGGGGAGGAGGGTTCTCAGTGGGTGGTGTGCACATCTGTGCATCAGGCAAGCAGTTCTCGGGTGGTGTGCACATTTGTGCATCAGGCAAGCAGTTCTCGGGTGGTGTGCACATCTGTGCATCAGGCAAGCAGTTCTCGGGTGGTGTGCACATCTGTGCATCAGGCAAGCAGTTCTCGGGTGGTGTGCACATCTGTGCATCAGGCAAGCAGTTCTCGGGTGGTGTGCACATCTGTGCATCAGGCAAGCAGTTCTCGGGTGGTGTGCACATCTGTGCATCAGGCAAGCAGTTCTCGGGTGTTGTGCACATCTGTGCATCAGGCAAGCAGTTCTCGTGATTGTAACTGGCTTACTACTTACTCTTAGCAAACTTATGATTTCTTTAGCCATATTGTTTTTATGACATAGCTGGTAGTAGCTGGTAGATTTGATAAAAGTTAGATTGTAGTCCATTCTACTGGGATTGTACTAATGAGAGAAATGGGAATGACCAGGGAATAGGAAAGAAAGTGCATCCCCACTGGAAAGACCATACGAACCCAGAACTTTGTCACTAACAACTGACTGTGACACTGAGATTATATACTTTTAGATGGCTGATGGAGTATATATGGAAATGCCCCTTGTGTGGTGATGTAGGTTCCTAATAAAGAATCAAAAAGTACATCAGCCTTATTCTGCACCAAATCTTTGAATACAGAGAATCGCTGGAGGACAGCAATATCTGCCTCAAACTTCATTCTCATACTGGAATCACGCCGAAGACGGATGTGTCAGGCCATTGACGCAAATAAAACGGCGACACAATGCATTTCCATTCTCTGGACTATATCCTGCTGGAAATCTAATAGGGCCATTGTCCTACTGCAATAGAGATCCAGCAGGAGTTTGAGAATGAATGCTGAAGAAGAAGAATACTGGAATCATATTTCCTGTACGCCCATTATGTTTGATAAAGACTCTACCATATGAACTAGCTATGAAACACCAGACTGATTGCTCACCATGATACACATATAATATTTACATAATTTCTAGCATTATCAGTTATCAATTGCTGAACTCTTTTGTGACTTTATTATGTTTTAGGTATGAACAAAATAAATACTCAGCTGTAAAAACATCAGGTATTTTTCATTTTATCATTTCATACCATAATATTGATAAATGGTTGTATATTGTTAGCCCATATCATATGTTAATAGGAGAAAATGAAATCATGCAGAGATGGGAAGAACATATTAAGGAACTTTACAACGATAGTAGAAATGAAACATATAGTACAACAATTAAAGTTCCTGTTTATCAACTGCAGAGGTGAAAGAAGCTATACAACACTTGAAATACAATAAATCTCCTGGACCCTGTAAGATTACCAAATAAAGAATTAGAAGTAGATCTAATGGGTATAGCAATATTCACCAAAATGCTAAATTACATCAAACTTTTAAACTGGTGTAGTTTGGCCACGTGATGAGGCACAATTATCTTTACAAAAATATCCTGCAGGGAACAGTTGAGGGTGGAAGAAGAAGAGAAGTTCAGAGGAAAGTATGGATTGATAATATTAAAGATTGGACAGGATTAAGATTCTCCACACTCAAGCAAAGAACTACTAACAGAGAGGCATGGCGAAGTGTCTGTGTGGATGTTTCAAGAGTGACACCCATATGATGTTAAAGGGTTATGGGTTTGTTGTTGTAAATTACATCTACTTCACTGTCTATATTCCATCTGATTTATTGCAATCATCTTCATAGCCTTACTGAAGAAACCTGGTGCAGTAGAATGTGAAGACCACTGAACAATCAGCTTTAAGAGCCAGATGACCAATATCCTACTCTGTGTAATCATGAGATGAATAATAGAAAAAACAAAACCAGAAATTGCAGAAGAACAATGTGAATTTGTAGAAGGAAAAGGCACAAGAAATGCCCTATGTATAATATTAACATTGATTGAGTGAGCAATAGAAGTACAAAATCATCCGTACTTGTGCTTTATAGATCACAGTAAAGCATTGGACAAGGTGGGGCATTCAGAAATGATAAAAAAACTCAATACTAATGGGAAGGAAGAAGGAAAGATCTAAAGATAGTAGAAATATGCATTGGAGAAACAGACGGTCAGCCTATGGACTGAGCAACATACTCATTGCTCTTCGTGAATCCTCACGATCAGAGGATTTTGAGATGAATGAGCATGAGTCAATATCAAGAATGCGCGAATTGGGAGTGAGGATGGGTGTGGTCCGTAGAGAATCCTGACAAAGATTTCAAAAAGAGCAGTGAACCAACATAGAACTGGAACCATCAGCCGGTATACCCTGAGAGATTTACTGAAGCGGAGATCTGAGCACCTATGGACTTGTCCGGTGTGCGAAGAGGATAATCAACATACCTAATACCTAATACCTAATTGGAGAAACAAACAGCTACGATGAATGTTGACAGTAATTTAAATGAATTCTAAAATATAGAAATGGGCATCAGACAAGGATGTGCAATGTCACCAGATCTTATCTCGCTGTGTTCTTAAGATATGTGAAATATAGAAAAAATGCTAGGAATATCAGTTAGCAATTAGAATAATCTGAGATATGTTGATGATACAGTACTGATTATAGGGAGCAAACAAGAACTTCATGCCCCGTTAGTACAAGAAAGTGAAAACAAAGGCCTCAGTCTAACAAGAAGAATACAGGCATAATAGTTGTTTCAAAGGATTACACACTGCCAAGATGCAGTATTAATATCAATGATGCAAAATTAAATCAAGTGGATAGAAACAAGTACCTTGGCACCATTTTAACATCAGATCGCTGGTGCTTCAATGAGATAAAGAGCAGGATAGCACAAGTCAAATAACCATTTTTCCCATGTGTTTCCCTGGCCTGAGTGGGTAGCAAAGAATATAAAAAATGTTTACCTTCCATGCATGTCGTAAGAGGCAACTAAAAAGGTTGTGTGGTGGAGCTGGCAGTTCAATTCTATATAGGGTCCATGTGACCCAAAGCTACGCTCAGGTCCGATGTGTCAGGCAGAAAGGTGCAGAAATTAGCATTAAAAAAATGAGAAACCTATGCAAACTGACTACTATTAATGCTTACGTGAATTTGAGTGCCAGGATTGAACCAATTCTTCTCTATGGAAGTGAAGCATAGTCAGTAAACAAAAGAGCTCAAGGTGAGTGAGGCAAATTAGATGTGATTTTTGAGAAGAATAATAAAAATGCTATGGGCAGCTAAGAAAACTAATGTAGAAGTCCTCATAGATGCTGGAGTAAAAAGAAAAATTTTAGCAAAAATTAGAAGCAGGCAAACATTATTTTTAGGACAGTGATGAGATGATCAAAACGTGAACATTTAGTAACTGAAGGGTTATCACTGTGGCTGAAGAAATGACACCAACTGAACTTAATTAGCAACACAAGAGACAAAGATTTATGTAGAAACATGATCATCTACCCACTGCTGAAATCGGATGTGCTAGGCCTACAAGGCGCATAACGGTGGCACAACATAATTACACTCCAGGCGGAAATTGCACGGATATCCATGCTGATTACAATGGAGCGAGCGCAAAACAAACAAATAAACCTACGCCACTCAGCATGGCAATTGATTGATTGGATGATATCATTGGAGAGGAAAATGGTTACAAAAAATTATCACATCAATCAATTGTTGAAATTTGTTTAATTGGAAGAAAAAAATTACAATCTGTAAAACAGAAAATTAATATAGAACTTATAATTTAAAAAAAACAAACCAACCAAATATTGTAACTAACCTAATTTGTCAATAATTTAAGGTGTTTTGATCAATGTTTCTAGGATTTTACAATAAAGTATTCAGTTGTAGTCTATACAAAATTTGATACATTTATATCCAAAATTGTTGAAATTATGTACATTTTTCTCAATGACAGAATTTAAAAACATATATTATAATATATATAATATATATGTAAAATACACTATCATAATTTTATTATTTACAAGCTTGTGTTTACTCAATACAACTGATCTTATTTTGTGGATGTCAATGTAAGATGTTGGTGTAATATATGTATTGTTGATACTAATGTAAGTTGGTAATGTCAATGTAAGATGTTGGTGTAATATATGCATTGTTGATACTAATGTAAGTTGGTAATGTCAATGTAAGATGTTGGTGTAATATATGCATTGTTGATACTAATGTAAGTTGGTAATGTCAATGTAAGATGTTGGTGTAATATATGCATTGTTGATACTAATGTAAGTTGGTAATGTCAATGTAAGTTGATCATTTCAATGTAAGTTTATGAATTCATTAAAAATTTCTAGATCGTTTCATTGTGTGCCATACATTTATACTTACACTTGGGAATGTTCACTTTGTTAGACATCAAGACATCAGCTTGGATGTGCGTCATGTTGAGATACAGGGTCTCAGGATTCAACTAAAGAAAATATCAATTGTCACATTCAATATGATGAATTTTACTTTAATATATATATATGTTGTTCATCAATCACAAGTGATGATGACCTTTTTTTTGTATCCACTTTTGAAATTCAGTTAGAGATGTGTCCATGTCTATGGGTTCATAGATGGCTAATAAGCCCTATTCAAGCTGCAAATGTCCTTAAACAGTCTGGGCATGGAATGACTATATTAGACAGTTTTTGGAATATCCATGACTTTCTAGCAACTCTCTGCCATTGAGCTACAGCTACTGTATTTCTCCTCTTTTCACAAGATGATGCACCCTTTTTGACTGTAAATATATTTTGTGCAAATTCTTCCCATGTATCTTTGTCTATTTCATAGGTTTTCAGTGAAATCTTTAATTAGTGCTTCTTTTGGCTACCTTGAGATCGTGTACACTTCTCCAACTCACCATAGAGAAGTATCTTTGGCAGGCAATGGTATACGTACCAAATGACCTGCTCAACAAACCTGTGTCTGCATCAGGATAGCTAGGGATACCAGATCTGTCAAGAACAGTGGAATCTGAAATCTTGTCTTGCCATCTGATGTTCATAACTTTTCTGAGACAGGTTGTGTGAAAGAGTTTCTTCATATGACATCTCAGTAAAGTAAAAGTAAAGTAAAGATTTCCCTTTCCACACCATTGGGAGAATACAGTGTTAGGTCTGTGTTTTTCATGACTTACAGCATACCTACGGATGATTCGTCACCATCAAGCCTACCATCACATTTCAGTAGGCTTTAGTAAATATCATTGTTATTTATTGACTGCATTAATGACTACTGGATCAGCTTCCCCTATTTGTTGACCTTTTCTAACACATCATTAATCTCTTTTGCTAATACAACAGAATCTTTAACATTCTTCTATAAATCCACATTTCTGTAGCTTTAAGTGTTAATACTTAAGGTGACCACACATCTGGATTTGGGGAAATATCAAAACGTGTTTTATTTGGCTATTTCAACAAAATTAAAAATGTTCACCAACAATTTCTTTTTGTCATAAGAACTTCTTCATCTTCATTCGTTCTCAAACTCCTGTAGATTAGCAAAGTGTAGTCCAGCAGACGGAATTCATTGTGTTATATGTTACAGCTTGGCCCGCAATATCTGCACTTTCTGGCTTCAGCAAGGCTTCTGGGTCACTTGACCCTCTATGGGATAGGACAGCGAGCTCCACCTCTTAGAAACTTTGTTATGTGCCTCTTACGACATGAATGGCAGGTATCAGTGTCACTGTTCTTGGCAACCCTTTCGGCCCTGACAACACTCATGGTCAAAACAATGATTACTCTGGAAGATATGTATGAAAAAATATAATGCTTGACAGGAAAATATTAATGTCTCCTCCTTTTGGTCCTCTTTGTCTTGAAAAGTTTCCTCCTTTTTAATTTTAAAAACCCACATATGTCCTCCTTTCTTTAAAAGAACATGGTCACCCTATATTAACAAGTATTTAAAACAAAACAAAAAATATTAAAAGTCATGATGATAAATAAACAATAAGAATAAGAAAATCATGAATGATGAACAAAAACTTACCATAAAAAGGTCATACAGAGTTCCTCCCATTGCATCCTTGACATGGTCATCAACAATGGAGAAAGTTCGACAGAAATACTGAAACAGACAGAAATTAGATTATTTAAGTCACAATAAGCTTGAAGTTTTATGAGAGAACTTTATGAGTTTAAACAAGTTAATTTGAGCTGCTGAATATAGATAAGTGGGGCATACTAGAGCTGTTTCATGATCTCTTTGAGAATGTTGATAGCAATAATTATTTTATGACCTCAACTTCCTGTTTGTTCCCAAGACCCAAAAGCAGAGCATAGAATAGCAAAACTTTGACCTGTCATGCTGATGAATGTGGTAAAAAGCTATTAAGAAGGTTCTGGTGATGGGGTTGGCTATGCCATGATATAACTAAAAATTACACAAACAATGAATGGAAAAAATCATTATATATACCCCTCCCAAAAAAAGGCGACCTTCAGATTTGCTCTAACTACCGAACTATAGCCCTTATAAGTCAAGCAAGTAAAATAATGTTAAACATCATAATGCAAAGAATCAAACAGAAATTAGAGATGGAGATAAACGAAACACAGGCTGGTTTCAGATCGGGCAGAGGAACAAGAGATCACATTCTTAACATGAGATTGATCATAGAAAAGTGTAGGGAATTTTCAACTGACCTGCACATGTGTTTCATAGATTACTCAAAAGCATTCGACTGCGTCCAACACCAGCAACTATGGGAGATAATGAACAGCATGGGTTTCCCAAGACATCTGATTCATCTAATAGAGGAACTTTACCAAGATCAAAAGGCTGCAGTGAAGTTAGAGGACGATCTCTCAGAGTGGTTTGAGGTACAGAGTAGAGTAGGGCAAGGGTGCACACTCTCCCCATACCTGTTCAACATCTACGCTGAAAGTATAATGAGGAACGTGAGAGAAGACATACACAACACTGACTACCACGCTTTAAACATAGGTGGATTCCTAATCCCGGAACTACGCTACACAGATGACACAGTACTTCTATCAAACGATATAAAGGGATTGGAACAACTAATCAAGAACACAAAGAAATATAGCGAAGCACAAAATTTGTATTTAAACACGCAGAAAACAAAAATCATTGTCAACAGATATAACAATACAACAACCAAAAATCAGAATAGACAATACCGAGATAGAATGTGTGGATAAATTTGAATACTTAGGAGCAAATATCAACGGTGCAGGAGACTGCATGGCAGAAATAAGGAAGAGATTGGCAATGGCATATTGCAAAATAACATGGCTGAAAAACATATGGAAAAACAACAAAATAGAAACGAAAGTGCTAATGTTACGAACTTTTATTTTTCCAGTTGCAACATACGGCTGTGAAACATGGACTCTAAGTAAAACAGCGGCAAAGTAGATCAACGCCATTGAGCTGAAATGCTACAGAAAGATACTTAGAATATCATGGAAAGATAAAATCAGAAACTCAGATATTATAAACACACTGAATATTCCAGAGTGTTGGTTACTAAACACAATAACAAAAAGAAAACTACGCCTGTTTGGTCATATAAAGAGACATAACTGTTTAGAAAGACAAATAATGGAGGGAAGAGTACCTGGGAAGAGGAGAAGGGGCAGACCAAGAAGACGATGGACTGACGACAGTAAAGATAACATGAATACATCGCTAGAAAATGCAAGCCACATCGCCCAAGACAGAGAGAGGTTCAGAGAGTTCATTGGGAAGACAACGTTCTGGAAGGAATACGTCACATGACACTGTCGGGAAAAATATGGTCAGTAGTTTGCCATTGCTTTCTGAACAGTTCGGATACACAATTGCCTGTGGCGGGGATCAAACTAGGCATCTTGGTAGAATTCTCAGTAGAATAATACCAATAACAAATTTTTATATTACTGGCAGATTGACTGGATTTGGATTTTCTGTTAGGTGAATGCAATAACCTTCAATATATGTAGATACTGCAGCCAAGCAGTAAACAATGATACAGTACTACATATTCCATTCCCTCTCCCAGCTATATCCTGTCAAAGTTGTTGTGAGAGTTGTACACCCACTGCAGACATGCAGAAACAAATACAGACCTTCCAATACAAGTGTTATAGATGAATTTTGTGCATTTTCTATATAGATCATATGACAAATATGTACATAAAAATAAAGTAGAGAATCTCACAATTTCACAAGAATCCCCACTTTTAACAGTAAAATAACAAAAACTTGCATGGTTTGGACACATACTTAAACAGGATTCCCTGTCAAAAAAATGATATTGTAACGTACAGTTGAGGGTGGAAGAAGCAGAGCAGGTAAAAGAAAATCATGGGCAGACAATATCAAAGACTGGAAAGGTAAAGATGTAGTCTTAGTGGGTGGTGCACAGATCTGTGTATCTAGCAGCAGTTCTCGTGCCTGTAACATACATACTACATCTCTATCAGTAGGTAGGCTTAAGATGCTTATGGTAGCCATTTTGTATCTAGAACTTAGTGATGTCACAAAGCAGCAAGTGATGTCACAAAAATTAACAAAATTTTGGATCAGTGCAAACTTCATAAAAAGTTGGATGTTAAAGAGCTAGGCAAACCAATACACTACCGGGTATTTATAAATTTAAATTATTCAATGCAGAAATTAATGATAAAAAATATATATTAAACTCCTTTAATTGATTTTTTTACTTCCAGTTGTACCAAGATAGTGAAGTAGACAGAAATGCTCTGTTACCATATGTTCTGCATACTCTTCAGAGCAAAACAAATCTACAGGAATTCTCTAAAAAAGCAGATTTCATAGGGCTGTCCATAATTTTCATCAACAGTTGGGGGTTGGGGGGGGGGGGATTTTAAAGAATCTGGAAAAGTTTGACAGTTCTCAAGGGTTGGAGGGGGTGGGGATGACATAAGTTGAGGTCCACTAAATGGTTTTTATACAACAATTAAACTGAGTGAATTTGAAAAATCTTTCCACAACTCTAGGGGTGGGGGATGTAAATTTAGTTGGACAAAAATGAGGTGAGTATGGTGGGGGGTGTAGAGATTCCCTGAATTCTTGATAAGTTGTTGACATGGGGGAGATGGGTCAAAAATTGTCAAAACAGTGCTGATGTAAGTTATGGACAGCACCCAAGCAAGTATACTACCTGACCATCAAAGTCAGAAAGTGATACCACATGTGGTGCCGGAGTTGAGACAGGACATTTATACTACTCATTAAAATCTATGCATCAAACACCTGAAACAGTAAGGTGTCAAAATATCGCTCATAAGTACCACCACAAAACAAACTGCTGGGGTCATATAACCATGACTAAACACAACATTCAGAATACAATAGACAGACACTCACTACCATGACTAAACACAACATTTAGAATACAATAGACAGACACTCACTACCATGACTAAACATAACATTCAGAATACAGCAGACAGACACTCACTAAAAATTATAGTAAAAACAGACACCAGAACATATACTGGTGGACTCTTCCAGCTTCGCTGCTTACAAAGCAAAAGTCTGGCCTACAGAAGTGTCTCTGCAAACTATAATGTAAGGTACCTACAGGGACATAAAACTAACCAGTTTTCACATGACATATCAGATTGGATGTACAATAATTGATTGAAAAAGTAGACCTGATTTTGAAAGAAATCCCATGAATATATAAAATGTATGCGCTAGAAATGGGTGCAGGTCAATGACCAAATATGTACTTCAGGTCTGGATGTTAATCTTTTTATGTGTCCTTTATTAAAACCCCTTAGCTGCGGAGGCATTCTTAAGGATACGATGAAAAGCCACTGTTATTTTGTTGAGATCTTCCTCTTCTTAGCTTCCCAGGGGAAAAATCCATCTTGATGCTTATAATAAAGTATCCAGGCGAGGTTTTTTCCTGGAAAACTAAGAAGAAGCAGATCTCAGAAAAAGGCAACAATCTCTCATTGTATCCTTAAGGATACATCTGCAGTTGGAACTCAGCACTAAATATAACAACACCACAAAAAGTTTAGCAAGTATACTATGAATCACACTTAAATCTATCAGTCTAACAAGCAGATACAGGATTTACATTAGAGATTTTAATAAAAAACATATACACAATACCTCAAGAGTAATACTAGCTTGCTTCCTGCTGTCTGCATGGTCTGTGTTTCCCATTGCATACATCAAATTGTGAGTGACTCGCAGCTGTAGTAAATAACATTTAGGGCCCTATAAAAACTATCATCCAATGATATATGGTATAGTTATGGTATGACGAAAACAGATGTGCTTGGCCTCGACGTCCTGACCACAAGTGGCCACCCGGGGTTCAAATAATCACAGTTCTACTGTGGAACTTGCAGCACAACGTACTTCACGCTCCTCGGTGGAAATCACACGAAATATTCGTTGTGGTTATTTGAGAGCGAACGCTGAAGAAGAAGAAGAAGACCATCAACCCAGCATTTTTTAGCTGTAGTGATTTTCTAGGGAAAATATGTTTAGAAGTTTGCTATTGCTTTCTGAATGGCCCGGATGCATAATTGCCTGTTGCGGGGATCGAACTTGTTACCTCGATACAATAATACCAATAACAAATGTCTATATTTCTTATATTACTGGCAGACTGACTGGATTTTGATTTTCTGTTAGGTTAATTGAACAAGTTTCAGTAGCATCTAACAAGTTTCAGTAGCATCTAACAAGTTTCAGTAGCATCTAACAAGTTTCAGTAGCATCTAAAAAGTTTCAGTAGCATCTAACAAGTTTCAGTAGCATCTAACAAGTTTCAGTAGCATCTAACAAGTTTCCATAAATCTCAACATGAGCACCTTTAGTGGCCAAAAGAATGTCAAGACAGTATTCTATTTCTCTCCACGTGTTTTGAAGCATATGAGGTGTGATGGATGCAAAAGCATCAATTATTTACTGTGGAAGATTATCCATTCCCTGCATCGAAGTTTGATAGACAAATATGTTTACATATCTCCATAGAAATAAATCTAATGGGGTCAAATCTGCTGACCTTGGTGGCCATTCAATGTGACTTAATCTTCCAATTGAACTGTCTGGAAATTGTTGGTGAAGATAGTTTCTTACTTCATTGGCATAGTTTGGGGGTGCTCAATTTTGTTGGAATATGAATTCTTCTAGTATCCTAGGAACCAAAGATTCCTGAATGAATATCCTTTTGCACAACAATGGGAAAGTTTAATTCTGCAAGTCAATAACAGCATTGAACTTTCTGCTGCACCATGAACTCTGTAATTTTCACTGTAAGTGTCATTATATTCCATGGATGCGCATCATGCCTACATTTTCTGCACTATATCAGACAAATGTTAGTTTTCTACACTGTTCCTAAAAATTTAATGGCTTCTACAGGAGGTATCCACAAAAACATTTTAGCTTGTATGGGTGAGGAAATAATGACATTTATTATTAGTAATTATGCTGGAGACACTGTATATACATTAACAAATTAAAAGAAAATTGTAACATATTCTATTCAGGATGTAGCCATCAACCCAATATTTTTTGGCAGTAGTGATATTGTGGCAGTGTTTTTATTCAGTAGTTTGCTGTTGCTTTCTGAATGGTCCAGATGCATAATTGTCTACAGCGGGATTTGAACCTAGTGTCTAGATTAACTTGAGAGCAGATAGACTTTCATTCTAGGTATCTATAGTAGGTGAACTGAAGATTAGGTATTAGGTATGTTGATTATCCTCTTCCCACACCGAACTTGTCCATAGGTGCTCAGATCTCCACTTCAGTAAATCTCTCAGAGCACAACGGCTGATTGGTTCTAGTTCTACAGTAGTTCACTGCACTTTTTGAACTCTTTGTTAAGTTAAGTGTTCTCTATGGGGCACACCTATCCTCACTCCCAATTCGTGCATTCTCAATATTAAGTCATGCTCATTTATCTCAAAATCATCTGATCGTGTGGACTCATGAAGAAAAGTGAGTATGTCTGCTTGGACAACAGGCTGACCATCTGTTTTGGTGGCAAGGCTAGCTAATTTGTTGGCCTGTTCATTTCCCTCTACATTTGCATGTCCAGGTACATAGATAAGCATGATTTTTTGCAGTGAGGTCCGCATTTTAGCTCTCTTTAATGACTCCACATATCCTCTACATACATCACCTGTTCTGACTCTCTGAATCATATTCATTGAGTGAATCACTTGGTATGCATACATGGGAATAGGCTTGAGATTCCAGCCAGTTTAGTGCCTCTGTTGCAGCAAATACTTCCATTGTTAGGCTGTTTGTTATTGAGGCAAAAGCCCCACTTACTTCTTGTACTGTTCTTCCTTGTGATCTGGCAGTGAAGGCCCATGTTCATTGCTGGTGGCGGATGACCAACCCATCCATGTAAATCACAATATCTGTGTCACCGGCATGTTCGCAGATTAGTGCTTTGATCTCAGCATTCACATTCACAGGGCTATGTTCCCTGCACTCTCTATTGAGTGTAAAGACAGTCTTGACTAATCACAAAATTTGTTTTAAGAACTGAAGATTGATAAAGGAAAGTGTTGAAATTGCTTGACCGACTTGGTAATTGTGGTAGTATGATACATCTGAGCTGGAAACTGAGGACATCTGGTATGAGTAGGATTAGGAATCTACAGTCAGAATTAGGAATGTGTTTAACCAGCAAACTATTTGTATAGGCCCCACATACCCTTCAACATTTGGGGAGACACAGAACCTATGAGTTTATCTGGAGTATAATGATGTTATTTCTTAACAAATAACAAAAGATAAATAATTAAACAGAGAAACTGAATTCAATCAATTTTAATACACTTGGGGAGCTACACCATCTGAGCTGAGTCCCTTTCAGCTGAGTGTACCAGAATCAGAGTATTTACACAGTGACTATTAATAATTGGTCTGTGAACCTAAACTGTGTTAAGAGGTGAGAATTACATTGGTGCTTGAGAGTTGTTGCTTGAGATATTTCAGCAAGTAATGAAGATTCATTGGCAAAAGTTTTAATATTGATATCACATTTTAGCATATGCTCTTACTCTTCTTCTGTGTTCTTTTACAAACTGCAATGGATTAGCAGAATTCCATCGAAAGAATGGAGTGCATTGTGTCATGGTTTACAGGTTAGCTGCAATACAATAGACTGCAACATGAGTATAACTTATTTCAGAAGAAGGAAAACAGATATTTTCACTTGTCATTTTAAGAAAAAAGGCACTAAGCAGATATGAGAGATGGCTAATCTCTACAGTTCTTGATCATACATATGATGGTTTGATCACATATAGGATGGTTTGATCACATATAGAATGGTTTGATCACATATAGGATGGTTTGATCACATATAAAATGGTTTGATCACATATAGAATGGTTTGATCACATATAGGATGGTTTGATCACATATAGAATGGTTTGATCACATATAGGATGGTTTGATCACATATAAAATGGTTTGATCACACATAGAATGGTTTGATCACATATAGAATGGTTTGATCACACATAGAATGGTTTGATCACACATAGAATGGTTTGATCACATATAAAATGGTTTGATCACATATAGGATGGTTTGATCACATATAGGATGGTTTGATCACATATAAAATGGTTTGATCACATATAGGATGGTTTGATCACATATAAAATGGTTTGATCACATATAGAATGGTTTGATCACATATAGGATGGTTTGATCACATATAAAATGGTTTGATCACATATAGAATGGTTTGATCACATATAGGATGGTTTGATCACATATAGAATGGTTTGAACACATATAGGATGGTTTGATCACATATAAAATGGTTTGATCACACATAGAATGGTTTGATCACATATAGGATAGTTTGATCACATATAGAATGGTTTGAACCCTCAAATTATTCATTTCCAAGTTTTCTCAGAAGACAAAAATAATACCTTGTCTTTATGTGTTGGATAGAATAATAATTGTTGTCAGATCTACTGTATTATAAACGGTCTGATGTTGGTATAATCAGCAATGTGGAATGAAGTGAGCACATGTCTGGATACAATGATAACAGATACATCATTTCTTACCATTTCACTAAAAACAATGATCATTCACTTTTATTCATCACATATTTCTGCCTCGTTTTCCAAGTGCAGTGTGTGCATGTGTGATTTCTTACCTGTATAAGCTTTTCTGCTACTTCCCTTGACTCTCTTGCCAAGATTCTGATAATATTGAATAAATTAAGTGTGTCAAATTTTGTTTTGCAGCACTACTAGACATATTTGTAAATTCCACACAATGACAATTCATACAAATCAACAATACAGAATGTACAGGGACAAAGATAACTCCAGGAATAGGATAATAAAGTTTTGCTAATCACTGAAGGTACTTAGAATGAATGAAAACAGACTGCCACTGCAAGTAATAAAATAGGTACCAGATGGCAAAAGAAAAAGAGGAAGACCAGGATAAACTCTTCACAGAACAACCATCAAAGAGGGTATGACTATGGGTCTCAACAATATACAGGAATTAGACATAGTAACATCACATCGTTCAAACTGGAGAGCTATGGTTTCTGCCCTAAGCACTGTGTTTGGTGCTTAAGGAACATTGATAGAATCAATGAAGACACACATAATAATAGACACAATTCAACATTTTGACCAAAAGTCTTTTATCAAGACAAAAATTAAACATAAACAACAGAAAATGACAAGTAAGAACTATAAACATCATTTGGCCCATTTTAATGTGATGTGACATATTATCAGTACATATTGACAGGGACAAAGAAACTTGTATATGAGAAGGAAGGCAATAAACATTGAACATTTCTTGGATGGATTTCTTCACAGAGGGTTCATGGTTATGCACTTGTGCAGTGCACCTGATGAAAACAGACAAATTATTCACAGGAAAATCTGTGAAAACTGACAAAGATGATAACCAAAGTAAATAAAACTGAAGTTTCAATGTATAATCTTCTCCAAAAACAAATTGTAAGAACTTTATAAGCCTATTTTTTTTAAACTTACATTACATGGATAAGATTTATTAGATGACACTCACCCTATAGCTTTTGCTGCAGCAGCTTGCTGAACATATATTGGTAAGGATCTCTTCTTATTTTCAAGTTCAAGTACATCTAAATACACATTTCAAAATAATATTTAATTTTTTTTTTAAACCATGAATAATTTTCATTTAGCAAAGTAATTGGGTAAACAAATTGTAACAAAACATGTAAAGTAAGAATGTTTGTCTGCAGTAATATAGACCTATTATATTTCTTCTTTTTACATTCTCAGATGCATACTATCTTTGTCCTTTTTTTTAACTTTTAAAATTCATCCTCAAAACATAGCAGAATGTGGTTTGGAGAATAAAATTCATTGCATCACAGTTCACAGGCAGTTGCACATCTGCATCTTTCGGCTTGACCCATCCAATTTCAGCACATCATTTTTAGTTCATTTTGATTTTCTACAGAATGGGATAGCTAACCCTATTCTCAACCCTCCTTAGTTGTCTCTTACATCATTCCTGGCAGCTAACAGTGCTAGGGCCTACCATTCTTTACTCCTTTCAGGCCCCTGCATCACATTGGCAAAATTCACACTTTAATACACATAAAGCAAGCTGGTCAGCGTGACAATTTCTTTTTAGTGAAATTATTTATATCTTTTATGTTAGGCTGTTATCTAGTGCAATTAAAATTTAATTTATGTCACATCTCTTTACAATCTATGTCCTTAACATGACCACATGATAATAGGGACTATATAAAACAAAATGAAAATTCTAAAAGCAGTAGATACAGCAGCAGCATGACTTTAAATAACTTTAACATTAGAGATGTCTCTCATAATATCGCAATTGCTGTTTGGTATAATTTACAAGGAAAATACCTCAGAATATTTACCTTCAATTTCTTCAGTTTTAGATAAATTATCTTCCATGCTAGGCCTCAAGAGAGACACAAGTCCTGCTAGTATAGAGTCTGCAACCTCATATTTCATTAAATCCATCAAAAGAGCAATAGCTGTGGGTAAAAATAAAATTATAATAAACAACAAGGATAAATTAGTAGTGAAGGTAAAGATAGTGCCAAGGCATATCATTGCCACAGGTGTATGAGATATATTTGGCCTCACATTACTAATATGCCTACTTTAAGGTGAGGGGACAAGCACTTTTATTTGGATATGTCTATCCCTAGACTGGAGAGAGATATCGATACTCCAGACCCGTAACTCCTTATTTCTGATAAGGCTGCCAACTAGAGTAATCTATTCTAGAAGTTGATAAAACTTTAATTTGTTTAGGGACCTATATATATATATCAATCAATCAATAAACCCATAACCCTTCAGGGTCGTAGGGGTACCACATTGGATGCTTCAGCACACAGAGTCCTCCAGCGAATTCTATCCTCAGCGATGCGGATGAGTGTGGAAATATCTTGCCCTGTCCAATCCTTGATGTTGTCAGTCCATGTCTTTATTTGTCCTCCTCTGCTTCTTCCACCCTCGACAGTTCCCTGCAGTATTGTTTTTGACAAGGAATCGTGCCTTCATACATGTCCGAACCATGCTAGTTTTCGTCGTTTCACTATTGAAAGCAATGGCTCATGGACACCTGCACACATCTCTACTTTATTTCTTATATATATATATATATATATATATATATATATATATATATATATATATATATATATATATATATATATATATATATATATATATATATATCAATACTTTCTGAAATAGAATTTCAAAACTTGTAAAATCAACATCATGTGTTATGAATGCTGGTAGTGTAGATAAACCTCACTAAAAGTGTTTGAAACAGACCAAGACACATGGGAAGAACTTTCACAAAAGAGACCTACATGGTGATGTACAGTCAAAAAGAGCGCATCATCTTGTGAAAAGAGGAGAAATGTGGCAGCTCAACAGCGGAGAGTAGCTAGAAAGTCATGGCTAGACTAAGATTCATCTACAGTGGTCATTCCATGCCCGAACTGTCCAAGGAATTTACAGATCAAGTAGGGCTCATTAGCCATCTGCAAACTATTAGACATGGTTATAATTCAAATTGAATTTTCAAAAGTGGATGTAAAAAAATGGTCATCATCACTTGTGATGGACGAACACACATAGTGTAGATAATAAATCATTTAGACAGCACTCTATTCATAGTACGATGTATCAGCTTCACTCCATCATACCATGATTATCCAGCATCCCTCTTTATAGTCCCTTGGCTATTTTTTGTCTCAATTTTGCTTATTTTTGCATTGTATCCAAAACTTTCTCTTCTCATGATGTGGCCAATAAAAGTAAACTTTTATTTTGATATCAGTAAATAATTTTATTTGGCTGTTAATCTCCCTGAGTACCTTTTCATTTTCTAGCTGTCAATGGGATATTTCAGCACGATACTCTGAGAATACTCAGCATTCTTCTGACAAACCATATCTCTGTGACCTCTAGTTTACTATTTACTTCTTTATTTATTGTTCATGCCTGTGTGGTAACTGAGACCTAGACTTCTAGTTCGGGAGCAAAGAATAGCGCCACTGTCTTTTTTTTACCAGGTATGTCATAGAAGACAACTAAGGAAAGTTAGGGAGGTAGGCTGACAACTTGTCACTGAATGTCTTGTCTCAATTTCTTACTTTTGTTACATGATCCTCATGGATGTCAGAGATGCAGGCCAGCACACTTTGCATCTTTTCCTTTTTTTTAACAGACTCCTAGGTGCTCGAAAACAAATGTCTATGCAAACTGATGAACATAAAATGGAGTGACTTCGTCACAAATAGTGATCTAAGAGACAAAACACACCAAGAGTATGTTTCAAACATCATAAGAAAACGAAGATGGAAATACCTTGGTCACGTTTTACGACTAGATGTAAACAGAATAAACCAGCAAGCCCTTATGTGGTCACCTGAGGGTAAAAGAAAAAGAGGAAGACCTAAAACAACCCTTAAAAACACCATTCTTAAAGAAGGGAAATTAATAGGCTGTAAGACCATCCAGGAACTAAAGCTGCAGGCAGCGGACTGCATCATATGGAGAACCAAAACCTCTGCCCTATGTGTCGCTTGCAGCACGAAAGGAACAAACTAACTAGGTGCTGGGGAATGCTAGGTGTAACATTTCTGCAGATGGGTCAACAGATCTGACAGACAAATGATGAACTAGTTGGTCCAGAAGTTTTTTGGTAGTTTCCTGGCAGGACATGCACATGTTCTATTAAAGCACATGCACATGTTTTAGGACCAATCAAATTAAGGAAGAGCTGAATATCCTTGCCAATAGGAAACTACCATGACACAGACTGGGAACCTCATTACATAATATACTTGAATCAATATTTGAAGACTGTGAAAAGGAAAATACAGTTGACCATTTCCTACTTCATTGTCATAAATTCCACTATCATAGAGAATCCCTAAAAGTATACTATCTAAATAATAAAATCTCTTATAACCTAGAAAAGTTGCTTGTCCACGATGTACCAAGAAATATACCAAAACTAATTAAACAATATATCCCCAGAACCAAAGTTCATATTTAAAAGTTTAAGTAAACTGACAAATGCAATATAATACTGCATAATACTGGTTGTCTGTTGATGTTATGTTTGTGCTTTCTGTACACAGTAGTGTTGTCATATTTGAGTTCAATCTCTTCTCTAAACTATCCTGTCTCAAAGTTCTCTTAGGACCAACACTAACCCCTTGCCTCCCCTTTCAGTCTCTCTCAGGACTTTCAGTCCTTTTCAGTACTCCTACTCTTCTTTAGGTTTTTCTCCACAGCCTTTCCAGCTTCTCAACACAGGAGTTATCACAATAGAAGATGCATGGTACTATGAATTTTCTTTGGCAATAATATCATATATGGTTTTTCAATTATCAGACTATAAATTCACACATAGATATACACCAACACAACTTGATATAACCAACATAAACTCCGGTTTCAGGTTGAAGACTCGTGCCTCAGCAAGAAACTTTCACCCGCCAATTAACTAACTAACTAAACTGACATGTTTCGTGAAAATATATGGTAACTATTTTATTTACTTTGGTCGCATTAATTATTGAAATCCAACCTGGCAATTACTGGCAACATAACTAAGCCCTCCTGTTGCAGATTTTCATCATTTTGTTAAAAAATCTTACAAAAATGTTTATTGAAGTTGTAAATCTAACATGACATTGCAAGAGCACCAGCTCCAATTTTTTGTGAATAACAAAGACGAAGCACTATGTTTCTATTATATACATTTTTGTGTTTGTGATTGGATTATCTACAAAATTGATACAGTTTGAGTGAAAGTTATTGATTCGGAAGTTTGGTAAGTTCACATTTCATGTCCAAATTTAAAAAAAACTTTATACATTATATTTTATTTAAAAAAAAATAATTAAAAAATTAAAAAAATTATAACTAATATTTTTTTTCAAAATGAATTTGTGACAACCACATTCTCTGTTCATTTCTGTTTCAAAATATATATGCTACATTATAATTTAAGGTTTGATAACATATCATGTGCCAATCACACTCACAATTTTAAATTAATTTGTGCAGATCATTATTGTTTTAGTAGTCTGCAATGTCATCATCGATTGCAATTTATTAATAGTTTGTTACATCACTCTGCTGGATCATTTCTATTAGCCATATCAACACTGGAGGAAATGGGAATGTACTGGCCACCTGCTTAACCCAACAATACAATCCTACCTCCCTAACCCCAGCATGTTCACACTCATACAATGCTCCTAAATAAATTCCCACTCCCATTTCTTGTCATTAGATGCATTTACCTTCTGAAGGATGAATTGCGCCCCTCCTTGCCTGTCTTCGATGACCCTGAGGAAGGAGGGGTCTCAGTGTGTAGCACACAGATCGATGCAGCAGTCCCTAACATCCACGTTCATTTCTTTTTCTTCTATGTGCATTCATGGCATTAAATCGTGGCATAATTTAATCTCCGTTAATAGTAGCCATTATGTTTTTTTGGCAACACAATCAGCTAATGGCGTAATTTCTTTGACGACACAAAAACAGCATGCACTATAACAAACTTGGAATGTAGTTGCGCATAATATAAAACTTTGCCCACATTCTGGAAAAGTATGGAAAAGCACATGATTGTGATTGAACCTAATGTAAATAGAAGTAATAGGCCCTATTTTTTGTTCCTATAAAAAAAAAAGCAAATATAAGAAAAATAAATTTCATCAAAACATTAAAAATACTGGTACTCCATAGCCAATGAGTTAAAATAATCTACTTTATTATAAGCATTTCTGAGCCAATAGCCACTGCAGTAGTCTCTTGCTTGGATTGAACTCTTTCTATAAACAAAACATTTATTCGTAGGCTAACAATATTATCTCAAGTTACTTTTACCTGGCCAGTGCATCAACTATAGCAGTTAAGAGCTCATAATGCTTTGACAGTAATTCCCTAAACTCATATTACAGTGGAAAAAAAATGATGACAATTACAATGCAATGGAAAATAGGAAATAAAGTAATATTGTCTAACCTTCAAATTGGATTTCAAGATGAAGAGTTCTTAATAGACTAAGTAATGGTTCAATAATGGCTGGATGGGCAGATCCTACAATGGGCTGAATTACTCGAAGAGCACTGCATGCTAACTGTTGAGCTTTGGGAGAGCTGCAAGGCAAGAGTGCAATGAGGCCCTTGTAAACCTACAAAGAGCATTGTTTTTAATTTGTGTGAATAATGTAAATGTTCATCTCAAATTCATATTTAAGTCATAATAGCATGGTTAATTAATAAAAGTAGTGAGTAGAAAGCAAAACATTTAAGCAATGTCTGAAGTGCTAATAGTTATTTTGTTAAATCTTAACTTGGAAGGTTCATGCTAGAGGAAGACACAGCTACTGATAATGAATTAATATTGCTCTTTATGGAATTTGAAAATGAATGTATGTTTAGGCTTAGTACTAGGTAATTGATCAACGCCTTCGAGCTAAAATGCTACAGAAGGATACTTAGAATATCATGGAAGGAAAAAATCAGAAACTCAGTTATTATAAACACATTGAAGATTCCAGAGTGTTGGTGATTAAACACAATAACAAAAAGAAAACTATGCCTGTTTGGTCATATAAAGAGACACAACTGTTTAGAAAGACAAATAATGGAGGGAAGAGTACATGGGGAGATGAGAAAGGGCAGACCAGGAAGACGATAGACTGACGGCAATAAAGATTACATGAACACATCGCTAGAAAATGCAAGTCGCATCACCCAAGACAGAGAGGGGTTCAGAGAGTTAATTGGGAAGACAACGTTCTGGAAGGAATACGTTTCATGACAACTGGGTAATTGAGTGGTAGAGTAAATAGACCTAGTACTGGGCACTTGAGTAATAAAGTGTGTTAAAGTAGTCAGTTACAGGAGATGTTGACATGCATACTTATTTACTTATTTACAACAACTTGGGTAGGTTGAGCACCAGGGACAATAAGAAGACCTCTAAGTAAGAAGTTCAATGAGATAGGTCTATATTCAATAGCTAATAACTCTTTAGTTTTTTTCTGTGTGCCAACCTTCATTTTTCTATAAATAACCAAAATTTACCTTTCATTTTTGCTAGAAACATTCACAGATTGTACTTATGTAATATTAATTGCTGTTGTAATTATGATGGCTATAAAAGTAATAGGTACTAAAATTTAGCCATGTAATCCACAGGGAAAGAGAAGACAGAAAAGACCAAGAACAACTTAAACAAGAGAGATGATGAAAGTTCTTAATGATATTGGCATCCCATGCAAAAAAACCAGCAGTGAAAATCTAAGGACAGGTAGATGAGAGAATTTATCTGTAGCCACGCCCTTTAACTATGGGGAAGGGGGGTTGGCCCTTAGGAATTCAAACATGATTCCCTAAATTGAAGGAATTACACACAAAAATAGATGGAATTACAATAATAGAAGAAATTACCAGTACACACACAAAAAAGAAGGAATAACACACAAACATAGAGGGAATTATAGGCCTAATAATAGAAAGAATTACACATGTACACACACATTGGCAAATGACTTTTTATTTGAGAGTACCCCTCTCCCCTCCGCATCTTCTTAATGAAGATATAGGGCCATATAATATGGTTCTGTCTGTAGCCTGTGCTCTCATGAGTGCCAGGAGTCTGATTAATATCAATAATAGGCCTATAAAAAGATACTAAGTTGAAACTAACCTGATTCTGAAACTTTGGATTGCCTTGAGCCAACAAGAGAAGGAGATTTTTACAAGCATCTTGTGTCTCATCTCTTTTTGATTTAGCTAAACACTCAGCAACTGCTCTTATACCTGTGAATAAATGTTACTTATCATTGCTTGATCTATTTGCAGACCGTAATAAACTTAGGGCCTATGGCTGCTCATTAGTAATGTTTACAATCAGTGAATAATGAGACAAGAAAAACATATCAAAACATAGGTAAAACTTATAGGACATCAACAAATAACTTGTATTAAACAGAAACTGGAAAGTTTTCAGTTGTTATTCTGTATAAATAGTGTAGCATAACAGATATAATAATGTAAAAGTGATCTGTGTTATGCTGACCATATTAGATGTGAGTCTAGCACAAGACCCTATGTCTCAGTTGTGTGAAAATAAAATGTAAGTTTTCACTTATTAAAACTCTTTCTGCCCATAAAAATGATATATATATCGTTGCAGATAGACATCCATATTGGATGTAGGGCCTATCCTAGGTTATTCATTTTTACAGATATGCCATCTAAATTTTCTAAATTTTTTTCATAATGAATTAGTATTAAGTTATTTAGCTGTTTAAACTTTAGAAATGTAGCTAATGAAACAAAACCCTCATGGTACTATGTAATTAAATGCATGTGACATATTTATTTTAAATTAAAATTCGAACAATTAAAATTAAACTTTTTTGAAATTAGCAAAATGGCTTCAACTTCCACTAGTAAGAGAGCTCAAAGATTTAGCAAACAGCGAGCTTTATTATTCTTTAGAGTTTTATAATAAGATATTATTTCAAGTGATGCGTCAGAAAACAACAGTGTTTTAAATTTTGACAGTGGATATTACGGACTTGAAAATCGGAAAATAAATGATTCCTACCTAATATTATTAAAAATAGCTAAAAAATTATAGAACTGTTCCCACTGCTATTGTTTCTGAAGAATCAGATAGGCCTAGTGAAAGCAATGATAATCTTGCATTACATTATACAGAAAAAAGAGTTAGGCCCAATGATAATATTGAGTGGAATAAAGTTACTTTGGAAATCCAATACTTGGGAATATTTCATATACCGGTAGTTTCACAATATTTTGTTCAGTTCTGAAATTTGACATGAAATGGTGAAACACACAAAAAATGTCATAAAACAATAGCCAATTGATAGATTTACTTTAAATAAACTAATTATGATCAGGAAATGGATAGTCAAGGAATCTACTTTAGTAAGACTGGATATCAACATTAAAAGACAAATAAAATTGAAGGTGAGTATAACAAAATATGCGTAAAAAATTTATGGTCATCTAACATTCCTGTTTGTGGTGTAATTTTTGTATTTTGTTTTCACAATTCTTATATATTCCAAACACACTCAATATGGATTCCATAATTGATATGGATTCCACACTCAATTATCTTTCTTTTTATACCTTATATGACCTTCAATAGCTTTGTCTTCAGGAAGTTTGTACCTAAATCATATTGCACTCCAAAAATTTAGCCTAAAAATAATTACATCCAAACCCTGGGAAAAATTCCATCCTGAAAGTGTTACATTTATTAAGTATAACAAAAGTAATAACATACATTATTAAGTAGGTCCTATATGTATATTGAAATAAATCATTCTATGTGTGTTGCATAATTCCTCCCATCATAAGGGCAGGCAAAGGCTTAGCAGCAATGAAGGTTATGGCTGCTGCACAGTGTGAGCAGAGGTTGTTATTTATTTTGTACCAGGGTGTGGTTGTGGCTGTGGTGGAATATGCACTGGCAATTCTGACTCTTAGCCAAACTCAGATCGAAAGACTGGATAGAATCCAGAATGCAGCAATGCGTATAATACTGGAATGCACAAGAGACGCATCGAAAAGAGCTATGCGATACCTACTTGACTGCCCAACAGCTGAGCACAGATTACAATATTGCTGTGCACAGACGTACTTTCAAATATATGCAGAAAAATGAACACCCATTGCATTCTGAAATACAGAAAGTTAAAGGCAGCAGACTCAAGAGAGGGAGGTCGTGGATGGGATGTGCTGAGGATGTCATACAAAGCGTGTGCAGATTCCAGGATGTGGCAGCAGGTGCAGAATGGATAAGTCTACCCACAGATTTCGAAACTTGTTTGAGAGTAGTAATATCACTTAGCAGGGAATGCAGAGAATGGTGTCCCACAGCTGTGGAGAAAGAAGTGCAGGCTTTGGTTTGGTCAGTCAGAATACCAAAGAGGGGGATGTGATTATATACACTGATGGATCTGTGATTAGGCATGTTTGCAGTGCTTGGGCCTTCACTGCTCAGTGCGCAGGTAAAACAATCAAAGAGTAGAGTGGTGCATTTGTGGTCACTACGAGTAGTATGACCATGGAGACTATGGCGTGACCAGGGCATTTGAGTGGGCATGCACACAGAAGGTAACGCATGTCTGTATCTTGAGTGACTCTATGAGTATGATTAAGAAGGTACAAGTGGGTCTCGTTCGCGAACAGTGGATTGAGGCCTTGAGAAAGGCGAGCCTGAAAGTGGTTACATTTATTTTCGTGCCAGGACATGTGGGCATTCGAGGCAATGAAAGAGTGGATCAACTGGCATTATGCGCGATTGTGGCACAGGGTGATGGGGCAATGGATCGCGCTGACGTTTTGAATTCCTTAAGAGATATAACACGCGAGAGTGAGACTAATGTGGATGACGATTCCTTTTCAATGGCTAAGATTAAAGATCAGGGATTGAAATGTGGTGTGGCTAGAAGTGAACATTTTGGAGGTCGCAGAAGAATGATGGTCAACCAGCATAGGACCAGTACTGTCAGCAGAAGTGTAATGGCGGATACACTTAAGGAGAGATCGGAGCAACTATGGACGTGTTCAGTTTGCAGTGATGATGATGATCCGACGACAAACTAACTAACTCCCATGAAATGTGTGGAAATATGAAAAATTACATAATTTATTGTATAGCATAGGATGAAAAGGGATGCATATGCAATTTATCAAGAAACATGCAAAGTCAAACCTTGCAAAATTGCCTGACTGATACTTCAGGTTATGAACTCTGACTATTAATGCTGCAGGTGGATTTGCTGGCATCCAGATTAACACTATCTCTGTTTACTACTAATATTTCAACACAGTAAATGAGTTTATGTAGTGTTATTGACCATATTGAAGACATGCATTCATGTGGTCAAAGGTGGCCAACACTGATATCCACAAATGATTGCAGATTGTATGATTTTGTGATTGATGTCTGCATATCAAATGATGTAAAAGTCTTCTTATTACACACATAGATTCAATCTGAGTAGTAGTCCTCTTTTTAAAAATATGTTCATAGCACTGATAGTTGGAGTCTTCCGGGTAGTCTGGAGAAACCTCCCAATGCACATAGAAAAAGCATCATTGCACATAATTCAGGAGGATTCAAACAAACAATATTTTTGATTAGTAAATTGTGAAACAAAAAATATAAAAAGCGTGAAATAGCAGTTGATCAAATCACAGGATCAACAATTTACCAAATGGTCTTGATAAAAAAAAGAACAAGCAAACACAGAATGGAACCACAAAATCAAATGGAGACTACATGCCAACATTCATGTAAAGGAGTGTTTTTATCCAACAGGTCAAAGGATCTACAAGCATGCAAACTCTTTAATATCTGCTGGGGGAACTGAGCATCTATGGATTTGTATATGCAAGTAGCTCAAGCCAAATTTTAATGACAGGAGTTTGCTTACATAAAACCAGTTTCCAGAGTAAAGGGCTGAGTACTTGGATATACATTAGGTAGTGAACTTTCTAAGCATAGAGCTAATACATAAACAAATATTATATTAATTTAAGAAGGCTCTGGAAAAAAAATCTCCCCAACTCGCACAAGGTAAAAAAATGTAACAAGGTAACTCATAAATCATGGAGACCAATACAATCTTATTGGTTTTATGATAAGAGAGACATTTCAAACTCTTCTCTGAATTTTCTCATTAAATACACATTTGTGCTTACAAAAAAGTGATAACTCTGGTTTAGTACTCAATGTTTAATAAAAAATAGAGCTTGAAAATAGTTGTATAATATATTTATTTTTCCTTTCCATATTGCTTTTATTTCAGTAATTCAGATACCTTGCTTGGTTCCAACATTGGACATTTTCCCTCTTTTGACTATAGGGTAGGGTAGTCAGGGGCAACGACATGTGAGGGACAAAAATCTGCAGTAGGTTTATTTTGAATCTATTGGTTTTCCCGATATCATACATGACTACGCTAGACACCAACATTTAAATATTTTACACAATGAAGTTTGATAGGTCAAGGACTAGTCAATTTTCAACAATGAGGAAAATATATTTTCACTATGTTTGATCCATCATTCAACCTTACAAAGACATTATTAGCTTTAAAACTGAACATACCAACTATTTTTTTATTATAACATTTTTTTTAAAGATTAAAGTTATGAAACTATACATATCTCTTCTTCATCCTGTGACATATTCTTTCCAGAATGTAGTCTTCTTTATGGACCTTCTGAACACCTCGCATTTGGGGTGAGTTGACCTACCTCCTCCAGGGACATGTTTAAATAGTCAGATATATCATTTGTCCACTGACATCTTGAGCAGCCTCTGCCTCTGCTATTAATATTTTCATGCTGTTATGGCTCTTTAGATGACCAAAAAGTTCAGCTTTCTTGTTATGATGTTATTTAGGAGTCAGCCCTCTTTGATGTTTAATGAGTGTAATACTTCTTTACTTGTCATTTTTTTGCTGTCAATGGTATATGCACAATTTTTCTGTAGCATCGCAATTCAAAAGGCAGCAATTTTATTTGCCACTGTTTTATTTACAGTCCAAGTCTCATAGCAGTATATTGCCACTGTTTTATTTAGAGTCCAAGTCTCATAGCAGTATATTGCCACTGTTTTATTTACAGTCCAAGCCTCACAGCTGTATATTGCCACTGTTTTATTTAGAGCTCAAGTCTCACAGCCGTATATTGCCACTGTTTTATTTACAGTCCAAGCCTCACAGCCGTATATTGCCACTGTTTTATTTACAGTCCAAGCCTCACAGCCGTATATTGCCACTGTTTTATTTAGAGCTCAAGTCTCACAGCCGTATATTGCCACTGTTTTATTTACAGTCCAAGCCTCACAGCCGTATATTGCCACTGTTTTATTTACAGTCCAAGCCTCACAGCCGTATATTGCCACTGTTTTATTTAGAGCTCAAGTCTCACAGCCGTATATTGCCACTGCTTTATTTAGAGTCCAAGCCTCACAGCCGTATATTGCCACTGTTTTATTTACAGTCCAAGCCTCACAGCCGTATATTGCCACTGGGAATATGTATGTTCTTATCACACACAGTTTCACTTTGCTACTGATACCTTGCCAGTTATTTTTCATTTGGACAAGTTTTGAAAATGCCAACACTATCTATTCTTAGCACACATTTATAAACTGCTGGTTTGATAAACCTGTTGCAATAGTGATCTCCCTCAATTTTATAATGGTGTGTATCACCATTTTGCATGTGGATCTTTGCCCCATAAAATGGGGCAAAGATCCACAATTACCTAAGTTCATAAACTATCATTTTATTGTCTACATGCAAGACTTATGCTTTCAATACCCTCACTAATGTAAGATGGATCAATAACCTATACACTGATGACAGTTTGTTGTACTGTAGTTAGGTCTAGGTGTCAAAATACACTAAAGTGTAAAAAGTGAAGATCTTTGCCCCCCCCCCCTTTATCCTAATGGTAGGGTTGAAAGATGGCATGTGGAAACTGGGTAAAACACACATCCTTAAACAATGCCTAAACTTTATATAGATGTTACCTATATCTGTAAAGATGCAGAAGATCGCCCATTGTTAACAATACAAAATGTTGTATTTTAACTGAACTAATATACTTCAGGAATTTTTGCCTGATTGTGTTTTCTTTAGTTTTACTTTCCATTTTACTTACCATAACTCTCACAAATCAGTTCTTTATACTTCCGTCCTGAATTAGCAACATGGTACAGACATTTCAGAGCCTCTGCCTTGTCACTCTCTTTTGCTTGCTTAAGCCCAATAATTTCTAGGATAGTTAAAGTACCACCAACTTCCATGAACTCTGCCATGTACTGATGTCTGGATGTAATAGAATTAATGATTTATTCTAGTCTACATGCATAATAACATAACATCACTATCACATTTATATCATATCACTACTAGTTGACCTATTATTCAGATTATGCTAGTGGTCATGCGAAGAACTAAATTACTTCAATGAGTAAAGTGAAAGTCCAAGGGTAATGATGCTACAAATTAAAAAAGAAAACAACAATATTTGTACAGAAACATTTTTTAATGTATAATTTTACTCTAATAATAATTGCTTGGTGCATGCAATTATAAATGGAAGTTAGTTAGTTAACTGAGAGATCATGATCACTGCACACAAGACATATCCATAAGTGCTGTGATCTCCCCTTGAGTATATCCGCAATTACACGACAACAATCAATATAAATTATTGATTACATGACGACTGACATTTTCAGTTCCCTTTTGGTTAACAAACATTCTTTGCCAACCATAATAATATTTATTTCTTGCCACACCACATTTCAAACCTGGCTCCTTTATTCTTTTAAATGTTATACATGGAAAAGTAATCATATCTTCATTAATTTAGTTTGATCACGCAGTTTCTTTGAAAGAGTTAAATATGTTGTCATGATCCTTTGCCCTGTTATTCAATACAGTCGCAGAACCTGCCAATCTATATGTTCTCTCATTGCCTTGAACACCCATATGACTAGGCGCAAACATAAATGTGACACCATCCAACTTTTATCTCCCCATAGCATCAAGCCACTGTACATAAATACAGCATGCTTGTATTTTCCCGATCACTCTCACTGACAATGCAGACATGAGTTGCACTCTGTGTGCTTATTCAGTTGATCAATGCCCTGGCAAATACCATAATTTCCACTGTTATGCTCTTGTAGTTATAGTGAAAGCTCCACTCTCCTTTTCCCTGGTAACTACAATAATTTCCAATGTTATGCTACTTGTAGTTATAGTGAAAACTTCACTCTCCTCTCTAATAGCCTTCCCTATACACTGAGCTGTGAAGGCCCATGAACTACGCACACGTCTACAACAGAACCATCTGTGTATTGAACCATATCACCAACTTTGGAACTCCCACTGATCAATGTCTACACCTCAGATTCATTAACAATAGAGCACCTCTTCCTACATTTTATATCAAGAGTTATCACTACCTGAAAGGAAGTATGGCAATCTACGGAAACATTTAACAATTCCGCACCATGTGCCACATCCTCCAGTGCGCACCACTTTGCATAACTTCCTCAGCATGTGCCCATCCACGACTTTCCTCTCTTTAGTCTACTACTTTTCAGTCTGTGTTTCAGTATGCAGTGGATGCTCTCTATCAGTGCTGATTTAGAGGTAAGTTCTTGATGTAGTATATAGATATCGCCCGTGTGTTGCCAGGGCCAGAAAGGGTAGCAAAGAATAGCAACACTGTTTACCTTCCACGCATGTCGTAAAAGGCAACTAAGGAGGTTATGGGATGGAGTTGGCTGTCCCATCCCATATAGGGTCAGTGACCCAAAGCCATGCTGAAGTAGGATGTGTCAGGCCGAAAGGCGCAGATATCGCAGCAATGCTGTAAACCATGACACAACGTATTCTGTTCTCCGGACTACATCCTGCTAATCTGCAGGAGTTTGAGAACGAACGCAGAAGAAGAAGAAATATATAGATATGTTCCATAGTTGGACAGCCAAGTAAGAATTGCATTACTTGTACAAATGTAAACTTGCAAGTAGTTCTTAAATGTGGTAACTGGGCATCCACACCAACAGTTATAAGCCCTGGACTTACACGGCGTTCTCCATTATCACTAATATTGTTTAATGTATAAATAGTACAAATAACAAGTGAACACATCACAGAGACAAGTTGAACTATGTTATATGCTGATAACATTGTGGTGTATAGGCAGAGTATAAATTGAGAGTTATGTGTCAAGGAATTACAATGTGAACTAGTTTGCATAGAGAAGTTTGATGCATAAGTCAATCAGATTCATAGTTTGGTTCTAAAGCATCCATAACTTGGTTCTCTCTCAACAAGCATGTTGTAAATACATAAATGTTGAGTATTATTTTGTGTGGGAATGCTCTCAAAGTTTTTGGTATGAAATCTTAAAGAAAATAAATGTCTTTTTTTCTATAAAAATATGAATTAAAGACCATCATTTAATAGAGCTTACTTTAGATAAGATTAGTGTCATTATTGTTGCATATATTTCATAAGATAAAAAGGAATTGATATGCAGAGTAGAACACATGCTGATTAGTGACTCATAGTTGACTGCTAACATTATTACAAATAAACCAGATCTGCCAAGACTTTACTCCACCTCCTTGTAGCGATCCTAGACAACAGACCAATAGCACCAAGAAGTAGATTTCAAAGAGAGAAAGCAGCCAAATGACAAAAAATACAGTGCCCAAAAAAAAATACTAATAGAAAAAAATTAAGTCTAAATGTTGGGTCCACGTTACAGACATTGAAGCCAAGATGTAAATCATCATATAGAGCACCTACATATTTCGCTCTTGCACTACATCCTACTAAGCAAGAAAAGTTTAAGAAAGAATGAACACAAAAAATTACAAGATACAAAAACATGATATAACTGCATGGTTGACTTTAACACTTACCCACTTGAAGCTGATAAGAAAATTGTGATTGCACGTAACAGTTCATTCACACATGTACCTGTTATATAACTAGATTTTGTTAAGAGAACATTAAATAACTACATCTGCTACATAGGTCTATAAGAGTAAGTAACATTTCTTGCAAAACATAGTTCAGTTAAATTAATTTTTAGTTAAATGCAATTTAAATATAAACAATTATTTTGCAAACCTCAGTTATGTTCTTTTATTTTTAAATTGCTGCATATTTATTTGTATTATATTCACATCTTCGTTACTATGTGCCATACGAGCTGTGATACAGCTCCAGATATTTGTTCCGGTTGGTTCCTACTAATGCAGACAATGACATTGTTTTGTTGGGTTTTCAAGAATTTTCCCTGATGTTATCTGTCTTGTTGTATATTAATTTTGCTATATGTCAATATGTGTTTGAAACATTCCTCCCTTGCCTGAAAAAAGTGATTTTATCTTTTTTTTGATATTCATAATGACAAAAATTTGTGTATTTACCTCTTCCAGAGTACTGATTAGTCCATACACTAGCATTAACTTTCTTATCATTACTAAAATTACTTTGAATTATCTGCATTTATCTGGAAAAAAATAATCTGGCTCCCCAAATCATCATGCTTTTAGTTTATTTGGCAATGATCCAATTCAATATATAATATCATCATCATGTGCCGTCTCCGCAACAAAGTTTGATTGCAACAGACCTCCAACATCTACTGTCTCTTGTTTTGGTGGCGCAAGCTGCTAGACTGCAACATGTCCATCTTGTGATGCTACTTTGTGACTTGTATCTCTGCCTACCTCTTGCTCACCTCCCTTTAACTTTATCTTCAAGTAAGGTCTGCAACAAGGTGTCATGTCTTCTAATGTTTTCAAAATATTTTATTTGCTTGATTTTTATTTCCTTTAATAATTATTTCTTCATATTAAATGTTGTCAGAACCTTTTTATTTTCTTCTCTTCCCATGATGTTCTGCATATTCTTCAATCTATCCACATCTCAAAGGTATCAATTCTGTTTTCAAATTGTTTGTTTATTGTCCATGTTTCTGAGCCATACATTAATATACAATAAAAGCAGCATTTTATAATTCTCATATATCATAAAACATATCATAGATTTAGGTCTACTGCTTACTTGCTATTTCTTAATTAGCACTGACCAACTGTCTTTCTAATTTAATAATGACTTTTTTGCATAAGACCTAAAGACTATCGTTTTTCATATCAAAATTTCCCAGAAATATTATAATCGTCACAATTTTTTTGGGTCTGTCCCACAACGTTCCACCACAAGACAAACGTCATTATTATATCTGATTGTTTTGTCATTAGCAAATTGAAGATAGAACTTAGGCCTATACTATATATTTTAATGATTTGAACTATAAAGTAAAGAAATAAACATGCAAAAATAAGTTTTACATTTATTGAAAAGGTAAGTCCCATGACAGCAACTGCTGCTAGGGATGAAGATAACTCTTCTAGGTCCCATGGCAGCAACCTGCTGCTGGGGATGAAGATAACTCTTCATGTACATAGCTGTAGCAACTATTAGGTGGGGTGATCAGTTCCCTTCCTTGCTGATGAAGCATGATGTGTCAGATCTATAATAAATCAACATCGGCTATATACGTCAGGTAGATAGACCCATAAATCAACATATTTACATAGGCTAGGGTGACCAGATGTCCCCTTTTTTCTGTGACTGTCTCCTTTTTGGGGCTGTTGTCCCATTGAAACTCAAAGGGGATGCTATATGATCATTTTTTTCCCATTTCAGTTCCATTTTGTCCCTTTATTTATAAGTGTGACATGACCGCAGAAAGTGCAATTTCAGTAGAAACATCAAAGAAGAATATCCTTTCTTGAAAGAAGACACCACACTAAGCAAGGTGCAATGTACTGTGTGTCATTCCATGTTTTTCATTGACAATGGATGTCGCTATAATGTAAAACAGCACTGGAAGATGCAGAAACACAAAATGGAAGTTGCTGCTAGCAGTTCAAACCAAAGTGTTGCATCATTTTTTTTACAAGAGATGAGTCAGGGCAGTTAACTGATGAAAGTAAGCGTCTAGCTGCACAAGAAGCTATGTTTGCATTTCATGCGGTGAAACATAACCTTTCCATGAGATCAATGGATTGTACATCCGCAATAGTAAGAAATTTATTTGAAAATAAATTTACATGTGGGCAAATGAAGTGCAAATAAATTCTAGAAAATATCTTAGCACCTTTTGCAAATGCGAGAAATAGACATAGCATTGAAAGAAGTTAAATACATTTCAGTTATGGTGGACATATCAAACCATAGGGATTTGAAGTTGATACAGTCAGTGTTGGTATTTTATTCCAGATACAGACATTTGAATCAAGGTGATTGAATTTCAGAACATAGCCAGGGAAACATCTGAACTGCTCGTAGATCACATCTTGAAGAATCGACAACTGAAAAAAAAGTCATTTTCTGGTGATAATTGTAACACCAACTATGGTGTATACAAAAGAGCGGGTACCAACAACGTACTTGCAAGACTCAAAAAAGTTTAAAAAAAGAACATTAATGGTATTGGTTGTGCTGCTTACATTGGCCACAGTGGTGTTCAGACAAGTGCTAATATGTTGCTAGTCGACATTGAAACAATTGTGAACAAAGTTTTTCAGTATTTTCATATTTAGTGAGAGTAGAGGGATTGAAGAATTTCTTTGAATTTGTAGAAATAGAATACAAACGTGTTCTTGGAAGTGTAAAAACTAGATGGTTAAGATTACTGCCTGTTGTGAGTAGAGTTATTGATAAGTATGCTGGACTCAAGTTCTATTTTCTGTCACAAGATAAATGCCCTACACTACTGAAATCATTTTTTCAATGATCATAATTCATTACTTTGGCTCCATTTCCTCCAAGGCCAGCTGAAAATATTCTCTGCAACAGTAATGAAAATAGAAGGGAATAATATTTTCTCAACTGAAGTGGCAGAAGAACTAGACGTGTTGAGACAGAAAATAATTATCAGAAAAATTGAAAATTTCCAAGCACTCAAAATGACATCAATTATTTCTAAACATAAAGATTTTGATATGAAATTGAGTTCTTGGACACAACACATTTATTCTACAATACTTTCCTAGAATATTTAAATAAGTGGATTTATGATTTCTAACCTTTGAAAGAATTTCACTGGATTAAACTGGAGACTATTAACTTGGGCTGATGTTTCAACAAGCCATCAGTATGTTGATAGCAATATCCTTAATATTTTATTGATGAAGATGAACTAATCAACCACATAAGCCTAAATAATATTATGAACAGTAAGATGGAAGAATGGAAGGATACAAGCGCTGAAGTGGATACAAAGTCGTGTATTGTTTTTAAAGTGCTACAGGAAAAAGACATCAAGTACAAAAATATAGTGCTAATTGTTAGATTTGTTATGGAAATTCCAGGAGCCAATACAGCTGTGGAAATAACTTTTTCACTGATAAGTTCTATGTAGACGGATTAAAAGAACTGTTTAATCACTAAGACAGTGATAAAAACACAGTTTAAGACTGTTTCAAGCCCATAATTTGATGAGCGTATCTCTGGAGATGACAAACTTAAAAAAAACTAAACTTCCTTCACATAAATATGTGAGTGATGATGATAGCCTACATTGTAGAGCAGTTCTTAGTCATGTGGACATATCTTATTTCTGTAAATTATTATGTCATAATAATACTGTTATGTCTATGCTTTTGGTTTGTAATACATAAGTGTCATACATTTTGCAAGAAATAAATGTCTGAAATAGACCTACTTTTAAAATGTTACATAATGCAACAACTTTATCATACACCTCTTTAACTTGTTTAAATATGTTATATACTAATTGCATACTATTGAATTTTTATGCTGTGCATTCCCTTTTTGAAAACTAGAAAAAGCTGAAATGTTTCATTTTGGGTTTAGGAAAACTGGTCATGCTAACAATCATAGGCCTATTTCAATATCCGTTTTGAATAGCAATTTGTGAATAGCATAAAGTTATTTCTGACCTTAATAAATTTTATTTTATGCAACTTTGAACGATCTTTACAAAGACGTTGTCATTTGTGGTTGTTTAGATAGTAGATAGACCCTCAATAAAATGGTAAGTTTAAACTTAGGCCTATCATCATAGAATTTGAAATACGAAAGTAGCTTATATAATTTAAACAAATACCGTTTATTTGTTAATATTCAATCTTTATAGGATACGTTAACCTGAGCCAGGAGGTTAATCTAGTGAAGAATAGACTGGCTGCTTGTGCAAACTCTTGTTCTAGATCAGGACCAGTTTTGTTTTGATTCTGCGCTATGAAGTCTTCCAGAATATTTTTCCTAACATTTTTTATTCCCTTGTCCCATTCTTCTAGGATATTCATCACACGAACGATAGAAGTTTGCTGCTTCGTTGATCCCATATTTAATGTTATTTGAACCTAAATCTAGCATAATAAATTGGCGTATGTAGCAAATTATCGTAGGCTTGCCGCTACGAACATGTATTATTTGTTTACGTGTTGCTAGCTGAGCATGCAGCATAGTTATCATATCTCCGCACGGAATATCAATTTTCATTTTATAATGAAATGTTATTCTCCACAATTAAAAAAATAATACACATACTATATACGCATATAAATTCAGGCTTAAATTACATGTTTTAGAGAACTCAGATAAGATGAATAAATTTAATGGTTTAAAAATTGATTCCTCCATTCCGCCCAAAAACAATTTCGTTTCTTTCATTACTGCATGTTTGCAATTGAAAGGAGTGCATGGGGAAGTTTCCTATGGACTCTGGAAATAAAGACCGCGCTTTGCCACAGCAGAGGCCACCACTAGTAAATTAATAATTTTGATTGTACTTCCGAAAGAAAAAAATCACTAAAAAAAAAACCCCACCAAAATGTGGTTTTCTCACAACACACACCCCCATCCCGATATTTGAAGGGTTATCAGGTAGTTAAAACTGTTCATGGACACATTTTTGGTTTTAAAAAAAGGGGAAAAATTTCATATTTTTATTCTGGCTTTTTTAAATTCCATATTTGTTAGACCAAGATTACCCTCACTCACAATCAAGACCGGATTTAGACTTGATAGGGCCCTAAGCTATTTGAAATATTGGGCCCTTTAACGATTAAGAATATATAGATAGTGAAATTTTAAAAAAATGGGGGTCCTAAGCTATAGCTTGTAAATCCGGCACTGCTCACAATTGGCACATTGTCGATATTGACCCATGCTCACTTGGACACACGAAGAGCATTTAGTGTGTTTGCTATGTCCATATACTGTCAATCTATAGGCCTACTTTAGAAAAATAAAACGCAACTTTGTTTGAGTTACTTTAAAAAAGATAATTGCTGATTGAACATCATTCAACCAATGGACTATATTCACCTGGTCATTAACTTCGTTATTAACCTGGCCATTAACAACACACTACGTATGAAGGCGCAATCACGCTGGACAGGTCATCTTGTGCGTATGGAGAACTCGCGTTTGCCAAAACAAATATATTATGGAGCACTCAAGGCAGGATTTCAAAAAAGCGCTTCAAAGACACGCTAAAGTCATCACTGATACATCTTAACATTCACGTAGGCGCTTGGGAGAGCCTCGCTCAGGATAGACCAGACAAGATACTGCAAGACAGAAGCGGGCACGTAGAAAAGAAAAAAAAACATCTCAACCTTCCATAGACACCCTCTACAGTTGTCAATTCTGTAAAAGAACATTTGGTGCGCGCATTGGATTTGTTAGTCATTTTAAAACGCACTATTAACTTTTATTATTTTTATTATTTATTATTATTATTATGGTTGAGTTTTTGGTCATCGTCGATTACGACGGACTAACATCATCATCATCAACCACGTGGTTACCTGAATTGTATTCAACTCATTATTCGTGGGGTCATGAAATAGGTCAATGTCAAAACACCATCTTTGGCAATAACTCGAAACAGGTACACGAGAATCCCACGAAAATTACTTAACACAAAACTCTCTCACCATATTATTGAATGCCTATAAAATATTGCCGGTTCTCGAATAAATTCAGTGTGCAAATATGACTAATCTCACGACAGAACAATGATACATTAAAGTATAATGACCAGACAATTTAATGCAGTTAGAAGCACAATTGGTCGCCTTTGGAGGTGAGTTCAACAAACTGGTTCAGTGGCGGACCATCAGCGCAGTATAAGACCCAGAGTTACTGCAGAAGACCGCTTCATATTGCTGCGTCACCCCAGAAATCGATTTGCATCTGCGATCTCCTCAGTCCACACCATGATAGCAGCTCGACGAATTTCAGATCAAACGGTTAAGAACCGGCTGCACGACGCTAGTCGTATGTCTAGAAGGCCCTACTGAAGCCCTGTTCTTATGGATCGGCATTGCCAGGACCGACTGGTCCAATCCCATATAGGGTCAGCGACCCCAAAGCCATGCTAAAGTCGGATGTGTCAGGCCAAAAAGCGCAGATATAGCAGCAATGCTGTAAACCATGACACAACGCATTCCGTTATCTGGACTACATCCTGCTAGTCTGCAGGAGTTTGAGAACGAACGCAGAAGAAATACAGGCGTCCTAGGCGTAATAACTAGCACCAAGTTCGTTACGTGTTATAGTATTGTTTGTCTTTTATTCGGTTACAATTTATATGCCAAAAATAGGCAAGGCGATTCCAAGTCTATCCCAATCTTGGAATATATCAAGAGTCAACAGATCAAATGGTTTGCACACATCAGCAGACTACCATCAGACAGTATACCACAGCAAACTATGCTACACAGATATAGCATATAAGGTAGACTTAGAGGCCGACCGCCAAAACGATGGACCACTGAAATAAAAGAGACTACATAGTCCACAATATACTCAGCACACAAGAGGACCGTCTCCAGAAAACTCTTCTACCCCTGACGCCAAAAGGCAACAAAGGGTTTTAGCGAATAGATAGATTCCAAGTATATAAAAAGTAACCAACTAAATCATAAATAACAACAAAAACACGTGCTAAACTGGGTCCAACTTAATTTAGAGAAAAAGTCTTCTACTGGAGCCCAGTCATGATTAAATGCATATCTATATTTTCATACATTTGGTTCACCACTTATATTCTCTGCTAATCGTCCATTCTTCTATACTCGTTGCTTTACATATATTTACATGTCTCATTATTATATTTGCAAAGTATATTAATGCTGTTCGTCCGTCGAAGTCGACGATGACCATTCAGCTCAACTGGGATGATGATGCTGATAGTTCCGGTATGTCCGATTGTGACTAGTGAGTCGTATGCGTGCTTGGAATTGTCTACCACACTATGGGCATTGAGCAATTACTGCCTTTCTTCTAACGCGTTTTTGTTGCGCAGCTTGATGTCCGAGGCTCTCTGCAGCTTCTGCACGATTCTTGAGTCTACGACGTCAATCAGATCTGTCTTGTGCAAGATTCTCTTCCATGAACTTATGTCTTTTTAGAAGTGGTTCAGTGATATCTTAAGAGTGTCTTTAAAACGCGTCTTCTGACATCCCGCCTTGCGGAAGTCAGTCTGGAGTTCTCCATATAACTACTTTTTTTGGTAGACAATTATCTTTTATGTGAACCATGTACGTGCACCATGTGTCCTGCCCAATATGTTTGCGCTTCATCAACATTGTATATATTCTTACAGACTTATATTTCATCAGTAATTCACTGTCTGCTATTCTATCACACTAATGGGTGTTGAGTATCTTAGGAGGGCAGCTTATGTGGAAGTGGTTTTATGTCTTCAAGCACGTCTGACATATACTGTTCATGTTTCACATGTATAAAGGAGTTATTATATTAATACTGCTTAGTAAACTTTAATTTCGGTGATAGCTGTTATTCCCCTTCTTCCCCATACCTTTCTTCGCTGTCTTCAAAAATCTGGCACTAGCTTTTGATATTCTGTTGTTTATATCAGTGTGGATGTTTACATCTTGAGACAGATTGCTGTCCTGGTAGGTAAAATTATTGACTGTTTCAAGCACATTTTCTTTGCCCCCTATATTGGGGATTTAAGTATGTGTTATTTGGTGTGTGTTGAAACACGACCTCTGTTTTCTTTATATTTATGTTGTGACCAAAGTTGTCACAAGCTTCAGCAAATTGTTTTAGGGTGACCTGCTTAATGTCTGCAGAATCAGCATAAAGTGCGCAGTTATCTGTTTAGAGGAGTTGTGATAATTGAGTAATGACTAGCGCTGAATTTTGTTTAAAGTGTGGAAATGTTGCATCATTCGTCCCACTGATGCAACAGTGCTCCAGTGGAGACTGGAGATGTACCAGGATGCAGTGGATGACCAGAGTGTTCTACGTCAGTTGATGTCCAGAGTGTTCTACGTGTCTCACAAAGTGCTTTGCGCTCCACAACGCTCTACTGGCAAGTGCCTTCCAGACCGTTGAACACCAAATGTTTTATCTACGCTGTCCGCCATAGCCAGACTTTGCATGCTTGGGCAGACATGCCCCGTGTTTACCTCCGGGCAGGAGTTCCTCTGTTACCCTCACCTGATTTGGCCAGTATGTCCAAGCTGTTATCGGGGTGTGGCCGCAGCTGGAAGCTACTGGGAGCCACACGTGAAAGTTGAGTGCCTGGTGGGGATCAAGGATTTGAGAACTACTCCAAAGTTGTATTACAGCCTCAGAATCAGAGGTACTACCATTCCCTGACACCCCATACACCCAACACATTAATACAAATACGAGCATAGGCCCACCATGCATATGATTACCAATATATATTTCTATTCATGCATACGGTTACTTCCGTGGGTCTCACCAATGACCCACTAGACATACCACCCATGCAGCAGAACACCTTAGTATATGATATACCGTTATATTAAGGCTCTCTTATGGAATCTTTGTAGCATGTCATCTATACAATTATAATCCCATTCTGAGTAGAAGGGTCATTCAATAGTCATTGCACTAAGCCGAAAGCTGAAGTCTCCTAGGTATGAAAGAAAGCAGAAAAACCACCCTACTGCACATAGAGCTAATCGCTCACAATTCCTGGGGTTCTCAACCAACCGACCGACCAACCGATCGATCGATCGATCAATCAATCAATCAATCCATGCACAAATACACATCCATTTATATACCAACACTAAGACGTATATTCACATATAAACATTTACATTACAGGTTTTCTTGTTGCCCACACACCTTTGTATCCCTTGGTAATACATATTTATGCACATTTGTTATGGGATCATAACAAAAGTGTTATACATCCTTATACTTATTGATCCGTTTCAACTAGTGGACTCACACAACCTTACATAAGACTAATACCGGTACACACATGCTTGCACTTACATGCGTGTTAAAGTCAGCTTCTCGTCATCACCATCAGGTGCCATGTCGGCTGGCGTAGGCGGTCATGGCTCTCCACAGCTCTCTGTCCACAGTAAAATGTATCAAAGTCGTTGTTTCCTTATCGTTCCAGGTTGTCAAACTGTCTAATATTTTCTCACGTTGTCGTCCTCTGTCTCTGTTGCCTTCAATTTTGCCTGTTGTGACTATGTTCTCTAAACCTGCCTGTCTCATGAAGTGGCCAAATAAAAGATTGCCTTTTTCTTATATTGTTGATTAAGGTCAGTTTCGCATTTGACTTTTTCAACACCTCTACATTAGTTTTTCTGGCAGTCCATGGTATTCTCAGCATTCTTCTGTAGAACCACATCTCTGTTGCATCTAATTTCCCACTTTCCAGTTTGTTTATTGTCCAAGACTCGCACCCATATATTAGTATAGGGGTTATATAGCACTGCAGAACTCTCTTTCTCACCTCTAATGACAAGACCATATTACACAGTATATTTTTCATTTTTGTGGATGTTGTTTTTGCCTGTCTTATTCTGCTTCTTATTTCTGTTGAACTTCTTCCATCTGCTGTAATAATTGTACCTAGATATTTGAATTTGTGGACCTGTTTTAATACTATATCATTCACTATGATCTTGCAAGGTGTGTTATTTTCTTTCTTTGAAATAACCATTACTTCTGTTTTCTTGATATTTATGAAGAGGCCTTTCTCTTTGCTTTCTGTGACTACTACTTTAATTAAGTTTTGAAGGTCTTCCTCACTTTTTGCAATTAGAACAGTGTCATCCGCATATCTCAAATTATTTATGTTATGTCCTCCTACTTATATTTCTGGGATATTTACTATTGCACGCAATATGTTTTCACTGTATAAAAAGAACAGGTCTGGTAAAAACACGCATCCCTGTCTGACTCCTTGTTTTATTTGTTGAAAAGGGCCAAATTGATTTCCTACTCTTATTGATGTTGTTTGTTGCCAGTGCATGTTCTTGATGATTCTTAAATCCTTACTATCAATGTTCAAATTATCTAGCATGTGTATAACTTCGCTATGTTTAACTTTATCAAATGTTTTCGTGTAGTTTATAAAACAGAGGTACAAATCTGTTTTTATTTCTATAAACCTCTCTATTAGTGTTCTCATAATATATATAGCATTGTTGGAACCTTTGCCTTCTACAAAGCCACATTGTTCTGGACTTTATATTTTATTATTTGGAAATTATCTGGACTTTGTTCTGGATTTACTTATATATCATTATGCAAATTGGCAAGTGGGTTATAAAAGTGTAAACTTGGACTTTATTCGTATGTATTGAAATTGGCACGTGATGCAATTTAATCTTAGAGATAAATGGATCTGCTATTAGTATAAAGAAAGTTTTTTCGCTTCGCGTTAGCACTTGTCTACAAAATACACATTTGATGTTTAGAGAAATTATTGTGTTCACATATTAGTGGTCAAATGAGTTGACTAATGCATGATTCTGTGAATCTGGGTTAGGTTTTAGTAGTGCTAAACTACTTTTATCTAAAATACTATCACAACTTTTATCTTAATCTATACTCATCCAAAGTTTATTAGATATCCATTTTTACATACACACTATGCATGCTATGTTATCTGTGACAATTATGTGTCATTGTATGTTATGTAATGCAACGATATGCAACGTTATGCTATGAAGTGTTATGTAATGCAATGATGTATTTGTGTGCGCGCGCTCGTGCACATATACATAGACACTGTACTTTCACCCTACTCACTACAGTCTCCACTATTTTCCGCACATCTAGTTTTTTGTTAAAGGTAAAGATAGTTTACATGGCAGCAACCTGCCGTCGGGTATGAAGATAGCTCTTCATATTCTAATCAGTAATAACTATTAGGTGGGGGTGACCAGTTCCCATCCTTGCTGTGTTGACCTTCCTAACTCATGCTTCAGGCACCCATATTATGGTCGACTGGAGGAGTGGCCATGTCAGGCAAAAAACCACGATACTGATAAAAAGATATGCGAGAGGACGTTGCACCTTTGTTCCTAGGTGACAAAGAATGCTATATATGCCATCACTATGTATGGGTTAACACATCTGACAGATTACAGATGTTATAGTTGGCACAGAAGTGTGTGCTGTGCCCCTGTAATGAGATGGTAGTCCTGGGATGATGACGCTCTGGAATGCATCCCTTCAGGGACTAAACATGCACCCATAACCACCCCCCCCTCATTACATAACCATGAATTTGAGACAACTTAGTCCTTAGTTACACACTCAGATGAACCTGGACTTTTGTGAGAAAGATAATAGGCTGCCAAGAGCTACCTGCTCACAGCTGAAGGGACTATTTTATCATCAGCATCATCATGTGCCAAGAGCTACCTGCTCACAGCTGAAGGGACTATTTTATTATCAGCATTATCATGTGCCAAGAGCTACCTGCTCACAGCTGAAGGGACTATTTTATCATCAGCATCATCATGTGCCAAGAGCTACCTGCTCACAGCTGAAGGGACTATTTTATCATCAGCATCATCATGTGCCAAGAGCTACCTGCTCACAGCTGAAGGGACTATTTTATCATCATCATCATCATCATCATGTGCCAAGAGCTACCTGCTCACAGCTGAAGGGACTATTTTATCATCATTATCATGTGCCAAGAGCTACCTGCTCACAGCTGAAGGGACTATTTTATCATCATTATCATGTGCCAAGAGCTACCTGCTCACAGCTGAAGGGACTATTTTATCATCATACTCATATTAAAGAAGACATAATTGTGTTTCTATCATTACCCGGTATTGTTCAACGACGTTCTGGTATCATCCTTTCTCTACATTTGCGTTCGTCTCCCAAAGTTATCAAAATGTTTCTTGAATTTACAGGATTGAGTAGATGTTGTATGTCATTATAGTATTTATTTAGTTCATATATTTATTTTCTAAATCAAGGATTAAGTCTCCATTTGTCCAGATAAGAAGCTTTCAACATAATACCAGAGTTTATATTGGTTATATCGAGCCGTGTTTTATTTTTCTAGATCTCTTAAATCCCAGTCAGATAAGTCTTCTTCAGTTCCAAATCTGTCAAATCCCAGTCAGACAAGTCTTCTTCAGTTTCATTTGCGTTTTCTCGCTGCAATTGTATAAGGTAGTAGTACAGTAAATCACAACTTACGGGGTGTAGTGTATTGTAAGTTGCGCCCTTCTCAGAACGCCAACATCTTTCGGTGAATTTTATACGTGTTCCTCTCACGGTCTTTCGGTGAATTGCTTAGGCTTACGTGTTTCAGTGACGGTATTTCTGTGAATTGCTTAGGCTTACGTGTTTCAGTGACGGTCTTTCGGTGAATTGCTTAGGCGTACGTGTTTCAGTGACAGTCTTTCGGTGAATTGCTTAGGCTTACGTGTTTCAGTGACGGTCTTTCGGTGAATTGCTTAGGCTTACGTGTTTCAGTGACGGTATTTCTGTGAATTGCTTAGGCTTACGTGTTTCAGTGACGGTCTTTCGGTGAATTGCTTAGGCGTACGTGTTTCAGTGACAGTCTTTCGGTGAATTGCTTAGGCTTACGTGTTTCAGTGACGGTCTTTCGGTGAATTGCTTAGGCTTACGTGTTTCAGTGACGGTCTTTCTGTGAATAATACCATGATATTTGGTCAACCTATGAAGATAGATTGTTAAACAACACTGTTGTGCAGATTTCATGAATTTTATTGTTTTATTGTAAAGCTGTAGCACTACTAAAACCTAACCCAGATTCACATAATTATGTATTGGTCAACTCCTTTGACCACTAATATGTGAACACATTAATTTCTCTAAACATCAAATGTGTATTTTGTAGACAAGTGCCTAACGCGAAGCGAAAAAACTTTCTTTACACGAATAGCAGATCCATTTATATCATCTATCTCTAAGATTAAACTGCATCACGTGCCAATTTCAATAAAGACGAATAGAGTGTAAATTTATAATTTTATAAATAAATTTTCCAAACAATTTTCGAATTTTGTCGTTTCAGTAAAATGTTGCACTTTGTTGTAGTTCATTTTTTTAAGCAAACGGAAATTAGTGAGACATCGTAGCAGCCTAAACTCACAAGTCACGCTCCTCGTGTGTGATGTATAGGCCTATAACGATTTTACTATCATGTAACGTACGAGACTCGTACGTTCATATATTTAAATTAGAAATGTCAAGTAAAATACAAAACTACTAATGAATGGTGTAATTCATTCACTCCCAGCGGTTAAAAGATATCCAACACCCCACCCCCGAATGTGTGTTACACTGTTGTATTATGTATGCCACAAATAAATAAACAAGAAAACCACTTGCTTGTTTTTCTTAAAATTATTTATTAGATATATTTCTTCACTATGACTGATATTTTTCTATTCCTCATTTTACTATCCATTCTGGTCAAATGTCTATTGAGTTATATGCATTTAAAGAGACAAGAAATTATAAAGATACAATAGGTGCCGATGTACATTGCGTGATCAGTACCTTGTGAATCACCACACTTGGATTATACATCAATAATTTTTGAAAGTGGGGGTCGGGGACTGGTGCCAATCTGCGAGCCATCAGTAATCTGTTCTGAAGTCGGCGAACCATCAGTGACCTCTCCTTCCGTCCTTATAAGACCATTTCATGGTTAGGGTCCCATTAAACAGATCGCAAGTTCATCCGGAGACATGTCTCCTCCAAGAGAGCAAATGTGGCTTCCGACAAGGCAGTGGAAAAGTTGGCATGATAGTAACTGCCATAAAACTATATGAAAAGTGTCACGAACAGAACATTGGCCTCTACACCACATTTGTTGACTTAACTAAAGTCTTCAACATTATGATTCGCGATGGTCTTTTGAAGATAATGGCCAAATTGGATGTCCCAAAAAATTCACCGATATGGTTCGCCAGTTCCATGATAGTATGACAGCTTGTGTGCAAGATGACGGCACACATTCCAACCCGTTTCCAGTAACTAACGGTGTCAAACAGGGTAGAGTCCTGGCTCCGACGTACTCTAGCATGGTATTTTCTGCTGTGCTAAATGATGCCTTCTGGAATAACAATGTAGGAATTTTCATTCGTTATCGAGTTGATGGAGGGCTATTCAATCTCAGTAGATTGAAGGCCAAGACCAAAACTCAGAAAGACATTGTTTGTGACTCTTGTTCGCCGACGATTGTACACTCAAAGTTACTAGTCTGAAAAAAAAACATGCCGGACAGTATGAAAGAACACTGCGAGCAATATACAAGAGACAGAAAGGGAAGGAAAGATTTGAAAACGCCCTTACTCGGAAAAACACTGTAATAATGCACACACTGCAGTGGATTTTTCCTGGCACGAATCGGACTCCTCGGGCATCTACAAACTCACAAACCTAAACCAAAATAGACAACCACCAATGTTTTTTTCCCCATTATTTTCCGTCTCATATGTTTATTGCTTTTCATGCTATGCTCATCTTCGCTTGTGAAGAAGTTACATCATGATAAAACCATTCACAACAGAAATTCCAATTCCTAGCGTATTGAGAAACAAATTGCCGGTCCGCGACAACAACAGATTTGAGAAGGGTGTTAAAATATTTCCTATAGTCTATGCCCAAGTGAATCATGGTTGATCGTATCCACACTTGCCGTTAAGAGTAGAGGTGGATGCTTAAGTTGTTATTTCAACGCCAGATGTGTCGCCTGGTTTCATTAAGTCCATATTTATTTAAGGCTATCTTGATGTGCTGCTTTTTATCCACTGTTTTCTTGGCCTACCTTTGGCCTTATGCCCAGATCCTCTAACCCTGGCCCACAGCTCGTGGTATTCCTGACAGATGCAAGATCAGTGCCTCAAACTTTTCAGTCTGGAAAACTAACAGACTTACAAAAATTACTTAATGAACTGTCTTACCAGTATAGGGTAACAATGCAGTGGATACCCTCTCACTGTTGAATACCAGAGAATGAAAATACAGACCAACTGGCTAAGGAAGGTGTTGCCGAAAACCAACCAGATGTACCAATCACCTACCATCAGAAAAAAACAGATGATCAAGTCAAAATGAAAGCCATAAACACCAACACAAGATGACTATGACATTATGAACAGATCAGAACAAGTTATAATTCCACGCCTCATAACGAAACACAACCGACTCCGCAATCACATGTACACAAAATTCAATATTGGAAACCATGTGTACATATGGACAGGCAGCACAGAGTGCCAAATATATATTTCAAGAGTGTTCTGAGTATGAAACGCTCAGTCAGACATATTGGCCAGAGGAAACAACACTGGTTCAAAGCTCTATGGGCCACTGTATGAACTACAAATGACAGTGAGTTTTATTTAGGAGACAATATTACAAATATAGACATGTTTCAAGTGAACGAAAGAAGAAGAAGAAGATGTCCTGATATTATTTTGTTATATACTCTTATTGCTGTTATACATCATACACAATTTGGGATACTCGTATTGCATAGTTTAATAACCACATGTTTTGAAAAGAGGTATAGAAAATGATTAACATTTTAATGTTAAAATATAATATTGAAAACATCCGTTAGCTAGTACATACTTTAGTGATAGTTGTAACCTAAACATGCATTTTACGAACGTAGATTCAAAGCAAATATAACAGATTTACAACAAAGGCGTCCTGGCGGCTAAGGTTCCCGGTTAAAACCCACGCAGACAACTATGCATTCAAACCGCTTATAAAGCAATGGTAAAACCCATTGAACATATTTATATTGCTTAGAAAATAACTACAATTAAATAATTCTAGGTTGATTGCTCAGTCAGGAATAAACTATGCTACCAACAACACAGGGCCGAAAAGCCGCAGAAAATGGGCTTTGTACTCGGGCTTCCCCATATGTAGTGCTCCCATTTCAACAGAACAGCATACAGTCTGCTAAGAACACCACAAAGACACGTCACCCTCTAACTTTAAGCCATAATCTTCAAGTGTATTTTGCAATTTTAAACAAGATGCCATGCATAGTATCGAACTAATGATCTCGAAAACACAGGGCACCTGAATTAGCTGTTGTGCCACACAGACATTTAAAACAACGCATTATCTAATTGTGTGACTAATTTTTTCCAGTACGTGGTTTTCCCTATGGATTCTCTGAACACTTCTATTTATAGACATGTTTAAACAATTTGATATATCACTGCTCCATCGTCGTCTTATGCGCTCCCCTCCCATGTTGACTCTGCCTTCATGTATTAATCTTTCCATACTGTTATGTCTATGTGAAACAAACAAACAAAAACCAACAACAATAAATAAACCACAACCTTCGTGTAGGGTGTTGTTAAGGAGCCAGCCCTGTTCGACGTTTATTGTTCTTACCACTTCTTGAATTGTCTTTTTAGCTGTCCATCGTATACGTAAATTTCGAATGTAGCATTTAATCTCGAAACCGTGTGTGCTCAGAATATACAACATAGAAGTACTAGGCACATTACCTATGTAGTTTACCATTCTTTTCCGGAGGAAATCCGTTTATAGAAAAGCACACAAAGAAAACACATTCATTTTCTACGCCATTTTTTAGCAGAACCCTGCACATTAAATTCCGCTACAAACTTTAAACAACTAAATATATTTAAATATCTGAAACAGACATGGGGCTTTTGAACTGTTGTCTTGACAGGTTGCAAATAACGTGAATGTCAGAAATGGTTATTGTTCGTGCCCTCAAATTACATCTCTTTTGTGTTTGAGTGTAGCACCCGAAACTTGAAAAGGGTAATGAAGTTTTGCTTAGCTAATACACACAACACATGCAAATCAATGTTTACATGAAAAGGCCTTAAAAATGCTACATAACACACAAATAACGACATTGTCTATGTTTACATCCTAATGGCTGTATGGTATAAACACAGAAGAAATTGAATTTTCCGATTCTGGATCTGCAGGGGCGACACAAGTAAAGATATGCCAAGTTTGATTTAGAGGGGTGCGAGAGGTAGGCATTATATAAGAAATAATGACAATACAGGACAAACTACTACATAATTTGTGGGAAAATAGAAAAACATAGGGTGTTGAAGTTTTGCGAATCACTGGAAGCACACAAGAAAATAGAAAAACATAGGGCGTTGAAGTTTTGCGAATCACTGGAAGCACACAAGAAAATAGAAAAACATAGGGTATTGAAGTTTTGCGAATCACTGGAAGCACACAAGAAAATAGAAAAACATAGGGGGTTGAAGTTTTGCGAATCACTGGAAGCACACAAGAAAGAATACATAAATCGACGTTTTGACAAAAATGCTTATTGGTATAAATGTCAAAGCGTTTTTTGTGTGCTTCTAGTAATGTGCAAATAAAAAGTTTTTTATTTTCGCTGGTGGGATCATAGTTTTACAGTAGCTCTAACTAGTATTCATATTATTAGAGGCTCAAAACTTTCATGTGTTGAAATACACGTATCTGAAAATTCAAGAAAAACCATAGATTATTGTTTTACCATGAACTGATGATGTTCTAGAGAAAGTCAACACTTTGAGGAAGCACATTGTTAATATAAAAATAGCCTGTAAGATAATATGGTGATATTAACCATAGACACCGAGACAGACCTGTGTACATTTGGTCTGAGCTCAGAGATTGCAGAACACATTCTTCATGAATGTCAACTCTCAGAGAGGGAGAAAATATGGCCTGCTAAGACGGCCTTGGGTTTTTGGGTTGCAGAATGTCTGCAGACGGTGACTCAATGAAATAAATAAAAACACGCTTAGTAGTCGCAGCAATCACATTCACTTTAGTAACGAACATCTGGAAATCCAAAGACATAAGAAGAAACACCAAGTTAAAACTATTAAATTCCAGTATTATCATTGGCCTATGGTAGTTAAAGCTGGAAATCAACACAGGCAACTGACCAAATGTCAAACAGCTTTGAAAAAAAATGTCACAGAAAAAGTTATTCAATATAAAATGGAACTATTTCGTCACAAATAGCGACCTACGAAATATAACACACCAAGAATATGTTTCAAATGTTATAAGAAAACGCCGATGGAAATACATGGGACGCGTTCTTAGAATACATGAAAACAAACTGAACCAGCAAGCCCTTATATGGACACCGGGGAGGGGGGGGGGAGAAATAGAGGGACCCAAAATTACCATAAAAAGCACCATACTTAAAAAAGGAGAAATATATAGATTGCAAGTCCATACAAGAACTAAAAGTACAGGCAGCGGACCGCAACGCATGGGGAATCAAAACCTCTGCCTTCTGTGTCGCCTGTGGCATGAAAGGAACAAACTAACTAAGACGGCATCCTTCAGAACCTGACGGGTTTCATGGATGACCTGAAACGAACCACACAGTTCATTGAAGCCATAGGTGCTGTAACATAATGACTGCCTGACTAATGATGAAGAAGAAATTGAATATTTAGACATTACGACAAGAAGTTTGTAGCTTGGTTTGCTCATATATAATATCGATGGAAGATGGAATACGACTTCACAGAGAGCTAGAGGGAGATATATAGAAATAGATAATTTGACAACTTAAATTATAGGAGAAAAAAGAACGTCACAATCTTAAATGCTTGTTTTAGGAGCAAAACTAGACAGAGGAGACTGGCTGAGAGTTAAAAGCAATTTCATAAGCGGAATAATTAAATACATTTTGTTAAAAATGAAAGGGAAGGGGGGGGGGTCATCGGAGCTATAGCTGGTTCACTGCGCCAAAATGCCTAGTTTCTGAGCTGATTATCAATGCCAGAAATTGAAACTTGCAGGGACTCAAGATCGTCCTTTCATTTGGCAGGGGACAACAAATTAAACAGCTTCAAAAACAAATGTCTACGCAAACTGATGAACATAAAATGGAGTGATTTCGTCACAAATAGTGATCTAAGAGACAAAACACACCAAGGGTATGTTTCAAAGATCATAAGAAAACGAAGATGGAAATACCTTGGTCACGTTTTATGACTAGATGTAAACAGAATAAACCAACAAGCCCTTATGTCACCTGAGGGTAAAAGAAAAAGAGGAAGACCTAAAACAACCCTTAAAACACCATTCTTAAAGAAGGGGAATTAATAGGCTGTAAGACCATCCAGGAACTAAAGCTGCAGGCAGCGGACCGCATCATATGGAGAACCAAAACCTCTGCCCTATGTGTCGCTTGCGGCACGAAAGGAACAAACAAACAAACTAACTATTCATGATGGATGAGAGGAATATAATGTAAGTTATCTTGTGAAAAGGGTGATCTCCGAGGTAAGGTGGTCAAACTGATTTCTTTGTGTTTACTAGGTTGCTAGAAAAAATTAGACAATTCAGGTGATTGTTTTTGTTTCGGTAATCCCTGATAATACTCAGGACAGATAGTGTGTTGCTCTGTTGAGAGGGATATAGTACAATATGGGAAACTGATACGGGCTCCACATTACCAAGCGAAGATGAGCATGGCATGAGAAACAATAAATGTGATGAGCTAGTAGAAAAAAAAACATTTGTGATTGTCTAATTGGGTTTGTGAGTTCGTAGATGTCCGATGTGTCCGGTTCGTGCCATGAAAGTTCGATTGCAGTGCATGCAGGAGTGTAGAGGGTTCAGATAGGAGAGTTTAGGGTTTTATCCTTCCGCTTCTGTCGCTTGTAAACTGTCTGCAGTATACTTTCTTTTTCAAATTTAGTAATGCCAGCAGTGATCTGGGTGTGCCAAGCTGAAAAATCAAGGGTTGTAGTCTCCCAGGAGCTAGGATCGATGCTGCAGTGCTTGAGAGAGTTTCTTAGGTGATCATTGAATCGTTTTTTCTGCTCTCAGATTGAACGTTTACCATCTCACAGCTCCCATAGAATAATCTATTTGGGAGACGCTTGTCGGGCATACGAACAATGTGGCCAATCCAGCGGAGTTGGGACCTTGTCAGCAGGGCATGGATGCTTTGCATACGGGACTTCTGAAGGATTTCCGTGCCTGGTACTCGATCCTGCCAACGTACTCCCATGCGGTTTTTTAGGCACCAAAGGTGGAAAGAGTTAAGCTGTCGAGAGTATCGCGCATACACAGTCCAGGATGACGCAGAATAAAGCAGTGTTGATAGAACCACTGCGCGGTTTACGTCCAACTTAGTTGTCAGACTGAGGTCACGCCTGATCCAGACGTTTACACGAAGGCTCCCGAATGCCACACTGGCACGAGTAATACGTAGGGCGACAACATCGTAAAATATCACAGTTTGCGATAGGGGGCTGCCGAGATATACAAACTTATTGGCAGTGTTGAGTTTCTGTCTCTTTACTGTGATTACTGGTTCTGTGTAGGGGGCACCTGGCTCTGGTTGATACATTATTAATTTTTTCGCAGTGCTGATGAGACCGAACGGTGAGACTGAACGCATCACAGGCCAAAGAAAAGAGAATGGTCTTGGCCTTCAATCTACTAGCCCTCTATCAGCACGATAACGAAAGCAAATTTCTGCACTATTATTCCGAAAGGTATCATTTAACATGGCAGAGGAGAACACCATTCTGAAAATCGTCGGAGCCAGGACCCCGTTTGACACCGTTAGTTACTGGAAGCGGGTTTGAGTGTACGCCGTCATCTTGAACACAGATTGTCATACCATCATGGATCTGACGAACCATGTTGATGAATTTTTCGGGACATTCAAATTAGGCCATGATCTTCCATAGTCCTTCGCGATTTACAGTGTCGAATGTCTTAGGTCGACAATTGTGGTGTAGAGAACAATTTTCTGTTCATGACACTTTTCCTGTAGTTGTCTGGTAGTGAATATCATGTCAAGCGTACGTCTGCCCCGTCGGAAGCCACATTGGCTCTCATAGAGGAGACCTGTCTCAAGATAGGCTTGCAGTCTGTTTAACAGGACCCTAGCCAGGATCTTGCCTGCTATAGAGAGCAGGGATATGCCTCTGTTGTTTTCGCAAGCTAGGCGATTTACTTTTCTCTTGTATACATGTATTATCGATGCATCCTTAAAGTCTTGTGGTATCGCTTCCAGAATCCACATTGCCTGGAAGAGTTCTGCGAGTTTAACAGTCATAACAGGACGTCTGACGGCGTAATATTCGGCTAAAATGGACTTGGCGCTTTTTCTACGGACAAATTTGAAATTGCTTTCTCCACTGCCTATAGGCAAATAATGAATGATTGATTGGTATTTGCGCGATGTGCGGATGATAATTTCCACTCAAACGGGAAACTACAGTACAGTTAAATGAATTATCTGTGCCATAGACAGTGTGTTGCCCTGTTGAGAGGGACATAGTGCAATACGGGAAACTACAGTAAAGCGAATCATGTGTATCATCGCCAATGTGTTACCGGAGTCTGAAAGGGGAGAAAGAATAGTAACACTGCTACCTACAGTACATGTTGTCTGAAGCTAGCAAGGATGTTTGGAGATGAAGTTGACTGTCCCGTCCCATAGGATGTCAAAGTGACCAAGATGCCATATTGAAATCGGATGTGTTAGGCCGAAAGGCGCAGATTTCACAGAAAAACTAAAAACCATGACACAACGAATTCTATTCTCCGGTCTGCATACTGCTACTCTGCGGGTATTTGATAACGAACGCACAAGAAGAAGAAGAAGAATCTGTGCCATATATACATGTATACGATAAACATTATGGAATTAAAATAAGTATATATAAAAATAAAATACTAGGAAACAGCAGAAACTCGCATGTAGTTGATGTAGGCATCTTTCCGTCTTTCCAGACGATAATATTCGTGTTGTGTTATAAGAAATATATTCTACGGTCCATGACGATTATGCGTTTTGTCGAATCTAGTCGAATCTGAGCCACAAAGAGTTCGATACTATGGATTTGCTAAAACGATCACATAACAAATGAATGTTTCAGAAATAAAATAAATGTATATGCAGGATTTCAAGATTCCCATGTAACAACAGTTAAACGATGCAAGCAGATGTGATTTGGGTACGTATCCAGACGAGATTATATACCTGAAATAAACGTGCATGAAATAGTGGTAGATGAAAGAAGCAGCGAGGTACAGATACAGTAACGGAGTGACAACATCAAGGGAGGGTCAGATAAAGTTATGAATTCACATCAAGGAATGGACATGGCTTGAATTCTATACACTCGTTTGCTCAGCAGACGACAGGTCGAAAATTATTCTTTAAAAAAATTAGATCTGAAAAGCCCTTCTCAGATTTTAGTCCTGTCTGTCTAATCACTCATTTTGATTGATGTGACCGATCATTGGTTACTTTGAGTATACTTGATGTCGCAAAGTAATTAAAATCAAGAAAAACGTCGGATCAACATAATTAAGTGACACTGCGTGAAATCAGCACTCAGAACATATATCTAAAGAAGGGATTGGTTGACGCTTACCCCATACACGGAAGCACCCCTACGAAGTACACTACGTCTATATCCTAACAAGGACGATCTAAATGGAAAGAAATGTTATGAAACATAATAAGTGATGCCTCTGTGTGTTACCGGGACCCGAACACGGGAGCAAATAATATTAATAGAACACCATTACCTGCCACATATGTAGTAAAAAGCAACAATGGAGGTGAAACACATGTCGTAAAAGGCAACTATGAAGGTTTTGAGGGTTGGGCTTGATGTTTCATTTCATAGAGGGTCAAAATGACATTGAATCCATGCTGAAGTCTGTTGTGTCAGGCCGAAAGGAATATATATAGCAGCCAAAATGTAAATCATGATACGGCCTACAATGCATTGCGTTCTCTGGACTACATCTTACTAATCTGCAGTGCTAGATAACGCATTACGAGAACGAAGAAACTTTAACAGACTTATAGAGCTCTAATTATAATATACAAATAATTATTTTTTCCTCTTTTCACTATATGTCCTTTTATGCCTTGCAGCGCCAGAGGTAGAAGCGTTCTCTGGAGATGGTTTTTTTATGTGCTTCATATATGTTTGTTTTCGTTGACTCTTATTTCTGCGATCCATCGTTTGCAAGGTCTGCCTGCACCTGTCTTTGTATCCATCGTGTCTGTATAATAATGCTTTATGAGGGGCACTGTCTGATGGTGGTCAGGAAGCATGCGAAAACCACTTAAAGTATTGTCTTCTGATGTAATCCAGAATTATCATTGTGTTTGTTAGTCTTCTGATTTTTCCGTTTCAGATTCCTATTGTTACTCCGACGATTTCACGTAGACAAGTAATTTCTGTTGTAATAATTTCTCTTTTGGATTATGTTGTTAGTGTCCACGTTAGACATTGGTAGCATACATTGGTACTACAAATAATTGAAGCATATAATATATAAGTTACTGCTATTCGCATATTGCCGAAGTATTAAGCATCACTTATACATCCAAAAATAAGAACATTGTGGACGGTAGGCTTTCGAACCACTAGCAAGCTCGACCGAATTGAATATGTGAGGCTGGCCCACTAACCATATAGATCGATTACACAACCTCTAACTACATCTCAAATTAGGATCAAATAGTTCTTTATGTATCTTTCTGATTTCATCTGGAGTGTTCTTGTGTCCGCTTATTTTGTCTTTAAAGTTACATCCTTCAGGATCAAGTTTGCCCCATGTAAAGTCTGCTATAGTGACCCTGGGAACAGCTGCTCTGTCAGCAACGATACCTGTCATGTAAACATCTTCTAGAAACAGATTCTTAACGTACAGCGATTCCACATATAATCTCATTGCGGCCGTGGTTGTCATGGCATACGCGGTTCCAGACATGTAGTTAGGAAAAATGCTGGAAGGGTACTCATCGAACGTCACGTACCATTTATTCTTCGGATCCCTGAACGGTTCTGTGTTGTAGTGGATAGCACCAAAGATAAACAGTGGTCCATGTTTAAGTTGTTCACGGAGTCTCATAAGTAAACGTGGGACATTGATGTACATGTCATCGTCTGCCTTTAGGACAAATGTTGAATCGGAACAATAGTTACTCACCCATTTTGTCAAGGCAACTGTTTTAAGACTAAGATTCCGATAAGAATCAACAAAATTTTCTTGAACAATGTCTCCGTATTTCAAAGCTTCGGCATTAATCTTTTCTTGTACGGCTTGCTCTTCTCTCGAGCCTAAAAAGAAAAGAACAGCCATGTTGTTTATTGGATCTGATGCATATAAACCCCATGATTCTCGTATGGCCTGACGTGCGTCAAAACTATCAGCACGAGTGGGAACTCCAGCCAAAAGCTCAATTTTTCTCCCTACGCAAGCGTTAGGAACGTTGTGAACGTAACTGAAATCATGAGGATTTATTAGTTTGCGATCAGATATCGCCACTTTTTTCCTGAAGACATCCAATATTGTTGATACTCTCTGGATACCGTGCGCGTCTGGGAAGTATTCTTCATACCATTTTTTGCCATCACTTGTGGTGTCCTCAATTTGCGAGCCTGCGCTCAAACCTCGATAATTTGTTCGTAAATTGTTGCGAACTCCTAAACCAGATGGGATTTGACGGCTTTCCGTAGAACCATTCCAAAACAGATGACTGGCAACAGTTCTGGCATCTTTGTTGTGATACCTTGTCGAATCAGTAAACACTGTTAGCAATAGTAGACAGCCGACCAAAAATATAGAGCCAAGCACGAATCTGACGAAGTTGTATTTGAAACAGTCAACTTTACGACTGAAAGTAAAAAAATATTATTTAAAATTAGAAAACAATTATTTACGTTCACGCTTAAAAATAATGTTATACACACATCATAACAAAATGTGAAAGGCATAGACGAAATGGGGGAAAAAAATTAAGGCATTCTAGTGAAACCTAATAATGTATTCTTATAATACTATTTAGGGATTCCAAATTGTTAAGCTCGATCGACTCCAGTAAGTTCTGTTATATCTAGAATTGCCACTTGACCAGACGGTGGCCCTTGGAGAGCTCTCGGCTGATCAGTATTTATATACACTTGGAGTCGCCATGGCTATTTTTGGCATGCGATTCCAAGTATGTAAATAGTGACTAACCAAAAGCCAAACAATAATCAAAAACGTAACTGATGGGGTTCTAATAATTTCAGTTGATAGGAAAAAGGAGACGGTCATGATTAAGTCGTTTGCTTAATGTGTGATCGAATCACGTTCCTTGGGTCAAAGGAATCCCGTTCCTTTGGTCAAAGGGAATGAGTCCATGGACCGCTGAATCAGCAATCAACCAACCAAACAATTCTGCTCTCAGAGTTTTGTTTAGATATCATAGATCAGATTTTCAGAGATCATATCCATTAAAGGAACAAGCTTGCAAACAGCACACGAGGTCATTTCCATTAACGGAACAAGTTTGCAAACAGCACACGAGAAATCCATATCCATTAAAGGAACAAGCTTGCAAACAGCACACGAGAAATCCATATCCATTAAAGGAACAAGCTTGCAAACAGCACACGAGGTCATTTCCATTAACGGAACAAGTTTGCAAACAGCACACGAGAAGGTCATTTCCATTAAAGGAACAAGCTTACAAACAGCAAACGAGAAGGTCATATCCATTAAAGGAACACGGTTATAAACAGCAAACGAGAAGGTCATATCCATTAAAGGAACACGGTTACAAACAGCACACGAGAAGGTCATATCCATTAAAGGAACACGGTTACAAACAGCACACGAGAAGGTCATATCCATTAAAGGAACACGGTTACAAACAGCACACGAGAAGGTCATATCCATTAAAGGAACACGGTTATAAACAGCAAACGAGAAGGTCATATCCATTAAAGGAACACGGTTATAAACAGCAAACGAGAAGGTCATATCCATTAAAGGAACACGGTTACAAACAGCACACGAGAAGGTCATATCCATTAAAGGAACACGGTTACAAACAGCACACGAGAAGGTCATATCCATTAAAGGAACACGGTTACAAACAGCACACGAGAAGGTCATATCCATTAAAGGAACACGGTTATAAACAGCAAACGAGAAGGTCATATCCATTAAAGGAACACGGTTATAAACAGCAAACGAGAAGGTCATATCCATTAAAGGAACACGGTTACAAACAGCACACGAGAAGGTCATATCCATTAAAGGAACACGGTTACAAACAGCACACGAGAAGGTCATATCCATTAAAGGAACACGGTTACAAACAGCACACGAGAAGGTCATATCCATTAAAGGAACACGGTTACAAACAGCACACGAGAAGGTCATATCCATTAAAGGAACACGGTTATAAACAGCAAACGAGAAGGTCATATCCATTAAAGGAACACGGTTATAAACAGCAAACGAGAAGGTCATATCCATTAAAGGAACACGGTTACAAACAGCACACGAGAAGGTCATATCCATTAAAGGAACACGGTTACAAACAGCACACGAGAAGGTCATACCCATTAAAGGAACACGGTTATAAACAGCACACGAGAAGGTCATATCCATTAAAGGAACACGGTTATAAACAGCACACGAGAAGGTCATTTCCATTAAAGGAACACGGTTATAAACAGCACACGAGAAGGTCATATCCATTAAAGGAACACGGTTATAAACAGCACACGAGAAGGTCATATCCATTAAAGGAACACGGTTATAAACAGCACACGAGAAGGTCATATCCATTAAAGGAACACGGTTATAAACAGCACACGAGAAGGTCATATCCATTAAAGGAACACGGTTATAAACAGCACACGAGAAGGTCATATCCATTAAAGGAACACGGTTATAAACAGCACACGAGAAGGTCATATCCATTAAAGGAACACGGTTATAAACAGCACACGAGAAGGTCATATCCATTAAAGGAACACGGTTATAAACAGCACACGAGAAGGTCATATCCATTAAAGGAACAAGCTTGCAAACGGCACACGAGAAGGCCATATCCAGAAAACTCTTCTACCCATGACACCGCAAGGCAAACAAGGGCCTAAGCGTATGGATAGATAGATTTATCTTAAGGCTAAGAGTTATACAATCTCGGGGTAGGCTGCATTCCTCTTCTTTGAAAGAGTAGGACTACATATGGGATAACGCGAGTACAATGTAACCTTTTTATCTTTTCCAAACTACAATTTATTTTATGAGTCGAAATGTTACCAGTGAGCTACGCAAACCATCAGCATGCATCTTTTCAACATATCCTGGGAGAGATAGAGAGACCCACGGGTTTGCCTAGAGTGCGTCAACGTCGATATAGAAAACTAAATCTAAAATATAAAAACTGAACTTCATTGTACTTGAGTTTTCTCGCATGTGTGTTTCTCCCTTCTTAGCGAAGAGGCTCGTACCATTCATAGCACGTGACTTCATAGCTTCAAGAGATAATCGAACCTGCGACCCATTGAGTGCAACATCTTAACAGTAATGTTTTACCCACATTGCCAGAGAAATTACCGATTATTTGTCAGACAATCGATAATAATTAATAAACGCAGCAAAACTGAAATCAAACAGGGGAAGCTATGAAATGAGGCGATGGAATTTAACTGGTCATTGTGTAGATATAGGTTATACACGAAAATCGATGTTTCGACCAAGAGGCTTCTATCAATAACAAAATTCCAATATTTGTTGGTACACAGAAATGTTGGAACACATGACAAGTAAGAATGGCACTGTCCATGTTCACATGACATAACTAAATATAGATTCACACCTGAAAAGTAAGAATTCGGAGGTTGGAGGTGAACAAAATAAACAGGAAATTGTGAGAACACAACCGAATAACTGTTCTTTTTTTTAAAAAAGGGTCAAATTGCAGAACTGGATCTCTACTTGTAGGAATGATGGACACTGATCTCTAAAAATTCTGATGCACTAAATTGATAAAGTTCTCAAGTCCGTGAAGAGGGACGTCAGACTTGAGATGGCTATGGACCAATACACTCCTGAGATTCTTGTCACATGTGCATGTAATCAAAGCAGGGTCTCAAACACAACAAGTGTCCGCGGATCCGATTGAAGAAGAGAAAGGTGCCAGAATAGAACTACAAACAGCAGAGTTATGGGGGAAGGTTAGAACAAGTGTTTGACTCTGTTATTTCAGGGAGTCCTCTGAGTGTTCCTGGCAGTATTATGGCTAGAGGGGCTGCATACTTGAAGAAGGGCAGACTTGAGGGATATGTTAAGGTATACGAAAGAATGGGAGACGTCCATGATCTCCTGGGATTTCTCGAGAAAGTGTGTTTCTCCACTACACAGACACAGCAGGCAACAAGAGAGAAAGTAGATAATTGCGACAGGCATGGATATGACAGGAGTTGTGACGGAGAAAGCTACGGGTATCATTCGGTTGGTGACGTGTTAAAGCTGATGTGTTAAAACAGAAGGGTTGGATGGTGACGGATGTGTCAAGAAAGTTCACAGGGGAGACAGAGATCTCGGATGTGAACTTGATCACCGGATGAAAATGTTTTCAATGTCTTTATTGTCACTGCTTCTTTTCAATCTAAAAGTCTATGAATTTCTCTCCTAATAAATTCTTCATCGAAACTATCTACAACATTTCTTCTTCCTCTCGTTTAAAAAAAAAAAATTATGGTTATCTTCTCGTAACCACCTTGATAGTATTTTGCAGTTTATACCCATGACGTGTTGTGTATTTTTTGAGGGCTTAGAAATACTATGAAATAGAGTACCACGTCGCGCTTCTTGTGAAAAAATATTTGTACAACCTAATAGCTATACTTTTTAATGAAACGAATTTAACTTTCAATGACATGGTTATATTATAGTTATAAATGCTGCTTTATAATACGCTAAATAATTTACACAAAAATGGTATGTTGAATACATCACAATAAAAACACATGGAATATGAGATGCACACACCTCTGAGGAAACTGACGTTTAGCTATTATTTTAATATATAACTGAAAAAAAACAACCAATCTGGTGCTACTTCTTAGTATTTCACGTGTTTCTTGCCGATATCAACTGACAGTTTAAAATAAATCACAGAACATGGTAAATGGTATTGTACTCTTTTTGTCAATCAACAAACAAGTATTACCTTAAAAATGACATTTGTAGCGACTGCTGCTATAAATCCGTTCAATCTATTTAATAATTACTCATAAATCCTTAACGTGGTTATGAAATAATACACTCATGCAAAATATGGAGTCAAAATATGGAATATGGCTCAGTAATTACGGAGATAATAGATAATATCGGTGGACAACTATTGATGAACGCACTATAGTGGCTTTATTATGTGACTTAAATTAAGTTTACGTAGGTCTTCTTATTCACTGCATGTGGCAGCTGTTTTAGTCACTCTTCTGGTGCATACAGGTTGCTTATGTTTCATTGCCGTAGATGAGGGTGCTGAATTTAATTGATGGTATATAATAGTCATATACATACATACATACATGCATACATACATACATATATATATATATATATAGGCCCTATGTATACTAAAAGAAATGCCTGCGTTGCCCGGGGGAGCACAAATCAAACAAAAATAGAACAGATGCGAAAATGTTTCTTATAATGTAGCAATGACCTCATCATAGCCCTTATGTACACTGAAGACTATTCTAGACAAAGTTTACAAAGTCTTAACGAGTGTCATTTTAATATTTGATGTCTTGTACCCATCTTGGTCTAAAACGTATTTGGACGCCATGGTATACACCGCTACTCCGTTATTCTCTTTTCTGAGATGCCATGTCTTTCGATGAAGCATAAAATTTGAAAATCTAAGTTTAAAAAAAATAAAATATCACATTTAAAATATATTTTTTGCCAATTACAATTTTCCACGTGTAGGCCTATACCTGAAAAATATTTATGATACTTGTGTACACAAAGCCCTCCTCCAGGATAGTCCTGTGTGTGGTCGTGGGTGTTGTATCCATGATATTCTTCTGTATATTTCTGTGTGGTTAATATGTATAAATTGAAACATCAAAGTCAGTGCTACATTATAAGAAAGATGTTCGCATCTTTTCAATGTTTTTGGGCTTTATTCTCGCCCGGACGACGCCGGGCATTTCTTCTAGCCTATATATATATATATATATATATATATATATATATATATTTATATATATATATATATATATATATATATATATATATATATATATATATATATATATATATATATATATATATATATATATATATATATATATATATTTATATATATCTCGTGTCAGCACAGACAGAGATAACGTGGCCACAGTACTTAGTTGTAGCTCCATAGACTGTACTGGTATTGTGAATGCAATCAGATGAGTTCGACTAGTTTGAAGATATTGTGTGTATATCTTCTGTCATGTCTATCGCTAGAGTGTAGGATCTGGGAGTGAAACATGGTGTTGCAAGAAACTGACGGCATATAGGAATGAAAAGAAGATTTAGCAAACAGTACAGAACTGGGACAATCATTTACCACACGTTGAAGGTCAAGGTAAAGGTAGGTCCCATGGCAGCAACATGCCGTCGGGTATAAAGATAACTTTTCATTATGTTGAGTGGTGAGTTCCCTTCCTTGTTGTCTTTGCTAACAAAGACTTAGCTACCCTAACTCATGTATCAGGTACTCATTTACAGCTGAGTGAACTAGAGAAGTGGTCGTGCCAAGCGATAAATCACAACCCGGATTTGTTTTGTCCGGACGTAGATTCGAACCTACGTCCGGACGTAGGTTCCATCTTAGGTTCCATATCGTAGGATACCATCTTTAAGAAAGATTAAAATTAATCAAATGTCTTCAAGAAATAGGCATAGATGGAAAAGACATCAGGCTGATTAGAAATATATATTGGGAACAAACTGCATCAATAAGGTGTGAAAACAGCTACTCACCGTACATAGAAATAAGAAGAGGGGTAAGACAAGGATGCATTTTATCACCAAGCCTATTTAATATCTACACAGAGAATATCTTTAAAAATATAGAAGAAATACCAGGACTCAAGATCAATGGGAAAATAATAAACAACATTAGATATGCAGATGACACTGTTCTTTTAGCAGAAAGTGAACATGAACTACAAAGACTAATAGATCAAGTCAATAAATCAAGTAATGAATATGGACTGGATATAAACATTCAAAAAACAAAAACCATGATAATCAGCAAAAACACAGAAGAACAGGAGGTAAACATAAACATACAGGGAGAGAAACTACAACAAGTAAAACAGTATCAATATCTTGGACACATAGTCACAAATGATGGCAGATGTGAGACAGAAGTTAAAAGGAGAATAGGAATGGCTAAAAGTACCTTCAATGACATGAGGAAATTATTAATATCTAAACAAATTACAAACAAGTTAAAAATGAGAATTATAAAATGCTACATCTATTCCATATTAATGTATGGCTCAGAAACATGGACACTAAATAAACAATTAGAAGACAAAATTGATGCCTTTGAGATGTGGGTATATAGAAGAATAGGGAGAACATCATGGAAAGAGAAGAAAACAAATAAAGAGGTGCTAAAAACACTTAATATGAAGAAAGAACTACTAAGAGAAATAAAGATCAGGCAAATAAAATACTTTGGACACATTAAAAGACATGACACCCTATTGAAGACCTTACTTGAGGGTAAAGTCAAAGGGAAGCGAGCAAGAGGTAGGCAGAGATACAAGTGGGATAGTAACATTACACGATGGACAGGTTACAGTCTAGCAGAGTGAACCACCATGACAAGAGACAGGAGATGTTGGAGATACGTTGCAGCCAACCTTCGTTGCGGAGACGGCACTTGATGATGATGAGATTCGAACCGGGCACGCTGTAACCGGTGGTAATAAACGTTCACTATCCACTAGGTTAACGTGCTGAAAGAGCATACTGAATGTGAGATTATAACAGCTATGGACGTGTTAGGAGTGCCATGGTGGTGATGACATGCTGACTTACTAACTAATAACTGGGAAAGTATAAAGAATGATGATGCTGAATGGACATAGGCTTGTTGTGGTGAATACCTTTAAATACCTCGAATTCAGCATATGCAGCGATGGAAAATGCAAACCAGAACTAAAAATAAGGTTGGAGATGGCTCTAGCGTCCTTGTCAAGGTTAACAGTGATTTGGAAAAGCAACATCAGTGATGGAGTGAAAGTCAAGCTGTACAAGTCGCTGGTGCTTTCTGTTGTGATGTATGGTTGTGAGAGTTGGACACTCACTGTAGACATGGGGAGACGATTACATGCTTTCGAGTACAAATGCTACAGACAAATTCTACGAATTTCCTATAGGGAACATGCGACCAATGTGTACGTAAGAAAAAAAATAGAGATGTATGCAGGTGTTCAAGAACCATTCCTTTCAATAGTGAAACGACGAAAACTAGCATGCTTTGGACATGCATGTAGACATGTTTCTTTGTCAAAAACAATACTACAGGGAACAGTCGAAGGAGATAGAAGAAGAGGAGGGAAAATAAAAGCATGGAGGGACAACATCAAGGAATGGACAGGACACGATATTTCTACAATCAGCCGCATCGCTGAGGATAGAATTCGCTGGAGGACTCTGTGTGCTGAAGCATCCAAAATAGTACCCCTACGACCCTGAAGTATTTCGGGTTTATTGATTATTGATGATGAGGCAGACAAGACACAGTCAATTATAATGCACAGCAAAACTAAAGAAAGTACATTTGGAGGTCCACCCAGTCAACATTCGATGCGGATGTGGCACGGAATGATGATATTTTGCATATAGCATCTAGATAACATTTCCACAGCCAGACGTAGGAATAGCATCTGTATTTACACGCAGAGCATGTAAAGTCAAACAGTATGTTGTCATGGTTGGTCCCGGTTTCAACTTTGAAAAATTATGGTAAGCATATATATATATATATAATATGCTTGTTGTATAAGAACAGAAAGTGGTTTTTCCAGCTAGTTCCCAGTGACAACGGGAGTAAAACAAGGATGTGTTTTGTCCCCAGTACGGTTTTGCATTGCGATTGACTGGGTGATGAGGAATTGCACAGACGAAAATCAACTAGGAATCACATGGGTAAACAACAAAACCTTGGAAGATCTAACCTTCACAGATGATATTGCTATACTGAATTCAACACACCAAGATCTCCAAGAAAAAACATTAAGACTCAAATGTTTTGCGCAACAGATAGGACTTCAAATGAACACACATAAAACGAAAATCATGAACTTTACCGGCCTGACAGAATCAATTAAACTAGATGATAATATATTAGACACCGTTTCAAAATTCGTATATTTAGGAAGCAAGATAACAGCAGACGAGGATACCAACTCAGATATCAAGACTCGAATTGTTCTCGCCTCCAAAGCCTTTAACAAATTCTCAAATATCTGGAGATCGAAGATCGCAAGTAAACACACCAAACTGCGACTATTCAATGCAAGTGGGATTCCATCATTGACATATGGATGTGAAAGTTGGAAATCTACCGCACTATTGGATAAGAAGTTAGCTGCCTTCGAGAATAGATGCATCAGAAAAATCACAAATACTTATTGGAAAGATTTCAAATCAAACATCATACTAGGAGAGGAGACAAAACAAAAAATGTGACGAACATCATCAGAAAACGTCGCTGGACATACATCGGCCACATACTTAAAATGAAGGAAGACATAATTCCACGACAAGCCTTCACGTGGACACCAATCGGAAAAGAAAACAGGGAAGACCAAAAACAACACCCAGAAGAACATTTATGAATGAATTAAAATAAACTGGCATAAATGCACAAAACCTGCAATCCTTGACAACTGACCGACAGGCATGGAGAACTATGACATCCGCCCTATGTGCCAAACTTGGCAAAAGAGAATCTGACTGAAGATATATACAAAAATGAAAAAAATGGCGTAGGAAATGTATGTATTTTCTCAGTGCTATTCGATAGACGTGCTTTTCTCATGTAAGTAGTGGCAAACTACAGGAGGACAATGCATAGTGATTCATTTATGGATATTGTGAACACAATATCCACAATTAGGGAGCCGCTTAGCGCAGTGGTTATCGCACTGGCTTGGCATATGAGTGGTCCTGGGATCATTCCCCAGTTCAATCCGGGAAGTAAAGACTGTGATGGAGATGAGATGGCTACCACCCTCATTTTCAGATCCACTGAAATGTGAGATCGCTAACATCTCAGACCCCTACGGCATTAATAAATAACAATGGGATACTTCACTTTTTTGTTGTTGTGAAAACAAGTGTATTAATTTATAAGCAGACAAGCAGTCTTTAAGTCCGGTAGATAAATCAAGCGAGAGTGATCAAGGCGCTACAGGTATTTTTGTGGATAAATTGTCACCTTCGAATTGAGATGTTTCAGAAAAATGTTGCATAGACCATGGACAGTAAAAAAAAGACAAACAAAGAAGTATTACAATCATTAAACATTGAAGAGTGTTGGCTCCTAAATAACATCATAACAAGAACGCTGAACTTTTTTGGTCATGTAAAGAGACACAACAGCATGGGAAGACTAATAGCAGAAGGCAGAGTAAACGGTAGTAGAGGCAGAGGCCAGCAAAGACGACGATAGAGAAACGATATATCTGACTGTTTAAATATGTCCCTGGTGGAGGCAGGTCAACTCGTCCAGGGTCGCGAGGTGTTCAGAAGGTCCATATATAAGACTATGTTCTGGAAATAATATGTCACACGATGATGATGTAGATATAATGTAATAAATACGCAAGAATTAGGAGAATGGTATACTCTTTTATATGTATATATGTTCGATTTATTATATTGTCATTTGCTTTAGTTATTGTCTTTAATAAAACTGAATGATTCACATCGTGGAGAATAGCCGAAAAGATGAAATAAATAACAGCACTCAAAGCAACATACAGTAGATAATCAAAATATCGTGGGCACAAAAGGCTACATATAACGACATCCGGAGAGAGAGGGAGAGAGATTGATGGATTTAAAAAAAAAAAACTTATAATTTCAACATTTGGGCTTTATCGAAAAACATGACATCTCAGAAAAGAGAGTAACGGAGTAGCAGCGTATATCATGTCGTCCAAATAAGGGTTAGACCAAAATGGGTACTAGATTTCAAATATGAAAATGACACTCGTAGAGACTAGATAACTTTGTTTAGAATAGTGTTAAGAAGGGCTATGATGATAGTTAATTCCGTCTAGAGTATGCTACCTCTTGATGATATGCACCCCAGTTGTTATTATATGTAAGTATTTCTCCGACAGTTTATGCCCCGAGAGGCTGCTAATCATGTATGTCTACAGACCTCGGTCTCGTGTACTACGAATCCTTTCCTATACCGATGTTCTCCCATGTACAATGCCAAGCTATTCAGCATCTTCCCTCTTATCTTTCCATAGTCCTCTTGTTTTTCAACTTGCTATAACGATGTGTTCAAAGAATGCGGCCTGTCACATTTTGTTTCGAGTGAGTAGCTATCGTATTTACTTCTTTCAAGATATATTCATTACACGTTCTAAAACTATCGATGGCCACATCTCTACTGCCATTACAAAGTTTCTTTTTATTCTGCTGATTGTCCAAGAATCACTTCCATACAACACAATTGGTTCAATATAGCATCTACGAACTCCCTTTCTCACCTCACGTGACAAAGATATATTACACATGATGTTCTTCGTCTTCTGAAATGTTGCCGTTATAATTATAAATATAACATTAATTATATAATTTAACGTGGTTCTTTTTGTTTTATATTGTGACACTGGAACTATAGATAACGCACAATACTAACCTTCTAAAGAACATAATAAGGAACTCAGAACACCGTTCTCATCAAATGATCATTTACAGAAACACCTTACACAAAATTTGCGAGATGTATGAATGCATTAAAATTGTTAACAGAACATTTTTAACAAGAATCTATGAACAGCGAGATGATTTTAGTTCATATTGTCACTTCCTTTATTAAACACGATGTCATGTGTTCTGTATGACATTTAGATCTATAATATTTATTCATGGCACTATCGGCGATGCTTTGAGTGCCGAAGACAGCCAGCACATCGTATTCGATCTGCGATATCAATAATTTTAAGTTACCGTGCAGTGTACAAACGTATAACAAAGAATAGTGATATAGTAGCTTGAAATATATTTCGTAGTAAGCGACTAAGAATGGTTTGGGGTTGGATAGCCAAATCATACTGTAGAAAGTCAACAACAAAGAATTTTAATAAACCACGAATGATAGAATTGTATGAGATATAAATAATTTAACTGAAAGAGATATACACAATTCAAGAATAGAAATATATAATTCTACAAATGAGACACACCAAACTCAATCATAAGAGAAATACCAAACTCAGTCATAAAAGTGCCAAACTCAATCATAAAAAGAAGTGCCAAACACAATCATAAAAAGAAATGCAAAACTCAATCATAAGAGAAGTACCTTTTATGAAAAATAAGCACGAGAGGTCATGACCCTGTTTTATTCTGTCCAAACGTACAGGTAAAAATAAGACACATTTCGTTGTTATTGTTGGTAGGTTAGGAGTGATATGTCCAACAAAAGAATACGTGATATTTTCTTTTCCTCGGCAAAAGAATATGAGCATGGCATTGAAAAAAATACATGTCACTTAGAATTAATGTTTGTGAGTCCACAGATGGCTTAGGAGTCCATTTTTGGATCTAATAAATATGTTACATTGTGACAGCAATGAAAAAGGAATTGAGAGACAAGTTGGTCTTCTTTCGTCTCCATCTTTTTCGAATCGCATATAGCGTTCTACTCTTTTCAATGATTGCTACGTCAGGCAACATTTAAACATAACAAATATTGATAGGATTTTGGTGGTGGTTGGCGGTGGATAAAGCATTTCAACACCAAGCTTGGGTATAAAGAGTACGGCTTTCCTCTCGGTGGACCCAGGGTTAGCAAATAATCAAGATCCCAAAAGTACCTCCTCGTGGTGTACTATGGAAACAGAAATATACCAGCTCGTGCTGCTTCTGGCAAACAATTTTGGGATCGTGTCCGCAAAAGTGGAGACTCCAGATGGAATGCGAATTGACTGCAAAACTCAAGCAATATGTACGACACTTCTGTGCCACCACATACAGCGTCACTGTCAACACACAGAGATGCAAGACAGTTCGGCTTGAGCATTGGAGGGGCGGCCAATGCAATTGTCACGAAATAAGTAGATCTCAAGACGAATAGTGAGAGTCCAAAAGATAACATATTGAGTACAATGAGATAAAATCACAATTCCAGAAGGCAGGGTTACGTGCAAAATGAACGGAAAACGTTAACAGTAAATCGGAACTGAGGTTTTATTCAGCTCAAGAACAAGCTTCTAGTCCCCCGTGCTCCTAAAAAATGCGTAGAAACTCACACTTTGACGTTAGGGTTTACGATGTCGGTAAATGACAAGAGGGCGAAAATAAAAAACATCTCAAAACATGTCAAAACATCATTCAGCTATGAGGGTAAACGAGCCCGAGCCCAACTCTGCCGTCAGTGCTTTCCTATACCGGAATCATTCTCGCGGAGAGAAAAGATTCAGTACGTGATGGGCACAGGCACAATATGTATACTTACGCGAGACAGTTCACTGGCAACGGAGCATCTCGTACAAGATAGTGAAGTAGACCCAGGCCACCCAGGAACATGCTTTTATCTGAAAAGTTCAAAGGCACAGTGTGTGGAATAGTCACTGCGTAGAGTCGATACACATTCATCGTCTGGCGACAGATAGGAAAGCTGTCACAGACTAGGGAATCCCACTACCCGAATTAAAGGCATGAAAAAACGGATGTTCTGGGCCTTACGATGTGCAAATAACGCATCTACGCTGTAAATCAGCAGCATAACGTAGACCCTACTTCACGCTTCCAGACGGAAATCACACACAATTTCATGTTGGTTATCAGAGAGCGAACGCAGAAGAAGAAGAAGAACCCCAAGCTACTCATTGGATGCCGAGAACAATTTCGTCAAAAGGCCACGTGCCACCTAGTCGCCATGTATAAGTTCACTAAGAATGGTAAATGAGCGCCCAGATGTCAAATATGCTACATGGAAAAAAGGTTAAAACATCGTTCTGCTCTTTCAACCATGAGCACGACTTAAATTTATTTCTAGTAGATCGTAAAACTGTTAATTTAAATGTGGTAGACCCGAATTCAGGTAAATCAGCGTGTGTATGCGGTAGTATTATGTGATAGGTGATAATGGGCGCGCCCATTTGTTAACATATAGAATATAGTGGTAGTGTTATATGGTCTGTAATAATATGCTCTTTTTCTTCTGTGCTCATTCTCAAACTCTTGCTGGTTATAAGGATATAGTCAAGAGAACTTAAAGCGTTGTGTCATAGTTTACAGCTTGACTGTGGTGTCTGGTTGTGTGGTTAAAATTGGCCAACATTGAAACTACCAAATGTTTGTAGACTTCCATGTGATTGAACGTCTGCAAACGAAATGGTTGATTATGCCTCCGAAATGTCCACATACCCCCCCCCCCCCACGTCTTCTCGTTGAATACGTAGTAATTATATTAAACAAGTAAAGATGTGTTACTAATGCCCACCACTGTCACATGATGTGTCATGTGACGTATTCTCTCCAGAACGTTGTCTTCCAAATGAACTCCATGAACCCTTCTCTGTCTTGAGCCATGCGGTTTGCATTTTCCAACGACGTGTTCATGTTATCTTTAATGTCGTCAGTCCATCGTCTTCTTGGTCTGTTCCTTCTCCTCTTCCTAGGTTCTCTACCCTCCATTATTTGTCTTTCTAAACAGTTGTGTCTCTTTATATAACCAAACAGGTTTATTTTTAATTTTTTTGGCTATTATATTTAGTAACCAACTCTCTGGCATCTTCAATATGTTTATAATGTATGAGTCTCTCTTTTTTTCCTTTCATGATATTCTAAGTATCTTTCTATAGCATTTCATCTCAAAGGAGTTGATCTTCTTTGTCAGTATTTTACTTAAAGTCCATGTTTCACAGCCGCTAAAAATACAAATCTTATGAAATATCTTTCAAAAGTGTAATCTTTGTCGGTGTCATCTTTCAAAAGTGACGGTATTTGTCTTTTTCTGTGATTTTCATTAATCGCTTTGGTCGACAGCAAATGAAAATCACGGTACAAGTAAAAGATCGCCACTTTTGAAGGATGAATACTTATGAGTCTTCAGGTCTGTGTAATTGACAAGAGATTCGCAATTGCATTGGTGGTAAATCTACGGGCCTGGAATATACTTACAGCGTAATTGTTTAGTCGATACACCAAACACACAAGCTGTTGCGGATTCAAAGCAAGACATTTTTCACGCCGTACTAAATTTAACGCAGTGAAGCATATACTACATTGTTTGTGGGTAAGCTGTAGAAATCTCCAGAAATGTGCAGCCTAGCTATGGGGTGAAAATCGAAGACTGCTCCCTGGAAGCATAAATTATTGTATTTCAAATTATCTTTGTCCTTGTTGACGATTTCGTGTCGTGTCTTCTCCAGGCTTTGCGAGCAGTACACCTACACCAAAAAAAAAAAAAACCAATTGAAAAAATACCGATCGACTATCAAGTGATATCATTACGTGTGTTTTCTAAGTACAACATAGAGAAATTAACTCAAGACGAAAAGTAGTTTGTGGAAACAAATTATGCATGATAAAAAAATATACGGTAAGAATACTGGTTAAAAGTGATGAAATATTCATAATTTTAATTTGTATGATATATGCCGGAAAGGAGAGCATTCCTTCCATGTATGTTGCAAGAGGCGTCAAAGAGACAATTCATCAAATTACTTCATTAATGGGGGGGGGGGGGGGGGGGAGGGCTTAAAAGTGTAACAATTGGCGACACTAATTGGGGGGGGGGGATTGACAAAAGTTGATGTCTGCAATACTGTTTTTTGTATACGCCAAATGCTAGCTGTGTGATACACCAAGTGTAAGCTGTATGATACACCAAGTGTAAGCTGTTTGATACACCAAGTGTAAGCTGTTTGATACACCAAGTGTAAGTTGTTTGCATTTGAAAAACTGTTTCTAAAATAGTAATGTTTTTTTCGTTATTATTTTGTTTAAAATGTTATTTAATGAGGGGGGGGGTTAGATGTTTATTAATTTTTGTGTTGACGTAATGAAGCAGGGGTAATTTAAACGTACAGTAAAAAAGAGAGAGAGAGAGAGAAAGAGAGAGAGAGAGAGATTGTTTTAAAATGGACAAGTACAAGTAGATCCCTAATGAGGGATTCATGGGAATCTAAATATCCTCAAAAAATAGATAGAACGAGATATTGTTTTACAATGGACAAATATATCACCAGTGAGGAATCCTAAACATACAGCAAGAGAGAGAGAGAGAGAGAGAGAGACGCCAGTGGATTGCTGGGGCCTAAAAGAAATTGAAAGAACCAGGACTTGATAAGACATTGGAAAAGAACTAGGATTATGCAGAAATTGACAATGAACTAGAGTTAGATGGAAACAAAAAACGGGGATAATCTAAGGCACTGAAAGAATCATGATTAGTTGACATTGAGCCAGTGGCGTAGCGTGGGTCAATGGCGCCCGGGGCGGAATCATAATTTTCCGCCCTTGTGAGATTAAAAAAATATGGCAGTGATTGTGAAAGCCTGGAAGAAAATACATTTTCCGCCCTCCCGATGGTGCTGCCCGGGGCGGTCCGCACCTCCGCCCCCCTACTCGTTACGCCACTGGTTGCGGGGCATCAACTTTGGCATGGCAAAGGCACTTAAATCCCATTTCAATGTTTTCATTATTTTGAGGGGCATTTTGATGACCGGTGCGACTGCAACCCCCTCGGCACGCCCATCACTCAAGGACACGGGGAAGAATATGCTAACAAAGATGGCGAAATCCCCCGTGAATTATAGCTTGTGTCCTGATATAGCCTAATTGGACTTTGTCCGCTGATTGAAAGGGGCACGCCTCTACAAAAGAGAGACATTTTTTGGAGAGGCAAACTCATTAACCTACCTACCTATGAATTATAGCAATTTTAGCTTAAAACTGCATAATTACGTGCTATGAATGATACTCTCGGCTGGCGCGTATCGCTTTGTTGAGGACGGAATACATATGGGATAATCCAACTACAATTAAATAAATCCTCTATGTCTTGTCAACACTTTCCTCTATATAACCATATCACTGTTGCCTCTAATTTTCCAACTATCCTGTTTATTTATTGCCAAACTTAGCATAAATATTTTAGTCAGTGGTAGGTCCCTATATACTATATAGGCATGAGAAGATTACAGGCTTTCGAGTACAAATGCTACAGACAAATTCTACGAATTTCCTATAGGGAACATAAGACCAATGTGTACGTAAGAAATAAAGTAGAGATGTGTGCAGGAGTTCAGGAACCAATTCTTTCAATAGTGAAACGACGAAAACTAGCATGGTTCGGACATGTATGTAGACATGATTCCTTGTCCAAAAAAATACTACAGGGAACTGTCGAAGGGGGGGGGGGTGTAATAAAGGCACGGACAGACGACATCAAGGAATGGACAGGACAATATATTTCCACACTCATCCGCATCGCTGAGGATATAATTCGCTGGATGACTCTATGTGCTGAAGCAACCAATGTGACACCCCTACGACCGTGAAGGGTTACGGTTTATTGATTGATTGATATAGGCCTAGCCATGAAACTCTTCAGCGCTTCTAATGACAGTGACATATTACATAGCATATTCTTTTCAACATCTTAACTAGAAATCTGTGTACCCATACAAATAGAAAATGTATTTCTTTTTTAGATTTATAGGTATATAATGGTACATATGGTATGCATGGCTTCTTCTTCTTCTGCGTTCATTCTCTTATAACCACAACGAATAAATCGTGAGATTTCCGCCGGCGAGAGCGAAGTATGTTGTGCCACAAGTTCCACAGTTGAACTGTGTTATTCGTACCTCGATTGGCTCACTTTGTGGTCTAGACATCCGAGGCCCAGCACATCCGTTTTTGTCATGCCTTTAATTCGGGTAGTAGGCTTCCCTAGCCCGTGACAGCCTGCCTATCTGTTGACAACCACGTGGGTGCGTAAGGACTCTTCCACAAGAAGATTGTCGTTCACGTCTATCTCGCGCGAGGTGTTCCGCCGTCTGTAAACCTGCCTTGTGTAATTCGACGTTCTGTGCCTATGCCCATCGGATGCTGAACATTTTCTCATCCACGAGAAGAGTTGGACCATGGCGCTTTCGTTTTCTTAGCCGAGGTGTCGTTCACCGACATCGTGAACCTCTCGTCCATTTCCGAGTCTCACACCACGACATGACCTATAATGGTAATACATGGCATACAATGGTATCTAGGCGTATCTTCACTGATGTACTTATTCTGCTCTCCCATATGGTTTTTAATCTGGGCATTGCAGCCGTGGCTATTTCAAGTCTAATTTTCAAGCGTTGACTGCAACGGATCTCCATCTTCTATCTCTTCCACAGGGTTTATATCTCTTTCACGAGGTTTCTATCTCTTTCACAGGGTTGCTATCTCTTTCATAGGGTTGCCATCTCTTTCAGATTGTTGCCATCTCTTTCACGGGGTTTCTATCTCTTTATAGTTTCCATCTTTCACAGGGTTTCCATCTCTTTCACGGGGTTTCTCCCCATCGAGACCAGCACCTTGCAGAGGTGATGGGGCTTAGTCCAGCCATCAGGGGCTGGAAACTAAGACTAGTTGGGCAGTCCCACTCTAGCAGGACCATAGTCCTGCCCAAGTAAGCAGAGTGCTGAAGACGGAGGCATCCAGCCAAAAGGCGCACAGATAATCAGGATGCCACGCACAAAACACAATGGAAACGTCTACATCTATAAATAATTATGGTGCCTGCCCTGTGGCGGACTGTTCAGGCAGGGACGGTGCCAGGCCCTATACCTCGAAAGGGCCCAACCTCAGTTACTGGAAGTCCTTCTCAAGTGCCCCGAGGAGCCAGGAGGCAAGGGAATAGAGCTACTGGCCAAACAAACAAACGACCAATAAAAATAATGCACTGGAATGCTGAGGGTGTCATCAGTAAAAGAGATGGATACAGCAAAAAATTGGAACTTGAAAATGTCCTCAGTGAAGAACAAGTTAGTATATGCTGTATCCAAGAAACACACCTCAGCAGCGACATAGCCTTCAAAATCAGAGGCTACCAGTGCTACCGGTCTGATAGAAAGGACAGGCGAAAGGGTGGAATTCTGACACTTGTTAAAAACAATATCAGCGCATGTCAGCTGGAAGTATATATGGAAGGGGCAGAATACCAGATGCTCCACCTAAAAACAGACAGTGCAGAATTCCATCTCCTGAACTACTACTGCCCAAATGATAAACCATTGGCACTAGACACAGTTACAGAAAAAGAAAAACTTATGGTGTGTGGTGACTTCAACAGCCACTCTCAGAGCTGGGGCTATGATCATATCGACAAGAGAGGTGAGGAACTTGAGAGCTGGCAGGATGAAAATAATATCATCCTTATTAACCAGCCAGCAGACTCACCAACCTTCTACTCGAGAGCATGGCACACCACCTCTACACCAGACCTGGCATTCCACTCACCAGGCTTGGAATGGAACATCACACGTGTCGTTGGAAAGCAGCTTGGAGGTAGTGACCACAGACCAGTATTTCTGGAAATCCACAATGAATTTACCAATGACAGCAGCACGCTAACTAGGTGGGACTATAAAAGGGCAGACTGGAAAATGTACCAGCATTTAACCAGTGTTCTAGCTAAGGACATGAACTTGGACAAAGACATCAATAGAGCAGTGAGTTTATTTAATAGATGTATACTACATGCTGCTAGTAAAACCATACCCAGGGGGGGCACGCAAAAACTACAAACTCTACTGGAATGATGAACTGGAAAAGCTGCAAAATGAGATGGAAACAACTAGACAGCAGGCTGAGAACAGACCTAGCCAAGAACATCACAACAAATATCAGCAAACAAAGGCTAAATTTCAAAAAGCCAAGTTACAAGCCAGACGGAGCAGCTGGAAAGAAAAAACAGAGTCGCTGAACCTAGAAAGAGATACTAGGAAATTATGGAAACTTGTAAAACAACTAAATGATGAAGGTACAGGGAGAAATACCAGGATCACACTTAATAAAGATAGAAACATTTTAACAGGTAAACATGCAGCTAATTACTTTGCATATTCCTTTGCAGAAGACAATAACGTCAAAGTCAGCCCAGACAAACAACAGGAGGTTCGAGAGAACTAGCAAAACATTGGACAAAGCGAACCTATACCTGAAGTCATGGAGGCACCAATCACAATGAGAGAACTGTGGAGCATGCAATATCCAAATTGAAAATGAAAAAGTCCCCTGGAGCTGATGGAGTGTCCAATGAAATGATTAGAAACCTGGGAATTGCAGCTAGAGCAAAGCTACTGCAGATCTTTAACACAAGCTGGTCCACAGGTAATGTACCACAGGGGTCGAGAGAAGCAATAATGATACCACTCCTCAAATCAGGAAAAGATGGCAACACAGTCTCCAACTACAGGCCCATCAGCCTCACAAGCTGTCTATGTAAAACAATGGAGCGCATCATCAATCTTAGGATGCAGTGGTACCTTGAAAGTGAAAACCTTCTGGTATCACAGCAAGCAGGTTTCAGACAGTGCTACTCTACTGAAGATCAGGCAACCTACCTCTCCCAAGAGATTGAGGATGCCTGCCAACAAAAGAAACTGGTACTAGAAGCATGGATAGACCTCAGGAAAGCATTTGATAAGGTCTGGAAAGAACGGCTCCTAAAGAAATTGCGAAATTGCAGGGTTAGCTCAAGAATGTACAAATGAGTAAAAGCATACCTGCATAATAGAAGAGCCAGGGTACACTTAGATGGTCGCAAGAGCAAGAAAGTTCTACTGCGTCATGGAGTCCCCCAAGGAGGAGTCCTGTCACCCACACTTTTCTTGGTTTACATCAATGACCTAGTTGCTGAACTACCACACAGGATCAAAGTGGCAATGTATGCTGACAACCTGGTGATCTGGTGCACGGAAGAACATGCAACAGTGGCCACTAAACAAATACAAAGAGCTATCGTTGCCCTAACCTTATGGGCAAATAGATGGTGCGTCAGCATTAACACAGATAAGTGCAGCACTACACTCTTTACTCTCTCACCAAAACAAAAAGCTGTTCATATCAAGATAGATGGAGAGCTCTTGAAAGAAGACAAACAACCCACATACCTCGGAGTTACTTTTGATGATAAGCTGACATGGAAGTAGCACATAAACAAAGCAACAACAAAAGCCAGGAGGAAGTTACCTATCCTGAGAAAACTAAGTGGAACCACATGGGGGAGCCAGTGGAAATATACTTAGTAAAGTTTACCAGCAAGGCATAAGACCACACCTGGAATATGTTTCAGCTGCGTGGTGTCCTGCATCAAACACCACATTACAAGATCTAGATAAAGTGCAAAACCAGGCACTTAGAATAATTTTGGGAGCAATGAAATCAACACCCATAGCAGAGATGCAGAAAATGGGAAGAATGCAAACACTTGGCGAACGAAGAGACACAAAAGTACTAATTCAAGCAGAAAAGTTCCAGTGTATGCCAAGTCATCCAATGAAGGAAAGATTCCAAAATCTAGCAATGGGGCGACTGAAAAGGAGCAGCTTTATCCATCAAGCTAAACGACTCCGTAGACAACTTACAGACCTACCTGAAGTTGACAACCCCTTAAGGTCTGTACCAGAACAAACCCCGTGGAGTGAAAGCCATGGAATGCCAATATACATCCAGACCCATGTGAAAGGAATACTAAGTGAGGACGAACAGAACAGTGTGTAGCGAATGACAGTCACCCTCAGTTTCCTGGATGAGGAATATCCACAAGATATATGGGTCAGAGTGTACACAGATGGGTCAGCACAGAATGCTGTGAGGAATGGAGGTGCAGGTGTATATATAGAATATCCACACAAGCCTAGAGATACAATCAGAACACCGACGGGAAAATTCTGCAATAATTATGATGCAGAAATCCAGGCAATTAGTGTGGCAGCTAAAAAACTGCTGAACTCCTACTCTGGCCTACAGCCTGTGGTATTCCTGACAGATGCAAGGTCAGTGCTTCAAGCTCTCCAGTCTGGAAAACTAACAGTCTTTAAATTACTACTTAGCGAAGTGTCTTACCAGTATAGGGTAACCATGCAGTGGATACCCTCTCACTGTGGAATACCAGGAAATGAAAAAGCAGACCAACTGGCTAAGGAAGGTGCTGCCGAAGACTAACCAGATATACTAATTACCTACTATTAGAAAAAACAGATGATCAAGTCAATAAGAAAGCCACAAACGCCAACACAAGATGACTATCACATTATGAACAGATCAGAGCAAGTTATAATTCTACATCTCAGAACAGGACACAACCGACTCCGCAGTCACATGTATACAAAGTTCAAGATTGGCAACATGGCCATGTGTACATGTGGACAGGCAGCACAGAGTGCCAAACATATACTTCAAGAGTGTTCTGAGCATGAAACGCTGTAGCATACATATTGGCCAGAGGAAACAACACTGGAATCAAAGCTCTATGGGACACTGTATGAACTACAAAAGACAGTGAGTTTTATTAAGGAGACAGAATTACAGATATAGACATGTTTCAAGTGAACGAAAGAAGAAGAACAGGGTTTCTATCTCTTTCACATGGTTGTCATCTCTTTCACAGGGTTGCCATCTCTTTCACAGGGTTTCTATCTCCTTCACAGGGTTGCCATTTTAAATATCTGGCTCATGATTAAGTTGAATATGATAGGCCAAATGGTGCAGATATCTCAACAAGGCTCTAGACCATGACACATGCATTCCGTTCTATAGACTACATTCTACCAATCGATTTTGAGAAAGAATGCAAAAAACGAATTATTTGGCAATGTTTTGCCTATTTTGAAAGCATATCTGCTTTCACATTTATTCTTGTTTAAATTTATCTAAAAATGTACTTACGTAAAACACATGTTTTTAGAATGGTCCACTTAGACACGACGAACTATCACTAAAACTTGAGTGTTATGATGTAAACAAGAAAACCTACAAATTACTATACACAAAACATTTTCAACATTTATATCAAAAGGCTGATCATGTTTTCTTGTTTAAACTATCATTCAAAGCCTCCAAGTAAAAATTGATAAAGCAGAATCTTAATAAAACTAACTTGTTTATTTGGGTGGTCTTTGTTCATTTTTTTGCTTCTTTCATAAGCCTCCATTGAAGCCATATCTCTCCACATCTCAAGGGGTTCTATATTTGTAGAAACAACTTGTAAAAAACTGGCAACCAAACCACAGAATAAAACAAAAGTCAGTCCTGAGCCATGTCGATGAAATAAAAGGCAGCTATCACCTCCCAGACAAGAACTGCAAAGAGTAGAAAAATGTTTATCACCACATGCAGGTTTTAAATTGCTGGAAATCAAGACACAATTAAGGAATAATGCTCCGAAAAGTTCCGACCCAGTAAGTCTTATGAAAGCAACACAGAAAACAATAGACACCTACCTAGAACAATGGATTCATGTCTATACTGATGGGACTGCTTTCAAAGCCACCATCAAATCAGGTTATGGTGTCTATATAGAATATCCAGACAAAACATCTGATGAGTTGTTTGATGCCTGTGGGGTGATATGTTCTAACTATGAAGCCGAAATAACAGCACTAGAATTTGCATTGTACCACCTGAAGACCATATTTGATGCCTTTCCATCAAAAGTTCAAAACATTGTTATTTTCACAGATTCTATGTTCACATACCTTGAGACCAATGGAGAAATGAAGATATCAGAGAAGAAATAAAAACCATCTCAAGACTACATTGAGAGACAGCAAACAAGGTGGTTTAGTCACATCATTAGAATGGAACCAAAGCAACCAGCACTTTGTGCATACAACAGCTGAAGATCGGGCTACAGGGAACAAGGAAGACCAAGAATTAGATGGATGGAGACAATCAAAGAACCTTAAAGAGACACGCGCTGACAATAGCCAAATTCTGACAACTCCAACTTCACCCACAACATTTAACAACACAATTGGAGGACCCATGTAATAGGACAGCAAAGTACACCCCATAAGCTTCCTCTTTTGGCACCCCAATCATGAAGCCCTGATTGTTTCCATTCATGGGTAGTAAGGTTAGTAAAGCATTGAGAGGTTTCAGCAGCTCTAGCTAATATTTTTCTTTTCCACTCTTCATATTCCACTACTGAAGTCATTTGTTGATGCTTATCTGCAGTCTGTTCTACTTTCTGTATTTTTTATCTCTCATCATCTGAAAATTAGAAAAGTTAAAAAAAGGGTTCAAAAGTTGTAGAGGATTGACTTCACTATACTCGGTTTCCCATATATACTCATCACTCTCAACAAAGTGGCATGCCGCCTGCCAAGAGTACCACTCATAGCATGTAACTCCACAGTTTCAAGTGATAACCCACAGGGATCTCTGAAAAAATCCACTTTATACACAAAATGACATGAGTCAGATTTTAACTCATGACCTCTTGAACTCAAGGCGAACAGCTTAACCCCATTACACTAGGGAGATCCCCCTGAAAATTAGAAAGTTGTGACAAATCTTCAAATGAATAATATTGACTTTAATTAATGTTTTATTTGGGTCAGTACACATCACAGCCAGCCCCTTGTCATGGATATGAAGATTTAGTCACCCCCAGTATGTTGACAGGATCTTAAAGTGTTGCGCAGAATAGCAAAACTATGACATGCCATGTATGTTGTTAAAGATGAATAAGGAAATTTGGGGTTGTCTTGACCCATCCCATAGAATACTAAAGTAACCCAGAAGTCATTCTGAAGTTGGAATGTGCCGCAGAAAGACGAGATATCACAGATAAGCTGTAAACCACACATAATGAACTCAGTTCTCTAGACTCATTCTTTGACATGGCTTTATGGTCACTTTGACCCATGTGATAGAATAGTAAAGTACACCCTGAAGCTCCTTAGCTGTCTCTTACAACATGCATAGCAGGTCACAAGATTGCTATACTTTGATCCCCTTTTGGGCATCAGCAGATCAATAGAATGATGTCACGTCTGTCCTTGTCTGGAACACATGCCTATGTAATAGTTCGTCTATAAGCAGAAAATAGAACAAACTCAGAAATTATGCACAGGTTCATTGAAAGTTTGTTATGGTGTACACAGTTTTCATGTAGTCAATAATTTTACATCACTTGCAGAGCGTGTCGCCACAAATTACAAAAATGGCTAATGTTAGTGAAATTATGCCATGATTTAATGAGAAGGGATAATGCTAGAGTTTTGAGGGGAGAGGTGTTAGGCACAGTGTTAAAACTAATTCTGAGGAGCACAGTAGCCTAATTGATAGTGAGCTTGCTTGCTATCTCTGGATTACAGCATACCAGGTTCGAAACCTTGTCTGGACAAACAAAAATTCCCGTTGTGATTTCTCGCTGGACACGACCACTCCTCCTGTCGACTCAGCTGTAATAGGGTACCTGACACATGAGTTAGGGGAGGTAAAGACAGTAAGAAAGGGAACTGGCCACCCCAATTAATAGCTGCTGTGGCTTAGTGCATGAAGTTATATTCATCTGTGACATTAGGTGGCTGCCATGGGGCCTACCTTTACCTACAACTAATTATAATTCTATCCCTACCCCCTCCAGCTGTGTTTCAAAAACTGTGTTCTTCCTATTTTCGTTAATTATTTCCCTGACTTCAAACTACTAAACAATTGCATTCTGCAATGTCACAAACTATTAAAAAATTATGACCAATAAGCAAGAAATTTAGTTTGAAATGTGGTGTCGCTAGGAAGGAGCAGTTTTCGTGGGCAAGAAAGAAGGATGGTCGATCAACTGCGTACTGGGACCGTCAGTCAGCATGTAATGGCGGCTACACTCATGGAGAGATCTGAGCATCTTTGGGCTTGTCCGGAGTGCAGTGATGATGATCCAACGACTAACTAACTAACTATAGAAAGCAAGAGTTCTCACGATTCCTGGGGATCTCAAAAACACAAACCATAATGTTACTTAAAAGAATTATTATAATAATAAAATATTGTGATACAAACAAGGTAATAATGAAACATGAAGATCACAAAACACAGATTTATTACACAGACATATTTTGATCAAAATTATTCCTTGATAACCCATATATATATATATATATATATATATATATATATATATATATATATATATATATATATATATATATATATATATATATATATATATATTTAAGCTGACATATGGGACCATCATGTAATAATGAACATGCCAACGCACACACACACACACGCATACGCATGTGTGTATGTATGTGTGTATGTGTGTGTGTGTATGTATATATATATATATATATATATTAATATATATATATATATATATATATATATATATATATATATATATATATATATATATATATGAGAATAGGGGGGAACTTCGTAGAAAGATAAGAAAACGAAAAAAAATGTGTTAATACTTTGTATGAAAAAAAAGAACTATTAAAGAAATAAAGATAAAACAAATAATGTAGTTTGAACATATTAAAAGACATGTCACCTTATTGCAGACCTTACTGGATTGAGGGAAGGCGAGCAAGGGTATGCAGAGATACAAGTGGAGAGAAATATCACGAGATGGACAGGTTACAGTCTGGCAGAGTGCATAACCAAGGCAAAAGAAAGGGGATGTTGGAGGTCCGTTGCAGCCAACTTTCGTCGCGAAGATTGCACATCATGATGAAGAACGATGACTGACATGCACATAGGTGCCCAGTCTCTCCCAGCAAATGTCGAAGGGTATGCATGTTAATTGTTCATGTGTTTCGCTGGGTAAGTACGCTCTCCATTTTACCCTGTGTGGTTCCAGCGGTACTATCTATGTTTCTTCGACGCAGAATGAGGTACAAAGGGCAGAAACCAGCGCTCATTTTTCAGAATACTCTGGGAGTCTGTTAGAATCACCATTACCAACGCATATCAACCAAAGAGTAAAGAAATATGCAAGAAAAGTGATTTTGATTGTATGGAAATGTGTCATAATGAAAAGTTACCTGCCTCAATGCAAGACGACTAAAGGTCAGTGGTACGTTGATCTCCATACCAAACTTACCAAACTTAAAAAGTTTGACCAATAAACGAGGGATAACTCGCACTCAAATTATGCTCTTGCTTCAAAACAATGCACCTTCCCATAAAGCATGGCTTGCGTTGCAAACAGTCAACGATTTGAATATTGAAATTATTCCACACCCATCATATTCTCTAGATTTGAATATTGAAATTATTCCACACCCATCATATTCTCCAGATTTGGCTCTATATGTCTTATTCCTTTTAGAAAATCTTACCGGCGAAAGAAAATAATTTTGATAGTTAAGATGTCGTACTGGCTTGTCTTCTTCTTCTTCTCGTTCGGAGTTTGACATGTCTACACAGCTAGTCCTCTTTTCCTAATAAATACTGCTTGCTGTATTTGAAAGCTCCTCAGTGCTCCCATACATCTTTCTGTAGATATCCATCTTTGTAGGTCAGTGTTCTTCCTTTAACTGGTTTAGTGTATTACAGTCTTGCAGGATATGATCAGTTGTCTGTGCTGCCTGCCCACAAAGGCACAGTGGTGATGGGATCAATCTTAGTCTATTTAAGTGGCTGTTTAATCTGTTGTGTCCTGCTCTGAGGCGGAAGATAATAACCTGCTCTGCTCTGTTGAGATAGTGGTAATTGTCTTTTGGGTGGTCGACTTTCCTGATGACTTTGATGAGGGTCTTCTTTTCTTGGTAGGTGATTTTTTGGCCTTTTTGTTCTTGTGTTGCTCCATTCTTTGCCAGTTTTTGCCATGCCTGGAGAAGAAGCCGCAGATGCCGGGTTAAGCTACAGAAATGAACTTTGGTTGGAAATATGCGCTTCCATGGACAGAGTGAATCAGGAGAGTTCAACAAAAATTGCACAAATGCATGAGGTTGCTGACAAGTTTGGCTTTCTTTCTCCAAAGCAACTGTTAGACGATCGAGTCGACATTGATATTCACAACGCTCCTTTATGATGACATCGACAAGGATGAATTTTTACTCGAGAGAAAGTTACTAATGAATTTTGTCGCAGCACCTCCGGTCTTGAACTTAAAGGACCAAGTGCCTATGGAATTACTTGTCTTTATTCACAAACATCAGCTTTCCCATTCAGTACCCAACATTGTCTTTTACTGTGTATGTTCCTAACTCTAGGAGTTAGTATAGCTACACGTGAAAGAAGTTTCTCCAAACTCAAATTAATCAAAAACTATCGCAGGTCAACTATGAACAACTTGAGATTAAACAACCTCGCAATTATATCAATCGAACATGAGCTGGTCAATGATGTGAGCTTCGACACAGTCATTAATAACTTCGCTAGTCAAAAATCTTGCAAAGTGAATTTGTAATTTTAAATTTACATTTTAAAATTTATTTCTATCTTAGTTAAATGTGGATAAAATCGATAATATTAATAAACTTGTAAAATTTTACTCGGAATTTTTAAAATCAATTTCAGGCAGGTGGGGGTCAAAATATTCATCGCACCGGGCTGCAATTACCCTATGCACGCCGCTGTCCAGAGGTGAGAGAAGGAAAAGTAAATTTTTTGGAAAGTCACGAAGATCACACAATCAACATCTGACCGGGACTCTGAGTCTACATACACTTGATGTCTGCTGGAGCGGAGGGCAGAGCACTTATGGGAATTTCCCGCCTGCTGTGAAGCCAATTTCTAATCAAGAATCAAGAACTAAAGTCGACTGGTTCGCAGAAATGCATAGACTTGTACACAGTGGCGTAGCGTGAGTCAATGGCGTCCGGGGCGGAATCATAATTTTCCGCCCTTTGACATGAAAAATATTTATCAATGATTGTGAAAGACTGGACGAAAATAAATTTGCCGCCCTCCCGATGAATCCGCGCGGGGCGGTCCGCACCCGCCTCGCTACTGCATTGAGCTATGATAAGATAAGACATTGAAAGAACTATAATTAGTAAAGCTATTGAAAGAGCTATGATCATATAAGACATTGAAAGAACTTGATTCTTGATTAGGAACAAGCGTCACAGCACTGGGGGCATTCCCATATATGCTCTGCTTGCTGTTCCGTCAGCCATCTAAAAGTGTATAAGCTCAGTGTCCCAGTCAGTTGCTGATTACGTGTTCTTCTGATCTTTCCAGAGAGGGAGCACTTTCTCCCATCACCTCTAGTCACTTCCATTTATACCATTCTCTGAATATGTACATTGTCACGTTGAACTTCTTCCTCGTATTGTATCCATGACTGATCTAATCAATTCAATCCTGTCTCTTCTTATCTCAGTGCCGTTCACCAAAGCTTTACCAGCCAACACATCGGCTCTTCCGTTTCCCCTGACCCCAGCATAACCAGGACAGTAAATCCATGTAATGCTCTGCGCATTGTCGAGAAGGGTGACCCATTCAGTTCTAATTTTACACTTTTCTATCTTGCGCATCATACTTTGAGAGTTCGATAGAATCACTTAGTCTGTTGGTGGTTGCGTCACCAGCAAAGTGAGAGCTGCTGTCACCGTTTCTATTTCCATTCTCATACTCGATGTTGTAGTGGGGTAGGCAGCAGACTTCTCAGCTAATTTCTTGCCATTTTGATAGGCCAAGAAAACCCAACCACACCTGTTTGCTTCTTGCGTTACTGAGCAGTTTGTGTAAACTATTGTATCGGGTGGGTTCGAGTGCTGCAGTACGAGTTCTTGGATCATTTCCTCTGTTCTGTTGGCAGCCCAGTCGCGGTACTCTCTTCCCATCTGTATCACCACTATTGTCGTTTTGATAATGACAGTAGTGTCTCTTGTGAACCTACGAGATTCTACTTGATTTTGTACGTACACATTTCTCTTATGCTCTCTATAGGAAGTGTGCACAAATTGTCTATAACTCTTTCATTCGAAGAAATGTATCTGTCGCTCTATGTCTGCAGCCGAACTCTCACAACCATATATCTTAGGCATAAAAGAAATCACTAATGCGTTAGGAATTTTGTTTTTCACTCTAATACTCATGTTGTTTTTTTCAGGTACTTTACGGGATGATGTGTCCACATCACGTGTTCCCAGTCCAACTTTTCAACGTTATGCGCAGAACCATTTAATCTCTGTTATAATTCGCGCATTTTTCATGTCGTCTGAGAAATTTCATGTAACTAGCAGACCTAGCCCATCACGATGGGCGGATTCAGTGTTATCAGTGTATAAATTGGTATCGCTGTTGCTAATCCTAACTCCAACCACCCTTCCAGAAAAACTAAGCACCCACATTCCAAAAAACTAAACATCTAAAACCAACCATAACCTCAACCGTAAACTCCCCTAACAGTAAATACACATTCCCCTGCCAAAACCTAAAATATGATTTTTCAACTCCATAATGTAATGTTCAGTAATATGAATAGGCTACATGTTTTTAACGAGCTTATAGTTTGCTTCGTAAAAATGTCACCTGATGTGGGCACATGTTCCCGTAATGAACCTTTTTTCATATTAAATTTAGTCACAACATAGTCATGACCATATCCAGCCTTTTTAAAAATTCAGTTATGGATTTTTCAGTGCTGTATATGTATAATACTAGGTATTCGAATGTATTTACATCTTCAAGTTTATGCCCATTCATCATGATGTTGGTCTGTAACTGTGTCGCTGCTGTTTCCAAGATCTTGATTTTTTTCAGTATTTAAAAAAATTAAAATGGACTCTGGATACATTGGCCTTGACTCTACAATTATTTAAATAACACCACAACATGCATGCTTTCTCAGGCTTTACTTGAGACCTTGATTCCTTACATCAACCTGATATAGCATTGAATGTACCCTGAGTGTCTTGAACCATTTCTTGCCTGCCAAATCTAGTCCTATAAGTTAGAATGTCGACTGTAAAAATTAATGTTAGACCTAATCTGGAGGGTTTCATTTTGGCCACTTTCACTGTGTATATCTTGAACACCACAGGTGATATAGGGAAACTGTGATAATCACACACATATACATGTCGGTTCTCAAGTCCAAGTTTCTAAACATAGCACAAGATTTCTCTTCATCAGAAAAGCAGTGATCCAGTTCCCAATCCAAGAACTGACTGCACAGTCCAACACAGACATAATTAGGATTGGGAAGGCCACTTTATTATATACATCCTCCAGATCAATCACCACTGCAGTGGTCTTTTTGGACAGCATTTGTCGCAATGTGTTTGACTGCAGACTTCTTAGCCATCTTTGACCTTCTCTTTCTGGCTCTCAGTCATGACTTTGTAGTGGCTTCTTTTGTTAGCCGTACTGTTTTCACTCTTTCATTCCACCAGGGTGTTTGCAGAAAAGATTTTCTAACAGTATTCATTGTGGCATTTTCATGCAAAATGCATATTGGGGTTTCCTTGTCACTGTGACATGTGTCAATGGAAGACAGGTTTAAATTTGTTATATTTTGATGCTTTTCAATTAGCTATCAGAACATTGAAAGGTAGATGATCTTTTTTCTTTGCTCTGAGAGCATTCCAGAGAGTGAAGGGAATGTCAGAACGAGATTAACGTCAGATCAATTACCCCATCTATATCCTCTAGTCTGGTCACTAGTTCTGTTGGATGACAATCCTTTCAAGATAGACATAAATAGCTTAGTAAGGCTTGGCTCAAAGCTATGCCTTGTTTATTTTCAGTAGCATTTCTCCATTCCTTTGATCTAGCATGGAAGTCACCTGCAATAGGTCACTTAGTTCCTGGAACATCAAACAATTGCTTGAGATGACATTCAAATTTTCCGCACCAGTGAGACAGTGGGTTCTGAACAAAGAACCCACTGTTATAGACTTCATGAAATGTATAATATCAAAATAATGGGAATTTCTGACAACGAAACAAAAGGACAAATGATTACGGTAAACAAATCCATGATAACTATGTTCTCATAGGAAGCAGGGTTAGTCAAGAAACTTGGGCTAAGCAAGGGATTGCTTTCATCTTACAACCAGAGACAGTTAAGAATATTAGTTTGTTCATTTCATGCTGCAGGTGGCACATAGGGCAGAGGTTTTGATTCTTCATGTGTTGGGTCTGCTGCATGCAGTTTTAGTTCTGTGTGGTCTGGCAGCCTGTTATTTCCCCTTCTTTAAGTATGCTGTTCTTTAGGGCTGCTTTAGGCCTTCCTCATTTTCTTTTACCCTCAGGTGTTCACATAAAGGCTTGTTGGTTTATTCTGATTTCCATTTCAAGATGGAAGTAGTTGTGTTCTTTGTACTTGCTATGATCGGTTGATCTGTGTCCTAACAAGCACAGTCGTAAAGCATCCATTATTCCTGAAACAAAGGTTTATCGATTCTTTATGTGGTGGAGGACCGTTTTAGCTTTTTAGGCTGCAAACAGTGTTAACAAATTGGCTACTGGAACATTGAAACTATGACCCAGACCAGGAAGACAGCCCAAGTGTGTAATAATATTACAGAAATCGAATTTATATCAGAGAGAATAATACAAATTCAATGATTGACAAATAGTATTACATCCACTGTGATCCAGATATATGCACCATGCAATGACAATTCAGATACAATGGAGGCTGAAGAATTTTACAATTAGATGATATAATAAATAAAATACACATGAATGATGAACTCACAATAATGGGCGATTTCAATGAGAAACAAAGTGTGAAATGATCACGAGACGAAACTTGTCTGGTCATGTTCAGCGACCCAACAACACAGCATAATTTTAATGGGGAAGAGCTGATAGACCTGTGATTAGAGCATGACCTAATAATAAACACAATGTTCCAACATAGGTGGTCCCAAATAAAAACCTGGTACAGATGGAACAATTTGCAACAAGGTTCTAAAATAGATTTAATCATTATGAGAAGGATGTGACTATTTATCATTGATGCTAAAATAATACCCAATGTCTTTATAGACACTGACCACCTGCCAGTTATTACAGCTTTGATGCAACCTTTCAAAAGACCAATAATGAAAAAAAAATCTGATTAAGATCAACATGAAGAAACTTAAAAAATAACAAATTAAACAAAAACTATGCAACGATATAATAACAAAATATGAATCGCTATCCTCCGAAATAAATATTATCAAACTAGAATGAAAATCTCAGAAAAATATTATCATGGAATCATTGAACTGGAACTGTGGAATAATAAAAGGTTCAGACAAAAAAGCAAAATAAACTCTTTAGTGGAATGAGAACATGAAGAACTTTGTTAAAATTAAAAATTCCTTCTTCAGAACATGGATTAAAACTAAAAACAATACTGACCTCATGAAATAGAATGAAAAAAAAATAGCTCAAGAAACAGATTACCGGTAAACAAAACAAGAATGGATAAAATATGGAGAACAACTGGCAATGACGTACTTTGTTCCAAGGGAATTCTTCAAAAGCATTATGGCTTTGAGAGAGAGGAACTGTTCACTCCAACCATAGTTATAAACAACAAAGAAGGAAACCCGATATTTAATTCTGATATCAAGAAAAACAGATGGAAAGAGTACTTTCAAGATTTACTAAATTCAAATACAACAGAACAGTACTCATTTATCCTCAGGTATGAATACATAAATAAACCAGATATACTATTCTCTGAGGCAGAACAGGCACTGAATAAGAACCCAAAACATAAGGCTACAGGTGTAGACGGCATAACAACAGACACTATAAAAGCATGTGGAACACCCATTAAAAATGGATACGTAGAATCTATACGCTGTATCCCTTGTTTGCCTTGCGGTGTCAGGTGTAGAATAATTATGTGGAGATGGCCTTCCTGTGTGCTGTTTGTAAGCTTGTTCCTGTGGCTTCTTTGATTTCTGATCCATCTATTACATGGTCTGCCTCTGACTTTATAGCCGTGATGTTTATGTGTCATGGCCATTTGTGGCATGTTATCTGTTGGTAGTCTGGAAACATGTGAAAACAACTTGATTTGTTTTTTTGAGAATCTTCATTACATCATGGAAACAAAGATAAACCCCTGAGGACTGGCAGAATGCCATAATAATGCATATTAGAAAAAATAAGGGTCGAAAAAAAACTGTGATAATTATAGAGAATATCTTTACAAAGTCAAATAGGGAAAGTGTATCTAAAATAATTGAAAATAGATTAAGAGCATGAACAGAACCCCCAATTAGTACAAACCAATTTGGGTTCAGAAAAGGAATGCATAGATGCCCTTTTCACGTTAAGACAGCTTAGTGAGCAAACAACAGAATACAACCAAGTACTAAATATCACATTTATCGATCAGGAAAAGGCATTTGACAGAGTCAAAATACCGTAACTCAATTCTGGAAGAGTATGATGTACAGGGACAAATTTTTAGATAAAATTAGAGCACTTTATCAAAAATATGAAACGACGATCAGAACCATAAAAGGCCTGACAGACACTTTCAAAGTAACATCTGGAGTAGGACAAGGATGTGTCCTGTCCCCTCTATTGTTCAACATCTAAATAGATAATATCATAAAGGAAGCATTTACAAGCAAATATGAACAAGAAATTATAAACGCATTACTATTTACAGATGATCAGGCAATAATCTACCAGGATGCCCACATCACAGCTCTTAACAAAGCTTGTGGAGGATATAATATGGAAAAAAAACCCACATAACTGAAGCAATAAGAATTAGTAGGACAACAGAAATTTTAAACATAAAATTAGAAGATAACACTCTAAAACAAGTGAAAGAGTTTAGATACATAGGGAGTATATTTAATGAAGACGTAAAATTTGATAGCGGAATAGAGACATGTTGCCAGAAAGGAAATGTGATCCTTTACCAGCTTACACCACTACTTACACACAAACATATAGATATGACAACCAAACGAACTCTATCATTATTCCAACCCGGTGTTACCAATGTCCAACTTGGACTTTGACAGAAACACCCAAGAGAAAGATCACAGTTTGTAAGATGAAATGCCTCAGAAAGACAATGGGAATCACTTGTAGAGATAAAACCCCCAATGCCAACTAAGAAATATGGTGGGTATTGAACCATGCAAAGACTATATAGAGAGACAAAAGTTAAAGTGGCTTGGCCATCTAACAAGAATGACCCCAGGACAACTCCCAGTGGCAGCATACAACAGAAGAATGCCAGAATATAGTGCGAAATGCAGACTGAGATGCAGGTGGATCGACAACATCAAAGATATCTAAATTCCATTGAAGCCTCATTACTAAAATTCCATTAGCTAATAACAGAAATCTTTGGCTCTCCATGATGCATCATGGCACATATGGCTAGAAAAGAAAGAAAGAAAGAAGTGAGTCAGTTTACATGGACAGACATATTGCACATTCAAAACAGGAAGATAAACTTTATTTTAAAATAATAAACTTTATTATTAAACAATATTTTAACATTTTAATCCACTGCACATGACATCAGCATTTATCAAAGCCACTGTTATTAAAGAGATATCATGACAATGCAAAGGTCAGTTAACTGGATTCCTAGTCTATGGCTTGATCTCAAGCAGAGGACAAATATAAGAAAGAAAACAATTTGGCTAGCATAAGACTGACCACATATTTCCTATTATGCCATTTGTCACTGGAAAATGCAGGCTTAATACTCAATTCTTCATACAATGTAGTGAAGTGGAAAAAGACTTTTACTTTCACCATTCATCATCATCAAGTGCAGTTTCCACAACAAAGGTTGGCTGCAACAGACCTCCAACATCCCGTCTCTTGTCTTGGTAATGCACTCTGCTAGACTGTAACCTGTCCATCTTGTGATGTTACTCTCCCACTTGTATCTCTGCCTACCTCTTGCTTGCTTCCCTTTGACTTTACCTTCAAGTAAGGTCTTCAATAAGGTATCATGCCTTTTAATGTGTCCAAAATATTTTATTTGCCTGATCTTTATTCTCTTAGTAATTCTTTCTTCACATTAAGTGTTTTTAGAATCTCTTTGTTTGTATTCTTCTCCTTCCATGATGTTCTCCCTATTCTTCTATATAGCCACATCTCAAAGGCATCAATTCTGTCTTCAAAAGTCTGTGACTGCGAGCTAAAAAAATATGATTAAGAAATTATATTTTTTATATATTTCATTGATTAAGAAATAATGATCTATTTGGAGGAATCCAAATAGATCAAGAGCTCAAATGGTGAAACAGCGAAGTGTGTGATGAACAAGAGGCAAGTTCAGTGCATAACAATCAATGTTGGCTGGCCACTGTGAAAAAGACTGGGACCTTACCACGTACACACCAAAGCCAAGCAATTGACCAACAACTTTCCCTATTATAAAATTATAAATGCAATTTTTACATACAAATAGAGTATGTCAAATTAAATACATTTTGTAAAATATATAAAATATAGAGTTCAAAATGCATATTCATCCATATATAGAGCCTAGGTGCAATGTAAAATTACTGATATGAATACAAAGTCAACAAGCATTAAAAAATAAATATAAACCTTTAGAAACATTTAATTTTGAAACTCATAAAATCAAATGACCAAACCCTAAAATATGAAAATAATTAAATTCAGGAGAGACTTTTATGGTTGATTTTGATATTTAAGCTCATGTGTTTACTATTTACATGTGTTTACATGTGAGTACTATTGCAAGCAAGGTTTCTTCATAGGTGTTTAGTCTCCTTTAGCTCATAAACCCACTTCAACCAATCATCATTTTCCTTAGGTACTTAGTCCAATTTAACTATTTAAAAACCAACTCCAAGCATAAATAGTAGAACACTTACACAATGGCTGTAGAGACACTTTAAACATTTTCACAATAATTTTCTATACACCAACAGCATTAAATATTTAACACTACTCTTTCATAGATTTGTAATTCTAACACAAAGGAATAAAGATATATTGACTCTCAGTATGAGATGGAGACCAGCTATCTGGAACTATATATGGCTCAGAGTCTGTGGAAATACATAATAATGTACTAATTTGTGAAGCGTCTGTTATTGAATGACAGAAATGTTTACAGTTTTTCTACTTGTATCAGTTACTATTTACTTTAATGCTTAGCCCTTAATAATCTGACTCTGTGAAGAAGAGGTACAAAGCATGTTTTTTAGGCAGTCAAGGTACCAGGTTCATATGCCTCTGCAGGAAATTGTGCATCTGGACTATTCAGAAAGCAGTGGTAACACACTGAATGTATTTATATTGTCTAGAAAATCAAAACATCCAAAAATATTTGTTTCATACCTACATTCTGAATAGGATATGCTTCTAATTTGTAAACTCTTTATATATATATATATTTGTATAGGGCCTATCTATGATTATACAGAGCCTTTATATATATTTCCACACCGTGCAAGATCATAGTGAATGGATATAGAATTAAAACATGTCCACCAATTCAAATATTTAGGTACAGCGATTACAGCAGATAGACATTCAACAGAAATAAGTAGTAGAATCATCATCTTCATCTTCAAATTTTTTTAGTGCTGAAGTTTGCGCATAGGGTAGAGGTCAGATCTCTCCAATTCTGTCTGTTCAAGCTATTCTGTGTAGTTCTGTAGTTCTTGAATAGTATGAATATTGCTTATTTTACTTTCTCTAAGTATTGTTCTTCTGAGTGTTTCTTTTGGTCTATCCCTGGCTCTTTTGCCCGTAGGTATCCATTCAAGAGATTGGTGGTGTATTCTGTTGGTGTCGAGCTAAAACAATGATGGTGTAGAATATGGCGAGCTAAAACAACATTCATAAAAAGGAAAAATATATTGTGCAATATGATCTTGTCATTAGAGGTGAGAAAGAGAGTTCTTCAGTGCTATTTAACTCCTATACTAACATATGGCTGCGAGTCTTGGACAATAAACAAACAGGAAAGTTGGAAATAAAAGACAACAGAGATGTGGTTTTATAGAAGAATGCTAAAAATACCATGGACTGCCAGAAAAACTAATGTGGAGGTGTTGAAAGAGTCAAATGTAAAATTAATCAATAATATAAGAAAAAACAATCTTCATTTTTTGGCTACTTCATGCAACAGGGCAGTTTGGAGAACATAGTCACAACAAGCAAGATTTAAGGTAACAGAGACAGAGGGTGGCAACGTGAGAAAATATTATACAGTTTGACATTCTGGCACAGCAGGGAAATAACAATGATCTTGATACATAATGCTGGAGATAGAGCTGTGGGGAGCCATGAATGCCTACACCAGCCGTCATGGCACCTGATGATGATACAGTGCCTGCCATAAAAAGAATGTAGCCACTCCACATTACCACAAACACATGCAATCTAATTTTAGAATTTACAAGGATGCTAGCTGGGACTAAGACGTGCATTTGAGTCCCTCAAACGTTCTCATAATTTAACACCTAAAGATTTGTATCAATGGGTGATCCTAAAGGGTATTGTTTTGCAAAAACTGACTGCAATGTTGGCCTTGAGAAGATATTAAGCATGCACTTATAGCAATCTCACTGGACTTGTGGGTCAAGTTTTCCCACACTAACTGTGATTATTGGAACAAAAGGTAACTTATCTTACTCTCATAATGGCTAAATAAAGTTTGTATCTAAAAATATGTTCAAGTATTCCTTTTCCTTAAGAGTGTATACATTTGTTAGCAGGCTTTGTATATATATATATATGACCTTTTTTGTTTTGACAGACAGTCTGAAAAATTGAAAAAGTCACTTTGTGGCATCTCACCTATCTCAAGCTTCTCATGTGTTTAATTAATTACCATAGTTTCTTATTTTTCTATGACAATCATTCAATCTTATTTCATTCTTGATTTAATTCAGATCATTGCAAATGGGATTTGCCTATCCAATCATGTCAAGACTGATCTCTGTGAACTACACAGATAATGCTACTAGCTGGCACAATGTGTAGAAAGGTGACTCTCAGCAAAGTGGCATGTCCTGTATAGAGCACAACTAGGCACTCAGAACACTCTGGTTGCCCACTGCACCATGTACTATTTTTAGTCATTTGCTCTCATGGATGGGGGAGTCCAAACCAATCCCCTCTCCCCACGGGAACCAGAACATGGTTAGTACTAGGAGCTTAGCCAATAGATGGGTAGACTATTTTCTGTCACAATTTTACGCAAGAAGTGTGATCAAAGTGTAATGAAAAAAGAGATTTGCAATGAAAAAAAGGATGAATTACCTTTTTTCTAAACCTCTCCCCCCTCCTTACTGAAGATGTATCTATGGCCCTGTATTGGTATTAAATAGGCCTTGATAAGGGAATGAGGACCCCAAATATCACATATTTCCATCACTATAATCCAAATACAGAGCTATTACAGTTTCAAACACTTTAATTGTATAGTCATGATCAAGCTCTCTCTGGTTTTCATGTTTTTGATCCACACTTAAAGGTACACTAAGAGAAACAAGGTTTGAAGAATAGGGTAACCGGGGCAAAGTATCACACTTTTCACGTTTGTGCATATTCTGACAACTAGAATTAACTTTGAGAGACCAACTATCATCAGTGTATAGCTTATTCATCCATCTAACATTATTGAGAGTATTGATAACATACAGTTACGCATAGACGGTAGCATGCGAATTTACAAACATATGTAAAAAAGTCACGCCCCATTTTTTGGGGGGCTAAGTGACAAAAAAGTGATACAAACCAGTATAAAATTGAGGGAGATTGCCACTGTGAAATGTCTAGCACACTGGCAGTGTTCTAAGAATAGATTGATAGATCTAGTTTTGTAACTTTAATCCGAAAAAAAGTTCGAAATTAGAATAATTTGTAAATTCCGTTTTTAAAACTAATAATGTCTTTTTAAGGTTGGATGACTATTATAACCATATATCGTCTTACTTTAGAGCAGCATTGGCAACTTCCTCATGACATCATAATTTCTTCATACATTTTGAATGCGACACTTTGCCACAAAAACATGCTACATCTTACCCCATCTTATGCCATTGTTAGCATCTATCATAAATTCTGATGAAAAAACAAAGTAGTCTGGCAAGATAGTGTGATAATTACTTAACCACACAACATATATTTCAGTATAAACATTTTAAAAATCACGATATTAATGATAACAGAAGGCAGAGTGTGATCAGTTGTAAAAAAAATAGAACATAGTGAAAAAATATTATTTCGCATCGCATGGTCTCATGTCCTTGACCTATCAAAATCCATTGTGTCAAACATTGCAATTTTGGCATCTTTCCTAGTCACGTGTGCTACCGGAAAAACCCAAAGACTCTGGAAAAACCCACTGCGATGTTTTACCCCATGCAACACTTTACTCCGGGCTACCCTATGGTGTAACTCAATCAGTGTAGAAATGAATACACAATCAAGATTAAACCTGGTACTAGCAAGGCATACATGCACTTGTTTCACACTACTGTAAAGTCATACAAGTAGATGAGTATTATGTTGAGTGATAGAGATGTTTACAGGTCATACTCATGTAGACTCTCTGTGTTACTATTATCAAAGTATATTGATAGAGACACGACAGAGACACTAGCAAAAGAGATCATAGTATGTGAAATGAGATGTTTGAGGAAAGCTATTTGCCACCAGAAGAGGCCGACAAAGAAATGGAGATATTGTCACTGATTCACTTTCATATGACAGAAGTGGCTCTAGCATTGAAGATCTCTTTTCTTTATTTCTATTCATAATGACCTGTTGCACAGGATGCTTCATGAAAAACTGCTTTTACCTATGCTATTCTATTTTCTTTGATACTGATACAAGAGAGAGGCATGATGGAAAGAACTTCAAACTTTACTGACCAATTTCGATGGTCATTTTCTGTTACAGAACCTTGGAAACCGCTGTGATACATCAGAAATATGGCAACTGTTGCGATACTGTTACTAAGAAATAGCTCTCCATGAAAAGCACATTATTTCAAAATGGTCACAAATTTCATAGCACCCATGAAATACAGTTATAGATGTAATTCATGAGCATTTTATCATGAATAAAACAGTTTTTGAAGGCGAGATTGTTTGATATATATAGAAAGTAATGTAAATCTAGGCCTAGCATTATAATAAGTAGGATTTTGCACTTGAAATAGCTCTTAATATTCATTCAGAAAGTGCAAACAGGCATTATGACACATAAAACGTTACAAGACTCTCTGGCATGAGATAGATTTTATGAGGATTTTTAAATACAACATTGTCGATGTCTAAAAAATGTGTGTACACCCTCAGTAATGGTGGATAAGTACACTCTAGATTGTTGGTCAGCAAAGTGCTAAAGGAATAACTAAGGACGGAAACAGATGGAAGAGATTTATTGAGGACTTGTATTTACAGAAAGTTTAAAGATGATTATATAGATAGTAGGTGTGCATTACAGCAAGTCAATCAAATGGTTAACTTCACTCAAGCAACCCATTTTTATCTATTTATTTTCAGGTATATTGCTCCTTCTGGTAAGACAAAGCCTTTTTCAAAATGTTCCTGTAGTTTCAACATACTGTCTTCATATTTTTTAGAAGCTTCTGTAACTTTTCTGGTCATGAAATGATATTTAGCTATATCTCTGGTGGTCATTCTTTGTGACTGCCTGACAAATGGCCGATTGAACTTAGTATTTAGAAAAGTTCCAGAATTCGGTACCGGCTGATAATATTCCCAGCCACCAAAGGCATGGTGAGTTGAAACATAATTTACAGGTACAGAAGGTGATGAAATCCCATCAACAAAAATAGCATTTTTTGAGAAACTTAAATTAGGTTGCTCTAATGTATGAGAGTTATGTACTTGAAAATATGATTGCTTTCTGTGCTGTTCTGGTAGGTCTTTTGCCTGTTTGCTGACATCTGGGTCATCTATATGTCGCATATGGAATTTCTTTTGAAGATTCTCTTTATTTCTATCCATGCAGCAAGTACAAACAAGATTTCCCACTCTAGAATCTGTTTGCTTAGTTTGATCACATTTAGCGCTGTGTAAGTAATCAGAGATCACTAACTCAACATCCCTGTAGACAAAAAAATCAGCAATCACTAACTTAACATCCCACAAAGTCACCAATACATGTAATTTTCTCACATAGATATAATATAGTCAATGTTTTCATACTCAGGGTGCATAGTGGCTGCACAATATACTCAGGGTGCATAGTGACTGCACAATATACTCAGGGTGCATAGTGACTGCACAATGCCTAGCATCTATTCAATAGCTTTAGTACTAGGAATAAAATTCAACTGTACCTAAAGTGATGTGATCTGTTGTGTTGTGTACTGGAATATCATTATTACAGAATTGGTTTGATTATTTAAAAAATATAATTAATTATTCAGTGAATTAGTATCAGTGTTTCTTGTGTGAGAAAAAGTGAATTTCTAATACATCCATTGCAAAAGGTGCCAATTTCTGTTTCACTTACTTTAAGAGCAAATTCAATAATATGTGCAATAAACTTTTTCTCTAACTGTTCATTCAGCATGTTTTGAACATGTTTGACTTTTGGTGCTTATCATAGCTACACAAAAATATGCAATTTCTCAGAAATCTAAACTATCTTCTGTACTGAGCCCACAGCTGTATTTTATTATATTAAGTTCCTGCTCCACTATTTTCCTCCATGTAACTTTTGACATTTCTTCTGTGCTCATTCTCAAACTTCTGCAGATTAACAGGATGTAGTCCTGAGAAAACAGAATGCACTCTGTCATAGTTTACAGCGTATATGTGTCTTTTGGCCTGACATATTTGACTTCAGCATAACTTATGAGTCACTTTGACCATTTATGATACTGGACAGTAAACTCCATTCCCCAAACATCCTCTTACGATATGCCTGGCAGGTAACATTGTCACTACTTTTTGCTCCCCTTCCAGACCTCATCAATACACAGGCTTCATCTATCTAATTTCTGCTTTCTCTCAGGTTCCAACCTCAGAGCAGCTTTTGTGATCAAATTATCTTCTATTAGCATATGCACAATCAAGTGTATTTTTCAATGATGACATTCATACCCTCATTTAATGCTTTGTGCAAGAAATTTCTGTTTGCAGATTATTTGTGACTGGAAACAGGCAAATTCACCAGAAACCTATTGTGTGGAAGATGGGCAGTTTGGAATATCATTAGCCCTATCATTCTCTAGCATTCCTTTCTTTCTTTTGTTTGCTCAATGTCTACATTGTCAGACAAGTCTTATGGAAAAACTCTATGATTGTCTGGAGTTCTTCTTTAGTTAAATAAATCTTTAATTGCAAGGTTCAGCCATTAGACAAGTTTGTCATTAAATAAATCTTTGATTGCAAGATTCAGCCATTAGGTGAGTTTGTCTTTCTCAAATGTTCAAACTTGGAGAGTTCTGAAGGATATGCTCAGAGGTCTTGTCATCTGTTTCACAAGTGTACAGTGGTATAGCAGTCAGTGATATCCTGTGCTTATATTTATTTATAAATAAAAATCATGCAGTAAACAAGATTTAAATCAGGTCGTATCAGATGGCACCCAATAGCCTCGCACCTTGAGTCACCATGTCATCCATCTTTGCCAACACTGTCCTGTCCTTAGATGTAGTATAGTGACTTGTCCCTGCTGGTCTAGATAGTGGTAGGCATCTTCGTCAAGTGTCTTTTCACTTCAGATGATTTGCATAGTTCTCTTCAATTCCTGGTATAAGACTTCATTGTCTTCCTGTATATACACATTTTCCTCTTTTTTTTCTCTATTTTAGAGGCTGTATGATAAATAACCCTCCTGAAGAGCATAAGAAACTGATCACAGAAAAAGAAGAAGTTTCATAAGTAGAAATATTATGTGCTTACATTTTTGACTGCTCACAAGGCTTCATAATTGATGTTGAATAGTTACTTTCGTTTGACACTTTTTGTGCTCCAGCTGGGGCAGGACCATGTATTGCTTTTAATTTCTTTAAAGTTCTTGGTATAATATGCACCGGCACTTGACCAGATAGCTGAATAGAAACAAATGTGAAAAATATAATTCTAATCTGTGTCAAGTAATGGTTCTATTTAAATTTAGAACATAATTGTTCTTATTCTTCTTTGATCAATTGCTAAATATCTAGTCCAATATTGATCAAGTTTAGAGCAGTTTGTTTTAGGTCATCTGTGGAGGAGCAACACAGACACCAGAAAACATACTACAAGATTGTCCCAGTTTTCACAGAATGACAATCTGGCCCACAGGAACATCTATTCAAAGGAAGTTGCGGGAAACCCATATGTGTTTGGATGACCTAACACGTTTATTATTTGTCTTCCTCTTTCTTTCTAAGTTCTTTCAGTGCCCAATTGGTGCATTGTGTTTTTTAACTAGTGTTTTTAAGTTTGAGGTGATGTGATGCTGTCGTATGTAGTTCTTGCTTGATGTTGAGACCCATTGCCATACCCTCTTTGATGGTTGCTCTATAAAAAGTTTCTGCTTTCTCTTTTTCTTCCTTTTACAATCTGGTACTCATTTTAATGCTTATAGTGGCAGTCTTTTTTCTTGTATTCTAAGTATATCTCTGATCATTTTCACGATAAGTCCATCATTTTCTTCATATTCTTTTTTGGTATCTTCTCTTACTTGCTTGTTTGACTTGAGTTCTTTCGCACAAATATTTAAGAGTTTTCTAAAACATTTTTTCCCAATTGAATTTCATTCCTTCTTCTCTTTAAATGAAGCACATATTTTAAAATGTAAATGAGACTTATAAGTACAAGATAATGACAAATTAAATAAGTAAAACAACATTAATGTGAGTCTCAAATGTTGTGAATAGCTGGGATTTGAATTAGGGATAAGCTCATAATTCCAAGTAGCATATGAGTTTCCAATGCAAGCATCTCAAATGTTATGAATAGCTAGAGTTTTGCCCGTGTGTTGCCGGAGCCCGAAAGGGGAGCAAAGAACAGCAGCACTGTTTACCTTCCACGCATGTCGTAAAAGGCGACTAAGGAGGTTATGGGATGGAGTTGGCTGTCCCATCCCAAATAGGGTCAGTGACCCAAAGCCATGCTGAAGTCGGATGTGTCAGGCTGAAAGGCACAGTTATCGCAGCAATGCTGTAAACCATTGACACAATGCATTCCGGACTACATCCTGCTAATCTGTAGGAGTTTGAGAATGAACGCAGAAAAAGAAGAAGAAACTAGAGTTTAAATTACGGATAAGCTCATAATTCTAAGTAGCCATATGTTTCCAATGTAAGCATCTCAAATGTTTTCACAGCCAGAACTTTTAATTAAAAATAAGTTCATTGCAGCAAGAATATCTTTCCAATGTAAACACTCAAATTACCACTAAAACTAAAGTTTTATTCCTTACACTTTTGTTACAGAAATGTTTTTAATTTATAGGAGTTTCTGGATCCTTAAACCTGAACATTTTGGCTTGCAGTAAACTGTGTGGTAAATGGAAATGTATTTAAAAAAAGATCAAAAACGTTTAATTCAGCATTACAATTAGGATAAATTGTTTAGAGCCAACATCTCAAGCTTTCATACAATGCTGAAGCAGGCTCAAATGATATGGGCCAGACACATTGTGCACATGCCTGATAAACATATCCCAAAACAGCTGGAGTATGGTGAGCTCCTTAAGGGAACATGACTGGCTGGTGGACAGAAGAAAAGTTTCAAGAACTCTCTGAAAGTGTCTCTAAAGAGCTTTATTATGAACACCCCATCTGGGAGTCTGTCGCTCAAAATCATCCAGTGTGGTGCAAAAACACCAGCAAAGGTTCTTGCATTACTGAGAAGCATCAAATCACAGATGGACAGAGAAAACACGCTACCTGATAGGACAGAACAAAATTACACAGATGTTCAATTTTGATCATACATGTCTCAAATATGGCAGGGATTGGACTTTTCAGGATCACTAGAGAGATATAAAAACACAAGTCTGAAGCTGTTGTCATCATCACCAGCAAATGCATGACTATTAATTAAACCTGAATTTAGTAAATACTGGGAAAAATATATAACAAGTGTTAAATAGCAGTTTTTTGTTGAACAGCTAATTTACCCTTTATATATATTTAAACCTTTATAAAATTTAACCAGATTTAACCCTTTATATATTTTTTTCAAATATTTACTTATCATACAGCTAAAAATGAAAGCAATGTTAAAACTACAAAAGTATAGTGCGAAGAAATTCTCTATGGATGTGGTGACCCAAGACGTTGCTGGACAAAAGATATTCAAAAATGCCTGCATATGTCACTAAAAGAGGTGGGACCTGCATATGTCACTAAAAGAGGTGGGACCTGCATATGTCACTAAAAGAGGTGGGACCTGCATATGTCACTAAAAGAGGTGGGACAATTTGCTCAAGACCATGGAGAATTCTAGAGATCTATAAGGAAGACTACGTTCTGGAAAGAATATGTGACATGATGATGATACAACTAAAGTCAGTCATGGTGATTGGGTTACCAGATCTGCGACCTCCACTATTTTAGATGGTTGTAAACCTCTGATATGAACAAATTGGACTAACATCCTTGGTTGAAAGGAGCATATTTCACCATAGAGATAAATTTTATGCAACCAAACTTACCATGCAGTGCAGAGTGTTACTCATTACTGCAGTCTTCTGATGGTTGGTTGGTTGGTTGCTGATCCAGCGGTCCATGGGTTTTTGTCCTTTGACCCAACATTATACTGCTGGAAAATCTGTGGATTTTCTACACAAACCGTCCAGAGAATAACTATCACATCACCAGGATGGTATGTTTCAACCTATGCACCGCTGAATAAACATGACTAGACCCAAACTAGAGCAACACACTTGGCTCTGGAATGCAAACTACATCTCCTTTACAAACCCCTACACTCAATGGCAAGTGTGGAAGCTACGACAACACCACCTAGGGATAGACAATAGACCTCTTCAAAAATTAGTTCTTTAATCTGGAACTAGTGACCTATAAAATAAATTGTTGTTTCGTTTCAATCCCCAGAAATTTTGAGCATTAAAGCTCATTTTCTATATGGAATGGGGAGTTTTTCCAGAGCTTTCTTTCATATCCAGATAGCTCCTGGTTTGTAATGCTTTGAAAAGAAACTTCCTACTTTCTATGCATGACTATTGACAGTAAAAACCTTCTAACAGAATTAATTAGATCCCCAGTCATTATGTTTCTGATTATTGTTGGACTTTTGATTGAATTTTTTTTACATACTTGGAAATGCATGCCAAAAATAGCCAAGGCCAAACAATAGAATGCATGGAAATTGGCCCCCTAAGTCATGTTTACGTTTTGGTTGGAAGACCTGTAGTACTGTCGATAGCCACAGTCTATGTGTGTATGTAGAAAGTTTGTTCCATCATTGTCTATACAAGGATTCAATCACAGTCTGCACAAATTAACTGTATGATTTCAATACAGCTAAAAAATATGAACTTAAACAATGTATAAGGATATAACATTAATTTTCTTTTCATCATCATCATCATCAGGTGCCATGCCGGGTGGCGTAGGCGTGCCAGGTTGTCAAACTAATTTTTTCTCTTTGTCGCCCTCTGTCTCTGGTGCCTTGTCTTACTAATTTAAAAACAATTTATGTTGTTCACACAGCAGATAGATCACTTCTATACTTTTATACCAGAAGTTACTTTTCAATTTTGAGATAAAGAATACATTGCCTGTTCTTTGTGCATGCAAATTACCTCTCTCTTTGGGGGCAGCAGTACTGTTTTCATCCTATCTACTGTTTCCCTTGTTCTTAACTGGTCCATCAGTAATCTATAAATTATATAATAAATATAAAAGAGGAATTGCAGAAGTATAGAAAGGATATTTTATAATGAATATTTATGTGAAGTAGTTCAAAATAGTCAAACTAAACCCTGGATTAAAATTAAATACTACAAAATAAGCACATCTGCAGAAAACTATATCTTTCAATCTCCTATTTATTCAGAGTTCACTTTAATGTATTGGGGTTTTCAATCTGTATTCCATTGCCTCTCAACAAAGTAGCATGTTGCCTGTTGAAATAACACTCAGAGCACATTACTCTGTAGCTTTCAGTGATAATCCATATGGACCTCTATAAAAATCCACGTGTAAACCAGACATCGTGACCTCTGGAACACAACTTAATATTCACAATATATTATTTACCATACAGCGCAGAGTTTTACTGCAGTTTCCTGATCACTCGAAGGGATGCAGTCATTGAAAGAACGTAGAGATACTAAAATTATAATGCATGGAGAAAAGTTTATTTCCCACCATAGTCACCCAATGAAGGAAAGATTCCACAATCTGTCACAAGGACGGCTTAAAAGAAGCAGCTTCATACACCAGGCCAAGCGTCTACGTAGACAGGTATCGGATCTACCAGAGGTAACAATACCACTGACATCTCAACCAGAACACACCCCATGGGAAAAACGGACATGCCTACCAGTGACCATCCAAAAAACAATAACAGGTGTGCATGGAGATGAACATCAGAATAATATAAGGAAAGGGTATCAGCTCTCAGTTTCCTTGATGATGTTTACCCAAGTGATCTATGGACCAGAGTATATACAGATGGATCAGCACAGAATGCAGTAAAAAAAATGGAGGAAGTGGTGTATATGTAGAATACCCAGATGGCACCACTGATACCACTTGTATACCAACAGGGAATTACTGCAACAACTATGACTCTGAAGTCAAAGCTATTTGTACAGCTGCAGAGAAACTTAACATTGGACAGGACCTCACACCCTATTGTAATACTTAAGATGCAAGGTCAGTACTAGAGGAACTACAATCCAATAAACTCCCAGAGTTAAAAGAGGTATTGTCCATAGTACAAAATAGGTGCAGAGTTATATTGCAATGGATTCCATCACACTGTGGAATAGCAGGAAATGAGAGAGCTGATAATCTCGCCAAGGAAGGTGCTAACATGCAGCAACTGGATGTGCCAATCAGCTATCACCAAAAGAAATCCATGATAAAGGCACAACGAAAGCCTAACTTACCTCCACGAGACGACTACCACCTACTTAACAAACAAGAACAGGTCATCATATTTTGACTCAGAACTGGACACAATAGACTAAACAGCCATATGTATACAAAATTTAAAATTGGCACAACAGCAAAGTGTAATTGTGGACATGCCAACCAGACTTCAGAACATATCCTTCAAGAATGTGCAAACTATGACACATTAAGGTGTACATACTGGCCTTCTGATACACCAATGAATGTTAAACTTTATGGTACAAAACAAGAAATGGAAAACGCTGTCCAATTTATACAAGAAACAACACTGCAGATATAGACATTATTAGCGAACGAAAGAAGAAGAAAACTGGATTAAACAATATTTGTGTTTTAAAAAAAAAAAAATATTCTATCATTTATTCAAGGTAGACAAATGGTCTGTTTCAGTTTCTTTTAAATTTTGACAATAAGTTAATATACATGGAAAATATCTCATAAAGGTGGAAGCATGCTTAAGCACTTCGGGTTCATTGCACTGTACTGTATTCCACATATACATATAGGCCTACATGTTAATTTGAAGATTATGAGTGCATTACTTAGGACTCAATAGTACTGATAGTGTAAAAAGGGTGGTACAATAAACATAGGCTAGTAGGACCTAAGTCTATATATACTCATATTTATTGCTGATATATTATTGCTATATGCCTCCTTCTAGTTGTTGTCTGCTAAAAACATTGTGGAAGAAATGAAATGTATTTGAAAATAAATATCTTAGATAACTCTTGAATATTGGTTGAGAATAATTCAAATAAAACAAGCAATATGAGAGAACACCAACCATCACTGTTTCTACAATAGCCAGAAAAAGAGGTTGGACTTATATCAAGCCTCATATTGGAATGAGAATAGACTGCCACTGCAAGCACTAAAATATGTACCAAACAGAAAAAGAAGTTCCAGATAAAATCTTCATAAAACAGTAATCAAATGAGACAAAAAGTTTCTGTTTTGTGCATCATACTCCAAGGTGTGTCATCAATGGCAGGCGCACAGAAAATGATTACCCCTGTCGAAGAAATATTTAAAAGGGAACAAGAACAGGTTAAGAGCTGAGTGAAGAATTCAATCAATGAAGTGCCATGCCGACTGGCGTAGGTGATCATGTTTCTCCACGACTCTCTGTCTCTTGTGTTGTCAATAAGCTCGGTTGGTGAGCTTCTACAGTGCCACGATACAAACCCATCTAGTAACTTTTCTTTTTGTCTACCTCTATCTCTTCTCCCTTTGATCTTTCCAGTGGTTATTAAGTGTTCAAGCTGTGTTCTTCTCAGCACATGCCCTAGAAACCTTTACTGTCTGCCTCTAATGTTTGATATGATTGATCTTTTTACGCCAGCATCAATGAGAACCTCTGCATTAGTTTTCTTGGCTGTCCATGGTATTTTCATAATTCTTCTCAGAAACCACATTTCTGTAGCCTCCAATTCACTTTGAATTTTCTTGTTTATAGTCCATGCTTCATATCCATAAAAAAGAATCGGTTCGATATGACATCTCAGCACCCGAATTAGAGTCTGCATTGATAGACTTCCATTGCAAAAGATGGTTCTCATTTTTTGGAATGCTGATTTGGCTTGTACTGTTCGGCTCTTTATCTCACTTGAGCATCTACCTTCTGGTGTTAACAGGGTGCCAAGATATTTCACTTTTTCAACTTGTGCTAATTTTGTGTTATTAATTATTATGTTGCATCTTGGTGGTGTATGTCTCTTTGATACAACCATTATTTTTGTTTTCTTCTTGTTTAAACTGAGGCCTTTGTTTTCACTTTCCTTCACTACTTTATCTAATAGGGCTTGCAGTTCTTGTTCGCTTCCTGCGATCAGTACTGTATCATCAGGATATCTCAAGTTATTTATATTGTATCCTCCCACTTTTATTCCAGACATATCTTCTATATTTCGCATAATGTATTCTGTATACAGGGAGAAAAGGTCTGGTGAGTGAAGAATTATCAAGTTATAAAAAAGAATTACTCTTTGGGAGGAAAACAGGGAATTGAGCAATAGGAAAAGCTGATATACAAATAAAAAAAAAAAAAAAAAAACAACTGATAGCTGACACTAGAGAGAATTATGTCGCTATATACATAGGGAGTTATGTTAGTACAGGAACAAGATTCGGCTTGGGATTTTCTGATATTCTAAGAAGTATAGTCATTGCTGATGGGTATGGAGGATATAGTACGACAAACCTCCAGGATGAGAATGGATATCAAAATAGATACAGCTGCTCTAAACTGGATCCATGGATCTCTGAAACAGTTAAGCTCTATTGTCAGGGCCGTTTTTGTGTCAGACTCTCCATCCATGATCTGCAGGATTCAGAATGAATGGCTGTGCCATGAGTGGATGAAGTACATTGGGATTTCACACCTTTAGGGGACTTATATCCTGGTCATGCTGGAGTTGAAGGTAATGAGAGAACTGACATACTGGCTTCAAGAGCACAGGTTTCAAAACATATGATAATGGATAAAGGGGCATTTTAAATTCCAAATGTATGTATCTTTTGGACAATTTAGGTGCTCAGACAAAATTTTCAAAATAGTACTATATCATTAAAAATACTTTAGCTAGATAACCCTTGACAATTAAAACTCAACGATACCCAAACCAAGTCTGTATGTCAATCCTGAAATGAGTTATGATTTTTTTTTCAAATTAATTTGGCATAAAAATAATTTACATGAAATATAATAGTCATAGGAAAATATAAACTGAACTTGTGACCAAAAAATAGACTTTTAATAGAGCTGAGCTGATAACAATTTCTGAATTATCTTACTTATTATCAGTAAGATAACACATAAACTATACATTTTTTTGTTCACCAGAAAAAAAATAGCCAGAAAAAAAAGGTTGGACGTAGCCTCATCTTGGAATGAGAATCCATGTTGATCACTTTACTGGAATTTTTGGATAGATAGTGAACTAATTGATATCCAAAATGGCAGCTAATTAACATAATTATAATGACAATTTATTGTATATCTATTAAATATAATAAAACACCCCAGAAACTTAATATATCTGGATTCGCAAAGACAAGACACAACTGTTTATCACATTGCTGCGATTCTCAGATGCATGTAGAGCTAATTAATATAAAAAATGGCTGCTACTTTGTATAATTAAAACAACTGATGTTTAAAAAAAATTAATTTCTGTTTTCAGCCATGTCGAACATTTGTAAAAGGTACATAGGGTCTATATAACAAGAAAAATTGTTGAATAACTTAATAATTCTAGAAGCCTACAAGAGTTTACTTAAATTTCACTAAATATAAAAGGGTTATAATGGATTTAATTTATATTGAAGCACTAAATTCTCTATTACTTCAGTATGAGATAAAATGTAGACCTAGGGTATGTCAGAAATCAATGACTACCATGTGTAGCAAATATGTAAAGTAAAGTAACCTATAGCATTTATTAATGGCGTAAGTATGTGAGATGTTAGCGATCTCAGATTTCAGTGGCTCTGCAAATGAGGGCAGTAGCCTTCTCCTCTCCCTCGCAGTCTTTACTTTCAGGACTATTTCGGTACTCATTTAAAGCTGGGTTGACCTGGGAACTGTTGCGATCTAAAAAACATTACCATCACAACTCGGGAATGAACCCAGGACCACTCATATGCGAAGCCAGTGCGCTAAAAACTGTGCTACGTGGCTCCCATGTGTAGCAAATAATGATGATGATGTTCCTCCTTCGCAAGCGAAGATGAGCATGAATGAAAAAAATTAAATGCGATGGAAAAAAAAATAATAATTAAAATTGGTAATTAACTAATTTGGTTTGTGAATTCGTAGATGCCCGATGAGTCCGATTCGTGCACGGAAAGTTCTATTGCAGTGCATGCAGGAGTGCTGAAGGTTCAGGGTAGGAGAATTTACGGATTTGTCCTTACGCTTCTTGCGCTTGTGGATTGCCCACAGTGTTCTTTCTTTTTCAAATTTCATGATGCCAGCATTAATCTGGGTGTGCCAGGCTGAGCAATCAAGTGCTGTAGTCTCCCAGGAGCTAGGATCGATGCTGCAGTGCTTGAGAGAGCTTTTTAGGTTATCCTTGAAGCGCTTTTTCTGCCCTCCACTTGAACGTTTACCTTCGCACAGCTTCCCATAGAATAATTTCTTTGGAAGGCACTTGTCTGGCATACGGACGATATGGCCAGTTCAGCGGAATTGGGACCTAGTCAGCATTGCATGGATGCTTTGCATAAAGGACTTCTGAAGAATTTCTGTATCTGGTACACGATCCTGCCAACGTGCTCCCATGAGGTTTCGTAGGCACAGAAGATAAAAAGAGTTAAACTGTCAAGCGTGTCTCGCATAGACAGTCCAGGATGATGCAGCATAAAGCAATGTTGATAGAACCACTGCATGGTACACGTCCAACTTAGTTATCAGACTGAGACCATGCCTGATCCAGACATTGGCACGAAGGCTCCTGAATGCTGCACTTAAATTTGTAGCAAATATGTCCGGTCCTGACCAAATCCTACCCGTAATATGGGCATAGACGCAACTATTCTCAAAATTTCTTCAATACAATAAAACCTATATAAAGCTGTGTATATATATATATATATATATATATATATATATATATATATATATATATATATATATATATATATATATATTATGTACACATAGTGCCTACATATGACACTCGAGTGACAATAAGCTAATACATAGGGCCTATATATACATATATATAGGACCTACATACATAGGCCTACATATATCTACAAAATGTACATACATATTTCACATAGGCCTATATGTATATATATATATACAGCTTTATATAGGTTTTTTATGTGATAGATATAGGTTTAATGCAGACCATTACCTACAGCCAATCTTGGACACACAATCACAAATGATGGTAGATATAATATAGATATAAAGCAGAAGTTAAAAGGTGAATAGGACTGACTAAAGTACTTTCAATGACTTGAGGAAACTACCTAACTGTAACACTACAAAAAAAAAAAAGGGGGCCTGCTATAGCCTACACTATTATAGAGAACTTAATGGAAAGAGGAGAAAACAAACATTGAGTCTCTGACAACACTCCCACTGTCATTAAAATTGATAACTTTTATCAGAATTGCCATACAGACTTGGTTGAGGTATTGTTGAATTACAATATTCAAGGGCGATCTAGCTGTGGTCTCTATAATGCTGTAATCCCATTTTGACAAATTAGTCCAAGTACCTAACACAAAAACTATTGAAGAAAGTTGAACAAATCAATGAATTCAATCAAATGAATTTTGTGGTTATGCCTATGGTCTTATATTAAAAGACAGTACACCTTTGTTTAAGACACTTACTTGAAGATGGAGTCGAGTGGTGGTGAGCAAGAGGTAGACATATGTAGGGCATAGAAGTGAAAGAGAAACATCATGACATAGACAATCCATGACATTGATGCAGTCTAGAAGAATGCACCATCACATCAAGACAAGGAGGATGTTGAAGTTGAAGGTCCGTTGCAGATAACCTAGGGCTGTGTGGTGACAGCATCTGATGATAATTAAACTAAGTAGGGATCAATAACATATATAATATAGGCCTATACTGTTAAATTAAAATGTGAGCTATATTGAATACAAGACAAATATATTTATCTGAATAAAAATCTTCTAGGCTATCAAGAATCCCATTTGGAAGTGATGAAACTTGTTTATTTTGGACATGTAAGGAGACACGACTCGCTTTCTAAAAATTATCTGGCTAGAAACAGCCGAGGGTGGATGAGGATGGATAATATCCTGGATTGATAACATCAAATAATGAACTGGCCGTAATTTTTCTACATTTTTCCGAATGACTGAGCTGAGGATAGAGATGTTCGGAGGGATATTTAATGCAGATGTCTATGGCACCCCTAAGATCCTGATGGGTCTTACTTACAGTTATCAGTATTCTTATATTCAATTTGATCGTATCAAAATCAACTTTGCTCTAAGGAATAACTCATTATAAATATTTTGTGCAATACTGAGATACGGTTAGTAGAATAGCCTACTTACCTACTTTAAAGTTAGGCCTCTGTAGTAGGGTATAACTTAGGTACAACCTAGCCTAGGCTATGTAATAAAAAATAAAATTATAGGCCTAATATTCAGTAATAGTTAAATCGTAAGTAATACTAGCAATAAATAATTAGCAAATTAAATAGTATAGTTATAGTTAAGCATAGTATTCATATTAATAAATTAATTATAAAATAATAAATTATTAGAAAAAGTAAAATTGAAAGGAACCATGTTGTCATTGTTGTTAGGCTTACTTTAAAAAGTACAAGAAGTTTGAAATTTTCCTTCATATACAAATTATATTATCTGAGAACTCTATTTTATGTACCATATACAACAATAAAACCACTACAACTTCTGTGCCATGGATAAACACCCCTACTTTCCTTTGCATACAGGCTGTCGTCTAGCGTCATTCGCAACCATACAATGTTCTCAGTGTTGCCATTACGGGGCTTCCCAATGCAACACTGGTGGTGTTTCAAGTCATCTTATATCTTGTGCCACAATTTTAGAAATAGTTCAGACACACTAATTTATTGCTTTTCTTCATTGTTGTTGCATTCTAGTGCTTTTTGCTAATTAAAAAAGTTTATAGATTCTTTTTAAGAGTAGGCCCCTTTAAGAAATGCCAAACTGTATATCATCATCATCAGGTGCCATGCCGGCTGGTGTAGGCGGTCATGGCTCTCCACAGCTCTCTGTCCACAGTATTATGTATCAAGATCTTTTTTTTTTACCTTGCCATGCCAGGTTGTCAAACTGTCTAATATTTTCTCATGTTGTCGTCCTCTGTCTCTGTTGTCTTCAATTTTGCCTGTTGTAACTATGTTCTAAAAAAAAAACTGTATATAACTAGAGAAAATAAGTTGCCTTTTAACTATCTCTTGAAGCCATTCAACTATTACCATAATCTTGTTCTTACGTTGATGCTGATGTAAAAAGATCAATTATATCAGGAAAGATCAGGGGGAAATGAGACAGGGACGACAAAGAGAGAAGTTGCTAGATGGGCTTGCATCGTGGCACGGTAGAAGCTCACCAAGCGAGCTTATTGACAACACAAGAGACAGAGAGTCGTGGAGAAACAGGATCGCCTACGCCAGTCGGCATGACACTTAATTGATTGATTTCTAGTGCTTTTTAGACAAAAGACTATTAAACAGTTTATGAAACTAGCTGGCAACACTGAATGTTCTGCCATGATCTCTGTACGTTATAAGTACATTATTTTATCTGCACGTTACACGGCGAATGCTTATGAAGGGAATGCAAAGCTAATTCAATTAATCTTTATAATAAATCTTTTGTTCCGTACGCAGTGGGAACACATTTCTATTGCCCTATTGAAACTTTCATGCTGGTCTGATTTTAATTTAGTAGTCTCAAAAGATCGTATTCAACACAGAACTTTTTTTCCGAATGGTAACAACAGCATGGGACAAATCATAACCTGGTGAACAATTGCATGTTTTTTAAATACAGTATCTAAAAATATTGAAAGCCAGAAATATAAAATAAATGAAAATCATAATAATCAATGTTATAGATTTCGTGAATTTTGTCTTTATTTAATTATTATTGTCATCAAAATATTTGTGGAACACGTGGGGAAAGTAGTGAGGTTGATTTGTGGTATTTAACTGCAATGGTATCGTAGGCATAGGCTATGTAAATGCTGACGACACGCGATATTGATTCATCAAAATGCACACGTGGGGCCTATAGCGTCTACTGGAATCTAATATTTAATCAACAAAATGGGATGCAAAGACTATTGCATTTTCTCGTGAGGACTCAAAGTTGGCAGATAATCAAAATCATAAAAGTACCACCTCTTGGTGCATCCTGGAAACAAAAACAGTGGTTCGTGTTATGTTCCTGGCCGAGACTTTTAGGGATCATGCTCGTGGATGTGAGGCTGTAGATGGAATGAGAAATGACTGCAAAATGTCTCCGAAACCTCTGCGCCAATGCATCCAGTGGTGCTATCTACACACAGTGACGCAAGGCATTGCATCTCTGTCAGCTGAAATACAGATGCATTGGAGGGACAGGCAATGACGATGTCCCGATAGGTGTCGTTATGCTGTGACGGTGCTTACACAGTGAATCTGGAAAAGGCAATACACGCTACATTGTTGATATTTCTGACCGAAGTAGTGTTGAGACTTGGACTCTAGACATTGTAGGTAAAGTAGACGGGAAGCAAATCCTTGTCAATCATAGTCTAACTTGTTCCTATAGTCCCTTGTCGCCGTTGCCCAACACGGCGCACACAGAGAGAATTGGGTTCAGTATCTACCGGCACAGAAGGTAATGTTGTCTTTCTTACATAAGAATTGTTCGCCAATGCAAAATTATTCGTCTGAGATATTCGCAATTCACCTACTTTGGGTGCCGCGTGGCGCAGTGGTTAGCATACTGGCGTCGTATTTGAATGGTCATGTGTTCATTCCCCATTTGAGGTGGAAATAATTTTCAGATCGCAACGGCTTCCGGGATGACCTAGCCTTATTTGGGTATCAAATTAATTCGGGAAGTAAAGACTGCGAGGGAGGGGAGATGACTATCGCCCTCATATAGTCATAGCAGAACGACTGAAGTCTGAGATCGCTAGCATATCACACTCATTCGGAGTTAATAAATGCTATGGGTTAACTTTACTTTGTTACTACTTTGAGGGCTAAACACAACGGCGAAGAGTCAAAACGCAGACTGCCTTTTACCCTTGTTCACAGTTTAACATGTCTACACATCAACTTCGGCATTCTTGATAAATGCTGCTGTATTTGAGTGATCCTCTACAGCTTTTTGTGGATATCTTTCTCAGTGTTCATCCCTTAACTTGTTTAGTGTAATACAGTCTTGCAACATATCTTCGTGCAGAAACGTGTTTAAGATACACTGATATAGAGGGAGTTATAGACGTAGGGAAAAATATCATCATCTTCTTCATCGTTCTTTCTCAAAATCCCACTGGATCTCCCTTGTAGTAGGACATGGTCATACTAGATTTCCTGCAGGATGCAGTCCAGAGAATGGAAATGCGTTGTGTCGAGGTCTGAGATATGCAGATTACACAATTTTAATAACAAAGTCGGGGGGAAATCAACAAATTATTGTAAAGCGGTGGAAGAGAGCAAGATGAAAGAAAGTAGGCTTTGAATGTCAACTAAACGGTACACCAAGATCATCTGGAATACAAATATTAGAATGTTTTTTGAACAGCAGACGAGAATAGAATCAAATAAGTTGACCAATTTAAATATAATACACTGACATCAGAAACAAATTCTTTTCATATACAAAGAAGCCTTCGTTATAATTCGTTTAGAAATTCATGCCACCATTATCGTGAAATTTTATCGAAATCTGATATATGTATTTTATTGATTTTTTCAAGAAACATAATATTAGAACTACTACAAAACTTGGATTATTTCGTTACCGCATATTTTTCTGTGAAGCCTTTATATGGCAGGGATGCTTTCTATGGGATGTGGAAAAATAGGCCGCATTGTCATAGCAGACTCCACGAGACGTACAAGGGCTTTGATTGTACCTCCGATAGAAACAAATCCTGTCCAACCGTGCATTGAACTCGGGAACACAAAGGTCTGTGAACGGGGTCCTAACCACACAGCCATGCGTTCCAACGATCAAACAGGCTAAAATTGTAAAGGTTGGAAAATGAATTTTGCGAATCACGGAAAACATTTTAAAAAAAATCAACCCATATACAACAACGTTTCGACCGCATGGCCGTTATAAGAAACACAACGTATCACACGGCGAGTAAAGGATAGCACTACCAATGATCACACCATGATGCTTTATAGAGAGGGAAATTATCGGTAAGTGATGAATAATAAAGGATAATGTAAGAAACTATAGGGACAGGAATAAAACAAAACGAGCGGAAAACTAACAGACAACTGCAGGATATCCACACATGTGTCTTCTTCTCCTTCACAGTTTAAGAAGTCTTAACAAGAAGACGGTTTACTTGATGGTTGGTTGGTTGGTTGCTGATCCAGGGATCATACCCTCTGACCCAATGTCATTGTGTGATATATGCATGTGTTTGTGAGCTGTTGTTTTGTTCCTTATAGTGTGTTCCATTTATCTGACCCTGGAGGGAGAAACATTTTCTTGAAATCATCCAGCGCTGGGCATTCAAAAAGATGGTGTCAACAGTTACATAGGGATGAGTGTACAGCCGGCACCCAGGGGTGTGTTGTGGTTGTACTCTGTTTAGGTGATAGTTAAGCTGTACATGTTGTGTGCGCAGTTGGAAGATGATACTCTGGTCTTTTCTTTCCAAGAGGTTGATATTGTCTTTAAGGTTTGGACTGGTCATATATTTATAGATTTCCCTCCCAGTGTTTCCCATGGCCCATCTGTTCATCCAATTTTCTTGGCTCACAGATTTCAACATCATTTTAACTGTGTGCATAGTTGTTTCTGTATAAGGCTGTTTTTATTGTGCTCGCATCTTTGTTAGTATGTCTGCCTTGTCATTGCCAGGTGTGTTTGAGTGATCAGGAATCCACTGCATAACAATGCTAGTTTCATAAGATGTAAGTAGCTGGTTGACATGTTGATATATTTCAACTACGTCAGGTTTACAATGTCCATCACATTCTACTGCTTGAAGAGCAGACATAGAGTCTATAAAAATAACAACGTTTTGGACTTATGATGGAAAGGCATCAAATATGGTCTTCAGGTGGTACAAGGCAACTTGTAGTGCTGTTATTTCAACTTCATAGTTAGAACAAATCTCCCCACAGGCATCAAACAACTCATCAGATGTTTTGTCTGGATATTCTATATAGACACCATAACCTGATTTGATGGTGGCTTTGAAAGCAGACCCGTCAGTATAGATATGAATCCATTGTTCTGGGTAGATTATTTTCTATGTTGCTTTCATAAAGTTTGCTGGGTCGGAACGTTTCGTTGCATTATGTCTAAATTGTGTCTTGATTTCCGGCAATTTAAAAAGTGTGTGGTGGTAAACATTTTTCTACTCTTTGCAGTTCTTGTCTCTTGTTTGGGATTTGATAACCGTCTTTTATTTCACGTACATGAATGAAGACTGACTTTTGTTTTATTCTGTGGTTTAGTTGCCAGTTTTCTACAATTATTTGGGTGGTCTTTATTTTTGCTTTTGCTTCTTTCATAAGCCTCCATTGCACGTATATCTCTACGTATCTCAGTGGGTTCTACATTTGTATGTATTTCACATGCATCCGTTGGTGTAGATCTCATTCTCCACTATTAAGGCGTAGGGCATTGTTTTGCACTCTGTCTAGAGATTCTACATTTGTCTTGGAACATTTTATCAGAAGGGCATCTTTGTCTGTTTGCCAAGATGTGCCAGTTAGTCTTTTCAGTAACTGTAACCGCTTCAGTGCTTTATGTTTTTTAGATTATCTACGTACTTCTTGAGGGTGAGCTGGCGATCATGCGTGATTCGAAGATAAAGAAAATTCAAATACTTATTACAGACAACAGCATCACATCTGTCGAAAACTGATTTCTGTCCTATGCACTGTTTTAAGTACTGATGCCTGCACGCACGCACGCACGCACGCGCGCGCGCGCGCGCGCACACACGCACACACACACACACACACACACACACACACACAAGCCCTCACAAATACGTTCTCTTTGCACTTCTTAATAGAAACAGAAACACTGTAGTAAGGAAAACCTTTTTTAGTATTTGACGGTAAAGTTATGTGTTTTCTTTATAAGATTTCTCTGTTTGTCAGGAGTGAATGAAGATTGATGATGTAGTCTAAGATTCCTGTATTTCTGTGTCAGGAGTGAATGAAGATTGATGATGTAGTCTAAGATTCCTGCATTTCTGTGTCAGGAGTGAATGAAGATTGATGATGTAGTCTAAGATTCCTGTATTTCTTTGTCAGGAGTGAATAAAGATTGATGATGTAGTCTAAGATTCCTGTATTTCTTTGTCAGGAGTGAATGAAGATTGATGATGTAGTCTAAGATTCCTGAATTTCTTTGTCAGGAGTGAATGAAGATTGATGATGTGGTCTAAGATTCCTGTATTTCTTTGTCAGGAGTGAATGAAGATTGATGATGTAGTCTAAGATTCCTGTAATTCTTTGTCAGGAGTGAATGAAGATTGATGATGTAGTCTAAGATTCCTGTATTTCTTTGTCAGGAGTGAATGAAGATTGATGATGTAGTCTAAGATTCCTGTATTTCTGTGTCAGGAGTGAATGAAGATTGATGATGTAGTCTAAGATTCCTGTATTTCTTTGTCAGGAGTGAATGAAGATTGATGATGTAGTCTAAGATTCCTGTAATTCTTTGTCAGGAGTGAATGAAGATTGATGATGTAGTCTAAGATTCCTGTATTTCTGTGTCAGGAGTGAATGAAGATTGATGATGTAGTCTAAGATTCCTGTATTTCTTTGTCAGGAGTGAATGAAGATTGATGATGTAGTCTAAGATTCCTGCATTTCTTTGTTTGTAGTGTGAAGATTGATGATGAAGTCTAAGATTACGAAATGAATATATCAGGGAAAGAATAGGTACAATATCTTTTACAGATTACATAGAGAGAGAACAGATCACGTGGTTTGGCCACATTATGAGAATGCATCGCGAAAAGTTGCCCGTACAAGCATATAGCCAAATGAGATCAGGGTACAAAGCCAGAGGAAGACCACGGAAAAGATGGATAGAAAACGTCAGGGACATCCTGAACAGACACGGTCATAGCACAGCCGAGGCCACGCATCTGGCTTTAGAAAGCAAGCTCCAGCTCCAATCACCCCTATGCTTAACGGCAAGAGTGGATCACAAACCACCTGGGGAAAGACAATAGTAATGAATGAAGATTGACGATGGAGTATAAGATTCCTCTATTTCTTTGATAGGAGTGAATGAAGATTGATGATAGTCTAAGATTCCTCTATTTCTTTGATAGGAGTGAATGAAGATTGATGACAGAATCTAAAATTCCTCTATTTTTGTGTTAGTAGTGAATAAAGATTGATGTCCAACTATATATTAACCACGCGACCAAAAATAAATACAAACATCCCTTTAGTAGTAAAATATTATACATTCTTCTCCTTTTCTCTATAGAAGAAATAGTAGCAAGATGTTAGACATTCTTCTCCTGCATACATTCTCTATTGTACATATAATAGCCAAATGTTAGACATTCTTCTCATTTTCTCAGTAGAAATAATACCCAATTGTTAGACATTTTTTTTGCGTCCATTCTCGAAGTCTTGTAGACTGTCAGAAAGTATTACGGACTATGAATGTGCTTGCATAGGTTTTCAGCAATATATGCGCATTTCGGCGTGACACATTCGACATCATCATAGTTTCTGGATCGCTTTTAAACTCTAAGGCAGGGGTGGGCAAACTTTTTGTGCAGAGGGCCGCATTGAAAATTGTAAAGCTATTGGAGGGCCGCATATAATATTATGTATGTTTTTGTTTAAAATTCTCGGTAAGTAATCAATTAAATATTTTTATTGTAAAGAAAGGTAGTTTTACATAATGTAGATAACTTCTGAAATAAATTACATTTCTAACAGACTTACACTATAACAGTATATTTTCTAATATGGATAAAAGGTTTTGCAAATATTTTAACAATGTTCGTGTATTTAAAAAAATGTTTGAGGGCCGCAAAATATCAAATGACGGGCCGCCCGTAGTTTGCCCACCCCTGCTCTAAGGGAAAAGACAGTCAACCCCACCACAAGAACATCCTAGTCACGACATGCATTGCAAATCAGTGACGGATTTACTATTATTTGTTATTTGCTTCCCTTTTGGGTCCTAAATAAAAGGGCGGCTACTCCATAGAGATGTACTCATAGATGTGCGTAATAATAGATTGCATGTCATAGATTCTGAAACAAAAGGAGCCGAACAGACGACATGAGAACAGACACTTGTAGAATCAAAACAGAAGCTAAACGAATGTTTGATAGCGAAACTTGCAGCAAGCGACAAGACATGAAAGAGAATGGTATTATTAGTGAGCCGATAACATCAAGAGATGCATAAACAGTAACTTGTCAGAGTTCGTCATTGGATAGGGATAAAGACTTATAGTAATTACAATCAATCTGTGAGGCGGAGACGCCGTTTGATTAGATATGATCTGAGTTATCATGGATGATTGTTAGAATATTACAGTTGTCAATTGTCTTGATCCAATCACCAAACCCAGTGTCGAACATTTCATTGAAAGATTGTGTCTGAAAATGAGTTAGTGGCAAGTTCCGAATTGTGGTTGAAGTAAAGTGCAATGACTCCCGTTTTGTCATTGAAAAAGAGTTGAATACGTGCACATGTCTTTGAGAGTATATTGCCGCTTATTAAATTATAACTTTTGATATAATATATACAATTCTGCAATCTTTATTATAGTTTGAAGAATAATAACAGAGATCGAAGCCTCGGGAATGAGCTATATGAATGAATTAGAGAAGATATGAGAGAATGAGAGAAGATATGAGAGAATGAGAGAAGATATGAGAGAATGAGAGAAGATATGAGAGAATACTTGGATCGTGAAGCTCACGAATAGACGACCCACTAGCAGAATAAAAACAAGCCTTTATATGTGAGCGTTTTGATTATTGCTATTATGAACATTATGTACTCTGTGCTGCATGACAACGCCGACCAACGATATGCATGGAAATAATCGAAAATATTATGTATGAAGGAGTGTTTTGAGTCTGCTCGTAGGTCGAGATTCGTGGTTAGATTAACTAGAAGAGAAGTGGTTTGCGATCACGAGATACGTCGTCTGAATGTCTACTCTATGTCGACTCGAATAGAACACTCCAAAGTAAGATGTAACGGTCAACTTTATCAAATGGACGATAATTAGATAGCATAACCATCATGGAAACCATAGTCACGAGGGTAGACTCCCACCCATGAAAATATATATAATAATAAGGGCACTATTCGATAAAACTTGATGGACCGTTGATTGGAGGTGCATCAAACGAGGCAGATAATGTGAACAATTGTTTGACGCTTTCAATTTTAAACAACCACACATCACACAGAAAAAATCCACACATCACAGTAAACGAAATTCACATCACACAGTAGAAGTAAATCCACACCTCACAGTAGTAGGAATTTCAATACTTCACTGTAGAACACAACTTCTGACACTGAAAGGCAACAAAGGGTGTAGCGAATAGATAGATAGACAGTAGAAGAAACCCACACTTCACAGTAGAAGAAAATATACGTATCATAGTAGAAGAAAATATACACATCACAGTAGAAGAAAATATACACATCACAGTAGAAGAAAATATACACATCACAGTAGAAGAAAATATACACATCACAGTAGAAGAAAATATACACATCACAGTAGAAGATAATATACACATCACAGTAGAAGAAAATATACACATCACAGTAGAAGAAAATATACGTATCATAGTAGAAGAAAATATACACATCACAGTAGAAGAAAATATACACATCACAGTAGAGGAAAATATACACATCACAGTAGAAGAAAATATACACATCACAGTAGAAGAAAATATACACATCACAGTAGAAGAAAATATACGTATCATAGTAGAAGAAAATATACACATCACAGTAGAAGAAAATATACGTATCCTAGTAGAAGAAAATATACACATCACAGTAGAAGAAAATATACACATCACAGTAGAAGAAAATATACGTATCATAGTAGAAGAAAATATACACATCACAGTAGAAGAAAATATACGTATCATAGTAGAAGAAAATATACTCATCATAGTATATAGTAGAAGAAAATAGACACATTTTAGTAGAAGAAAGCACACACAGCACAGTAGAGGGAAATACACACCACACAGTAGAAGAAAATATACACCACACAGTAGAAGAAAATATACACCACACAGTAGAAGAAAATATACACCACACAGTAGAAGAAAATATACACCACACAGTATAGGAAAATACACAGCACACAGTAGAAATTCACTCCTCACAGTAAAAGAAACACACACCGCACAGTAGAAGAAAGCACACACCACACAGTAGAGGAAAATACACACCACACAGTAGAGGAAAATACAAACCTCACAGTAGAGGGAAATACAAACCTCACAGTAGAGGGAAATTCACACCAAACAGTAGAAGAAAACATACATCATACAGTGGAAGAAAACATACATCATACAGTGGAGGAAAACATACACATCAGAATAAAACAAACCTTCAGCAAAAAATAAAAAAGTGCTTTTTGAGAAAGAATAAAAATATATATTTAGAAAATCAATAACTAATAATGGGTGTGATTACATTAAAACTAACATACTAGTAAGCTGTAATTTTTATAGAAAAAAGGTGGGGATACGGTATATGTAAAGATATCGTCTATATTTCTATAGTTTGCACGAACACCATATCCCCTTTGCAAGTCACAATACAACTTTGCCGAAATGTGCTTTTCATTTTTAAAAAACTCGTTATTTCCTTTCGTAACGCTTCTACATTTTTAACAAAATTAAACTCAAACTATATAACACACTTTTTGTGATTCACATGAAAACAGAAGTGAATGCTGTCTCACTACGTATATGCCTAAGAATAAACTCTTGACAAATCTAAATAAGCTTCCCACTCTCTGAATGCAGAAACAGAAAGATATCACATTAAAAAACGCATATGTAGAGCTCTACTTGCAACATTTTGACAACATTCAAGGTTTTCCCATGATACAATATATAATTACTGAATATTTTAAGTGAATTAGGTTCAGGTGTGCATAATATGTGGACAAGTTCCCTATTAATGTTTCTATGAATGTGATACCCTTTTCTCCATAAAGCGTTTTTTTGGAGGGAAAAGAGTGTATTTTTGCAAAAAAGAGAATGCAGAAATAAACCACAGCCGTATCAATTCATTGGGTAGCATTCACAAAGTGAAACTAAATATGAAAGATATAGGGCCTATCTTGTGATAATGCCAAAAAAAAATAAAATATTTACACCTTTTGTTTTGGCAAAAATTTCTTTTACAAATTTCAATGCATGCATTTTATTATACAAATCATGTAATATCTTGAAAATTTCATACAATTAGCGAGAAACATCTGGTATTAAAGGGAAATAACCGTTTTAAATTGTGAACACAAAAACGAAGATATTTGAATAAACTGGTTTGTTGTAAAAATACTACACCGAGCAATATAGGGAAAGCATTTGAAAGCATACGTTTTTAAATGAAAGTCCATCTGTTCTGTTGTGTTTCTGTAAACAAAATTACATAACTTGTATAGCTAATCGCGTGGTCTAGGTTTGCTACATTTTAACCTGTATCTTTCCTTCTGTATATGTGTGTATCTTCGCTCTGCGTATGAGTGTACCTTTTGCCCTGTGTATGCGTATCTTTCGCTCTGTGAGTGTGTGTGTGTATCTTTCCTTGCGTGCACAATATAATGCGTGCTTTCTACACGTTGAAGAGATGGAGAATGCAATCTCAAATTTGTCTGTAAGAAAAGCGTCAGCTCTAGACTCCATTCCAGCCGAAGTTTACGCCGTCAGTGGCCCTGTTATGACCGCTAAACTCACAGAGTTCCTCCAGACAATGTGGAACCTGGAAGCGATACCACATGATTTTAAGGATGCTTCCATCATACATCTATACAAGAAAAAAGGAAATCGCATAGCTTGCAACAACCGCCGAGGCATATCCCTGCTCTCTATAGCAGGCAAGATCCTGGCCTACGTCGTGTTAAATAGACTGCAAGCCCATCTTGAGAGAGGTCTCTTCCAAGAGAGCCAGTGTGGCTTCTGACAGGGCAGAGATAAAGTTGACATGATATTCACTGCCAGATTCTACAGCAAAAGTGTCGCGAATAGAAAATTGACCTCTACACCACATTTGTCGACCTACTAAGGCATTCGACACTGTAAATCGTGGACTACGGAAGATCATGGTCAAAATTGGATGTCCATAAAAATCACCAACATGGCTCGCCAGTTTCATGATGGTATGACAGCTTGTGTGCAAGATGACGGCACACACGCAAACCCGTTTCCAGAAACAAACGATGTCAAACAGCATTGCGTATTAGATCCGACGCTCTTCAGCATGGTGTTCTCTGCCATATTAAATGATGCCTTCCGGAATAACAGTGCAGGAATTTACTTTCGATATCGAGCTGATGGTTGGCTATTAAACGGTAGCAGATTGAAGGCCAAGACCAAAACTAAGACGAACATTGTTCGCAACATCTTGTTTGCCGACGATTGTGAACTAAACTCGACCAGTCTGAAAGACATGCAGGACAACATGGACCTCTTTTCTTTGGTCTGTGATGCGTTCGGTCTCACCATTACCACTGCAAAGATATTGGAAATATATCTACCAGTGCCAGGTGTCCCCTACACAGAACCAATAAAGAGACAAAATCTCAATGCTGCCAGTAAGTTTGTATATCTAGGAAGCACCCTATCGCAAACTACGACAATTGACGATGATATTGCCCTGCTCATTGTTTGCGCCAGTGCGGTATTAGGGAGCCTTCGTGCCAAATGTCTTGATCAGGTGTGGTCTCAGTTTGACAACTAAGTTGAACGTGTACCGCGCAGTGGTTCTACCAACACTGCTTTATACTGCGTTATCCTGGACTGTCTATGCGAGACACGATCGACAGCTTAACTCTTCCTACCTTCGGTACCTAAGAAAACTCATGGAAGTACGTTGGCAGGATTGAGTACCAGACACAGAAATTCTTTAAAAGTCCCGTATGCAAAGCATGCATGCCTTGTTGACTAGGTTCCAACTCCGCTGAACTGGCAGCATCGTCTATATGTCAGAAAACCCCCTTCCAAAGAAATTATTCTATTGGGAGCTGTGGTGATGGTAAACGTTCAAGCGGACAGAAAAGGCACTTCAATGATCACCTAAAAAAAACTATCTCAAGCCCTACAGTATCGATCCTAGCTCCTGGGAGACTACAGCCCTTGATCGCTCAGCTTGGCACACCAAGATCACTGTTGGCATCAGTAAATTTGACAAAGAAAGAATACTGCGGGCAATTTAGAAGCGACGGAAGCGGAAGGTCAAATCCGAAAATTCTCCTACCTCGTACCTCTGAACTACTGCAGGCACTGCAATACAACTTTTCTGGCACGAATCGGATTCATCGGGCATCTACGAACTCATGTTTTGCTTTTTTCTACTTGTTCATCACATTTTTTGTTTTTCATGCCGTGCTCATCTTCGCTTGCGAAGAAGGAACAGCTTAATCATCATAATGCGTGCACGTGTACTTGATATTTGTTGGCCTTGAATGCCTGAAACACTTAAAAGTGCAAGGACGAACACAATGCTGCTTTCTTAATTTTGAAATGGCAGTTATTCATCATGAAAAAATTCGTTGTTCTGAAAGTTCGCCTTTCTTGTTTGAAATATAACATAAACACTGTTATACGAGAATATTTTGTTACCTCGTTACAACACCAGACAAGATGTTATTTAATTACTGTATTGTTGTAAAAAATGTGTCTGCAACTTAAAAATTTATATTTGTTTTTCGGTATGCGAAAAACAAGAATGTTTCACCATGGACCATAAAACCAACCATCATGCAACGTTAAACCTCTAGCTGGTGACATGCTTATATTGTGATACTTCCCTCTTATGGAAACCCCAGCAGCACTGCATCTATACAGTTATGTATTTATGTCCTCCCAGTAGGAGGTTTGTTCTTGAAAATTTAGTTTTAAGTGTGTTGATTATAATCATCGTGGCACACCAGTCATGTCCATACGGGCTTAGATCTCCTCTTCAGTAAATAGTACTTACGTAAAAAACAGATGATGCATTTTTACTGCACGACGACTAACACACTATCACTACCGGAAGTTCACGTGAAATAATACACGCAATTGTAAACAAGCTAAAATTATACAAATAACAATACACGTGACATAAACAACGTTTACGACCAAAAGACATTTATCAAGTTACGTACAAAACATTAACAGACGACGAATAGAAATGACCACACCACACAAACGTGGCCGACCGAAATATGGAAGTGAGATGCCGGAAGGATAGTAACAGGAAGTACATAAACGACGTAAATATAGGTGGGTACGAAGCGAACAAAAAGATGACGGAACAGAATAAAATAAAGACAAGATAAACAAAAATAAGTGGATGTGTTACCAAAATAAAACATACAACAACCTACCAACAAGATACAGAGACAGACGACGTTTCGACTAAAAAGACTTCATTATGACAAACCAAAGACCACAGTAAGAGCAACGAATCTTACCTGGAGACAAACATGATTATGATAGGGAGGAAATAAAATGAGAGATAGTAAATAGATTGCGAGGAAGTAAAGGTGGAGCAGCGGGACAGAGCAGAAGACGGGATAGAGAGAGGATAGTGGTAAGTAGGAGGGAAAAGTGTACAGAAAAAAGTGAGAAGTGAAAATAAATCAATTGTAATAGCATGTAAAACAAGATAAAAATCAATTCAATTAAAATAAAATGAATTAAATAAAATAATATACGAGAGCTTGATGGTTCGTTATTTATGGGGATCACAATAAACGAGAGCTTGATTGCTCATTATTCCAGGGAAATCAAAATAAACAGGAGATTGATAGCTCATAATTCCTGAGGATCACAATAAACATGAGATTGATTTCTTGTTATTATTGGGGAATCACAATAAACAGGAGATAGATTGCTTGTTATTCTTGGGGAATCACAATAAACAGGAGATAGATTGCTCGTTGTTTCTGGAAATCACAATAAAAAATATGCACAAATTACATAAGAACAAGATACAAATACTAAGAACAGGCAGTTATAAAAATCCGACACTTATATCCCACTAGTAATACAAGAAATATAAACTAAGTAAAAACGAAAGGATGCAGATTTCAATAACATAAAGATAAAACTTATAATCTATAAGTTTTTAACGTACTGTATTATAGAAATACATAAACAATTGCATATATTATACTTTATTTTTAGTGGCATATTTTCAGTGTGTACACTGTAATCATCGCGAGATATAGAGGTTATCTGCTTCCTGAGACCACAGACTGAATTTTTGTAACGTAATTTTCATTCAACAAAACAGGAGACAATAATGACCCTAATAACACTAATCTTAGATCACAAGCATTTCTTTGTTTGGGGGGTAAAAATTTTTAGTTTACATGCTCTATGTTTACCATTTGACAGTAGATGTGGGCAAAATACGACTCGACTGTCAAATCCCGCTCGCCAAGCCATCTTTTTTCCTGATGCTCATGGTTGATATAAAATCACTTAATGCATTGTTCCCTAATCTTAGAATATATTTAACAACAAGTTAGCGGAGCCAATTGTTAAATTATAATATTAATCAGTAATATGTATGAAATTATTGCACAAACTGCTGATGAAAACAATGCCAACTGCCAACTTTCCTTAATCGATATAGAGAGTTAAAACGCGTCAAGCTTTACGGTAAACACATAGAAACAGTTTTTGGAGATTGTCGACCAAAATTTCATCGTCTTAAAAAAGTAATTAACATCATTCCCACTATTACAATACAAATACAAATTGCTCGGCCTACCCAAAAAGGTTACCCACAACTGTACTAGAGCAAGAATAAGTGTTTTACTCTCTATTGTTTCACTCTGAAGAAGTAATACGATTAATTGTTATTATGAACAGACTAAAATAAGTATTTTTTATTAGGTTCATGCTTCTTCTTCTTCTGCATTCTATCTCAAGCTCCTGCAAATTAGCAGTTTGTTGTTCAGTGAACGGTACGCGTTGTGTTTTCAGCGCTTAGCTGCGATATCTGTATCTTTTGGCGTCACACGTCCGACTTCAGCGTGGCTTCGGGATAACTTTGACCCTATAAAGGATGGGGCTGCAAACGTTACCTCAAAACCCCATTAGTCGCCTCGTACGACATGCATGGTAAGTAAACAGTGTTGATATTCTTTACTCCTCTCTCGGGTCCTGGTAACACATAGGTGCATGTTCGCGCCATATCTGCTATTCAAAAAATCAGAAGAACTTTTGAAGTCTTTTGATTGGATCAAATTATTTGATTACGTAAAAATGTTTATCACCTGCCTTTCTCATCATCAATAGGTTCAGATAGAAACTGTCTCTCCCCAAGTTTCCGTCTGGACGTCTGAACAGTTATTCAATTCTCAATATCAAAGATTTGAAGCAATCATTTTCTATTTATCATTGTTTAGTCTCACAAGTTTACAGCTAGACTGCATCAGCTTGTGATTTAATACTACCTGAACTTTGGTGTCATCGCATACGATCCAGAAATATGTTAAAAATATTTGAAGTCGGTCTGGCAGGCCGGTCCGCGAGTCATATTTTTGCATCATCACCAGGTGCCATGCCGGGTGGTGTAGGCGGTCATGGCTCTCCACAGCTCTCTGTCCACAGTATTATGTATCAAAGTCGTTGTTTCCTTGCCGTGCCAGGTTGTCAAACGGTCTAATATTTTCTCACGTTGTCGCCCTCTGTCTCTGGTGCCTTCAATCTTGTCTGTTGTGACTATGTTCTCTAAATCTGCCTGTTTCATGAAGTGGCCAAAAAAAGAAGATTGCCTTTTTCTTATATTATTGATTACGGTCAGTTTCGCATTTAACTCTTTCAACACCTCTACATTAGTTTTTCTGGCAGTCCATGGTATTCTCAGCATTCTTCTGTAGAACCACATCTATGTTACCTCCAATCTCCCACTGTCCAGTTTGTTTATTGTCCAAGACTCGCACCCATATGTTAGTATAGGGGTTATATAGCACTGTAGAACTCTCTTTCTCACTCACCTCTAATGACAAGGTCATATTATACAGTATATTTTTCATTTTTCTGAATGTTGTTTTTGCCTGTCCTATTCTGCATCTTATTTCTGTTGAACTTCTTCCATCTGCTGTAATAATTGTACCTAGATATTTGAATTGGTGGACCTGTTTTAATACTATATCATTCACTTTGATCTTGCAAGGTGTGTTATTTTGTTTCTGTGAAATAACCATTACTTCTGTTTTCTCTATATTTAGGAAGAGGTCTTTTTCTTTACTTTCTGTGACTACTACATTACTGAAATCTTGAAGGTCTTCCTCACTTTTTGCAATGAGAAAAGTGTCATCCGCATATCTCAAATAATTTATGTTATGTCCTCCCACTGATATTCCTGGGATATCTACTATTGCACGCAATATGTTTTCACTGTATAAAGAGAACAGTTGTGGTGAAAGCACGCATCTCCGTCTGACTCCTTGTTTTATTTTTGCATAGCCTGCTCTAAAGTCTAGAAATTTCTTTCGTGCCTTGTCATAGCTGTAGTCCATATATTTTAATCTCCGATCATCTCAAATTTCATCGTAGATATTCATTCTTGTCCACGATATTCACCATGTCCACGATATTCACCATGTTCACGATATTCACCATGTTCACGATATTCACCATGTTCACGATATTCACCATGTTCACGATATTCACCATGTCCACGATATTCACCATGTCCACGATATTCACCATGTCCACGATATTCACCATGTCCACGATATTCACCATGTCCACGATATTCACCATGTTCAAGACAACAATCTCGTAAAATTCCGGATCTTCTCATCATATGTTGTAAATCGTAAGAGATATCCCAGATTAATGGATCAAAGTCGGATTTGCGTGTGCTCTCACTTACGAACACTCTGCTCAGTATTTTGCACATTTTCTTCTTTAGCACACCAGACTATGTTTTTATTTTGTTATGTATCACTTACCCTTTCCATTTCCGGATTTTGACAGTGTGGCAAACGTTTTTTTGCTTGAAGATATTTCTATGTGACTGGGATTTCAAGTATATCTCGTTCGTTTCATGTTCCTTTCCATTTCAAATACAGTATGTGTGACTCTGATTACAAATACCTCTAAACTCCTTATTGGAAATCTGTTCTTTTTTACAATTATTGTCCCTAATATGACATTTGTTTATAACGAACTGACAAGGTTTGAAGATTGTTCAACTAACAGTTACCTATGCTCTTTGGGAGTGGTGGTTGGGGAAAGGGGCTATCTGTAAATTACGCCAATAATTGGGGGAGGGGAGGGTAGCGGGACATTTTAGAGGTTATTGATACGGAAGAAAGGGTTGGGGGGGGGGGGGTGGTGGGTGGAGACAAAATTTGAAATAAATACTGTGCTTTATACACCAATTAAATTGTTAGAGTTTGAAACATTAAAATAAAAATTGATACAAATCGTGTCCATACTTACATGATATTGTTCTCCAAACCTACATACTTACATGATATTGTTCTCACAACCTCCATACTTACATGATATTGTTCTCACAACCTCCATACTTACATGATATTGTTCTCCAAACCTCCATACTTACATGATATTGTTCTCACAACCTCCACACTTACATGATATTGTTCTCCAAACCTCCATACTTACATAATATTGTTCTCACAACCTCCACACTTACATGATATTGTTCTCACAACCTCCATACTTACATGATATTGTTCTCCAAACCTCCATACTTACATGATATTATTCTCACAACCTCCATACTTACATGATATTGTTCTCCAAACCTCCATACTTACATGATATTGTTCTCCAAACCTCCATACTTACATGATATTGTTCTCACAACCTCCATACTTACATGATATTGTTCTCCAATCCTCCATACTTACATGATATTGTTCTCACAACCTCCATACTTACATGATATTGTTCTCCAAACCTCCATACTTACATGATATTGTTCTCACAACCTCCACACTTACATGATATTGTTCTCCAAACCTCCAAACTTAAATGATATTGTTCTCACAACCTCCATACTTACATGATATTGTTCTCCAAACCTCCATACTTACTTGATATTGTTCTCACAACCTCCATACTCACATAATGTTGCTAGGACAATCTCTATACTCACATAATGTTGCTCTGACAATCTCTATACTCACATAATGTTGCTCTGACAATCTCTATACTCACATAATGTTGCTCTGACAATCTCTATACTCACATAATGTTGCTCTGACAATCTCTATACTCACACAATGTTGCTAAACAACCGCCTTACTTATCCGTTATTTCTGTCACAACCATACGCAACCGATGAAAGGTTTCGTCTTTCTGCAACCTAAAATAATAATGAACGGTCAACGATTAGATGATATTGGGAGATTCAAGACAACGTGACGAGAAGAATCTGTGCTGTTCTGAGGAAGTTAACTTCAGGTGGTACTTCCTTCAGTCGCAGAAGCACTAGAATACAACAACAAAAGTGACAGCTTTGAAGGAGACAAACTTAACTATGTATGACGGTTTCCCCGGAAACAACAAACAAAAAATGCTAGAAAGTATTGAACATCAGTCATAAAGTAAATTGCTCAGATCGTCAATTATCTGGCAATTTATATTTATGGAACCATATTTGTGTGTTTTTTCCGTAGTCTTCTTGTGGTTAATTATCATTTATGTTGTTTTATTTAAATTGATTGAAATTCCTGATTTTGTATACCCTTTCGATCAATCTGTCATTTTCTGCATGCCCTTTTGTTAGTGTGAAAGTATGTGAATTGCAAAATCCTGACCTAATTGCTAATGAAATGTCCACTGTATTCCTCTTTTCCTTCCTTTCGTTGTTTGTCTCATCACCCAATCTATAACCACAAAAAAACACGATTATTGGAGTTAGTAAACATCCTTGCCTGACATCAATCAATCACGTGCCATGCCGAGTGACGTAGACGATCATGCTTCTCCACAACTCTCGGTCTCTTGTGTTGTTAATAAGCTCAGTTGGTAACTTCTTTTTTGCGCCACAGGGACAACTGATCAAGACATTTCTTTCTTTGTCTTTCTCTGTCTCTTCTCATCTTAATCTTACCGGTGGTTACTAAATGTTCAAATAGTAGTTTTTCTCATCACATGCCCTACCAAATCTTCATTGTCTGTTTCTATTTTTTGCTATAATTTGTCGATTTACTCCAGCATCTCTAAGAATTTCCACATTAACTGTCGTGGCTGTCCATGGAATTTTAATAATTCTTCTTAAAAATCAAACCTCAGTTGCTTCCAGCTTATCTTGAGCACTTTTGTTTACTGTCCATGCTTAACTTTCATAAAGAAGAATTGGTTTAATATAACATCCCAGCATTCGAACTCGCGTATACATTGATATTACTTCACATTCCACGTTTCTATGTAATGGTATTTTTGCGAAACCAAGATCAGAATGCTGTCTGTGTGTTTTTGAGCATGATTCTAAGCACATTACTCCAGGAGACTGCGGTTTTTTTTCAGGAGAAATCCGTTTAACGAACAACATACAAAGAAAACACATTCATTTCCTACGCTATGTTTTACCAGAAGTCATACATACATGTATGACATACTTTACTATTATACCGCATAATACTTTACTATTATACCGTATACATACTTTACTATTATACCGCATTCATACTTTACTATTATACCGCATACATACTTTACTATTATACCGCATATATATTTTACTATTATACCGCATACATACTTTACTATTATACCGCATATATATTTTACTATTATACCGCATACATACTTTACTATTATACCGCATACATACTTTACTATTATACCGCATACATATTTTACTATTATACCGCATATATATTTTACTATTATACCGCATACATACTTTACTATTATACCGCATACATACTTTACTATTATACCACATATATACTTTACTATTATACCGCATACATACTTTACTATTATACCGCATATATATTTTACTATTATACCGCATACATACTTTACTATTATACCACATATATACTTTACTATTATACCGCATACATACTTTACTATTATACCGCATATATATTTTACTATTATACCGCATACATACTTTACTATTATACCGCATATATATTTTACTATTATACCGCATATATATTTTACTATTATACCGCATACATACTTTACTATTATACCGCATATATATTTTACTATTATACCGCATACATACTTTACTATTATACCGCATACATACTTTACTATTATACCGCATATATATTTTACTATTATACCGCATATATATTTTACTATTATACCGCATACATACTTTACTATTATACCGCATATATATTTTACTATTATACTGCATACATACTTTACTATTATACCGCATATATATTTTAATATTATACCGCATATATATTTTACTATTATACCGCATACATACTTTACTATTATACCGCATATATACTTTACTATTATACCGCATATATATTTTACTATTATACCGCATACATACTTTACTATTATACCGCATACATATTTTACTATTATACCGCATATATATTTTACTATTATACCGCATACATACTTTACTATTATACCGTATACATACTTTACTATTATACCGTATAATACTTTACTATTATACCGCATATATATTTTACTATTATACCGCATATATATTTTACTATTACACCGCATACATACTTTACTATTATATCGCATATATATTTTACTATTATACCGCATACATACTTTACTATTATACCGTATACATACTTTACTATTATACCGCATACATACTTTACTATTATACCGCATATATATTTTACTATTATACCGCATACATACTTTACTATTATACCGTATACATACTTTACTATTATACCGCATACATACTTTACTATTATACCGCATATATATTTTACTATTATACCGTATACATACTTTACTATTATACCGCATATATATTTTACTATTATACCGCATACATACTTTACCATTATACCGCATACATACTTTACTATTATACCGTATTAATGTTTGTAGCTGACACAATTCGGCGTCCCTGCGTCATAGTAATACCAACCATTGCTCAGTCCCATTCAGTTGATGGTAGAGATTATGTATCCAGTTGTTTGCTATTTACTTCACTTATCATCAGTTCTAGAAGAAGAGGTATATGCAGGTTCGTGACATGTGCGTATTGGTCAGGTGTGGTCCAAATACGGCCTGTGGGCACAATCGGACAGGCCAAGTATTGTTCATTGGTACGACAGGTTAATTTAAAAAACGTATTATAAACATTGACCCCGAAATTTTGAATATAAACTAATAGTATTCCAATGGACTAAATAAAAGCATTTTGTTTCCATGCTACACCAGAAAAGATCGCTTACCCAGAACTAAATAAAAGCAATTTTTCCCCCATGCTATATGAGAAAAGCTCGATCCTCGATCCATTCCGCCGACCCATGATAAAATAAAAGCATAATGTTCCCATGCTACACGAGAAAAAGTCAATCCAGCCCGTTGACACAAACAAGGTTTGCCCACCTCTGACGTAGATTAAACAGTTACATAAATTAAATGACATTAGTTAATATTATGTTTATACACTCGTTGGACCTGGTGACTGGATTAATAGAACCGTGGCCTCCACTAATGTTTATGAGTTAAATATTCTGATATATCAAATTGGGCTAAAGTCCCCGGTTGAAATGTGCGTATATCACCATAAGAGTTAAATTGTTTTACTTAACCAAACCAAATTATATTTGAACAATATGTTGATTGAAATAATTTATACCATACATATCTGTTTACACAGACCAGTTGAAGATAGAAAATTATATGTAGTTCAGTTTCTTGTTGTGAGTTGCCAAAACTGAAACCGCCAGTGAAACCGCACGCTCCTTTTCACGCGCGTGCCACGGTTCGAAGTGGGAATGTTTAGATACCGTGAAAAGAAGGAGGAGCTCTGGGAAATAATGTGTGCGGTTTTTTGTCTTAATTCCTGCGGTGTATGAAGAAGAATAAATATTGGGTTAAAGTATAAATTGGATATCATCTCTTGAACACTTGATTTCTGCCAAATTTATTATTCTGTCATAACTGTAAAGACAATCTGGCATGTGGATTAACCCGTGACAAATAAGTCAAGTAAACGGTAAGATATATACAAAATGAACTTTGATTTAAACATATTTAACGACTAATTGAAAAAAGCCATCACTTCTTCATTAATTACTTGATTAGCAGCTGTTTTCTAAACACGATTTTCTTCCTATTTTATGTTCGTACAACTGGTTACACCAATTGTCTGACCTATGATTGATCCGAGATTATCATTGGAACTGGTCACACCAATTGTCTGACACCAATTTTAATCCTTGCGGTCTTTTTTACCTCTAATATTTTATGGTAGTGTGTCCTGATATAGCCTAATTGGATTTTGTCTGCTGGTTGAAAGGGGCACGCCTCTCCAAAAGAGAGGAAAACTCATTAACCTACCTACCAATTGTCTGACCAGTGATTGTTCCGAGATTATCATTGGAACTAATCACACCAATTGTCTGACCTATGATTGTTCCGAGATTCTCTCGGAGGGCGACACAAAATGCAAATAAAGCTTAAATATTTATAGTGAAGGTTTACGCGCAGGACTTCAAGCGATGATTTGTGACTATTTCTGTGATTTGTGTTGGTCACTATATACATACTTCCTGCCGTATGTCAACACCGACCAACGAAATGTAAGGTGAACATGTAATAGAAAACATGACGTACTCAGGCTTATTTTGACTCTGCTTGTATGAATTTAGTGGCGGTAGTCACGCAAAATGTAGCTAAGGAAAAAATCGGATAGTCAGATCAGCTAAGATCAATGACGTGAGTCGCATTTTTTTTTAATGTCACGTCGTGTATACGCTGGTTTGGGAATATCATCTAACTCCCGTATTTCTCTACAACCAGTAACATACCTAGAGAGGATGTCAGCATCATTGTTCCATTTCAATCTACGAAAATATATAAGTAATCTACTTGCGGTAAATTATGCTATAAGGTTGAAGCGGTCTGCTCGTAGATTTACTATTATATGGGTTCGCTGCGAATCATTCTTTAAAAGTGACGATATCTGATATTTTGGTGATTTTCATTGGTCCTTTTCTGTATAGTGTGTGTCAACAACCGAAGAAAAATAAAGATTATGATAACGTCAAATGTTTTAACGGGTGATATCTGATGTTCATATGATTTATTATCATACGACATCCGCTTTCAGCAAGACATGTGGATAACTGTGACCTATAAAAGGGGAACAGCTACCTCAATTCCTACGTCTCTTTATTCATAGTCTACGATATGCGTAACACATGATAATGTTGTATACTTGAGCTCCTCTTTAGACCCTAGAGACACTCATATGACTAACGATACAGTGATTCATTTCATCTCAATGCTAATTAAATAGATATCACCGTTATAAAGTTTAATATAAACTCCATTACGTTTAATATCAAGTCAACGAGTGTTATATCAAATAGTCAAGTTTATTAACAAATCAAAAAGTGTTATATCAAATAGTCAAGTTAAATGATGATGATGATGTTCGTCCGTCGTAATCGACGATGACCAAAAACTCAACCATAATAATAATAACAATAAGTAATAAAAATAATAAAGTTAATAGTGCGTTTTTAAGTTACTAACAAATCCAATGCACGCACAAAATGTTCTTTTACAGAACTGACAACAATAGAGGGTATCTATGTGAGGTTGAGATGTTTTTTTCTTTTCTACGTGCGCGATTCTGTCTTGCAGTTTCTTGTCTGGACTCTTCCGCCGCTACTGGTTCCGTTCTAATGATGTAAAGCCATGCTGTTCTATCCTGAGCGAGGCTCTCCCAAGCGCCTACGTCAATGTTAAGATGTTTCAGTGATGACTTGAGCGTGTCTTTGAAGCGCCTTTTCTGTCCGCGAGCTTTTCGAAATCCTGCCTTGAGTGCTCCATAATATATTTGTTTTGGCAAGCGCGAGTTCTCCATACGCACAAGATGGCATGTCCAGCGTGCTTGCGCCTTCATAAGTATTGTGTGGATGCTTATTGAGGTTGATTTTTCCAAGATCTCGTAGTCTGGTACTTTGTCCCACCAATGGATGTTTAGTAATTTACGTAGGCAGGTAAGATGGAAATGATTTAATTTTCTTGCATGTCTAGCATACACTGTCTATCGCAAGCGTATAGTAGGGTTGGTATAACAGCAGCATGATATACTTGAAGTTTGGTGGTTGTTCTTAAACTTCTTCTGTCCCATACATTGTTGTGTAATCTGCCAAATACAGCACTAGCTTTTGCCACTCTATTGTTAATTTCCACATCAATGTTGACATCGCGAGAGAGAGAATGCTTCCAAGGTAAGTAAAATTGTCGACTACCTGCAGTTTTCCCTGATTGACGATGATGAAAGTAGCAGTATGTTGGCTATTTGATGTTGCTAGGTGCATGACTTCTGTTTTTTTTTGGTTTTTATAGTGAGACTAAAATTGTTGCAGGCCTTTTAGAAGCGGTCTATGGTGCTCTGCATGTTTACGACAGAGTCAGCATACAATGCACAGTCGTCAGCATAAAGTAATTATCTAACAGTACTAGATTTAGTTTTCGTTTTTGCTTTTAGATGACGTAAATTGAAAAGACCACCATCTGTTTTGTAATTGATCATTATGCCAGCTGTTTCATTACTATGGTGTGCTTCCGTTAGCATGGCCGTAAATAACAGGCTGAAAAGAGTAGGGGCCAGCACACATCCCTGCTTAACACGATTTGTGACAAGTTAAAAAAGACATCAAGAAGAGGTATATCAAATCATCGTTTAAGATCAATATATCATCATCATCATCATCATCATCATCATCAAGTGTCGTGCCAAATGGTGTTGGCGATCATATTTCTCTATGTACATCGATCTCTCATATATGTCATAATCTGCTGGTGTCGTCAATCGATGCCATTTAGTCAAACTGTCCAATATCTTTTCTCTGGGTCTTCCCCTTCATCTTTTCCCTTCTATCTTTCCCGTTGTAACTATATTTTCAATGCCCCATCTTATTATTATGTGCCCAATAAATGTTGTCTGTCTTTTTCTTATGTTATCAATAATGCATATTTTCACATCCATCCTTCTAAGACATTCTTCATTAGTAATCTTTGCTGTCCAAGGAATGCGTAACATTCATCGAATAAATCACATTTCCGCTGACTCCAATTTTTGTGATGTCTTATTTATTGTCCATGCTTCACTTCCATAGAGTAGCACTGGTTAAATGTAGCATTTGAGTACAAGTTTTCTAGTATCCATCGATATGGACTTGTTGAATATCAATGTGTACATGCAGTTTAATATCAAATCATCATACGTAAATGAAATCATAAAATTTAGTGTCATGTCATCAAGTATAATATTAAATCAGGATATGAAATACCAAATCAACAAGTGTTATATGAAACAATCAAGTATGGTATCAAATCAGATCACGTAATAGCAAACCATCAAGTTCAGTATTAAATCAAGTTTAGTATTAAATCAGCCAGTGTAATATCAAATCATTAAATATTAGGTTAATCATCAAGTTTAATCTCAATTCACCAAGTTTAATATTAAATCAATAAGTGTAATATCAAATCATTAAATGTGAGGTCAATCATCAAGTTTAATGTCAGTTCACCAAATTTAATATTAAATCAACAAGTGTAATATCAAATCACTAAGTGTGAGGTCAATCATCAAGTTTAATGTCAGTTCATCAAGTTTAATATTAAATCAGTCAGTGTAATATCAAATCATTAAACGTGAGGTCAATCATCAAGTTTAATGTCAGTTCACCAAGTTTAATATTAAATCAACAAGTGTAATATCAAATCATGAAGTGTAGTATGACATCAGCAAAAACAATATACAATCATGACGTGCGTCGTGTGTAATATCAAAGGTAAAGTGTCCAGGCTAATGGTAGTTAAAACCGTACAACTTCCTCCAATATTTACGCCTTAAGTTCTGCTGTGTTCAAACTTTTACCTAGGTCGCGCAAGTTAGCGTTGTGAAACTATGATATTGATACCTGTGCTACGAAAGGTGGCGTTAATAAAATAGTTGTCAAATGATACAAATTTGAAATGGTATGATACAATCACAATATAGAAATCATGAAAAGAGCTAAACATGCAGCAGTATAGAGAATTTATGAAATTTTGATTTGACGTGAACTATTAAAAGAGCAAATTGCAAGACGGGAACTGTTCATAAATCCATAACAATAGAGGTAAAAATAAAGGAAAAAAGAAACAATAGATAAAAAAAGAAGCGGGGGTGGGGGAGGGGTGTTCCATAAATACATCAAGAATTATTTGCCAATTTTTGACTTCCCACCAACTTTCCTTTGTCAACAACTGTCAAGAATTAAGACATCCCTCCAACTCTCCTCTGTCAACAACAGTAAAGAATTAAGATATTCATCTTACTCTCCTTTTTCAACAACTTTCAAGAATAAAATTATCTCTCCAACTCTCCTTCGTCAACAATAGTCAAGAATAAAGGCAACAAAAGTCATCTCAACTTGCATAAACAAAGCTCAAATGAATACATTGTCACTATGGAGTAATATTTAGAGATAAAGATTCATGGTTACAAAAAAGAAGCATAAAAACCGCTGCAACTGTGCCAGATAATAATACACATTTAAATGGTTGATTTTCAGATGGAGAGGACTATATTTTTAGAATTATCTGCACATATGCTATATTCTTCCATGAACATTATGTCATTTATAGTTTAGAATATTGTTTATTTTGCTGTAATACCTGTTAAGTTTATGTTATCATTGTCTAGCCATTCATCTCTTACAACATTACCATGAGCTGTAACTGTCATCAAATATCCGCCTTATGGTATCCACCAAGTTTAAACGTTGACATGGCCATATTTAGTAATCGACTAGATTCAAGACAACATTCTCAGTACTGTTCAAAATGTTCTCTAATCTTGATATTTGGAGCAACATTCTGATAAGTAATCAAATACATTGTTTCCCTAATTCATTGTATTATAATTGTTTTTAATCATCTTTTTTATTAGTCCAGACAGTATTTTTTACACTTTTTTTTACTTGACGAATCAGTATTACTGAGATTGAAGGATTTGGGATCAAACGTGGATCATGTAGAGATGACCGAGAAAGGGTCAAATTAGGCCCATGAAACATCAGTGCGCAACGGAAACAATAAGCGTGCATACTCTTCATCATTTTGTTAAAAGGGACTGAGCACATATGGGTCTCGAGGGAGTGCAGTGATGTCAGTTCTTAAATACTTGATGTTTAACACATACTTACACATTCTCTATAATTACTTCAGTGGTTCTGTTACTCGACCCATACCTGATTGTTTTTTTTTCTAGAATAAATTTGGCAATTGAATATTCTAGTGACAAAATTGAAAATTTCATAAAGACCTAAAGTGACCTTCACTACCAGATTCAGATTTTCTGAGTTCGAGTTCACTAGGCACTATTTGAAGATCATGCTCTCAGAATGTCCGGAATAATTACAGACTGCACAATTCTGGGTTCTCGCGACTTTTTTATTGACACAAAAATGTATACAGATGAACTAGCCAGTTGAACTGAGTACTATGGTGTATGCCATAATAATTGTGAAAAATCTCATCGTCGCTGAGATGTGGAATGTAAGTTTGTCACTGCAACAACTACATGACGATTGTATTTTCGGATGAGCAGTATACTCCAATATGACATGGCTATATTTAGGAGCCGCGTTAGCACAGTGGTTAGCGCACTGGCTTCGCATATGAGTGGTCCTGGGTTCATTCCCCAGCTGAGGCGGAAATGTTTTCAGATCGCAACGGCTCCCAGGTCGACCCAGCCTTAAATGGGTACCGGATTAATCCGGGAAGTAAAGACTGCGAGGGAGAGGAGATGGCTACCGCCCTCATTTGCAGAGCCTGTGAAATGTGAGATCGCTAACATCTCACACCCCTACGGCATTAATAAATGCTATGGGTTACTTTACTTTACTTTATACTCCAATATTGCTATTTCAAAGCGATCCTCAGTCACTGTTGATGTCACGGTGCTCTGTGTAAATATTATCTCCATTTCCTTTATTATTTTTAATAATAATAGTTTTACATAATTCATTTAATCTTGTGGTTCATTTACAACAAAAAATAACAGCAAAATAATTAATTAAATTTGATTGGAGAAAGCTCAAATAAAATGTAATAGTTATACAAATATAATTAATACCCTACTGTAAAATGTTCAGACAGAACATAATAGCAATAAATGTACACAAATTTTATGGTTAAATGCGTCATAGAATATATTATACATCCATTTGTTATATAAAATACGTCATTGTTTATGTTACTGCTTCCTTTTTGTCAAAAACTGTTTTTGTCAGATCATTTCTATGGCTATCTATATATACTGGCAAAAACAGAAGCACAGCTGCTTTAGAGTTACTTTTATAAAAGATATTCGCTGATGGGACATCATTCAACTTATCGACTGTGTGCACTCTGTCATTAACGTCTCGTGGTTACCCGAATTGTACTCACCTCTCTCATGATTCGTGAGGTGATTAACGAGGTCAAGGTCAAAACAACATTGTTTTGGCAATAACTCATGACAGGTTCATGAGATTCCGCTGAAATGTATTGAACGCTAAACTCTCTGACCTTATTGTTGAATACCTACAAAAGATTCATCATCATCATCAAGTGTCGTCTCCGCAACGAAGGTTGGCTGCAACGTATCTCCAACATCTCCTGTCTCTTGTCTTGGTGGTACACTCTGTTAGACTGTAACCTGTCCATCGTGTAATGTTACTCTCCCACTTGTATCTCTGCCTACCTCTTGCTCGCTTCCCTTTGACTTTACCCTCAAGTAAGGTCTTCAATAGGGTGTCATGTCTTTTAATGTGTCCAAAGTATTTTATTTGCCTGATCTTTATTTCTCTTAGTAGTTCTTTCTTCATATTAAGTGTCTTTAGCACCTCTTTATTTGTTTTCTTCTCTTTCCATGATGTCCTCCCTATTCTTTTATATACCCACATCTCAAAGGCATCAATTTTGTCCTCTAATTGTTTATTTAGTGTCCATGTTTCTGAGCCATACATTAATATGGAATAGATGTAGCATTTTATAATTCTCATTTTTAACTTGTTTGTAATTTGTTTAGATATTAATAATCTCCTCATGCTATTGAAGGTACTTTTAGCCATTCCTATTCTCCTTTTAACTTCTGTTTCACATCTGCCATCATTTGTGACTATGTGTCCAAGATATTGATACAAAAGATTGAAGATTGAAGGTTCTCGAATAAATTCAGTTGGAAATTCAATGCGCAAGTATGTTTCATCTCACTACAGAACAGCGATACGACATAATTGGACTCTTACAGACTGGAAAGTCCAAAATTGTAGTGGCCAGACAGTTTAATATGATTAGAAGAAGCATTAATTGTCTTTAGAAGAAATTTCAACAAACTGGCACAGCGGCAGAAACAGAGTCACAACTCGAAGATTGCTTCATATTGCATCATACAATGCCAGCAACTCGTCGAATTTCATTACAAACGCTCAGGAACCGGCTGTACGACGCTGATCTTTGGGCTAGAATATCCGACTGAGGATATATTCTTACGGTCCTGTTCTTACGGACCGGCATCGCCAGAGCCAACTGCAGTGGGCGAACCAGCATCGTCAATGAACCGTTGGGAATAACTGGAGACCGGTTTAGTTTAGTGATGAATCATTTTTTGTGTATGCTCCATCGAAACGATAGACTGCGAAGAGTTTACCGCAGTGTCCGAGAGTGCTACGTACAGTAAATTGTTGATGAGACTCTTCCCCATGGTGGTGGAGATGTACTGACGTAGGGAGCGAACAACTTCAAGGAAAGAACTAACCTAGTTCGAATTAAAGGATGCCTAAATGCGGAACAGTACGTCGCTAAAATTGTTCTTTCTCGCATCCTTCCAATTTTGGCTGCACGAGTGCGATTTCTGAGCAGGATAACGTTCGAACTCGTGTAGCACAACTCACCACTCAGTTCCTCGCTGACAACAACGCTCAGACCATTCCGTAGCGAGCCATCTCATCAGACATGAACCAGTCAACCTCAAACATTTGTCTATTGCATTTTTTTGGGTTACCTACAAAATATTGAATACCTACAAAATATTGAATACTTACAAAATATTGCATTGTATGATGTAATTTATGTATGATGTATTGTTAGGCATTGTATGATGCAGTATGAAGCAGTCTTCAGCAGGAGTAAGGGTTGCCTATTACTCTTCCCACTGTCTATTGCATTGTGGGAAGAGTCGGTAGCCATCCTACTGCAACAGATCCAACGACTTATCGGATCCATGTCACGGAGATGTCGTACTCTGATAGATGTGAGAGGAGGCCATACACATCACTGAAACGGATACCTGTTGCAAAGAATAAAAGTCCAAAGAAAATTTAATTAACATCTTTTAGTATTAAAGTCTTCATATGTTCTTCATGCCACGGTTGAAACATTAATTCCATAAAATGAAATATTGATACACGTTTGAAGTTAATTTTATTGTCCAATATTAGGACTGCAATAATGTTGCGTTTCTTTTTTTTTTAACAGTATATATATAAATATATATATATATATATATATATATATATATATATATAGGAGCAACTATGGACGTGCCCAGTTTGCAGTGATGATGATTCGACGACTAACTAACTAACTAACTAACTAACTAACTAACTAACTAACTAACTAACTAACTAACTAACTAACTAACTAACTAACTAACTAACTAACTAACTAACTAACTAACTAACTAACTAACTAACTAACTAACTAAACTAAACTAAACTAAACTAAACTAAACTAAACTAAACTAAACTAAACTAAACTAAACTAACTAACTAACTAAATGTTTTTGTGAAACGCGGTCGTCAATCTGATCAACGTTGCTATAATGAATCAACATCAATGGTTTATCAACGAAAATGGTCAGCTACCCTTTCACCTCGGCATTCGCAATTTATTCATTCATAAAGTATTGATTATTGACTGTATTCCATGAATTGGTTATCGACTGTGAGATGCCATTCATCCTTTTGTTCTAAAACAGTGAGTCGGGTTGGCAAGCACATTGGCAATTTGAGGGATATCACGTAAGCAACACAATAAATTGCGTCCCGACGGAATCCGAACAAATCAAGTATATATATATATATATATATATGTCTAGATAGGGCGTGGCAAAAACAGTCGGTTATCACATAAATATAGCAGAATTTTCCTTAAAGTAAATACCAAACACCTTCTTTAAAATATTGGACCGCATTGTGATCTCATGCATCGTCACTCATCTTGGCTGATTACGAGTCGCGTTGAGTGTTAGATCTATCTCCTGTCTTTGAAAGGTACGGGGGAAGTGGAATAAGCCAAGTTAAGTAACGTGGCGTGAGATCAGCAAGCATGAATATTCTGGAGGTCGGACTTGGTATACACGAATCTCAAACAATATCTAGCTCCGGAAAATCGATATAGGATTGGCATCCAGGTAATTTCTCTTGACATCCGACTCTTTTTATAAAGCAGTAGCAAGACCGTATATATGTCTAGATTAACGTGATCTTTCCCCTCCTAATTTGTTCACATAATTTATGAACAGCATCTATTGAATTTTTGTATTAGAATTAATTATTAATTATTTTGTTGGCTTATTTTGTAGTCATTATTATTGAGTCATTCTGTAAGGCTGTTTTCCAACTAATCAACAGGTTTTCTTTTATCGATGATCTCTAGCTTTTACGGCTGGAGATCCCAACATTTTCAGATGACGAACACGGCGTAAATGTAATCGTTCGTGCATGCGAGCACTTAAGAAAGCACAGATTACTTTAAAAAAAGCACCGAGACGTTAGCGAATACCAGGTTGTGCACGCCGTCTCTACGCTAATATACAATTAACTTTCCAATTGCAATATTTTGATAATTCCAAAATGACGTCATAGTTCATACAATTGAAATGTAGATCAATTGCAAACATTATTTTTTTAAATGGCATAAATTATGGTACTCAGCAGTGGTTGTTTAAGATGGTTGGATCATGTGAGAAGAACTGAACAACCGTATCCAACAGCAAATATTGTTTGGCGAACTTTCATAACGGAAAAGAGTTAGATAGAGCCTGATCCCTCCTGATACAAAGATGTATGCAATGTCTCAATGAAAGACTTTTCTACTGACCACAATTGTTGGGAAAATGTGGCAGTTGTCCGTATTACATGGAGGTCGGCAGTGCGCAAATGTGCAGAATATTTTGAAACAATTTTGAGGGACAGACTAGAACCCACGCGATACACATGTCAAAGGTCAATGCAAAACAGAAGTGAATGACTTATTCTATACTTAGCGATACCTAAATACACGAACCGGTTAAATAGCGTATACAAGACTAAAAGGCCATACAATAACTTGAAGTCTTTAATCAATCAAAATTAATTATCAACCATAATTATAGAAATATAAACTATTGAAAAGTAAACAATAGAAACATAAACTATACAAACATAAACTATACACACATAAACTATCGAAACATAAACTATATACGCATACACTATAAAAATATAAACAGATTATATTTATATAAAATGTATGCATAACATTAAAGAGAATACCATAAACAAAGTGAATACATGTGCATGCTACTTGGCAGTTTATGTGCTGAAACTGTCTATGGAAAACAGCTGTGAAGTATGAATGTCTAAAAAAATTTGTAGCATATCCTATCCAGGACGTAGCTATCAACCCAGCATTTGTTGGCTGTGGTCATTTTCTAGGCAATATAAATACGTTCAGTAGGTTGCCATTGCTTTTTGAACGGTCCGGATGCACAATTGCATGTGGTGAGGATCGAACTCGGTACCTTTGCCGTCACAGACGCGCTCTGTACCACTTCGCCACAGAGCCGGACAATGTCTACGTGGGATAAACTACTGATGTGTAGTTTTTATTATGGGTCTAGTTGTATGTTTGATCTAATAAAACTATGAATCCGTGGTTTATTCCATGTAGGAATCTTGATTTCACAGCTGTACACCATATACATTTTAATTTCAAAAATTGATGTAAATAATCAACATTCTATATATTGGTACTCAGCATTGTTCGGACATGTATGCAAACATGATTCCTTGTCAGAAACAATACTGCAGGGAACTATCGAAGGGGAAAAAAGCAGACGAGGACAAATACAGGCATTGACAGACAACATCAAGGAATGAACAGGACAAGATATTTCCTCACTCATCCCCATCGCTGAGGATAGAAATTGCTGAAGGACTCTGTGTGCTGAAGCATCCGATGTGGTACCCCTGCGACCACGAAGAGTTACGGGTTAATTGATTGATTTATAGATATTGGTACTCATACTAGCAGAGTATCTGAGCATTTAACAAACATAAATTACAATTTCAGCTAATGTAAATAGCAAATCATGAACTTAATATATTGAACGATATTCATTTCAAGCATAGGTTCCCAAAGTGGGCGGTTACCGCTCCCCCCTCCAAGTGGACGTTGGTAGAGGGTCCGATAGTAGGGTTATGGGGACAATAGTAGGTTCAGAAGCAACTAGGTGGCGTTCAGACGATCTATGGTCGGTGGCTTGTTATAGTAGAAACTCGTAACATATATTTAAAAGGTAATTATTCTGTTGACTTTGCCATATATTTTATAATATATTTGATGGTGTTTGAATATTACAGTAAGATTCTCATTAATGTAATGAGATATCTTAACATATATTCATAATTTTCATATTTAAACCATTGTATGAATATGAAACTGTGAATAATGTTCTTGGGGTATACACTTAACAATATTTGAGAAGGAGGAAGGGGCGAACATTACTGCATTTGCGACTTGCATAGTGTGTGGTGGACAGAAAAAGTGTATGTACCTATGTGAGGGAGCCGTAGTCTGTCTGTATGTCTGTCTATCTATATAATCTATCTATCCATCTATCTATCCATCTATCTATGCATCCATCTATCCATCTATCTATCCATCTATCAATCCATCCATATATCCATCTATCTATCCATCCATCTGTTGTATTTTGATGTGTTCCAATACTGGTATTGATTTAGTTATCTGTCGGATGTTATCGTTTCTAATTCTATCTCTTAATGACACTCGGAAGTTAAAAGGAGCCGTAGTAGGGTAATATTAAGTCATGGTTTGAAATAAAAATTGCCCCAATGATTCACCCAACCATCATTAAGTAGGATATTGGAGCACATGTAATGGGAAAGTTGAGGAATGTCACAACAGATACTGGGCAAGTACAGTAAGCGACGGTAGTCAGGTGGTTTCTGGCTAGCAGCTTAACAAACCGGGGAACCGTGTGCTATGCCGTTGATTCATAATTCATATGAACTTTACCTCTAGTTAAAGTTGTTTCCCTTGCTAGGGAAGATCTTATGAGTCTTCTGCAATGAATTGTTAAACATCCAGTCCAATATTGTCCTCGTAAAAAGTGCGAGTTTTAATGTCATCATGGGTTATTTCACAACTTATTTTGCAGAAAACTCATGTGGACCTTATGAATAATGTTATTCAGCAAACGACGTCTGTACGTGGTGATTGAATGTCTTATTAATTTGTTGATGCTGTCTGAGTGCTAATAATGAATTAGATATTCTCAAACTCTCATTCCCAGTGTAAACGTCTGGAACGTATTCAAAATGAAGTGGGTATAATTCTTTGATGCAATAGGGATATTGTCATTGTGACAATTAATTCATTTTCCTTTTGCGCTGAAGTTAGCGCATAAGGCAGAGATCAGAGCTCTCCAATTCTGTATGTTCAAAGCTATTCTGTGCAGTTCTTGAATAGTATGAATATTGTTTGATTTACTTTCTCTAAGTATTGTTCTTCTGAGTGTTTCTTTTGGTCTACCCCTTGCTCTTTTGCCTGTAGGTATCCATTCAAGAGATTGGTGGTGTTTTCTGTTGGTGTCTGCGCGTAGGACATGCCCGATGTAGGACCAACGGCGTTTTCTGATAACATCTGTGATGAAATTTTGATGTGTCTCTTCTCTGATTTTATCATTCGATTTGAATTCACTCCAATGGGTGTTAGTTATCCTACGAAGACTGTTGTTCTCGAAACTCAGTAATTTCTTTTCTGAAGATAAAGAGCTTTTCCAACTCTCACATCCATATGATAGCACTGGAATAACGCAGGAATTAAATAAGCGCATTTTCGTGCGTGTGCTGATGGACTTCGACTTCCAGATATTAGACAGTCTGTTAAATGCACTTGATGCTAGGGCAATGCGAGTTGTAATTTCTGGCATGACATCACCGTCGAGTGTTAATTTGCTTCCTAGATAGGTAAATTTAAGTAGGAAGCCAGAGGACAATTTAGAAAAATTCTTGAGACTAACGGGAATTGAACCAGTCCGTTCTACGGCACCAAATCGCCTAGCAACAATTGCACACGCGTTTTTCAGTACTTGACTAACCGCATCTCCAAAAAAAGATGCGATTTCATCAAGCCATTCAAATCGTGCACACAAAGTCACCCGAACGGACCAATCGAGACAAGGACTATTACAACAACAACAAACATCCCGTACAGGTATTGAAATATCCTCAGTTTTATCCTCAGTAACAACAAACACATAACATAATATCCGTATTAGTTATAATTAGTTATATTAACTAATACGGATATTATGTTATGTGTTTGTTGTTACTGAGGATATTTCAATACCTGTACGGGATGTTTGTTGTTGTTGTAATAGTCCTTGTCTCGATTGGTCCGTTCGGGTGACTTTGTGTGCACGATTTGAATGGCTTGATGAAATCGCATCTTTTTTTGGAGATGCGGTTAGTCAAGTACTGAAAAACGCGTGTGCAATTGTTGCTAGGCGATTTGGTGCCGTAGAACGGACTGGTTCAATTCCCGTTAGTCTCAAGAATTTTTCTAAATTGTCCTCTGGCTTCCTACTTAAATTTACTTGTATAAACAATTATTTGAAGCAAAATTGTATTGTCTATATATGTTATCCATGTTTACAAGAAGACCTATCGGCCCTTGTATAACTAATACGGATATTATGTTATGTGTTTGTTGTTACTAAGGATATTTCAATACCTGTACGGGATGTTTGTTGTTGTTGTAATAGTCCTTGTCTCGATTGGTCCGTTCGGGTGACTTTGTGTGCACGATTTGAATGGCTTGATGAAATCGCATCTTTTTTTGGAGATGCGGTTAGTCAAGTACTGAAAAACGCGTGTGCAATTGTTGCTAGGCGATTTGGTGCCGTAGAACGGACTGGTTCAATTCCCGTTAGTCTCAAGAATTTTCCTAGATAGGAGAATTTGTGTACTTTTTCAAGTTGTTGCCCATTTAAAGTAATTATGTTAGGTGAATTGGTGAAGTCCATAATTTTTGTTTTTGATGAATTGATTTGGAGACCTATTTGTCCTGCAATGAGTTTTAATCTATCAGTTTTTGTTTGTGCATCTTGATGGTTATCTTGATGGTTGTGCATCTTGATGCATCTTGTGCATCCTGTTTTGTTCGTCCTCTTAGCGGAGTTTGTCATTCACCGACATCATGAACCTCGAGTATGAATCTGTACAAATTTTTCGAAGAATTGGGACTAGAAGCTTGTTCTCGAGCTGAACTAGACTTTAGTTCCAATTTCCGTTCAAAGTTTTCCCGTTTCGATTGCACAACGCTGCCATTTGGAGTTGTGCTGTCCTCTCATTGTACTTTATGTGTTATCTTTTCGACTCTTACTATTCGTCTTGGCTTCTACCCATTACGTGCCATCTATATTGACATTCTCTCCATTTCTCGAGCCGAATTGTCTTGCGTCACTGTGTGTCGATAGTGACACTTTATGCGTGGGCACAGCGGCGTTGGAGATATATTTTTTCCTTTTTTTCAGTTAATTCTCATTCCATCTGCAGACTCCACACTAATAGACACGATCCCAAAAGTGTTTGCCAGAAGTAACACGAGCCGCCCTACTTATATTTCCAGGGCGCACCACGAGGAGGTACTTTTTGGATCTTGATTATCTGCTAACCCTGACTCGGCTGATAGCATTGCCGTACCCGTATCACCCCATGCTCTTTAAAATGCATACGTAATATTTGTGTGGCACGAGTAGGACTGTGCATCTGAGGGACACAATAATGCATGCGGTTTAACCAGATTCACATTCTCTTTTCTGACTACTTTAAAATGGCACCCGAATCATAGTTGCTGTTCTCATATTAACAGAAGTCTTCACTTGTCTGGACATTCCATGACATCCGAGTCATAGTTGTTGTTTTCATATTTACAGAAGTTCTTACATTCTGCGCATTCTATAACATCAATTTGTTCATTCATTTCCATGTGCCATCAACAATACTCTTAATATAATTGGTTTCGTTACAGTATTACATACATCGTCTATACCACTAGGTCCCTAATATAATTGGTTTCGTTACAGTATTACATACATCGTCTATGCCACTAGTTCCCTAATATAATTGGTTTCGTTAGAGTATTGCATACATCGTCTATGCCACTAGTTCCCTAATATAATTGGTTTCGTTACAGTATTACATACATCGTCTATACCACTAGTTCCCTAATATAATTGGTTTCGTTAGAGTATTGCATACATCGTCTATACCACTAGTTCCCTAATATAATTGGTTTCGTTAGAGTATTGCATACATCGTCTATACCACTAGTTCCCTAATATAATTGGTTTCGTTAGAGTATTACATACATCGTCTATGCCACTAGTTCCCTAATATAATTGGTTTCGTTGGAGTATTGCATACATCGTCTATGCCACTAGTTCCCTAATATAATTGGTTTCGTTAGAGTATTGCATACATCGTCTATACCACTAGTTCCCTAATATAATTGGTTTCGTTAGAGTATTGCATACATCGTCTATACCACTAGTTCCCTAATATAATTGGTTTCGTTAGAGTATTGCATACATCGTCTATACCACTAGTTCCCTAATATAATTGGTTTCGTTAGAGTATTGCATACATCGTCTATACCACTAGTTCCCTAATATAATTGGTTTCGTTACAGTATTACATACATCGTCTATGCCACTAGTTCCCTAATATAATTGGTTTCGTTAGAGTATTGCATACATCGTCTATGCCACTAGTTCCCTAATATAATTGGTTTCGTTACAGTATTACATACATCGTCTATACCACTAGTTCCCTAATATAATTGGTTTCGTTAGAGTATTGCATACATCGTCTATACCACTAGTTCCCTAATATAATTGGTTTCGTTAGAGTATTGCATACATCGTCTATACCACTAGTTCCCTAATATAATTGGTTTCGTTAGAGTATTACATACATCGTCTATGCCACTAGTTCCCTAATATAATTGGTTTCGTTAGAGTATTGCATACATCGTCTATGCCACTAGTTCCCTAATATAATTGGTTTCGTTAGAGTATTGCATACATCGTCTATACCACTAGTTCCCTAATATAATTGGTTTCGTTAGAGTATTGCATACATCGTCTATACCACTAGTTCCCTAATATAATTGGTTTCGTTAGAGTATTGCATACATCGTCTATGCCACTAGTTCCCTAATATAATTGGTTTCGTTAGAGTATTGCATACATCGTCTATACCACTAGTTCCCTAATATAATTGGTTTCGTTAGAGTATTGCATACATCGTCTATGCCACTAGTTCCCTAATATAATTGGTTTCGTTAGAGTATTGCATACATCGTCTATGCCACTAGTTCCCTAATATAATTGGTTTCGTTAGAGTATTGCATACATCGTCTATGCCACTAGTTCCCTAATATAATTGGTTTCGTTAGAGTATTGCATACATCGTCTATGCCACTAGTTCCCTAATATAATTGGTTTCGTTAGAGTATTGCATACATCGTCTATGCCACTAGTTCCCTAATATAATTGGTTTCGTTAGAGTATTGCATACATCGTCTATACCACTAGTTCTCTAATATAATTGGTTTCGTTAGAGTATTACATACATCGTCTATGCCACTAGTTCCCTAATATAATTGGTTTCGTTAGAGTATTGCATACATCGTCTATACCACTAGTTCCCTAATATAATTGGTTTCGTTAGAGTATTACATACATCGTCTATGCCACTAGTTCCCTAATATAATTGGTTTCGTTAGAGTATTGCATACATCGTCTATACCACTAGTTCCTAAACAGCAATGCTTGCGGTAGGAGGCGAATAAGGATGTTTTGTGAGTGAGTTGACGTTTTCATCAAACATAGGGTAAATAGTAGTCTAGATGCCATTCTAAATTCGAATGTGTCGAAAATATACGTGCAGATATCGCAGCATAATTGCAAATTATGACATGGCTCGTTTCTGTTACCGGTACTATATTCTTAAATCCTACAGGAGTTTCAGAAGAATCACAGAAGAAGAAATGAATGGCTGCTGTAGTTAATGGAGAGACAGATATCCCCGTGGCAAAGCTTCAAAGTTGCATCAATCATTCATGGCGTTTTATTCACAGGACCAGATGTGGCATGATTTAAACACTGTCTCTAATTATCATCGATCTTTAAACGAAATGTCAAAGGAATTTAAGGTTGTGGTCTGCAAATTATAAACTCGAAAAAAGTATAAAATATATTGACGGTGAAAATTTTAATATTCCTAAATGGAAGTATATATAACATCCTGTTTTGGTTTCAGAACGAATTTCAGAAATTGTGTTATAGTGCTTGACATTATATAATTGATTAGCGTAAATGTCATAGCTGTTACAATTTTCTTGAAAAGTATCTCGCCACGGCCTTTTACAGTTGAGTTTATGTTTAATAATTACCTTCAATTTTATGCTGCAGTGCTGTGATTTTTTTACTTGTTTGTTATTTGTTTGTTTCGATCTTCTGAAATTATGAATAATATAGCTCTTGTATCTTTTTGTCGTATTTTGAGTTTTATTTCTCCATGTAAGATTTAAGAGCTCAGCAGAAGCCACCGATTTGTAAGACCTGTGAGATAAATTGGAAATCATCCTTTTATCGTGTTACTTTAACTTTTATTGTGATTTTCATTGACTATCGACACAAAGTACACACAGTGTAAATAGAAAGTGGACAATGAAAATGATAGGAAAAGTCAAATATTTCATGTTAGAAGGATGATTTCCCATGACCCAGCAGGAATGTATCATTGCAATATACTTGTATCAGTGGAGTGTAATGGGGGAGATTTCTCCAGATCTTTATTCCATACTCAAAAAAACATTTCAACTCACAGTGTTCTGCTATGCTGTGACAGAGAGAGAGAGAGAGAGAGAGAGAGAGAGGCTTTATCAATCTATTTGTCTATCTGTCTGCCTGTCTGCAGACCTGCCTGCCTACCTAACTACCTACCTGCCTACCGGTCCGTCCCGTCGGTCGGTACGTCCGTCTGTCTGCCTGCCTGTCTGCCTGCCTGTCTGTCTCTTTTTCTATCTATGTAATATTTCCCTTACAGAACGGTGTCCTCTCTGCCACACTGTAAGCCTCCCGGCTGTGTTCAAGCTTCCCAGCTTCTTCTAGTGTCCTGTTCAGACGGTCTTCGAAGGTATGTGTACATTGTAGTCTTGGACTGCCTCTTGTTCTTTTTTTTCTTGTACATTTCTTTCCATGGTTAATCTTTCGAAACCATCGTGTCTCCTTATATATCCTAAATATGTTAATTTGCGCATTTTTTTGATAATTGTGAGGGCCAGTCTTCCTCTATGTTCAATTCTTTGCGGACGTCGATGTTGGTTCGTCTTTCTGTCCAGCATCCTAATCAGAAAGATTTGGCATAATAATATTTATGTAGGACTGTCAGATTGCAGAATTTGAAAGCCGCGCAACATTGGCATGCTATCCACTAGGACTCCAATGTTGTATGATGGTTGAGCTGCGATACGGTTTTAACACGATACGGTTTGAGAGTAGTAATAACACTTAGCAGTGAATGGTGAGGGTGGTGTCCCACAGCTGTGGAACAAGAGGTGCAAGCTTTGATCAGTGAGAATGCCAAAGACAGGGAAGTAATTATATACATTGATGGATCTGTGATTAGACATGTTCGTGGTGCTTGGGCCTTCACAGCTCAGTGCGCAGGTAAAACGATCAGGGATGAGAGTGGGCCTTTGCTGTGACTACGAGTAACATGAACATGGAGAGTATGGCGGTGACCAGGCCAATTGAGTGGGTAGACACACAGAAGGTAACATAGGTTTGCAGCTTTAGTGACTCTATGAGTATAATTAGGAAGGTACAAGCGGGTCTTGTTCGCGAACAGTGTATTGTGGCCTTGAGAATGGCGAATTTGAAAGTAGCTACATTTATTTCCATGTCGGGACATATGGGTATGATAGGCAATGAAAGAGAAGATCAACTGATGTCACGGGCAATTGTGCCACAGTGTGATGGGGTAATGGATCGAGATGACGTTTTGAACTCCTTAAGAGATATAGCACGCGAGAGTTAGAATAGTGTGGATGATGATTCATTTTCAATGGCCAAGATTAAAGATCAGAGTTTAAAATGCAGTGCTGCTAAAAGTGAACATTTTAGAAGGCGCAGAAGAATGATGGTTAACCAGCAGAGGACTGGTACTGTCAGCAGAAGTGTATTGGCAGATACACTCAGGTAGAGATCGGGAGATATGGACGTGCCCAGTTTTCAGTGATTATGATCAGACTACTGACTAACTAACTAAACTAACTAAACTAACGAACCAACAAACCGACCGACCGACATACCGACCGACTGAGCGACCGACATACCGACCGACATACCGACCGACCGACTGACTGACTGACTGACTGACTGACTGACTGACTGACTAACTAACTAACTAACTAACTAACTAACTAACTAACTAACTAACTAACTAACTAACTAACTAACTAACTAACTAACTAACTAACTAACTAACTAACTAACGGTTTAGCACAAGAGTGTCTTAGGTTAAAATAGGTATATAAGTTATATCCACGAGGTATCATCAGCGCACAGCGGACAAGTCCATAGGTGCTCCAGCCCCATTCTCATTAAATACATCACAGTGTAGCTGCCGATTTCAAGTTCGATGCTGATTTATCTGTCTCTTCCTCGTTGTATATCTAGCATGTTTCTCTTTGCTGGCTATTCTGATCTTTGTACCAATATCGTGTAGTTTTCAAGGTGACTGTGATTCACACGTTTGAAATTCTTCAGAGCGGATAAGGTCCTTAAAAGCACTATGCCACAGTGGTGATGCTCATCAGTGAATAGGTTCACTTATTCCCTTCAAAAGCATGTCTTGGCATTAATATAACAGTAATCGTTTTGGTCATATGTTGTCTTTAATAACTCGCCACATTGATGACGGACGACTCCCGCTTTAATTTTGATTATGTTCATTCAGTAGGATAAGGAAGTTTTATATATGTGTTTGTGATCCTTGATAAAGGATCGAAACGTCGATTTGTGTGTGTGCATGTGTTTTTTCGTATAATTAGGAAATTCTTATTTATTATTGAAGATCCCATAGTCCAGTTGAAATTGTATACTAGTCTCCTCCCTGACCTTCTGTAAAGACGCAAAAGGCAATCTCATTCTCATATATATATATTTGTGTGCGCGTGAGTGTATGTGTTAGTTTTACGGGACTTTTTGCGTACTAAATGGTCTAAACTGAGTACATTGTTATTATATTACTAAACTAATTAGCTAACATCATGATACAAATCCAAGCAACTAAACATCCTGCCAATCATACACCAACCGATCAACTAACTGACTAACGTGACCAGTTCAATAACATTTGCATTTGGACATATTTGTGACATTTAACTAAATAAAACGTACGTGTGTTATATATCTGGCTTGATTTGTATCGTACCATATGTTGTACAGCCGGACGGTGGTAGACTAATTATTGGATCCGTCTCGCAAACACAACTGTCGAACTTACTCGTGTCTTAGAAGCCGATCATTCATATTGTACTAGCAAATCGATTGGATATATTACTGGTGCCTATACAGTCTACAGCAGTTGGAAAAACTATTACTGGTGCCTATACAGTCAACAGCAGTTGGAAAAACTATTACTGGTGCCTATACAGTCTACAGCAGTTGGAAAAACTATTACTGGTGCCTATACAGTCTACAGCAGTTGGAAAAACTATTACTGGTGCCTATACAGTCTACAGCAGTTGGAAAAACTATTACTGGTGCCTATACAGTCTACAGCAGTTGGAAAAACTATTACTGGTGCTTATACAGTCAACAATAGTTGGAAAAACTATTACTGGTGCCGATACAGTCAACAATAGTTGGAAAAACTATTACTGGTGCCTATACAGTCTACAGCAGTTGGAAAAACTATTACTGGTGCCTATACAGTCAACAATATTTTAAAAACTATTACTGGTGCCTATACAGTCAACAATAGTTGGAAAAACAATGTCCTTCATAGGATCTGCCGCAGTTATTACATTATAAACAGCACATTTAGCGCATTCGGGTTATAATTGTATATTTAGTTTACAGTTTAGGGGGTTTCACACTTTCACATACTCACATTCACACTCGGCTGCACTGGGGACACCTCCAATGTGAACGTATGATATATGGTAGGACTCGCATCACATTTCTGTCATGCCCGTGCTCAAACTAAATCATAAATACATGTCAATATCGACCAACAACACCCACTACACATGATTGCTCACGATCTAATGTGCACATGAATTAAGCGAGTCATGTCACTAATGACAGAGGTTGAAAAGACCACTGAAGGATGACCAGAGTCTCCACCTTATCTATAGGAAATGAATGATGCTTGATTGATTAAGTTAGGGCCAGATAAATGGAACACATTATATGGAACAAAACAACAGCTCACAAAAACATGCATATATCACACAATGGCATTGGGTCAAAGGACATGAGCCCACAGACTTCATCAGCAACGAACCAACCAACAACCAACCAACAACCATTGATTACGTTATGTAAAAATTCAAGTTGAAAAGGTGAAATATCTTGGCACTCTGTTAACATCAGAAGGTAGATGCTCAAGAGAGATAAAGAGACGAACATCACAAGTCAAATACGCATTTAAATTAAAAAAAATTAGAATCATTTTGTACAGTGGAGCACTATCAATGCAGACCCGAATTCGAGTACTGAGATGTTATATCGAACCAATTCTTTTTTATAAATGTGAAGCATGGAATATAAACCCCAAAAAATGTTCAAGGCGAACTGGAGGCTACAGAGATGTGGTTTCTGAGAAGAATGATGAAAATACCATGGATAACTAAAAAAACTAATGCTGATGTTCTCATCGATGATCGATGCTGGCATAAAAAGATCAATCATATCAAACATTAGGGGCAGACAGTCAAGATTTCTAGGGCATGTGCTGAGAAGAACACAGCTTGAACATTTAATAACCACTGCAAAAATCAAGAGGAGAAGAGACAGGGGACGACAAAAAGAGAGAAGTTGCTAGATGGACTAGTATTATGGCAAGGGAGAAGTTCACCAACCGATCTTATTGACAACACAAGAGATAGAGAGTCGTGGAGAAATATGATCGTCTAAGCCATTCGGTATGGCGCTTGATTAATTGATGTAAAAATGAGGTTTTCACAACATAATAATAACACTTGACAGCGAATGCAGAGACTGGAATAAAGGTAAAGCAAATCTCGAAATCTGTCAATTGCAGATGACTTCGTAGATGATGATGCTGCTGTGTTCACTGATAAGTGTGTGCGTCGGGCTTTACTGCTGTGCGTGTGAAAGAATCATTGCTGAACACAATGGAGCATACAGGTCAACCACATTCAGCATGCGGATGGAAGTAGAAGCAGTTACTTCCACCCTTAAGTGGTTATTTGAAACTGTATTTTCTAAGACTGTTAGTGTGTTTGATGTTCATATGATCTTGCAGTTTGATGTTCATATGAGTGATTGACATCTAGAGATATTGACAAAATCCGTGGCATCACAGGGATTTACTGCCAGGAGTATTGCAGGCGTTAGCGATAATGAGTGAACAGCCAGACTTGAATCCAATGCATCAAAACACGGTGAGCTGATAATGGACAAAAGAGACGTACAAAAAAAAAACTGCGTCACGAGCGCCTCTGGATGTGGACACATGGGTTGGCGAGGCATCATGGCTGCGATTTGGATAACTTGATAGCAAACATGAAATTAGTACAATTGTACTCTTACAGGGTAGAATGAGGAGCGCATTCAACCAACGAGCCACAAGGACAATTAGCATACATACCCCTCACAATTTGCTGGAGGAGACTGAGCACCTATGATTCTGTCAGAAGGACAATGATGTCAGTTTATAACTCATAAGTAGCACAGTCAACACTGCTTCACTATGTTGGAAAGACAAAGTTTCACGCGAGAAGTATCGACAGCCAGGTACAAGTATGGACAGCAAGGTCCTTGCATTGTTTACGTTACGATTCATTCACCAATGGACAAGCAGAGTGACCACCATATAACTGTAAACCCCGTGTAGAGCAGTTTTTAAAGAAAAATGATAATGCAGCAAACGGCATTTGAACCAGCTACGCTCAGTTGGCACCCACTCGACTCGCAACTTGGAGTCAAGACACGTTTTCCGCTTTTTACCACACCACATCGTTTTTTAAATTGTGTTATGCGAATCTTAGGAGTCAGATCGTTCCCCTCTCCTTAGCTGAGTCCGAGAAGACTTGAAGAAATAGTGAACGTTTATATTTACAATAAATAGAGAAATGAACAGATATAAAAATGGAAAGACAGAAACACCATTAAATACTGCTAAAACCTAAGTGATTTATTTTCGACAACATTTACAGTATTAAAAAAATTTACACTTATTATTCATAAAAAAAGGACAAATTGTGCAATTTCCAGCTGTCTTTCGCCAGAACGCTACATGGGCTGCTTATTATTTTAAAAGATATTTTAAAATTAGATTTTACAGAAAATTATATAAATTAGATTCGTTGTTTCCTTTTTATTATTCTTCGTTCAAAGATTTTAGATAGAAATGTCAACCGTTTTCGTCCTTATACATTTAACTATAATTGTTTTCAAATACCTGTTTCTTAGTATTTTTTAGTAATTTTAGTATTTTTAATATACTAAGATACCGTTTTAAAATAGTAATATTAATAACTTGAAATATAATAGCTTGAAATATAATAACTTGAAATATAATAACTTGAAATATAATAACTTGAAATATAATAACTTGAAATATAATAACTTGGGAAATATAATAACTTGAAATATAATTTACTTGAAACAGTATCTTGAAACAGTATCTTGAAACAGTATCTTGAAACGGTATCTAGAAACGGTATCTTGAAATAGTATCTTGAAACAGTATCTTGAAACGGTATCTTGAAACGGTATCTTGAAACAGTATCTTGAAACGGTATCTTGAAACGGTATCTTGAAACGGTATCTTGAAACAGTATCTTGAAAATGTATCTTGAAAATGTATCTTGAAAATGTATCTTGAAACAGTATCTTGAAACAGTATCTTGAAACAGTATCTTGAAACAGTATCTTGAAACAGTATCTTGAAACAGTATCTTAGTTTCTTAATAGTGGTATTTATTTCTAACAGCCATTTACTTAATCACTATTATTATTTCACTCAAATAGATCACAGTTAGTAGTAAGGTACTGGTAAAGATTTGAAGGGGTTAAGGTTGGTACAGCAATCAAATCAGGACCGTATTCTGAAGAATCAGCTTAAGAGGAGTGCCTGAATATCAAATTGTACTGATCAAAGATATTAAAATAGACACAAAGTGTTAGCGAAAAACAAACATGTTTCTAAATATGAAAAAATGACAAAGTTACAAACTGAAAACAGAACCTAGAATTAATATTGATGGCAGTGTTTTAGAAGAAGTGCAAAATTTCGAATATTTAGAAGCTAACATAAACAGTATTGACGACTGCGCAGTCGAGATCAGGGGGAGAGCAGCAATAGCGATGTCCAAATTAAAACAATTGAAAAAACTGTGGCATGGTACAAACACAGGAATTAAGGTACGTTTGTTACGTATATGTGTGTTCCCAGTGACCACAAATAGCTGTGAAATATGGACAATGAACAAAACTACAGCCAAGAGAATAGAGGTATTCGAAATGAAGTGCTGTAGATGAGTCCCGAGACTATTATGGACAACAAGGAATGCCAACCAAGATGTGGTAAGCAAAATCAACGTTCAAGAATGCTAGATTTATAAGAAGGCTAACACTAAATTAAAAAATAAGTTGGATTTCTTTCTGGTTGTTGGAGTTTTTGTGTGCACTATTTGAAGAGATACGATGTCATGGAAACATCGCTGGAGTGTTCGATAGAAGGCAGTAGAGGCAAAGATTGGTTGACAAGAGATATTTAGGAATGCATGCATATGTTGGTAGAGGTGGCGGGAAAACTTGCCAGAGACCGAGGGCATTTCAGGAGATTCATAAGGAAGACTATGTTCTGTAAAGAATACGTCACGTGACACTGACTAAACAAAGGCTACATTACAGACCGGACATAATTTTAAACATTTATGTTTTATTATTTATCAGTAACACGTTACCTTTACATTTTCAATTGTAGACATTGTTTATTATCGTTACTACATTGTAGACATTTGTAGACATTCATTTGTAGACATTGTTTGGTATTGTTACTACATCTACACATTTGTAGACATTCTGGAATAACTATGACTAATAGTTATCGCATAATACTATGCGATATAATATGCGAATAATACTATGCGAATAGTAATATGCTTACTCTGCCTACTATGACAAACTATAAATACTATATCAACTATAAATACTATGATTATCTAGACTGCTATGACAACTATAAATACTATGACAGTTATACATACTATAACAACAATAAATACTATGCCTGCTATGACAACTATAAATACTATGACAGTTATACATACTATAACAACAATAAATACTATGCCTGCTATGACAACTATAAATACTATGACAGTTATACATACTATAACAACAACAAATACTATGCCTGCTATGACAACTATAAATAATATCGTCTTCTTCTTCAGCGTTCATTCTCAACCTCCCACTGGATCTCTCTTGTAGCAGGACAATGGTGCTACTAGATTTCCTACAGGATGTAGTCTAGAGAAGGGACAAACGTTGGGTCGCCGTTTAATTGCGTCAATGGCCTGACATCTCCGTCTTCGGCGAAATAAATAATATGATTACCAAGACTGCTATGACAACTATAAATACTACGACTACTATGACTTTTATGACAAATATAAATACTATAACTACTAGAACTACTATGAATATTATAGCTTTATTGAGTCTTTCCTCTTGTCCACCATTTACATTGATTGTTTACCTTCTCAGAGTAGGTTTGTTCTCATAACTTACAGAATGTAATTTTTGTCATTTCTGGGAATTCATACCAACGAAGAAATAAACAAACAAACGAATATGCTTTGCTTATTACTATCAGACAATTTCAGAGAGTAGTAATACAGGAATAGATATAACTCATTTATTGTCTTCCCTGTAGGTATTTTGGTCGTTTTGTCATCCCTCTATTTCACTATCTTTCAATGTGATTTGTGTACTGCGTACGTATATATAGTCCCGTTGAATGACATCTCGTAAAATTGTCAGATAAAGATGGGATTTTTTGTACAAGTAAAGATTTTCCAAAAGTCAAAGGGGCCTTATAGGTAGTGGTTAGCGCACAGTCTTCGCATATGAGTGGTCCTGGGTTCATTTCCCAGTATTGAGGCGGAAATGTTTTTCCGATCGCTACGGCTCTCACGTCGACTCCACAACGGCTCCCAGGTTGACCCAGCCGTAAATGGATTAATTCAGGAAGTAAAGACTGCTAGGGAGAGGATATGGCTACTGCCCTCATATAGAAGAGCCACTGAAATGTTAGATCACTAACATCTCACACCTCTTCGGCATTAATAAATGCTATGGGTTAACTTTCCTTTTTTTACTTTTTCCAAACGGACATCTGCACATATAGGAAGGCAGAAGCTCAATAGCAACGAATATAATCATTTTAAAAATCAATTTCAAGTAGAGCTTAGAATGATTGACGTGTCTTCATTTGTAATGTTTTTGTCCTCTTCAGCTTCCCAGGAATTATGAACTTCCGATTTTGTTTTGTAATGCAAGTGAGTGAGCTTTCACTTAACACACACACAAAAATATGAATTTCCGTCTCAGCTGTGAAATATTTTCAGTGGAAACTTTTTTCTTGCAGGAGTCTGTTGTAACTAGATGTATTTCCCACTCTTTATTGGTGCCTATACAATGAGGTATTTCCCGCTCTTTATTGGTGTCCAGACAAAGAGATATTTCTCACGCTTTGTTGGTGTGCGATATGAGATATTTTCCACGAGCACATTTTATTCGGAAGCGTGTATCATTTCAGCATTGTGAATTTATGATTAGATGTGTGATTTCCAGGTCCTGATGTAATAGTTTCAGGTCAGGCAGAAAGCATCGCCTCACAAGTTCGTCATAACGTATAGATGTTTTTCTCAGAATATTCATCGCTCATAGGTCTTGATTCATTAGCACCCTGGACTGACATGAATCTTCACCGTATCAGTTGGATAAACTTGTAATGGGATGTCCATAATTACGTCAACAACAATCTTTGGTCAATTCTTGACCCTTCCCCTTGCCAAACAACACGCCATAATTCAAGTACCACCATATTTAATTACGTCATATCCCTTCTAAAAAATTTTACACAGAAAATGTACATTAATACGTTTCACTCGTATTTCACTCTTTTACACAGAAATTTCAAATGCGCCCCCCCCCAACCTGTCACACACAAAAAACAACAAGAAAAAAACAACAACATTAATTGGTATTTAAAAACTGTACTGCTGACGTTAACTGTTGTCAAAGACACAGTTTCCTTAATTAACAACTGTCAAATTCTTTAGACTGCCCACTCCATCCTTAATTGTTGACGTAATTTATGGACTACCACTAATTTCATAAAAGATTGTGCAAGTAAAGATAAAGGTAGATTTCATGAAAGCAAGATGTCGTCAAGGATAAAGATAATACTTAATGTACTACTTACTAAACTATTAGGTGGGCTGGCCAGTTCCCTTCCTTGCTATCGTTACCTATCCTAATTCATGTGTCAGGTACTCATTTACCTTTGGGTCGACTGGAGGAACGGCTGTGCCAGATAAGAAATTACGACGCAGACAATTTTTTGTCGCTCTTTGTTATCAATCAATCAATTATTTTCTCTAAAATAAATATTCTTCACTTAGAAAAGTGGTTTCCAAACGTTTTTCCCCGTGGACCACCAGCCGATTTCCTCCCCCCCCCCAATCCCATAGATCCATTGCCTCACTATTAGTGTATTTACCTAAAGATATGAACTTTAAATGTATTTTGACAGCTGAAAAAGTGATTTTGACTTTGAAAGTTGTTTTGTGACATGGACAATTGTAAAATAGAAGAACATTTGCAGTTTTTAAATTAATATCTTTATTGAGAAGACAGAAATGCATGTTAATGTTTGAATTTGGAACACACACAAATCAGAATCCAGTAAACGTATTATACAAAATTAATACACAAATAGTTCTGTTAATGATAGGAACTTTCTAAAATGTCGAGTGGTAACTGTGCTCGGTACAAGTCTGGACAAGTATTATGCGCGCAGTGCGTTGCTGCTGGTATGAAAACGTGTATAAACTTTCACACGAACGTAGCGTACAACAAAACAGATAGGTACTTGAACAAGTTTGCGAAATATATATAGGCCTATATATATATAAATCATCCATTAACATATTACACAAAGGAGCACCACTACATAAACTTCTTTCTGAGGATTAACCTGAAAGCTCTATACATTAGACATAGTTAATTTAACTTCTTTTTTATACTGGGTATCTAAACTTATATATCTAAAAATGTCAGAGGTTGAAAATTGTCTACCATTGCTGTATAGATGTTGAACAACTCAGACGATGGCTAACTTTGAGGTAGTCGACCATATTTGTGTAAGATCTGTTGTTCACTCTTCGAATATGGAGTATCGGGTTTGAAGATGTTTGATTATGAAAATACTACAGCCGAATATCCATCCATAACATGACATTAAATAATCGGATGTTATATTACAAGAAGTGCTGATTGGAATAAGCAATATGAAGAACGTAAGATGCAGTTCAGAAATGGTTATCAGTAGTTCAGTAGTCAGGAAGATATATTTGTTGCTGTTCCTGAATTTGCTTTTTATCTCATAAAAACCATTAAACCATCACGTAGATCAACCTACCCAAAAAAGCAAACTGATAAACCATAATAAACGTTAAACCATCACCAAAATCAACATACCGAGTAGGTAAACCGATAAAACCATAAAACCGTTAAACCATCACTTAATGGTTTAGTCGAGTCGACTTAATGGAAGAAGTCGAGTATTCCTAGATAAGTGACGATGCCTGGAATTAGTGCGCATATTATCCGAGAGAAGTATTTTATTTTCTGTGGGAATTTGGTTCATAGCGGGAGGTATTTGCTATTTTTAGTAACTTCCGCCTATTTCTGTGAATCGTACTAAGTCCATGTAAATTTAGAAATATGTGATTGATCTCATAACCTAGCCATTACATCAATCCTTGGATACCAAGTACAAACAATCAACCCAATTTAAGATCTAATGATTGACTCTACAGCCTATTTTTAATCATTTTGTGGTGTACTGGATTATTACTCATCCAATTAAAAAAAAAATTCAACCAGACATGTCCGTTTTAAGCCAATGGGATGTTTAGTGAATAAACTGTGAACACTACGTTATCAAAGTCACACCTCTTGTCAAATTGTATAAATTCAGTAGTTAATGGATTCGACAAGTTTATCAAAAGTAAACACTAATTTATCAATATCACTAATAACTTTTTTTTCGATCTTGTTTAGCCGGAACAATCATTTAATTAACCGTAACAATTTCAACCTATTGATTTGAAGGATAATTTTATAGTGACTGTCAATCATTCCTTCAACTGTTTCTTTAGTGATAGTTAGTTAGGTCGGATAATTGGAGTAGATCACCTGATCTGATGTTAGAAACAATAGGCGGTCAGTCTATAGCCAGGGAATCAAGTGCCTCCTTTCCTGTGAGTATAAGGACTGAAAGAATGTGTTATGTGTCATAACTTAGATTGTTCTCACGTAATTTATGTCCATAAAAGAAAGTTTTTGTTAAAGATATCTATGTGTAATACAGTGTCTTTCTTTTAGAAGCTAGGACTTAGTTAAGGTTTCAGATGGTACTAGCCTCACTTAGTTCACAGTCGCACAATGAACATCAGATAAAGGAATTTGTAATATCAACAGAAATTCCAGATTTGAAACTAGGGGTGTACCAGATTTCGGCTCCGGCAAATCCGGAATCCGGCCATTTTTACAAATCCGGCTCCGGTTCCGGTCCAATTTTGCCGGATTTAGGCCGTATTTGTGTTGCCTAGTCAGGTGAATCTTCTGTACATGTTTCATGAGGTCAAGCACAGTAGTACTTCCAGTTTACTATTTCTCGCTGATGTAAATAAGAGTTTTAAGAAATAAACATTCATTTTTAATTTTAATGTTGCATTTTTTATGAGTTTGTGGGACATGAATATTTCGAATTTCGTAAATTTCTTTGATCTTGCCGATAAAATAAAATGTTATCAAAATCTAAGTCATACAGCGCCGTTTGGGATTACTTCAAGGTTAAAAACGATGATTCAGCGAAGGTAATATATAAGTTTTGTGTCAAACAGCTCTCGCGTGGACGATCAGATCGCCACAATGACTTCTTAACATCAGCAATGCAGATCCATTTGCGATCGATGCACAGGAAAAGCAATGACGAAATGATGGAAAAGAAAGCATCACTGTATGCCATTGTATTGGCGACCACATCTATGATGAATCTGGGATCGTGTTTGCACAAAGTAAGTAGCAGTAACCAGCAGTCAATTATGCAGGCATGGGACCGGTTCAACATTTGGGACATCACAGTCCCAGTGCTAAGCGCATTCATGCTGCCGTAGCCCCAATGATAGCCATATATATATATATATATATATATATATATATATATATATATATATATATATATGTAGCCTTTTCAAGTAGTTTCAGAGACCAGGTTTCAGAGAGTTGATGCATACAATGGAAAAAATGTATGAATTGCCTTTAAGAAAATACATTGCTGAAAATGTCATTCCTGACATGCGTAAACGTTTGAAGGTAAAAATTGTAGTAATGATATCTGACACTGATTACATATCATTCACAACAGATACGTGGACAGCTGAACACACCACTCAGTCATTTATGGGCATAACTGGCCATTGGTTAACATACTCCTTCGTTCATCGCAGTGTAGTCTTCCAATGTACTGCATGTAATGAACATCATACGGCCACAAACTTGTTTGCACATTTTGAAATGATGCTGGATAAGTGGTCAATTGCACGTGAGAAGTGCTATGTTGTTGTTAGAGATAATGCATTTAACATTGCCAAATGCTTTCGTGATGACAGCTATTCAAGTGTTAGATGTTTTGCACACACACACTGCAGCTGTGTGTGCGTGATGGCTTTTTGAGTCTAAAGTATATTGCTGACATCATCAGTACTGGAAGAAAATTGGTCGGACATTTCAAACCTCTTCAGCAACCAGTCGTTTGCATGAACTTCAAAATGAATGAAGTCTACCACAACATCAGCTTATCCAGGACGTGACAACACGATGGAACTCAACGTTCTATATGCTACGACGTCTGTTAGAACAACGGCGCAGCATCAGCCTGTACTGTGTTGAAATTGATTCGGTAATAACTGGTCTAACGGCACAGCAATGGGCAGTCACGGAGAATGTGGTAGGTACTTTGACACCATTTGAAGAACTCACACGTGAAATAAGTGCAGCTCAGGCATCAATATCAGTTGTGATCCCATTAGTGAAAATACTAATGGCTTTCCTCCAGAAAGACGGTAGTGATGCCGGGATCAAAACTATGAAAGCAGCCCTGTTTGAAGCTGTTAGCAGCAGATTTGCATTGAATCTAACAGCATTTACACCTGTGCCACACTACAGGATCAATAACTCCATTATTGATTCAGCAAACACAGTCAGTACACAAGATCCATCAGCTACTAGTAGTAGTACTAGTGTTTTGACTTCTGTGAGCACTGCCACACAGTATGAGTCCAGCCTATGGAGCTGTTTTGACACAATTGTCGAGAAAAATCCCACCACAGATCGTTCTGGAAGTGCCGAAGGCAACAACATTAACACTGAAGTGACACAGTACTTGTCAGAGCCACTTCAAACTCGACAGTCAGATCCAGTTTCACTGTGGCATGCCAATAAGCAAAGATTTCCAAGTTTGGCTAGACTGGCGCAGGAATTTCTTGCACCACCACCTACAAGTGTGCCATCGGAAAGGCTGTTCAGTGCTGCAGGAGACATTATCACTGACCACCGTAGTAGCCTTGTACCACAAAATTCGGAGACGTTGATTTTCCTGAAATACAACTCTTCCCTTCTTGACTCTGAGAGTTCAACTTCACAGTCATAATGAAGGCTGACTGACTGAAATAGTGAAAGTACTGAATGAATGTATTTCAATTAATTCAATCTGTTCAATGTACTGTTGTTGTGATTTGTAACTGAGCTGCCAATTTGCCAACTGAAAAAAAATGTGAAAACTAAAAACTGAAAACAATTTGAAAACTAAAAACTGAAAACAATGTGAAAACTAAAAACTGAAAAATAAAAATGACTAAATTAGCATTATGTGCTTATGTATTATGTTTCATCTTAAACTTATGGAACTTAATATTACTTATTCTAATGTAAATATAATTATTTTACACTTAAATGATTTAATATGAGTATATGTCATCATTGTCATGTCTATCGTAATAAACTGCAGTAATGAACAGTCGAGTGACTCCACTCACCTAAGTCAAGTGATCTAGTACATTATTTAACTTTTATTTATTTATTTGTAAATCCGGCTCCGGTCGGATCTCAATTCATAAATCCGGCCAAAAATTTGAATCCGGTACAGCCCTATTTGAAACAATATACAGAAAATGGGGAAATGAAATACGGGCTATTACATCAATAAAAACAACAATTAAGGAAGACATTATTAAAGAAGATAGTAGTGAGTTATAATATCTGACAAGAAGGATATATATATATATATATATATATATATATATATATATATATATATATATATATATATATATATAAGGAAGAATAAATAGCATTACATTAATAATACGTTAGACAAATATACCCTCCCCCCTTTTACAAGAGCGACCAGTGAAGATAAGGAGAAGGCTCCCTGATTCGAAAACTTACAACAAACAAATAACTGGGGCGCTGAGTTTTTAAATTCTTAAATTGCTGACAGAATAGCCAGATATCACCCATAGAAATCCCCCCCCCCCCCCGCTTTACAGTTAAGCTTGACCCTAATCAAGAATCATGTAAAGAGCTTTGCTAATGAAATATTTACTTACAATTAAAATGTTAATGAATCATTGACTCAGAAAATGAACATATATAGATAGACGGTTGTTGGACAAAGAATGCAGAAATAAAACAGTACATCTTTGATTAACTGACTTTAACCACTGACAGTTAAAATGTCAGTTAGTAAATAGTTAGGTTAATTAACTTAACACAAACAAGCACAATTTATATTAGCAATTTTACATTTCACAACTAGATCGTCACAGAATGAGATTTAAATAATACATTAATAATGCGGGATTATTGTTTTACAATCTGATGGACAGAATAATTTAATACGTTATGCACGTGTGATTACATTTGTAAAATAAATGAATGTTGAGAAATGATCATAAGAACTCATTTCAAATTATCAGTTCTTTTCTGTGAACATTTCTGATGTATTGTAAGAGCACTCTCACAATTATTTTCGTCTACAAATACACACACGCATTGTTTCAATTAGCAGTGACAATTTTTCATTCGTTGCCAGGCAACATTTGCTCCAAGTAAAAATCTCACAATAAACACTCGTACACTTTTTTTCAGCGTAGGCATAACAGTTTTTTTTAAATGTCTCGAAGCGTGAAACTAGGTGAATAAAATATAAATAAATCTAATTTGCAATCACATTTTTTGTGTGAGGACAATTCCAACAAATTTCGCAGCAAATAATTTCTAAATTTTATATCTAAATGAAAAGGAGCTGAATTAAATTAGTGCTAAAAACGTATTTCAATTTTCTGAAGTTGTCATTGCATTGAAATCATCGCCAGTTTCACATAATTTTGTGTTCTTCATGTATTTCTCTATACCAGTGTTTCTCAACCTTTTTTTAAACATCCGTTTCGCATTGGGCCCCTCAATTGTTAGGGACTGCCCCTCTTTCTAGGACATGTGCTGAGAAGAACACAGCTTAATAACCACTGAACAGATCAAAGGAGAAGAGATACGGGACGACAAAGAGAAAAGTTGCTAGATGGACTAGTATTGTGGAATGGTAGAAGTTCACCAACCGAGCTTATTGACAACACAAGACAGAGAGTCGCGGAGAAACATGATCGATTACGCCACTCGGCATGGCACGTGATTGATTGATTGATTGAGATATCGTTATCGATATATCCACAAACGTCAATTTTTCCATAATTTTTATTGGCTGTCGATACAAAGTATGCGCAACAGGACCCACGGACAGTTGGGTTAGCCCAAATGAATGGCTCAGCACGTATGAGTATCTCTAGATAAGGACTTGGTAGCAGCTAGTGCCATCATCTGTAAAACACGTGTTATTCTTATTTTATCAAAACTATTACAAGTATCACTATTTTTTTTGCAGATGATGTGTTGTTACTTTCAATTTGACTTGTCAATTTGAGAAGAAGCAAATGAAAATCATACTTACGTTACAGCTGCCCGTCTGTTTACATTGTGGAGATATAAATGAAAATCATACTTGTATTCCAGCTGCCCGTCTGTTTACATTGTGGAGATCTAAATGAAAATCATACTTGTATTCCAGCTGCCCGTCTGTTTACATTGTGGAGATCTAAATGAAAATCATACTTGTATTCCAGCTGCCTGTCTGTTTACATATTCACATCATTTGAAAAAATTAAATCACATTTTCTAATCAATTTAACTCTAGCAATAATAAACATGTCTTCATCTTCTTCTGCGTTGGATCCCACCCTCTCGCAGGTTAACTGGATGTAGTCCGAGAACGGAATGCATCATGCTATGATTTATAGCTTTGCTGCGGTATCTGCGACTCTCGGTCTGACACAACAGACTTCATCATTGCTTCTGGATCAATTTTACCCTATATAGCTTAGTTATTTACTCATCAGATTACCATCATGTCACTCCGAACCAAGTCCTCAGGTGCTCCGATTTCATATTCAGTATGTCCTTCAGCACGTGGTAAGCAACTATTCCGGCTATATGTTGACTGATAATTCTTCTTTTGATTTCTAGATGCCACTCGTGTCTTGTAAAACCACGCTTCATTCTCGGATCTTGCATTCTAGCCATTGACACGGAGGAAGAAATACGTCCCATATCTACCAACTGATCCAGCTCCAGGATTGCATTTAAAATATCAGCAAGTCTATTGAACTGCCACTAGTCACCGTGGCCACGCTGGCAAGTATATCTGTTCTTTCATTTTCCTCAACATCCACATTTACACAAATGAAGGTAGCTCTCTTATGCACATATTTCGTAATTGACTACTGAATCTTTTTTAAACATACTTATAGAATAAGTACGAATTCAGACATTTGTAGCTAGGGTTTCAGCCATATGATTGCCTTACTTACTAACATCACTTCCATCATCATACTACTAGTGGTTGTATAGAAAGGACCACATTCTTCTATAATACTATTTCCTCTGCACTGAGCAATGAATGTCAAAGCACTGCGCACGCGCCGAGCTGCATGAGAATATTTATAATTACTTACCCATGAGAATAGACAATAATATTTCCTTCTGAGGAATTCTCACTGATTAGAATTTGAACTTCTGAATCTATATGCACTGGAATGTCACGTTTCCTGGAAACATGTGATTACCACTTCAATGAAAAAAGTAAACTTGATCATCTTACTCTCCCACTCTTCTTCTGGTTCTATTTCACCCTAATGTGTATACCCTTTTAATAAAAATCTTCTGCCCTGTCAAGTCTAGACTTCTCCCTCTTTAATCTGTCTCCTTTGATGTTTTCAGCATCATCATATAGTGGATGTTTATTATCAGCACTGATGCTCAGGTATGAACGAGCATTGCATGTACCCGATCTTTGTATCATCGTAGGATAATCCAGCAAGCACCACACATTACCACTATTTCTGTATCACTGGGACATCCAAGAATTATAAGTATTCCCTCATTCTGTATCCTGTCAAGTCTATCAATATGCATTTCGCTAAGCGTCAGGGTAGTCAAAGCAGTCCAAGAAGTCGCTATTCACACAAAAATAAATAAATAAAAAAAAACAGCAGCCAACATCGCTGTCAACCCCTTTTGAGCCCTGAGGATTGTGTAATTTACATACTCATTGAAACAAAAACATATATATGTCAATCAGCACTCCCAGGTATTACATAGTTGACCCTATATGGGATGAGGCAGCCTATCTTACCATATACGCTACTTAATCGCCTCTAACGACATGTATGAAAAGTATACAGTGCTGCTATTCTTTTGCTCTTCTTTCGATCCACGTCAAAACACGGTCTTACACGGACACATATGACTTGCTTAATCGCTCAAGTTTTGAAATCTGTCCACATTTTAATATATTCAACAGGAAATAAGTGTAGTAAGAAATGTTGTTCCATTAGTATGTCTTAGATCAGTTGATATTGAGATAGAAGATAGATTTTAATGTTTCTTCAATAGTTGATATATATTACCATCTTGAGATAGAAGGTAGATTTTAATGTTTCTTTAAACAGTTGCTATATAATCTTGAGATAGAAGGTAGATTTTAATGTTTCTTCAATAGTTGCTATATATTACCATCTTCAGATAGAAGGTAGATTTTAATGTTTCTTTAACAGTTGCTATATTATTACCATCTTCAGATAGAAGGTAGATGTTAATGTTTCTTTAACAGTTTGCTATAAATAATATCTTGAGATAGAAGGTAGATTTTAATGTTTCTTCAATAGTTTGCTATATATTACCATCTTGAGATAGAAGGTAGATTTTAATGTTTCTTTAACAGTTGCTATAAAGTACCATCTTCAGATAGAAGGTAGATTTTCGATGTTTCTGCAACGGTTTACTTTGAATAACAAATGAGTTTCATTAATCCCAACTTGAGCATTAATCTTAGAAAGTCAAATCTTAGAGAACTCCATACTGTAGTGAATACAACTTTGAGATCTCCATACTGTAGTGAACACAACTTAGAGATATCCATAGTGCAGTGAACACAACTTAGAGATCTCCATACTGTAGTGAATACAACTTTTTGAGATCTCCATACTGTAGTGAACACAACTTTGAGATATCCATACTGTAGGGAACACAACTGAGAGATCTCCATACTGTAGGGAACACAGCTTAGCGATCTCCATACTGTAGGGTATACAACATGGAAATCTCCATACTGTAGTGAACACAACTTTGAGATATCCATACTTTAGGGAACACAACTGAGAGATCTCCATACTGTAGGGAACACAGCTTAGCGATCTCCATACTGTAGGGTATACAACATGGAAATCTCCATACTGTAGTGAACACAACTTTGAGATATCCATACTCTAGGGAACACAACTGAGAGATCTCCATACTGTAGGGAACACAGCTTAGCGATCTCCATAATGTAGGGTATACAACATGGAAATCTCCATACTGTAGTGAACACAACTTTGAGATATCCATACTGTAGGGAACACAACTTTAAGATCTCCAAACTGTAGTAAATACAACATAGAGATCTCCATACTGTAGGGAACACAACTTAGTGATCTCCATAGTGTAGGGAATACAACTTAGAGATCGACATAATGTGTTTCAGTGATTCCCAACGTGTTTTTTACCATGCTCCCATCTACATCCTTCTAAAATTCTGATGCCCCCATATGTAACATATACATATGTTTTAATATTCAAAAATTGTATTATTCGCCCCCGAATTGTCTCACTGAACAATCAAATTGTTCCCCTGAACAATCATATCCCCCCCCCTCAGAAACAATCAAATCACCCCTCTGTGGGACGTGGGAACCACGTTGGGAAACACTGCTGTAGTGAATACAACTTAAAGGTCGACATACTGCATTGAATACAATATTGCTAATGGTAGCGTTATATCACGTGAGTCACGTATACCAGCTACAGACATGTGCAATGATAACAGACAAAAATAACGTCGTTTAGTATTGAGAGTCAATTCCATTTATCTCATTACACATTAAACGTGTTTAATACATAAAAGTAAATTCATGTAGGAAGCAAGAGGATAAATTTAAAATTCTAGACTAACGGGAATTGAACCGGATCCGTATAATGGCACCTCTTGATGGGATCGCATCTTTTTTTTTATGGAGATGCGGTTAGTCAAGTATGGAGGGGCCCGTTTGCTCGAGTTGCACGGCGATTTGGTGCCGTTATAACGGACCTGGTTCAATTCCCGTTAGTCTCTAGATTTTTAATACATAAGGTCAGTAGTAGTTGAAAAACAATGTTCAATAAGATAAATTTTAATTTTAATTATTGTCTTATCTATTATGATTGTGTCCCACTCTGTGTCGAGGTGGTACAGAGCGCTTCCGTAACTGCCAAGGTACCGGGTTTGAGTTCCTCCGCATGAAAATGTGCATCTGGACCGGTTAGATAGCAATGGCAAATTACTAAACGTACTGAATAGAAATCACAACCGCAAAAAATGCTAGGCCGCCATGTTCTGAATAGAAATGCTACCAATTATGATTCTAGCGTCACTTTATGACCCCAAACTATTTCCAATGTTTGATATATTTCAATCATTATTTTTTATTGTTATTTTTCCCCCAAGGCTTCTTTGCTTATTTTCTCTTGTGTACACGTTCTAATTGAAATCTGTATTTAGTGTCGAGGTTGTGACCCGGTCATCGTTTAGTTCACTGGATTTAGTTTGTGCAATTTAAAACAAACCACAAGTGTTTTTTGTTTGTAATAAAAACTAGGATGAAGTTTGTCAAGGTATCATTGTAAAACATCAGATGGTATAAGTAAACATTCATGTTTACTTGAACTTTTCTAATAATTTGTTAGTTGCAGCTAGACACCATTTCATTTTTTCTTCCTATAAATCTCATACAGATACATATAGTATACATATAGTACCCCAATTGAACTTCTATCTTCGCCTATGATGCCATATATTTTTGTTTCGTTTATGTGTTTCTTGGACATCTCATTTTAAGCTTGACAAACTTCATCCTATGCTCTTCAGTTAGTGTTTATATTTCACACCGGTAGTATTAATGTTAATACTAGATTAGGTATAATATCGTGTACATATTACATAGAGAGAGAACAGATCAAGTGGTTTAGCCACATTATGAGAATGCATCACGAAAAGTTGCTCGTACAAGCATATAACCAAATGAGATCAGAGTACAAAGCCAGAGGAAGACCACGGAAAAGATGGATAGAAAACGTTAGGGACATCCTGAGCAAACACAGCCGAGGCTACACATCTGGCTTTAGAAAGCAAGCTCGAGCTCCAATCGAGCTTAATCCAATCCTACGATTAACGGCAAGAGTGGATCACAAGTCAATCTTTTTTTTTTGACTACTCTATAAAACAGGGTGGTTTGGAGAACATAGTCATAACAGGCAAGAGAAAGAGAGAAGGCAACAAAGACAGAGGGCGACAACGTCAAAACATATTAGACAGTTAAACAAACAGGCACACCAGAAAAACAACAACGATCTTGATACATAATACTGGAAATAGAGAGTTGTGGAGAGCCATGATCGCCTACGTCAGCTACATCATGATATCCTTCTCTATATGTGTTATTTATACGTTCACATAATGTATACATATATATATATATATATGTTCACAGACATATAAAACTAAATGTATTTGTTATAAACGGATTATAAATTTCAGTCTACAAATATAATTAGTCACCATGAATTTCATAATAGGATAGATTAGAAGGAGAATGCCAGTTTGTACTTCGTACTAAATCACCTGGTATCCCCCCAAACAAGACACCACATCCGGCACATGTTACTGTAGATTCAGTTCCTGAGAGCAGTTATTGCTAAGTTTTCTAAGAGAGAAGAAATGTATATATCTCATCAACTTTCACATAATTTTCTTCTCTAAATTGTAGATCAGAAAACATGTTATTTATATCAACATTTCAATAACATATGTATACCCACGGTAGATCAAATGTGTTATTTATATGAACGTTCCAATAATATATGTATACCCACGGTAGATCAAATGTGTTATTTATATGAACGTTCCAATAACATATGTATACCCACGGTAGATTAAATGTTAAGGTAGATCACATGTTCAGGTTACAGTCTAAATTGAATTCATGTTACATTAAACTGGAGAGGCGGGGGGGATGGGAGGGGTGTGTGTTAAAAACGTATAGGTTCGAGTATGGCTGCTCACATTTATAATTGCCATAGACTCTGATATAATAAGAATGGTTTGTCATACATGGTTGAAAAGGTAGTTCCTCGCAAAAATGTGACTTTAATTTCCTCTGTTTCACCATCACTCAAAGCCCTGAGCGGTTCAATTCAGGAGACGAATCAGGAACAAAATACTCCAGTGACCCAAGACCGCCGAAGTGTGAGGGAAAGTTCTTCTTTCTATGGAAGACGAAGGATGAACCTTGGGTCGTTAGTGCAGATATCGCTCGTTGAAGAAAAATAAAGGAAATTATACGTGGGACCTTAATGGTACTGTGTTGTCTCTGTTCTGTCGCCGAGACACTCGTGTTTAAAAAAAAGGGGAATACAAATGTCTACGAGCAAAAAGGTGATGTGAGGAAATTATTATCGATTGATTCACTAAAAGTACAATAATGAAAGAATTAAAATTGCTTCAGAAACGGTACAGTAATGAATGAGCTACCATTAATATCAAACAATTATTTATCTATAGGCCCCTATGTCGTGAATCCGTTGGTAGTTATCATTTTGTTAATTTCTGTGCTATGTACATCTCTTATAATCAAACCATCCAATGACTGTACATCTCTTACAATCAAATCATCCAATGACTATGTACATCTCTTACAATCAAATCATCCAATGACTATGTACATCTCTTATAATCAAACCATCCAATGACTGTACATCTCTTACAATCAAATCATCCAATGACTATGTACATCTCTTATAATAAAATCATCCAATGACTATGTACATCTCTTATAATAAAAATCATCCAATGACTGTACATCTATTACAATCAAATCATCCAATGACTATGTACATCTATTACAATCAAACCATCCAATGACTATGTACATCTCTTATAATCAAACCATCTGTGAATATAATCATGCCTACTTGTTTTGGAATTCATGCTTATCAAAGACTGCATCATAGACGACATGCAATATGACATCACTCTTTCCCATGTCTATTGAGAGTTATTATCGCCTGGAAGGGGATCGGGCACACCACATGCACACTTAACCTTTCTGCACCAAGTGCCACATGTTGCAACAGGCATGCACTTGTTATGACGTCGTCATCCATGACTTTCCTGGTTTTATTCTACTACTCTTCACTGGTCTGATATTGTTCAGTAGAGTGTTTAATTCCAGTGCGGTTCGGTTCTTAGTTCTGCTATTCAGCACATTCAAGTGTTAGTTGAGCTCGTTGAAGAAAAATAGCACATGTAGCACATGTTAGATACCTCCAACGAGGTTGATCACCCTGTGTTATATAATAGTGCATTTGGTGATTTTGCATTGACCAAAAGGAGAGCTAAATTTGCAGAGGAGTTATTGGAAGCTTTGTCGATTGAAATTGTCATGTATTTCTATGCAGCTTTACTAGAGTTCCAGAGTTCCTGCCTTTTTGAAGCCTTATTTACCGAGTGAAACTGTGTTTACTCAATTTTTGAGTCTGTAGTTCAGTGTTAAGTGGAGAGTGCTCAAGTCTAGTGTTAGTTGGGCTCACGAGTGTCGTGTTAAAGCGTTATTTGTTCAATCTGATTATTACTGGAGGGTTCTTAATAAATAAACGTTTTAGTTGAAGGATTCGAAGAACGTACAAATCATTCCTTAGTAGTGAAAAATTAGTACAGCTAGAACTTAACATTGGTTCTTAGAACTTAACATAAACCTTTTTCTTGTGAAATGTATTTCCTCATCCTTGTTTCAGAGGAGGGTGGTACTGAGGTGTGGTAGTTAGACGACAGCGACCTGATCAAATGCATCCAAGTCTTTCGAAAGGTTCACTATTGACTCCTCTGCTCTTTGAGATATATATATATATATATATATATATATATATATATATATATATATATATATATATATACCGTCGAACAGCTGATTGGAAAAGGCACAACCCACTCATTACAAATGACATTCTGGTGTACCGTCGGGGTTTAGAAAGAAGTCACATTGATTTGGATCTGCAAAGTGAAATTGATATCATTGACCAGTGGTTTAATGCATCTGGTGAACCCAAGGGTAAATAACCAAAATGTAAGAGGATGTTCGAAAAAGTGCGAACTGCCGCAGTAACATAACATCATCATCATCATAGTCATCAAGTGCCGTCTTCGAAGGTTGGCTGCAACATATCTCCAACATCCCCTGTCTCTTGTTTTGGTGGCGCAATCTGCTAGAATATAACCTGTCCATCTTGTGATGTTACTCTCCCAATCACATTTCGGTATACCTCTTGCTCGCCCCCCCCCCTCCTTCGACTTTAACCTCAAGTAAGGTCTTCAAAAAGGTGTTATGTCTTTTAATTGTCTCCAAAAATATTTTATTTGCTTGATCTTTCTTTCCTTTAATAATTCTTTCTTCATATCACGTGCTGTTTGAACTTCTTTGTTTGTTTTCTTCTCTTTCCATGATGCTATCTCTATTCTTCTATAAATCCACATCTCAAAGGTATCAATTCCGTCTTCTCATTGTTTGTTTATTGTCCATGATTCTGAAACCATACATTAATATGGAATAGATGCAGCATTTTTATAATTCTTATTTTCAACGTGTTTGTAATTTTTTTCGATATTAATAGTTGCCTCATATCATTGAAGGTACTTTTAGCCTTTTCCTATTCTCCTTTTAACTTCTGTTTCACATCGGCCATCATTTGTGACTATGTGTCCTGGATAGTTTTGTTTACTTGGATGATGACTGGGCGATGATAAGTTCCACCAAGTTGTTCACTTATTGTTCTTTTCACTATCACAGCCAGTTTTTTGGGGTACAGAATACCAGGTCTTGGGTGGAGGTGTTATGCCATCTTGAGCATAACGTTTATTGGATCCTGTGGATTATTCTGGAGCATTAGGTTCTTGTCATGTTGACAACTTTCTATCTCTTCTCTCCTTCTGTTTAAATTGTTGTATCCTCAGAGTTTGGAGTGGCTGTTAAAGTCGCCCACTGCCAGGAAGTGTTTGTTAAGGATGTTAATACTTGTCATGTTTAATGAGATGTCATTTAGACAGTAGATGTTTAGTAGTTTAGTAAAAGTGTCATACAATTCACTCAATTATTTTGCGCATGCGGTTGCGTCTGTGGGTCTCACCAATGGCTCACTAGATGAACCACTCATGCAAAAGAAAACCTTAGTAAATGACATGCCATTATATTGAGTTTATCTTTTTATTGAAGCTTCATGGCACTTCATTTATACAATTCCGTAGTCGTAACCTTCGATAACAGTTACCATGTTGTTCCGGCAGGCCGACGTTGTGCTTGAACTAGTTACGGACACTGCGTGGGTGGATGGAACAACAAAGAAACCTATCGCAAGGGCCAGAGTTGTGCCCTGATGTCGACGTCTGTTTCAGCGGAATTTGACTTGAGTACAATGAGTACATGAAGTCAGTTCGCTACGCATTTTCAGCCCGTCTATGTTTTAGGGTATGTTTTACTACAGGAAAGCATTTGATAAAGTTAAACAAAGTGAAGTTATACACATGCTAGAGAATTTAAACATTGACAGCAAGGATTTAAGAGTCATCAAGAGCATGTACTGGCAACAAATAGCAGAAAGAAGAGTAGGAAATAAATTTGGCCCTTTTCAACAAATAAAACAAGGAGTTAGACAGGGATGTGTACTTTCACCAGCCTGTTCCCTTTATACAGTGAAAACATAATGCGTGCAATAGTTGATATCCCAGGAATATCAGTGGGAGGACATAACATAAATAATTTGAGATATGCGGATTCAGACACTGTTCTGATTGCAAAAAGTGGGGAAGACCTTCAAGATTTAATTTCTTCTTCTTCTTCTTCTTTCGTTCACTTGAAACATGTCTATATCTGTAATTCTGTCTCCTTAATAAAACTCACTGTCTTTTGTAGTTCATACAGTGTCCCATAGAGCTTTGATTCCAGTGTTGTTTCCTCTGGCCAATATGTCTGCCTCAGCGTTTCATGCTCAGAACACTCTTGAAGTATATGTTTGGCACTCTGTACTGTCTGTCCACATGTACACATGGCCGTGTTGCCAATCTTGAACTTTGTATACATGTGACTGCGGAGTCGGTTGTGTCCTGTTCTGAGACGTAGAATTATAACTTGTTCTGATCTGTTCATAATGTGATAGTCATCTTGTGTTGGTGTTTGTGGCTTTCTTATTGACTTGATCATCTGTTTTTTCTGATGGTAGGTGATTGGTATATCTGGTTGATCTTCGGCAGCACCTTCCTTAGCCAGTTGGTCTGCTTTTTCATTTCCTGGTATTCCACAGTGAGAGGGTATCCACTGCATGGTTACCCTATACTGGTAAGACAATTCGCTAAGTAGTTTTTTCAAGTCTGTTAGTTTTCCAGACTGGAGAGCTTGAAGCACTGACCTTGCATCTGTCAGGAATACCACAGGCTGTAGGTCAGAGTTGGAGTTCAGCAGTTTTTTAGCTGCCACAGTAATTGCCTGGATTTCTGCATCATAATTATTGCAGAATTTTCCTGTCGGTGTTCTGATTGTATCTCTAGGCTTGTGTGGATATTCTATATATACACTTGCACCTCCATTCCTCACAGCATTCTGTGCTGACCCATCTGTGTATACTCTGACCCATATATCTTGTGGATATTCCTTGTCCAGGAAACTGAGGGTGACTGTCCTCCGCTGCACACTGTTCTGTTCGTCCTCGCTTAGTATTCCTTTCACATGGGTCTGAATGTATATTGGCATTCCATGCCTTTCACTCCATGGGGTTTGTTCTGGTACAGACCTTAAGGGGCTGTCAACTTCAGGTAGGTCTGTAAGTTGTCTACGGAGTCGTTTAGCTTGATGGATAAAGCTGCTTCTTTTCAGTCGCCCCATTGCTAGGTTTTGGAATCTTTCCTTCATTGGATGACTTGGCATACACTGAAACTTTTCCGCTTGAATTAGTACTTTTGTGTCTCTGCGTTCGCCAAGTGTTTGCATTCTTCCCATTTTCTGCATCTCTGCTATGGGTGTTGATTTCATTGCTCCCAACATTATTCTAAGTGCCTGGTTTTGCACTTTATCTAGATTTTGTAATGTGGTGTTTGATGCAGGGACACCACGCAGCTGAACCATATTCCAGGTGTGGTCTTATGCCTTGCTGGTAAACTTTACTGAGTATATTCCCACTGGCTCCCCATGTGGTTCCAATTAGTTTTCTCAGGATAGCTAACTTCCTCCTGGCTTTTGTTGTTGCTTTGTTTTATGTGCTGCTTCCATGTCAGCTTATCATCATAAGTAACTCCGAGGTATGTTGGTTGTTTGTCTTCTTTCAAGAGCTCTCCGTCTATCTTGATATGACCGGCTTTTTTGTTTTGGTGAGAGGGTAAAGAGTGTAGGTGCTGCACTTATCTGTGTTAATGCTGACACACACCATCTATTTGCCCATAAGGTTAGGGCATCGATAGCTCTTTGTATTTGTTTAGGTGGCCACTGTCGCATGTTCTTCCGTGCACCAGATCACCAGGTCATCAGCATACATTGCCACTTTGATCCCATGTGGTAGTTCAGCAACTAGGTCATTAATGTAAACCAAGAAAAGTGTGGGTGACAGGACTCCTCGCTGGGGGGACTCCATGACGCAGTAGGACTGTCTTGCTTTTGCGACCATCTAATTGTACCCTGGCTCTTCTATTATGCAGGTATGCTTTTACCCATTTGTACATTCTTGAGCTAACCCTGCAATTTCGCAATTTCTTTAGGAGCCCTTCTTTCCAGACCTTATCAAATGCTTTCCTAAGGTCTATCCATGCTGCTAGTACCAGTTTTCTTATCTTGGAAGGCATCCTCAATCTCTTGGGAGAGGTAGGTTGCCTGATCTTCAGTAGAGTAGCACTGTCTGAAACCTGCTTGCTGTGATACCAGAAGGTTTTCACTTTCAAGGTACCATTGCATCCTAAGATTGATAATGCGTTCCATTGTTTTGCATAGACAGCTTGTGAGGCTGATGGGCCTGTAGTTGGAGACAGTGTTGCCATCTTTTCCTGATTTGAGGAGAAGATTTAATTAATGTAGTAGTCACAGAAAGTAAAGAGAAAGGCATCTTCCTAAATATCATGAAAAACAGAATTATGGTTATTTCAAAGAAATAAAATGACACAGCTTGCAATATCAAAGTGAATGATATAGTATTCAAACAGGTACACCAATTCAAAAATGTTGGTACAACGATACAGCAGATAAAAGTAGTTTAGCAGAAATAAGAAGCAGAATAGGGCAGGCAAAAACAACATTCAGAAAAATGAAATGAAAAATATATTGTGTAATATGACCTTGTCATTAGAGGTGAGAAAGAGAGTTCTGAAGTGCTATATAACTCCCATACTAACATATGGGTGTGAGTCTTGGACAATAAACAAACTGGAAAGTGGTAAATTAGAGGCAGTAGAGATGTGGTTCTATAGAAGAATACTGAGAATACCACATACTGCCAGAAAAATTCATGTGGAGGTGATGAAAGAGTCAAATGCGAAACGGACCTTAATCAATAATATAAGAAAAATACAATCTTCATTTTTTGGCCACTTCATGAGACAGAGAGGTTGGAAGAAATAAGGCACATCAGGCAAGATTGAAGGCAACAGAGACAGAGGGCGACAACGTGCATAAATATTAGACAGTTTAACAACCTGGCACGGCAGGGAAACAACAACGATCCTGATACATACTATCTGACACATAGAGCTGTGGAGAGCCATGATCACCTACAGCAGTGGGCATTGCACCTGATTGTGATGATTATGTTTTAGAGTACAACCTTGGAAGACGTAATAATTTCGTGCATTTATTGATCACACAAAAATCAAGAAATACGATATAAGCACTTTATTCCACATACGTTTGATTTGTGCGTCATGGCCACGACTTGCTTGTATTGTGCAAAACAACATAAATCACAATAAAAGTAAGCTTATACTGTGTTATTGATAGAAATGTTCAGATATTAGGTGAAGCAAAATAAATCTAACAATGAATAATTCAACTAGTAAGCAATGTCTAACCACGGTTTATTTCTGAAAAAATGTCAAAAAAATAACATTTTGGTGCTACTTTCTTGCTGAGGCAGCTGACCAGTTTCCCGAGTTCATGCAAGTAGATTGATGAGGGCGTCAACTTGCCAACAGTATTTCATTTTAAAGCCGATTAAATTGGTCTCATGAGGGTAAGATGTCCTCGGGGACCAGAACGTCTGCAAGTTATGTCTCAAGTATATTAATTCATATTTGATATGTATTAATGGGATCACAGGCCGTAGAAGTGCAATTTTTAGAATAATATATAACTTCCAGAGAAGTAAGAAATGAAAATCTAATCTCTAAACCGTCAATTATCACCACCAGGTGTCATCTTTGCATTGAAGGATGGCTGCAACATGCCTTCACAATTTTTTTAATCTCTAGCCTTGTTGGTGTACTCTACTAGACTGTTTCCTGTGCATAACATGATGTTTCCTTTCCATCTGTATCTCTGCATACCTCTTGCTCGCATCCCTTCAACTTTACCCTCAAGTCGTTTTCAACAAGGTGTTATTCCTTTTGGAAATTGCTTTGCACGTGTAGCAACTTATTTGAATATTTCCCTTGGCTATGTATATCAGTTTATGCTTATCATTTATTAATTTAAATATAAATTTATTTAGGGCTAGGGTTAAGATTAGTTATGTAAAACATAACTAATGCTAACCCTAACCCTAAAAAGATATATTTAAATTAATTATTGATAAAATATTTAGATTGATTAGCCCTACAAAAAAGTAGCTGATCACACGTTCCAGACAAGAACCATACTTTTAATGTGTCGAAAATATTTTATTTGTTTGATTTTAATTTTCTTTAATAATTCTTTTTCCGTTTTCCGTGTTGTTAGATTCTTGTTGTCTATTTTCTTCTCATTTCATGAAGTTCTTCATATTCTATGTATCCGTACCGCGCGTGTGGTATCAGGTCATGGACTTCCAGTTCAATGTGCAAGGAATAGAGCCACTATCTCCTGTGTTGGTAAGTCGTCGTCGAAGGCTAATAAAAGTTGGGAATTAGGCTGACAATCTGTCATTTATCATTATCATTGTCACATCGTGGCTCAATTTTTTGTTTGTGTGTCTAACAAATAATCTCCGGGGGACGAAGAAACACAGGTCAGCTGACATTGCACATTTGTCCCTTTGTGGCAGACTCCTAGGTAACGGGGTATGCTAGATGTGCCATCACTGCGGATGGTTCAATATATGTCACAGAAGAATGATGAAAAAGTTGACCCATACGTGTGTGCTGTGTTTTGGCAGAACGTGGTAGCCCTTGGATACTGGAATGTCTTCCTGCGGAGACTAAACACACATCCATAAATTAAATACCCCTTTACCTATCAATACCTTCGAGATCTTATATGAGTCTGGGTGTTGCCACAGTTACACAACTTAGAAACACATGTGTTTATGTCAGAAAGGCTATGGGTTGCAGAACTACCTGCTTACAGCTAAACGGATTATTTCAACATCATCATCGCCATATATCATCATTTAGTACATCTTCATCGTCATATATAATCATTTAGTACATCTTCATCGTCATATATCATCATTTAGTACATCTTCATCGTCATATATCATCATTTAGTACATCTTCATCGTCATATATCATCATTTAGTACATCTTCATCGTCATATATCATCAATTAGTACATCTTCATCGTCATATATCATCATTTAGTACATCTTCATCGTCATATATCATCATCTAGCGAAAATGAAAAAAACAAATACTGCTGTAGATCTGTCTACCACGTCGTAAATGAAAAAAAAATTCAACAAAAAAGAAGAAGAGAATGGTTAAAATTTAGTTTTACAAATAGAACTAGAGGTCCAGGCTATGTTTGCCACACTGGAAAACTACCCACATGTTATTCACCCATGTCCCTTCTAGTTACTGTTCCATCAGTATAGTGTTTCCCACCTATGTACGGGCTCTTTCAGTGTCTCTGAATTTTGTCTGAAATAGCGGGATGGTAGAAATATGTTTGTGTCAATCGGAAGGATTTAGCATTATCGGGTGGAAATGGCATCAACGCGATTCAAACATAGTATTTATTCCTTTGATTGAAGTTCTAAAGGATATCGAAATACCTGAGACTCAAAGTATCTGTAATTTTATATTTTCTGAGTTCAGTCATCGAATTAATGATTAAGGATCAGCATGGCAAGCTAGTAAAAATATCTCAGCGGGCCAGATTTGACCCGTGGATAGTGTTTTTTTCCACCCCTGACCTATACAGAAGACAACATGATGCTTAGTACACCGGGTTCTAGAAATGGCTGGTGTACTTTTAATTATTTTTGATGGTCGAAGGTGTGACTACTAACTTATTATTGAAGGTAGAAAGTGTGACTAATAACTTATTATTGAAGGTATAAAGTATGTCTACTAACTTATTATTGAAGGTAGAAAGTATAACTACTAACTTATTATTGAAGCTTGAAGATTTAACTACTAACTTATTATTGAAGGTAGAAAGTATGACTACTAACTTATTATTGAAGGTAGAAAGTGTGACTACTAACTTATTATTGAAGCTAGAAGATTTAACTACTATTGAAGGTAGAAGATGTGACTACTAACTAACTTTTTATATAGTTATTGTCATCTAATAACAACAACAATATTGTTATTGCTGAGGTTTTAATATGCTCAGGAATTTAATAGTGTGCAGTACCGAGTAGGTGATACGGAACCAAGGTTGTATGTAGTGTACGATGAGAGATAACTCTGAAGGTACTATAAAATGTAATACAATTTGTTGAAAACATGTGATACGTCTTTTATCCTTTAATGAAATGTTTCAAACATGGTGTACCAGCATTCAACTATATTGTTAATTTGATGCTCTGTATTCCTGAATATACGATTTAGTGATGTAATGTGGATGGTATCATTTTCAAGTTTGATGTTATTTTTTAGGTCAATCGATGTTTGCTCTTTGGTATACATTTTGATAAACAAATATTACATCAAGGCCAGTTCATTGAAGTGATGTGATTCATTGTCAACATAGGACGTACACTAAGAATGCTCATGGCCTCTTGTATTGGAGCAAGATCACTGTCAGACATAGCAAATAAAGTTACTGAAGATGTAGGTAACCAGATAAGATATGCACCACAACATTCGGCATATCACGTATATTCACAATAGCGAACAGAAGAAGAAGATAGACACAGATCTACTGACGAATTGAGAATCATCAAACGTGAAAAGATTGTCGTCACGGTGATTGAAACCACATCACGCATCGTTAACTAACATTTAGTTTGACATCGCGATATGTTTTAGTTTTTATAGAAAACACGTCCAGTTATAGTTTACTTGTGTACCATTTCAATAAATTCACACATAATTCAGTGCACCGTAAGTGCATATCATTGCTTAAGGTCGTATGTTAAATGCTTGACAACTGCTTTGCAATATCATATTGCCAGACACAATAGTATATTTTACAAATCACAATTCCTCACTGATCTTAATGTTCAAGATATCACAACTGACATTTCAATTAAGAATACGTTTCAAAGTGTTTTGATTAAATATTTAAATAAATTGTTGTTAGTCGTTCTCTTCAGATAATTCTCTGACTTTATCAAGATATTTCTCTGTCTTTATTATTAGGTTAATCAGTTCATATACTGGTATGATCATGTCGCTATACTTATTTTCCTTTTTCCCATCAGGTGAATCAGTCCGTATACCTGATGTACTCGTCAGATCATATTGTTCCATCCAAACCCAATCTCCAGTATATGCCTACAAGTAGATCTTACAAATCATCCAATATCTTGGCTAATCCGACTTTTCCTCAATTCCATTGGCTAAAAAAATACAAGTATATGTGAAGTGACAAATAGTTTGTTTCAGCAATACAAAGAACTAGACTTAAAACACTTTTTATATATAGATAGAAAGATATATGTCAGAAACGTTTGGATGAAATCATTGGCAACTAACCTGACACATATGTTTGTATATTGTTTGTTTGTTTGATTAAGAATCCCAGGAATTGCATGCGATTAGTTCTTGCTTCCTCTGTGGGTTTTGTGTGGTATTTCTAAGCTTTCTTTCATACCCAGGAGACTTCAACTTTCGGCTTGCTTAGTGCAATGCCTATAAATGAACAAATTATAATTGTATAGATGACATTCTACACATCTTCTATAAGAGCCTCAATATAACGGCAGGTCATCTAGTAAGATTTTCTGTTGCATGGGTAGTTTTCGAGTGGGCAATTGGTGAGACACAGACACAACCACATGCGTATGATTGATATATTAATGGTGGATGGGTATAGAAAAAACTATACTCATGCTTTTTTGTAGATGGATAGAAAGACGGATCGATGAATAATCTGGCGAACGGACTCAAAAATTATGTTTGTGAATAGATGGAGAACTGTGGATTTTCTCCGGATCACAAAATGGAGGGCGTAGGGGTATCGGCTTTTACCTCTCCAAAAATATCAAATTTTCATTATTGGGATATTACCCCATAAATGAGCGTATAATCACCATTAGAATAAAGGGAGAGAAAAAAAATATCGCCATTACATAGATTTATGCGCCAACATCAACAGCAGAAGAAAAAGACATTGAAAATGTTTACGATCAACGCGACTTAAAGATAATATTAGATGACTTCAACGCATAAGTAGATCAGGTCAGAAATCAATATGACTTGAACCAAGGTACACATGGATTAAACTGTATGAACAATAACGGGGAACGTTTGCTAAACTTCTGTGCAGAAAACAACATGGCAGTAATGATTACATTTTTCAAACATCACACAAGAAGACTATACACCTGGATGTCACCGGACGGAAAGACCAGAAACCAAACTGTTTATATACTAATAGAACAAAGATGGGAAAACAGTTTTCATTGCAAGACACTACCAGGCGCAGACTGCGACACTGATCGTGTTACTCATCGCAAAGTTCAAGCCAAAGATAAACAATAGAACAAAAAATTCAATAATTACCAGATACGATATGACGTTGATACCGAAAGAATACAACATCAAAATTCAAAACAAATTCGTAAAACTACTTAAAATACAAGAAGAATACACTCCAAATGAACTTGAAAACAAAATAAGTAACATTTCCAATAACTGTGCAAAAACATGTTACACAAAAAGAGCAAGAAGAAGAAAGAGTATATATCAGAAGAAACTATGAACGTGATCCAAGAAAGAAGACAAACTAAAAACAGTAGTAAAAATATAACAAACAATAGAAGTATGTCAAGAGATATTGAAAGAATAATTAAGCAAGACAAGCGAAACTACATAAACAAAATATACCTTGAAATAGAAGGGCAGAAACACCAAAGTAATAGTAAAATAATGTTCAAAAATGTACACATAAGAGACAACAAACTTCATCCATCATTAAAAGTGCTGAAAGATAAACCAGGAAACATACTAACAGAAGGGAAACATATCTTACATAGATGGAATGAATACTGTAGTGAGATGTGCAATGACCCAAAAAAAAAACAACAATAAACGAATATGAAACAGAGCCAGAGCCTGCAAAGGAATACTGTAGTGAGATGTGCAATGACCCAAAAAAAAAACAACAATAAACGAATATGAAACAGAGCCAGAGCCTGCAAAGGAAGAAATAAGATACGCAATAGTTAGTTTAAATAAAGGAAAAGCCACAGGCAATGATTCAGTAACAACAGAAATGATACACGCCTAGGGCGAGGCAGGAATCAACATTATCACAAATTCTGTTGCAAAATATGGGAAAATGGCACATGGCCAGAGGAATGGAAAAAATCATTATATATACTCTCCCAAAAAAGGCGACCAGATTTTCTCAAACTACCAAACTATAATTCTTATAAGTCAAGCAAACAAAATTATGTTAAACATCATAATGCAAAGAATCAAACGGAAATTAGAGATGGAGATAGACGAAAGTCTTCAGATCGGGCAGAGGAACACGAGATCACATCCTTAACATGAGATTGATCATAGAAAAGTGTAGTGAATTCTCAACTGACCTACACATGTGCTTCATAGGTTGCTCAAAAGCGTTTGACTGCATCAAACACGAAAAAGCTATGGAAGATCATTAACAGCATGGGCTTCACAGAACATCTGATTCATCTAAAAAAAGAACTTTACCAAGATGACAAGGCTGCAGTAAAGTTAGTGGGCGATCTCTCAGAGTGGTTTGAGGTACAGAGTGGAGTAAGGCATGGATGCACACTCTTCCCATACCTGTTCAACATCTACGCAGAAAGTATAATGAGGAATGTGAGAAATACACGAGAAGAACGCTGACTACCAAGCTTTAAACATCGGTGGATTCAAAATCCCTGAACTACCCTACGCAGACGACACAGTGCATCTTTCAAATAAAACAAATGGATTGGAACAACTAATAAAAAACACAAGGACATTTAACGAATCACAAAACTTGTATTTTAACACGCAAAAAAGCAAAAAGCAAATGTCATCAGATATAACAACACAACAACCAAAAATCAGAATAGACAATACCGAGATAGAATGTGTGGATAATTTTGAATACCTAGGAGAAAACATCAACGGTGCAGGAGACTGCATGGTAGAAATAAGGAAGAGATTGGCAATGACATATTGTAAAATAACACGGTTGAAAAACATACGGAAAAACAACAAAATAGAAACACAATTGCTAATGTTAAGAGCTTTTATTTTTGCGGTTGTAACATACGGCTGTGACTCATGGACCCTAAGTAAAATAGCGGCAAAGAAGATCAACGTTTTTGAGATGAAATGCTATAGAAAGATACTTAGAGTATCAAGGAAGGAAAAAAAAAAGATAAACTCAGATATTATAAACACATTGAAGATTCCTGAGAGTTGGTTACTAAACACAATAACAAAAAGACAACTACACCTGTTTGGTCATATTAAGAGACACAACTGTTTAGAAAGACAAATATTGGAGGGCAGAGTCCAGGATAGGAGAAAGAACAGACCAAGAAGACGATGGACTGACGACATCAAAGATAACATGAATACATCATTGGAAAATGCAAGCCCAAGATAAAAAAAATGGGTTCAGAGAGTTATTTGGGGAGACAACATTCTGGAGAGAATACGTCACATGACGCAGATAGATGGATGTGTTTACAGAAAAATTGATGTAAAAAATATTTATAGGTGAAAGGATTGATAAAGAAACATATAAGCAAGCTCACAAAAATGTATACACATTTTTATATGTATACACAACTATATACACATAATCATACATTTATCGATGGGTGTACACACAGACAACATCTAGACTCACACACACAGATGAATGGATTATACAGTCAATCAAATAATATGTATGAAATCATGGATATTTTAAATATACAGACATACCATGGTTGTCAATAGATGGATAAGTTAAATAGACAGACATACCATGGTTGTCAATAGATGGATAGGTTAAATAGACAGACATACCATGGTTGTCAATAGATGGATAGGTTAAACAGAAACACACACCATTTTTGTCGATGAATGGATAAGTTAAATAGACAGACACACACAGTTTGTCGATGAATGGCTAAATAGATAGACATATAATTTTTGTCAATTGGTAGATAGGTTAAATATACAAATATACCATGTTTGTCAATTGGTGGATAAGCTAAATAAATAGACATACCATGTTTGTCAATTGTTGGATAAGCTAAATAAATAGACATACCATGTTTGTCAATTGGTGGATAAGCTAAATAAATAGACATACCATGTTTGTCAATTGGTGGATAAGCTAAATAAATAGACATACCATGTTTGTCAATTGGTGGATAAGCTAAATAAATAGACATACCATGTTTGTCAATGGATTTATCTATCTGTTCTAGAAAGAAAATCACGAGTAAACGTATCAGAGCACAAATGATCCAAAATGTATAGATTATTTACCAAAACTGAGTACACCAACCTAGACAGTGCTAGGGAGTATAAAACAAGCATACACCAGACACCCATGTCTGCCATTTTTACAAGACGTTTTGATTTTCACCGACATTTGCCTGAACTGAGCATAGCCCTCGCCGAACAATGCTTTCCTCGACAGCTGGCAATCTGTTTTGGTGGTATCCTTGCCATATCGCTATGGAATGTCTGTGATAAGATACTTAACGGGAAAGTGAGACGCCGTGTTTACGTTTGAGTTGGTTGAAATGTTTAGTTCTGGCTCATGGAAGACATGATGAAATATTTATTTGTGGATGTTATCAAATCATTCACATGATAGATCAGTCCAGAAGATAGCCACCGATTTACAAAATCACTAACTAGATTTAGTCACACGATCGATTTGTCACTCACACGCTAAGCAACTGGAAAGTAGAAAGTTATAGGTGGTGGGTTTGTGATAGTAGATTGAAACCGTCTTAAGAAAATGGAAGATGACACATAACACTACATAACTAGGGAAAAAGTTGATAACGCCCCCTCCACGTAATTCTTTAATGGTTTCCTTGAACAAGATCAACAATAACCACAACACAAAGGAATTTATTCAACTTTCCCTCTTTTAGGCAATACCCCTCCCCCTCGCGACCCTCAACTTCAGCACAATTATATATGAATCCCTGCTATGTAGCCAACCAATTAATCGTCCAACTAATCAACCAACTAATCAACCAACTAATCAATCAACTAATCAACCAGTTAATCAACCAACAAATCAATCAATTAATCAACCAACTAATCAATCAACTAATCAACCAGTTAATCAATCAACTAATCGTCCAACTAATCTAGCAACTAATCAATCAACTAATCAACCAACTAATCAATCAACTAATCAATCAACTAACCAACTAACTAATTAATTAATCAACTAATCAATCAATTAATCAACTAACTAATTAATCACCGAATCAATCAACTAATCAACCAACTAATCGTCCAACTAGTCAACAAACTAATAAAGCAAGTAATTAATCAATTAATCAATCAATTAATTAATCAACTAATCAACCAACTAATAAATCAACTAATCAATCAACTAATTAACCAACTAATCAATCAACTAACTAACCAACTAATCAATCAACTAATTAACCAACTAATCAATCAACTAACTAACCAACTAATCAATCAACTAATTAAACAACTAATCAATCAACTAATCAAACAACCTACGAATGGATACAACTAATCAGTAAATCCACAAACTAACATATTAACTCACAGTATATTATTACCAAAAAACCACATGAGATCCAACATTCCAGTATGTGTCGTAGTTACAACCTCCCCCCCCCCCCTAACCGCCAAATAAAAAAAAAACAATAACAGCAAACGTCCATCCTACGGGCACATCGACCAAACGTCCAGCCTACCGACTGATTGACTGACGAACTAACTTACAAACAGGCTGATTGATTAAGTAAAAAAAAACAACTGATTGATTATCTATAACATTTAGTGAATCTGAGACTGAATATCTGACTTCGAGTTAATCTATGACTGTGAACGTCTCTGGTTTTGAGTGATTGTATGACTGTGATTGTCTCTGGCTTTGAGTGAATATATGATTATTAATGTCTCTAGCTTCAAGTGAATCTGTGTCAAGTAAATACATGGGATTTGTTAGTGAATATGTACCTGTCTACCTGTATAACACTGCAAAGGTTACAGTCTTAAAATATATCTATCTATACGTTGTGGCCCTTGTTTGCCTTTTGACGTCAGGGGTAGAAGAATTCTCTGGAGATTGCCTTCTTGTGTGCTGTTTGTAAGCTTGTTATCGTGGCTTCTTTGATTTCTGTGATCCATCTCGTACATGGTCTGCCTATGGTTTTATAACGATGATGTCTGTGTCATGGCCATCTTTGGCATACTATCTGTTGCTAGTCCGAAAGAGTGTGACAACCTCTTGATCTGTTGTTTTTTATGTATTCCAGTACTGGTATTGTTTTGGCTATCTGTCTGATTTTATTGTATATAATTCTATATCTTAACGACACTTCGAATATTCTTCGTAGACATGCCATTTCTTCTGTCACTAATTTTCTTTTGTCATGTGCTGTCATTGTCCAGGATTGGCACTGGTAGCACAGTGATGGAATAATAATAGTCCTGTATAATGCAACTTTAGTGTCTATGTTTACATTTTTGTTCTTGAAAATACGTGTCATCTGTCCTAGCATCTGGTATGTATTGTTACATCTATTTTGTATCTCTTTACGGGTTTTCTCTTCACTCGATATAATGCTTCCTAAGTAAGTGAACTCCTTTACCCTTTTAGGTCTTTATTATAGATGAAGATAGTAATATTTTTTAATTTCTTTGATGCTGCTATTATTTCGGTCTTTTCAATATTAATCTTCATGTTGAATTCTTTACATGTTGTGTGGAGTCTGTTCATATGTTCTTGCAATTGTTCATCTGATGTCGCTATTAGTACTTGGTCGTCTGCAAAGGGTAGTTCGTTCAATGTCTCTTAACATTGAAAAAAAATATATATATATATATATATATATATATATATATATATATATATATATATATATATATATATATATATATATATATATATATATATATATATATATATATATATATATATATATATATATATATATATAAAGTAATACATTGCCGAAAATGTAGCAAATTCACGAGGAACCACATCATCTCAGTGGTTAGTGCACAGTGGTGATCTAGGTTCGAATTTCAGTTTTTTCTGGAACATCTATAAATTGAAGAGCGTAGTAGCTTAGTGGATAATGAGATTGCTTGCTATCATCGGGTTACAGCGTGCTAGGTTCAAAACCACGTCCAGACACAAATTAATCACAGCTGTGGGATGCAATAGGAACGCATTGCTCTAGGCGGACCCAGGGTTAGCAGATAACCAAGATCCCAAATGTACCTCCTCGCGGTGCACCCTGGTAACAGAAAACAGCAGCTCGAGTTGATTCTGGCCAAATCATTTGGGGATCGTGTCCGAGAATGTGGAGGAAGCAGACGGAAAGAGATTTGACTGCAAAAGAGACAGACAATATCTCCGACACCATTTGTATCACCACATACAGCGATACTGTCGACATACTGTGACGCCTGTTAGTCCAGTCAGAACATTGGAGTGTAAAAGGCACGTAATAGTGGATGCATGGAAAGAAACAAATATATGTCATAATGAGTATAATGACATAATGAAAGGGCAGAACTGCAAATGAAAATTGAAACGTTCCTAGGAAAGGGTAACTATAAGCTCTGTTAGCTCGAGACGAGCTTCTAGTTACCTGTGATCCTTATATGCAGAGTCCAAGACCCAATCGTGGGCGTTCGGAAAAGCAAGAAGACCTAAACCAACTCTAATGTCGAGCCTTCCTATACAGGAAATATGCTCGCGAAGAGAAAGGGTTCCGAATCCGATGGGCTTAGGCAAGAAAGGGACAAAGATGGCAGTCATGGCCCAACTCTACTGTCAAAGTTTCCTATACCGGAAATACACTTGCAGAGAGAAAGGGTTCAGTACCTGATGGGCTCATGAGCTATTGGGACAAGGTCGCTCAGCTCGAGAACGCCTTGCTCTCAAACGCGTGGTGTGAGACTCAAACTTGTGCGAGGGGTTCACGATGTCTATGAATGACGCCTCGGGTAGGAGCCAAGGTCCAACTCGTCTGGCGAGTTCTTCCTCATACGGAACCAGGCTCGCGGATGAGATACGGTTCAGTACCCGATGGACACAGGCAGAGTTTGTCCAATAGCACGAGATGGATTCATGGACGGTGGAACACCTCGTGCCAGATAGACGCGCTCGACAGGCGTCTTGGCGAAGAGGCACTACACACCAGCGCACCCGGCGACAGATAGACAGGCTGTCACGGACTAGGGACCAAACCCGAAATAAAGGAATGACGAAAACGGATGTGCTGGACCTAGGACGTCCTGACCACAAGTGGCCATCCGGGGTGCAAATAATCACATTTCTAATGTGGAACTTGCAGCACAACGTACTTCATGCTCCCCGGCGGAAATTACACGAAATATTCGTTGTGGTTATATTAGAGCGAACGCAGAAGAAGAAGATGAAGAAGAACGCGAGCTGTGATTTCTCGCTTGACACGGCCACTCCTCCAGTCGACTCATCTATAAATGAGTAACTTACGCATAGTTAGGGGAGGTAAAGACAGCAAGGAAGGGAACTAACCATCCCCTCTAATAGTTGCTGCGGTTCAGTACATGAAGACTTATCTTCATCCCTGATGGCATATTGCTACATCGTTACTTTTACCTTAAAACCACAAATAACTTTCAGCCTAACACAACCTCAAAGGTGAACACAATAATAATCTCAGAGATAGACATACTAATAATCTCATGGATGGATACAATAATAATATCAGAGATGGACACAGTAAAAATCTCTGAGAGGGACATAATAATAATCTCAGAGATGGACATAATAATAATCTCAGAGATGGACATAATAATAATCTCAGAGATAGACATAATAATAATCTCAGAGATGGACATAATAATAATCTCAGAGATGGACATAATAATAATCTCAGAGATGGACATAATAATAATCTCATGGATGGATACAATAATAATCTCAGGAACTGACACAATAAGAATCTCAGGAACTGACATAATAAGAATCTCAGGAATGGACACAAGAAGAATCACATGGATGGACACAATAAGAATGATAGAATATAAAGTAGGCGATCATGATGCTGACACAAATATCTCTAATGTAATGTTGGTATTTGAAAAATAAAGCCTTACACTGTATTACATTTACTCCTCAGTCATGTGACACAGCTTCCCAACATCAAATACATATGGTTATATTTTTCATAGAGCATGTGTGTTTCAAAGTTAATTTTCTCATCTGTACTCTGATGTGCGTCTGTCCTTACTGATAAAACAGACATATAGATTTATTAATAGCTAAAAAAAGATAAGTATTTCTTGGCTTTATCCTTTTATTTTTAGTTTGAAATCAAAGAAAACAACTAGCAAATACGAAACGACCGTTCCATCCCCTTAACACACGTACTACATGGGTATGACCTCTCAGGTAAATCCAGGAACAGGGTAATGAAGTTATGTTAATCACACAAGACACACATAATAACACACAAAAAACCACATTTCGACCAAAAGGCCTTTATCAAGACAAAAAATACAACAATTTAAACCACAAAAAAAACAGAAAGTAAGAATTATGGACGTTCACATTGGCATGTGTACTGCAGATTGACCGGAATAGGTGAAACGACACCGCACAGGGAATTTTTAAAAATACTACATACATGTGACACGAAATAAACATAAATTATGGAACGACTGGATTTATCCATGAGACAGGCGCTCATTGATGTCGTTGGTACTTACTTGCGCAGTAAATACATATTATCGTGACCACTTAGAGCGTGTTAAGCTTTGATACGAAACACTTCTGTTTTTAAACTACCGTTACTGGTATTAAACAACGGCATTAATCGAAACACAAACCAGCAAAATGCGTGGGAATTCATGCGGCGACAATCTGTTAAGTTTAACTTGTAGGGACATACTTTTCGTTTACTTAACACCCATCTAAAAGGTCACACCCATGTAGGTACGAGGGTTAATGGGAAAGTAGTGAAATGACATCTTAGCGGCTGTCCATACTTTACGTCAGCAATTGGGGGGGGGGCGAAAACATTTGACATTTGTTGATAGTATCAGTATTCACGAGAATACGTGAATTGTCAATAATATTGTCATAGTCAATAATCATATGTCAGTGTCACGAAAGTGTGAATTAGGAGCGTGGGTCGGCGTAGCATTGGGATCATTTTATAACATAACAAATCACAAAAATTTAAAAAGGAACATTCAGCCAACACAGAAGAGGAATCATCAACCACTGTGAGATTTACTGAAGCGGAGACCTGATCACCTATGTGTGTATGCTAAGACACTAATCAACATACCTAAATCTAAATTGACCTCATGCTAGTAAAGTCTGTTGACCTCATGCTAGTAATGTCTATTGTCAGTCCATGAACATTTATGTTAGACATGTACTTCTCTCTCTCTCTCTCTCTCTCTCTCTCTCTCTCTCTCTACGTGACGTGTCCTTTAGAGAACGTTGTCCTCAATGCCACTCTATAGGTCTCTTTTATCTGTGCAAGCTACCCAGCTTCTTCCAATGTCATGTTCAGATGGTATTCGATGACATGTGTCCAATGTAAACTTGGTATGATGCTTGCTCTCTTTCATGAAACTTTTCCTTCCATGATAAATCTGTCGAAACCATTGTCTTTTTTGTATGTTTGAAATATGTAAGTTTGCATTGTTTGGGATAGTTTTGAGGAGTCAGTCTTCTTCTATTTTCACATTTTTGAAGACATGTGTGTTGGGTCGTCTTTCTGTCCATGGTATTTTTAGGACGTTTCTATAACATTTCATATCGAATGCGGATAATTTCTTATCCAATGTAGACATCATTACCAACGTCTCACAGCCATATGTTGCCACTGGAAAGATATAGCTTCTTAATAGTTTTAACTATGTCTTTCTGTTTGCCCCTTGTCATAGATTTTTCATCTGTGAGACATGCACATGGATAAATAATATATAGTACCTATATACATGCCTACCTGTTTTCCGTTCCACCAACTAGCCTAAATAATTGCCTGTCCATATGTCAACCTTTCGGGCAATCTACTTTCACACCTCCTTAGATTTTCTATTCGATCAACTGTTAAAAATATCTATGACAGGTCTGTCTATATACCTAATAACCTGCATAAACAAAACCTACCACAAAATCTACGTACAGGATATCTATATATGTATATCATTTACCTGTCTTCATGTTTTACCTCCCTAGCGTAGTGGTTAAGCTGTTCGCCTTGTGTTCAAAATGGCCAACTATTGTGGATTATCACTTGAAATTACGGAGTTACGTGCTATGAGTTGTACTCTCGGTAGGGGACGTGCCGCTTCGTCGAGAGTGACGGAGTACATATGGGATACCGAGTACAGTGAAGTCAATCCTCTACGACTTTTGAACCCTCCCTTTAGAACCCTCTGTCTGCCTATCTACCTACATACTACCTACCATAAATTTTACGTGCAGATATACCTACATATGCTCGCAGTTACCTTTCTTTAAGTCCACCTCCCTTGCATATCCAGATGTTATCTGCATGTGTACGCATCTAACTAAAGACCAACCTAACACTCATCTGCCTGCATGAGTACCTAAATAACTACGGACAAGACAAGACAAATTAGATAGCTCCAACTTCACCACTCTCAATCATTCTATTTCTCACTGTCTTAGATCTTTTGTTACTCTTAACTCATGTATAGTTACTTATCTTCATAGACGGTATGAAGCAAATCTATACCAGTTGAAATTAATATCGCCCGTGTGATGCCGGGGCCCGAAAGTGGAGCAAAGAGCAGCAACACTGTTTACCTTCCACGCATGTCGTAAAAGGCGACTAAGGATGTTATGGGATGGAGTTGGCTGTCCCATCCCATATAGGGTCAGTGACCCCAAGCCATGCTGAAGTCGGATGTGTCAGACCGAAATGCGCAGATATCGCAGCAATGATGTAAACCATGACACAACGCATTCCGTTCTCCGGACTACATCCTGCTAATCTGCAGGAGTTTGAGAACGAACGCAGAAGAAGAAGAAATTAATATGCAGTTTAAGCTCCCATCCCTGCGCTTAACGGCAAGTGTGAATCATTATTCACCTGGTGATAGACAATAGACAATAGCCAGCCGATTATTTTTTTTTGATTGCTAAATCTGTTTGTAATATTTACAGATTCTATGTCTGCTCTTCAAGCACTGGAATGTGATGGACATTGTAAACCTGAGCTAGTTCAAATATATCACCATGCCAACCAGCTGCTTACATCTTATGAAGTCAGCGTTGTTATGCAGTGGATTCCTGGCCACTCAAACACACCTGGCAATGACAAGGCAGACATACTAGCAAAGAAAGGAGCACAACAAGAACAGCCATATACACAAACAACCACGCACACAGTTAAAATTATGTTGAAATCTGTGAACAAAATAAATTTAATCAACAGATAGGCCATGGAGAATACTGGGAGGAACCATAAATAAATATATGACCAGCCCAAATCCTAAAGACAACATCAACCTCCTGGGAAGGAAAGACTAGAGTATCATCTTCAAACTGCGCACACAACATGTACAGCTTACTAATAATCTGAACAGAATACAACCACAACACACTCCAGGGTGCCGGATGTGCACTCATCCATATGAAACTATTGACCACCATCTTTTTGAATGCCCAGCGCTAGATGGTGTCAGGAAAATGTTTCTCCTTCCAGGGCCAGATAAATGGAACACATTATATGGAACAAAACAACAGCTCACAAACACATGCATATATCACACAATGGCATTTGGTCAAAGGGCATGAGCCCATGGACCGCTGGATCAGCAACCAACGTTCCAACCAAATTTTTTTACAGGAATGCGCAGGATTGTTCACCATATGACGAGATATGTCAGACTTTCATAGTGTTAGTTGAAAAAAAAACACGGTGGCGATGGAAATATAATTCATTGATGACTTGCATACATCTTTGTATCACAACTTTGGTCTGCCACTTCTTCTAGCACCCTGTGAGAGTTTGCCGCTGTTGCTAATCTTTTGATATTTCCTAGCTACATGGACCTTCTGTGATTGCGTATGGAGAATATTGTTGGAACACGTCGTCTGCGGGATCTTGATACTGGTACTGTGCAATGCATATCGTACAACTTGATATTAAAGATATTGGAGGCATCTTAAATGAAAGATGTTCATTCTCATTACTTTTTGTGAGTAATATGTCCATATTTCAGACTCATGAAGTGTAATAACGAGTACACATGCCTCGTAGATCGATATCTTTGTTTCCATTGTTAATTTTGTATTATTCCAGGTTCTTTATGACAATTTATCCAAATTTGTTGCAGCGTTTCCTATTCGAATACTGATTTCTTCGTCAACAGAGAGTTATGTAGCTTCTGTGGATCACAGGTTGTATAAGGATGTACTACCATTAAACATCTGCAAGAAGTCACACTAGGTTACCATAGGCATTACCTTAATAGTATCTATCTATAATGAGAATGAATATGAATCCGAGAAAAAAAAGTGAAATATGACGAAGAGCAAAAATGAGATTGTGTGTATCCATAAGCCGACATGAAAGGCTGAACACAGTGGTGAAACCGAGTACGATTTGCTGGTTTGGTCATGTAATGCAACATCATTCGATTTCAAAAGTTATTCGGTAAGAAATAGTTGAGGGGAGGAGGAAAAGACAATTTTGATTTGATGAAAAAATGAATGGCCAAGGTGTCATTCTACCACACTCGTCCGCACGATCTAGTTGGCGGGTTTTGTATGCTTATGGTCCAAACTGGCAACCCTATGACAAGGACATTACGAGTTTTATATGATTGCTATATCATGTTTCACCAGCTTTGCACAATTTTAGAATTATATATCTCAGTACGCCAATAATTGAACGTTTGTGTGTGAATTTTAAAAGGTGTAGATCCTATGAATGATATTTTGCATCTGGCACTACCATTGGTTTAAATTTTCGTTTGCGATATATATCAAAAGTCTTCTTGTCAACACATATTTTAAAAGATGTTTACAATCATTTGTAAGACCCATTTACACATGATTGGTCTGTCATATAATTAGCATGATTTAAGCTGGATATTGCACTATTCTATGATTTGGAACACAAGGAAGACGATGTTTAATGTTGTATCTGGTATCACGATCAAATTATCCTTCAGAAATGTTTCTACATAAAGTGTGTAGTTTTGTAAGAAAACATGGAGTCTGGGAGTAAAGTTCATGACATTATAACAGGTTACAAATACGATTATAAAGTATTTCTGCAATGAAACTACTCGAGGTAAATTATATAATTCTATATCAAACCCAAAAATAAGAACTAGTGCTGCCTTATAGATAAGTAAACGAATATGTAATCGTTGGGTGGCAAAATCTGGCATGGTATACTCCATCATTTTCTATGCAGACATCCAAGTACACAACAGCCTGCGACTTTATGGTAGTATCAATTGTGACCAGCTTTGATGATACATTATAACCGAAACCATGACTTCAAACTTGTCGGAAAAGAAAGTCACAGTCTAGACGACTGCATGATTTCAAAATTGTCGGAAAAGAAAGTCACAGTCTAGACGACTGCATGATTTCAAACTTGTCGGAGAAGAAAGTCACAGTCTAGACGACTGCATGATTTCAAACTTGTCGGAAAAGAAAGTCAGTCTAGACGACTGCATGATTTCAAACTTGTCGGAAAAGAAAGTCACAGTCTAGACGACTGCATGATTTCAAACTTGTCGGAAAAGAAAGTCAGTCTAGACGACTGCATGATTTCAAACTTGTCGGAAAAGAAAGTCACAGTCTAGACGACTGCATGATTTCAAACTTGTCGGAAAAGAAAGTCAGTCTAGACGACTGCATGATTTCAAACTTGTCGGAGAAGAAAGTCACAGTCTAGACGACTGCATGATTTCAAACTTGTCGGAAAAGAAAGTCAGTCTAGACGACTGCATGATTTCAAACTTGCGGGACAAGAAAGTGATAAAGAGTAGTAAACTATATAATACTCTAAGCAAAGTAGAATGAGAGAGTGTGATACAGAGGGTGATATTATAGAATTGTAGTGCAACGGGATGAGAGATAATGGAGGAGAAAGAAAGGCATAAAAGTGAGATGAAGGCAGAAGAGAAAGCATGAATTTAATAGTAACACCGATACCTGATGCATGGGCGTTGTCAACGAGACTTGGAAAAATATGAATGATTGTGATAAAATTGATGATTGAAAGAAAATAATATTACGCTGAGGATGATAATGGTAATTGATATGCTAACAGGGTCAGTAACAGTGTTATGATGGGGGCGTTTTCTGCGCATAACAGATATGATGCATCCATTTATGTATAGAAGCAGATCCTTCATTAATGATTGCTTTCATATGAAAAAGGACTAACATAGTTAATACAGGGGGGGGGGACAATTTCAAGACAGAAATAAAATAACGTGTTTTGAATCTGCACCATCATGTGTCGTGCTGGGCAGCGCAGTCGGTAATTGATCTGTGCAGCACTATGTTCGCTGTACTGTTTCACCAGATTCACTGCTGATTTCCTACCATGCCTTCATGTCAAAATATCCGGTATATTCTCTATTTGATTATCTCTGTGTCTTTTACCTCACTTATGTCATATACATTTTAGAATACAACCACCACCCATTACACCAACGTCTAGATGAGACAAAGGGAAAACGAATCAAGTGTGACAGATCGTGGATGGCAGAGGCCGAAGACACACTGCGGAGAATATGTGAATTGGGAAGAAATAGGAAAAGACAGTGAATGGGTGGAGGTAAACACTGAGAAGAAATCACTGACTAAGTAATAATACAACTAGATAAAGCGTGTCGAAAATGGACGGACTTCAGGGCTAACGATACAGTGCACGAACACGTCCGACTAAACTCGAAACCACAAGACATAATTAAATACAAAGATGGCTCCATTAACAGAAACAATAATAAAAGCGATTGGTGCTTTGTTGCCTACAGAAACGGTGTGAAGTCGGTTGAGAAATCTTCAGCATATTCTACTGTCACATCGAGCATGAGGATGGAGATAGAGGGAGTTACAGCAGCACTTAATTGGTTGATAATATATACATCAACACACTCGGTAATATTTACATACTCTCAAAGCATGTTGCGCAAGATAGAAAAGTTCATGCTAAGAAAAGAATGGAGAGACTCATTGAACAACTCAGTTGTCCAGAGCACACATGGATATACTTCCCTGGTCAAGTTGGGGTCAGAGAAAACGAGATAGCCGACGATAGCAGACAATGCGCGATAGACGGCACATTGCTGAGAAGAGATAAGCAGACTTAATGAAGGCAGCAATAAATTCATTTCAAGATGAAGATAATGTCAACGAGGCTGAGAACGTACACATACAGAGAATGTTAGAAATGGGGGTATCTAGAGGTGAGGGGAGGAAAAGTAAATCTTTTGGAAGTCCCGAAGATCCCACAATCAACACCTGACCGGAACTCTGAGTCTACACACACTAGGATGGCTGCTGGAGCGGAGGGCGGGACATTTATGGGAATGTCATACGTGTTATGAAGCCAGTTTCTAATCAAGAATCAAGAAGAATCACTTTTGTCAATTGTAACATTGAGTTCCAAACCTGCTCTTCCCACAATGTGGCCAATAAAGGTCAACTTTATAGTGTTCTGATGTTGATAAGCTATATTTATTTCTGGTGCCAATCCCCGTCAGTACCTCCGTATGCGTTCGTTTAATTGTCAATGGGATTCATAGCATTCTTCTGAAAAACCACGTTTCTGTAAATTCTAGTTTCATATATGCTCTTTCTTTATTGTCCATGATTCGCTTTCATATGACAGACGTGAATCTACGTAACAGTAAATGACACCTTTAAAAAATTCACATTTATATTTATATTGAATAGTAGATACAGAAGAAAAGATAACTTCTGACAATGTATGCGTTAATATACACAGTATAGACTGGTAGTTAATGTTTAATCTTGATACTCGGCACACCCCTTTTGTTAGTATATTCCTAATGTTGAAACTCGACACACGCCTTTTGCTAGTATATGCCTAATGTTGAAACTCGACACACGCCTTTTGTTAGTATATTCCTAATGTTGAAACTCGACACACGCTTTTTGTTAGTATATGCCTAATGTTGAAACTCGACACACGCCTTTTGTTAGTATATTCCTAATGTTGAAACTAGGCAGACACGTTTTGTTAGTATATGCCTAATGTTGAAACTCGACAAACGCTTTTTGTAAGTATATGGCCTACGCATAATGTTGAAACTCGACATATGTCTTGTTTTAGTATATGTCTAATGTTAAAAATCGGCACGTTGAAACTCGGCACACGCTGTTTGTTAGTATATGTCAAATGTTGAAACTCGGCACACGCCTTTTGTCATTTGTTAGTATGTGACTAATGTTGAAACTCGACACACGCCTTTTGTTAGTGTATGCTTAATGTTGAAACTCTGCACATTTCTTTTGTTAGTATATCCCTAATGTTAAAACTCGGAAAATGTCTTGTGAAAATAGTTCTAAGTTTCTAGTTGACGGTGTATTGATGGTGCCAGAATGGAGATGGGGGGGCGGCGGTCTCAAAGAATTGCAAATTTATGACCTGCGATGCATATTATAAGAGATAATTAAGGAGTTTAGCGTGGAGTAGACTGTCCCTTTGTATAGATCAAAATGATCAACACAATAAAATATAGTTCGATGTGTTATGTCACCAAGTCATCACAGTCAAGCTATAAAACAAAGTACAGCGCATTCCGCTATCAAGACTACTTCATATTAAGTAACAGGATTCCGCTATCCGGACTACTTCATATTCAGTAACAGGATTCCGCTATCCGGACTACTTCATATTAAGTAACAACATTCCGCTATCCGGACTACTTCATATTAAGTAACAGGATTCCGCTATCCGGACTACTTCATATTAAGTAACAGGATTCCGCTATCCGGACTACTTCATATTAAGTAACAGGATTCCGCTATCCGGACTACTTCATATTAAGTAACAGGATTCCGCTATCCGGACTACTTCATATTAAGTAACAGGATTCCGCTATCCGGACTACTTCATATTAAGTAACAGGATTCCGCTATCCGGACTACTTCATATTAAGTAACAGGATTCCGCTATCCGGACTACTTCATATTAAGTAACAGGATTCCGCTATCCGGACTACTTCATATTAAGTAACAGGATTCCGCTATCCGGACTACTTCATATTAAGTAACAGGATTCCGCTATCCGGACTACTTCATATTAAGTAACAGGATTCCGCTATCCGGACTACTTCATATTAAGTAACAGGATTCCGCTATCCGGACTACTTCATATTAAGTAACAGGATTCCGCTATCCGGACTACTTCATATTAAGTAACAGGATTCCGCTATCCGGACTACTTCATATTAAGTAACAGGATTCCGCTATCCGGACTACTTCATATTAAGTAACAGGATTCCGCTATCCGGACTACTTCATATTAAGTAACAGGATTCCGCTATCCGGACTACTTCATATTAAGTAACAGGATTCCGCTATCCGGACTACTTCATATTAAGTAACAGGATTCCGCTTTCCGGACTACTTCATATTAAGAAACAGGTTTCCGCTATCCGGACTACTTCATATTAAGAAACAGGTTTCCGCTATCCGGACAACTTCATATTTAAGAGGATTCTCAAAACGAACGCGGGAGAACGAGAATACTATACAGAAATGCAAGAAAACGTGATAGTAATATCAATATTACTGCACTAATGTGTATTTATTGTCGGATTTTTTAAAACACAAAACATTATTGTCAAAGAGCATAAAAACAATTAAAAGTCGACAAAAGTTATATCCATTATTAGGCACGGCAGACTGAAAAATATCGGCCGTTTCTGGAATCAAACAGTGTATGCTGATGATGTAGGAATTAATCCATGGTATTGTCACTCTAAAATGGAATGTTCCTGCAATATTTGATGATTATTGTATACTGCTAGTCGAGAGAGAGAGAGAGAGAGAGAGAAAGAGAGAGAGACAGAGAGGGAGAGAGAGAAAGTTGAAGTAATGCCTCAAGCTCGTGTGGGAGTTTGCGAAAGGTTATATTTTTCTCTAGCAATCTTATATCAACGAGGGAGTTTAGTTTGTCTTTATGAATTATTAGACCGTTAATCTGTGTCTGTCTTCAATATTCATGTTTAGGAAAAATTTGCATCTGGACATAATCATACACAAGGTGTAAATATAACTTGTAATGTAGAAAAACACATATCACATAGACAAATATAACACATAGATGAAACATGTTACATAAACAAACATATCACAGATTGACACATTGCAGAAATAAACATAGCACAGACACACACACATCACATAGACATACATATCACATAGATGACACATATCACACAGACAAACATATCACATAGATGACACATATCACATAGATGGCACATATCACATAGATGACACATATCACATAGATGACACATATCACATAGACATACATATCACATAGATGACACATATCACATAGATGACACATTTCACATAGATGACACATATCACATAGATGACACATATCACATAGATGACACATATCACATAGATGACACATATCACACAAATGGCACATATCACATATATGACACATATCACATATATGACACATATCACATAGATGAACGATGTCACATAGACAAACATATCACATAGATGAAACATGTTACATAGACAAACATATCGCATAGATGAAACATGTTACATAGACAAACATATCACATAGATGAAACATGTTACATAGACAAACATATCACATAGATGAAACATGTTACATAGACAAACATATCACATAGACAAACATATCACATAGATGAAACATGTTACATAGACAAACATATCACATAGATGAAACATGTTACATAGACAAACATATCACATAGATGAAACATGTTACATAGACAAACATATCACATAGATGACACATGTTACATAGACAAACATATCACATAGATGACACATGTTACATAGACAAACATATCACATAGATGACACATGTTACATAGACAAACATATCACATAGATGACACATGTTACATAGACAAACATATCACATAGATGACACATGTTACATAGACAAACATATCACATAGATGAAACATGTTACATAGACAAACATATCACATAGATGAAACATGTTACATAGACAAACATATCACATAGATGAAACATGTTACATAGACAAACATATCACATAGATGACACATGTTACATAGACAAACATATCACATAGATGACACATATCACATAGATGAAACATGTTACATAGACAAACATATCACATATATGACACATATCACATAGATGAAACATGTTACATAGACAAACATATCACATAGATGACACATGTTACATAGACAAACATATCACATAGACAAACATATCACATAGATGAAACATGTTACATAGACAAACATATCACATAGACAAACATATCACATAGATGAAACATGTTACATAGACAAACATATCACATAGATGACACATGTTACATAGACAAACATATCACATAGATGACACATGTTACATAGACAAACATATCACATAGATGACACATGTTACATAGACAAACATATCACATAGATGACACATGTTACATAGACAAACATATCACATAGATGACACATGTTACATAGACAAACATATCACATAGATGAAACATGTTACATAGACAAACATATCACATAGATGACACATGTTACATAGACAAACATATCACATAGATGAAACATGTTACATAGACAAACATATCACATAGATGAAACATGTTATATAGACAAACATATCACATAGATGAAACATGTTACATAGACAAACATATCACATAGATGAAACATGTTACATAGACAAACATATCACATAGATGACACATATCACATAGATGACACATTTCACATAGACAAACATATCACATAGATGACACATATCACATAGATGACACATTTCACATAGACAAACATATCACATAGATGAAACATGTTACATAGACAAACATATCACATAGATGACACATATTACTTAGACAAACATATCACATAGATGAAACATGTTACATAGACAAACATATCACATAGATGACACATATTACTTAGACAAACATATCACATAGATGACACATGTAACATAGACAAACATATCACATAGATGACACATGTTACATAGACAAACATAGCACATAGATGAAACATGTTACATAGACAAACATATCACATAGATGACACATATCACATAGATGACACATTTCACATAGACAAACATATCACATAGATGACACATGTTACATAGACAAACATATCACATAGATGACACATTTCACATAGACAAACATATCACATAGATGACACATGTTACATAGACAAACATATCACATAGATGAAACATGTTACATAGACAAACATATCACATAGATGAAACATGTTACATAGACAAACATATCACATAGATGAAACATGTTACATAGACAAACATATCACATAGATGAAACATGTTACATAGACAAACATATCACATAGATGACACATATCACATAGATGACACATTTCACATAGACAAACATATCACATAGATGACACATATCACATAGATGACACATTTCACATAGACAAACATATCACATAGATGAAACATGTTACATAGACAAACATATCACATAGATGACACATATTACTTAGACAAACATATCACATAGATGAAACATGTTACATAGACAAACATATCACATAGATGACACATATTACTTAGACAAACATATCACATAGATGAAACATGTTACATAGACAAACATATCACATAGATGACACATGTTACATAGACAAACATATCACATAGATGAAACATGTTACATAGACAAACATATCACATAGATGACACATATCACATAGATGACACATTTCACATAGACAAACATATCACATAGATGACACATGTTACATAGACAAACATATCACATAGATGACACATTTCACATAGACAAACATATCACATAGATGACACATGTTACATAGACAAACATATCACATAGATGACACATGTTACATAGACAAACATAAAACATAGATGACACATGTTACATAGACAAACATATCACATAGATGAAACATGTTACATAGACAAACATATCACATAGATGAAACATGTTACATAGACAAACATATCACATAGATGACACATATCACATAGATGACACATTTCACATAGACAAACATATCACATAGATGACACATATCACATAGATGACACATTTCACATAGACAAACATATCACATAGATGAAACATGTTACATAGACAAACATATCACATAGATGACACATATTACTTAGACAAACATATCACATAGATGAAACATGTTACATAGACAAACATATCACATAGATACACATATTACTTAGACAAACATATCACATAGATGACACATGTTACATAGACAAACATATCACATAGATGACACATGTTACATAGACAAACATATCACATAGATGAAACATGTTACATAGACAAACATATCACATAGATGACACATATCACATAGATGACACATTTCACATAGACAAACATATCACATAGATGACACATGTTACATAGACAAACATATCACATAGATGACACATTTCACATAGACAAACATATCACATAGATGACACATGTTACATAGACAAACATATCACATAGATGACACATGTTACATAGACAAACATAAAACATAGATGACACATGTTACATAGACAAACATATCACATAGATGAAACATGTTACATAGACAAACATATCACATAGATGAAACATGTTACATAGACAAACATATCACATAGATGAAACATGTTACATAGACAAACATATCACATAGATGAAACATGTTACATAGACAAACATATCACATAGATGAAACATGTTACATAGACAAACATATCACATAGATGAAACATGTTACATAGACAAACATATCACATAGATGACACATATTACTTAGACAAACATATCACATAGATGACACATGTTACATAGACAAACATATCACATAGACAAACATATCACATAGATGAAACATGTTACATAGACAAACATATCACATAGATGACACATATTACTTAGACAAACATATCACAGAGATCGACACATCGAAGATACACACATTTGACAGAGACACATATAGCACATAGAGAGACACAGCGCAGAAACATACATGCTACCTACACAAAGATCTTACATAGACAAACAGGTCACAAAGACCAGCGCATTGCTGAAACACACATTTGACAGAGACACACATAATACAGAAACAGACACATCGTAGAAACATACATGTCACCTACACAAACATATCGCACAGACAAACATATCACAGAGATAAACATATCACATAGACAAACATATCACAGAGACAAAGACATCACAGAGGCACACATATCACATACACATACATACCACAAAGACACACATATTACATACACAAACAAATTACATAGACAAACATCTCACAGAAACAAACACATAACATAGACAACATATCACATAGACACACATATTACAGAGACACACATATCACATACACAAAAACATTACATAGACAAACATATGACAGTGACAAACATATCACATAGACACACATATCACATAGACAAATATATCACAGAGATACACATATCACAGAGAAATATATATCACATATCACCAACATATCACAGAGACATATATCTATTGTCTATTGTCTTTCTCCAGGTGGTTTTTGATCAATTCTTGTCGTTAAGCGTAGGGGTGATTGGAGCTCAAGGTTTCGTTCTAAAGTCAGATGCGTGTGACCTCGGCTGTGCTATGACCGTGTCTGTTCAGGATGTCCCTCACGTTTTCTATCCATCTTTTTGTGGTCTTCCTCTGGCTTTGTACCCTGACCGCATTTGGTTATATGCTTGTACGGGCAACTTTTCGTGATGCATTCTCATAATGTGGCCAAACCACTTGATCTGTTCTCTCTCTATGTAATCGGTACAAGATATTAAACCTATTCTTTCCCTGATATATTCATTTCGTAATATATCAAACCTGGTGACCCCGGCAGCTTTCCTCAAGCATTTCATCTCACATATCACTATCTTTCTGTAATGTGAAGATGAGAGAGACCAGGTTTGGCACTGGTAACACAGTGTTGGTAGAAATATAATGTAGATCATTTGTCTCTTAACTTCCATCTCGATCATGGGATGAAGAAGTAGTGGTGACAGTTGATATGTTGCTGCATTTGCCTTTTGACATCTCATCTCTATCTCTCTATGAAGGCTTCCATTTTCTGTAAAAATACTACCGAGATATTTGAACTCTGTTACTTGTTTTACTTCTATATTGTCTATCTGTATGTTTAGTGGACTCGGTGTTCTACATATTTTCATAGTTTCCGTCTTTTGTGTATTGATCTTGTATTTTTTTTATTGTATGTTATATTTTTTACATGTTGCAGATGTTTTTACATGATTTTGTAATTGTTCAAGTCGACTATAGCGATTTAGCTCAACTAAGGCGATAAGAAAGATGCAGATGTCTGCTATGTTAATTTGAACTTCATTCGTTACGTTATTATTATTGCTGTGCATTTGGTTAGTCACTATTTATGTACTTGGAGTCACCTTTGCTATTTTTGGCATGCGACTTCAAGTATAGTAACCAACCAAAATCCCGACAATAATAAAAACAAACAAATTAAGTCATAATTAATTCTACGCAGATGTCTTTTATATTTTGCCGGTTTCGGCCAAGCACTGCAGTTTTGCGTCTTCCTGTTTCATATAAAGTGAACTAAAATTGTACTTATCAATACTGCCCTGTCCTGTTAGAAAGTTGTGAAGTGGCTGTATATAAAAAAAGGTGCATGCCATATCTGATTCTTGATTCTTGATTAGAAACTGGCCTCACATAACATGGGGCATTCCCATGAGTGCTCCGCCCTCTGTTTCAGCAGCCATTCGACTCTATGGTGTTTTGAATTCAAGGCCACTGAAACAGACGTCTACATCAGGGCACAACTCTGGCCCGTGCGACAGGTTTCTTTGTGGTTCTGCCCACCCACGCCGTGCCTGTTACTAGTTCAAGCACAACGTCGGCCTGTCGGAACAACATGGTAACTGTTATCGAAGGCTACGACTACGGGATTGTATAGATGATGTGCCATGAAGCTTCTATAAGAAGGTAACCTCAATATAAGGGCATGTCATCTACTAAGGTTTTCTGTTGCATGGTTGGTTTGTCTAGTGAGCCATTGGTGAGACCCACAGACGCAACCGCATGCTGTCATGCCATATCTGTTTTCACGTTAAAAACAATTTGATATTTTCAATTTGCCCTTCGACACAGTCCATACCGGGATCTGAACAATGGATCTCACGGATGAAAGAAGAATAACGCTCTAACCTTATGGACTATGCACCAGACAACTTGAATCAGATTTTTTCATTTTCTAAAACTGACTGAAGTGATACTAAATAAGAAAAATATACATTGTAAACATACAAAACAAAAAATGTATTCACACAATATTGTTTTACACAAATATGGTTTTACCAATGTAAATGTATGTAGAATATCTCATACACATCATGTAGTATCTTGAAAGATTCTGGGATCCATCGAAACATCTGGTTTTACAGGGGAAAACAAATCTTACAATCGTAAACACACAATTAACTAAAACATATTAGTCCAATCAGTTTGTTGTGAAAAAAAAACAACCTTATCGTGTAATGAAAGTCTTAATATTGGTCAATTTTAATGACATTGGTGCCTGCATTCAAAACGCTCACGGGGCACTAGTAATAGTATTACAACTTTGTATGGACATTAACGTCGCTGCAAGAATTTGCAATGCTAAATTAGAAAATGATCGTTCAAAGCGACTTCTTATTATCGCTAATGAAACAAACATTTTTATTCTTCTATGTCAATGTCACAATGTTGAGGCGTCATTTCAAATTCAAGGCAAACTGTCATAAAAATGTATAACATTAGGTAAATGAGCAATGAAATAAATACGCTGAATTGCAATTTAGTAAATGAATGCAAATTACAGAGAGTGGAAAGTCGACGCTTCGATTAAGAAGTTTTTATAAAGAACAATATAAATGTATACTGAAAGCAATGGGGAGTAAAACTTGTTTACGCTACATCTTCAGTATAAATTAATGAGGTCACGTATTAATGGGCCATACATGAATCACGTAGATTACAAAGAATATCACCTAGTAAAAATGGGGGAAAAGACATGCTAAATGCAGATAACACTTAATTATAAAAATGCAGCAAACGTAGAATTTGTCTTATCGATGGTACTCCTCAAGACGTAACTAAAGTTTTTCTGCGGCACTCATGAAGACGTAAGACTTCGATTTTTCCGTCATACCTCATCATACTCATCAATATAATCATCATTGTCGTCATCATTATCACAACAACTGTCATTATCATTACCTTCATCACCACTATCATTTTCACTACCACCACCACTACTACCACCAAAATCATCATCCCCCCACCATAATCACATGACCACCACTATCGTCACCTCTATCATTATCAAAACTAGCAATATCACCACCACCACCAGTATTATCATTATTATCATCATCGCAATCATCGTCTGTGTTCGTTCTCAAATTCCTGCCGATTAACAGGATGTGTACCGCAGTTTGGATTTGGTATTACGTTTCCTTGTGTCACTATAACTTTTACGGATTGTGATAGAGATATAAATATATTCAGTCACCTCTCACACGAGTCGCTTCTGACAACATGCATGCCAGTCACAGTATTCTGTGTTAATCTTACTGGTACTATAAAAGCAGAAGCGATGTTATGTCAAATGATAAATAATATATCGACTACAATAATTATCATGTTAGTATTAGAAATAGAAACAATTCATGGGTAGGGTTACGTGGACACGAGACATAGACAAAACAAGAAGACGATGCCCATACGATCTTAACCATTTACAATAAAAATGGACATAACAGTAGGGTATGTCACTGATTTAGAATTAATTTAGAATCTTACCGATAGACCGTGACAACTTACTACAAATATAGGCTATTCATTCACCGTTTAACACTCCCACACAAATAATTAATTTACAATTCTATATTTTAATGCATTTAGACATATTTTTCTTCAAAGCACATTTCCATAGCTAAGTGTGCTTTATCTTAAAAACTAAAAACATGCTTTGAATTTTAATGATTAATCACTTATTTTTTTCCCTTAATGATTATCCAAGGCACAAAAATACAGAAATGGACATTTGAAATGTTTCTCATGAAATTTTTAAATAGACGCAAATTGAGTAACATTTGACAGAAGTAATTACAGAAAAATGTGAGATGTAAAAACGGAATGTTCACACATAAAATGAAGCTGTTTAATTAAATTCCTCAAATATACTCTGTATAGGTTGTCAATTTCTCAAATTTTAATTACTCCAAGCCATTGGTCTTAATGTCACGTGATCTCTTGGGTGTTTTGGTTAAGCGTTTGCCATGTGTTAAAATGTCACGGATTCGAATCCGGCTCACAATGTCTTGTTTGAAAAGTATTTTGTGTGTATGCAGATTCAGGTGAATTATCTATTGAATCTTTGGAGTTACATATTCTCGGCGGGTACTGCGTCTTCGTTTTAAAAAAATTAGCAAATTTTAGGTGAAGCCGAGTACAACGTGGTGAGTCCTCGCGGCTTTTAAGGGCTTTAGAAATTGTGCACTCAGTTCATTTTCCTTTTTGTAGAAGTCTTTACCATTAGCTAGCATTGTAGTAGTCTGTGTGATGTGTGGTAGTCTGTGTGATGTGTGGCATGTTTGTTCAAAGCTATCTTTATTTTTCTATCCACCGTTTTCTTGGTCTATCTTTGGCTTTACATCTGGATATTCTTTTGTTATACGATCTTATTGGTATTTGGTTTGGCTTCATTTTCATAAGGTGACCGAACCATTTACTTGCGGTCTCTCAATATGTTCAATACATGATATTATACCAACTCTTTTTTCCAAATTTCTCAATTAAAAATAATAGTAAACAGTTAAAACAGAATAAACATTGAATGAATTAAACGCAACATTTTTCTTTCAGCAACATTTCTCTGCCAAATCTTAAAACATTTATAGAGTTCTCAGCCGTGATCGTTCGACAAAATCGGAAGGTAAAAGGTTAACCAATCAAATCTTATCATTTGATTAGTATAATATCGAACGGCTCTACCACTTGGACTGGAATATCTTTTAAAGGAAACTACTTAATACATTTTAACATTAAGTTTTTCGATAAATTCCCATGTGCCTGCTAAGTATCTGCAAAATTAATTCCATATCAGTGATATCGTCTAGGGAACTATAGCGAACAGATAGAAAGTTACACATTTAGGCCCCTATCTATAGTATTTTGTGTCTTGTAGACGGTCGTTAAGTAAAAAATAGAAGCAATCAATTGAGCATTTTTCTCAGGAATGGGCACTTTTCAAGCGATCATGTTACAGCAACAGAAGAATTGTGTTTGCATTTCTTTAAACTTATTGCTTCTGAACAACATTCCCTCGCACGTAGGTGTCTCAAGTAATACAGATTTTCGGACGCGTTTTCCTCATATATATATATATATATATATATATATATATATATATATATATATATATATATATATATATATATATATATATATATATATATAATATTGAACAATTATTGTTATTATTTTGCCATCAATCCTTTACATCAATGGTTACCTTATTTTTTTGCCATAGACAACCTGCTTGCCTAATATTGTGCTTATCTAAACATACTTAAAAACTGTTAAGCTGCCTTGTTAATATTGTATTTAACTGAACATACTTTGATAGATTTTATTTTGTAAAGTGAAAAATTGTTTTTAAAAAAAAGACCATGCACAATTTTTATTCATACATTTATTGAGGATACACACAATGTAAGTAAATATTTGAATTTGGAACGAAATAAATCAGAACCTAGCAAACTTCTTATACAAAATTAATGCACACATAATGCTGTTAATGGGAGGGATTAACCTTATGCTGTGATAGCAATTGTTCAATATTTTCATCACATTTGTGAGGTTTAGTCTTAAACCTCCACGTCCAATGTTTTGCATTCCATTTCTTTTTACTGCAAGAATATTGGTAACCGCGCTAAAACCCACTTCAACGAGGTCTTGATGAAAGTTATCATAAGTACACCTTAAGTTCTATGTTTGTGCTTTTTTTGATCAGCTCTTCTTGTAATATGACATCCGATTCTTCAATGTCACCGTATGAATTGATAATCCTCTCGCTCTGTGGAATTTCCATAGTCAAAATTTCATAAAATCTCGTAAACATCGTAATATTGCCGCTGTCCACTATTATTCTCCATGAGATTCACTCTAGAAAGAAAAACTTTTCAGACTGTCTTCTTGTAACTGAAAGTTAATGGCGTTAAATGTAGTAAACACATCTGTTCAATAAGCAATGCCTGGTTTCCATTTGATAAAATTTTCTTTCGAATTAGGACGCCTAATATAAAAAAAAACACTATAACGGTCTCAAAAAGTAAAAATAATCTTGTCAAACATAAGCATTTTGAGAGCCAGAGCATTTCATTGTGAAGAAATAATTGATGAAAGTCATCGTAATTTTCTTCACTCAACTGTGCAAATAAATTATAATTCAACGCGCTGCTACGAATCTTGTTTACTGCGTTTATGACGAATTGAAGAGATTGTTGCAATCTGGTACTCAGAATTTTAGCTAATGTTGTCCATGAAAGACGCAGTATTTTGCAAAACGCCACAGGATCATTGTGTTTTAAATGACTTAAAAAACCCCGATAGCAACCAAACATGGCTAGGGCTCCATCTGCTGTTGCCTTTATTATATTTGGCAAAGGGATGCGTTTTCAATTAAATAATCTTTCAAGTGCATTTCATGGTCCACAACTAAACGAACATACGCCAATAATCGTGCTTCATTACCAGGCAAGTTTTACTCTTCCAGTTGAATTAAAAATGGTTCATTTGTCGGTAATTACATAAGAAACTTTCAACATCAAGATTCATTTCATTAAGACGTCTTTTAACTGTGTTTTTGCTCAAAGGAATTCTTTTTAATATATATGCAGGCTTGAGTAGAAATATTTTTAAAACCTTTTCCACGACCGGCACAATCAGCTGTTCCCAATAGTATGAGAATTTCCAGATAGTTCTATGAATAGTGAGATATTGAAAGACGCATGCAAACCAGCATTGTCTCTATTTGAAATTGAAGCGATTATACTGCCAACCATGGTTCTCTTTTGACATTTAAAAATGTTGAGTGGCAACTATGTGTGGTACACGTCTGTGCAAGTGTTATGCGCACGACTGGTTGCTGCTTGTATAGAAACATAAAAACTTGCACATGAACGTAACACACCGCGAAACAGATAGGGACTTAAACGTTGAAAAGGTGTAGGGAATTGATTTACTCGTTCTATATGTTACCCGATATGCGCTCTGTCCCTCTCAACTAAGCGGCACTCCACCTGCTGAGAGTACCACCCATAGCACGTATTTCCGTTTCTTCAGTCGATAATCCGCAGGGACCACCGAAAAAAAGATCCACTTTATAAAAATCGCGAACGGATTGAACATTACGCCAAGGAGGCCCACCTAAATAGTAGGTTTTTTTCCATAGACAGTTGTAATAAAAAAAATAGACCGTTGAAAGGTGGTTTGAGTAAAATCCGCATTGCCATCTACGTAGTCACTACGAGGTGGGTAGGAATAATTTTAAAGATTGCCAGTTGTGTGAAATGAGATATTGTATTGACATAATTGCATTGTTTCATTACAAATGACTAAATAAGATATATTTAAGATCATCATTTACACCATTATTTAAGACTGTTTAATTAATAATGAAAGTATTATGTTTTATGAGGATGTTTTTTTTTCAATATAGATTTTGGTGATTTGTCTCATTGTTTCTTATTCGTTTCATTGACAGACACACTATTGCCACATATGAAATAATTCGTCTGATGGCGGGCCCAGATACGAAAGTTAATGACACAGGTATCCATATTAACAACACAAGTAACGACAGTAATTATCAAGACTATGACTATGGAGATGAATACGAGGCACTGGTAGAAATACTGCCAACGGTCCTTGTTTATTCTGTGACAATGTTGTTAGGTTTGATAGGAAACTCTTTGGTGATATTTTCAATAGCTTACTACCGCAGAATGAGAACAACAACAAACGTTTTCCTGTTTAGTCTGGCATCAGCTGATCTGCTTTTGGTGATGATATGTGTTCCTGTAAAGGTGAGTAGGATTTCATGTTACAAGCATATATGTGAATCAGGTTTGCAAGTCAGTAGATTAAAAGGTTCATTTAGAAGTTCAACCCTCCACCACCTCCACCTTCTTTGAATGTCAGAACATAACATTTAATATTAGGAAGCTAGTATAAGGAGCACCCACCGCACGAGTGGTCCGATCATCTGATAAGCACGACTTAGTGGCCATCACATACGTATCATGGGCATCCTGATGACCCGTGCCATTGAAGTGGTCAGCAACAGGAATATACCAGTCTGGTTTGTGATACTATACAGATGATCACAGAATCGGTCTGTGAGCCTTGTTCCGGTCGCCACCCTGGCAGATATATTGTTTCTGCTTGTTCCTTCACTTAGAAACGCATCTCTGACTTCCTGGATACTGTTTTTAAGCAGTTAGTTTAAGCATCTCCCTATATTCCTGAAAGACACTAATCATAACTTATCTATTTTGGCCTCCATTTCGATGTCCCCCGCTCACACTTATGGACTCTTTCTACTTGATGTCTGTTCCTTTATACCTCCATACCACACTCAGAGAATCTTACGGCAATGAAGTTCTTCCATGACAAGCATCCTCATTCATCTGTGTCTTCCTCTACTCTCAACAGTCTTGCAGAGCTTGAACTCACTTTCGACTCCTCTGAGTTCAATGAGCACCTCTTTGACTAAATCAATTGTGTCCTCATGGGTACCCAAATGTGACCCAGATATGATTGCTTTTTAGGGACCACCTTGAGCACGAGGTATGGGAATCCTGTTTTAGGCTCTTCCCAATGACGTTCTATAATGATGGCATTGACATTACAGCTATGTCAGCGCTCACCTACACCGCTCAATACACTTCATCGATATCTTTCACCTGATCATCAAGTTCACATCGGAGATCTCTAGCTTCTATGTGAACTTCCTTGGCATATGTGTCACTCTCTAACAGTTTTATATTAGCACATTGGTACACTCTACACACTGACTGATGCCCATAGCTTTCTCCTCTACACCGAATCCCATCCATCTTCCCGGTGGCGATTTTCAGTCAATCTCTCAAAATCTCCGCTTTTTGTAGTGGGTAAGAGGAGTTTTGGTTAATTACGGGGGGAAGTGTCCACATTTCAACTTTTTTATGATTATTCGCAATTTAATTAAGATTTCGTGACGTCAGTGAAAAATAACGGTTCATTTAATATCAATGAGGACAGTGAGGGGAGGGGGGGGGGGGAGGGGGGGTGGGAGGGGGGGAAGGCACCGTGCGTAGCGGAACCATCGATGTATCGGGCAGATTGTGCGACGTTGTTGATAATTTTGTGTCTTTAATGAATGTAGGATGTCTGGTCGATTCAAGGTTATGGTTTGTTTCGTTAAAAAAAGGGACTCTTGCCCCCGTTAAGTACTGGAACTTGTTTTGGTAAAGCCCATGAGATAATGAATTTATTCCACTGTCGTCAGTACCTCCGGTCCACATGTCTGCCTTGTATTGAGTTTGCAGACTCTCTTGCCAGACACTCTCCAGAACACTTGGAGGTCTTCATCCTCGGACAGTGTCAAATTTGTTCTAGCGCTCCACTTCCATAGCTCTGCTCTCCGTAATGGCTCTTTGAGCCTTCTTCTTCAATTGAATCCTGAGACGTATGATGTATTTTGGGAACGACCTCTGGTTACTTACGGACATTACAAGAACCTCAAGTATATATTGTTCAGCAATCATCATATGGCTGACGTTATAAACATTTCGGTACTATCAACTGCAAATGTAGTAAATGATGCACTTGTGCCTATGTCTGCTACGGTCCCCAAAGCCACCTTCAGATTAAGGAGTTTCACAATCATGTCCCACAACGCATCTATGCAATCATCTACAAGCGTTGCACCACGATGTACATAAAGTGAGTCTGGAAGGAGGCTCGCAGACCTATTCTTTGAACATCTGTATAACATCAAAAACCATAATGACACTCCTGTTACTGATCACTTCAATGGTACGGACCATCGAGGAACCCATGATATTCATGTGATGGTCGTTAAGTCGTGCTTCTCAGATGACCAGACATGTTACGCACTTGAGAACGGTTTATATATCAATAATAAAATATAGACGCGAGTGAACCCTCTGGGATCAACGCCCATCAATCGAAGATATCCTGATTTTACTTGATTTCTGTCTTTTTTCATCGATATTTTGGTGCGTTTTTCCTATTTTCTGTTTGTATTGTTTTACTTCTGATCGTCTGGTGTTAATTCTATATTTAGCTGTGCCATGTGAACGTCAACAATCCCATTGTTAGTCGTTGTTTTCATGTTGGGAAAATGTATTTAATAATGGTCTTTTTGTCGAAACATTTATTTGTGTTCGTTATTATGTGTATTTCTAGTGATTAACACAATATCATTAACCTGTTTCAAGTTTTGCTTTTTATAAGATACAGGTTAATGTTTGCTGTGATTCAATGATGTAATCAGAGATTTGTGTCTGTAGGCCCTATAATCCCTAATCTCACACAAGTCACATATTAACGACATGTTTATACGGTGACCTTGGCATTATTCATTTCATACACATTTATGTTACATCGCCTGTGACTGTCGACATTATTAGCTTAATTCTTCTTCTTCTTCAGCGTTCATTCTCAAACTCCCACTTGATATATCTTGTAGCAGGACAATGGTCCACCTATATTTCCAACAGGATTTAGTCCAGAAAATGGAAATGCCATGTGTCGCAGTTTTATTTCGTCAATGGCATGACACATCCGTCTTCGTCAGGACTATCTTAATTAATTTGGACCCAGTTCGTCCCTTTTTTGTTTTATTATTGTTGGGTTTTGTTTGGTTGCTATTTACATACTTGGAGTCCAATTCCAAAAATAGCCAAGGCCAATCAACAGATTTAACTCAAATCGGAAACTAGTAAATGTTTACTATTTAGTTGACAGATCTATACAACCGATAGGTCACGCATCGCCCTTGCCAAAAAGTCATATTTGGTCAAAAGTAAGCCAATATACATACCTGCAAATGGTTACAGACCTTCGAGTGACTGGGCGCATACAATGATGGAACATGCCTTATTTCATACACATATAGATCATATACGAGTAGTATGCATTGTGTACCACTCAGCAAGACCGTAGGTGGGTGATTGGAGATGGCTTAATAAACTCCTCCACCCTCCCCTCCGTTATAAAGAAAACCCATACGTAATTTTTTTACAAGTAAATTTAAGTAGGAAGCCAGAGGACAATTTAAAAAAAAAAATTCTTGAGGCTAACTGGAATTGAACCAGTCCGTTCAACGGCACCAAATCGCCTAGCACACACGTTCTTTCGTACTTGACTAACCGCATCTCCAAAAAAGATGCGAATTCGTCAAGACATTCACAGCGTGCACCCGAACGGACCAATCGAGACAAGGACTATTACAATTCGGACTATTACGAATTCGCATCTTTTTTTGGATGGTTAGTCAAGTCTGAAAAACGCGTGTGCAGTGGTTGCTAGGCGATTTGGTGCCGTTGAACGGACTGGTTCAATTCACGTTAGTCTGAAGAATTTTTACATAATTTTTAGTATAGTGCTAGGAATTTAGCCAAAATAGTTGGTTATTTCCCACCTCCCCTCCTTGTGATTTCCCTAAAGCCACACAAAATATCATGAAACTGAAGGAATTACACAGGGAAATTGGCGAATGATATTTTTCGGTAACCCACCCACCCACTCCCTCAACTGAACGTCTCTACGACCCTGCTGCTGAGAGTTTTTGTTTTCTGAGTTATAAAAGAGAGTTCTGGATAACTCCCCCCACCCCCCATTTCCATTGCACATACGAAATGAGCTTATTAAAGATCCAAACGATAGGTGAAAAGGTAAATTTATAAGGCCTTTATTAAGGTGCTATACGCCGACATCACACAAATCCGACTAAATACTCATAGTTCATAAGATACGTATTTTTGTTACTAATGTTCATGAGTGCAAAGTGAGTTTGTAGGTAAAAGTAGGTCTCATGGCAGCAACCTGCCGTCGGGGATAAAGATAACTATTTACTTTGTAGATCCCTTGCATGGCCTTGTCTAGAATTATGTATTGATTCTATTTAAATATATCTTATCTTAGAGTAGTAAAAGTAAAGTAACCCATAGCATTTATTAATGCCGTAGGGGTGTGAGATGTTAGCGATCTCACATTTCACAGGCTCTGCAAATGAGGGCGGTAGCCATCTCCTCTCCCTCGCAGTCTTTACTTCCCGGATTAATCCGGTACCCATTTACGGCTGGGTCGACCTGGGAGCCGTTGCGATCTGACAACATTTCCGCCTCAACTGGGGGATGAACCCAGGACCACTCATATGCGAAGCCAGTGCGCTAACCACTGCGCTAAAGCGACTCCCATATCTTAGAGACATTGTCATTAATCTTGTTTTATATTACATAAATTATTCGTCAAGATAAGAAAAATATGAAGATACCTCTTCGTTTACAATTGGCGAACGTCTCCAGGGGAGATCATCTTCCGACATTAACGTTATCTCAGTTTCCTCCAAGAGTTAGGACTAATGGGACAAGTTGTAATAAAATTCGACCGACATTAATAATTAACACCATTATAACTGATCTCGTTTGGCGTAAACAATCTTTTAAATCAAAAACTAATCTTGGTCAAACAGAAAACACAAGTTATCGATGTTTTACACCAGAGAAATGTGTACCCGAACATGGTTTATGTAATCTTCATTGACACCAACACGATATACTTTTTTGAAATATCACAACTGCTTTGTGTCATAAGAAATATAATGAAAGAAGACACCGCTGTTGCTTTTTTTTTGTTGAGAAAACAAATTCTTATATTAGTACATAATAATATTTAGGTTTAGTTACTGGTTGCCAAGACGACAGTTTTGTTTAAGAATAGTGTAATATTGTTTTGCTTTTTTGTTCCGTTCCTAAATACATGTTTGCTTGATTTTCAAGGCGATTAGGTGTCGATAGAACAGACCTGGTTCAATTCCCGTCAGCTTTAATATTTGTATTAAATTTGCTACTTGAATGTACGTGCATACGCTATTATTTTAAGTAACAGCGTCATGTTTCTATGTTATTCATGTTTATAGTTAGGCCTATAGTTCCTTATAGTACGAATATGGATGTCGTATTGTTGTGTTCCCTTCAATACTTGTAGGGGATTTTCGTTGTTGTTGTAATAGTCCTTGTCATGATTGGTCTGTTCTAAGTGACTTGAGTACGCCATTCCAATGTGTTTACAAGATAACATCTTTGTTTTAGGAATGTGGGTGATCAAATACGGAAAATCTGTTTACTTTTGTTGAAGCGCGATTCGTTTCTGCTAGAATGAACCTTGTACAATTCCCGTCAGCCTTAAGAAGTATTACTGATTTTCATGTATCCTCATGTTTCCTACTTGAATTTACCTGTAGAAGTTATGAGAATGAGGAGACAATGCAACAGAAGATATATTATGAGAATCAGGGGACAATACAAAAGAACAAATATTATGAGAGTCAGACTATAAAAGAATACATATTATGAGAATAAGACTATAAAAGAACACATATTATGAGAATCAGACTATAAAAGAATACATATTATGAGAATCAGACTATAAAAGAACACATATTATGAGAGTCAGACTATAAAAGAACACATATGAGAATAAGACTATAAAAGAACACATATTATGAGAATCATACTATAAAAGAACACATATTATGAGAGTCAGACTATAAAAGAACAAATATTATGAGAATAAGACTATAAAAGAACACATATTATGAGAATCAGACTATAAAAGAATACATATTATGAGAATCAGACTATAAAAGAACACATATGAGAATAAGACTATAAAAGAACACATATTATGAGAATCATACTATAAAAGAACACATATTATGAGAGTCAGACTATAAAATAACAAATATTATGAGAATCAGACTATAAAAGAACACATATTATGAGAATCAGGAGACCATTTAAAAAAACAACATATATTATGAGGAAATCTCGTACAACAAATTGGAAGGTTGTACACCATTCATCAGAAACAATCCCATAGATACGTTAGTGGTGGAGGGGTGTACGGAGGGGGAGGGGTTTGTTGAGAAGTTTCCTTTCATAAACAATTTTATATTTAGTTATCTGACAAAAAATAGGTAACAATATATCTGATTGGTTTACATATTTTAAAATTCCACAAAAACGAGACAATTTGATTTTTTGCGGGTATAAACCCACCTTACCAATGACGTATCTCCGGCCTTAATAAAAAGATAGGAAAGAAATAACACATCTCTCAGATGTACCATTAACGTTCTGTTTTATTGCCGTTTTTGTGTGACATGTGCATAGCAGTTTACCGAGTGCCCGTCCTTAATAAACATTGTTCTTGACAATAACTTTCTGAAAAGAAAGTGACAGGAAACAAACGCGGAAACACACATGCTGTTTATGAGATTGCAGGTAGGCAACGGTACCCAGAAAAAGGCAGGATCTGGTCGACTTAGATCAAACGATACACACCCTCCTTAAAAGCTTCATCATAAAGAAACAGTCCTAGACAGGAGACATGTGTGTGGTGTCTGTTGAAGGGAACTGTTAGAGATAAATAGTACACTCACTGAGGCCTCTAGTCAACAATTTAAGATCAGCTAATAGACTCATAAAGTGTAGAGGATTGACTTCTTTGTATTCAGCAATTCCCAATGTTTACTCCGCGCCTCCTAACGAAGAAACACGCCGCCTTCCAAGATACCATTGCCAATGCACACATAATCGAGACTTCATGATCGATATCTCTTAATCATAAAATACATTGTTTTACCCTTTTGGCAGGAAGATCTCCGACACATATATCCTAATTAGGACGCAGCAAACCATATTTGTGATTGTAATCAGTTTCTGCAGTTGATTAGCATATTTTCCTTAACTGTTATGATACACTACTGCCGTCGGCGGGGTTTGAACCATGTACCTTGGCACTCCGAGAACTGCTGCACCTACCGTGCTCGCGCACGTAAGCATATATATTTGCGGGTGGCGGGTTCGTTCATTCAACTTGTCTTCATTTTCTCGTTCTTAGTTTAACAGTTCTAACAGCAAGTCCGGTTTTCTTAATAACTACTGCTGTTTTTGAGAACTCATCAATGCTCACGTGCAGTTTTCTGTGGATATATGTCTCTGTAGGCTATTACTACTCAATTGACTGGTTTAGTGTAACGCAGTCTTGCAAGATATATTCCTCGATAAATGCTGCATCCTTTATATGGACACAGAGGTGATGGAACCAATCCAAGCTTTTTAAAGTGGCTGTTTAGTCTGTTGTGTCTGTCTCCATGCGGAAGATAATAACTTGCTCAGCTTTGTCAAGATATCGGTAGTTGTCTTTTTGGCAGTCGACTTTTCTAATTGCTCTGATGAGTGTCCTCTTTTTCAGGTAGGTGATTTATTGGTTTTTTTTGTTCCTGTGCTGTCTTGCCAGCATATCTGCCTTTTCATTTTCTGGTATGCCGCAGCGGGGTGGTATTCACCGTAGTACTACCCTTCGGCAGCTTATTGCTGTCAATGGCTTGTAGGCATCTGTACGAAACACCATCTGTGACATTGGCTTGTGTCATTTCTACAGCCGGCTCCCTTTCTGATTAGATACGCCTATTTTCAAATTTTATTTTTCATGCTATTTCATTATTTGAGCGCGTAAAGCGTGTTGTTGCGGACTTTTTTCCAGCAGTGTTCTTATAATCCATTTCTCTGCAGATGCTGCTGTTATCTCCTGCCCTTTGTATTTTCTTGTTGCCACTCTTTAGATGCTCTTCTACACACCACAGAGGCATCAGCATAAATAGCAGCCCTTACACCTTGTGACAGTTTGCATATTTTATCATATATGAACACCTGAAACAAAGTTTGCAGAACCTTGCAGAATTCCGTGATTTAGAGGATACCTTTTTTTATTATTGTGACCTTCTATAGTGACTCTTGCTTTCCGATTGTGTAGGAAAGATCGTATCCACTTACCCATGTAGTTCGTCCAACATCCTGAATACTGTCTCCCAACCCGGAAACTGACAATGGCTTGATTTGTTCTTCAAGCCTAAGTTTACAGATGTTGATAAACCGTTATGACATACAGTTGATACAAAATCCATTCCTAGCAATAGATTTGCCAGCTGTAACAACTTTCCCTTTATACAAAGGTATGCCGATATCGAATGCACTGAACCAGAAGACAAATATCACATCTTTACTGTAAACTAGCAGTAGAATATCTAGGACGTACTGATATGGATGTAATCAAAGACAACTTGTTCTCTTAAACACTAATGTCTAGCTACTGAAATGTCAAAGTGCAAAACAATGATCAACACTATTCAGACATTGGTTTACTATTTCGACGTGTTGGTGATTCGGAAAATCAACGTAAGATTAATGATGCCATAACGTGTCCAGACTCAATCGTTGCACAACTCTGATTTATTTCGGCGATATTCGTGGGTAGACTAAGTGTTAGAGAAATTATCTTTCTGACGCCTGCCTTGATATCCTTGCTTACCTAATTAGGGGTTTAGAATATCAGTGGATTAAGGTAGCAATTTCTGGGTAGACATGTCTAGTTTACGGTGCAGACAAATGGTTTTTCGATAGCTAATATCTCGTGTTCGGAGATGGTATTTGTTGAATTACAAATATTTTTGCAAGACCATCCAATATCAGGAAATATACACCAGAATAGGTCTGGAAAAATAAAGATTAACTGCCGGTTTTGAACAATATTACCGCTATATGTCATTGTTCTTAGAAAATAAGTTGAACGAATTACATACAGATAACTGACGCCAAGAAAATATTTTGTAAGAGGAAAAATATCATATTTTTAAGCATACTTAAGGATAATGTGTTGAGTATCAAGTCCGCTGTCTTTATCTTTTAGGAAGATCTGGTTCACAGTTTCTTAAGTCATGTCGACCTATGAGTCGTTTATGGTATAAATTATTTTCTATATTAAATTGAAAATAGAAACTGTACCACCCAACTAGGAGGCCAGTGCTCTACCGTCAGTGCACAATGTGGTTATTTTTGATAAGATCAATAATAGTTAAATAAGTGAATAAAAAAGAAAAAATATATATTTCAGAAAATATTCAAATTGCATAAATGATGAATCTTGTTTATCAAAAAAATGTTAACAATTTTCAAAGAACGCTGACTGAAAATATTAAATGACATAGTGAAAAACCTATCGAAATAGGAAAACGACACTCAACTTTACTGGTTAAACGTTATTTGTGATTTAGACAAGCGCCAAATTTTCTTCAATAAGCCTCCAGACAGAATAAGATAAGCTCTACACTTACTTGTAATTCTAGTACATTAGATTAACAACTCCAAGGAATGGCCAATTAAATTTCACACCCGGTAAGACACAAATTGGTAACAGCCTTGCCCCAACAGACCAGAGATAATCTTTTACCTGTAAGACTTTGTAGTTGGTGTCGGATGATAGCTGAATGGATTACATCGGTTCTCAAACTGTTCAAAGCAAAGGAGGACGCTTAAAAAGTTAAAACTCTTCAAGAAAAATAAATAGAATTCTAAATTAAATCTGCAAATTGATGACTCGAATGTCTAAAGACTGTAGTTCTATATCGTCTGAGCTTGTTGATTTCGTAATCTAAGAAAATAGATTTGTGAACAAAGGTAAACAAAGAATATAATATCCAGAATACCAGAGAGGATCAGTCAAGCGTGGGCTATAGAAACAAACAAAAAAGAAGACAACATTAACAAGGATTAATAGGGATATAATATAAAAACACAAATAAAATAAATAATGCATGTAATATAAATAACATACACAATGACAAATACAACGTTTTGATCTTTCATGAGCTTCTTAAAGAATCTGATTCAGAACAAAAAAAAGAATTAATTCCTATTCTATTTTTGTATGGTTAAAAAGGTCTTAAAGATGGAAAAAAGCGAAATCGTCATTGTATACACTATTTAGATGACATGTAATATGTATTTGTAATTCACATATATGCCTATCATATGAAGCACATTGATATTTATTATTACTTATATTATTTTATAAAATAATGAATATCTGATTGCTTTTGTTTTAAACAGGCTGTACATGTGTTAGAATCAAACACTTTCTAGTAGCATAGTTAGAGGAGTGGTTGGCAGCGCGAGGAAACTGTTCAAATTATAATTTAAATAAGCAACAAAAATTTTGAATTGACAATCCCCAGGTGGCTGATGGTCGGAATATTCACGCTTGCCGTTAAGCGTTGGGGTTGCTACTGGAAGCTTTAGTTGTCTATCCAATGCCTATATATCGCCTTGGTTGCGTTGAGTCAGTATTTGCTCATTGCTGTCTTGATGTTATCTAATGCTTGCTCTAGGTCTTCCTCTGGCACTGTATCCGGATTTTCTTATATTGTATGTTCCTGTTGGTAGTTGGTTATGGGACATTTTCATATGGTTCATTCCAAACTATTTTATGTGTTATGTATGTATTCTGCGCATGGTCTTCTAACGATTATTCTCCTGATTTAATAATTTCCCATTTTGTCTAGTTTCACTCTCGCAGCTTTCCTCAGGCATTTCATCCCACATGTTTTAATTTTTCTCTGCAGGACTGCTGTCAGTGTCCATGTCTGGCATTGATAGCAGAGTGTTGGTATAAAAATACTGTTTATCATCTGTTTATTGACTTTCATCTCGATCTTTGGGTTGAGCTGAAATTGTGATAACTGGTATGTCACTAAGTTTGCTTTCTGCCATCTTGTCTCAAACAACATTAAATGTATAATTAAATTGGAATATGTGGGTGAAAACATAAACAGCCCAGGAAGTTGTTCAGCATAACTCAAGAGAAGAATTACAGTAGATACTTCCAAACTAGCACACATGGAACATCTTTGGCAAAGAACCAGCTGTAGAGCTTAATGATATCTAACTAGAGCAAGCATACTTTCAGCAGCATTTTACGACTGCGAAACATGGATACTTAATACTTAAAGGGTAAAAAGATTTGCTGCCGTCGAAATGATATTCTGTTGAATGAATTTAAGATTGCATTGGACAACGGAAAACACAGCGAACCAGAAAGCAATAACAACATTAAACGTCCAAGATGGTTATTTTCTAAAAGAATTTCTAACAAGAAAGCTGATGTTTTTTTTGGCCATATATAGAGACAAAACAGCATGGAAAGTAATATGGGAAGGCAGGGTTACTGGAAACGAGTGAATGTGTCGCCCAAGACGACGACGAGCAAAAGACATTATCTATTTTGTTGTACCCTGGCTGGAGAGTGAAACAATGAATAACGGCACTGTCACCTGCAATGCATGCTGTAAGAGGCAAGATAAGAATGTGTATGGGATGGAAGCTGTTCCATTTACTGTCAGTTGAAGAAATGTTTATGGGATGGAAGCTGTTCCATTTACTGTCAGTTGAAGAAATGTTTATGGGATGGAAGCTGTTCCATTTACTGTCAGTTGAAGAAATGTTTATGGGATGGAAGCTGTTCCATTTACTGTCATTTGATGAAATGTTTATGGGATGGAAGCTGTTCCATTTACTGTCAGTTGATGAAATGTTTTTGGGATGGAAGCTGTTCCATTTACTGTCAGTTGAAGAAATGTTTATGGGATGGAAGCTGTTCCATTTACTGTCAGTTGAAGAAATTGTAGACACACTAAAAATGATACGACGTATCCCATTCTCTGGGCAACATCATGCTAATCTACAGGAGCTTGAGACCTACCACATAATAAATAGGAGAAGACTGTTTGAACAAGTTCGTGACTGCGGTAGGTCTACTCGCCCACAATCGTGAGATATTTAGAACATCCATCAAGATGACTCCATTCTGGAAAGAATATCACGTCAATAGAATAAACAATTGGTTGGTTGCTGAACCAGCGGTCCATGGGTTCATGCCCTTTGACCCAATGCCATTAAATGGCATTATATTGCTGGGAAGTCTGTGGATTTTCGGCCCACCCCGGGCCAGAACCAGAAAATAACTATCACACGTCCAGGAAGGTAGGTTTCAACCTATGCACTGCTCCGAGCCACTGTAGCTAAGATAGAGTTCACTGTGTTCATTCCCGCGACTAATTGACTACTGGTTATGCGAAGTTCTCTATTGTTCCAGGCATGCAACCAATGTTCAAGTCAAAAGAATTGTCACGTCCTGAGTCACTGTGCCTCTATGATGGGTCTCAGCCATAGGAAAAAACAGTGCTGTCACTTTCCTCCTCCCCAGTGCTACACAGTACATCTCTGGCTCCCCTCCCCAAACACAGAGGGTGCATACATATATTCAAGCAAACATAAACACAACAAAATAAAAGCATAATTGTATAGATGACATGCCATGAAGCCTTCTATAGGAATATAACCTCAATATAACGGCATGTCATCTACTAAGGTTTTCTGTTGCATGGATGGTATGTCTAGTGAGCCATTGGTGAGACCCAGAAACAGAATAAACAGTAAAACGTGGACAAATATTAGAAAACGGAACTTACGGGAACTGGAAAATTAAGAGTCCTTTAACTAAAACTATATCCCTGATGTTGTATGACTCAACAATATGGACAACAAAGAAAGATCATTGGCAGAAATATGAACAACAACAAAGAAAGATCATTGGCAGAAATATGAACAACAACAAAGAAAGATCACTGACAGAAATATGAACAACAATAAAGAAAGATCATTGGCAGAAACATTGCGATAGTATGATATGACCACTAACTTGACAATCATAGTGAGATCAACAGAGAGCGAAAGAAAGTTAGAGAGAGAGAGAGAGAGAGAAAGAGAAGAAACGAGAGAGATTATGATGTAGATAGATATGATATATAATGAGAATACATATTATAAAACATGCACTGTTGAAACAAACATGGACATTTTAAAAGAAAAAAGAATAAGAAAGATATGGAATGAAGATTAAGACTGAGAAATTACGATGAAAAGGATAATTAACGCGTTTAGGGAAAACTGTTAAAATACCTAGGCGTAACGTTCTCTTCAGATGGAAAGATGGACTCCGAAATAGACATTCGTTGTAACAAAGCTAATCAAATACTGGGTAAATTATCCCCGTTATTGCAACCCAAAATGCTACCAATGTAAAAAAAAAACATCTTATCCAAAGTATCTTCATTCCAACCCTGTGCTACCAATGTCAAACATGGTCCTTAACAACAAAACATAAGAGACAACTGGTTACAACAGAGATGAGATGTCTGAGAAAAGCTACAAGAGTGACCAGAAGACACATAATTAGAAACAATGTCATAAGAGAAAGAGTGGGTGTCATATCAATTCTACAATACATACAAAACCAACACATACAATGGTTCGGTCATCTGGAAAGAATGCCGTGTAATTCATTAGTTTATAAAGCATATATGAAGATAGGAGAAGCAGAAAGAAGAGCTAGGGGTAGATTTAGAGTACGCTGGATCGACAACATCAAACATTACACGAACACCAAATAACATTATCTGAAGCTGCAAGAAAAACGAGAACAAGAAAATTGTATCTCCCTCGACACCCATAAAGGGTAAAAGAGGAAGGAAAGAAGAAGAAGAAGAAGAAGAAGAAGATAAAACTATAAAGACTATAAATAAGAATAGTTTCGATTTAATAGTCAGTACGACGTGTGCAGGGTAGAATTTTTATTGTACCCCCCAAATAGAAAAATAGAACAAAACTCACTATATGCGAAATGAAATGCATGAGAACAGCACTGGGGGTAATAAAAAGAGATGGTTGGTTGGTTGGTTGCTGATACAGCGGTCCATGGACTCATACCCTTTGACACAATGCCATTGTGTGATATATGCATGTGTTTGTGAGCTGTTGTTTTGTTCCATATAATGTGTTCCATTTATCTGGCCCTGGAGGGAGAAAACATTTCCTGACATCATCCAGCGCTGCGCATTCAAAAAAGGGGTGAAAACAATATCATGCAAAGAATACATAGACACACAAAAGATCAAATAATTCGGCCACCTACTCAAAATGGAACCAGGTCGTATTATATCGACAGCCTATCCATAAAATATCATCTGAAAAAAAGAAACAGAGAAATATGCAGACGAAGATGGATAGATGATATAAGAAAATACTAGAACATCAAGGCTACACCATGGCAGCGGCATCACAATGAGCAAAAGAGAGAAGACTTTGGTTCCCATGACGCTTAGCGACACACATGGATAGGACACGACAAGACAGCAGAAAAGTCCAATATCATCTGTTATTTCAACGATTGTGAGGAAATTGTCCTCAACGTGGCACATGTGGTCGCCCTCTTAGGCCACCATAGACACTAGGGATACGGATCACAATTGTGAAATTGGACGGTCACTGACAAAAAGGAAAAAAAAAAAACTATCTCTAATTTGTGTTCCGCATTACAAAAGGTTGAGATCCATTGCTCTAGACTACATCTGGCAAGAGTTTGAGCAAGAAGATACCACATTATTATAAAATCAACGCTGACTGATTTACAAGACCGCAAACTCTGAGGGCGCAGGCAATGAAACAAAAAATCAGTCTGAAAATAATTGAAACATTCCATTTTATGAATTACCGCTAAACGTAAGATAAATAATATAAATGATAGATTTGCGACAATAACAACCTCAAATTTCATTTGATGAAAACAAGATTGCACTGAGTAATATGCTTGTGCGCGTTACTGTTTGGCACATAGTTTCTCAAGGTGAGCAATATCACCCACAGTAGATAATTATAACACACACATACAGTAACTGTCAACAACGAACAACTACAAAATATCAACACATTGGAATATCTCGGGTCAACCATTTACACCACATGAGATTATTTAGCATCGATCTGAAAGAGATGTGTAATGAGCCTACGATACATATCATAAATTAGAAATTTATTACAAGGGCAAGTATTAAAAGAGATACAATTATTAAGAAGATATATTTTTCCTTCGATGACATATAGTTGAAAAATTGAGCAATGGCGTCAGCAATGGAAAAGAAAATATTTGAAATGAAATATCATATAGAAATTTCATAAGAATATCTTGGATACACATGTCCTCAAAATCCTAATTATAGAAAATTGGCTAATCAAAAGGAAAAAAAAAGCAACTTAACGTATTTTGTACAAATACAAACACAATCGGTTTAGTACGATTGGTCATGGAGAAGAAAGCTCCAGGTAAAAATACAAAAAAGTCGTTCAAGACGTCGATGGGTACATGACATAAAAGATGTTTTGAGTATTACACTGGATGAAGCAGTTCAGTTTACACAGAGACGAAAGGATTACAAAGTGACAGCGGGGACAACATTATGTAAAAATAACGTCACATAGAAGAAAGATGATTATATCTTTCAGGTAATCACTAAAGGTTTCCTTCACTTGACATACTCTTTTCAAAACATCATAGATGAAAAATCTATGGCAAGGGGCAAACAGAAAAAAAAAGTTACAACTATTAAGAGGTTATATCTTCCAGTGGCAACAGATGGTTGTGAGACGTGGTAAATGACATCTGCAATAGAACAGAAAATTTCTTCATTAGAAATGAAATGTTACAGAAAAGTCTTAATACTATCATTCATGAGACTTACAGGTATAATAATATCATGGACAGAAAGACGAATCAACGCAGGTGTCCGGAAAAATCTGAACATAGAAGAAGAATTGTTCCTTAAAACTATTTGTAAAAAAACGAAAACTAACACATTTTGGACATATAAATAGACACAATGCTTTAGAAACATTAATCATGGAGGAGAATATTCCAGGGAAGAAAAAAAAGAGGCAGATCAAAACTATGATCTCGCCATCATCTTCTGTTGTCCCTTGACACTGCATCCTCCTCTTTTTCTGAAATCTCTCACCACATACCAGAAGGCGTTTTCGTCCCACTTTGAGAACCCCTGCTCTAGTTGGGGGAGAAAAAAATCTTAATCAAAGAAGTGATCAGCTTCTGATGAAATTTGAAAGCTGTGCCTAATTTTAACTGTAAGACATTGCACAATCTATGTCTGATCAAAAGTAAATGTCAGTGGCATAGCGTCAAAAGACGTCAGAATGCTCGGCGTCCCCTCCCATGATTAAGCAACTTGTAGAACAGATATTGAATCCGCAAGAAACACCACCTGTTGATATTGGCATGTTGTGTTTTTAATTATTTCCGCAGCAATCTCACAAAATTGTATAATTATTTACTATAAATATTACAGAAAGATAATCACAGATTTATTTTTGTATTTGAAAGTTATCCGTTCTTGACTGCAAAATGTTTTAACATACGTAACCGCTCAGAATGGAAACGTTCATTCGCTGCTTAAGACATAATATGACATAATTAAGGGGATGTCTCTTTATTCTTGTGAGTTTTTAACAGAGGCAAAATGTGTGTGTGTGTGGGGTGGGGTGGGGGTAGTAAGAAATTGGAAAAATGTAGTTGACTCAATTTATGGACAGCACCTTGACATCAATGAAGACAGCGTGCTTGAAAAAAAGTCACGATATATATATATATATATGATAGTCACTGTGTATCCACCTCGATATATATATATATATGATAGTCACTGTGTATCCCCCTCGATATATATATATATATATATATATATATATATATATATATATATATATATATATATATATATATATATATATATATATATATATATATATATATATATATATATATATAAGAGGCATGAGGCGAAAGAGTATAAGAAACACTGCCTTAGCGGACGTGAAAACTATTAATATGAAACTAATTCTATTTGCCTGGTTCACTTCCTGTCGTCATTATCCGCGTGCTTCTAATGAAATATGGCGCCGTGTTTCTGATAATCGCCCCGAAGTTGTCTGTGAAGTTTGTTTTTCATTTTTATTTGTTGCACAACAACATTGCGTGACATACTAAAATGTAATGCATGCTGCGTCTAAATATGTAGTCATTGCATGTATGACTTTCTGATTTCGTTCTCAATCTCCTGCTGGTTAGCAGCCCGGAGGTCGGAATGCGTTGTGTCATGGCTGACCGAGTTAATACCATATTAAATTACACTAAACCAATAATCCCCCCCCCCTCAGGGGCATAGCGTTGACACTGTGCAATTATCAACAGACAAATCTCGCCATGTCTCTTTCTTCTAAGTTCCTTATTTAAGTGGGGAGAATATTTATCCTGGCCAGTCTTTAAGTATTATCAATCCATACTTTCTGTTTTCCTATTTTTTGCTTCCTCCGTCATCGATTTTCCTCTGTAGGATCATTTCGTACAGGAAATCGTACCACATCACACATGACGAAATTACGCATGTTTGAGATGTTTCACCACTGCAGGAAGATGTTCTTGCTGAGATGTTAGAACATTTATTGTGTTTCTCATGTATATTTTCGTTGTATGTTCTGTATAATGGATCTACAGACAGAAGACACACCACAGCACACGTTGGTATGATTGGGCCTGAGACTCCTTGTACATACTATGAAAGACTTAGTGACTCAGATTGGTCTTGTAAGTCATCGTCATGAATAGTAGATAATATTTCTTATAGCAAAACAATAATACTATCGTTTGGAAAGGCGGAAATGTGCCCACTATAATGGATGCGAATTACTGGACTGTAACATATGTTTAAACAAGCCTGTATTCCTCTCTTCATTTCCCAACATTAACTCTCACATCACTACAAAAGTATGTATGTCCAACAATTTTTTACTGTCTTATATGAGAATAGTGTGGTGCATGACCGAGAAGTTATAGCGTTAGTCTCGTGTTAGTAAGGTCTCTAGAGTTCGATCCCTGGTAAGGACATGTTTTTTTTTTCTGTCGGAAGATAAATTTTAAAAAACGCACATTAAAAATGCACACTAATACTAAAGAAAGCATATGAACTTTATTTCGATTTAAAATTTGATGATGCAAATAAATCTTGGAAGCAAAATTCAGTTTGTTCGACTTGTGAAAATATATTGGCACTTTGGTTACAAAAATCGCCTCACTTTTCCTATATCTACTATTGCACGCAATATGTTTTCACTTTCATAAAGAGAACAGGTCTGGTGAATGCACACATCCCTGTCTGACTCCTTGTTTTATTTGTTACTTTTCATCGATTCTTCCAAACCTAGTCTAAATGATATGCTATTGCATAACCGAAATTTATGTTTATCAATTCCAGTCGACTACTTTATTCATATTAAAGAAACATAACAATATGACTATACTTTTGGCAAAATTAAAGTACAGTGACTACCAATGGCGGATTTGTGGAAACCTAAAAGTCATTGCAATTCTCATGGGTATGCAGACTGGGTATACTAAACTTTGTTGCGTCCTATGTGAATAGGACAGCCCCAACAGACAGGAACATTATGCAGGAAAGGTATGACCTATCAGGAATCATGTGCAGCTGGAGCATAAAAATGTAATCCACCAACCATTAGTTAAAAAAGACAGCATTATTTTTACCACCATTACAAATAAAGTTGGGGCTCATGAAGAATTTTGTAAAAGCGTTAGATAAACGAGAAAAGCTTTCACTTATCTTCGAGAAAAGTTTTCTCAAGTTAGCGATGCAAAGATAAAGGAAGGTATCTGTGTAGGACCTCAGATTAGGAGAATTATTGCAGACAAACAATTCGAGAACTTGTTACATGGTTGTGAACTTCGCGCATGGGTGGCGTTCACATCTATTGTCGCTAGCTTTCTGGGAAATCATAAGTATCTCGACTATGTCCATATTATCAAGAATTGTTTAAATGCATACAGAATTATGTGTTGTAACATGTCCCTCAAAATCTATATGCTTAATTCGCATCATGACTTTTTCCCTGACAACCTTGGCGAAGTCAGTTATGAAATAGGAGAACGTTTCAATTAAGGTATCATCCTGATGGAGTCACGTTATCAAGGACGTTGGAGTGTGATCATGCTTGCCGATTACCGTTGCGTGCTTCATAACGATGTACCACATGTCATTCACCAACGGAAATTGACTGCAAAGAAATGAAAGCCTACATAACTGTTCTTCTTCTGCTTCAAATGATGTTGTAAGTCTGTAGATATTGTTTAAAAAAAAACTTTAATTGTGTATTTCTAGAGATTCCGACCTGATAGAGAAAAACGGATTGCAGATTTAAAAACACCACATTAAAAATGACAAGAAAAGCATAGATATGTTAGAGAAAGTAAAAAAATTATTGTTTCTCTTTCATATACTATAGTATTCAATCTGGACATAATGCCGAGGATATTTCAAGTCCATTCTTGATGTTATTGTTTGTAGTTCCATCGATGCTATTATAAGATACTAATTATATAAAGTTATTAACTTATTCTAGTTTCGTACGATATATGGATCCTTCGATCTGAAACATCTGACGAAAAATCACTTTTGGTCACTTTAAGTCAATGGAATTAGGAAAAAAAACATCTAGGCAAAACTGACGTGGTCGCCTCTTGCAAAATGTGTGGTTCAGTAGCAGTGTTACAACTCTTTGTTCGCATTTCAGACTCAGTTAGTACACATAGTAGGCATATGCCAATTGTTCCTAATTAGTTGCTGATCCAGCGGTCCACAGACAAATTCCTTTGACCCCACAAACTCCTATTTCAGATACATCTATTTATCGAATAGACCAGAAGGTTTGTAAAAAATGACAGCATGTGAACAAGGATCGTTCAGATAACACAGATTCACAGTTAAGAAAACAATGTTGTGTGCGTTAATGGTAGACGCTTGTTAACGGCTCACATTGTCAATTTCGCCTGAAATATTGGTCAGTACAAGTAGAAGCCACTACATCATTCACTTTTTTAATCCTAATGTTTAGATAGTCACTGCGCATGACAATTCACGGATATTCGTTGCTACAATAGCAGACATTGCTGCTGCTAACATAAACATGATGGTTAACATCACGAGTCTCCCATAAGATGCACAGAAATCTGTTGCGTTTCTACAAAGCAGTACAATTCTACCGGTTGAGAGATTCTATAGTATACATTTTTTCTACGCGCTGCGCACCTTGGGGTGGGACTCAGTGCCCAGCGCGGTTAAAAGAGTGCGCCTCTCCAAAAGAGAGGTAAACGTATTAGTTACCTAAGGTAACGGGCAGAAAGTAAAACGGCATTCATGTGAACAGCGCTTATTATTTCTGCACGCTACACACTTAAAGAGCACTCCAGTGTGTATTACGCAGAAGGAATGTAGAGTACAGATATTATCAACAGGTAGTGCTTTTTCCGCTTTATAGAACACAACCGATTCCTGCTAGCTTCTAAGGAGACTCAACCGGTCATGTTTGAGTTAGCAGAAGCCATGTTTTTTTTGTATGTAGCAACAAATACCAACGAATTGTCATGCGCAATGACTATCTAACATAGTGGGAGTAAAAACCTGAACGGTGTATTGGCGTCTACTATGAAAGAACCCATGTAATGTACCGAGATATGTTGTAAATACACGTTTATTGAATAATATTATACTGAAAAAGTGTGTGATGGGTTCTATTTCACTATTAAAAAGCCATCTTTAAATGTCTCGCTGTTGTGGGTCTAGAGTTACATACAACATACAACAATTAAAACAATTAAAATATTATCAATATCGTGGACACATAGTCACAAATGATGGCAGATGTGAAACAGAAGTTAAAAGAAGAATGGGAATGGCTAAAAGTACCTTCAATAACATGAGGAAAATATTAACATCTAAACAAATTATAATCAAGTTAAAAATGAGAATTATATAATGCTACATCTATTCTATATGAATGTATGGATCATAAACATGGACACTAAATAAACAATTAGAAGACAGAAATGATGCCTTTGAGATGTGGGTATATATGAGAATAGGGAGAACATCATGGAAAGAGAAGGAAACAAATAAAGAGGTACTAAAGACACTTAATATGAAGAAAGAACTACTAAGAGAAATAAAGATCAGGCAAATAAAATATTTTGGACACACTAAAAGACATGACACATTAAATAAAGTACTTTAGGGTAAAGTCAAAGGAAAGCGAACAATAGGTAGGCAGAGATACAAGTGGTAGAGTAACTTCACACGATGGACAGGTTACAGTCTAGCAGAGTGCACCACCAAGACAAGCAACAAGGGATGTTGGAGATCCGTTGCAGTCAACCTTCGTTGCGGAGATGATGATGACGTGGGTAACTTTATTCTAAAAGTTAGGCCGCTGATCTTTTCCCTTCTATACAATAGGGTCGCTTGTCACTTTTCTTTTTTTTTAAAGGGATCGCTAATATTTCTGCTTTTATAAAATGGGGTCGCTGATCACTTTCCTCTATATATTGGGGTCGCTGATCACCGATTCTAAAAATAGAATCCGTAATAACTTTTCTTCGAAATATTCTGTCGATTGTGACTTTACATTTAAAAATGTGGTTTGCAAGTGACTTTACTTCTATAAATGGGATCGCTTGTAAATTGTTTCTACAAAAATGAGTCACTAGTAACTTGCTTATATAAAATGGGGTCGCTGATAACTTGTTTCCATAAAAATGGGTCGCTTGTTACTTGCTTCTCTAAAATGGGGTCGTTGGTAACTTGCTATTATAAAATGGGGTCGCTGGTAACTTGCTTTTAGAAAATGGATCGCTAGCAATTTGCTTCTATACAATGGGTTCCTAACATGAAAAGATGTGAATCTGTGAGTTATATAATATTTGAAATACAGACAAGTCGGATCAACGACAATTTAAGAAAATAGTCTCGCCGATTGATCGGCTTCACAGGATGAATCACTTAATGCAGTTCTAATAATTCTATTAGAGGGCACATAATAACATCTTGTGTTACCAGTTTACTATACACATCTGGTCTATGGTGTTTATTAAACATAACTGAATAATATCATATAATCTAGGAGTTCACATCTTCATCAACGATACCAGTTCTCTGTCGCACTGTCTTCCAACCATCTTAGCTCCATATCTCATGTTTTGTCATTCTATCACAGATCACTTCACAGTAATGGGCGATGAAGTATGAATGATTGTGATTCAAAGACAAACATTCCAGCATGTGTTTCTAAAGCCGTCTCTCGTTGTGTTTATGTTGTCAATTTATTAATATTTACTTTATTTTGATTATCATGGATAGCTTAGAAACGGTTCCAATTTTACTTCTATAAATAGTATCACACCCACAATGTTATTATTATCAATACAAATTACCAGAAGAATAATCACACCTCTATTTACTGATTACATCCATACACTCTAATACTCTTTACAAAGATAATCTAGGTGTGTTTTTTTTAAACTACATCTCATCCGTTAAATCTTTACGTAAAACAAAACAAAAAATATCTAGTTAGACACACAAGTTGTACGTATAACTCTATAAAAGCCCCACATCTATACTAGTGTCTGAATATATATCGGCAGGATTGAAAACACCGGATGTAAATAATGATTTGATATCACCAATTAATATAATTTACTAGACAGATAATGACCAACTATTGTTAACTTGCTATAGAGATAAATATATCATTAAATAAAGTAGAGATGTGTGCAGGTGTTCAGGAGCCATTGCTTTCAATAGTGAAACGACGAAAACTATCATGGTTCGGACATGTATGCAGGCACGATTCCTTGTCAAAAACAATACTGCAGGGAACTGTCGAGGGTGGAAGAGGCAGAGGAGGACAAATAAAGGCATGGACAGATATCACGGAATGGACAGGGCAAGATATTTCCACACTCATCCGCGTCGCTGAGGATAGAATTCGCTGGAGGACTCTGTGTGCTGAGGCTTCCAATGTGGTACCCCTACGACCCTGATGGGTTACGATCCTGATGGGTTACGATCCTGAAGGGTTACGGGTTTATTGCTTGATTGAATGATCACAAAATATTATAACTTGCTATACATATGTTGTTCGTCCGTCAGAGTCGACGATGACCATTCAGCTCAACTGGGATGATGATGAAGATGATAGTGTCTTATGTGTGCCCGACTGTGACTAATGAGTCCTATGCGTGCTTGGAATTGTCTACCACACTCTGAGCATGTCTGGGAGAAGTCAGTGGGGCACTGAGCAGCTCTTGCCTTTCTTCTAACGCGTTTTTGTTTCCCAACTTCATGTGTGAGGATCTCTGCAGCTGTTCCACTACTTTTGATTCTTCGACGTCAGTCGGATCTGTCTTATGCAAGATTCTCCCACGAATTTGTGTCTATTTTGAAGTGGATCAGTGACGTCTTAAGAGTGTCTTTAAAACGTTTTTTCTGTCATCCGGCCTTACGGGCGTCAGTCTGGAGTTCTCCACATAAAGTTTTTGGTAGACGATGATCTTTCATACGGACCATGTGTCCTACCCAGCTTGTCTGTGCCTTCATTAACATTATGTGTATGCTTACAGACTTAGGTTTCATCAGTACTTCACTGCCGGGTGTTTTATCCCGCCAATGGATGTTGAGTATCTTATGAAGTCAGCTTAGGTGGAGATGTTTAAGTTTTTTCTAGCATGTCTGACATATAATATCCATGTGTCACGGGCATAAAGGAGTAATTATATTACTGCTGCTTGGTAAACATATAAGTTTGTATTCCCCTGCTTTCCGATGCGTTTTTTCGCAGTTGTCCAAATGTGGAACTAGCTTTCACTATTCTGTTGTTTACCTCAGGGTCGATGTTTGCATCTTGTGAGAGTTCTGCCCAGGTAGGTGAAATTATTAACTATTTGAAGATTTTTTTCTTTGATCATTATATGGAGATGTAAGTGTGCTATAAATATAATTGACTATTCACTAGAGGACTAGATATATTTTAGCATATTACATTGTAACTCAACAATCACTATTATGATCCAGTTATACAGTGATACGGTATTCTGCCATCATTGCCATATTTACAATTAAGTATACATATCGTGACTCCAGGAAAAATAATTCATAAATAAGACAAATTTTTCATAAATAGCGTCCTTTTGGACAATTTTTGACCTCTCCTCCCTATACCTTGTCAGAAACCTGTTCAGAAATCAGAGAACACCACTAATTATGTCAATGAAATTCCCCCCCCTCCCCTTTACACAATTTTTGGCAGAAAATGTGCGAAAAATAGGCATTATATTTAAAGATTCTTTGAAAAAATGTATAATTCAATCAATTTGGCGCATATTTCTTTGAGGTCTTCACTGCTATTGCTAACCTTTGCAATGTTATACTGAGCATGCGCCGCAGAGTCGGATTGAAGTGAGTTTAGGGTTAGAATTAGTTAGGATTAGAATTAGTATTTTTCGCCCGTATGTTGCCGGGGCCCGAAAGGGGAGCAAAGAATAGCAACACTGTTTACCTTCCACGCATGTCGTAAAAGGCGACTAAGGAGGGGTTATGGGATGGAGTTGGCTGTCCCATCCCAAATAGGATCAGTGACCCAAAGCCATGCTGAAGTCGGATGTGTCCGGCCGAAAGGCGCAGATATCGCAGCAATGCTGTAAACCATGACACAACGCATTCCGTTCTCCGGACTGCATCCTGCTAATTTGCAGGAGTTTGAGAATGAACGCAGAAGAAGAAGAAGAAGAATTAGTATTTATAATTAAAGCAAATTTTACCTCAGCGACTGAATTGGGGGGGGGGGCGCTCTCTAAGTGTGTAGCGCTCAGAAATAATGAGCGTTCAACACAATTCATTGAAAAAGAAAAACAAATACTGTAAAATCTCGTATGTGTCGAAAGAGGAACGTTTCGATGTGACGTCATGGCATATATTGCTATGAATAGGGAACTCCATGACGTCGGTTAGTTAAAAATTTAAACAGTGTGCTATTTATAGAATGCTGTGAGGAATGGAGGTGCAGGTGTATATATAGAATATCTACACAAGCCTAGAGATACAATCAGAACACCGACAGGAAAATTCTGCAATAATTATGATGCAGAAATTCAGGCAATTAGTGTGACAGCTAAAAAACTGCTGAACTCCAACTCTGACCTACAGCCTGTGGTATTCCTGACAGATGCAAGGTCAGTGCTTCAAGCTCTCCAGTCTGGAAAACTAACAGACTTAAAAAAACTACTTAGCGAATTGTCTTACCAGTATAGGGTAACCATGCTGTGGATACCCTCTCACTGTGGAATACCAGGAAATGAAAAAGCAGACCAACTGGCTAAGGAAGGTGCTGCCGAAGACCAACCAGATATACCAATCACCTACCATCAGAAAAAACAGATGATAAAGTCAATAAGAAAGCCACAAACACCAACACAAGATGACTATCACAATATGAACAGATCAGAACAAGTTATAATTCTACGTCTCAGAACAGGACACAACCGACTCCGCAGTCACATGTATACAAAGTTCAAGATTGGCAACACGGCCATGTGTACATGTGGACAGGCAGCACAGAGTGCCAAACATATACTTCAAGAGTGTTCTGAGCATGAAACGCTGAGGCAGACATATTGGCCAGAGGAAACAACACTGGAATCAAAGCTCTATGGGACACTGTATGAACTACAAAAGACAGTGAGTTTTATTAAGGAGACAGAATTACAGATATAGACATGTTTCAAGTGAACGAAAGAAGAAGAAGAATAGCACAGTGAAGATATAGAAAACAAGTATTACCACCAATGTATAAAGTACAATTTTGTTGACGTCAACTTTTGTCAACTCCCTCCTCCTAGTCAATAACTGTCAAACGTTTTCAGACACATCACCCCCTCGTAATTTTTGACGTAGTTTATGGACAACTTCAGCTATAATACCATGTGCTTTAGTTCAGGATAACTGTAAAACATATTGTTCATCACTATGTGACTAGTCTTCTGCTAAAATATAATTCATCAATATGTGATAAATCGGTTAAATCGAACTATCGGTTCGCAATTAGAAGCTTGAAATAGAACTTCATACATCATTCCCTTGGTCGACCTACGATCTCCAATAACCCCCTTCTTGTCACAACATCTGGTGGGGTTTCCTACTCACACAAATCACTGCAGATCACGAAAAATACCAGCTCGTAATTGTCTGACAAGTTAGCAGAGTTAATTACTGTCAATGCTTCAATCACTACACAATGTCTAAATGCTTTAACAAAACATTACAAGATATCTATAACCTTCCTATTCATTGATGTTAATGCAAGTTATGAAAGTATGATAGCTCTCAAGTGTTTGACGAGTTAGCAGAGTTGATTATTGCCAAAGTATCAATCACTACTGTTGTCTATTGTCTGTCTCCAGTTGAATGATTGTTGACCGTATTCAAAATTGCTGTTAAGCGTAGGTGTGGGAGCTTAAGCGCTCGTTCCAAGGCCAGATGTGTCGCTGAGGTTGCATTTAGTACTTGTTTATTCAAGGCTATCTTGATGTTTTCTATCCACCGTTTTTTTGGTCTACCTTTGGCTTTACGTTCGGATATTCTTTTGTAATATGCTAGTATTGGTATTTTTTGTGGGTTCATTCTCATAAGGTGATCTAACTATTCTACTTGTCTTTCAATATGTTCAATACATTATATTATACCAACTTTTTTCTATTTTCTTCATTTCTTATTTATCTAGTTTAGTAACCATTGCATCTGTTCTCAGACACTTCATTTATATGTAATGATTTTCCTCTACTGTGAGGTTGTTAAGACCATGTTTGACATGAGTGTTCGTATAAAAATTGTAGATATTATAGTTTTTTTAAAATTCCCATCTTGATCTTTGGGTGAAGAAGTAATGGTGAAAGTTGGTAGGTCATTGTGTTTGCTATCTGACACCTTGTTTCTATTCATCTGTCTGGTCTTTCATTTTCGGAATAAATGCTACCTAGATATTTAAAGTCGTTGGCTTGTTTCACTTTGATGTTATCTATTTTTAATATCCATTCGTGTTGCAGATTTGATAATTTTCATAGCTTTTGTTTTTTTGTACTTTAATTAATAAATACACACTGCCTAAATACTTCAATTATACATTAGAGTATATCTATAACTCCATGTTTACTGATGTTACTGCATATTATGAAATTATACTAGCCCTCAGTTGTTTGACAAGTTAGCAGAATTGATTATTATCAATGTTTCAATTATGTATTACAGAATATCTATAACTTCCTATTCCTAGATGCTTCTACATATTACAAATATGATAACTCTCGGCTATTCAACAGTATATCAAAGTTAGTTATTGTCAATACCTCAAGCGCTACACATTACAACGACACATTAGTCTACTAGCGGTTCAGAGTTATCTCAACAATATCTAACACCGTTTTCTCCTTTCTCTTACACGCACATTATATTATAACCTGACACCATGAACACAAGCTGGAGCCTCTGGGAACTCTATTTCTATCTATGTATATCTGTTGGCTATAACTACATAGATGTTATCTCAGCTGCTTCTCCCGAATAAGTGAATTGTAATCCTATTGTCTACTCTTCTGGGACTTTCATCCCTCGCAGTTTCTCGTGGATTCAATGAGCACTATACTTCGCTCATACATTCTTCATAACCCCATGATATCCCATGATAGTCTGAACTATTGTCCGAGCCATCAAATCACAAAAATACTGATCCATAACCCAGATTAACATTCCTTGTGTTATCATTCCACTCACCCCTTACTCCGACCCAGATGGACCTATTCCACTGCTCCCCTTTACGGAAGACTAAGAAATGTGCAGTGGAATAATGATCAAAGATTTAGTAAATGGAAGACTGCAATACAACTGTGCATCAAAAGAGAATTTGTGTTTTGTCCTTCTCGTATTTCCTTGTTTACATTTTCTACACGTATCCGCTCACATTCCCATCGTTCTCACTTCTCATCATCTGTTCGTTGCATTTCTGACCTGTCAGCTCCCAGATGGCTGATATGTAAGTCTCCACTTGGCTTAGTTGTTCCTATTCTGTGCTTGTTTGTTCCTATCTCGATTAAGAAAATATAGGTCGAAACGTCGATTCTGTGTACTGTTGCACGTAAAATTGCTATTTAACAATTTTCCTAATTTATTTTTTATATTTACTAAGATTTTCTTGTGAGCAGCAGACTCAGAATAGTACATTTACAAAAAAATATTTAATCTGCTGCTGATGTAAAGATGCTCTTTGTAAAGTTTAGTTACATTTTCCTACTTTTTGCTATCAATGAATAGTTTTAGATTTACACAAAACAGAACAATGTATCCTGCAATACTATTTCAACTGTGCGTGGTGAAATCTCAAATTACATCCGTTAATTAAGAAATAGAAATTCATAAACTACTATCAGGTACAAAGTGATAACAATATAAAATGAAACTGTACACTAATTTCGTGTGTAAATATTCATGTAATATGAATGTTTGATCATTATTCGGGGGCTGCGTTAGCGCAGTGGTTAGAGCACTGTCTTCGCATATGAGTGCTGAGTTCATTCCCCAGCTGAGGCGGAAATGTTTTCAGATCGCAACGGCTCCCAGGTCGACCCAGCCATAAATGGGTACCGGATTAATCCGGGAAGTAAAGACTGCGAGGGAGAGGAGATGGCTACCGCCCCTCATTTGCAGAGCCTGTGAGGCTCCCAGAGGCTCCCATGTCGACCCAGCCATAAATGGGTACCGGATTAATCCGGGAAGTAAAGACTGCGAGGGAGAGGAGATGGCTACCGCCCTCATTTGAAGAGCCTGTGAAATGTGAGATCGCTAACATCTCACACCCCTACGGCATTAATAAATGTTATGGGTAACTTTACTTACTTTTTACTATTTATGTAATAAAGGACCAAAATGAATCCCATGTTGCATATGGTCGTTTATGAAGGACAAATTATGATAATCTAAAGCAGTGTTTCCAAACATTCTTTTCACCGTGCTCCACCTAAGTATTTCCTGAATTCTGATGCCCCCCCTATGTAGCATATACATATTTTTAATATTAAAAAATCGAATTATTCCTATATGATGCCTAATTACAACTTCTTCGAATTGCCCCCTGTACAATGAAATTGCCTGGGCACGATTTTTCTACACTCTTCCGAATGACTGAAGATATAGATGTGTGAAGGGATTTTTGCGCTGATGTCTCTAGTGTGGCACCTCTACGACCCTGACGGATGATGGGTCTTATTATGGTTATTATAATGCCCATTCTACATTTCATGGCATCATTTTTTAATTTGTTTAATCTAGTGGCATTGACGGTCTTTCTCAAGAATTCCATTTCGCATGTTATTAGCTTTCTTTTTTGGGAAGATGACAGTGTCTATCACTGGCTGTAGTGACATACTATTGACTGAAACAAAACTTTTTATCACTAAAAGAAAGAGTATTTAAGTACTAATGGTTCCTTGATAAAAAGTAAAAAGTAAAGTTTATTAATGCCGTAGGGGTGTGAGATGTTAGCGATCTCACATTTCATAGGCTCTGCAAATGAGGGCGGTAGCCATCTCCTCTCCCTCGCAGTCTTTACTTCCCGGATTAATCCGGTACCCATTTAAGGATGGGTCCACCTGCGAAGCCAGTGCGCTAACCACTGCGCTAACGCGGCTCCCGGTTCCTAGATATTAATAGCCCAATAGATTCTGTAAACTCTCTTCTCCTTCCACCCACAAGTCTATGAAAGTGAAAGATGCTTATCAGATATCTAAAAAACGCAATGTTATGTTTCTCACAACAGTCACACGTGCTTTTTTCCGACCTGCAGACTTTGTTATTTTGTTTGGGATAAATACGAGGGGGAGTCAATAAGTAAGTCACAAATGGCTCTTTAGAAAAAAACTGAAGACGATAAAAACCTGAAAACTGTTTATTTTTACACATACATTATCCCTTTACTTCTCAACATAATTTCCACCAACATTGATGCATTTATCCCATCGTTTTATGAGTCCTCCCAAACCTGCTGCGTAGAACTGCGTGCTCTGCTTTTTAAGCCACATTTTCACTTCACATTCAACTTCTGCGTCAGTCGCGAAATGCTTCCCGCCAAGGTGGGTTTTTAGTGGACCAAAAAGGTGAAAATCACTAGGGGCTAAATCGGGGCTGTAAGGAGGATGTTCCAGAATTTTCCAACCAAGATTTTTTATTTTCTCCTGAGTTAATCGAGCCGTATGTGGTCTAGCATTGTCATGAAGGAGTAGCACTCCTCTAGTCAGCAGCCCTGGACGTTTTCTTCGAATTGCATCCCGAAGCACTGATAGAACTTCACAGTATGATTCAGAATTCACATTGTCACCTTTCTTTTTGAAATTGGTTAAAAGCACTCCTTGACAATGCCAGAACACTGTCAGCATAACCTTCCCTGCTGATGGTGTAACCTTGAATTTTTGGACACAAGGCGAAGAAGGATGTTTCCATTGCATTGAAGCACGCTTTGATTCAGGCTGGTAGTGATGCACCCATGATTCGTCCCCAGTAATAATCCTGTTCATCATGTCTTCTCCTTCATTTGCGTATTGACAGAGATGCTCCAATGACAAGCCTAATCGGTTCATTTTGTGTTCGTCCGTCAATTGTCTGGGCACCCACCTTGAACACACTTTCTTAAATTTCAATCGGTCATGCATGATGCTGTATGCTGAACCATGTGAGCACCCTATTGCAGCTGCTACAGCGTCTATCGTTACTCGTCTGTCACCTCGAATCATCTCCTCAACCCGCTGCACAGATGCGTCTGTTGCAATTTCAACAGCACGACCAGATCGGATTTCGTCAACAATTTTAGAGCGTCCTTGAGAAATTTTTTTTACCCAGCTGTGCACCGCTTTACGGGACAAACAATTGTCAGCATAAACAGGAAGCATTTCTTTATGAATGTCTTTTGCAGGCAGTCCTTTTGCCCATAAAAAACGCACAACAGCACGTTGTTCATTGATTGTACACTCTGTAAGTACAGTAGCCATTTTGTTTTTTGTGCTGCGCATGCGCAAGGTACAGCTAGCGCCATCTAGCGAACATAAACATAAAGTTCTATGATGATATCAACTATAAACAGCTTTAGAAACCACCTACTGCATTTTCCTGCCATCCAACATCAATTTGTGACTTACTTATTGACTCCCCCTATTAGATTTTGTTTAACACATCGAAACACTTACTTTCAAAGTCCTTAATCCTTTTTTCCCTATATTTGCAGTGAATGTGTAACTGGTACATTCATATAGAAAACTGAAGTATTATATATTGATGTGTATAGATTGATCGTGTATGATACGGATTTCTTTTTTATATTACATTAAACTGTATTATGTCAGCCAATAGTTTTCTAAGTTTTTAATTCCATTGCAGACTTTATGTACAAAAATTGGTCGCCAGCTTGCTTTCGTGATATTCAATACACTGATCAATCATCCGTGACATTATATACAAGCGACGTGACTACGATACAACTACATATTACTTTATCTATGTCCAAAATTATCACTCTCAGTGGTAATGTGTTACACGATTTTCATAAAGAATAAAACTGTCACACAGAATGAGCGAAAGAAAGAAACACTCGTAGACAAGATCGAATAAAAGGAATATGTTGGGATTGTAAATATAATGTTTCATTGTGCACATGCGCACCTTTTCAATATTTGGCGAGATAATATCTTGACGTGATAGTTTGTGCAGCCTTTAAAAATGTGCGGTACGGATCACATGTACTACAGACTGTTGTAAATGCGAAGCTACATGATCAAGTTTATAAAATACAAGAAACGAAGGAACGACGTAGATATAAGTAATATACATATATATCTGCACGCACATGATGTATTCGTGTTTTCGAGAGGAAACAGGAAAAGGTTGTATATAAATTGTGATAAGGACAATCTAAATGTCAATATAGATGGATAAGATACAACCTTACTGTTGACTCGGCAAAAAACACCCTGCACAATTTATATATCGTAATGATAAGAATAGTAACATTAACAGCTTGATCTAAATCAATGCTAGGAAACCGTTTTAAATTGGCGAAACGAATTGAGATTTACTCGTGTGGTGTTGAGCCAGTAGAGCGCTTTGAGCTTCTGTGTGGTATTTAGTCAGTGGAGCGCTTTGAGCTTCTGTGTGGTATTTAGTCAGTGGAGCGCTTTGAGCTTCTGTGTGGTATTGAGTCAGTGGAGCGCTTTGAGCTTCCGTGTGGTATTGAGTCAGTGGAGCGCTTTGAGCTTCCGTGTGGTATTGAGTCAGTGGAGCGCTTTGAGCTTCTGTGTGGTATTGAGTCAGTGGAGCACTTTGAGCTTCTGTGTGGTATTGAGTCAGTGGAGCGTTTTGAGCTTCTGTGTGGTATTGAGTCAGTGGAGCGCTTTGAGCTTCCGTGTGGTATTGAGTCAGTGGAGCGCTTTGAGCTTCTGTGTGGTATTGAGTTGGCAGAACGCATTGAGCTTTACTTGTGTAATATTGGACCAAAAAGCTGTTTTTAAAATGTTCCCTGCAGTTCCAAATAGTTTTAATTTGTGAGCTCGGCTTGGGGGAGGGGGAGGGTGGGGAGAGCAGTGCATTTAATACATTTAAATCACCATGGCGGGTCAGACACGAAGACTTAGGGGAGGGGGATTTATGTGGTCCTGGGAACATATTTTAACCATCTCTGATCTTAAGATATAACTATAATTTTTTTTAAATTTATTTTTCTATGAATAGATGCAGAAATTGCTTATGTATGCAAAATAAACCTCTATTAGCCAACAACTTGTTGTTTAATTAAAGTAACTACAAATTCTCACGCTTTCTTAGTCAACAGCTATCCTCACATGATAATAAGCAAAGTAACAGAAGAACATGTGCTAAACATAAAAGTACATGGAGAGAAACTACAACACTTAAAACATTATCTTGGACACATAGTCACAAATGACGGCAGATGTGAAAAAAGTTAAACGGAGAGTAGGAATGGCTAAAATTACTTTCAATAAGACGAGGAAAATATTAACATCTAAAAAAATTACAAACAAGCTAAAAATGAGAATTATAAAATGCTACATCTATTCTATATTAATGTATGGCTCAGACACATGGACAATAAACAAACAATTAGGAGACAGAAGTGATGTCTTTGTAATGTGGATATATAGAAGAATAGGGCGAACATCATGGAAAGAGACGAAAACAAAGAGGTTCTAACAACACTTAATATATATAAATAATTATTAAAATACATAAAGATCAAGCAAATACAATATTTTAGACACGTTAAAAGACATGAAACCTTGTTGAAGACATTACTTGAGAGTAAAGTCGAAGGGAGGCGAGCAATAGATAGGCAGAGATACAAGTTCGATAGCAACATCACAAGATGGACAGATTACATTCTAGCAGAGTGCACCACCAAATCAAGAAACAGGGGATGTTGTAGATCTGTTGAAGTCAACGTTCGTTACTTGATGATGTTCCTCAGAAGTGCATCCCAGTTCATACAGCTCTTCATCACTGTTTGACTCTTTTCCTTTGCCACTGAATCATTAGTCGTCCTCATTTGCTACTACTCCTCCTATCTAGGAAAAAAACTACTTTTGAAATACGGTTTGTCTTTATTATGATGTGATCACTTGAAGATCATCGTCTTATCACGACGCTCTGCAAATGTGACTGCAACATCCCTCAATTAGTCATATTGTTGGATAGAATATTATATGTACTTGTCTGATTTTTCATGACATTTTTCATGACATTTTTCATGACATTTTTCATGACTTAATTTCATGTGCCAATGTACATAGAAAATGTGTAAACTTAAGCAGATGTATTAAGCAGCGGCATCGGTAGGTAGGTAAGTAATGAGTTTACCTCTCTTTTGTGGAGACGCGCCGCTTTCAACCAGCGGACAAAAAAGTACAATTACGTTATATCAGGACGCACTACCAAAGGTAACAAAGACCCCAAGCACAATTTGGTACAGCACAAGTATCCGCCACCACATGTTTAAATATATCCCTTGTCTATATTTGAAAATTCATGTTCGTCATTTAATAATTGAAATATGTATTAATTTAGGGTTTCGGTTAGGATTAGTTATGTAAAACACAGCTACCCTAACCCAACCCTAAATTAAATTAATATTTAAATTATTAAATAATAAACTCTAAATTTACAGACATAGACAAGGGAAATAACTCAACTATGTGAAGGCGTCTAATTGTACCTACAATTTTTACCAGCGTCAGTAGACACAAGTTTCCCTTAAATACCCAGCTACCTAGTCAGTGACTGACTGGCGCCACCTTCCACACTTGCTTTGAGGACGACGTTCTTCTACTTTTCCCTATTTTGTTCCTCTTCTTCTTCAACGTTTATTATAAAACTACCGCTGGATCTCTCTTATAGCAGGACAATGGTCCTACTAGATTTAATAGAGAAGGCATGTCAATGAACTTAAACAACACACAAGAATTGAAGGACCTGGCAATACAAAGACAGAAATGGAAAGCTATGGTTTCTGGCCTATGTGCCGCCTATGACCCAGGAGGAACATAACATAACATAACAACTACCATAAAATATTAGAAGTAATAAAGTTCGCGTTTTAGCTTATTCATTAAGCTAAAAAAAAGTGTGTTGATGAATATGATCTTATTGAAACAACTAATCATAACGTGAACAGCCTTTACCTCGTCGTATCGAGATTAGAGACAATCTTCTCATGAAACGTAGGTTGAGACTGCTTTCTTTCTAACATTGTCTATCTCTGCTAGATCTGTGAATTCTGCTCAACTGTTTACGCAACTTTTAAATGTTTCTCTCCAAATTATGTTGATGTGTTTCATTTGTCTACTGAACCATAACCGATATCTCTTTAGCATGATTTTCTGCAAGTTATGTCCCATCAATGATTCCAAATGATATGAATTATCTACTCTTGATCTCTGTCAACGATTATATAGAAAATATTCAACTATTCTGAATCACAGCCGCTGAATTAGATCAGAAGGCACATGTTTGACCATTGACCTGTCACTGATTTCTAATTAGAACGTTTCTTTCACACGATAATTGTTTTTGACATGCACCAGATCGGTATTCTGTATCGAGTCCTCCAGCAATATAAAAAATAAACGAACGGCGGTAACAGGATTTCCACTTATCTCGTAGATCTCAATGAATTTTGTATAACCCGTTACAAATATTTGGTTACATTCAAACATACTATTTTCCATTTATAAACCTAACTTGGAAAATATAAGTGTATAAATGTTATTTGTGGAAAATATATAGATAATTACACACAGAAAATAGTGCACTTGTTCTTAACGTAGGACATATGGTTCTCCCAGGAGACCAGTGCGGTTTCCGAGAGGGTGTGGGCGCGAAGAATAAAATTGAAATTAGGGGTCCACAAGTCATTTTAGGGAAAGGGACACATGAAGGTAACTGTTTGATCGATATTTCTTGTTCTTCTGCTTTCGTTCTTACACCTGTAGAATATCAGTATGTGGCCTAAAGAATGGAGTGCGCTTTGTCATGGTTTACAACTTTGATGAAATATCTTCGGTCAGACGCATCCGTCTTAAGCATATTTTCTGGCTAACTTTCGCCCTATATGGGACGGGCCAGTCAACTCAATCCCATAATCTCCTCAGTCGCCTTTTACCACATGCTTGGAAAGTGAACATAGTTGCTATTCCTTGCTCCCCTTAAATGATTCGGCCCCCTGTATTACATAGGCGTAACGATACTGAACACAGATTTATAGTAATTAGTTTTCACGACAAGAATAACAACATTTGTGTAGGTTCGAGAGGAGGTGGTGCGGTAGGAGAGGGGAGGGGGGTTGGAACCAGATGAAAATGGTTCCAATAAGGGAAGCACTTGTCGAAAAGAAATGAAAACTACTATTATAGTTCATGCATCTTACAACCACTAGTATAGTGCATGAATTTATAGATACCAGGATTAACAACGTTGTTTTCTTCTACCGTCACAATATAAGTTATTTATGACACCTTATGAGATTGAACCGTAATCAACTACCGACAAGAACATATAACATGAGAAGATCCGGATATACGACCTGAGGAAGACCTAGAAAAAGATGGATAACAGCAAGATAACTCTGAATAAATACTGATTCAACGCAGCTAATGCGACACATCTGGCCTTGAATAGGCAACTAAAGTTCCTGGTCATCACCCCTACGCTTAACAGAGAGTGTGGATATTCTGACCATCTAGGGATCGACAATAGACTTTTAAAGAAAAATATAGATTGGTTTACAAGCACTAAAAATGGGTTCCAGGTGGCAAAAGAAAGAGAAACTCTTCGTAGAACAACTATCGAATATATGACTATTGTCTCGTAAAATGACTATATGACTATTGTCTCGTAAAATGACTATATGACTATTGTCTCGTAAAATCGCTTCATGAACTTTTGCTAAAAGCGAACATTTTCATGGCACATCCAGGTTCAGATTTTGAGAATTTGGTATTAAATGTGGTAGTAATAGATCTGGATTCCTGTAAGGCAGACATTCTGAATCTCTTCAGGAGGTGAGCATCGTCACATGTAATGCAGAGTCTGCTGGCACAATAATATATACTAGGACAACAGGGAAAGTGAAAGTGAAAGTAAAGAAGAAATTTGAAAACTGACAATATAGCCATCTTTACTGCTCTGTATACCATTCACTACTTCTGTCCACCGATAATGGTGGATACTAACACTAATTGTTTAGGTTTTTACAAAGAAGTTTGAATTAGAATTATAATTCATGATCGTTAGTGCTCGTGTGCACTTTTTAACTCGCATGACGCGAGCACCGTCATGTCATTATGAGAGCATGATCATGGCATTACGAGGGAACGATCATGGCATTACGAGAGCACCATGACGCTCGCTAGCACTAGCATGAAAACTTCTGCTGTAGGGCATATTAAAAAGAATGTTCCATCAACGATCTATCAGTATTCGTACCTTTCATCGGTACGCGTAACTTTCATCGGTATGCGTACCTTTCATCGGTATTCGTACCTTTCATCAGTACCCATGCATTTCATCATATGTTAGAGGAGACGAAGGAGCCACTGCAAATGTATTGTACAATGATTTCAGCTTTGCAGACACACACACACACCACACACACATACACAACCTTACACACACACATAGTGAAAACCATACACACAAACTTAGATACGATCATACACACAACCTTACACATATACATAAACACATACATATATAGAAAATCAACTTCCATGACACACATATTTAGACGGGAGCATGAATTGTATATTTTGTATATGAAACTATAACATTTTCTAAAGATAAAGAACACATCTACTAGACATAAACAGATGCTCCCTATCAGAAATTACCGGTTGCCATTTTTTTCTAGACTGGTATTTTACAGCCGTATAAATGTGGTGAATTTTGCAGACTTTAATTGAAAATGATGTAAATTTTGCGATTAAAATAGCGGACCTGCACAGAAATATGTCCTAATATTTATCTTATCTGACACGAGTTACGTAGTCTGTGAAATCATTCGTTTACTAGTATTGTCCTTCAATCACAGTTTCTAGAACAATCTATATTCTGTTTATGCAGTATAATTTTAGAATTGCTTTTTGTAAACATATCCAAGACCATGAATAACTGTTTCTTGATTATACCCCAGCATCATATCTAAGGTGATGAACTGTTTCTTGATTATACTCCAGCATCATATCTAAGGTGAAGAACTGTTTCTTGATTATACTCCAGCATCATATCTAAGGTGAAGAACTGTTTCTTGATTATACTCCAGCATCATATCTAGGGTGAAGAACTGTTTCTTGATTATACTCCAGCATCATATCTAGGGTGAAGAACTGTTTCTTGATTATACTCCAGCATCATCTCTAAGGTGAAGAACTGTTTCTTGATTATACTCCAGCATCATATCTAGGGTGAAGAACTGTTTCTTGATTATACTCCAGCATCATATCTAGGGTGAAGAACTGTTTCTTGATTATACTCCAGCATCATATTTAAGGTGAAGAACTGTTTCTTGATTATACTCCAGCATCATATCACAGGGGACATTTCGATAAGTGTTCCGTGTTCCGTTTTTCCTTTGAGCAGTAATCCAATAATGAGCAGACCTTGATGATGAATGGACATAAGCTTGAAGTGATAAATGCCTTCAAATACCTCGGATCCAACATATGCAGCGATGGAAAATGTAAAGCAGAACTAAAAATAAGGCTCGATATGGCTTTAGCGTCCTTGTCAAGGATAACGGTGATTTGGAAAAGCAACATCAGTGATGGAGTGAAAGTCAAACTGTATAAGTCGCTGGTGCTTTTTGTTGTGCTGTATGGTTGTGAGAGTTGGACATTCACTGCGGACATGGAGAAACGATTACAGGCCTTCCAGTACGAATGTTACAGACGAATTCTACGAATCTCCTATAGGAAACATAAGACCAAGGTGTACGTAAGAAATAAAGTAGAGATGTATGCAGGTGTACAAGAACCATTGCTTTCAATAGTGAAACGACGAAAACTAGCAATGTTTGGACATGTTTCATGATTAGACATCATTCCTTGTCAAAAACAATACTGCAGGGAACTGTCGAGGGGTGAAGAAGCAGAGGAGGGCAATAAATGTATGGACAGACAACATCAAGGAATGGACAGGACAAGATATTCCCACACTCATCCACATCGCTGAGGATAGAATTCACTGGAGGACTCTGTGTGAATCGAATGTGGTACCTCTACGACCATGACTGGTTACAGATTTATTGACTGATGATTCCTAGCAATTTGAGAATATACATGTTGGAAGTCCTGACTAAAATCGTTTCGTTCCTGAGGATGATATGGGGTTGATTTTTGGATAATGTGTTGACTCAGAGGCGAATAGGTGTCAATTGAACGAACACAATGCATTTCTCGGTGTGATAGTATCCTACCACTGCACAGTCAGTAGCACTGGCAAGTATGTCCCTTTACTGGACTGAAATTCTTGGCATGCTGATCTTCCATCTGTTGGGAATACTGCAGTCCATGGGTCAAAATTGGCGCCAAACTGCTCTTCGATTGTAGCATTGATTGTCTAGATTTCTGCATCACAATCATGTATGAATGTCCTCGTTGGTATTTCAATGGTATTTAAAACATTGCTTGAGTTACACTATGTACAAGCAGGTGCCTTCTCAATCATTATTTACTGCGTGTTGTGCTCACCCATTCGTACACGCTTCCTGACTCATATGTCTTGCAGGTATTAAGTTAAATCTGAAGACGTTCGTGATTGGAAAATCCCCTCTCCCCTTTTCACAAAAGAAATCCAACATATTGTGGGTTTCAGATTGACTGAATTGTTAGTGTCCCGCCTTTCAGTCTTCTTATCAGACTTACTACGCCTGTTTGGTTATATGAAGAGACTCAACTGTTTAGAAAAACAAATAATGGAGGGAAGATCACCTGGGTAGGGGAGAAAGGGCAGATCAAGAAGACGATGGACTGGCGACATTAAAGATAACATGAATACATCCCTAGAAAATGCAAGCCACATCGCCCAAGACAGAGAGAGGTTCAGAGAGTTCATTAGGAAGACAACGTTCTGGAAGGAATACGTCACATGACCACTATCAGACGTTCGATTAATATGTTATATGGGGCGCCAAAATGTCACATTTTGCAATCGCAAACATCAATGCGGAATAGAAGGAAGTGAAATTGAAATTACAAAAAGGAAAAATAAAACTTCCAAAAATTCTGCAAAATGTGGAATGATTACATGTATTGCTTATTTAACTTGTTACTGAAGGACCTAAACTTCAAAGATTTTCTGTAAGAGAAGTGGCTCTATTATTACAGCAACTGCACACTTGTCCATGCAAAGTATGTGTTTGCTTCGCATTCTATTAGTAACACTTAAATCTTTTCTTTCAGTTAATTGAATTACAAAATTGTATGTATTCTTTTTGTTTATTATGGATGGCCTTTTAAAAGTTCACTTGTTTGGAAACACTCGTACACAGCATAGACATGAACGCATCATTGTTGGCACTCTGGATTCTTTAATTTTTGAAACTGGGTTTTTTTTTGTAGAAAATGTTGAGTAGTAATCATGAAACGTACATGTCTCATACGAGCCAATGGTTGGATATGTAGTTAGGATAATCTCTAGACCATCTAACAATATATACATGCATATATATATATATATATATATATATATATATATATATATACGTACATACATACACACACACACGCACGCACGCACGCACACACACACATACATACATACGTACACAATTATCAATGCGTTTATTTTAATCTGAACATTTGGCACTGCTACATCGTAACCGATCTGCTGTATATTAGACCTTGTCAATGAATTAATTTGGACCCCATTCGTTACATTTTTTAAATTATTGTTGGCCTTTCAGTTGGTAACTATTTATGTACTTGGTATAGCGGGCCATAAATAGCTACGGCGATACCAAGTATATAAATAGTTATCAACCAAACGCCCAACAATAATTAAAATATGTAACGACTGGAATCCTGTTGGAATGTCTTCTATGTTGCCGCGAGTCATCTACACACCCAGGATACTGACTTGGAATTTTATTTACCCTGTGATGAGTGCTTGCGAAGTAATGTAGAAAGAACTGGATTTTGGGAGGGGGGGGGAACAACCTCAGAACTAATTGAACCCCTACACTTAAATTAGAATAAAATCTATGGTTACTAGACTGTGAAACTATTAATCAATTCACAATTTTACCACGACTCGTAATTACGTATTGCTAAATTGTTACCGCCGACGTTGAATGTATCAGACCACTGGTGCAAATAAAACGGGGACAGTGCATTTCATCTATCTGGACTACAACCTGCTGAAAATCTTGTATGACTATTGACTCTGCTACACAAGAGAGCACACAACAAGGGTAAGAACAAGAACAAAGCTAGAGTGAAATATTAAAAAGCGAAATAAATCGTTTATCAAAAATGTATTTTTATGTACTTAATATCATTTTTACAAACTATTTTTTAACGTTTTACGAACTATTTATTAACATTTTACGAACTATTTATTAAAATTTTACGAACTATGCGTTAGGGCGATATTTTACGAACTATTCACGAACATTTTACGAAATATGTTATGCAAAACATATAAAGTACATTACTAATCACAAAAATTGTGAAATTGATAAACAAAATCTATACAATGTTTTGTTGATAATTATTTTCATTATTTAATAATGTGTGGTTCCCTTAGCTTAAGTAAGTCCTATTGGTCAAAACGTCGATTTAGTTGATGTCATTTATACATCTGTTTTGAATCATTATTATATAGAAGGGCTTAGTTCGACTTGGCCGATCGCCTATATATAGCAATAATAGACTCATTGGTCACGTGTATGCTGTAAAACGTAATGATGAACGCATATAAACTATTAACTTTATTGAATTAGGAATAATTTTATGAAACCTTTATTTGTACGTACATCGAATCTTCATTATCCTAACCAGATTAAAAGTAACGATGACGTCGGCGCGGTACCTCTCGTTATCTATATGGTAATTCACACAAAACTTCACACATAACAAGTAATCTATGACGGCAGGTATAGTGGCGTAAAGTAATGTTACTTTAACATGATTCACGACAAATATGTCTATCTATTTAACACGCTAAACCCTTTGTTGCCTTTCAGCGTCAGGGGTAGAATAGTTTTCTGGAGATGGCTCTCGTGTGTGCTGATTATAGTGTGGAATGTTTCGCCTCTTTTATTTCGGTGGTCCATCGTTTTCGTGGTCAGCCTCTAAGTCTACCTACACTGTATCTGTGTAGCACAGCTTGCTGTGGTATGCTGTCTGGTGGTAGTCTGCTGATGTGGGCAAACTATTTGATCTGTTGGCTCTTAATAAATTCCAAGATTGGGGCGACGCTGATTATTTGTCTAATGTCCTCATTTCTCACACTGTCTCTTCATATTTTTTTGTCTCTTCATAAGTATTTCTCCATATTCTTGCCATGACTTAATTTTTTACAGATTTGATGATTTTCTTGGTGTTAATCTTTGATGTCTTGTATGTTATGGAATCTTCATGAGTATTGACAAATATTTCAATGCACATATTGCAAACGCATACAGTCAGCGTTCCAGGTAGATTCTACATTATAATCAAACAAACGCATACAGCCAGCAAGCAGGGTAGGTTAATTATAGTGAGTCATACTTATAGTGAGATTATAGTCTGGAGGCAGGGTTTAATTCCGGTCCGTTAAGACGACCTCATGAGTCAATACGTTGTCCGAATTCCACTTCTAAAAAATAATGCGCTTTTAGTCAAGACATCCAATGTGTATATTATATATCAACGTATTAGGAAACATGGACCAACAAACACCACGTTTCTATGATCTTAACCCGATGCAAAATTAACATGGCTCAATTCTCGTTTTGGGTGCAAAGGGTCTCCTATTGCTCTTGTGTGGACCCAGAGTTAGCAGTTAACCAAGATCCTAAATGTACCACCTAGTGGTGCACCCTGGAAATAGAAATACAGCTGATCTTACTGTATGCCTGGTCAACACGTTTAGGTTCATGTCCGTGAGTGTGTAGGCTGCAGATGGAATGAGAATTTGCTAAATAGACAAGCAATATTTCCGATACCTATGCGACAACACATAAAACGAAATTGTCAACACACAGTAACGCAAGACAGTCTTCCCGAGCTTTCGAGAGGCTGGCAATGCAATTGACATGAAATGGGTAGAAGTATAGAGTACATATAGAGTACATATAGAGTACATATAGATTACATATAGAGTACATATAGAGTACATATAGAGTACATATAGAGTACATATAGAGTACAATGAGAGGGTAGCACAGCGCCAGAGGTCAGCGCTATGTGCAAATAGCACGGGAAAATGTTTCAAGAAAATCGGAACTAAATGTTTTGTTAGCTCACGATAATGTTACTACCGGTGCTCGTTACGGGCAGAGATCCAATTGTATACGCTTGGCTAATAAGGTAGGCGGGCCCAGCTCTTCTTCCGAGTTCTTCCTATACCGAAATCATGATCGCGGAGAGAAAGTGTTCAGTTTAATGGACTTAATGCATAATACGTCAAATGGGACAAGATTGTTCAGCTTGAGAACAAGCTTCTATTGAGACTCAGACTTGCACGAGGGGGTTCACGATGTCGATGAATGAGACTCCAGCTAAGTAGGCGAACGAGCCAGTGTCTCACTCTTCTATCGAGTTCTTCCTAAACCGGAACCAGGCTAGTGGATGAGAAAAGATACAGTACCCGATGAGCACAAACACAATATATTTAATTACACGATACAAGTTCATTAGCTGTGGAACACCGCATGCGAGATAGACGCCAACGACAATCGTCTTGGCGTAGAGTCAATACACATCCGTAGTCTGGCGACAGATAAGAAGGCAAGGGAAGCCGACTTAAATAAATAAAATTCCCGAATTAAAGACAGGCCGAAAATGGATGTGCCGGGACACAATCCCAAAGTAAAATGGTGGCACAATGCACTTTCGGCCTGTCTCTGGACGCATCCTACGGAAATCAAGCACGACAAATACTTTTCTTCATCAAGAGAGATCCAGTGGGAGTATGAGAATGAACACAAACAAACAAACAATAACTCCCGTCTATTGCCTACTGATTTTTTCCTATAACACCTCGATGTTTCCATTTATCCGTGTTACATCTGAAGCAACCTTGTTGTTTATTATGTCTTATTTTCTCTTACAAATAGACATAATGGTCATTATAGTACTAGGACAAATGACACGTATTAGTGTTAAATGCGTATGACCTTCAAGAACTTTACAAATATCTGTAATGTGTGTGTGTGTGTGAGCTGCTGTTGTCAGTATTTTAAAGGAGCAGTCGATATTCATAGTAAGTTTAGAATATATAAGTTGCACGTTTTTTTAGAAGTGCGGGTTGTTCCAATTCGATAAACGCATTGCCTCAAGTTCATAGGCGGCTATGTGTCAGCTGAACGGAATTGGTTCACATTTCCTCCAGTCCCATCTGATTTTTTTGTAACTTCAACGGAATACAAAAGCATGTAGCCATCTCACACTCGAAATGCCCAATCGTGTCTGCCGATCTAAGAAGATTTCTTACCTCTGATCTAAGAGGGCGTTGAAGAGAGTACATGCTTAGAATATTTGTTCACTGCAGAGTCGCAGATGTATACACGGTCTTGTCATGTTAAGCATGCGCCTCAAACACCGTAAATGAAAGTAATTACGTCTGCGATCTTGTCCCATGAGGGTGTTCCATGTTTCGCTGCCACACAGCAAGTTGCAGAGAACACAAGTATAATTAGACAATGTAATTTGTTAATGCGATATTTTCAAAGATATTTTTGTAAAAGTCGGATCATGATGGCGTTTGCTTTCCCAAGTCTTTCTTCTAGTTCAACGTTGAGCAAAAATATGTGGCTGATGGTTGATACTAAGTAAGATTGTTGACATCTTCCATGGTCAGGTCATCGATTCTTACGGATGGAGCAAGGTTGCCACTCTGCACTCTGAAATTCGTCTTATTCTCGATAATGGTGAGCCAGAATTATTTCCATGCATTAGCAAAATGTTTGCGTTGTCTCCGGACGGAGTTGTCAACGTGGGTCTCGAGAGCCCCTTCGTCAGAAAAAAAGTATCAGCGAATGAGCACCGACCTAATTTTAGTCATTGGGTGTGGGTGGGCAAGACTAAAAAGCTTCCCGTCCAACTTTGAATACAAATATATGTGATCTTCGCTCGAATCGAAAACGAAGGTCAGGGGTAGGGAAAATACGATCCAGAAAGTGTAGCCGTTAACAGCAGACTTACTTCACGCCATGTTAAGTATGAAAATAGATCTGTTAGCAAGCAGACTTGTTTCACGCAGATGTTAAGTATGAAAAAAGATATGTTAGCAAGCAGACTTGCTTCACGCCGATATTAAGTGTGAATAGATCTGTGAACAATCCGTCAAACAATACGATTCATTTCATGTCAGAATGGAGTTGAATTATAAAAGTCTGTAATGTTTGGTGGTAATCTATTTTCGTGAGAATTTTCTAAAAGTCGCGTGTAACACTTACATACATACGAATGGTTTATCTTCTGAACTGTCTAACCTGCTGCTTAGTGTTCAACCCCTAGTTAAGCTTCACTGTATGATATATCTAGATACAAAAAAATATTATGAAATGTGCGACACCGGTGCAGATATAACTTTGTGCTGTTGCGGTTCTTATCTCTTGTATGACAAGTGGTAGCTGTATCACTTTTATTTACGTGGCTGATGACTGAAGTGTGTTATAATCTTATTTTAGTTGCCAATTTTCTTCTAGCTGTTTATTTAAGTGGTCTTTGCTCATTCTTTTCCTTCTTTCGTAAACTTCTATAGCAGATATATCTCTCCGCATCCCTAATGCAGCCCTTGGTGTAGATACATAGGATCAACCATCAGACACGCGTTATTTCCAACTAATTAGACGTAGGTGATTGCTCTAACAATGGTTAGTCAACAGGATTCCACGTCGGCTTGACAAATATGCAACTTTTCAGTTTCTAAACTACCAACGGCTCATGAGTCAGTCACGGAAAAAGAATTGGGTACCAAATCTTTTTAGAAAGTAATGTTAGCTCGTGAACTTTGTCAGTACTATAAGACTTCTGTACAGAACTAATTAAGTCTTTATTCGTTACGTTTTTTATTATTGCCGTGATTTTCGTTGGTCACTATTTATATACTTAGAGTCACCTTGAATATATTTTACATTCAACTCTATAAAAATAGTGACCAGCACGATAATAATTAAAACCTTGACGAAAGGAGGCCTAATTAATTCTGTACAGAGGTCTTCTTACTTCAGACGGTCTCGGATGGCTACACTATCTCTAGGTATACGGTTGGTCAACGAAATATATGGACCTAAAGCCGTATTCCACAACATCCTTTAGCGGGTGAATAAGAGACATTAACCATTTTGTGTTTACTTATCTAAAATGTTCACGAGTAAATCTCCCAGCTCGGTTAGTACTAAATGAGGTCTCGCCTCTAAGTCGCAGACTAGGCCAGCTAAACCTACCACAGATAGCCTAAAGAACTGAACGTCGGTAGCTCACTCAGTGTAGATGTAGAAAACGTAGACATGACACAAGCAAAATGCATGTCAGACACCCCTCCCTTTCCCTTCAGGTAATGAAGTTATCCACGGACTCATTACTCTAAGGTTTCAATAATTCAATTGTAATAGCGAACGTGAACAATGTTAATGCAGTAACGTCGACCTACTCTCCTGACATTTTAGCTACACTGGCGTGTTTTTTTTCTGCTCGTAGTGTCATTGTAATTATTTCCATTCTGTTATGAACTGTTTGTGGTTGATTATGTGACTATCTGGTTTCATTCACTTTCTGAAATATTTGTGGTTGATTCATTGACTATCTGGTTTCATTCACTTTCTGAAATATTTGTGTTTGATTCTTTGACTCTCTGGTTTTATCTGAACTATGACAACCATGATAACCCACTAAATAAAAGTATCTACATACTAATCGACCTAGCTCCCTACCTGCCAACATACTTACTTATAATACCTAAATACTAACTTATTTACTGAACTATCATATATACCTACATACATACATTCCTATCCAGCTGTATATATATTTGTTCATCTATTTCTATCAATATATTTATCCATCCATCCATCCGTCTGTCTGACTAATCTATCTAATCTATCTATGTAAGTATCTTTACATCTATCCACGCATGCATGCGTACCTGCCTGCGTATCTATGCAACTGTATATGCTTATTTCTGACATTGAACAAATGTCGGGGAGCACTACCCATCTATGTATCTGTCTGACTGTGTTTTAATCTATCTATGTATCTGTCTGTGATTTTTTAATCTATCTATGTATCTGTCTGTGTTTTTTTAATCTATCTATGTATCTGTCTGTGTTTTTTTAATCTATCTATGTATCTGTCTGTGTTTTTTTAATCTATCTATGTATCTGTCTGTGTTTTTTTAATCTATCTATGTATCTGTCTGTGTTTTTTTAATCTATCTATGTATCTGTCTGACTGTGTTTTTAATCTATCTATGTATCTGTCTGTGTTTTTAATCTATCTATGTATCTGTCTGACTGTGTTTTTTTAATCTATCTATGTATCTGTCTGACTGTGTTTTTTTAATCTATCTATGTATCTGTCTGACTGTGTTTTTAATCTATCTATGTATCTGTCTGACTGTGTTTTTAATCTATCTATGTATCTGTCTGACTGTGTTTTTTTAATCTATCTATGTATCTGTCTGACTGTGTTTTTTTAATATATCTATGTATCTGTCTGACTGTGTTTTTAATCTATCTATGTATCTGTCTGACTGTGTTTTTAATCTATCTATGTATCTGTCTGACTGTGTTTTAATCTATCTATGTATCTGTCTGACTGTTTTTAATCTATCTATGTATCTGTCTGACTGTGTTTTTAATCTATCTATGTATCTGTCTGACTGTGTTTTTAATCTATCTATGTATCTGTCTGACTGTGTTTTAATCTATCTATGTATCTATCATCCCATGGTTCGTTATGAAATTCGATCTTTCAATCTGATGCCATTTTCTGGAAATGTGTTGCTAGTATTCGTCTACATCTTGACGAGCAGACTTAGATTACTTAGACGTTACACAAATCATGACCAACAATTGAAATGTAGATGATGCACTTCTGCCAGTTCGTTTGATATTTATAAGTATGCAAAAATAGTGTATTTTACTGTATCACAACTTAACTTTGTGTCACATAGGTTTAAAGGTGTATCATTAATGGGGGAAATTTGTTATAGGATTAGTTAGAAATATATTCCATCTTTCATAGTAAAATCTATAGCATTGTTAGGAAGACCCTAGAAATATATTCCATCTTTCATAGTAAAATCTATAGCATTGTTAGGAAGACCCTAGAAATATATTCCATCTTTCATAGTAAAATCTATAGCATTGTTAGGAAGACCCTAGAAATATATTCCATGTTTCATAGTAAAATCTATAGCATTGTTAGGAAGACCCTAGAAATATATTCCATCTTTCATAGTAAAATCTATAGCATTGTTAGGAAGACCCTAGAAATATATTCCATCTTTCATAGTAAAATCTATAGCATTGTTAGGAAGACCCTAGAAATATATTCCATGTTTCATAGTAAAATCTATAGCATTGTTAGGAAGACCCTAGAAATATATTCCATCTTTCATAGTAAAATCTATAGCATTGTTAGGAAGACCCTAGAAATATATTCCATCTTTCATAGTAAAATCTATAGCATTGTTAGGAAGACCCTAGAAATTGTAGAGAAAATCAGAATGTTGCAGATAAGATTTTAACCGGATCTGCCCAGCTGATTGATACTAATTCGCTTGATGATGAATTTATATAATTTTACAATGATGGCAGTTTAAGTAACAGAATGACATCATCAAGAGAAAATAGTTTGTGCGTTTTACAGTGGTTTATTTATAGTAATCAAATATACATCCGCTGTTCTAGCTGTTGTATAGATATTTGCATAATTTCATCATCAATATTTTGTGTTTATCAGAACTTTATGCGGGGAAATATCCTTGACATAGCAAGATGAATAAACAATTACAAGTACAGCAGGGGCTGATTTTTGGTAATATTCTTTATGTGGCGTTCTTCTCAACGTGAATCAGATGATTTTTTTAATGGATCACAACTCATGTTGGCTAAGATAAAATACAGTTCATCATTTTTTCCAGTATTATTCTTTCCCGTAGCACATGCTCTTCACATTTATTAAAGTGTACTCTGCCTATCTCTGATTGAGCAATATTTGTGAGTATTTTGATGCCAGACATATTATTCAAAGTGCTGTTTTGTACAGAAATTTGCCTTATGACTCTAGCTCTATTAGGTTAATGTGTGAATGTTACGGTAGAGATCGAGGAGATGTATGACCCTTACTAATCACTGATCATGTCAATATGATAGTCGTTCATCTTCTTTGTGTTTCTTATAAGTTACAAGTTGCAGCAGCTCTGGTTTAATATACGTGTTGTCTTAAGGGACATTTTTCAGTGCAAGCCACGCCATGTTTTGATCTATAGTACTTGATGTATTTGTAACTATCTTCCTGAGCTACACACACGCCATGTTTTGATCTATGGTACTTGATGTATTTGTAACTATCTTCCTGAGCTACAAACACGCCATGTTTTGATCTATGGTACTTGATGTATTTGTAACTATCTTCCTGAGCTACACACACGCCATGTTTTGATCTATGGTACTTGATGTATTTGTAACTATCTTCCTGAGCTACACACACGCCATGTTTTGATCTATGGTACTTGATGTATTTGTAACTATCTTCCTGAGCTACACACACGCCATGTTTTGATCTATGTTACTTGATGTATTTGTAACTATCTTCCTGAGCTACACACACGCCATGTTTTGATCTATGGTACTTGATGTATTTGTAACTATCTTCCTAACCTACACAATTATGTTAGTATGGTTTATTTATTACTAAAAATGAAGGCGTATCCATTAGATGAGAACAGTGGTAACTATCAATTCTCTTAGCATGTGCCCATTCATTTCAGTGTGATAACCCTAATTCATATCACTGCGGACTCTGTCTGAAAAAGACGTTCTATATCTATAAGAAGTTCATGCTCTGTACTACCAGTATACGCCATAATAAAACGGTGCCCTTCATTGTTTATCATTTTTGCTCTCTGCGTTCTGTCAAATTAATGTCATTCTTTTTATATGTATAGTGAGCGTTTACTCACGATTCGTTTAAATATAAAATGTTGTAGCATTCCAAAACCGAAGATGGATGTGTCGGATCATTTGCGCAAATAAAATGGCGACACAACGCATTTCCATTCTCTTGACTACATCGTGTTGGAAATATAATAGGACCATGGTCCTGATGCAAGAGAGATCCAATGGGAGTTTGAGAATGAACGCCGCAGAAGAAGTAACCTTCCATCTCCCGTTCGCATTTTTTGCTCAAGGACTTGCATGTAGCTGAAATTAGATGCAAACAATATTCCGACCAGCAATTTATATATATGTGAAATCAACACCCCTTACACGTTTTCGCATACTTGATTTTTATACTTCAAAAGCACATTTGTCTTGTAGACGAATTTAAAGTTTGCTAAGAGTAGCAAGTTGATTTTATGTAAACATTTTCAAGATCTCACATTTAATCACTTCTCTATCGGAATTATCAACATTTCTATTTATTTCTTGCATAAATACGATTTATTTAATCACAAGCAACCTGTTTTACCCAATGAGAAAACGATTCCTTGTCTACACCGAGATCATACTTTGTTTCCTTTCGATGTGTGATGTGTCATGAAATAATCAAAAGTCTTCACTTGCATGCAAAAATGTATGCATAACAAAGACTAATTGATCAAGTCAATAAATCAAGTAATGAATATGGACTGGATATAAACATTCAAAAAACACAAACCATGATAATCAGCAAAGACACAGAAGAACAGGAGGTAAACATAAACATACAGGGAGAGAAACTACAACAAGTAAAACAGTATCAATATCTTGGACACATAGTCACAAATGATGGCAGATGTGAAACAGAAGTTAAATGGAGAATAGGAATGGCTAAAAGTACCTTCAATGACATGAGGAAATTATTAATATCTAAACAAATTACAAACAAGTTAAAAATGAGAATTATAAAATGCTACATCTATTCCATATTAATGTATGGCTCAGAAACATGGACACTAAATAAACAATTAGAAGACAAAATTGATGCCTTTGAAATGTGGGTATATAGAAGAATAGGGAGAACATCATGGAAAGAGAAGAAAACAAATAAAGAGGTGCTAAAGACACTTAATATGAAGAAAGAACTACTAAGAGAAATAAAGATCAGGCAAATAAAATACTTTGGACACATTAAAAGACATGACACCCTATTGAAGACCTTACTTGAGGGTAAAGTCAAAGGGAAGCGAGCAAGAGGTAGACAGAGATACAAGTGGGAGAGTAACATTACACGATGGACAGGTTACAGTCTAGCAGAGTGCACCACCAAGACAAGAGACAAGAGATGTTGGAGATACGTTGCAGCCAACCTTCGTTGCGGAGACGGCACTTGATGATGATGATGATAACAATGCAGTCATCTTTTGAATAGCAGTTAATCTGCACTTCAGATGCATTATGAATTTCATTCGCTGCAGCTCGTCATTGTAAACTCTCGGTTTATAATGATATCTCTGTAATGAATAATGTAAACTGATAAACGCTTGTCATTAATTTTGACAAAACTTTAAAATTGTTACTTTATGTACACAAGTTAAAAGTGCTCAATGACGTATTCGCAAACTACGAAAATTGTTGTCATAAAAAAGAGATGAAAACTAAAGTGCGTTCATCAATAGTTGATCACCGATATTGTTTATTATCTCTGTAATTGCTTAGCGTATGGGCTTCATATTTTTACTGAGTGTATTATTTCATAACCACGCTAAAGATTTATGATTAATTATTATCTAGATTGAACGGATTTATCGCAGCAGCAGCTACGAATGTCGTTTTTACATAGCAATGATATTATTTTATGTGAAAACAAACTTAACAGAATTGTTGGTATAGACATATCGCTCATTTGTTGTAACATGGGTAAAAATGAAGTATTTAGAATGTAATATTTTTCTTTCCTTGTATTGAGATTATATGCAAAGACATATAAAGTTAACAATTAAACGTTTAAGACATTGTAGTATTATTTACATTTTTGTTAATTTAAAATAAACGTAAACATACATTGTATTTACCCTATTCATCATCATCTTCGTCCTAGTATGGCCATTATAAGTACTAGTGGTTTCTGGAATCTTCGACTAAAGCATTTTTGAGTTCATGTTACAATGCGGAGAAATTCAAAAGTGTCCAGCCTTTATTATTATGAGTCCAGACCGTATGTTCACCACCTCTTCTCCTTACACCTTCTACTTTGCTCATATTTTTTTAGAGGGAACTTCATTTCTCATAAAATGGCAAAATCACATAAACTTACTATGTTTATCGATTGTCGATATGGTTTTGTTATCCAGCAAGTGCATATATTATATATCTCATATATATTTACAATGATAGATGTGTCACTTCGGCTGTATTGTTTTCATTTGTTTACTATTATATTGATGTTGTCTAAATCCTTCTTCAGGATTCCCTGGCCGTGCTTCGAATTCTTCTTACTTCTCTATTCATATTCTGATGAATCGTAAAGATCAATGATTGTAGTTGGTTGAGTAGTAAACCATCTTTCTGCCAATATTCTTCTTTTATAATGCCAGAGGCAGACCATGTAAATGATGGATCACAGAAATCAAAGAAGCCACAGGAACAAGCTTACAAACAGCGCACAAGAAGGCCATCTCCAGAGAACTCTTCCACCCCTGACGCTGCAAGGCAAACAAGGGACACAGCGTATAGATAGATAGATAGATAGACATTCAATATATGATATTCACATTTTATACAGAATGCATTGTCAAAGGTGGAGAGCATAGTATATGCAATTTTTTTGAAGAGCATTAAGTTTGAAGGTTTTATTTTCCTTTGCCACTGCTCCTTTAATTTTTAGCAAAACAAATTCTATTGGATTTAGTGTGAATGGTACTGTGGTTATCTTACACATTTATGCCCACGTTCCTCTATATTTTATTAATGTGGGAAGTCGTTGCTGTATTTGCATTCTTTACCAACAACAGTAACTCCGGTTTCATGTGCATTTCAGTAAATAGAATATGTTTACACATATTTAACTTAAAATTTATAAATTTGAAAGTACATAAAAATTAAACTAATCAAGTTACAGCAATTCCTTTAGCCTGTACCATAGGCAGCTGTACAGTAAACACGCACAGAAAATTTCAGAGTGGTTAATATGTGAAAATGTTATAGTTTAATAAATGCTATGGTGTTATTTTTGTTAACGTTTACAACATATTTTCTGCAAAAGAAGGATGCAATCTGGTTGCACAGGATTTCAGGATTTATAAGTGATTAATTATGTAACCTATAGATTCATTGTAACTACATTATTCAGTGCTTGGTGATTCTTTCAAATATGTAGGCGTATTTTTACCAGTAATTCCATATAAATCTGTAATTTTTATAGGTGAAAAACTGTGAAATGGCGTGGCAACTGTGAGATGTAGGTTCCGTAGTAATTTCATAATTCATATAATTTTTTGCAGTAGGGTATCACCATGTCTGTCACATACGAGTTTGGACTATGTCTAGTTCACATTGAGTTTGTTCAACGGTAAACATGTCCCCGTGAAATTTGTGTTTTCTAGAACTAAATAATTATTTTTATCCCTTGCCATTGTTTAAATTTTCAGAAATGTTCCACACGTTAGGAAAATTATTTGTAAAATATAATTTTTTGTTGTTGCATTCGCTCCACAATAATCAGCACGAATATTCGTGCGATTTCCGCCAGGAGCGTAGTTACGTTGTGCCTCCGTTATGTGCCGTGTAGGTCCAGCTCAGCTGATTTCGGTATGCCTTGACATTTCAGGTGGACTACCCTAGCTTGTGACAGCCTTCCTATCTGTCGCCAGGCGGCGAATGTGTACTGACTATGCTGAGACGATTTGTCCTTTACGTCTATCTTGCATGAGGTGTTCCGCAGTCAGTGAACTTGTCTGGTTTAATTAAACGTATTGTGCCTGTGCCGATTGGGTACTGAACCTTTTCTCATCTGCGAGTCTAGTTCCAGTTTATGAAGAACTCGACAGAAGAGTTGGACTCAGACTCGTTCGGCCTCTTACCTGAAGTGTCGTTCACAGTTCATCAACGTCGTGAACCCCCTGTCCAAGTCTGTGTCTATACATATATTTAGGGGCGTCGGGGGCAAGCATTTTGTTCTATGAACAGAGCTTGTCTCCTTGGACGGTTGTGCCTGTGCCCATCGGGTACTGAACCTTTTCTCTCTGCGAGCATTATATCGGTATAAGAAAGACTCGACAGTAGATTTGGGACCAGGCTGGGAACATCGAAAACTAGAGACTTGTCTCGAGTCAGCAATACTTTAGTTCCAATTTCCTTGAGACGTTTTTCGATCTCTTTGCACATGACGATGCCATCTAGCGCAGTGCTTTTCTCTCAGTGTACTCATTGTGTTATTACTCTTATGGTGATTGACGAACCAGTTCTTAATATTTTTCATAACATCTCACCACTTCGTGCCATCTGCATTGGCCGCCCCTCCGATGCTGCCACCGTACTGACTAGCTTCCATGCGTGTCGACAGTGCTGCTGCATGTGTTGGCGCAGAGGTGTAGGAGATATTGCCTGTCTTTTTGCAGTTAAGCCACTTTCCATCTGCTACCTCCACATTTACGGACACGATCCCCAAACGTTTTGACCAGAATCAGCGCGAGCTGCTGTATTTCTGTTTTCAGGGTGCACCACGAGGAGGTTATTTTGGGATTTTGGTTATCTGCTAACCCTGGGTCCGTTGAGAGCAATGCGATACGCTGAAAACTGACCGAAATCTGAAGTGTTCTGGCTATTTATGAAAGTTCTAGAGAAACCACTCCACTGAATGTAGAAAGCAAGAGCTAATGCATCAAATTTCCTAATTGTAAACAGAATCAACTAATAAACAAATATGTCTTTCACTCTCAGATTTATACATTACATAATATAAATTCTGACTTTCTCTGCAAGGAAGAATGTTTTCTAGTCAACGCTTCCTTCATTCCACATGCTCTCATGATAGTCACTTTAAACTGTTTACTTTGTTACAGAATGCTTTTCACTGCTATAAATTCTTTCATTTGGTAAGCAAATGTACATCACATGCTGCTAATAAGGATAATGGGTTAAACCTGTGTTTTCATGGTTTGATCTCGCGGCTGTGTAGTTTAGAAAAAAAAACCATACGTGTCTGCTTTTGTCCTCATTTCCAGACGTGTTACCATAATTTTTTTTAAATTTTTTTTGGGGGGGGGGGGGGTGTTTATGCTGTTTATTTTTTTCGTGTTCATTTGTTTCTTGTTATTCCTTGCTTAATTGTGTTCTAGTGATAAACAAAGGCCGTATTGAAGATAAGGTGTTTTATAGAATGTGTGTGGATGAATCTACAATGGGCTTTCACAATGTAATATAACGGTTTGCAGTGAATGCAGAGATTAGAGCAACCGTAAAGCAAGCCTCGAAGTCTCTCAATTAGTTGATCACTTAGCAGATGACGATGTAATTGTTTTCACAGTGGGACATATAAGACAACCATATCCAGCATGCGGATCCAAGTACAGGTAGTTGCCGCCTACAAGTTGCTCTCTGTAACCATATCTACTAAGGCAGTTATTGTGTCAATGGAAGTTCATTCTTCGAAAGATACAAAATGGTCGATATAAGTGACTGGCATCTATAGCAGCTTTGAACCTCCGTATCATCACATGAATTTACTGTTTGGGGGCAAGCAGGAGTTCGTGGTAACTAGAGGCCAGGTTGGCTTGCATCCACAGCATCGATAATGGAGTTGATAAAAGGGGACGTATTGAAACTGCTTCACCATCCCCTTATTAATGAAGACTCATGAATTGACGAGATACCAAGGCTAAAATTCGGGGGATTTGATATTACTAAACGTAGAGCTAGTACAGCTGGAATCCTACAGGACAGAATGATGAGCTTATTCAATAAGCGAGCTACATAAACAATTAGCATGCATAGCCTTCGACATTTTCTAGGTAGACCGAGCATCTACGTGTCTTCCTGGACAGCAATGATGTCGGTTCATAAGTCATAACCCATAGAATGTGTGGACACAACCCAAATGAGGTGTGGACAAAAGTGGCTAAAGTTGATAAAACTAAATGCTTGAAGAGTTTCATGTCACTGACTGTTTGCATACCAAATGATGGAGCATGCCATCTACATAAACACGTACAATCGCCAAAGAAGATCTTACAGCATAATCAAAACAAAGCAGAATCATTCTTTTTACAGCAAACTTTTGATTATTACTGTGATTTTCTTTTGTTCCTATTTATATATTTTGTGTAAATGAAAAAGTCCTGAGTATCGCCTGCCAATATAATATCAAACAACGAAATATACAGGGATAGTAGAAAACATGACACAAAAAACTATTGAATTCTGTTGGTAAGTGTTCTATTGGCGAGTAGCAGGCGATAACACGTATGACTACTGTAAATCTTTATAGTAATCGTACTTAACGTAGAACACAAGTTTGATGAGCTCTACAATGAACGTCCGGACTATCAGACTATAGGGTATTGGTACGAAAATACAAAGAAAAGTATACAAGACATTTTCAACGTTTCAAACTTAAGGTCTTTTTCAGGACAATATAAGACAAACAGTGAGCAAACAGTAATAACAGTAAAATTAATGACACTATCGCAAAAGCATATGGTAGACATTGAACAAAAACGCCCAAGTTAATGATGACGTAAATATACACAATAATTGTCATAGAGACACACACATAAACAAATATTCGGGGAATGGGAACTTAATGAAATAACTATACCTGAGAACAACATGAACGACAATACAACAAAGATCCCTCCAGCTAAAATCTAAATAAGTGAATGATTGGAATCACGACCAAATGGCTTAATGGTACCAAACTCAAATATGTTCCTTTTCAAGAATGTACCTAGCTCTAATGTCAGGATCTTCGCCCAGTGACCTGAATATCACTGGCTCTACGATAATCAGCTTAATTGAAATGTTTGGCGACAGGAGTAGGTGCTCTATACTATTACCTAAAAATGACAATTCGGTGGCTTTGATTTAATACGCTGTTACCCAAATCAGGCCTGTAGATCCTTAGATAGGATGGCGGGGCTAGGGGTGTCCCCACCGTAGCAAATCTGAACATGACTTTTAGTACCAGAAACGAGTCTTTGGCCACATTTTGGACGATAAAAACACTTCCCTTAGCGATTTTTCAAAGAAAGGTCTTCAATTTTCCGTTCAAAAAGTGAAACTTACACACGAAAACGGACGAATGACTTAAAAAAATGTTTTAGGTAAGGCCTCCTCCTTATGGCAATGATATCTACGGCCCTAGTTCAGTCCTCTCCGGAACTCCCATAATTAAATGTCCACATAAAAATACAGCTGTTATGGCGCGCCATTTTAACGTGTCATACAGTACAACCCAACGTCATTACATGTGATTGTGGGCTCTTGTTGTGTTTCACATAGAATATTTCATCGGAATACGTATAATCATCAGGTTGGTAGATATGTCTTTAGTAAGTGGGAGGACGTACCTGAAAAAGTACATTCATCCATTTCCATTTTCTGAGTAATACCTTCATGAGATTTTTGGTGATCTTCCTTTAGAACATCGTGAAAAATAGAGGAGGGTGTTGCCTGTAATTTTCTTTTTGCTGCATTCCTAGAACCAAATTTCACGTTGTTATTTCTTGATGGTCGTAGGTGTGAGGGGGTTTCAACCCCCCAAATTCATCCCCCAAATCTAGGGGCTTGAAAATGATATACCAGTATAGTCTATCAAATACGTACGACAACTGATCGTGTGTTGTGAGATTATATTCAGTAAGCAGATATTAAGAAATGATGAGTTCTCCATCACAAACAAGAATCAAATAGAACCCTCATGACCAATGGGAAACCATCAAATAAAGAGCAGACTACGTACTAGAATTATGTATATCCGTCTGAGTGAGAGATGGTCTCCCTTGAAGAAGAAGCAGCAGAAGAAATATACTAATGAAAATAATAAATGGAATTTCCCTGTCTAGTAGCAAGTAATATTAGAGATGAATGATAAACCAGTAAGTCCCGTGTGCAAATAGTGAATTAAAATACCCGTGGTAGTTCACACATTGATAGGGAGTAATTTGACAGGATATTTAATCGTTAAATAAATATACTATGTCTTGGACACATGATCACAAATGTTGGTGGATGAGAAAGTTGAAAGGTCAATAGGAATGGTCAAGTGAGTAATGAATACATAGTTATGGGGTATATCGTTACTTCATGTTTTCATGTGAAGGAGTGCAGTGAGGTTTTCTATGGGCTGCGGAAATAAAGGCCATTTTGCCATAGCAGTCGCCAAGACATTTACAGAAGGATTTTGATTGTACCCCGAAATTAAAAATTATGTCACAAACGCGGTTGAACCCGAGACCTCAATTGTCTGAAAACGGCGTGTTAATCACATGCCCATGCGCTCTACGATGTTAGCAATCTGAAATGTGGAAATAAAGAGTCAGAGTAGCCATTTTCTCTAGCCAGCTCAGTTGAAAATTGTTTTTAAAGATGTAGAAGTTTACTTAATTTGTACTTGAGTACATGCCTCATGCCTTGCAACAGATGCAGTACGCTCCTTCCGAGAGGAGAGTACTACCAAATGCACGTAATACAGCAGCTTAAAGAGAAATTTCCTAGAGGTCTCAGAAAAGATTGCACTTCATAAACACGACTTCGAGACTATGGTTCGAACTCAAGACTTCTTGATCACAAAGCTTGTCTCCAAGCAATGTAGGCCCTCTACCTTCGAACACTCAGAAACACTAAAAACACTCAGAAAACAATATCTCCATGGCTCCAAGGAAACTAAATAACAGCCTTTGCCACAAAAAAGCTCAATAGGCAAGCCGATCCAAAGGTGTTGACAATAAATAATAACAAGAATTTCATGCAAAGACATAAACACAAAAAGATTGTCAATAAATAAAAGAAATAACTTCAAGGAAAGAGAAGAAAAGAAAGAGGTACTGACAATGTGGCATATGAAAACAAAAACTATTAATTTTAATATAAATTTATAAAAACACAGTGTTAATTATGTAGACACAACTCTCCGAACCTTAATCTAAATAAATTTATATTAAAGTAATGAAGGATAAACATAAAATGAAGAACATTGCCAAGGGAAATAATCAAATAGGGAGGCACTCGTTCCAAACACGAACTGTACTTTATATTATCAATTTGTTTATGTTGCTTCTCTATATTGCTAAAACATCTCAGCTTTCTTATTATAATGTTAAGAGCCAACTCTCTTCAACGTTGAATATTCTTATCACTAGTTGATCAGTTGTTTCCGCTACTCATGGTTTTTTCTGAATCCTTATGTAGCATTTAATCTTGATTGCAGCTTTGTTTTCGCCACTGATTTATTTAGTGTCCATGTTTCACAGTCATAAAGTATTACTATAAATATGCTTAATCTAATATGATGTAATTCGGATTTATACTACTGGATTGCAAATATAATTGTAACAAACATGCATAATTAGTTCAAGGACAAATAATATTGATAAATCCATTGAATGAATTCTTTACCTGCGCATATTATATCTAAGTACTTTGATGTCTTGTAAAACTTTTCTCTTATTATTTTACTTAGTGAAACAAATTGAAGAATTGATCGCCTTAACCTCAGCTTTTGAATGTTAAATGCTAATCTCTCAGCGTAACTGGTTATGATATCCGTGTCAAGGCCGACCTGTTACTTGAATCAGGCTACTCCTTTACACAAAGCACGTAATTTTTTATTACTTTTTTTGCGTTTGCAGCTGGAAATGTTCCATCCACGTCTTCTTGCGTAGCTGTATTATTTGATTTCACACAGTTAAGCAATCAATCAATAGCATACACATATTTTTTATATGTAAATTAGAGAACATGTTCTATTTTGTATACTGTCATAGTACAGTGTATACTTGCATAGTTCAGTGTATACTTGCATAGTTCAGTGTATACTTCCATAGTATAGTGTATACTTCCATAGTATAGTGTATACTCGTACTTTCATAGTATAGTGTATACTGTCATTGTACAGTGTATACTTTCATAGTACAGTGTATACTTTCATAGTATAGTGTATACTGTCATTGTACAGTGTATACTTGCATATTACAGTGTATACTTGCATAATACGGTGTATACTGTCATAGTACAGTGTATACTTGCATAGTACAGTGTATACTGTCATAGTACAGTGTATACTTGCACACTGCATTGAACATTGTCATAGTACAGTGTATACTTTCATAGTACAGTGTATACTTTCATAGTACATTGTATACTTTCATAGTACACTACATACGTTCATAGTACATTGTATACTTTCACCGTGCATTTTATACTTTCACAGTACATTGCACATTTACATGTAAAACATAGCATTTATAGAATTTTCTAGTTATCTGATTCAAAGAGTGTATTCCATTTAGAATTGTGTATAGATTGTGTTTAGAATTGTGTATAGAATTGTGTTTAGAATTGTGTATAGAATTGTGTATAGAGTGTATTCCAATTCTATATATTCCATTTGTTTCCGTATAAAGTTATGTAGGAAGCATTCTGTTTATAGCTTCCTTGCAAAGTTATGTAGGAAGTATTCTGCTATTAACTGCCTTACGAAATTATGTAGGGGCGCATGCTGTTAATAATTTCCTAATAGTCTAAAGAGGCAATGAATTAATCTCCTGAGATGAGGGAGAAGATGCGCTTACATGGCTTACGACAGACTGAAGTGTTCCTGTGTGTGTGGAGAAACAGGAATGTGGTTTTGTGCATTTCTCTTCTCCTGTGTGCTAGCGTCTCATGCCTCAGTCTTCACATTTCGTCTTCTTCTTCGCCTGTCTTCCATCGTCTAATGCCCCAGACTTCACATTTCTCTTCTCCTTCTCATTGTCTTCCATCGTCTAATGCCCCAGACTTCACATTTCGCTTCTCCTATGATCCCATGTCTCATTCCTCATAGCTTATTCTTCTGCGTTTTATTGTCTCCTGCATCAGACTTCACATTTCGTCTTCTTCTCCTGTATTCCATTGCCTCCTGCCTCATACTTCACATTTCTTCTTTGTTCCATCGTCTCATGCATCAAACATACATATCTACGCATGTTCGTCTGTATTTCATTTTCTCCTGCCACATTCACATCCCTTATTTTTCCACGTTTCTTTGTCTCTTGCACTATACTTCACAGACCATATTTTTCTTCGTTTAATTGTCTCATGGCCAGATTTCTCAGGCCATATTTTTCTCCCTTTCATTGCCTCTTTGTCTCAGACTTCACATTTCTTGTTATTTTGCGTTTAATTTTCAACTGTCACAAACTTCATTTACCTTATTCTTCTGGGTTCCATCGTCTACTGTCTCTGACTTACTATTTCTCTTCATCTACATTTCATTATCTCCCGTCTCAGACTTCAATATTTATTTAATCGACACAAACTACTATCCGTTGGAGTTCATGGCTTGTATCTCAGAGTGTGCCTTCTTGTGAGTCCTTGTGGCTGGAGTTTATATCATCTTGATAAAGTGGGCAGTTTTCAAGGCTATGCTTCGTGGTCTGGATGTCCACATGATGCAACAGGCTCAATTATGTGATCATTCAGTCAATAGCTTGACACCAGTCAATAGCTAGGCACCAGTTGACTGCTTCAAGGCTCAGGGTCTGACGCTATTCCGACTGTTGTAGATCTATGAGACAACAGTATTGGGATATATATATCTCAGCCATTATAACGTATAGTGGTAGCAATATGTATGCTTTTCTATGTGCATGATAATATTTGGGGGGAAGGGGGTGGAGGGGGGGGGGTTTCGCTAAAGACAGTTAAAAGATTATACACACTATTTTTGAACAGATAAAAATATTAACAAATTGATTTCATAGTGAGAATATTACATTGGTATATAACACTGTGATACAATAATATGCCTTGACTACAGACCGCCGGACTCCATATAATTCCGCATGAAAGGTAATCTGACAGTACAGTTTGTCTACACTCTCTTGGTTACACAGTACAGTTTGTCAACACTCTCTTGGTTACACAGTACAGTTTGTCAACACTCTCTTGGTTACACAGTACAGTTTGTCTACACTCTCTTGGTTACACAGTACAGTTTGTCAACACTCTCTTGGTTACACAGTACAGTTTGTCTACACTCTCTTGGTTACACAGTACAGTTTGTCAACACTCTCTTGGTTACACAGTACAGTTTGTCAACACTCTCTTGGTTACACAGTACAGTTTGTCTACACTCTCTTGGTTACACAGTACAGTTTGTCAACACTCTCTTGGTTACACAGTACAGTTTGTCTACACTCTCTTGGTTACACAGTACAGTTTGTCTACACTCTCTTGGTTACACAGTACAGTTTGTCTACACTCTCTTGGTTACACAGTACAGTTTGTCTACACTCTCTTGGTTACACAGTACAGTTTGTCAACACTCTCTTGGTTACACAGTACAGTTTGTCAACACTCTCTTGGTTACACAGTACAGTTTGTCAACACTCTCTTGGTTACACAGTACAGTTTGTCAACACTCTCTTGGTTACACAGTACAGTTTGTCAACACTCTCTTGGTTACACAGTACAGTTTGTCAACACTCTCTTGGTTACACAGTACAGTTTGTCAACACTCTCTTGGTTACACAGTACAGTTTGTCAACACTCTCTTGGTTACACAGTACAGTTTGTCAACACTCTCTTGGTTACACAGTACAGTTTGTCTACACTCTCTTGGTTACACAGTACAGTTTGTCAACACTCTCTTGGTTACACAGTACAGTTTGTCAACACTCTCTTGGTTACACAGTACAGTTTGTCAACACTCTCTTGGTTACACAGTACAGTTTGTCAACACTCTCTTGGTTACACAGTACAGTTTGTCAACACTCTCTTGGTTACACAGTACAGTTTGTCTACACTCTCTTGGTTACACAGTACAGTTTGTCAACACTCTCTTGGTTACACAGTACAGTTTGTCAACACTCTCTTGGTTACACAGTACAGTTTGTCAACACTCTCTTGGTTACACAGTACAGTTTGTCAACACTCTCTTGGTTACACAGTACAGTTTGTCAACACTCTCTTGGTTACACAGTACAGTTTGTCAACACTCTCTTGGTTACACAGTACAGTTTGTCAACTCTCTCTTGGTTACACAGTACAGTTTGTCAACACTCTCTTGGTTACACAGTACAGTTTGTCAACACTCTCTTGGTTACACAGTACAGTTTGTCAACACTCTCTTGGTTACACAGTACAGTTTGTCTACACTCTCTTGGTTACACAGTACAGTTTGTCAACACTCTCTTGGTTACACAGTACAGTTTGTCTACACTCTCTTGGTTACACAGTACAGTTTGTCAACACTCTCTTGGTTACACAGTACAGTTTGTCAACACTCTCTTGGTTACACAGTACAGTTTGTCTACACTCTCTTGGTTACACAGTACAGTTTGTCAACACTCTCTTGGTTACACAGTACAGTTTGTCTACACTCTCTTGGTTACACAGTACAGTTTGTCTACACTCTCTTGGTTACACAGTACAGTTTGTCAACACTCTCTTGGTTACACAGTACAGTTTGTCAACACTCTCTTGGTTACACAGTACAGTTTGTCAACACTCTCTTGGTTACACAGTACAGTTTGTCAACACTCTCTTGGTTACACAGTACAGTTTGTCAACACTCTCTTGGTTACACAGTACAGTTTGTTAACACTCTCTTGGTTACACAGTACAGTTTGTCAACACTCTCTTGGTTACACAGTACAGTTTGTCAACACTCTCTTGGTTACACAGTACAGTTTGTCAACACTCTCTTGGTTACACAGTACAGTTTGTCTACACTCTCTTGGTTACACAGTACAGTTTGTCAACACTCTCTTGGTTACACAGTACAGTTTGTCAACACTCTCTTGGTTACACAGTACAGTTTGTCAACACTCTCTTGGTTACACAGTACAGTTTGTCAACACTCTCTTGGTTACACAGTACAGTTTGTCAACACTCTCTTGGTTACACAGTACAGTTTGTCTACACTCTCTTGGTTACACAGTACAGTTTGTCAACACTCTCTTGGTTACACAGTACAGTTTGTCAACACTCTCTTGGTTACACAGTACAGTTTGTCTACACTCTCTTGGTTACACAGTACAGTTTGTCTACACTCTCTTGGTTACACAGTACAGTTTGTCTACACTCTCTTGGTTACACAGTACAGTTTGTCTACACTCTCTTGGTTACACAGTACAGTTTGTCAACACTCTCTTGGTTACACAGTACAGTTTGTCAACACTCTCTTGGTTACACAGTACAGTTTGTCAACACTCTCTTGGTTACACAGTACAGTTTGTCAACACTCTCTTGGTTACACAGTACAGTTTGTCAACACTCTCTTGGTTACACAGTACAGTTTGTCAACACTCTCTTGGTTACACAGTACAGTTTGTCAACACTCTCTTGGTTACACAGTACAGTTTGTCAACACTCTCTTGGTTACACAGTACAGTTTGTCAACACTCTCTTGGTTACACAGTACAGTTTGTCTACACTCTCTTGGTTACACAGTACAGTTTGTCAACACTCTCTTGGTTACACAGTACAGTTTGTCAACACTCTCTTGGTTACACAGTACAGTTTGTCAACACTCTCTTGGTTACACAGTACAGTTTGTCAACACTCTCTTGGTTACACAGTACAGTTTGTCAACACTCTCTTGGTTACACAGTACAGTTTGTCTACACTCTCTTGGTTACACAGTACAGTTTGTCAACACTCTCTTGGTTACACAGTACAGTTTGTCAACACTCTCTTGGTTACACAGTACAGTTTGTCAACACTCTCTTGGTTACACAGTACAGTTTGTCAACACTCTCTTGGTTACACAGTACAGTTTGTCAACACTCTCTTGGTTACACAGTACAGTTTGTCAACACTCTCTTGGTTACACAGTACAGTTTGTCAACTCTCTCTTGGTTACACAGTACAGTTTGTCAACACTCTCTTGGTTACACAGTACAGTTTGTCAACTCTCTCTTGGTTACACAGTACAGTTTGTCAACACTCTCTTGGTTACACAGTACAGTTTGTCAACACTCTCTTGGTTACACAGTACAGTTTGTCAACACTCTCTTGGTTACACAGTACAGTTTGTCTACACTCTCTTGGTTACACAGTACAGTTTGTCAACACTCTCTTGGTTACACAGTACAGTTTGTCAACACTCTCTTGGTTACACAGTACAGTTTGTCAACACTCTCTTGGTTACACAGTACAGTTTGTCAACACTCTCTTGGTTACACAGTACAGTTTGTCAACACTCTCTTGGTTACACAGTACAGTTTGTCAACACTCTCTTGGTTACACAGTACAGTTTGTCAACACTCTCTTGGTTACACAGTACAGTTTGTCAACACTCTCTTGGTTACACAGTACAGTTTGTCAACACTCTCTTGGTTACACAGTACAGTTTGTCAACTCTCTCTTGGTTACACAGTACAGTTTGTCAACACTCTCTTGGTTACACAGTACAGTTTGTCAACACTCTCTTGGTTACACAGTACAGTTTGTCAACACTCTCTTGGTTACACAGTACAGTTTGTCAACACTCTCTTGGTTACACAGTACAGTTTGTAAATTTCTGATTTCAGTACTAACAATGAGTTTTGTGATAGATATAGCAACTACAAAAAGAAATACATACGGTAACTAACTGTTTGGTTATTTAGATTATTTCAGTTATGTAAACATATGACATACACACAGACACATGCATGTAGGCAGACAGACAGAGACGGGCAGAGAGAGTGAGAGAGAGAAAGACAGAGAGAGAGAAATACATAAAGATAGATAAATATATCTACAAGAGATTGATCTTTTATATTATCTGCATCGTATATATGTTTACCACACACTTCACTGTACTTTATTGTATACTACAAAAAGCGATTAGATACAGGAATAATCCTATACTTCTCACGGCGTATATTATATATTCTATTTCAGACACAGGAATAATCCTATACTTCTAACAGCATATATTATATATTATATTTCAGATACAGGAATAATCCTATACTTCTCACGGCGTATATTATATATTCTATTTCAGACACAGGAATAATCCTATACTTCTAACAGCATATATTATATATTATATTTCAGATACAGGAATAATCCTATACTTCTCACGGCGTATATTATATATTCTATTTCAGGGTGCCTTATTCTTGACCTTCAACTGGGTATTTGGAGAAGTGATCTGTAAACTGGTCTACTATGTCCAAAATGTCAGCATGATTTGTTCTGTCCTTACTCTCACCTGCATATCGTTGGAAAGGTAAGTAGATAACTGTGGATAATTGTTTTATTAACAGTTATAACACATATGTGCAAAAGGTAACGAGCGAGCCGATTCTCTGGCGAGCATGGTCACAGTGACAAAAGGTACTCCAATATATTAATCTGATTAGTCAACGCGCTGAGTGTCCTTGTCCTCTCAGAATATTATTCTAAAGTGCGAATCATTGTCGCTCTCAAGATTGCGGGAGATTTTTGTAAAGATTGGAACGGCCTGTAAAGATAAACATAATAAATATACCAAGAGACCGGCAAATCAATATCCAATTGGAATTGTGAGCTGACTACGTTTTAACAGATTGATTGAACCGGGGATCGACGTGTTTATAAATTATAAATGTACCTAGTGTGCATTGATGATAATCTGCAACATTTGATTAGTAATGTTCATAAGATCTCCCTAGGCATATAATCTCCCTTTGCATATGATATACCTGGGCATATCACCTCCCTAGGCATATGATCTCTCATGGCATAGAATATCCCTTGGCATAGGATCTACTTTGGCATATAGATTACGAGAGCTATGCTCAAGATGTCACATTATCTCTGGTCATAACGTTTTGGTTACATGTATTTCATTTTATAGATCACCGAGAAGTATCATTAAGAACTACGGACTTACGTGATATAGGCATATGGGCTCTTGACAGGCGACATCTTGCTTCGTTGATAGGGGTAGAATACATATGGGTTGCCCGAATGCAATTAAGCCAATCATCTACATTGTTTAATCATTTTTGAGCCGTTCGATTAAATTGTTATCCTGAAAAAAAATCGAACCTAGACGCTCTACAAGCAATACAGCTTACCACTGTTACCCCGGCATGTGTATATAATAATATTCAGAGATAGTGACGTGATTATAATCTAACCATATTTAGGGATTATGAGTGATTTCTCATATAAAAATGTGTAGGTAAAACATTCCTAGACAATCCTCTATAATAAGATTAATCTCAGCGTTGTTAACGATGCCAGTCGTCAAGAAAACCAGATTGTATATAAACCAGGACGTTCCTGAAACTTGTATCGTGTCAACATTACATCGGTCTGGTTCGGGTTGCCAGAATTTTGTAAATTTATAGCCAAATTTAACTTAAAAAAATATTTCACTGACAAGAAAATTTATGTTTTGATACATTGTGTACTTTTGACAATGTGTTAACAGTTGGGAATGCGCCTACGTTTTACCATATTTTACCTCAAATTTAAATGTTATCAATTTTAACTGTGTGGCAATCTTGGTCTACTTAATATATCTAGACCAATTTCCCCAACGATTTTTTATAATATCCATCCACAAAACTTAAAAATCTTGGGTATTCCTTCCCTTACCCCTCCCAACCTCTTCTTCATCAACAAAACAGGAAAAAATAAGGTTATACTAGTAAAATACTGTCGGTGATAACAGATTAGAAAAGTTACAAAATTACGACATTATAAATAGAATAGACATTATATAATGTATTGAATATATTAATGAGAGATAGTAACTACTATTGATTTGGTATTGACAAGAGATATCGACTACTATTGATTTGGTATTGACAAGAGATAGTAGCTATTTTTGATTTGTTATTGATGAGAGATATCAACTACTATTGATTTGGGTATCCTATGATTTTGGAAGACATCCACCTCTTTATGATCACATGTACAATAAATCATAATTATGTTGCAGAGTCCGAGGAAGACCAAGAAAAAATGGATAGATAAGATCAAAGATATTTTGAACAAGCATGGATATAGTACAAAGCAAAGCTAAACATCTGGTCTTGTACAGAAAACTAAAGCCAGAGATTCTACAGAAGAGACAATATACACTAGGGTACTTGTTTCTAAAATAGTACCAGGATGTCTGTAAACGGGATTGCGTAGAATAAGTTACGGTTTCCTTTTTTTTTTAAATATACACGGAGTACTCACAATAATTCTACGTCATTATTTTCTGTGTTGGTTCTGTTGCAAATTGTATAAATAACCAAAATGTCAGAGGATGTCCGACAAAGTATGGAGCGCCGCAGCAACGAAACATATAATGGATAAATACTATATTAGATAATAATGACGCATACAAAAACAGCATCGGAAAAATATTACGTCATCTGCACGTTATAAATAAATAATACTACGAAAACTTGTGTTATACGTTTTAATAGCCAAAAATGGCGATTGGTCAGGGGAGTGTAAGCAACGAAGGCCAGAAAACTAACTCTGGTCAGGACGAGCTGCACGCTAGCAAGATCACAGTGCTCTAGCACGTAGTGATGCTGTAGGCGAAGGTACAATCCAAGAGTCGTACCACAGTAATCAGGACCCCACGCTCCAACTCAATGGGAATGTGCCCATATCTGATATAAAATTCATATAAAGGCATATTCCAGGCGAACCAAAGATGAATAATTGATGCTTTCGAGAGTAGTTGTATCGTCTGCGAATATTTTAGCAAGATCCAATGAACAAGACTATTTTATGGTATCCGCTCACTTCCACTCAAACATGCCATGGACTGCAACACTTGAACATTATCTGGAAGGTGGTTGTATCAAACATCTTCAAGAAAAATATGTGTACCGTTCACTAATTTCTACAAGAAACTTAATCTCCTTATGACGATGATCCATGCCGTGTGGAATTGGCTCTCATGTCTTTCCACACATTCTATTCCGTATGCCGTCAATCATTTCCTATATCGATGTTCCCCCATGCCACAATGCTAGTTTTTCAAGCATGGTCTCTCTTGGTCTTCCCCTACCCGTCAACTTACCTGTTGTTACAATCTGCTCCTTCTCCTTGATGATGTGCCCAAAAACTGTGAACTATCTCTTTCTGATGTTGGTAAACAGCTTTTTTTTAAATATTAACCTCTTTCAAGATATCTTCATTACACTTTTTATCTATCCACTGTGTTCTCAACATTCTTCTATAAACTCATCTCTGCTGGCTCAATATAATTTTTCATAGTTCTGCTGAAAGTCCAAGATTCACTTCCATACATCAGAATTGCTTCTATATAACTTCTACGAACTCCCCATCTCATTTCAACTGACAAAGATATATTTTATATGATGGTCTTTATATTTTGAAATGTCGCCTTTGCCTGCGCAGCAACTGATCAGCAACTGATCAGCAACTTGTCAGCAGCTGTCAAACGTTCTGAATTCTTCCTTCTAAATTGTTGACATAATTTACGGACATACCTTAAGTTGATCAATCATGTTCTATTCTTGACACTTTCTAAATCTGATTTTAAAATGAAGCTGCCCATAAATAACCCAACAATTAGAGGGAGGTGGGAGAGGTACTCAAAATATTTGATAGATGTTGACAAAGTGATGAAAATCGTAAAAAATATAACATTCCTGTGTGCGGTGTTTGACACATAATCACATAATTTTCTTTAATACATCTTCCTTCTGATGTTATTAATGCACCAAACTATTTGAATATCTTGACTTGCATCAGAGTAAACCCCATCTACATTATGTTACGTTCTGGAGAACATATATTCTTTGATATAACCATAAAATAACCTTAAGCTATACTAAACCTAAACTAACCACTCCTAATTAGTTGCCTCTTACGACATTTATTGCTGATTGCAGTACGTTAAAGCGAGTTATACTTTTAAACAAATAGGTAGTGTAATTTGCTAATATTGTCAACGATTCTTGGAATAAGGAATAGGTTACTGTTCTGATATGCTGACGTGTCGTGCCAATAGGTCACTGCTCTAAATACTGAGGCGCGACCTCGAATAGGTTACTGCTCTGAAATGCTTAGATTCAACCTAGATTAGGTTACTGCTCTGAAATACTGAGGCGCGACCTCGAATAGGTTACTGCTCTGAAATGCTTAGATTCAACCTAGATTAGGTTACTGCTCTGAAATACTGAGGCGCGACATCGAATAGGTTACTGCTCTGAAATACTGAGCGCGACCAATCGCCAAATACTGTCTATCAGCAGAATCACAACAAAACAGATTCAGCCTTCCTGCATGATGCTTTTGATTATTTCTGTTGTTTCCGGTGGTTCCTATTTATATAGTTTTTGTCGCCTGCTAACGCCGGCCAACTAAATACACAAGGATATTTTTAAAAATGACACAAAAGACTATTCAATTCTATTGGTATGTGTTTTATTGGCGACAGTTACAGTTCAGGGTACATCTGGTTAATAATTAAAAAAAATAATGATTAATAAAACGTTGATGTCTGGTTACACAACACTTATGAAATCGAATATTGATAGCCCATCTAAGCAGTGGTGCTCACATAATCATACTACTGCTTCACTGTTAGTGATTTTGTGAAATCATGGTCTCTCCTGATCTTCCCTTTTTCATTTGCCATCTAGTACCATTTTTAATGTTTATAGTGGAAGTTTATTTTCATTCATTCTTACATGTCCGGCACAATTCCATTGTTTTCTTCTTATCGTTGTAGAAACATATTGTTGTTTGGTTTAAAGGACATTAAACGGATATATTGTCCATGTGAAGTTGATAAAACATAAAACATATGAAGTTGATAAAACATAAAACATATGAAGTTGATAAAACATATGAAGTTGATAAAACATAAAACATATGAAGTTGATAAAACATAAAACATATGAAGTTGATAAAACATATGAAGTTGATAAAACATAAAACATATGAAGGTGATAAAACATAAAACATATGAAGTTGATAAAACATAAAACATATGAAGTTGATAAAACATAAAACATATGAAGTTGATAAAACATAAAACATATGAAGTTGATAAAACATAAAACATATGAAGTTGATGAAACATAAAACATAAGAAGTTAATAAAACATAAAACATATGAAGTTGATAAAACATAAAACATATGACGTTAAAGGTGGAATGAACATGATTTTGTTTCTTCAAATTATTTACACACACACACAAGCTGTAGCTTGCATAAACACAACTCAAATAATTGTATTTAATGGCAAGATGGAATAATACTTGAATATATATAAAGATAAATCCTGCTGAAGTAATACTTCTTGACTATGAAAGTTATATTTTACTTGATTCGGTTCAATCTCATATCATGGCCTACCGCGCTAACAGTTTTTACGTAATCGCTCATTGCAATTTTCAGTATTTTGTGACGTCACTCTGTCGGTTCCTTTCTATTAAGGAAATAGCTGCCGTATCAATACTGAACTTGGAAGAACACAACTTCTGTCTCCCTTGAGACAGAGATGTACAGAGTTTAAGAGTGTTGCATGAAAATTAATGTACAAAAAACTAAAGTTATAAAAATTAGCAAGTCTTCAACACCATTAAATATATAAATAGATAACACCAAAGTGAAACAAGCCAAAGAATTTAAATATCTAGGCAGCATTTTTTCCGAAGATGGAAGACTAGACAGAGAAATAGAAACACTGTGCTGCCAATGTCAAACGTGGTCTTTAACAGCAAAGAAAAATCGTCACATGTGAAATGAAGTGTCTGAGAAAAGCTGCAATGGTTACCAAACTAGATAAAATAAGTAATGAAGAAATTAGGAAAAGAGTTGGTATAATATCATGTATCGAACATATAAGTAAAATGGTCTGGTCACCTTATGAGAATGAAGCCAAACCAAATACCAATAAGAGCATATAATACAAGAATATCCGGGCGTAAAGCCAAAAGTAGACCAAGAAAACGGTGGATAAAAAACATCAAGATAACCTTGAACAAACATGGACTAAATGCAACCACGGCGACACATCTAGCATTGAAACGACAGCTTAAGCTACCACCCCTACACTTAACGGCAAATGTGATTGCGATCAACAATCATTCACCTGGGGAAAGACAATAGACAATAGTGTGTTACAAATAAATTCAAGTAGGAAGCATGAGGATAAATGAAAATAATTCTTACAGCTGACGGGAATTGAACCAGGTCTGTTCTAGCAGCACCGAATCGCTTTGCAACACAAATAAACAGGTTTTCCGTACTTGACCAACCACATCCCAAAAAAAAGATGTGGCGCGGTCAAGACTTTCATCCTGTGTACTCAAGTCACTGCGAACAGACCAATTGATCAAGGACTATGCATATTCGTTCACAAGGACCTAAAGGCCTTCTTATAAACATAAATAACATAGAGACAGAACAATGTTGCTTCAAATAATATCTTATACAAATAAATTCAAGTAGCTGTAAGAATTATTTTCATTTATCTTCATGCTTCCTACTTGAATTTATTTGTATAAGATATTATTTAAAGCAACATTGTTCTGTCTCTATGTTATTTATGTTTATAAGAAGGCCTTTAGGTCCTTGTGTACGAATATGCATGTTCTGTGTTTGTGTTCCTGAGGATACTTTAATACTTGTACGGGATGTTCGTTAATGTTGTAATAGTCCTTGTTTCAATTGGTCTGTTCACAGTGACTTGAGTACACAGGCTGAAAGTCTTGACTGCGCCACATCTTTTTTTGGGGATGTGGTTGGTAAAGTACGGAAAACCTGTTTACTTGTGTTGCAAAGCGATTCGGTGCTGCTAGAACAGACCTGGTTCAATTTCCGTCAGCTGTAAGAATAGTGTGTTACATAGTTTTAGGCAAAGGAGTGGATGTTTAGGTTATATGATTAAGTCTAAACCTACCTCTAACGTCCTCTGTCATCCCTTCTTATCCGATATGAATTCCTGGCATAATTTAATCTCCACTAAAATTATTATATTTGTTTTGTTTTTTTGACAACACGGTCTACTAGTGATGTAATTTCATTGACAAGACGAAAACTGCGCGCACTATAGGGAACTTGGTTTGAACCTGTGCATAATATTAAACTTCGTTCACATTTCGGAAAGTAGGTAGGCACATTATATGCGATTGATCCATTGATTTATATAAAATGTGCTAGTTGTTAAATTGAATTTGATCACCTACTGCCCAAGTTGCAAGAGAGACAGCAATAAAAGATGAAAATGTATACTAAATAATTGTTTATTACATATATAATATATTTTAAAACATTATATTGTTGTATAAAATACATTATTCGTGGATTCAACTCTTCTTACACATCAACCTCTCCATTGTCAACAACTGTCACAGTTCCTTCTAAATTGTTGACATAATTTACATTACATAACTTAATGTACTTAAGTTGGTCATGCATGTTCTATTCTTGACACTTTCTAAATCAGATTTGGTAATCAAACTGCCTATAAATAAATCAATATTACAAGGGAGAGGGGGAGAGGGAATCTGAAAATGATTGATAGTTTTTGGTAAGAGGGTGAAATTTGTAGAAAGAAATTTCCTGTGCGATGTTTGACCTAAATTAACGCCAAGCAGGAGTATTTTTTTATACACCAATTGTTTGAATTGGAAACCTTTTTTTTTTATCTAGAAATAATCATTAAATTTTCGTAAATTTTTCTGCTAGCAAAATTTGTTAAGAAATGTGGGAGATGGGTCACTGAATTCTGGACTGTAATTGACACAGAGCTGAACAATGGCAAAACACTTTGGACAATGTATAACAAAAATATTATAAAAATAGAAAAAACAGCAAAAATAAATATAAATTTAAAAAAAATCAAAGAAATAAATTAGAGACACCAAAACACATTTTAAAAACATTAAAATAGTGCGACCTCGCTATCTACAATATTTCGGCAATAGTTGACTTTAAAAGTAAAAGGAAACACTAAAATAGAAGCTATAGAAATAATAACAATTACAATTTTTAGCGTAGTTTTCTAAGTTATAAACCTACGTTATTACTAACATCTGTGTCTGTCTGTTCTCTTGTTGTTTTAGCTTGCTTTCACTTGTAAGTTATTTACTACTATAAAAAAACAACTGTTCAAATTGCTGCCTAAGATTATTTAAATTGGCAGCTGTGCTACCAATGTCTACTTGGAAACGGAGTAAAATGAATTTCAATTATTCAAACATTCAATCAGTGTTTAGCGGTGTTTAGCGGTGTTTAGCGGTCCTAGAAGCTTCCAGTGAATCTAACTTTTAGAAAGCAGCTCGAAACACAACAAGTGATATTTATTTTGTGAAACATGCTTGTATATGTAAAACATGTGATTAAAAAATATGTTATCTCTTACACTGTTTTTGTTGCAAAATGTTAAATGTTGCAAATATTGATATAATTTCACTAATTCAATGAAGTAATTACTCATAGCAAATCAGTAACTCATTAGTATACGTTGCATTTGCAGATAGTAAATAATGTAATACAATTCCCTTATTGTTGTTGTTCGTCCACCACAGGTGATGATGACCATTTGTTACATCCACTTTTGAAAATTTAAATTTTGTTATGTCCTTGATTATGAGTTCGTAGATGGCTAATGAGCCCTATTCGAGCTGTAAATGTCCTTGGACAGTTCGGACATGAAATGACGACTGTAGACGGATCTTGGTCTGTCCGTGACTTTCTAGCTGCTCTCCGCTGTTGAGCTGCTGCATTTCTCCTCTTTTCACAAGATGATGCGTTCCTTTTTATTTTAGAACGCCATGTAGATCTATTTTGTGCAAGAGCTCCCTTATTAGTAAATATACCACTCGCAGTTAACAAATATAACACAACTCACTTATTACTGAATATAACACTCGAACATTGCAAAAAATAACACAAATTAAACAATAGTAAATGTTACACTCTCTGATATAAAATATAATTCTTACAGCTGACGTGGAATTGAACAAAGTCTGTTCTAGCAACACCGAATCGCTTTGCAACACAAGTAAACAGGTTTTGGGGATGTGGTTGGTCTAGTACGGAAAACCTGTTTACTTGTGTTGCAAAGCGATTCGGTGCTGATAAAACAGACCTGGTTCAATTCCCGTCAGCTGTAAGAATTATTTTCATTTATCTTCATGCTTCCTACTTGAATTTATTGATATAAAGTATAACATGACTACTACTATTAGTTTAAATGTTAATAATTATTACTATATCTACATAGCCACCATAAAACTGCATGAGGAGCATAGGATCTCAATCAATGATCTTAATATAACGATCTATCTTTATGTATTTTTCCTGTTATCGTCGTTTAATCTTCAGCGCTTGCGAATATTTGAGTTTATTAGAGCACCCTAGTCAACATTCAGGCAAAGATGTATAGAAACTGGAAACAAAACGATGCCGCTAATCTAAAAACTAATTCCGATTATGAACATCAGATGGCAAGACACGATTCCAGATACCACTATCCTTGACAGATCTGGTATCCCTAGCGTCGACACTATCCTGATGCAGACATAAATTCGTTAGACAGGTCATTTGGTACATATACCAAACCATCGCATGCCAGAGATACTTCTCTATGGTCAGCTGGAGAAGGGTACACAATCTCAAGGTGGCCAAAAGAAGCCCTACAAGGACTCTTTAACGACCTCACTGAAATTCTGTGAAATAGATCAACATACATGAGAAGAACTAGCACAAAATACTGCGCCCATATGAATCTGTTATGTGCTCTTGATTGTATCGGGTTTTTCTTCAACAAGATCTAGAATGTGTGTTAGTTTCTTCTTCCAATATGAAGTCCGTAACACGTTCTATTCTTCATCTATTCAGGTCTGTAACACATCACATTCATGACTTAGCGGTCACCTATTACCTTCCAACTGCAGTGCTTTTATAGGCAATATTTAGGTTCGATAGTTTACCATTACTTTCAGAATGGTTATCATGCACAAACAAATGCCCGTGGCTGAAATTGTAATAAAAGCATGACCTTCTGCTAAGCACTCTGTATATCTCTGCATAGAGCAAGACTACATCCTTGTAGAGCTTGGTCGAGTAGACAGCGAGTTGATCTCACAACCGTACGATCTGGTAAACTCCCGATAAGAACTGTGCTATATATATATATATATATATATATATATATATATATCTTGCTATGAATTAGACACTTCTGAAGTCGTAGTTCTGCCGCGATCTCCATTATTGTTTATAGTCAGATTTTATATAACCAAATTGATCCAGGGATGAAATGAGCGTTACTCAGCAAAAGAAGTAGTTTATACATTCCTTGACGAAATTAGTAAACAACACCGATTACTACTATTTGAACGGTCACTACCTGTAATGTAATAAAGTTTCTTTAATCTTATAGACTACCCGGCTCAACCAGCTAAATAGATTCGGTGTATAAACAGTTGAAGAAAGAAAACATGTGCTGTGATAAACGTTTATTGCGTACAGAAACAGAATAACAAATTGTGTGCTCTATTGCGTGTAACTAGATATCAGCAAGGAAACTACTCAGGGATGATGTCGTCAAGGTGGAAGCGCCAAAAGCAATATCTAGAAGCGGTACATTCGACATTATAGCAATTTATATAGAGAGCGGAGTATGCGAAGATTGCCCAGAACTGATGTATATCCATTTATCTATCCATCCATTCATGCATCGATCCATATAGCTATCCATCTTTCCTTCAGTCCATCCATCTATTCATCTATCTATCTATATATCTATCTATCTATCTATCTATCTATCTATCTATCTATCTATCTATCTATCTATCTATCTATCTATCTATCCATCTATCCATCCATCCATCCATCCATCCATCCATCCATCCATCCATCCATCCATCCATCCATCCATCCATCCATCCATCTATCTATCTATCTATCTATCTATATATCTAACGTATTTGTTTCCTTGTGAGTTCCCCGTAGGACATAGGACTTATCTGTCGCTTCTCCAACGAGTTCTTTGCTATGCTCTCTTCCTTTGTGTTCACGAGGTCCCAATTGGCTTGGTCTCTTCCTCTACAGTTTGTCTCCAGGAATTCCACAGTCTCCCACCGCAAAATTTCTTCTTATTTCCGTTATTTTTTGCATTTTTTCTGAGGGTGTGTCCTACCCATTTCCATTATCTTCCTTTGATCCCTATCTCCACCAGCAGTGTTGTGCTCTCTTGAACAAGTGATCATTCTTTTTACTATCTCTGGCGCTGCTAGATATATTTTAACTAGATTCTTTCGTATTCAGTCGTTCCGTGTAGACGACTTTTGTCCACACCTTATATGTTATTCGGTGGCTAACCCTGATTTATTGGGTGGCTAACCCTGATTTATTGGGTGGCTAACCCTGATTTATTGGGTGGCTAACCCTGATTTATTGGGTGGCTAACCCTGATATTCCTCACATTGCCAATGTGCTTGCAAACCCGGCTCACCTTACGGAAAGAAAAGCGAGTATGTCATCATACAGTCCATAACCAAATAATCGAGCACTTTACGTGGAATACTTCATAACCGATATTTTATGAATGAAGAAATGCGAATGTCACGCTGAAAGGGTCGTTCGCCGTCTTCGTCGGCGAAAACCATTGATATTGGTTCATTATAGCGACGTTGATCAGATTGGCGACCGCACTTCACAATAACATTTGTATACAACAATGACGCCTGCTTTCAGTGGTACGGAGGAAAAATCCGTCTCGACACCAATCGTTGTGATTAGATGTCGCACAAATTCCGTGACGTAAATGCGCTATTTATAGAGTGTTCTGGAGAGAATGACAGAACACGGATATAATATTTTATAATTGGTCTTATATTACATGTATTTCAAATCTAATATAAAATAAATGTGTTTATTTAACGATCAGGCGGTGCTATTGGGGAATCAAAGGAAACGGAAAGGAAATAGACCTACTGGTGCCGACAGGTTTATGTTTTACTTGCTGTATACAGGTTCTTCTTCTACTTATGTTTAGCGTTAGTATCTCAGACTCCCGTTCAATCTTTTCTGTAACAGGACAATAATCTACTACTTTTCAGGCAGGATGTTTTTTTTGCGCTGTCGTCCATAATTTACCTCAACAATTTTTTGCCAATTTATAACCCCTCCCTTTTTGTCAACAAGCTGCCAACAAACTGTCAAGAACTCAGCGACTCCCTTGCTTAATTATCTCAAAAGAAATTCACTTCCACCCTCAAAATTCGAGAAAAAAATACATGATACCAGTGCTATGTGTGTTAAGAAAAAAATGTTCAATTCTACATAATTTACCGTATTTGACTTTATTTTTGTATGGTAATATGATCGCAGTTCAACCCCCATTGCAACAGTTAGTGTGACTATTTCCCTTGCATATGTTTATCCTTTTATGTTTATCATTTATTAATTTAAATATAATTATATTTATGGTTAAGGTCAGGATTAGGTGCGTAAAACATAATTAACCCTGACCACTAACCCTAGCCCTAAAAAATTAATATTTCAATTAATTATTGATTATTTATTGACATAATATTCCGATCAATTAACTATAAAATACGTAGGTAGACGTTAATGGGAAATAAGAACAAAAACTAGCGTTGGACTGCGATCTTTGTACCCTCAAATTTACCGGATACGTCCCAGCTGGACGGTTTTTTCTTATCTATTCTATCAGAATCGTCCATAAGTCATCTAACAGGATCGTCCATAAGTCATCTAACAGGATCGTCCATAAGTCATCTAACAGGATCGTCCATAAGTCTTCTAACAGGATCGTCCATAAGATATCTAACAGGATCGTCCATAAGTCATCTAACAGGATCGTCCATAAGTCATCTAACAGGATCGTCCATAAGTCGTCTAACAGGATCGTCCATAAGTCATCTAACAGGATCGTCCATAAGTCATCTAACAGGATCGTCCTTAAGTCATCTAACAGGATCGTCCATAAGTCATCTAACAGGATCGTCCATAAGTCATCTAACAGGATCGTCCATAAGTCATCTAACAGGATCGTCCATAAGTCATCTAACAGGATCGTCCATAAGTCATCTAACAGGATCGTCCATAAGTCATCTAACAGGATCGTCCATAAGTCATCTAACAGGATCGTCCATAAGTCATCTAACAGGATCGTTCATAAGTCATCTAACAGGATCGTCCATAAGTCATAGGTACAGAACACCAGGGTTTGGTGGAGATATAGAGTTAGTATGTAGGTACAGAACACCAAGGTTTGGTGGAGATATAGAGTTAGTATGTAGGTACAGAACACCAAGGATTGGTGGAGATATAGAGTTAGTATGTAGGTACAGAACACCAAGGTTTGGTGGAGATATAGAGTTAGTATGTAGGTACAGAACACCAAGGATTGGTGGAGATATATAGTTAGTATGTAGGTACAGAACACCAAGGTTTGGTGGAGATATAGAGTTAGTATGTAGGTACAGAACACCACGGTTTGGTGGAGATATAGAGTTAGTATGTAGGTACAGAACACCAAGGATTGGTGGAGATATAGAGTTAGTATGTAGGTACAGAACACCAAGGTTTGGTGGAGATATAGAGTTAGTATGTAGGTACAGAACACCAAGGTTTGGTGGAGATATAGAGTTAGTATGTAGGTACAGAACACCAAGGTTTGGTGGAGATATAGAGTTAGTATGTACGTATAGAACAACAGGGTATGGTTGAGATATAGAGTTAGTATGTAGGTACAGAACACCAGGGTTTGGTGGAGATATAAAGTTAGTATATAGGTACAGAACACCAAGGTTTGGTGGAGATATAGAGTTAGTATGTAGGTACAGAACACCAAGGATTGGTGGAGATATATAGTTAGTATGTAGGTACAGAACACCAAGGTTTGGTGGAGATATAGAGTTAGTATGTAGGTACAGAACACCAAGGTTTGGTGGAGATATAGAGTTAGTATGTAGGTACAGAACACCAAGGATTGGTGGAGATATAGAGTTAGTATGTAGGTACAGAACACCAAGGATTGGTGGAGATATAGAGTTAGTATGTAGGTACAGAACACCAAGGTTTGGTGGAGATATAGAGTTAGTATGTACGTATAGAACAACAGGGTATGGTTGAGATATAGAGTTAGTATGTAGGTACAGAACACCAGGGTTTGGTGGAGATATAAAGTTAGTATATAGGTACAGAACACCAAGGTTTGGTGGAGATATATAGTTAGTATGTAGGTACAGAACACCAAGGTTTGGTGGAGATATAGAGTTAGTATGTAGGTACAGAACACCAAGGCTTAATTGGAATATAGAGTTAGTAGGTAGGAACATAGAGCACCAGATATTAAGCTGTACTGCTATTTTAAAAAGTTACACGAAAAAATATTATCACTTCAATCTAGACCAGCCTTGGCAATCCTTTTTTAAATACGTGGGTTAAATTCGGAATCTCCGCCGAAGACGGGTGTATCAGTCCATTGACGCAACGTCGACACAAAGCATTTTGCTTGTCTGGATTACATCCTGCTGGGAATCAAGTGGGACCATTGTCCTGCAGCAAGAGAGATCCAGCGTGAATTTGAGAATGAACACTGAAAAAAAAGTAGAAGAAGAATCGGGATCGGGTATTATGTAGCAGACGAAATTTGAATTCTTCTTATATTCCTTGCCCTGGGACGTTGGTTATGTTTGTCCGCAGCCTTCTGTTTTGTGTTTTGCCAATAATTATAATTTGTGATACAGAAGTTCCTCCATGACATACTGCCATGTTGTCAAGTATCTTCTCTTGTGGTCTTCCCCTACCCCTCGCTATCCAACTTTCCTATTGTCACAATGTCTTACATCTTTCCTCTTCTCATTACTGCATATTTTCCTGTGAAGGGGTGCTGGGAGTTGTGGAAATAGATGCCGCTTTGCCATAGCAGACGCCGCGACATGTAAAAGAAGGATCTTGATTGTACCTCCAAAAGAAAAAATCTGTCCCAACCGTGGATTGAACCCGCTACCTTAAGGATGGCTCCAAAAATGTGGACTGTCTTTCTAATGCGGATGAGCAGTTTCCTCTTCTCAATTAATTTCTTTCAAGATATCTTGAAATCATGGTCGGTTAAATCAATCAATCAAGTACCATTCCGAGTGGTGTAGGCTATCATGTTTCTTCACATCTCTCTGTCTCTCGTGGTCTGTTAAGTTGATATTAAATCGTCAAACAACCGACAATTTTTTATAGGCGATCCGAAGGGGTTTGTAAATTTACTTGATCACAAGACTTTCACAAGACTTTATCTGATCAGAAAGAATGTTTTTATTACCTCTGACTATCATCATTGAAGGTACCGACAGACACTGTGTCCTCAAGTCGCAATTCCGAACACGTGCTACACTCGTATGAAACATTTTTGAGATAATAATTCTATGGTTATCATTCTTTAACGTCGTGGTTTACTTCTTGACTTTACCATAACTGTGATTTAATATCTCTCAGCTCACAAGTCAGTGCATATAGTATATATTTAAATCATCCAGCGAGCCAATGAATGTAGTTTTGTGAATCTCATATTACTCTCGGACTGTACTTTCCCACCAATGGTCTAGAGTCTAGTACATTATCGATATTTGTTTTATTCTTGTCCTTATTATCTTACTTGCATTTTCCGTGGTAAAGGAGTTTTGGTGAATACGTAATTCACCCTGTGTTGAAATGCCCGTGTGGTTTCATTTGTTGAGTAATTATCCTGGTTTATATATCATCTCGTATAATAAATACGATTAATAACTGCCAAACATCTTACATATTCTTTCGTATCATATCAATTCATTGCACACTCACTCATAAATAATATGTGTGAATAATAACTTCACACTACAGTGCCCAGGGTGCTACGGGTGCCGAATTGCTCTCACGGACCCAAGGTTAGCAGATAACCAAGATTTCAAAAGGTACCTCTTCGTGGTGCACCCTGGAAACAGACGATTATGGAGAATATGTCCGGGAATATGGAGGCTGCAGTTGGAATGAGAATTTACTATCATAAGTAACATCTCCGACACCTCTAGGCCAACACACACAGTGTCACTGTCGATACACAGTGGCGCAAGACAGTCCGGCTCGAGCATTGGATAGAGCCAATGCAACAGTCGCGAAATGTTGGATGTCAAGACGAATAGTGAGAGTCGAAAAGATAATAGATTGCGTACAATAAGAGGGCAGCACAGCGCCAGAGGGCTGCATTTACAAACGGAAATGGAAAACGTTAAAAGTAATCTGAAATAGTGTGGCTCAGCTTGAGAACAAACTTCTAGTCCCCGGTGCTCCTAACAGATCAGGCCTAATTCTATCGTCGATGCTTTCCTATACCGGAATCATGTTCGCGGGAAGAGTTTTGTTCAGCTCGAGAACAATATAAGCTTCTAGGCTGCGGTATTTCTAAAAAAAAATGTGCAATGTAGAGACTCAGACGTGGACGAGAAGTTCACGATGTCGGTGAATGACACCTCGGCTAAGAAGGTGAACGAACCCGGGCCCAGCTCTACCGTCGATGCTTTCATATACCAGAATCATGCTCGTGGAGAGAAAAGCTTCAGTACCTGATAGGCATACGCATAATACGTCTAATTACGCAAATTGAATTCAGTGACAGCGGAACACCTCGTGCAAGATAGGCGTAGTCGACTCATCACTTCCGTCTCCACATAGACTGCTACCCATGGACATGCTTTGGCCTGAAAACTCCAAGACATGTGGATGATAAATCGTCACGGCGTAGAGTCAATACACATTTGCCTTCTGGCGACAAGGTAGGAAGGCTTTTATAGGCTAGGGATGCCCACTACCATAATTAGACATGACCAAAACGGATGTGCTGGACCTCGGATGTCCAGTTCTAAAATATGCTTGGTCAACCAAGGTGCAAAAAACACGGCTCTGCTGTGAAATTAGCAGCACAATGTGAGATTCCCCGGCAGAAATTACAAGGACTTTCGTGGTTTTTATCAGAAATAGAACACAGGAGTAGAAGAAGAACAACATTGTCTAGACACATTTTTTGTATTGTTTTCAAACTGTCTAGGGTCCTTTCTTGTAACAGTACAGTGGTGGTCGCAGAATATGGGCCAGGGAACGGAAATGCATTGTATGCAGCACTGACCCGACACAACCTACTTCAATACACACATATTTAATCACGTCAACTGATCGACGAACGTCTGTAGTCATATTATTAGTAGGCCAACCGTATGAGAATACTGGTTCCCATACTATACACACAGGGCACCAACCTGAAAGCTAACCAATCGGGGGTCAAGCTTTCATTTTACTGCTGTAGGTATCGCTGTGGACATAGTCACAAACTCCCAAAGATATCTTTAACAACGTATGCATCAACATTTGAAGAAACATGTCTCTGTATTATTTGGTCCTCCATTGTAAACATATGTCTTATAAAACTATGGTATATATGCATATACTACGTACTTGTACACATAATTTATTTATTGCTTTGGATCAAGGAGTATGTCAACATTGTATTGTGTGTGGTTTATTGTATGAGGAAGGTAAAGAAACTACATTTCTTTAGAACAGCGTTTCTCAAACTGGGTTCCGTCAAAAGAGGGCGGGATTCCTTGCGAGAAATGATAAAGAACATAGTAATTATGTATTTAAAGTTATTTTTGTGTCTTAACTTTATATTCGTAATTTTAGTACACATGACATACTGGACATGTTCATATAATATTTTAACTTCATTTGTATTTATTCATCTCTATCAGCAGAGCAGCTTGCACCATCCCCAAACGTCTTTAATCGTCTCTTACTACATGCATGGTAGATCAAATAGTAACTATTATTTGCTAACCTCTCACATTCCTACAACACGCTGATGCTTGATGTTCTCAAAAACCAGGATATGATTTTCAAAACATCTATGTGTACCCTAAATGAAATAAGAAATGAAGAAATTAGGAAAATAGTTGGTATAATATCATGTATTGAACATATTGAGAAACAGCAAGTAAATGGTTCGGTCACCTTATGAGAATAAAGCCAAACCAAATACCAATAAGAGCATATAACAAAAGACCATACGGGCGTAAGACCATTTGTAGACCAAGAAAACGGTGGTTAGAAAATAACCTAACCGTTGTCTTTCGTTTGTCCTGATGAAGGCTTAATAGTCGAAACGTCGTCTGTCCCTGTATCTCGTTGTTAGGTTGTGTTATGTTTTATTTTGGTAACACATCTACCTATTTTTGTTTATCTTGGTTAGAAAATACCAAGATAGCCTTGAACAAACATGGACTAAGTGCAACCACGGCGACAGATCTGGCCTTGGAGCGACAGGTCAAGCTCCCATCCCTACGCTTAACGGCAAGTGTGAATGCGATGAACCATCATTCTCTTTGGGACAGACAATAGACTATTTGTACCTTCATATTGGAATGTATTCTAGTTGTTTTATTCTCCGCAGAGTTATTGCTGTTGTATCTCCACTGAAAGCAAGAAGAATATGTACCAATCGACACGCCAAGATTGTCGTCATTCTCATCTGGAATATATCTTTCCTGTTGGCAATACCTATAATATTTGGCATGGTATGTCATTGTTTTATGATTCTGTCTGTCTGTCTCCCTGTCTGTCTGTCTATCTATCTATTGTCATTTCCTCTTGTGCCGTTTAACAGTCGTGGGAGAATTCTGAGTTTTTGTCTTTGGCCATTTGAGTTGCATTGGTCATGGTCAGCCCGTGTCTATTTAATGTTTCTTTGATTGTCTCTTCCCATCTAGTTCTTATTCTTCCTCGTGCCGTGTAACCAGGCCTTCTGCTGATGTATTCTTCTTTCGTTCACTTGAAACATGTCTATATCTGTAATTCTGTCTCCTTAATAAAACTCACTGTCTTTTGTAGTTCATACAGTGTCCCATAGAGTTTTGATTCCAGTGTTGTTTCCTCTGGCCAATATGTCTGCCTCAGCGTTTCATGCTCAGAACACTCTTGAAGTATATGTTTGGCACTCTGTGCTGCCTGTCCACATGTACACATGGCTGTGTTGCCAATCTTGAACTTTGTATACATGTGACTGCGGAGTCGGTTGTGTCCTGTTCTGAGACGTAGAATTATAACTTGTTCTGGTCTGTTCATAATATGATAGTCATCTTGTGTTGGTGTTTGTGGCTTTCTTATTGACATGATCATCTGTTTTTTCTGATGGTAGGTGATTGGTATATCTGGTTGGTCTTCGGCAGCACCTTCCTTAGCCAGTTGGTCTGCTTTTTCATTTCCTGGTATTCCACAGTGAGAGGGTATCCACTGCATGGTTATCCTGTACTGGTAAGACAATTCGCTAAGTAGTTTTTTCAAGTCTGTTAGTTTTTCAGACTGGAGAGCTTGAAGCACTGACCTTGCATCTGTCAGGAATACCACAGGCTTTAGTTCAGAGTTGGAGTTCAGCAGTTTTTTAGCTGCCACAATAATTGCCTGGATTTCTGCATCGTAATTATTGCAGAATTTTCCTGTCGGTGTTCTGATTGTATCTCTAGGCTTGTGTGGATATTCTATATATACACCTGCACCTCCATTCCTCACGGCATTCTGTGCTGACCCATCTGTGTATACTCTGACCCATATATCTTGTGGATATTCCTCATCCAGGAAACTGAGGGTGACTGTCCTTCGCTGCACACTGTTCTGTTCGTCCTCGCTTAGTATTCCTTTCACATGGGTCTGAATGTTTATTGGCATTCCATTCCTTTCACTCCACGGGGTTTGTTCTGGTACAGGCCTTAAGGAGCTGTCAACTTCAGGTAGGTCTGTAAGTTGTCTGCGGAGTCGTTTAGCTTGATGGATAAAGCTGCTTCTTTTCAGTCGTCCCATTGCTAGATTTTGGAATCTTTCCTTCATTGGATGACTTGGCATACACTGAAACTTTTTGCTGATGTATGAACGAAGGTCTGTTTGCAGGAGTTTCATTCTCATGGCCTGACAAAACCATCTGGTTGGCTGCATGTCGATCTATTCTATTCTATTCTATTCTATTCTATTCTATTCTATTCTATTCTATTCTATTCTATTCTATTCTATTCTATTCTATTCTACTCTTTTCTATTCTATTCTATTCTATTCTATTCTATTCTATTCTATTCTATTCTATTCTATTCTACTCTATTCTATTCTACTCTATTCTATTCTATTCTATTCTATTCTATTCTATTATATTCTATTCTACTCTACTCTACTCTACTCTATTCTATTCTATTCTACTCTATTCTATTCTATTCTATTTTATTCTATTCTATTCTATTTTATTCTATTCTATTCTATTCTATTCTATTCTATTCTATTCTATTCTATTCTATTCTATAGTTAATATGATAAAGATGCTAAAATAATCTCTTTGGGATGATAGCTGTTGATAACCTATAGATTTTTTGACAAAAGCATAGGTTCTGTTCAGTTGAAACCGCAGCGACACACAAGCTCGTACAAGGTTTGTTGTTTCAACGGCATGATTTTGTTATAGGCTTTACAGATGATTGGTTATTCCACGAAGGGAGGCACTCAAGTGCGATAATAACCTTCCATTAGTGTAGCACATACTTCTAAGCCAACTAGTTCATAATTTTTCCTTTTCTTCAGTTGTGTTGGCTAATATGTAAAAATAAAGAGTCTGTCAGAGAAGGACACACACGCAGGCCGGCACCTCTTCGTCATCTATGAGGAGTGATAGAAAACAAGAGAAAGAAATTAAGACAAAACGTACATTTAACCCTTGAGAGGGAACCAGGGTTAGCAGGTAACCAAGATCCCAAATGTACAACCTCGCGGTGCACCCTGAAAAACAGAAATACAGTGGCTCGTGCTGATTCTTACTAAATCATTTGGGGATCGTGTCCGAGAATGTTGAGGTAGCAGATGGAAAGAGATTTGATTGCATAAGAGACAGACAATATCTCCGACACCATCAGCAGCACCAACACATGCAGCGGCACTGTCGACATACAGTGACGCCAGTCAGTCCAGTCCGAACATTGGAGGGGAAGCCAATGAAAAAGGCACTAAAAGGTAGATGCATGGCGTGAAACGAATAGATTTCATACTGAGTACAATGAAAGGGCAGAACAGCGCCAGATGGCAGCGCCAACTGCTAATAGAAAGTGAAAACGTTCCAAGGAATTGGGAAATACATGCTATGTTAGCCCGAGTGGAGCTTCTAGTTACCTGTGCTCCTCACAAGCAGAGACTAAGACGCAATCATGGGCGTCCGACAAAGCAAGAAGATCTGGCCTAACTCTAATGTCGAGCCTTCTTATACAGGAAACATGCTCGCCAAGAGAAAGGTTCCGTACCCGATGGGGTCAGGCATAAAAGGGACAACGATTTTAGCCCTTGCCTAACTCGACTGTCAAGCTTTCCTATACCAGAAAAACACTTGCAGGAGAAATGGTTCAGTACCCGATGGGCTCAGGAGCTATTGGGACAAGGTCGCTCAGCACGAGAACGCCTTGTTCTCAAAAGCGTGGTGTGACACTCGAACTTGGGCGAGGGATTCACGATCTCGGTGAACGACACCTCGGCTTAAATGCAAAAGAGCCAGAGTCCAACTCTTCTGTTGAGTTCTTCCTCATACGGAACCAGGTTCGTGGATGAGAATCGGTTCAGAACCCGATGGGCACAGGCACAGTACGTCCAATTACACGAGGCACGTTCATAGACGGTGGAACACCTCGTGCGAGATAGACGTGAACGACAATCGTCTCGGCGAAGAAACACCACACACCCGCGTGCTCGGCGACAGATAGGCAGGCTGTCACGGACTAGGAAAGCCTTCTTCCCGAATTAAAAGCATGACGAAAACGGATTTGCTGGACCTCGGACCTCCAGACCACAGAGTGGCCAACCGAGGTGCAAATAACACAATTTTACTGTGGAACGTGCAGCATATCACGCTCCCCGGCGGAAATCACTCGATATATTCGTTGTGGTTATATGAGAGCGAACGCAGAGGAAGAAGAAGAAGAACCCTTGAAGAACGGGCAATAGAAGATGCAATTTTTATAACTCTAGAAGTAAATATTGAAGAAATGTTCACTAGAAAGAAACGCTTCACTATATAGTCGTATCATCTGTTGAAAGTATACTGTTGAAAGTATACTGTTGTATAGTGATATACTGCAGTCGAACAATCATCAATATTGAAAAGTCCGAAATAATGGCAATAGCAAAGAAAGAAAGAAATATCACTATCTCTATCGATGATAAACACCTTAAATAGGTAAATGAGTTCACTTACTTAAGAAGCATTATATCGAGTAAAGGGAAAACCAGTAAAGAGATACAAATTAGATGCAACAAAACATACCAGATCCTAGGACAGATGACACGCATTTTCAAGAACAAAAATGTAAACATAGGAACTAAAGTTGCATTATACAAGACTATTATTATTCCATCACTATTGTACCATCACTGTGCTACCAGTGCCAAACCTGGACAATGACAGCACAAGACAAAAGAAAAATAGTGACAACAGAAATGATATGTCTACAAAGAATACTCGGAGTGTCATTAAAAAAACTGTCAATACTGCATTTTACCAGTTCAGGCGTTGCAGGGAGGGGATTGAATAGCTGTGTGATAAAGGCCGCATGCTCTTGCTGTCGCCACGTCATGTACAGGGTGAGTTTTTTTAATTTGGTGAAAATGGTGATATACTGTAGACCGAACAATCATCTGCTGAAAGTATACTGTTGTATGGTGGTATACTGTAGTCGAACAATCATCTGGAACTTAACAAATGGTCTAGAGAACCGGCGTATTGAAAATAATGCCATAAAAATATCAATCAGGAACTGAAAGTAAACATTACCTAACAGAAGGTATAAGAGTGACAAACTCGTACCTCTGTCTATCATTATCACCCATACGTTGCCCATTTTACTGTATTTCTTCAACATCTAAGATATAGTTTTTTTATAGAATACTTTTAACAAGGGACGTAATACACATATGACTGAAAGTACACAGGTTATTTTCCCTTGTTTTTAATCTTTCAATGTTTATTGGCTGTTCATTTCTATAGCGACATATAGAAGTTGTTGGACATTACGTCACAGCTTACTGGTGCCGCAAAGATTTCTCCCCGCAGATCCTGGCAGTTGTTTACGAGATGTACATGTTCCTTCTCCTGTTCATCACCCCAATCGTTGTCATGATAACCAGCTATTTCGTCATCTGTCTTAAAGTGTGGAAATTCATGGACATGAGAACAGACATGAGACATGGAAGGTATGAGAAGATATCAGCGCCTTAGAAGCAATTTTCTTTCAAGAGGGAAAGGGGGGGGGGGTGTTATCTTAGAAATGATGTTTATCTGTTCCTTAGTACTAAATGTTATTATATCTTGTTATCTGTTACTTCGTACTAAATGTTATTATATCTTGTTATCTGTTACTTCGTACTAAATGTTATTATATCTTGTTATCTGTTACTTCGTACTAAATGTTATTATATCTTGTTATCAGTTACTTCGTACTAAATGTTATTATATCTTGTTATCTGTTACTTCGTACTAAATGTTATATATTTGTATCTGTTTCCTAGCACTGAATGTCATTATCTATTGTTATAAGGAGGGGGGGGGGTGGAATACTACCAACCTCATCTTCTGTATTTGTGGACTTGAACAACATAAAAACTGCAGTAAAATCAAGTTTGGACATTACTATTCAACTATTCTTGAATAGCAATGTCGCCCGTGTGTTGCCGGGGCCCGAAATGGGAGCAAAGAATAGCAACACTGTTTACCTTCCACGCATGTCGTAAAAGGCGACTAAGGAGGTTATGGGATGGAGTTGGCCGTCCCATCCCATATAGGGTCAGTGACCCAAAGTCATGCTGAAGTCGGATGTGTCACGCCGAAAGGCGCAGATATCGCAGCAATGCTGTAAACCATGAGACAACGCATTCCGTTCTCCGAACTACATCCTGCTAATCTGCAGGAGTTTGAGAACGAACACAGAAGAAGAAGAAGAAAAATAGCAATGCCATTTCATCCACCATGCATTTGAGACAACTAACCCTGTTCGAGTTTGGGTAACTCGAGAGGTACGAGTTACTCATGCGAGTTATCTTGGAATATGCCAAGGATACACTCTAGGCGGCGATTTCTCCTTGACTTACTAGCTGACAGAATCAAGATGTGGCGAGTTCAGATATATCTTAAAATCGGTGCCGCTACACTTCATCCATTACATGCAGATCTCAATATAGTGAAAGGCTCCACGTTCAATACGATCATGAATTTTACAGGCAGAAGATACCATCAGACAAGTATGTGACTCTACTTGCATTAATCCTCCATTACGTGGTGCACTCTCTGTAGTCATCAAACGATATAATTTTCAGGGGAAAATATCCAATGGCGGTGGATGTAGACGGGGCGCTAATTGAAGATAACTCTACAGAAAATGAAATATTAATCTACACAAGTCATTCATAGTAAATACTGTGTAATAATCTACACAAGGCATTCATAGTCAATACTGTGTAATAATCTACACAAGTCATTCATAGTAAATGCTGTGTAATAATCTACACAAGTCATTCATAGTAAATACTATGTAATAATCTACACAAGTCATTCATAGTAAATACTGTGTAATAATCTACACAAGTCGTTCATAGTCAATACTGTGGTTTGGGCTCTTTCACGAAGTCCAGAGGAAAAACTGTCAAATAATCCAGCTGTGACTTCACTATAACCACGATCAACCTTACGATGGAGGTATAGACTGTGACGGAGGCACTGTCACTGCTGATGTCACAGGACTTTTCCAATGTATGCATATGTAGGGACTCAATGAACGTGATCTGCAAAGTTGAAGCGGTAGTCGTCCGCCTTTAATAGATGGAATTATCGATACAATATGTAACCAGAAAGAGCGTTCTTTATATTTGTGCCAGATATGCGAAGGTCGAAGGCAATGACCAAGTCGATACACTGGCAAACATGAACACAGTACCCATAGGTACATCGATAGATCCATCTGACATAGTTAATACGTTAAGGGAACTCGTTCTCTGAGACGATTTTCAAAAGTGTGAATCATAGTCGCTCTCAAGATTGGTGTAAAGATCGGAACAGTTCGTAAAGAAAAGCATTATACGAAGAGACTGATGGGTCAACATTGAACTGGAGATGTCATCAATTGCCCTCTAATGGATTTCTTAAGACAGGGATAGGACCGCCTATGGACGTTTCTGATGCGCGCTGTTGATAACCTTCAGTCATAACCTATATTTTTGAAATGTGAGGCGCCAATAATTCACCCAATTGTATCGCCAGTGCAATGTGCGATGGTCCGCGTTCGAACCACATAGTTCGACGGATTTCCGATGAATGCTCACTATCAACTCTGTTACCTCACCAATCAGCAAAATATTTTCTTTTAAAAAAATTGTGAACTATTCAAACTTGTGATTATTATAAAACGTATCAACTAGAATATCAATCACGCATACATATTTTGAAAGATATTATACAAGTCTATGCTAAAAAAAACAACAATGAAAATAGACAGATTATAATTACGTTAACCAAAACATCAATTGTCAAGCAAATTATACACTAATATCGTCGGTAATAAGTATAATTGCTGCAAAGCTATGATCCGACAGACAAAACAAAAAATACAAGGTAATGCATTTTTTACCGTATTAACAACATCGCAAACACCTGACCCATATATACTGTAAACCTTACAATCCCAGAAATTTAGAGCAGAACTATGGAAACTCCTATTGCTAGAACAAAACACTTGATTACCTAGACACCCAATACCCCAGCAGCTCAATGTGGATTTATGTCTTCACATGTGCACAATCAGAGGATGAACTAAGGAAAAGGAGGATCTGGTATACTAATATTTATACCAATACCCCCTCCAATTTTTTTTTTTAAAATATGATCAAACTTTCTACGCACACGCACAGATATATATATATATATATATACAAATACAAAGGAAAACAAACATGCGAGAAACGATACACACTAGTTAGTTTATAGCCCGTTTCATCAGCTTTACCAAACTTTCAGATGATGTATCTCAGTAACTATATGAGGCATATAATTAAAATGTTGTTTGTAAATATAGAATGTTAAAGACTTTATGAATTTTTTTCCCCATTAAAGTGCAGCAATTTGGTTCAATTTTCTTTCAAATGCGATATAGATAAATCTATGTTTGTGAGCACACATCTTACGCACAAAAATTGAGGTGTTTACAGTCAACTATACGACGTTATTTACACATGATTTGTTTATCAACAATTGGCTTGATTTAAGCGTGAAATTGCAGGATTCTGTACGCTCGAACGCAAGACAGCCGGTGTTTACAGGTCGTATCTTGGTTTCATGCTTATTTCTCCGACAAAAGCGTCTCGACAAAAAGTGTGTAATTAATAGGAAAGATGAGTCTGGGAGCAAAGTTTATGACATTACAGCAAAACACAAAAACGATTTATAAGTATTTCTACAATGAATCTACTCGAGGAAAACTATATCACTCTAATTCAAACTCAGAAATAAAACTATTCATGCTTTATGGATTTGTAAACGAACATTGAACCCGTTGGATAGAAAAATATTATACGCCAAATTCAAGTTTTTTACACACAAAAATTAGGAAAATTTTAGTGGTATATTTTGACACATCTTAGGACAGATGTTTCCTATTTTCATACGCAAACATGTGAACATGAACACCACAGTTACACTATATAAATCGATCAGCATACTATCAGTAAGCTATCAACGTGAAATATTGATACTTACAACAAAAGCCAAAAGGAAGCGTATTACAACAGAAGTAACGTGTCTACGTAGAAATCTCGGAACAACAATAAGAGACGGAATCAGAAACGAAAACAGCAGAAGACAAACAAACACAATGCCTATCATGGGTTACATCAGACGACGACAGTTGTTTTCACATGCTTCCAGACTACCATCACATGGTGCCCCTCAAAAAGAATTGCTATAAAGACACGATGGATACAAAGCCTGGCAAATAAACTGATTATAGAAATAAAATAATGAACAAAACAAACATATATGAAGCACACAAAAAGGCGGTCTCCAGAGAAATATTCTACCCTTACGATGAAAGTTATTAAGGAGTATAACGCGAAAATAAAGAGCTGTTGACAAGCACATTAGATGAGCAACGTTCCATTATGATATCTATGAATCGCAAAGTGCTGACACAATTATGACATAATTAGATTGATGAAGTCCCAGTATAGTAGCGTACTTAATGTCAATGACAAACAGTCATTGGCGGTGACCAAGGCATTTGAGTGACTACGCACACAGAAGGTAACGCAGGTCTGCATCTTGAGTGACTCTATGAGTATGATTAAGAATGTACAAGTGGGTCTCATTCGCGAACAGTGGATTGAGGCCTTGACAAATGCGAGCTTGAAAGCGGTTACATTTATTTTCGTGCCGAGACATGTGGGCGTTCGAGGCAATGAAAGAGCGGATCAACTGGCATCGTGTGCGATTGTAGCACAGGGCGATGGGGCAATGGATCGCGCTGACGTTTTGAACTCCTTAAGAGATATAACACGCGAGAGTGAGACTAATGTGGATGATGATTCCTTCTCAATGGCTAGGATTAAAGATCAGGGATTGAAATGCGGTGTTGCTAGAGGTGAACATTTTGGAGGGCGCAGAAGAATGATGGTCAACCAGCATAGGACCGGTACTGTCAGCAGAAGTGTGATGGCGAATACACTCAAGGAGAGATCGGAGCAACTATGGATGTGTCCAGTTTGCAGTGATGATGATCCGACGAACTAACTAACTAACTAATGACAAACAGTGTCACAAGTATCTCGTATACCGATCATTTAAGAATTCATCTTCAACAAATATTCATATGCTGGACACATTATTGTAATAGTAGAAACACCTATGCCTAATAAACTCACAGAATCTGTGTCTGAGGTGGTAAAACTTCTTTTTTTTTCGAGAACCAATAATTAGTATGCCGACAAAGATCAGAAGGTGTCATTACTACATAAAAACAGGACATGGTGCACAAATATAAAATATAAATTTGTTGGGTCTAACCAAAAATAACATCGTATGCAAGAAATGGCATTATTACGTTAGATGGTTACTCAGATAATTACATTTGTTTGAGGGTAAAATTAGTGAAACGTGCTATAGCAAGTTGTTAATTTCCGTTTATCACTGACAGGGCTATCGCCCCAAGCAACAGAGATCGAATACGTCATGACATTAACAGTCACAGTCATGACAGCCTTCTGATGAGCAGCACACTTAATGGAAACAAGCGACAATCTCGTGTGGGACGTCACAATGACCTTGAGAGTTGCGACTCGAAAACTACCAAACAGGTAATCAATTTTTATACAGTATGTCCGTGTGGTAGTGTAGATGTGTGGCTGCCATACAGTAATATGGGATGTGTGGTCACAGTTGACCATCATTGACGAAATGGTTGCAGGCTTTTATTTGATAGTATGAATCTGCGTATATAATAGTCGAACATGCTGCCTACAGACTCCGTTCTGAGAAGATGGCTTATACTCTACCCATTACACATAGACTCAGTCCTGAGAAGATGGCTTATACTCCAACTAATGCAGATCGTTGTTGTTCGAGTCTTCTGATTATGGAATAAAGCTCTGTGGAAACTCCCTCATTGAACATAGAAAAGAGATTCAATGATCCTAATTTCTGAGGATACTAACATACCAGCATACATCATGTGCCATATGTAACTGTAATACTGTATGCTCATATGTTAATACATGTGTAGAGTCCTACACTCATCATTGCTACTGTTGTTTGTTTCAACTCATATGTTAATACATGTGTAGAGTCCTACACTCATCATTGCTACTGTTGTTTGTTTCAACTTATATGTTGGTACATGTGTAGAGTCCTACACTCATCATTGCTACTGTTGTTTGTTTCAACTCATATGTTGGTACATGTGTAGAGTCCTTCACTCATCATTGCTACTGTTGTTTGTTTCAACTCATATGTTGGTACATGTGTAGAGTCCTACACTCATCATTGCTACTGGTGTTTGTCTCGACTCTTATTTTGGTACATGTGTAGGGTCCTAGACTCATGATTGCTGTTCTGAACACGTAATTGTACACATGAACATATGAGGGGTATCTATAATAGACTAGGCATCAGTAAATGGGTATGTCTTCCTAGATGGGGTTTATAGCTACATTGTGGTTGCTTTGGTGGATCACTTTTGGGAAGCTCAGATTCAGAATGCAAGACAGTTTGCCTCCAAGTAACCATATGTATATTGGAGTACACACAATTAATGACGACAGTTTGTCGATTAATATCAATTAATGTTATTATGTGCAACATCTATAAAATATATTTAGTCTTCAATTCTGTGGAGATTACCATCTTTTCCCGACACTTGATGATAGTAATAACAAAAAACGTCATTAAGTGACTAAACGATCATTATTGATAATACGCATACATCCAGACGACACATGATAGTAACGCTAACAAGCCTCCAGACGACACATAGTGGTGGTGATAACAAGTTTCTAAACAACACACGACGGTGGTAATAAGTCTTCACCCCAGAAGACACATAGTAGTTGTGATAACAAGTCTACAGACGACACACAATAGTTGTGATAACAAGTCTCCAGACGATGCAAGGTAGTAGTTAGACGATGAATTCCTTCCCGCTACATAAGATGATAATTATTATCTTTAAATCTTACAAACGACATATGGTGGTAATTATAACATTAAATCCTCCAGGGACTTTTGGTGATAATAGTCATCTGAAAGCTTCCATACGACAGAAGGTGGTAATTATAATCGTATGCCTGTTGCATAAAATTATACGAGTTCTTAAGTTTCCCGCGCTTTTGCTCCCGCCGAAGACGGATGTGTCGGGTCAATGGCGCAAATTAAACGGAGACACAACACATTTCTATTCTCTGGACTACATCCTGCTGGAAATCTAGTAGGACCATGGTCCTGCTACAAGAGAGATCCAGTTGCAGTTTGAGAATGAACACTGAAGAAGAAGAAGAATTTCCCGCGCTTTATGCTTTTAATCCATCCTGATATTTATCCCCCACCCAAACCTCACCCAAATCTTGCCTCCCCCCTCATTATTTTCAGTTTTCGTCTGGATGTTGTAGTAGGTTACACCCAGTAAAATGAACGTTGCACAAAAAAAGGCGTTGTTCATTTCATAATTCTTCAGTCAGCAAATTATAAACATTTCTGATTAGAGAATACGTTTCTGATTTTCAAATTTGGGCAAAAATCTGGAACGATTACATGAACTATTATGCGAATATTTTAACTGGAAATTTTAGTAAGTTCAAAAGAACCGAACACATGTAGAAATATCCAGTCTGAATTGAGATTGTCTTTAAATAGTGGAATTGTATATACAGATAGTGGAAACACTGATCTATAGGTCATAAGTTGTTAGAATAAAATCACTGACAATCTGACTTTCATAGACACTTTAATAAGTTACTCAGCGATCTCATCTCGAATAAAGACACTTGAGCATCTATAAGATGTATGAAGGTATTATGAATCGACTGAGCACGAAAAGACCGTGCACTCTCAGGGCCCATATGTGGAACATATAATCAACGTGCCACAAAGCCATATTATGCATACCCTTCGTCATATTTAAGTAACACTTATATCCTATGGGTCTGTTGTGTACACTTCGATTTTTTTTACCATTATCCAGCAAACAGATACAACCGAATCATATGGTTAATCCTGAAGAAACGCTGTGCTCATACATTAAACCTATTGTTAATCAATCTCTGCTTTTGCTGTTAAGTACTGCAGGACTGAATAACGATTATTTTTCGCGTTATGACACGTTTAGTAATTTGAAATGCTGAAATATTGTAATGTCTCTGGACATATGTTACTGCTTCAGTCTACGTTCTTGATCTTTCTCTCTCTCTCTCTCTCTCTCTGCCTTTTGGTGTTTCAATTCTTATATTGTATGCTCCTACTACTGACAAATGTGGACTCATTCTCATTAAGTGGCCAAACCATTTTCTCTTTTTTCCCCAATATATTTGCTCATATACTTTTTTTCCAACAGTTCTTGTATTCTCGTTATTCGTCAAATGTCCTCTTGTGTTCTGATAACACATTACCTCATACCATGATATTTGACAATACCTAATAACTAATGGGAAAATGAACCTTTTTAACGACTGGTTGGTTGGTTGGTTGGTGGATGATTAATTGGTTCATGTACTCGTGCCCTTTGACCCCATTCCGTTATGTGATATATGCATGTATTTGTAAGCTGTTTCTTTGTTCCATATAAGGTGTCCGTTTTTCTGGCCTCGAAGGTAGATGCATTTTCCTGACGTCATCCATCGATGGGTATTTTTTTTAAATGACAACTTTGTATTCGCATGTCGGTTACTCCGTTGTCTACCAATGTATGTGTCTACCCAGTAATTTACGAATGGTGCCATCAGAGGAGGCAGTTAAATAGACAAATAGATATAATATGTGACAACATTTTGAAATGTTCAATCTTCGACGTCAGTACTCACACACCTGTAGATCAGCAGGATATGTTTGCAGACAATCAAAATTTAATATACGAATCTGAAGATGAATTACAACAGCAAGCGCACCTGCTCCATACTACACTACCTGCGAACTATAAATACTACACTACCTGCGAACTATAAATACTACACTACCTGCGAACTATAAATACAACATGAAACTAAACGCATCCAAAATAATAGAGACTATGAAGATAACCAGAACACTAGGACAGTTAAATGTATCTGACAACGGTACAAAATTAAACCAGGTTTCAGAGTTCAAATATTTAGAAAGCCTCTTTACGGAGGATGGTAAACTTGATAGATTGAGACACGATGTCAGAAAGCCGATTATGTGATTTATCACCAGTTGTCAATATTCAAAAACCCATCAAACTGCACGATAAAACGATAATTAATAAACAGTATTTTTTACACCAACCCTTTGTTACCAATGCCAAACATGCCCCTTGACTACTACACTAGCGAAAAAGATTAGAGTATGTGAAATGACATGTTTGAGGAAAGATGTAAATGTCAGAAAAAGAGACCGACTGTGAATTGAAGATAGGAAATAAATCAAGACCATCTGAGGCCAAGACTACATTGAAAGACAGCAAACCAGATGGTTTGGTCACGTCATGAGAATGGAACCAATGCAACCAGCCCTCGGTGCATACATCAACAGAAGATCGGGCTACACGGCACACGAGGAAGCACAAGAACTAGATGGGTAGAGACAATCAATGAAACCCTTAAGAGACACGGACTGACCATGACCAGTTTGACCAAAATGGCTAAAGACAAAGAGAGACAAATCCGCTTTCCACTACGACGCTTTCCCCAGCACAAGTGGAATTGACAATATATAGATAGATAGAACCTGCTTTGATGGTGGACAAATATAAATAACCAAATGGCCAGAGGGTGTCCGACAAAGTGGATGGTGCCGCAGTAACCTAATGAACAAATAGTAATGCAAAATGATGTAAAAAGGTTACTAAAACACTTACCTAGCCTATTAATAAAAATATATTTTTAAGAAAAAAAACAAAAAACATACAATAAAACTAAACAGGACAATTCTCAACGTATCGGCTCAAATTGAACCTTTTTCAAGAGACAAACAACAGAAAACGACAAAATAAAAAAATAAATAGATGTCTATATTTCATCAAGCCCTCGTCTCCATAATAGCGCAGGGATGGCAACGCATCTAGTCAAAGTGAAAATGCGTGCATTCATTATAAACAAACCGAAAGTGGGAAAGGGGTATTTTTCTTATCTTTTTCTTTTATTATTCTTGCACTCATCTATAGTGTCTCTAATTTCCCACTTTCGGTTTGTTTATAATGAATGCACGCATTTTCACTTTGACTAGATGCGTTGCCATCCCTGCGCTATTATGGAGACGAGGGCTTGATGAAATATAGACATCTATTTATTTTTTTATTTTGTCGTTTTCTGTTGTTTGTCTCTTGAAAAAGGTTCAATTTGAGCCGATACGTTGAGAATTGTCCTGTTTAGTTTTATTGTATGTTTTTTGTTTTTTTTCTTTAAAATATATTTTTATTAATAGGCTAGGTAAGTGTTTTAGTAACCTTTTTACATCATTTTGCATTACTATTTGATGGTGGATATGAAAGCAGACCCATAAATATAGACATGAATCAAAATTTCTGGTTTGTGTGTATATATTGTTTTCTATATTGCTTGCATAAGACTTACTTGGTCAGAACTTTACATGAACTCTTAATTGTGTATTGATTTCTGGCATACAAAACGGGTGGGATGGTAAACTGTTTGCTACTCTTTTCAGTTCTTATCTCCTGTCTAGTAGGTGATAGTTTTCTTTGATTTCATTGGCATGGGTGAACACTGACTTTGGTTTTATTTTGTTTTGTTTTAAAAGCTGTTTACTTATGTGGTTTTTATTAAACATTTTGCTTCTTTCGTAGGCTTCCATCACAGCCACATATCTCTCTTTATCTCAAGATATCTCAATAGTTTCTACTTTTGTATGTATTTCACATGCAGTCGTTGGTGTAAAACGCATTGCTCCACTAATAAGACGTAGAACAATGTTCTGTCTATGGATTCTTAATGATTCATTTGACTATTCCCGTGAGTTTCATTGGCCAATATGATTATACTTTGTGTGACAGCCAATGAAAACTAAAGGAATAGTCAAATGAGTCATTTTAGAATGTTTTATTTCCCATTAACCATTAGGTCATATATAACGAGGGTCATGCATAGACAGACACGTACACATACATCAAACAAATTAGTTTTCTAACTGAAATTTAACGAGTTGTGCGCCCGGGTACCTGCGCCGGGAAAGAGAGCAAAGAATATCAACACTATTTACTATCCATGCATGTAGTACGAGGCGACTAAGGGTCGTGTGGTAGAGTTGGGTGTCCTATCCAATATAAGCTCAGAGTGACCCAGAAGCCTTGCTGAAATAAGGTGTGGCAAGTCGAAAGGCGCAGATATTGCAGCCATGATGTATACAATGGCACAACGCGTTAAGTTTTCAAGACTAAATCCTGCAAATTAGCTGAACTTTTAGAACAAACGCAGCTGAAGAAGAAGAGTAAGAACGACTTGAGATAACGAAATGTAAAAGTCCTTTCTCAGATATTAAGCTTTGATTTTCTGTGCAGACAACATGCACTTCGACAAATTAATAATGACTATCTTTGTCTTGTCCTCCGCAGCTTGTGATAATGTTAGTTGTTGTGGTAATCTTCTTCGCCATTTGTTGGGGTCCTATTATGGTGAACAACCTACTGACCGCATTTAACATCCTGGACAGTTTGAACTATGGATACCTGAAACCTATGCGCACAACATTCTACATCATGTGTTATTTCAACAGGTAAGTTTAATTATAATTTTATAAACGAATTATTATGCTGCAGTCGGATTGCCGGGCCGAAAGGCACATATATCACAGCTAAGCTTTAAATAATGAAACAAGGCATTTTGTTCTCCGGACCACATCCTTCTATTTTGAATAAGTTCAGAAACTTCAGAAGAAGAACAAGAAGGGGAAGAAGAGATAACTTATTTCTAATCGTTTATCTCACAGAGTTCGTCATGTCTGTCGTCAACTGTGTCCACATCACAGAGTTCTTCATGTCTGTCTTCAACTGTGTCCACATCACAGAGTTCTTCATGTCTGTCTTCAACTGTGTCCACATCACAGAGTTCGTCATGTCTTTGTCTTCAACTGTGTCCACATCATAAAGTTCTTCATGTATATGTCTTCAACATTTCCGCCTCACAGCGTTGTTTATGTCCATATCTTCAACATTTTCCGCATTACAACGTTGTTTATGTTCATGTCTTCAACATTTCCGCCTCACAACCTTCTTCATGTCTATGTCTTCAACTTTGTCTGCCTCACACAAATTTAATTATATTCCTATTGTGCGCTGATTGCCTGCGTTATTTCCTCTTATTTGTGGGATTATCAGTAACTAGTTTTTGAAAATCAGTTTTTACGTTTATTGACTAACTCCTAATACTGAAAGTCATGTTCGGATGTCATAATGTGTGTGTGTGAGTGTGTGTGAAACCTCAACCCAACCCTTATCTACGGCCTGACTCAGAACGATTTAGTACCTCAGTATTCTTGACATTGTCTTGCCATTGAATGTTCATGATTCTGTCGAGACATACAAGCATTGAATGTTCATCATTCTACCGGAACATACAAGCATTGAATCTTCATGATTCTACCCAAACATACAAGCAAGGAATATTCATGATTCTACCGAGACAAGAATATTCATCTATCAATTATATATGCTTTTGCTTTGCTATTGTTACCTGATATGTTCCATAAGATGCCAAAATCTTTAAGAAACCAAATAACTTTTCAATCACTAGCAGGACAGAATAATTAAAAATTACATAACTTTTCAATCACTAGCAGGACAGAAGAATTACAAACCAAATAACTTTTCAATCACTAGCAAGACAGAAGAATTAAAAACCAAATAGAACACGGATGAAACAGATCACATTAAACAATCGGTAAAATACCACCAATGCTAAATAATGTGTACTAGAAATACGAGAGCTGCTCAACGCTGTGTTCTAATCAACATTATATTATCAATGTTAAATAATGTTTACTAGAAATACGAGCTCGACGCTACGTTCTAATCAACATTATATTACCAATGTTAAAGAATGTGTACTATAAATACAAGAGCTGGTTCTAATGCTGTTCTAATCAACATAATATTACTAATATTAAAGAATGTGTACCAGAAATACGATAGCTGCTGAACGCTATGTTCAAATCAACATTATATTACCAATGCTAAAGAACGTATACTAGAAATATAAGAGTTGCCCAACGCTATGTTCTAATCATCATTATATTATCAATGTTAATTAAAGAATGTATACTAGAAATACCAGAGCTGCATAATTGCATGCTTGGTATCCAAGTACCATATGGGGAATGCAGAGATTAGAAGGACTATTAGTACAACATCTGTGGTGAATATATTGAAAAACTGAGACTGAAATGGTTCGGTCACTTAACCAGAATGAGCACATATTGACCAGCAGTAAGAGCACATAACATGAGAATGTAAACAGCAAGAGACAGATGAGGTTCAAGATGAAGGTGGATTGATGGGGTCAACAACTTCAGGAGATGTCACACTATTACTGCATGTCACGCGACCAAACTTGTCCTTGTTCGAAAACAGATCATCGTACTCTTCTGTTACAGCAAAAGCAGAGAAAACCTAATAGATACTTAGATTAGATAGATAGGTAGATACATATATAAATAGAGATACTTAGATTAGATAGATAGGTAGATAAATATATAAATAGAGATATATGAACATTTTGACCATGTTATCATATAGGCAGGCAAAGGCTTAGCGGCCAATAAGGTTATGGCCGCTGCGCTGTGTGAGCTAAGGTTATTTCTTTTGTACTAAGGTTTGGTGGTGGCTATGGTGGAACGTGCACTGGCAATTCTGACTCAACCAAACTTAGATCGAAAGACTGGATAGATTCCAGAATGCAGCAGTGCGTATCATTCTTGTGTGCACAAGAGACACATCGATAAGAACTATGCAGTACCTATTCGACTGTCCAACTGAAGAGCACATATTATACTATTGCCGTCCAAGGGCGTACCTTCAAATACATGCAGACAAGGAACACACATTGCATTCCGAAATACAGAAAGTTAAAGGTATCAGACTTAAGAGAGGGAAGTCGTGGATGAGAAAGTCTCTGCGAAATGGATATGCCTACGCACAGATTTCGAAACGCGTTTGAGAGTAGTAATAAAACTTAGCAGAGAATAGTGTCCTACGGCTGTGGAGCAAGAGGTGCAGGCTTTGGACAGTGAGAATATTAAAGAGGAGAATGTGATTATATATAAACTGATTGATCTATGATTAGACATGTTCGCAGTGCTTGGGCCTTCATAGCTCAGTGCGCAGGTAAAGCTATCAAGTAGGAGAGTGGGACCTTTGCTGTGACTTCGAATATCATGGCCATAAAGATTATAGTGACTACCATATCATTTGAGTGGGTAGGCACACAGAAAGTAACACACGTCTGCATCTTCAGTGACTCTATGAGTATAATTAGGAAGGTACAAGTGGGACATATTCGCGAACAGTGGACTGAGGCCTTGAGAAAGGCAAGGTTGGAAATAGTTACATTTATTTTCGTGACGGGACATGTGGGTGTTCGAGGCAACGAAAGAGCAGATCAACTGGCGTCATGCGCGATTGTGACACTTTGCGATGGGGCAATGGATTGAGCTGACGTTTTGAACTCCGTAAGAGACATAGCAGACGATACAATGAGACTAGTGTGGAAAATGATTACTTTTCAATGGTCACGATTAAAGATCAGGGCCTGCAATGCGGTGTTTCTAGAAGTGAACATATTTGTCAGCAGAGGTGTGATGGCGGAGACACTCAGACAGAGATCGGAGCAACTTTGGACGTGTCCAGTTTGCAGTGATGATGATGGGACGATTAAGTAACTAACTATAGATATAGATAAATCGATAGTTAGTTAGGTAGGTAGATAGACTAGACAAATAGATAGATTGATATAACTTAATGTATGATAATTTTAAAATATTGTGTGTGTGTTATGCAGGTCTTTATGTTGGAGAGACAAAACAATTTTTCCCTTTTCAGTAACAAGAGTTTATCAATTTCCCACCTAAATAAATTATAACTAAATATTTCTGTTATAAAATTAAATGAAGAATCGACACAAATGATTTTCTTCTAGAATATTCTCTGTTTATTGGTCACTACTAACATGACGGCTTTATATCCTCAGTTGTATCAATCCAATTGTCTATGCCTTCTTGTCTAAAAACTTCCGGCAGTCATTCAAGTTCGCTATCTGCTCATGTGTGAAAGGAAAAGCTTTCATAAGGGCTTACAAATTCAGCATGTCCTTTGCAAGTACTAGAACATCCGTTCTATCCAATGGAAGAATCCGCCCTGGGTCTTCTGTGAATAGGTATGTGTGTACATATGTATTTGTGTATGTTATGTGCGTGTTAGTACATGTGTGTGTGTGTGTGTGTGTGGGGGGGAAGTGGGGGAGGGGGGTTAATGTTAGTCAATATTTGTATATGTATATGTGTGTGTGTGTGCGTGCGGGTGTGCGTGCGTGCGTGCGTGCGTGCGTGCGTGTGTATGTGTGTGTGTGTGTGATATGTCTTTTGCAAGCTGTTTGTAGACTTATGCGTTCCCGTCAACCAGAGCTGAATGATGGCTCCAACACTTTCCACCATATTGTTCACTGTCCTGCTTATAGAGTCTCCAGGATGTTGTCGAATTGATGGAATAAACATTAAATATATGACAGATGGAGAGCTATTTAATCTTAATGATTACAAGTCTCCATCGTAGTGAAAGATATAACCATCAAAATCTGATAATTGCTGATGACTTGTGCACTCACTGCCAGCTCTGAAAAAGATATGCAAGCCATGATGGACAGGTTTTCTGCAGTCTGTGATGTTGTTCGTCCATCACAAGTGATGATGATCATTTGATACATCCACTTTTGAAAATTTAATTCTAGTTATGTCATTGATTATGAGTTCGTAGATGGCTAATGAGCCCTATTGGAGCTGTAAATGTCGTTGGACAGTTCGGACATGGAATGACGGCAGTAGACGGATCTTGGTCTATCCATAACTTTCTAGCTGCTCTCCGCTGTTGAGCTGCTGCATTTTTCCTCTTTTCACAAGATGATGCGCTCTTATTGATTTTAGAACGCCATGTAGATCTATTTTGTGCAAGTTCTTCCCATGTATCGCGGTCTATTTCAAAGGCTTTTAGTGAGTTCTTTAACGAGTCTTTGTAGCGCTTCTTTTGGCCACCTTGAGATCGTGTGCCCTTCTCCATCTCACCATTAAGAAGTATCTTTGGCAGACGATGGTCTGGCATACGCAGTCTGTGATATGTTTGGCTTGATCATCACCACCAAAAAAATTCTACCCTCTCCCAGTGAACAATGCCTTGACCCAGTTATTAAGGACAGTAACAATTATCTCCTCCCAGTCGACGTATTCACTTATTTTGGTAGTAATCGCTCCATGTCTGGTGTCATTGATGCCTAATTCAACAACAGTATCTTCAAGACCATTGTTGTATTTGGCAGTCTGCCCAACAATGTGTTGGAACGGAAGGACATTAGCCTTGTCACAAAAATAAAAGCCTATACAATGGCGCCTATTTATGTATGTATGTGTGTGTGTGTGTGTTCGTACGTGGATGGGTGCATAAGTCGGTGCGTGCGTGCATAAGTGTACGTGGGTGTGTGCGTGCGTGCATATGTGTGTGTGTATGTGTGCGTGCATGTGTGTGTGTACGCGTGTGTGTATGCACGTAAGTGTGTGTACACGTAAGAGTATGTGCTCGTAATTGTGTAATTGCGAGTATGTGTATAAGTGCGCGTATGTGTGTATGTCTTTATCTGTGTATGTCTGTATGTGTATGTATGGAAGTGTGTTAATATGTATGTGTGTATGTATGCATGTACATGATATGTAGCCATGATTATCTTTTAGGCTGTTGACCAGAGTGTACGTATAGAACCAGTTCTCTCGTACGGCTGGCCTACTAACGATATGATGATGGAAGTCTACCTTTCAGTGGAGTCGGCAAAATATTGAACATATTATTTACCTTCTCTGATGTCAGACGTGTCAGGTCAGTGGTGCAAACAATAAAAACTGGACACGGCGTATTTCCGTTCTGTAAACTACATCCTGCAGGAAATCGATTAAGACCATTGTCAAACTGTAAGAAATATTTGGTGAGAGTTTGAGAACTCCTGAAAAACCAAATGTAAATTTCTTTTATACGTTTACGTTGAGGTGTGTTTGTGTGTGTGTGATAAGAAGGGATAATATGGGATCCTTAATAAGATAGGACCTGACGATTTTTGTGACTATAATTCAATCTTAGTCATGATATAATCTAGCTGAGCTGGTATTCATGGTATAAAACAGCAGTAACATACAGAAAAAACTTATTTCCAAACTACTAATCAAGACCGTACTTCAGTGCAGATCCTATATCCGACCCAACAGCAAATAAATTGATCTACATCATTAATCTTGGCTGATACCACTGATACGATTTTTCTCATTGGTCTTTTTACGTATTTTTTACGTATCGGTGTTTCCCCACCAATGGAAAAACAGGGAGCAATGAACGTTTGCCAAATAGTGTGACGATCGATCATATTCTTCTTGTACTGGGCTTTAAATATATGGAGAAAGCTGTCGCACCAAATAGCTTTTACCAACTCGCGGTAAGGACTGAGAATAAAACAGGGACGAAAGACCGGCTAAATTAACCGCTAGTTTTATAATCATAAACTGGTTTTGTATTTCTATTGTTTGGTAAAGAATATTTCATAAGATTGCATATCATTAATATTGTAGTTGTCAAATAATTCACAGGGAGAAAAGCAGCAGCAGCGGAAACGACTGCACGCAGATCCCACAAGATGATGAGGTCATAGAGCTTCGAGCTTTGTCACAATTCGACTGACCAGCTATCACGTCACATTGTGCCTCGTTTTCAGGATATGTCTGTAATTAGTTATGTTCACAGATCTGGAGATGGCTTATGTTCACAGATCTGGAGATGGCTTAGAATGTTATCTACATGAAACCCGACTGTTTCTCTTTTTCATAATTAAATAATGTTTGCGCTGTTCACGTCGTTTGAAGAAAAATTATCTCTAGATGTGTTTATATTTATATATTAAAGACTCATTTTACATAATTCAGGCGATAGGAACACATGGCTAGTTCGGTTTACTTCGGTACCAGCATCACGCAAGTTATCTTCACTTTCCTGTAATTTTTATGTTCACAGAGCAGCAAGCAAGATTTGAACCTGGTTCGTTCAGCTGGCACTAGTGTGCCTCGTAACATGAAAACTAGTCCAGCGGAGGAATTTCATGCCTGTGCACTTAGTATGTTGTTGTTTCTGTCTTGATTTACCAATCTACATTCATAATGACTATAGAATGCAAACGTTGAATGTCTTGATTAAAATGTCAGATTTTCATAGAGAGTGCTGATTAATCATATCTGGAAAACGTGCTAATTCATGCTTAGAGGCGAATTGTTGACAGAAAACAAAAAGCGTGATTCTGGCGTTTCGTATAGACAAAGAACTATTAAAGGAAATAAACATTTAAAAATTATGTTAGCCATATTAAAAGAAATTATACCTTGTTGAAGACATTATTTGAGAGTGAAGTCGAGAGACGGAGAGAAAGAGGCAAACATATATACAAATGAGAGAAAAACATCACTAGATGGACAGGATATACTCTAGTAGATTGCACTACCAAGACAAGTGATAGAATATGTTGAATGTCCGTTCCAGCCAATATTCCATGCGGAGATCGCACATGATGATAAACGTTGACATTTATTTTGCTTACATCCTCATTATTTTCTTCAATAATTCCTAAAACAATAGAATTTTTTCTGTTAACAGTTTCCTGCGACTGAAGCATTTTATACTGGAAAAACCATTCATCTATTAGGAATTAATCCCTTGACTATTGGTCTGTAAGGCTAGTCCATGACCGCTACGCTAGCATTGTAACATAATCATTCGTCAACTTTTATTACGTCAAAAACAAGCTTGCTAGTTGTGTCTATTATTTCTATTTGTAAATTGTGTCATTTCTTTCTTTTTGTTACCTGTGTCCATTCTTTTTATTTCTTACCTGTGTCCATTCTTTCTAATTTTTTTTTACCTGTGTTCATTCTTTCTATTTGTTTACGGGTGTCTATTCCTTCCATCTGTAACGAGTGTGTAATCTTTCCATTCGTTACTTGTGTCCATTATTTCTGTTTGTTACTGGTATCCATTCTTTCTATTTGTTACCCGTGTCCATTTATTAAATGTGTTACCTGTGTCCATTGCTTCTATTTGTTACATATGCCATGCACATTTACTGTATTTATTACATATATAACGTGTCTTATATTCTATATTTGCTTTTTATAACATGTGTAAATGTTTATATTTGAGGTCTGTTTCAATTTCTATGGATGTTGTTTATGATTTGCCATAATATGTATATTTAGAAAAGGCCAGTTTGATATCGTGTTACTTATGAAATATCTATTATTTATAACTTCTGTCAGCTTCTATGTATGTTTCATGTGATGTATTTAGGAACTCTACATCACGTTTTGTGTGTTAGTTTTGTGTTATTTCCATCTTAATATCCATACTATACGGACGTGATCCTTTAGAGAGATGTTAAGCTTTGATACGAAATATTTATGTTTTAAATTAACTTGTCTGTGTACAGTACGACACTCATCGACGCAATCATCAGCCATTCATCAGTCATATATCGTTCTAGTGGTGGCAATCTGTTACAGTTTAATAAATAGTCATCAACATTTTGAATTATTCAACGTGTCTCTGTTTCTTCGTTCATTCTCAAACCTCTTTCATGATAGCAGAATATAGCCCAGAGAACGAATGCATGGTGTCATGGTTTACAGCTTAGCTGCGATTTCTGCTCCTTTCGACCTGACACATCCAACTTCAGTACGGCTTCTACGTTACTTTAATGTTCTATGGGATAGGACAGCTAAAACCATCACTCAAACCCCCTTATTCGCCACTTGCGACATGTCTAGTAGTTAACAGTGTCTCTATTCTATGTTTCCCTTTCGGATTCTTGCAACACACGGAGATAAGGCCCTTACTAAAGTTCACGTAGTATGGCTGTTGAATTAGAAAACTATTTTTTTTCTATCTCTCATCTAAGATGACATAATATTCTCTAACTACCTGTTCTTTATTTATCTGCCAACAACATCCCTCCCATCTACGAGATGAGATCTTCCTCTATATTTGGATTCATATAATGAGACAGTAAACGTATTGTAAAATTACGCCATCGTACGATTTGATAAAATTAATAATAAAGCATCAATTTTACGATTCTCTTTTTGCTATTGCAATTAATAGGCTAATAACATTACTGGGCTCTAAACACGTAATATTTGACAGGTTATAGAGTTAGATATACCACTGGCATCTCTCTGACATACTGGTCAAGATATTTGCCATATGCTCAAGAGGTCACGGGTTCTATCTGGTCATGACGTGTATTTTACAAGTGCATTTTTTTCGGAAATTTCTGACAAATATTTCTTGAAGCTACGGAGTTTGTACGGAGTTTACACACTGTTCGTGGAACTATTGGCAGGCGTGTTGCAACTTCGTTGACAGATATGCAGTAGATATTGGGAATCTGAGTACAATTAAGTTAATCCTGTCCCTTTTTGAGCCATTTTATATTTTAATAAATTTAAATATATGCAAAATCTGTTAAGGAAACTTCATCTATATGACGTGCCCGTTACATGACGTTGTCCTGAAGGTGCTAGGAGAATTGTCCTGTCAACAGATATGGACTAGCTCCTACAATTGTCATTGACAATGAACAACTAATATGTGGGAAACTTTTAATATTTTAGATCAACCATCGACATCACATGCGACTGTTCAGCAGACATCAGACAAAGATTTGCAATGGACCTACAAAAATTCTGAGATAAAAAAAATATATGGCACCGTGCACACAGGAAACAAAAGTTACAACTATTATGAAGATATGTTTTTCTAGTACGGTTGTGAGATTAGCAATGACATCCGCAACGCAAAACAAACTTCAGCATTTAAAATAAAAGGGAACATAGAAAGATTCTAAGACAGTCGTGGATAGAAAGGCAATCTAATACAAACATCTGAAAAAAACATGTACATAGAAGAAGATGGGGTCTTCAAAACTATCAATAACGAAGACTAACATACTTTGGGCATATAAAAAGTCGCAATGGTATAGGAAGATTAATCATGCAGCGAAATATTCGAGGAAAGATAACAAGAGAGTAATGAAGACGATATAGACACAATATCGAAGACATTTTGAATTTGGCACTGCAAGAGACTAGACAGGTCGCATAGAACAGAAATCTATATAAAGAGATTTATAGAGTGAGATTGATCACAACGTTCTGTAAAGTACACATCAGATATAGGCCCTATATATAAATTGAAAAGTATACCGCCAATATCCATGCACGAATTTATACAACAAGCATTTTTAACTAAGTTGCAATATTTCTCTGCGATGATGATCGCATCAATTTCATGTTTCAGCTCACTACTCGTACTTCACATGTAACCACTCTATACATCAACCATATTAAATCTTATAGTGCTCGTTAATTCTAGTTGTGGTAGTCATGTGTCAAGAACTGCATCATATTTGAATCACATTCATTAATCTGTAAATATGGATGTTATGCATATGTTACCATTTTTGAGGTTATTATTATTTGCATCGATTATTCTACCGTTTAATTAACATTTCTACTGCCATAAATATTTTATTTATTATATCATTACAGATATAAGACTTTGACATATACAGTGTCTATAAAGTAAAAAAAAACGCAAAAAAAACCCAAATCATAAATTACATCTGCATATCAACATTGTGTTATCAATGTTAGACGTGGACACTAATTAAATAATAAGAGAAAATGTTTATTACAAGTGAAATGAGAATTCTAAGAAAGGCAGAAAATATTACAAGAAAGGATCATGTGAAGAATGAAGAAATTACGGTAGATGTTGGAGTAACGTCTGTTGTTAACTCTATTGAAAAACAGAAACTGAAATGGTTCAATCACTTAATGAGAATCAACCATATTGGCCAGCGGCAAGAGCATACTCCATAATAATGGGATAAGAGGTATAAGAAGAGGAAGAAGAATGTTGAATGAGTTACTTATCTGTGTACCCTAAATAACTGATTTGTGATTTTGTTTTTAACAACCATAAATTATAAATAATACTGCAGGGAACGGCCGAAGTTGAAACAAGTAGAGAAGGATAAATATAGTAATGGAAGACAACATCAAGGATTTAATAGGGCAGATTTGTCCTCATTCGCCTGCATCATTTCATCTAGCTAGTTATTGTCTTTTTTCTCTACTTTTGCCTTGAGGCGTTGCAGGATTGAATGACGGTCGGTTTTCAAGCAATGGCACGTTTTGTCGCTTGATATGCAGTAACTACTGTGCCGTTTCAGAATGTAGGTAACTCCTTCAATCCATCTTCTTCTTAATCTTCCTCTGTATCTTGCTGTTTCCATGTGTATGTTGTATGCTTTTGCCACTGGTCAATAAATGTTCATTTTCATTAAGTGGCCGAACTATTTCAGTCTCTGTTTTTCAATATATTTGACCACTGATGTTCTTCCAACAGTTCTTGTAATCTCTTCTTTCCTCACATGATCTCTTCTTGTTTTGTTTGCTGCTTTTCTTAAACATCTCATTTCACTCGTGATGTCTGCATCATTGAATATAAATCGCTGAATGACTGTGTACGGATGCATCCAATGTGGTACTTCTATAACACCGACGAGTTACGGGTTTATAGAACGAACTTATAAATATATGTGTGTGCGTTATGTGATCAGTATATGTCTCTCGTTGGTTTCTGTATGTTTTCTTCCGTGTTGAATGGTATGCAGTCACATGGACAGTTCTTATAATAACACTATCAGTTCATATAACAATGATATAAATAAACGTAAACATGTAACATGAACAATTCATATAACAATGTTATCGCCACACTTATACATGTACAATAAACAATTTACGTAAAAATGCTGTATTATTCATGTATATGATAACTTATGAATAAAGATTTGCTTTACTGTAAACTGTTCATTATTTGCTGTAAGTAAGAAGAATGAGTAAATATTGAACAACAAGGTTCAGAGAAAATTGCATATGACAAGAAACATTAGCTAGAGAAATGATATATAATAAAACACATTAATTGGAAAAATTATATATAATATTAGCTGGAAAATGATATAATAAGAAACATTAACTCTAGAAATGATATATGTTAAGAAATATTAGCTGAAGTAATGATATATAATAAGAAACATTAGCTGGAAAAATGTATAATAAGAAATATTCGTCTAGAAATTATATGTAACAAGAAACATTAGCTAGAGAAATGATATTATAAGAAATGTTAGCTCTAGAAATGATATATGATATAAACATTAGCTATAGAAATGATATCTGATATATAAATCTACATAAAGAAACAGTAAAACGGATAGATCATGAATATATTGACATTAGCCGCTTTTTCCTATAGCAATTGCTCCCGTTCCAAAATTCACTTACCAACTTTATATTTATATTTATAAAGGTCCATATTTATAGCCTTCCCTAAGAAACCAGGGACCACCGAATGTGAAGAACACGGTACAATCAGAACCATGAACCAAATAACCAAAATACTTCTCAGAATCATCATGAAGAGAATGAGAAACAAAATAAAATCAGAAATAAATCCAGAACAATGTGGATTTGTAGAAGGCAAAGGTACCAACAATGCTATTTATATATTGAGAACACTAATAGAGAAGTCTATAGAGGAAACAACAGTTCTGTACCTCTGTTTTATAGACTACACGAAAGTAATTGATAAAATTAAACATACCGAAATTATACACATGCTAGAAAATTTGAACATTGACAGCAAGGATTTAAGAATAATCAAGAACATGTACTGGCAACAAACAGCAGCAATAAGAGTAGGAAATCAATTTGGCCCTTTTCAACAAATAAAATCAGGAGTCAGACAGGGATGCGTGCTTTCACCAGATCTGTTCTCTTTTTACCGTTAAAACATAGTGTGTGCAATAGTAGATATCCAAGGAATATCAGTGGGAGGACATAACATAAATAATTTGAGATATGCGGATTCAGACACTGTTCTGATTGCAAAAAGTGGGGAAGATCTTCAAGATTTAATTAATGTAGTAATCACAGAAAGTAAAGAGAAAGGCATCTTCCTAAATATCATGAAAACAGAAGTAATGGTTATTTCAAAGATACAAAATAAAACATCTTGCAAGATCAAAGTGAATGATATAGTATTAAAACAATTCCACCAATTCAAATATTCAGGTACAATGATTACAGCAGATGGAAGAAGCTCAACATAAATAAGATGCAGAACAGGACAGGCAAAAACAACATTTAGAACAATGAAAAATATACTGTGTAATATGACCTTGTCATTAGAGGTGAGAAAGAGAGTTCTGCAGTGCTATATAACCCCTATACTAACATATGGGTGTGAGTCTTGGACAATAAACAAACTGAAAAGTGGGAAATTAGAGGCAACAGAGATGTTGTTCTACAGAAGAATGCTGAGAATACCATGGACTGCCAGAAAAACTAATGTAGAGGTATTGAGTCAAATGCGAAACGTACCTTAATCAACAATATAAGAAAAAGACAATCTTCTTTTTTTGGCCACTTCATGAGACAGGCAGGTTTAGAGAACATAGTAACAACAGGCAAAATTGAAGGCAACAGAGACAAAGCGCGACAACGTGAGAAACTATTAGACAGTTTGAGGCATGGCACCTGATAATGATGATGATGTCATATTTGGCAAATTGTAGTTAATATATTCATAGTACAATATTAGTTTGCTGATGTCATATTTTGCAAATTGTGGTTAATATGTTCATAGTACAATATTAGTTTGCTGATGTCATATTTTGCAAATTGTGGTTAATATGTTCAGAGTACAAAATACTTGTAGTGTACACTATTTACGAAATGAGAATTAGATACAGACATGAAATCATATGACATGCGTTACTCTTGATATACGGCAAAGACCATACCAACAGCGCAAAGATTGCCTTGTGAGAAATTGCATGAGGCAAAGTTATCCTGTTCATCGTTCCAGAGACATCTTGAGGAAACCAACATAGTTTGATTTTTGTTTTCACCAATTAGAACAATCGATACAATTTTGAATCTGTCTAGTCTGAGCTGGTGTACTTTTTCCTGTTGAGAATAAAGATTTAAATTTGTGCATATAAATATTTTGTTATGTACATAGTCCTATATATTGTATACATTTACATAATTATAAATATCTGTTTTATATTTCCTGTTTTGGCAGTCGCAAGTTTATGGTACTTAAGATGTGTGCTTCAAATGTCTTAATTTGTTCATTTAAAAAAAAATTCCTATTGAATCAAGAACGAGTATGGCAACCGATTTGTACAAATGGACACAGAAAAACCGGAAAAACTAATTTATCTATCTCAAAAGAATAATTCTTTGGTGTAGCGTTAAACAATAATTAATATTCAAGTGGAATAAAACATTTAGGATTTTAAAATTGTACATTTAAATATAATGCTGCACACAATATGCATATGTTGCCACTATCAAGTGTAAATAGCTCTAGATTAATGCAACAATCTAGCACCCCAGACGTTGGCAACAACCTAGACCTGGGAGGAAAAAATTCAGCTGTGGCATTGCTGTTGGCAACATTAAGTAACCATGGAGCGACATCACTAGCCTTTCATTTGACAAATGATGGTAAACCAGGATACTTTTTCGCTACAACCTTGTTCTTTGTGAAGCTTTTAGATGTTGTTTGGTCTAGCAATGTAATGGAACAGCAGCATCCATTTTATTACCACGTTGGGACCGCATCACAATTGTTTCAGCTTACTGGGAGGGCGTCCCCATTTTATCAGATTGTTTGGGAGGGTATCCCCATTTTATCAGCTTGTTGGGAGGGCATCCCCATTTTATTAGATTGTTGGATTGCACCTAACACTGAAGAATTTATCTGAATATATTTATTATATGATCACAATTGTTTATTGTCACAGTATATCTATGTATCAAGCATTTCACGTTTCGACGAAGGATCGACTGTATTGTATAGGAATCGCCCCTCTATGTAGTACCTAAGTTACTACACCACGAAACACGTTACCCGAAATCCAGTAAACTACTAACCAGCGGTTTGCAAAACAAATTACTTTTTGTGGTCCGCATAGCCACTAGGAAATGAATACCAGTGCTAATGCTTTGAGAAGATCAATAAATGACACAATGGTTGCTCGGTAAGTGTAAAAACTACATCAGTCATGTGGTTGTCGTATGGCTTCTGGTCAACAACTAGGTAGCTGAATGCTTACAGAAAATCATGTGATAAGGCACACTCATAACTCAACTTCTACTCTTTTTTTTGGGTCTTGTACACCCCCCCCCCCCCCAAATCCCATCAAAACAAGCCCCGTGTCATGGAGATGAGGATTTAAATGCTTCTGACAATGCCGCATGTAAATCCCCGAATCTTTATTCGGTACAGACAATGAGAATCATCACCTGTATTAATCTGATTGCCCGTGATTTTTCTCGTAAAGAGTTCAACTAAAATGTAAACAACGATATGAAACATTATGTTTCGCACCCTCATAACCGACAGATCATAAATTATTGATTCTTGATTAGGAACAAGCGTCACAGCACAGGGGGCATTTCCATATATGCTCTGTTTTCCGTTCCGTCAGCCATCTAAAAGTGTATAATCTCAGTGTCCCAGTCAGTTGCTGATTACGTGTTCTTCACATTTTTCTGGAGAGAGTGCACATTCTCCCTTCGCCTCTAGTCTCTCCCATTTCTCCCATTCTCTGAATATGTACATTGTCGGATCTCGTCCTCGTCTTTTCGTAGGGTATCCATAACTACTTTAATTAATTCAATCCTGTCTCTTCTCTTTATATCAGGACCATTGACCAAGGATTTACCAGAACACATCGGCTCTTCGTTTTCCCTGATCGTAAATTATTAACATCTACAAACTTTACATCAGTGATCTCACTTGGCAATAATAAATCTTACCGTAATGATCTCACTTGGCAACAATAAAATTACCGTAATGATCTCACTTGGCAACAATAAAATTACCGTAATGATCTCACTTGGCAATAATAAATCTTACCGTAATGATCTCACTTGGCAACAATAAATCTTACCGTAATGATCTCACTTGGCAACAATAAATCTTGCCGTAATGATCTCACGTCTTCGTTCTTCAGTCAACTGTCATGGTACAGTGCCTATAGCTTAAATGAACTATGTAATTCGCTTCAGGTTATCGAAGGAACCTCTCAGGTTTGGAAGTAGTGCCGTCTCATTGGGTCATAATGATTTCACTTAGCATAAACACATTTTATCTTATTGATCTCACTTAACAACATGAAATCTTACCTTAATTGTCTCACCGAACAATAGCAACAAATCTTACCCTAATGATCTCAGAGAACACCAACAAAGACATTTTACTTTAATGATCTCAGTAAACAACACGAAATAGTATCTGAATTATCTCACTGAACAACACGAAATAGTATCTGAATGATCTCACTGAACAACAAGAAATATTATCTGAATGATCTCACTGAACAACTAGAAATGTTACCGTAATAATTTCACTGAACAACTAGAAATGTTACCTTAATGATCTCAGTAAACAATAAGACATATTACCTTAATGATTTCACTGAACAATAAGAAATGTTACCTTAATGATCTCATGGAACAACAAGAAATTGTATCTTAATGATCTCACTGAACAACTAGAAATGTTACCTTAATGATCTCAGTAAACAACAAGAAATATTACCTTAATGATCTCACTTAATAACAGACAACGACTGGCCATAAGATGTTTTTCATACTTCTTGTCTTTCAGATTATCTTGTAGAACTTTCTCGATAATGTTTCTGACCTTCAAATGTGGAAACACTCTGTCTGGTCCTAGTTTAAATGTGTTTTCTGCTGTTCTCTGAACCTCTATGCCACCTGAGGTAATGACACTGTATCTTTCATGCTACCAACATTAAAAAAACACACATTGGGGAACTATAGTACATGATATAAATTGTCACTGCAGTATTAGCATTGACTAGTAGTAATAGTTCTATATAGTAGTAATGATTATTGTACTAAATAATGATAGTAATAGTAATAAATAGTAGTAGCAAAAGTAGCAGTAGTAGTAGAAGAAATCTTAATTACTAGGCGCAGTAGTAAGTAGGTAGTCATAGTAGTAGTAACATCAATAGTAATTCCAAAAGAGCAGCTAGGAATAGCAACACTGTTTACCTTCCATGAATGTCGTTAGAGGTTATGGCGTACGTAGAACTGACAGTCTCATTATATATAATGGTTAAAGTTACCCAGAAGTCATGCTGACATCGGGTGTGCAGGGCGCAGATATCGCAGAACATAATGCAGCTCATGACACAAAGCATTCCATTCTTCGGAATACATCATCTTAATTTGTTAGTGTCTCGCATGGGACTCTTTCATTACCTTCACGTTAGTGTTTTTAACTGCCCCTGTTTGTTTGTTTTGTTTTGTTTTGCGTTCGCTCCATTGTAACCATCAAGGATATCCGTGCGATTTCCGCCGGGAGCGTGGTTACGTTGTGCCACCGTTATGCGCCTTGTAGGCCTAGCACATCCGATTTCGGCATGCCTTGACAATTCGGGTGGGCTACCCTTAGCCTGACAGCCTCTATATCTGTCTCCAGGCACGCGTAGTGGCGACTCTTCGTCAAGACGATTTTTGCTCTCGTCTGACTTGCATGAGGTATTCCACTGTCTATGAACTTGCCTCGTGTAATTGGACGTGCTGTGCCTGTGCCCATTGGGTACTGAACCGTTTCTCATCCGTGAGCCTGGTTCCTTAAGGGGAAGAACTCAAAAGAGGAGTTGGACCCTGGCTCTTTCGCCCTCTTATAACTGCCCCTGATACTGCCATCATTTTTCTATAGAACCATATTTCTGTTGCCTCTAATGTTCTACTGTTCTTTTTTTGTCAACGACTCGCGTCCATGTGTTAGGTTTACGTACAAATTATACAGAGTAGCTTGAATAAAATCGCAGAAAATTGAGCAAAGAAGAATCATAGATACCTGCCACACGTGCTGTAAGAGACAGCAAAGGTGATTTTGGGGGCGGCGTTAGCTGTCGCGTCTTATATAAGGCTAAACACAAACAAAGTGGCCCAAAAAAGCCATGCCGAAGTTGGATGGGTTGTGCTCAAGGCGTATTTATCGGCTCAAGCTGTAAACTATGACAATGTAACAAACTAACTGACTAACTAAGTAACTAACTAACTGACTAATGAACTAACTAGCTGACAGACAGACTAACTACTGAATAATTGACTAACTAACTAATTGACTAACAAATTAACCAACTTATTAACTAACTTACTAACTAATTACATACTAATTGACTAACAAACTGACTAACAACTAATCAACCAACTAACTACTAACTGACAAAGTGGCTAAATAACCGACTAACTGACTAATAAACTAACTAACCAACTGACTAACTAAATAACTAATTAACCAACCAACTAACTGCCTGACTAAAATGCTAACTAACTAATTAACTAGCTATTGAAAATTATAGTGTTGCTAATATTTCATTTACGAATCTTATGTTAATTACGAATCCCAATTAAAGTATGTGTATACTGTTCAAAAAATGCAAATTTAAAAAAAAAGATATTTGCTGATTGGACATCCTTCAACATATCGACTATATCCACTTGTTCATTAACTCTCGTGGTTACATGAATCGTACTCACCTCATGATTCGTGAGCTCATGAAAGAGCTGACGGTAAAAACCACATTTTTGGCAATAACCTGTGACATGTTCATTGAAATCCCGTGAAACTTATTAAACAAAAAAATTTCTGACCATATTATTGAATGTCTATTAAATTTGACGGTTCTAGAAAAATTATGTTGAAAATTCAATGCGCAAGTATGACCATTTAACTCCAGAACAACGATACATTATTTTGGACGCTTGCACACTGGACAATCACAAAGTGGATTGGCCAGACAATTTAATGTGGTTAGTAGCACCGAGAGTCGCCTTTGGGGGCGATTTCAACAAATTGGCTCAGTTACAGATCAACCGCGCAGTGGAAGGCCCAGAGTCACAACTGCTGCCGAAGACCGCTTATAGCGGCTGCGTCACTTCAGAAGTCAATTTGCATCTGCGTTCTCCACAGTCCAGTCAATGTCAGCAACTCACCGAATTTCAGAACAAATGGTTAGGAAACGATTACACGACGCTGGTCTTTGGCTAGAAGAGCCTACAGAGGCCCTGTTCTTTACGGACCGGCATCACCAGAACCGACTGCAGTGGGCGAACCAGCATTGTCAATGGACCTTTTGAGGATGACTGGAGACGGCTTTGGTTTAGTTAAAGTCTGAAAGTTTCTTCATGCCAAGGTTGAAACATTAATTCTGTTAAAAAAATAAGTTGGTACACGTTTGAAATAATGTTGCGTTTCTGTTTTTGAACAATATATATACTCAACAGATGAACTTTGTCTTATGTACTGAGATTACATAATTTATAAAGATCTGAAGCTAGATATACTATCCGACCTCTTTCCTTGTTCCAGCTCTTGTTTTTCCATACCCGCGCATGACAGCATCCTTCAAGTGAACACCGTCTCTGCTAGAAAATATGAAAGGGAAAAACAATAACGACTGGCAAGTCACTATGCACTGACGTCACACAGATTCTCACTAAATATTCACAATTTATATGAGGTAGTGTTGCCACCAATGTAAATGAGTGCACAGTGACTTTGTAGACACCCTGTATTATTGATGAAAGCCAAACACAAATTACAATATTGTTACAAAGCAAGTCTATAGACCTAATTCAAGATAAATTTCTTAATGTCGTTTTACTTTATCATATTTAGTTTTAATGTATATCTTTTATTTGATTAAGGCATTTTAGTTGTAACGAATAGTTTAATCAAAGCCGTAGTGGAAACGTTTTACTTGATTATGACCTTTTAGTCGAAACGTATTTCATGATTAAAATATATTTTAGTGAACATGTATATTTGACCGTTGCAGTGATTTTAAATATCAATCGTTGTTTTGCAATAGAAATAATAGTCACAAACCTGTAATGACTTATCTTTCTTTGTTTCTCCGATACTTCTCCACCTTCTGATGTCCGGGAGTATTGACTAATTCGTCTGAACCGTTCATCTTTCTCCTGAAAACTGTGACCCTGTATAAAAATAGACCATCTAAAGTCCATAAAATAAAAAACATAATTCCACCAGTTGTATCTGAACTTGTGATATGGCATCATGAGTACCCTACCTCAGTGCTATATCGAAGTGAATTTTACATCGAGGTTCAACCAGATGGAGAGGCATGCATGGGAATAGTCTGACCTAAGGTAGAAACTTCTTGGTTTTCAAGATTTCTTTGCATTATACCAACATTCTTTGCATCCTACCAACATTCTTTTCATCCTACCAACATGCTTTGCATCCTGCCAGCATTCTTTGCATCCTACCAACATTCTTTGCATCCTACCAACATTCTTTGCATTCTACCAGCAATCTGTGCATCCTACCAACATTCTTTGCATCCTACCAACATTCTTTGCATCCTACCAACATTCTTTGCATCCTATCAACATTGTTTGCATCCTACCAACATTCTTTGCATCCTACCAACATTCTTTGCATCCTACCAACATTCTTTGCATCCTACCAACATTCATGTGCTGTAGAAAATGAATATGTGTGAATAGATAGTCACATAAGTACAGTTTGTTACTGCACTAAAGAAAGAACTAACCGTGACAAGCACTGATTATTTCGTTGATCTCTGGTTAGGCTCCTGCCTGCATGAACTATCAGGAATGATGACATTGATTAGTTCATAAGTCTGTCCAAGCCCGTAGCTAAAGGGTTTTGGTGAACTTCAAACCCCTTTCCGCCCTTAGGAAATCAGAAGACGGCATTTAGTACTACGAGGCAAGTAAAAAAGAGCGTATTCCTCCTCCCCCCCCCCCATTTAATTCTTGCTAGCGGGTACAGCCAACCCACCCCGAAAAGGAAATTCGTGCCTAACAATGTAAGAAATTACCTTATTTTGTAACTCCTCAGCAGAAAACGTATCTACAGACTTTAATCTACCCAATTAGTGTGCTCGCGCTATAACTACACTGAGTTAGCCATCCTTATGAAAACAAAAGAAAGCTATAGAACTTAACTCCGACAGAAAAGAAGCAATAAAAGCAACCAAAACTGGAGTAACAAGTCAATCTATCAGGGACATCAACTTAGTAAACATCCCTCGTGTAGAGCGCTTCAAACAATGCTTTCTATATGTGTATTAATAATATATAGCAGTTTTCAGACCAACATGACGTATACAATTAGTTAAATGAAAATTTAAGAGCACATTTTTTTCCATATTTTGTCAAATATATTTTGTCATTCTCACATTTTTTTAATTTATATAGGCCTAATATTTGTATAACAAACATATGTTCAACTATTATATAGATAGGGCTATAGATAATTCATTGCCAAACATTTACATATATAATACATGCTTTAGAATTAATTATTAAATGATTGACGACAAAATTCGTGACATGAGTGTGTATAAAACTTTATTTGGGGAAAAAACACTAAAAACATGACATACACAATGTAAATTCGAATATATTTTTTTAGCATTTAAATACTTGTGATACTGTCCTAGAATTTGTGTATATATGATATATTTCTACTGTTAGTTACTGTATTCCATTATTTTGTTGTAATAAATTATCATTGTGACAAGTCAATTGTATGCATTCGCCTTGCGTTGTGACGTCACTTACCGGAAGCACACCCTGCGCAAAGGTCTTCTGCTCGACGGTCACGGTCCAGTGTACCGTGACAACTGACACAACATACGTACACGCCGGACAACTGACCCGAATTTCAAAACTAGGACTTGATGACCTCGAAAAGTATTTAATGTCTGATGTATCACTCACACAGGAGGTAAGTCTATGATGTGCTTAATTATCCATGCTTGTTGTATTAACATAATCATTAGTCTATCATGTAATGCGTATCTGATTTTTAGTTTTAAGATGCATGTTACGTGTGATTATTGTATAATAAAAAGAGGTCAATACATGCGATTATATATAATTAGACTTGCGCTGTGGGAAGTATATGATCTTGAGTTGCAGTAGGAAGAGATCTAATTAACAGATGTAGCTAGACCGAGACCACAACGGGAGTACCCACTACCATATACGAAGTATATCCAAACATAACTGTTACTCTAGGGGAAGGGGGGTTGCGGAGAAGAACATTTACACTTGTAGAGTCATACGTTTATGACAGCAGTATAGATATTTATAATGGTGCAGAGTAACATACCAATTGACATGTCTGTGGACATGTACATAGGCCCTATGTATATACATGCGTGTGTATATGTTATGTTATGTTCCTCCAGGGCCATAGGCGGCGCATAGGGCAGAAACCATAGCCTTCCATTTCTGTCTTTGTGTTGCCAGGTCTTTCAATTGTTGCGTGTTGTTTAGGTTCATTGACATGCCTTCTCTATTAGTGGTTCTTCGTAGAGTTTCTCTAGGTCTCCCTCTTCTTCTTATTCCAGGTGACACCCAATATAGTGATTGCTGGGGAATTCTTAGGCTGTTCATTCTGAGAACATGGCCGATGTAAGTCCAACGCCTTTGTCTAATGAAGGAAGATATATAGGTTTGTTTGCTTTCCTCTCTTATAGTAGTGTTAGATTTAAAGTCACTCCACCTAACGTTCAGAATGGTACGTAGGCATTTGTTTTCAAAGGAGTCGAGTCTTTTATCTGTGGCTTTTGTGGCTTTCCAACTTTCGCATCCATATGATAGAATAGGGATGATGTTGGAGTTAAACATAGACGTTTGTACATACAATTGTATAATATAGGGCGTATGTGTATAGGCCCTATATATACATATATATATATAAACAGTATTGTTGTCAACGATTTTCATTAAACCCAGCTCCATTCGCCTTATCAACTACTAACCCCCTCCTCTTTCCATAACTTTCGAAGCTGTTTATTGCTAACTCAAATCTCTATATATGTCTTTGTGTGATCTTACACACAATCACTACTTTATGAGTGTGTATGTCCGTGTATAGAGCTAGTATCACTAACGTAAAGCATTCAATGAATTAGGTTTGACTCTCAAGACTCATTTTCTTGTAGCATTCCACTTACCCGGTTTTATGGGTGAGAGGTTTTTTGGTGGTTTTTCTCTATCAATGTATAACAAATTATATGAGTAATCTGCGACAATAATACAATATCACAGGTGTAATTGCGTCTTATTTTTGTTACTGCGACAGTCTCAACCTTGTCGGATATCTTCTGACAGTTTGGGTATGTATGCTATTTCCTTGAGACTGAATGCACCATGCGCTTTTTTCATACCAGGAGAGACGCTGCTGGCGATTTTCATACCAGGAGAGACGTTGCTGGCGATTTTCATACCAGGAGAGACGCTGCTGGCGATTTTCCGGGTTTCCAGACGATAGTTTTATTGTTCTACTATAAGGTATATTATCTACAGTCCATGATGGATGCAACAAGCACAACCAATGAGCCACACAGAGTGTTCCACGATATGTACAAAGAATGACAGGCCCACCTGTGTCATGGCGAGATGTTGTGTGTCCTCTTTGGTGTGAAGCTCTTGAACTCTTTAATATCACTTTCTTCTTTGTCTTTATGCCATTTCTGATCTGTCCCTTCCATGTATCTCGATCAATGGTATCATGTTCCCATTATACCATAGAAATACTTGTGTAATGCATATTCCGGTTTAACGCGTCTTTGTACTAAAGCAGTGGTCGGCAAGGGAACTTTTCCTCTGCTGCAATTCTCTTTACAAAAGATCCTTTGGTACGTTACCGTCGTCCATCTCCTATTATGTCGCAGCCATCTGAGTCTGTACAGACTGAGGGATGTGGTATACACCAGGGGTCGGCAAACTTTTGCAGTGTGCCAACGTAAGGTTTCAAATTACTCAGAGTGCCAACATCACATATAATTTTATACAAGTCGAGGTCAATATTCTTATTTTACCATATATTTTATTTCTATATTTTAATTAATTAATATATAGTGATATTCAATAATATGTAAAGTTGTAAACAAAGTTTCTTGAAAGATTTTTAAAAAAAAACAGGAATCGTGAAGAGTCTGCGTGCCATTTGAAATTGCTTGGCGTGTAAAGTGTGGCACGCGTGCCATAGGTTGCCGACCCCTGGTATAGACTATTCTTTATAATATATAAGTATTAGTCACTTTGTCATGCCACGTAACTCCGAGAATTCTGCGCAAGTCCTTCAAGTCTGTTAACTATTTTTCCTAGTGCATACATAATTATTGGCCATGTTTCATTTCCATAGAAGATGGTTTTGATAGCACAGGCCTGGTAAACCAAGAGTTTAATTCTATCTATCTATCTATCTATACTCTGTATCCCTTGTTTGCCTTGCAGTCAGTGGAGTTTAGTTTTCATAGGTAATTTTCTTTCCTCAGATCCTTTTTCAATAGACTGCTCGTTGTTGTTGGTGCCTTGTCAATCCTAATAATTATTTCAGGAGTGACGAATGAGCTTGAATTTGGGTAATCCGCTCAACAGGAGTGATTTAAGACTACATTTCGGAGGTCATGGTGGCAGGACTTCCTGAATCACGATCTTATTATTTTTGTATGGTTACAGCTCTAATATAATGACATTGGAATAACGTTGGTTGAATGCAGAGTTGCTCTCGATACGATCAATAAGAGTGAAATAAATATGATGTTATATTGAGATTCATTTTCCGTAAAAAGCTTTTATCTAACTTACATGGTATTGTATAAGTATTTTTGTAATTGAATGTTGGATATTCAGGAGAGTACCCTATGCATTTTTTATCCTTCATACTCTGTTGAACGATGGTTTCCCATTATGACGCCATTTTTGGAGTATGTTTTAGGATATATTTATTAGGATTAGGCTGTATTCGTTTTCAATTAAAATATTACGGTTTGAGTTCGGATTAGGCTGTACGTGTTACAACCATGTGTGGGTTTAATTGTTGTCCCTCCATCTATCGTGCTTTCTGGTACATGCAAAGCCCTTGATTGGTCATGTAAACACGTTCGAAAGTCATGCAAAATGTCACGTTCTTGAAGAAATTGGATTGCCGCCCAGACTTCTTGTCTTCGAGACGGTGAAGGGGATGTTGAAAAGGGGAAAATAATAAATGTATTAATTATATGTGAGACTGTAATTATATGTAAAGCTGTATAACAGTAAAATTTACACAAAGTACAAGGTCCATTAGCTTTACAACGGACCCGCAGACTATCAAACACTTGGATCATCATCATCATTAAGTGCCATCTCCGCAACGAAGGTTGACTGCAACAGATCTCCAACATCCCCTGTCTCTTGGTGGTGCATTCTGCTAGCCTGTAGCCTGTCCATCGTGTGATGTTACTCTCCCACTTGTATCTCTGCCTACCTCTTGCTCGCCTCCCTTTGACTTTGTCTTCTAGTAAGGTCTTCAATAAGGTGTCATGTCTTTTAATGTGACCAAAATATTTTATTTGCCTGATCTTAATTTCTCTTAATAGTTCTTTCTTCATATTAAGTGTCTTTAGCACCTCTTTATTTGTTTTATTCTCTTTCCATGATGTTCTCCCTATCTTCTATATACCCACATCTCAAAGGCATCAATTCTGTCTTCTAATTGTTTATTTAGTGTCCATTTGTGTCCAAACACTTGGATACCGGTATTTTTAAAAATCCGATAACAGTATACCAGACAGTTTTAACGCATATACGAAATGTATACAGATCATTCATTTATTTAGAGTTGGATGGGGAAGATTTTGTTGTGTTGACGTTCATTATGTTTGCAGGCATAGTTGTTTTATTTCCTCATTTCCCATATTTTTTTCATGTGCGTCGCTGCAACAATATTCCTTGTAGACTTTTAATGTATTTCTTTGTAAGAGGGAGGGGCTCTCAGTGTGTATCGGGCAGATCAATGGATCATCAAGTACATTTAGTTTCTCTTCTGTGAAATTAGTATTTATTGATATCTTGTTTCGTTAAATAATGTACGTGTTTTTTCGTTAAAAACAGAGGCCACATTTACTTAACCTGTACCATAATGTCCCTTTAGCCGATTTCAGGAATAGAATGTCTCAATATGGCAATCTGACCGAACAAATTCCATGTTCGAGTTTGCAATGATTTCGAGCAGTTAATATTTTACTAACATTGTTATTAAACGTATAATGATTTAAATGTCAAAAAAGGACTAAAAGAAATAGGCTCCTTTCATCTTATTTTCCTATATATACTCCGCCATTCTCAACGAAGCCGAAAGTTGCCTATCGAGAGTACCACTTATATCAAAAACTTCACGGTTAACAAAGCAATGATAGGATTTGAAAAATAATCGTATATAGAGAAAGTGTTGTTCGTTGTATATTCTATGCAGGATGTAGCTATCAACCCAGCCTTTTAGTTTAATGCACTCAAGCTGATAGGGGCCTATTTACGTTCACTAGAATTGCGTTGATTTCTTAATGACCGGATCCAGCCGATGACGTACGAGTCAGGCCATTCGCGCAAATAAAATGACGACCCAGCGCTTTTCCATTATTTGGACTATATCCTGCTTGAAATCTATTGGGATTATTGTCCTGCTATGAGAGATCCAGCGGAAATTTAGATTGAACGCTAAAGAAGAAGAAGAATGACCGGATGTCCAGCTGCATAAGGTTGAAATCCAGATACCATGGTTACTCAAGACGCGCTCATTACCTCTCAGCCACAGTGCCGAACTGGAAATACTTCAGTTATTTGTTTGCCATTTTTATTATTATTATTATTGTATTTATTATTAATATTATTGTTTTTATTTTGTGGTGTCTCTTCGCGACAAAGAGAACTCATGCAAAATACAGAACTAGACCTGCATGTTTCGATGATTTAAAGCACACGTGACGTGGTCAGCTTTATGCAGCATGCAGGTTGCATATATATTTCTCAATTTATTTTGATGTTCACTTCTGAAAGCAAAAAACAATTGTCTAAAAATTAACCTCAATTTAGAGCTGTGGGTTTAAATAAAGAATTGATCTACCAATAGAGTAAACCATGAATATCCGGACAGCAAGGCATACGAACAGAATCAAAACAATCCTTGAACTTGATGATTTTACTTATTTCCGTGCTTGTCGATTGTCATTATGTCGCTGGTCGCCTAGCAACGCTGATCAAAGAAATGCTCACATATTATTTCGCTCGGACACGTTTGTGTGGTGTGGTGATTTCTACTCGTCATCTTTTGATGTTATGTGCTTATTTTGATAAAGGCCTGTTGGTCTAGACGTCGATTATGTCATGTGTATTGTTATTTATATGATTATATCATGTGTTTTGCTGTGTGTATTATTTCACGTGAACATCCATCAGTGATAGTGTGTTAGCCGTTCTGTAAAACTTCATTAACTGTTTCCAACGTAAGTGCCATCAAAGAAATGCACAAAAATAATCGAAAACCGAAAGTCAGACTCTATTCGAAGGTCTTGACCGTCGGTGACCACGAATAAATTCCGACTATTGTGGCAATTTTATTATTGACTGGGTGATGAGGAAATTCACAGACCAAAAACAGCTATGCATCAAATGGGTTAACGACAAGGCCCTGGAAGATCTAACCTTCGCAGATGATATTGCTCTACTGAGTTCAACACACCAAGATCTCCAAGAAAAAAACAGAAAAACTCACATTTTTTTTCACAACAGATAGGCCTTCAAATAAACATACATAAAACGATAATCATGAAATTTACCAGCCTGACAGAATTATTTAAACTAGACGATAATATACTAGACAACGTTTAAAATTTCGTATATTTGGGAAGCAAAGTAACAGCAGACGGGGATACCAATTCAGAAATCAAGACTCGAATCGCTCTCGCCTCCATCGCCTTTAACAAACTCCCAAACATCTGGAGATCGAAAATCGCAAACACATCAACCTGCGACTATTCAATGCGTGTGATTCCATCATTGACATATGGACGTGACAGTTGGAAATCTGCCGCAATAATGGATAAGAAGTTAATTGCCTTCGAGAATAGATGCCTCAGAAAAATCACAAATACTAATTGGAAAGGCTTCAAATCGACAAAACATACTAAGAGAGGAGACAAAACAAGAATACGCGACGAACATCATCAGAAAACGCCGCTGGACATACATCGGCCACGTACTTAGAATGAAGACATAATTCCACAAGCCTTCATGTGGACTCCAGACGGGAAAAAGAAAAAAGGGAAGACCAAAAACAACGCTCAGAAGAACATTTATGAATGAATTAAAATCAACAGGCATAAATGCACAAGACCTTAAACTTGGCACAAGAGGAACTGACTGACTGACAATCAATCAATCAAGTACCACGCTGAGTGACGTGGGCGATCATGCTACTCCACAACTAACTCTCTCTCTCTCTCTCTCTCTCTCTCTCTCTCTCGTGTTGTTAATAAGTTCAGCTGATGACTTATTTTTGTGTTACAGTGACATCCAATCCAGACATTTCTCTCTTTGTCTTCCTCTGTCTCTTTTCCTCTTGATCTTTCTAGTAGTTACTAAATGATGAATGTAGTACATTGTCACTAAAAGTATTTCGTCATGCAGCGGTGATACTAAAGTGAACAAGTCACTGACTAGCAAATCAGGTATCCCTGGTTCACTTGTCACTCCTTATTTGTAAAAAATAATCTCTTAACACGACCATTTTGAAAATTTTAAAAGTAATAGTTGGTTTAGCTTCATTGTACTTGTGTTGCTCTGTTCATGCTTCGTCCCTCTCAACAAAGTGGCGTGCCGCATGCCGAGAATACCACTCATAGCACGTAACTCCATAGCTTCAAGCTATAATCAGGGATATTTTTTAAAATCCACTTTGTAAACAGGATGTGTTGATTTAAGCGAAATTAAAACCCACAACCTTGTAAGCATAAAGCAAGCGGCTTAACCACTACGCCAGGGAAATTGATGGATCATGTTCTGAGAAATCTAGGACGCTAATCCGTGGGTTTCTGATTTACTAAACAACTGAATACTTACAGGTAAAACAATACTCAACAAAGCTGATCCATACTTTGACCACCTCTACCGTTACCTTACTGATAGCCACAGTCTCAAATATAATTGTCAGTGAGAATACAACATAAAGTCACAACTAACCAAGAAGGTAAAAAAATACAGCCCTTACCGTGTTAGTAACTTCTTTGGAATATTGACTAATTTTCCTCATCCTTTCCGGACTGTGCCCTTGTTGACTAATTTTCCTGAAAGAAGAGTCAGTAATACCATCAACATTGTCGTCTTGATGTTTAGTATTGTGGCTTACTTTTCGTATTCTATCCTCATTTGCAGCTGTAATGTCTACGTGTTGAAATTTCAACTGTTGGCTGGAGTGTGAACTCATGGCACTTCGTGTGTCACTTTCCTGTAAACGAAAAGACCACACCGAAAATATTGAAATTATACTTGTCTGACCACTTTACAATTTATACTGAAGATGTTGGATAAAATGTAGATGACATTAACAAGACCAAAATCAAACTTCATGTGAATGCTCCTTTTATAAGTTAATCTTTCATACCCCTGATATTATGCGTAGTGCCCAAATAAGTCGTAACGTGTTTTAGCAAAACTTGGATTCATTCGCCGTTCGTTACAACACAATTGAACTGCTTAGAAACAACGCAAGACTTGGGTACGCGTGTTCTCTTTTACAGATAGTCTGTGAGATATTATTTTACAATCTCTACATTAGATATGAAAGTCTGTAACTTCTATAACTAATACAGCTAATACGATATTAGCTATACTTGACAACATACAATGTTTGAGATAGACATGAATCTGTTTCATTCTTATCGTAACAGGAAGATTAGTAGTGAGAGTTGAAAGTGACATGGAAAACAATCAATCAAAAAATGTGTATGTATAAAAATGTAACTTTTTTTTATAGAGGAATCGTCGTAAGAATTTGCAAAACCAGTTTCCTTCACAGACTTTTCTTAAACCTTGTCTCTGATCCACCAACTAATAGACGTCTACTCTTCAACTTATAATATATACATACTTCTTCTTCTGCGATCAGTTTCCTATGCTCATAAGTCTATGCAGGAAGGTAGGCCGTCTCCACGAATTCAGTCGTCAGCAGGAGGTCCTCACGGTTGCCCCACAGCTTCACCTTCAGATCTGTCTGGAGTCTGGGGACCCTTTTGACATAGAGATTTATTTGACATGGACCCTTAATTTTGTGGAGATGTGCTTGCAGTCTGCAGTGTCCTGTGCGAAGTATAAAAATTGTGGTTTGTTGTGACCTGTTTAGCTTTAGAATAGGGTCTTGTGGAAAGTTACTGCCTGTTCTCTGACTCCATGTATATCTGACAAAAGTAATGTATCTATGATTGTCATCAATTCCTGTTATCTACTAAATGTAGGCAAGAGTGACATACAGAATTTAATTGCAGATATTAGTCTTAGCATCAAAGTTAAATGAACAGTTTATGTCAACAGATTCTGTGAATTGCTTACGTGAACAGTATATCTGAACTGTTCTTGTGAACTACTCATGTGAACTGTAACTAGTTAAGAATACAGTCAACATACAGTAGAATAATGAGGGTCTATTATATCACAGTAAACTGACGGTATAGTAATGATGACCTATTATTTCACAGTACTGTAGAGTAATGAAGGCACATTATTTCACATACAGCAGAATAAGGAGGACAAATTATATAACATACTGCAGAATAATGAAGACATATTATATCACATACAGTAGAATAATGATGACATATTATATCACATACTAAAGTAATTACTCTGCTGGTTCGTTCTCACGCTCCTGCTGGTTTGCAGGATGTAGTTGAAAGAACGAAATGCGTTTTGTCTATGATTACAATTGTTCAGTCTGAGTGAGACTTGAAACTTTCGGATGGAGACATTCGACTTCAGCATCATTCATGTGTCGAGATGGAACAGCCAATATGGACGCGTACGACTTCAGCATCATTCATGTGCCGAGATGGAACAGCCAATATGGACGCGTACGACTTCAGCATCATTCATGTGCCGAGATGGAATAACCAAATGCACACAATCACTATACAAACCTTTGTCTCCTATCACATCCATGTTAGTTAAAATTGATGCTGTTATTCGCTCCCTTTGGATATCCCATAAGGCAATAACTTAACCATTATATATTAGGGAGACCTACAAATGAGATAAAATTTTAAAAACAAAAATTAAATAGTACCACGTCGGATTGTCACGAGAACGCCATCTTGAAACTGTACAGAGTTTATATTATAGTTTGATTTACTTTATCTAGATTATATTTTTAATGGGAGTGACAAATACAATAATGCAGCAAAGATTAGGCCTATATCCCCGTATGATTTGCTTAATAATTTGTCGGGGTAACTATAATTCGTTCTGACATTAGTGTAATCAATATTGCGAGAAAATTGATACATTTGCAATGTTCGTTAAGTACACAAATAGTGCATTTTATATAGCATAAATAAACAATATATATATACAATTAAATGTCATTTAAGGAAACTATTTACTTATTTAGGCCACTGATAAAAGAAGTGTATGTCACGTGAATTATTCATTCCAGAACGTTGTCTTCCCAATGAACTCCCTAAACCAATCTTTGTCTTGCGCGATGATGCTTGCATTATCCAACGCCGCATCCATGTTATTTTTAATGTCGTCAATCCATCGTCTTCTTTGTCTGCCTTTCCTCTTCCTCCCAGGTGCTCTGCCCCATTAAAAAACAAAAATAATATTTTTTAAACTGATAACATAAGTGTATACTATAATATTAATATAGGTCTATAACAAATTTCAATGCAGTTGGTGATGTAGGTCTGTGTGAGATTTTCCAATTTGATCAAGTTGGTGATGTAGGACTATGTGAGATTTTCCAATTTGATCAAGTTGGTGATGTAGGACTATGTGAGATTTTCCAATTTGATCAAGTTGGTGATGTAGGACTATGTGAGATTTTCCAATTTGATCAAGTTGATGATGTAGGTCTTTGTGAGATTTTCCAATTTGATCAAGTTAGTGATGTAGGTCTATGTGAGATTTTCCAATTTGATCAAGTTAGTGATGTAGGTCTATGTGAGATTTTCCAATTTGATCAAGTTAGTGATGTAGGTCTATGTGAGATTTTCCAATTTGATGAAGTTGATGATGTAGGTCTATGTGAGATTTTCCAATTTGATCAAGTTAGATAAGAGTTTCGTTCGGGACATAGGCTAGTTGCAATCTTATGACATTGAAGTTTGAATAGGAAAAAATATATTTAAATAGATCCATTAAAATATATTCAATTACTTCAGTTTAACCTGACCTGCCAGAAACAAAATCCAGCTGGTATAATTTTACGAGTTTTTCAGGGTAACCATTATCTGTACATTGACAACCAAACTTTCTGTTTGTATACTTATCTAACTTCCTGTATATATGACCACGGCTATATTTCAGGTGGGTGGCAGTCTATAAGTTGTATACAGTAATTTTATGTATATCTCTGCGTCTCGTCGTGTCTGTTATATATTTCTTACAGAATAATGAACCGCCTGAGGGGGGAGGGGGCGATAAAAAAAGAATGCACACAAATAATGATAGAAAAGACAGGAGGTGATGGGTTAAAGTCTCTTCTTTCTGGTATCTTCCGAATATCATGCAAGTATCACCCGGCTATGAGCCATCAAACTCTTGGATGACTACCGGAACGGAGAATGGGACACTTATGGGAATGACCCTGGGGTATGATAACTAATGATAGCTACTGGTTCTAAAACAAAAATCAAGCTACTAAAGTATAAACAAGGGATACATGTTCCATTGTAGGGTAACAACCTTAAACAGGAAGAAGGTGGCTGGAGTAACACAATGCAAATGTCAAGATAAACAAAAATAGGTAGATGTGGTATCAAAATAAAACATAAAACAACATATAAACACTCTATAGTTGTGAATGTCTCAAGGTAAACAAAAATACATTTTATTTTAGTCAATTTTCTTCTGTAACATTCCTTATCGAAATCCCACATGGGACCTCACCACCATTTATTGCTACCCTTACTGTCTTTTCTTACATTAAAATGTTTTTGAGATAAGCCGAATTATAAAAGCATAAATAACGTACGGGCAACTATGTGACACATGTTTCAGTCTAGAGGTCTAAATGTTCTTCTTTGACAAAAAGCTTCGCTGCTAAACAAATCACTTCACTTTCAGCCAAATTGAATACATAAAATGTCAGGTTTCTTATATAGCATATATTTATATATACATGTATTATCGGCGACTGAGTAAACAACAACGACCCTTGACCCTCGTAACTTATCAGTAGTCATGATGTAAACAGTAGGCGGTATTACAACATAGGCCTGTGTTGAATTAAACATAAGTTTCTCTGTTTAGAAATTAGTCGACACCGTTAGCTCTGCATGCTTTCGCCCCATACACAATCATGTATAGTTATTTCTGTAACCTCGGCAATTGGTGCGTAAATACTGTGTAGGACCTACTTGTGCTTACATTCTGTCGCATCAAGATGGCTACGGAAATAACATTAATTTACTGTAAAATACACATATTGCATTCTTAAAAATATTGCAAATTTACGTGATCTTTATTTCTCTTAACAGTTCTTTCTTCATATTAAGTGTTTTAAGCACCTCTTTATTTGTTTTCTTCTCTTTCCACGATGTTCTCCCTATTTTTCTATATACCTACATCTCAAAGGCATCAATTCTGTCTTCTAATTGTTTATTTAGTGTCCATATTTCTGAGCCATACATTAATGTAGAATAGATGTAGCATATATTAAGCTCTAAAATCATCCTAACATGTACCATGCACTAACATCTCTCTAGCCTATATAAAGCCCTAATATAATCCTAGCGTGTACCATGCTCTAACATCTCCCTAACCTCATACCTTACCTATTATCTCCTTTATAATTGTTCTTTTTTCTTACGGTTCGTTACTGAGCCAATTTTTTTCCGTTAGTTTTAAAACTACCGCTGCATTTCTCTTGTAGAAAGGCAATGGCTGCTAGGTTTCCAGCATGCTGTAGTCAAGAATGTGTAAACGCATTATATCACCGTTTTATTTGCGAGATAGCGAGATATATTATAAGAGATAGGGACACTTTCATAAGATACAGGATACTCTCACAAGAGACATGACTCTCTTACAAGTGACAATGATACTCTCACAAGAGACATGACTCTCTTACAAGTCACAAGGATACTCTCACAAGAGAGATCGACACTTTCACACAAAAACATGACACACTCACAAGAGACATGACTCTCTTACAAGTGACAAGGATACTCTCACAAGAGAAAGGGTAATCTTACAGGAGACAAGGGCACTCTCACAAGAGACAGCACTCTCACAAGAGGCATGATACTCACAAGCGACAATAATTTATCACATCTACATGTCAATACAGATGCAGGGTCCATCCAATACCATCCAATACGGGTCAAAGTGGTCCAGAAGTCTTGCTGAAGTCACTTAAAAAAGTAAACCATAACAGAAAGAATTCTGTTCTCCGGACTCATCGTTATGAACAGAAATGTGACCTGGTGACTTAACTGCATCTGCAATCGTTTCCAAACCTATTTGGAATCTTGAATACAACCGGAATATATGTGTGCGAAATTAACATTGATTCCCATAAACTTATCTCATCAATTCAACTGTTATAATCTCACTTTTACTTAAGATTCTCATAAACTTATCTCATCAATTCAACTGTTATAATCTCACTTTTACTTAAGATTCTTATAAACTTATCTCATCAATTCTACGCATGTGGTTGCGTCTGTGGGTCTCACCAATGGCCCACTAGACATACCATCCATGCAACAGAAAACCTTAGTGGATGGCATGCCGTTATATTGAGGTTATCTTCTTATAGAACCTTTATGGCATGTCATCTATACAATTATGATTTTGTTTTGTTGAAATGTTTTTCATGTTTGTCTGAATATATATCTATGCACCCTCTGTGGTTGGGAGGGAGCCAGAGATGTACTGTGCAGTACTGAGGAGGAGGAAACTGACATCACTGTTTTTCATATGGCTGAGGCCCATCATAGAGGCACAGTGACTCAGGACGTGACAATCTTTTTGACTTGAACATTTGGTTGCATGCCTGGAGCAATAGAGAAGTTCGGCATAACCAGTAGTCAATTGGTGGGGGGGGGGGAGATGAGCACAGTGAACCATATCTTGGCTACAGTGGCTAGGAGCAGTGCATAGGCTGAAACCTACCTTCCTGGAGGTGTGATAGTTATTCTCTGGCTCTGTCCCGGGGTGGGCCGAAAATCCAGACTTCCCAGCAATATAATGCCATCTAATGGCATTAGGTCAAAGGACATGAGCCCATGGACCGCTGGATCAGCAACCAACCAACCAACCATCTCATCAATTCAACTGTTCTAATCTCACTTTTACTTATTTTAAAACATAATTTAATTTTCGTTCTTTGCTGGATGTTTCATACATAACAATGCACATGTGAGAGTCAAACAAAGTGGTACGTTATTTACCATCTCCTGACCGCCATACGCTTAAATGTATCCAGACCATAGATTAATGCTTCCTGTTTGGATTGCGTGAGTTGATTTATGGATAACGTTCTGTCCAGGCCTGTAGATAATTCGGGATGGGAGGATTTTGGAGTGTTCAAACATCCCACACGTAGCAAATCTCAACATGACTTTTAGCACTAGGAACCTAGCTAAAAGGTTGGTTAAACCCCATTCCCCCCCCCCCCCAATCCCCCTAGCGGTCTTTCACAAAAACGTCTTCAAATTTTCCGTCGTATAGTGAAATTTACACACGGAAACGGTAGAATGGTTAATTTAAAGATAAAATCCCATCATTAAAGTAATTATACCTGCTGCCCTGGTTCTGTTTCAGCCATAATAAAATCAATATCATATTTAATTGTCGGACGGTACATAAATCAAAAGAACGAAATTAAAACTAAGTCTTTGGAACGTAACCTCCCAAGGTTCATGGTTGTTGTGCCAGAAACGTACATAAATGACATATGCTAACACTACACTTTTTTTTTGCAACATCCATGTCGTTCATATTCATCTAGAAATGTCCTTTTAACCCTTATTTCCAATAAACCGGTAAAACTAGCCCATACACACATCAACTAACAAATCTTCATTGTTATAGTACCTTCTGGTACTTGTTCCCATAGCAGGCGTTTTATGTGTTATTTTATGCTCCTATATATGATTCATAAATGTATATTATAGGCCAATATAACCCGTCTGAACAATGTATTGGCGTACATTCTTCAGTTAAAATATTTCGTCACTGTTGTCTAGTCAATGTTATTGAATATATAACTATCTGTCGAGCGATGTAAGTGGCAATGACGAAATAATTTTAATAAGAGTTTATTTAGACATTTTCCCCCAAGACTGTTAATCTGGCCTCTCACTAGCATATGTATACTCACATTTGTCTGCACAAAACATCAAGGGAGATAACAAATACAATTGTGAGTTAAACAGTATTTACATTTCACTTTCCCTGACAGAACTGAACGTTAAACAATGATTACAATTCATTTTTGATTCTTCATTAGGAACTATCATCCTGACACACTGGACATTCCTCATAAGTGCCCCGCCCCCCCCCCCCTCTATCTGATCCATCAGTCATACAAGAGTATGCCAAGTCAAAGTCAGATGTTGATTTTGTTGTCTTCGGATTTTTTCAGAGAGAACATACTATATCCGCTCACACAAAATCGTCCGCATTTGCTTTTCTATGAATGTTTATATTACCAGTTATTACATCGACAATCATATTCTTCACTCTGTTCTATGAATGTTTCCACACTCATCCGCACCGCTGAGGATAGAATTCGCTGGAGGACTCTTGTGTGCTGAAACATCCAATGTGGTACCCCTAAGACCCTGAAGAGTTATGGGTTTATTGATTGATGAATGTTTATATTACCAGTTATTACATCGACAATCATATTCTTCACTCTGTTCTATGAATGTTTATATTACCAGTTATTACATCGCGTATCATCTTCTTCACTCTGTTCACCTGGCACAATTTGGTGCTGTCAGAACGGACTGGTTCAATTCCCTTTTCTCTCAAGAATTTTTAATTTATCCTCCTGCTTCCTAATTGAATTTACTGGTATAGATATAATGTAGGATTTGTTTTCAAGGCTCTTCTAATTTCTTTCAGTTTAGTGTATCTTAATTTTTTTTTAAAACTTCATCAAATCATGTAAAAGCTTAAAATTATTAGAGGATTGACTTCACTGTATTTGGGCTTCTTAATTTGTACTTTGTCCCTCTCAACAAAGTGGCACTGACTGCCACTTATAACACATTATTCTTCTTCAGTTTTCATTCTCAAACTCTCACTGGATCTCTCTTGTAGCAGGACAATGCTAGATTTCCAACAGTAAAGTATTATGTATTAGTAAAGAGAATGGAAATTAGTGTCACTTGCCTGGCACATTCGCCTTCGAGTGTTATAACACATAATGCGTATGAGTAGCTTCAAGTGATAATCCCAGAGATATCATAAAAATGCACTTGCAAACATAACATCATTACCCAGAAATAAACCCACATCCTCTTGAGCACACAAAAATGGTTTAACCACTATGGCAGTGAATTCCCCCCAAAAATTCCTATTTACAACATGACAAAATTATATCAATCAATCAAAAGCCATGCCGAATGGCTTAGGCGATTATGTTTCTCCACGACTCTGTCTCTTGTTTTGTCAATAAGCTCGGTTGGTGAGCTTCTACCGTGCCACGATACAAGCCCATCTAGTAACTTTTCTCTTTGCCATCCCTATCACTTCTCCCCCTTGATCTTTCCAGTGGTTATTAAGTGTTCAAGCTGTGTTATTCTCAGCACATGCCCTAGAAACTTTTACTGTCTGCACCTAATGTTTGATATGATTGATCTTTTTTACGCCAGCATCAATGAGAACATCTGCATTAGTTTTCTTGGCTGTCCATGGTATTTTCATAATTCTTCTCAGAAACCACTTTTCTGTAGCCTCTAATTTGCTTTGAATTTTTCTGTTTACAGTCCATGCTTCACATCCATAAAAAAGAATTGGTTCGATATAACATCTCATTACTCGAATTCGGGTCTGCATTGATAGTCTTCCATTGCACAAAATGGTTCTCATTTTTTGGAATGCTGATTTGACTTGTGCTGTTTGGCTCTTTATCTCACTTGAGCATCTACCTTCTGAAGTTAACAGGGTGCCAAGATATTTCACTTTTTCAACTTGTGCTAATTTTGTGTCATTATGATGCATCTTGATGGTGTATGTCTCTTCGAGACAACCATTATCTGTTTTCTTCTTGTTTAAACTGAGGCCTTTGTTTTCACTTTCTGTCACTACTTTATCTAATAGGGCTTGTAGTTCCTGTTCGCTTCCTGCAATCAATACTGTCATCAGCATATCTCAAGTTATTTATATTGCTTCTCCCATTTTTTTCCTGGCATATCTTCTATATTCTGCATAATGTATTCTGTACATAGGGAGAAAAGATCTGGTGACATTACACAACCTTGCCTGATATCCATTTATATCTTTTGAAATCTCACTATAGTGTTGTTAACTCTCATCGCAGCCGTTTGTTTCCAATACATGTTTCTATTCTTAGATATTTCCTATCAACGTTAAGATTTTCTAGCAATTTTATAATTTCTGAATGCTTCACCTTGTCAAATGTTTTGCTATAATCTATGAAGCACAGATAAAGGTCTTGCTGTATTTCTATGGTCCTCTCCATTAATGTTCTTACTATATATAGGGCATTTCTTTTGCCTTTTTCTTCTACAAATCCACATTGTTCTTTTGCTATCTCTGGTTTTATTTTTCCTCTTATACGCCTCATTATTGTGCGCAGTAGAATCTTGGTCATCTGACTCATAAGGCTGATTGTTCTGTGATCTTCGCAATCGACTGCATCAGGTTTCTTTGGTAGGGATGAACATTTATTGTAGAAAATCTGATGGAATATAGCCACTGTTGTAGATGTCATTTAACATTTTGGTGATAACTTCAATGCCATAATCTCCCAGAGCTTCTAATTCTTCTTTTGTAATCTTATCTGGACCCGATTATTTGTTGTTTTCAAGTGTTGTGTAGCTTCCTTAACCTCTACCATTAATATACTTATATCTTTATTGGTATAATTTAAGTTAGTACAAAGGTAAAGCTCTGCAATATAAGTAGTAAGTAGATATTTAAACACAAAATAGAAAAAGGATTAAAGTAGCAGCTTTATGTTGAATAATACACAGGATAGAAACTCACTTAATATAAGTATTTAGAGAAACTCAACATTTCATATCTGATTGTCATCCAGTGTATGTATTTTTAATAAAACAATTCATGAAAATTTAAATAGACATATTAACACATTACCTTCAATGACATGAGGAAATTGTAACATCTAAACCAATTACAAACAAGTTAAAATGAGAATTATAACATGCTACATCTATTCTATATTAATGTATGACTCAGAAAAAATGGACACTAAAGAAACAAATTACAAACAATAAGACAGAATTAATGCCTTTGAGATGTGGGTACATAGAAGAATAGGGAGAACATCATGGAAAGAGAAGAAACAAACAGGTTCTAATAACACTTAATATGAAGAAAGAATTACTAAGAGAAATAAAGATCAGGCAAATAAAATATTTTGGACACATTAAAAGACATGACACCTTATTGAGACCATACTTGAGGGTAAAGTCAAGCGAGAAAGAGGTAGGCAGAGATACAAGTGGGAGAGTAACATCACAAGATGAACAGGTTACAGCCTAGCAGAGTGCACCACAAAAATAAGAGACAGGGGGTGTTGAAGGTCTGTTGCAGCCAATCTTTGTTGCAGAGACAGCACTTGATGATGATGATTAACACATAATCAAACGCATTTTCGCAACAAAAACATTCTGAGATTAAAATGCCAAACTTCATAAGTTAGTTATACAATTGTTGACTGATCAAAATTACATAGCTGTCAACTTATATTTCCATAAATCTGTATTTTTAACAATTTATTTCCATATTTCAATAAAAACGTCCATACTTAGCAGCCCAAAAAAACCCCACAATTTTTGTTGGTCCCATTAATACGTTCAATATGTGCACGACATCCACATCAGTAGTAATTACTGAAGATGTAACACCAAATGACCTGTACAAATAAAAAAGTGGCTGTGGGTTTTTTTGGGATACGAAATCTGTATCAATATGAAAAATCTGTACTAGTTGGCATCTATGAAATTATTACTTGCAGATCATACACATTGAAATCACTGATCAATATTTCTTTTTTATTTCAACAATACCCAACTCTTCCATGTTCTTAGAGCAGTAGTTCTCAAACTATTCCCTTTTAGGGCTAAAGCTACACACATACAGTGAGTTAGCGTAGTAGTTAAGCTGTTCGCCTTGTGTTCAAGAGGCCATGGGTTCGAATCTGGTTTGTGTCATCTTGTTTATAAGGTAGATGTTTTTAGAGATCCCTGTGGATTATCGCTTGAAGCAACAGAGTTATGTGCTATGAGTGGTACTCTTGGCAAGCAGCATGCCGCTTCGTTGAAAGTGACAGAGTACATTTGGGAAATCAAATACAGTAAGTCAATCCTCTATGACTTTTGAACCCGTTTGAAATAAACTAGACAACTATTGGTCTGCTATAAGTAAACAAGACAACTATTGGTTTCCTATAAGTAAACTAGACAACTATTGGCCTGCTATAAGTAAACTACACAACTATTGGCCTGCTCTAAGTAAACAAGACAACTATTGGCCTGCTATAAGTAAACAAGACAACTATTGGCCTGCTATAAGTAAACAAGACAACTATTGGCCTGCTATAAGTAAACAAGACAACTATTGGCCTGCTATAAGTAAACAAGACAACTATTGGTTTCCTATAAGTAAACTACACAACTATTGGCCTGCTATAAGTAAACTAGACAACTATTGGCCTGCTATAAGTAAACAAGACAACTATTGGTCTGCTATAAGTAAACTAGACAACTATTTTTCTGCTCTAAGTAAACAAGACAACTACCCGGTATTGGTTTCCTATAAGTAAACAAGACAACTATTGGTCTGCTATAAGTAAACTAGACAACTATTGGTCTGCTATAAGTAAACTAGACAACTATTGGTCTGCTATAAGTAAACTAGACAACTATTGGTCTGCTATAAGTAAACTAGACAACTACATCAGTGAAACATATTCAAAACAGATAAAAATTCACAATTTTAAAAACATTAACAATTCTGAATTGATGAAAATATTTACTTAAACAAAATAGTAGTCTGTCATTTCATTAAATTGCTGTGTATTTAATTCATATGGTAGATTGTAATTTGTGTACAGTTAAAAGTTATTCAAAGTCTGTGCAATTTTGAGTTTTATTTATTTGTACCTGTATTTTACTCAAAGAAGGTGTTGTTATATCATTATACAATACTATTCTGGGATACAGAAATATTTTGGCAAATTAAACATCTGAAATTTAAAAGCAGCAGCAATATAAGACGTAGTTCCCAGAAGACGAGGAAAATAAATATGACAGTTCAGAAAAAAAATTTTGAAGCAATCCTTGGAGGTGAGATAACTGGCAAGAGATTGAATCTTTCAAACATCTTTCAAGTGAGAGTGAAATTCTGTAAAGGACATGTTACTTGACAATGTTATTTTATATATCCTTTTTTTCTAGTAACCAGCTCTTCAAATGAGGTAAATCAGTAGATAGAAACAGAGAATGCAATGTAAAAGTTACCTAACCAGCTCTCACAGAATTGAAAATGTGAGACTAGTATAATTATTGAACATAAAATGAGAAAGAATAATTTATTTTTTCTAATTTTTGTAATTAGTGATTTGTTGAACCATTAGTGCAGAGGTGGGCAAAATATGACCTTTTGGTCAAATCAGGTCTGCTAATGGACTGCAAAATACTACTCATAAAATACTACTTGGAAGCTCAAAGGACAAAAAATAGTATGTTGGCCAAACACACAAAAGAAATGCTCAATCAAGCCCACTTACCCAAAAAGGTTACCAATCTGTGCATTAGTAGCAAACATAACACTGGATATCACCATAGAAGAAGTGCCTCTTTCAGTTGATGGCAACAGTATGTTGATAGCATTCTTGTTTGTAATTAGTGCCTACCTAGGCATTTTATTGTTAATTAATGTAAATATTATATCAATAATTCATCAATAATTAATTTAAATATTCATTTTTTAGGGTTAAAGTTAGGGATAAGGGTTAGTTCTGTTTTACATAACTAATCCTAACTCTAAATATATTTATATTTAAATTCATAAATGATAAACATAAACTGATAGACATAGCTAAGAAAATAAATAAAAGGTTGGCCCTAATTCCCAACAAGTTCTGCTGATAGTAACCAAAGCCTGTTGATTTTTTTATCTTTCTCACACTAAACTCAAATCATCTACTATCTCTCCCAGAAATGTACACATTTTTTTCAATTTCTTAATAACAGCCTTGTCCACACGTTGCCTCACTCAAAAAGATGTATACACAGAAAGTTCAAAATCTTCTACTTGTCCATTAATTTGTACCTGTGATCTTGAAGCTAGTCTGTCAGCTCTCTCACTATCCTCCGGCATGACTACGACAAAATAGTACCCATAAGTGCATGCAGGTGAGAAACTCCAATATACTCTTCATTCATTTATAACACAGCCATTCTGAATTCAGTAGATCAAGGATTGAGAATTTGACACATAATAATAGCCTGCAACTGTTTCAGAGACCTATTTTAAGTCACTGTAACTATCTGGATTTCAATTCTCGCAACAGAAGTTGTGCACTATACAATCCACATCTTTCAGAAATGATGTTTCCTCTTAGAAGAGAAGCTTCAGTGTAGTAAACTTTAGAAGTACAAAAATCTTATTCTGAACTTATCTTAGCCATTTTTCAAATAGTTTTTATACTTGAAATACTACTGAATAACTACACTGCATAGCTATGCAAACATCTCAAGATTGAACATGAATGAGTTTTGATGTGTGTGCTGGGTGGATACATAAGATTATATACCATACAAGAGAACAAATTCTGAATTCTTGCAAGTATAATAAACAAAATGATGAATAACTACAGATATTCATCACCACATTGCCTAAAATATACACACAAAATTACTAATAATGCATAAAACTTTACTGGAATCAGTAGTCATTTCATTTAAACCACAGGTGAGCAAAATCCAGTCAGACAAGTTAATTTTATTTGCCCGTTAGGTTTGATTTCAAATCAGTTATATCAAGTGGCCTCGAGCTTAGAAAATTAAAAAAAATCACAAACTTTCTGAACCACAAGTACTTTGGAACTCAAATAAAATAACAGTGAAAAAGTTTCCATATTGTGGTGAATTATGCTCAATCTGACTTCTGACTTACAGATTCACAAAAAGTTGCACACTTCTGATTTAAACAATACAAAGCAGATACTAAATTAAATAAGTTATTTCCTGCAGGAAAGTCTTGAGTAACATATTCAATTTAACACAATGACTGTACTAAGTCTCAACAATGAAGCAATAACAGACAACGTGTATATTTGTACAAATACATAATAACTTTGTGAAAGTGCTGCCATCAACGGTACATCATCTCTGAATCTATAGGTCCAAATATGAGAAACTATCTCATTCACAACTAACTTCTTTTAGTTCAACATCATGTGCCATGATGCCAACTATGAATCTTCATAAAAATCAGTCCCAAAAATTGACTACCATTTCATCTGCTGATTACTTTTGTCCATGAAAGATGTCCAGAAGTTATCTTTGTGTCAACATTTATCTCTTTTTCTGTTGATTTTGCCAGTTGTCATCTGATAACTCTTTGAACTTTTAAAAATGATTCCTTTAAGTACCGGTAGTCTATGGTATTCTCATAATTGTTATGTAAAAACATTGTTTAATTTAGCAGAAATTACTATTAATAGTACATTGTGATTTTATTCTATTATTTGTACTTGTTATACATCAAGAATCTTCCTTTTTTAACAGGAGCTCAACACAACAAATCAAATCCATAACTTGTGAGAGTAAGAGTAAATTTGACAGAGCACACCAAAACAACTGTATACACTAACACTACCATAAAGATGGGCATTCTTATCTGTGTGGGAATTTACAAGGATACTGGGACCAAGATCTGCAATTGAGCTCCCTGCACATTTTCCTAATTTAACACCAGCATATTTTACCTATGGGAGATCCTAAGGGATATCACATAATGCAAAAAACCAAAATTTGCGGTGCTTAGACAAAAAAATTGAAAAAGCATATGCAGCAATCCCACTGGATGCTTGGGGCGAGATACCGAAACAACAGTTCACTGGGAATAATACATTTCTGGAATCTAGCGTACACCATTTTCATCATTGATTGTGATTTTTGTTTGCCATTGCTTTCTGAACTGTATACATATACACATACATATTCACGCAATCACATATACTCTTCTGGTAGTTCACTGATGCCTACATGAAAGTGGGATGATTGTGTCCAAGCAAAGAGTGTAAAAGATAATAGAATGCCTACCTATCGATATCTGCTGGGGGTACTCAGCACCTATTGGTACGTCTGGAGTGTAGTGATCTTATGATTTGGAAAAGTAAGATCAGTATTACAGCAAAGATAAATCTATTCAGATCGCTAGTGCTAAGTATATCTTTATGCAGAGGTGAAAGTTGAACACTAATTGCAGACACAGATAGAAGGATTCAGGTTTTTGAAAACAAGTGCTACAGACATTTTTTTTTATTAATCAATTATAAAGACTATATAGAACACAACACAAATATATTCGTCTGACAGCAAATAAATAGACTTGTAGGTTATCAAGAACCACTTTTGTGATGAAACGGCGTAAACTTGTTTGGACATGTAATGAGACACTACTTACTTTCTAAAATTATTTTGCTAGGAACAGTCGAGGGTAGAAGAGGAGGCCAAAGAAATTCCTGAATTGATAACATCAATGGTCTGGGTATGATTATTCTACACTAAACTGAATGGCTGGTATTTGGAGAAGTTTTTGTGCTGATGTCTTCAGTGTGGTTGTACTACAACACTGATGGGTTATGGGTCATTATTATATTATATATAATATCAAAATGACAAAAATTTGCATGGTTTGGACGTGTATGCAGACATGATTCCTTGACAAAAACAATACTGCAGGTAGCCGTCAAAGGGTGGAGAAGCAGAGGAGGGTAAATATAGACGTGGACAGACAACACCAAATCAAGGAATGGACAGGACAAGATTTTTCCTCACTCATCCGCATTGTTAATCCGCATCAAGATAGAAATCGTTAGAGGACTCTGTGTGCTGAAGCATCCAATTTGGTACCCCTACAACCCTGGCAGGTTATGGGCTTATAGATAGTTTATAATTATTGCAGTAGTGTCACATCATAACTAATGTCCTTGACTTGCACAAAATAGAGTTCTACATGGAGTTCTACAGTCAAAAAAGGTGCAGCATCTTGTGAAAAGAGGAGAATTGCAGCAGCTCAATAGCGGAAAGTAACTAGAAAGTCATAAAAACCATCAAATGTGGTCATCTCATGCCGATCTGTCCAAAGACAATTGTGGCCAGAATAGGACTTATTAGCCATCTACGAACTCATAATCAAGGACATAACTCTTGAGTTTCAAAAGTTGATGAAACAAATGGTCATCATCACCTGTGATGGACAAACAATAAATATAAGTCTTTACAATGTTCTCTGTGATAGATATTCAATAAACGAATTGTTGTCCGGTGTATTTTTTTGGAATGCACAGTCCATCAACCAAGCCTATCTTGTCTAATGTCTTTTATCTTTTGGGGATGTCTAGTCCTTCAACCAAGCCTGTCTTGTCTAATGTATTTATATTTTGGGGATGTCTAGTCCTTCAACCAAGCCTGTCTTGTCTAATGTCTTTTATCTTTTGGGGATGTCTAGTCCTTCAACCAAGCCTGTCTTGTCTAATGTATTTATCTTTTGGGGATGTCTAGTTCTTCAACCAAGCCTATCTTGTCTAATGTATTTATCTTTTGGGGATGTCTAGTCCTTCAACCAAGCCTATCTTGTCTAATGTATTTATCTTTTGGGGATGTCTAGTCCATCAACTAAGCCTATCTTGTCTAATGTATTTATCTTTTGGGGATGTCTAGTCCTTCAACCAAGCCTATCTTGTCTAATGTATTTATCTTTTGGGGATGTCTAGTCCTTCAACCAAGCCTATCTTGTCTAATGTATTTATCTTTTGGGGATGTCTAGTCCATCAACTAAGCCTATCTTGTACAATATTTTCAAGTTCTCTTCAGCTAGTTCCTATTTATCACACCAATAAATCATGCCCTTGGGCTCCCTAGGGTGCTTACATATTCTCTGGTGCATAGGCTATGGATAAGGTTTTATTCTCAGCCTCAATCCATTAGTGAGTTCCTAGTATGCTTGTATTTGTATGTATGTTTGTATATTTATTGTTATGCTTATGTGTATGTATATATATATATATATATATATATATATATATATATATATATATATATATATATATATATATATATATATATATATATATGTTGTGTGTGCTGTTACCTATATACATGTATTTGTCTGTATTCCAATGTGTGATAACTGGAAAGAGTCTTTATTGTTGGCACCATGAACTCAAAGTTCAGTCATGGTCACCATATTTATATTTCCTTCAGTACAGATCTTGCCCTTGTATACATATTTGTCTAGTCATTATACATGTACATAAATACATTAGACATGTCTAGTCTATCAACCAAGTCTATCTTGTCTAATTTCTTTATGTTGTGAGGATGTCTAGTCCATCAACCAAGCCTGACCATTTTATTTGCTGTCTCTCAATATGTTCGATACATAATATCATGTATCGAACATATTGCGAGTCAGCAAGTAAAATGGTTCAGTCACCTTATGAGAATGAAGCCAAACCAATACCAATAAGAGCATATAATACAAGAATATCCAGGCATAAAGCCAAAGGTAGACCAAGAAAACGGTGGATAGAAAACATCAAGATAGCCTTGAACAAACATGGGCTAAATGCAACCTCGGCGACACATCTGGCCTTGAAACGACAGCTTAAGCTCCCACCCCTACGCTTAACGGCAAGTGTGAATGCGATCAATAATCATTCACCTGGGGAAAGACAATAGACAGATCTTGTCAAGGATACAGGTTTATATAATTTCTATTTGAATCACATAAAAGCAGCTAACTGGAGATAAATATTTCATTGATTTCACAGATTGATGTCATACTGTAGAGTGAATTACATTGTAAATAATTATCTGACAATGGTGGTGACAGTTAGCAATAAATGAGGAAGACAATAACTACCATAGTTAGACTCAATCCTAACATATCATGTGGAGGTTTGTCAGCATGTGATACATAAACAAGTGGGGAAACAGAACATTCAGAACACTAGAAAGATGATGTATATCACCAGCTGAAAAGAAATGAAATCTTCAGACTTTGCACAGACCACAAAAGACTGAGTACCATCTGGTTGACAAGAAGAAGTTTAGGGGTTTCAAATGAAAATCCCACCATAGACGGATGTGTCAAGCCATTGGCGCAAATCAAATGGCCACACAACGCATTTCCATTCTCTGGACTACATCCTGCTGGAAATCTATAAGGATCATGGTCCTGCTACATAGGAGATCCAGTGGGATTTTGAGAATGAACGCTGAAGAAGAATTAGGTATGAAAATGACTGGGATATATAAAAAAATAACTGCATAACATCTTTTGAAAATCTGTCCCAGATATAAGGGACACAGAACACTATTGTGGTATCACTGATACATTCTAGAACAAAACTCTTTGGAAACTCCGACTAATCAATGAATTTTGGGGTTTCATATTCAAATTTATGACAAAGTACACAGAATAAGATTATACAAAAAAATGGTATAACAAAATATACTACAGTAAGTACAAAATTTTCATGAATCTTTGATTGCATTCAAAATTCTAGTATTATTCTGTTTTTCTTCTTCATTCAATCTCAAACTGCTGAAAATCAGCAAGTTGCAGACTGGAGAACGAAACGCATTGTGTCATAGTTGACATCTTTGCTGTGATAACTTTTCCTTTAAACCTGACACAGCGGATAATAACATGGTTTCTGGGTCACTGTGATCCCTTATGATACGGGATGGTCAACTCCACCTCCCAAACCTCCTAAGTCCAGGCATGTCATGTGACATGCACAACAGGTAAGAGTGGTGCTATTCTTTGCTTCCCTGTCAGGCCCCAGCAACACACTGCAACATTTTGTTTAATTGACTCTTTTACTTTCAATTGAATAACTTTCTAGGTTGTACATCTGCTTTATCTCATTATACCTACCGGTAATCTTAATATTTTGAATCTTATTCACGTGATGCTAATTCATATTTTCATTTTATACTAAAAATATTCCGCAAATCCTGTACCACATCCTTATACCTAGAGACCTATACCTGAGTCAATGAGCATGAATATATTGTGGTGCCATATTATTTCCACAACTGCATGATGATAGTTCATTGCTGAGCTCCTGTGGATTAGAGTATTGTGCATATTTCCTTCACATTCTTTGGTAGTTCATCTTTATATTGTCATTTCAGGTGAGCTGTGTTTAAAGTTTAATCATCGCTCATGATGTGCAGCAACAAAAAAATATATAGATAAGACAATGTGGTCAACCCAGCTATCAGGAAATGGGTACCAGTGATCATGCTCTCGAAGGTCAAATGTTTCCAGTCCTGCTGGGTGCTGAAGGATATACTACACAGACACTTTCTGCTCAATGACTGAGACAGTTGAGCACTTACAGAAAAACTGTGTGCTCTTAAGGCTCATTCATAACTCAATTACCTTTACCACATTACTCATACATAACTCAATTACCTTCACCACATTACTCATACATAACTCAATTACCTTCACCACATTACTCATTTCTTTAGTCTGATATACTGTCCGTTTGTTCCAGGGCTCGAAAGGGAATCAAAGAATAGCAATAATGTTTACCTTCCAAGCATGTCACAAAAGACAACTAAGGAGATTTTGGTCTGGAGTTAGCTGTCTTATTCCATAAAGGGTCACAGTAATCCAGAAACCATGTTGGGTGTGTCAGGACAAAAGACGCAGATATTGCAGCAATGTTGTGAAACAAGACAGTGCATTCCACTTTCAGGACCACATCGTGCTAATCTAGAAGTTTCCGAATGAACACAGGAGAAGATTGACATACATCACTATTTCTTATGAACCTCTTATTATTTAATTCTCTACAGCTAATGTGTTGCAGCCAATCTTTGTCGTGGAGATGGAACTTGATGATGGTGAATGGGATGGCACATTCATGTAATTTTGTGCTTGAATCCTGTTAAGAATTCTTTAAACTGTGAAACAATGGTGCTATGCTTGCAACTTATGTCAGTTTTATTTGTATTTCAAAAAGATATCCTCATATTACATACTCATTCTTTCATTCTGGGTTGATGACCTTTTGCATCTGTACTAAAAGTGGTAAGCACATATATAGCATCTATATGAAGCTCAGTCTGTATAAAAGGACTTGCTTAAGTTCTTTAAGGACTTAAAACCTTGCTGAGTTTCTTCAAGCCCTCTTTCAACACAACAATTATATTGTAAAGGGAAAAATTTCCAACATTTGGAATAATATAGAATCTGTGAATTACTGGATTGGAAACAACATTTCCTACATTCCAAACACAAGTTTGCATAGTTCATCACTAGTGTACTTGTATTAGTTTACCCATGTTACCATTCTAACATGATTAGCAAATGTATAAATTGTGTACATTTAAGTATTTATTGAATAAGTTAATGAAAAATGGCAGTAAATATTATATTTGTACAGATACATTGTTCCACAATTGAAAAACTTACTGATATAAAAGCTAATCTTAAATATAATCTTTATTTGGGCCAAATCCTATTCAAGACAGAAACACACGAAGAAAACAAAACAGTTGGAATGGATATTATGTTAAGTAAAACTGCAAGGATTTACTCATGACCAAAATATGGAGAAAATTTGTTGAAGATGTGCTCCACAGGGGATTTTTAAAGGAATATCAAGCCCTTGTATCCCTAGAGTTTTTACTCATCCTTTAGTACAAAAGCCTGAGGTACTAATGTTTTTTTTCTATCTCTGGACATATTCTCAACTTAATGCAATCTGATTCCAATCTCTGTCACATCTTTCATAGTTTCTCTTCTCTGCATGTCATCCTTGTTTCCTCTTTCCTTATGGACTCCATGTCATTGATCTCCTAGCTTTATTTACAGGTTTTCGAACATGTGCCCAATCTATATCCATTTTCCCTCTTTAATCTAGGTGTCCACCAGATCTTGGTCTGTTTGTCTCAATTTCTTCATTTTTTATCCTGTCCTGCCCCCTAATATTTGTGTGAAAAGGTAAAGAGAATACAGCAATAGTAACATAATACAAACATAACATGTTATCAGATTAATTTACGTGTGGTTTTGTACCAGCCAAAACCATTGTATGAAGAGAGCGCACACAGGGTACATTATAAAGGAAACATAGATGGCAAATTCAATGTAAGCTGAGCTTATTAACAAATATAAATAACCAAATGGTCAGAGGGTGTCCGACAAAGTGGATGGTGCCGCAGTAACCTAATGAACAAATAGTCAAGCACAATGAATTAAACAGGTTACTAAAACACTTACCTTGCCTATTAACAAAAGTATATAAAAAAGTATATATAAAAAACATACAATAAAACTAAACAGGACAATTCTCCACTTATCGGCTCAAATTGAACCTTTTTCAAGAGACAAACAACACAATAATAAACAAAATAGATGACTAGATTTCATCAAGCCCCGTCTCCATAACGCAGGGATGGCAACGCATCTAGTAAACAAGAAAATGCGTGCATCAATTGTACATTGGAATGCCATTTTGTTATTGTTAAATCATTTACATATTTAGATTTTGATTTCCTCGTTGTTATTGCAGTTGTCTCTTCGATGGGTGCCCACACATGTATAATTATTTGTATATGCATTTTATTTTACATGGTTCTATGTATCCACACAATTACTTTGGGCTACACATTTGTATGTATACATATGCAGTTGTTATAGCATTATCTTTATGTGAACGAACGTTTATATTTACATTAATATATATATATGTTTCTATGTGTGCGAATGTTCATGTTATTGATTTTATTTATGTGAGAAAGTGTTTATGTGGATGCATGTTCATATTTATGTGTATATATATATATATATATATATATATATATATATATATATATATATATATATATATATATATATATATATATATATTTATGTGAGCGCTTGTTTATGTTAATGCACGTATCTCCATTCTGTGTCAATATGTATGCCTATTCTGGTGTGAGCCCTTTCCTATGTGTCGATACATTTACATGCCTGTGCATTTTGTGTGGGTATCCTTCACACATCTGTGTCCATTTTGTTATATATTTATTTCTTAACTCTTGGTGTGTGTATACATTTCTATGTATGTTTAGGTTTGGTTTTATATATATGTTTATGTCTATATTTGGTTTCACATTCATTCCATACGTTTTCAAATGATGATTCTTCTGGTATCCTTCCTTCCCCAAACCCACTCACCCCACAACCTCATCATTACTCATCTATCATTATCATATGCCATTCTGGTTGGCGTAGATGACCATGATTCACTGTTCACAGTATTGTTATCAGGATCGTTGTTTCCAAGCCTTGCTAGGTTGTCACACTAATATTTTCTCACGTCCCCATCTGTCTCTGTTCCCTTCAGTCTTGCCTGTTGTGACTATGTTCTTAAAACCTGCCTGTCTGATAAAGTGACAAAAGGGGTATTTTTCTTATCTTTTTCTTTTATTATTCTTGCACTCATTATAAACATCCCAACTACATCTATAGTGCCTCTAATTTTCCACTTTCGGTTTGTTTATAATGAATGCACGCAATTTCTCTTTTACTAGATGTGTTGCCATCCCTGCGTTATGGAGACGGGGCTTGATGAAATCTAGTCATCTATTTTGTTTTTTATTGTGTTGTTTTCTGTTGTTTGTCTCTTTAAAAAGATTCAATTTAAGCCGATACGTGGAGAATTGTCCTGTTTAGTTTTATTGTATGTTTTTTATATATACTTTTATATATATTTTTATTAATAGGCAAGGTAAGTGTTTTAGTAACCTGTTTAATTCATTTTGCTTGACTGCTTATTAACAATAATACTGTGCCCAAACTTTGAACTTGATCATGTGCATTGATTGAGAGACTGTCTCATTAACACATTTGCCATAAAAGCTGGTAACGTGTATACATCTAAATGTGTCATTTAGTTTTTATAAGCATCCTAGTCATTCATTTATCTAAAAAATGAGATGTACCTGATAAAAAATCTGTTGAATTAGAAGATTAAAGCTTATAGTACACACTGCAAGCATCGCTCCCTCTATGTAGAGCACTACCTTGAAGAGTGTCATGCACAGAATACACTCTGCAAGGAAGAGTGTCATGCACAGAATACACTCTGCAAGCAGCACTCCCTCTATGCAGCAATTCCTTAAAGAACACCAAAACTTGGCACTCAGAGCACAAAATATAGACCTGCTGACTTAACACAAATCCTCAAGTATCATCTGAAAAGTAGTTTTCATGTATTTATAGCTGCCCAAATCACTATCTTATCAGTGTACAAAAGGAAAATTAGTAGATGAAACATAGTCTACAAACTGAAATTTTGAACAACATTTTGGCAACAACTTACTTTTTAATTTAGTATTTTGTGTGAAACTGAAAGAAACACTTATATTTAATTGATTAAATATTCCTAAACAGTTAATTTATTAAGTGAGTTTGTCCTCAAAGATGCTAGAGTAAAAAGACAAGTTATAACAAAAACTTCGCAGAGAGTCAAGATTTTTAGGGCACATGGTGTGAAGAACTTCACGCACAACTTCAACTTTAAGTGGAGAAGAGATAGAGGAAGACAAAGAGAGAAGTTGTAGGAACTGTTCTCACTATGGCACTAATGCCTTTATTCAGCTTATTAACAACACAATAGACAGTGAGTTATGGAGAAACATGATCTCCTACGTCGCTTGGCATGGCACTTGCGTGATTGATTCAAGTCGTTAACATTTAACTCAATTCATACATAAACACGATATATCGTGGCAGAGAGCTCCCTCTTTCTGGACGTAACAACGATATATAGGTCTTCCAGATATGCCATCTAAATTTGCTTTGTTTGGTTTATAAATGACAAGTATTAACTTATTTAGTCATTTAACATTTAGAAATCTGGCTAACGAAAGGAAACCATCATCTTACTGTGTGATTAGACGGAATATTTATTTCAAATTAAAATTCTAACAAGGTAGATTCAGTTTTTCTCAAATTAGTAAAATGGCTTCATGGCCACTATCATCAGAGCTCAAACATTTTTGGCAAACCTATAGCTTTATTATTCTTTGAGTTTTATAATTGGGAATGTTATTTCAAGTGATGTGTCAGTAAACAACAGAGCTTTCGCTTTCGACAGTGGAGATTACCGACTTGTTGAAAATCAAGAGAAAAATAGGCCTAGACCTAATAATGTATGCTAAAAAATTCTAAAACTGTTCCCACTGCTACTGTTTCTGAAGAATCAGATAGGCCCAGTGACAGCAATGATAATATTCCACTACGATATACAGAAAATAGAGTTAGACTTAATGATAATATTGAGTGGAATAAAGTTCAACTTTCGAAATCCAATACTTGGGAGTATTTTCTAAATTTCACAATATTTTGTTTGGTTCTGAAATTGGACATGGCACACAAAAAATGGCATAAAACACTAGGCAGTTGCACGATTGACTTCAAATAAACAGATTATGATTAGGAAATGGACAGTCAATGCATCTAGTCTAGTTAGATTGGATATCAACATTTCAAGACAAGTAAAACTGAGGATGAGTAGAAGAAAATATCTGTTTAAAAAATGTCTGTTCAACTAACATTTCTGTGGTGCAGTTTTTGTGTTGCAGATTCCACATTCAATTATCTTTCTTTTGATACCTTATATAACCTCCCATAGCTAATACTTTGTCTTCAGCGAGCTTGCACCTAAATCATATTGCGGTCCAAAAAATTACCCTAAAATTAATTACGTCCAAACCCCAGAAATAATTACGCCCTGAAAGAATTAATAAACGAAACCAAATGGTTATAAATGTATTTACATGAAATAAATATTGCTAGCAATCAAATCACTGATGAACATGGTATTTTCTGTCAAGCAAATAAATCAGAAAATTGTTAATATTGTAAAAACATTTTTAGAAAAGGTTTGTTAATTATACAATTCATTTGTGACTAGGCTAGGTTGTATAGCTACTTGTCAATAGTTATATACTACCTACATGAGCTCTATGACGAACTGCAATAAATATACATCAAATGTGGGGTCATAAACGAATTGAATAACACTTCAATAACAGTAATTATATAATTAAGTCTTATAACAACATTTATAATATAACAATCATTTTACAATTTACATGCTTGTAAACAAGTTAATAAACAGATGTCAAACATGTCTGCAGCAAAACTCAAAAAGCATCACAAGGTCATACAAAAAAATGACCACAAGAACTAGGTTTACATATTGAAATCACTGAGGCACAAAAGGTCAGATGTACAACATGACAACTAAAATACAATATTAAGTCAAGAGATCGTGTATTGCATGAGTATCTACTATATCCGTGCACTTTGCAATGGGCATAGTTACAAGTTTTAATGAAGAAATTCTCCTTCCATAAGAAGGGTGTTGTAGTAAAATAAAAAAAGAGTGCATCCAATTCTGTCAAATAGCACCCCGGCATCTCTATTCAATGATATAGACTAAGTTCACAATCGTTGAAACAATATGGTTATAACTAGTACTACTAACATGATACAACGAAAAAATATTCTTTCATAGTTAGTTAGTTAGTCGTCGGATACTAATCACTGCAAACTGGACACATCCATAGTTGCTCTGATCTCTCCTTGAGTGTATCCGCCATCACACTTCTGCTGACAGTACCGGTCCTATGCTGGTTGACCATCATTCTTCTGCGCCCTCCAAAATGTTCACCTCTAGCAACACTGCATTTCAATCCCTGATCTTTAATCCTAGCCATTGAAAAGGAATCATCATCCACATTAGTCTCACTCTAGCGTGTTATATCTCTTAAGGAGTTCAAAACGTCAGCGCGATCCATTGCCCCATCGCCCTGTGCCACAATTGCACACGATGCCAGTTGATCCGCTCTGTCATTGCCTCTAATGCCCACATGTCCCGGCACGAAAATAAATGTAACCGATTTCAAGCTCGCATTTCTCAAGGCCTCAATCCACTGTTCGCGAACGAGACCCACTTGTACCTTCTTAATCATACTCATAGAGTCACTCAAGATGCAGACCTGCGTTACCTTCTGTGTGCGTAGCCACTCAAATGCCTTGGTCACCGCCATGGTCTCCATGGTCACACTACTCGTAGTGACCGCAAAGGCACCACTTTCCTCCTTGATCGTTTTACCTACGCACTGAGCTGTGAAGGCCCAAACACTGCGAACATGCCTAATTACAGATCCATCAGTGTATATAATCACATCCCCTTCTTTGGTATTCTCACTGATTAAATCCTGCACTTCTTTCTCCACAGCTGTGGGACACAATTCTCTGCATTCCCTGCTAAGTGATATTACTACTCTCAAACAAGTTTCGAAATCTGTGGGTAGACCTATCCATTCCGCACCTGCTGCCACATCCTGTAATCTGCACACGCTTTGTATTACATCCTCAGCACGTCCCATCCACGACCTTCCTCTTAACTATTGAGAGGAATCATATCACCCTCAACTATTGATAAGACAGACATATGAGATGACATTGAGGTATCATTAGAATTGAGGCTCAATACTGGTCTGTCAGCCCAAATCATGATTTCAGTTGTGCATGTCACAGAATTAAATGCAGTTCAGAAATCTAGAAGACTGAACTAAAAAGTTGCAGTCTGGTAAACAAAATGTATTAAAACTTTACAATTCTGACAAATTAGAAACAATCACCAAAATAAATATTACTTGGATGATATCAGGTGCTGCCATGTTTGTGTAATGGAGGAGTTATATTGTGCTGCCATGTTCGTGTAATGGAGGAGTTATATTGTGCTGCCATGTTTGTGTATTGGAGGAATTACACAGGTGCTGCCATGTTTGTGTATTGGTGGAGTTACATAGGTGCAGCCATGTTCGTGTATTGAGGAGTTACAAAGATGCTGCCATGTTTGTGTATTGAAGAGTTACAAAGGTGCTGCCATATTTGTGTATTGAGGAGTTATATAGGTGCTGCCATGTTTGTGTATTGGAGCAGTTGCATAGGTGCTGCCATGTTTGTGTCTTGGAGGAGTTACAAAGGTGCAGCCACGTTTGTGTATTGAGGAGTTATATAAGTGCTGTTGTGTTTATGTATTGCTGTTGAAATCTTCTAGTACACAAAAGAGATTGGTGTTATAATTATAAACTGATGATAATGAACTCCTGGCAAATCTTTAGTTGCCCAGTGGCCCCCATATGATGTTGACAGATATACATGCTGATAGTTCCAGTGGCTCTCTGGTTAAATATTCATTACTCTGCCCCCACAGGCTTCATATTTTACTTGTACCACTCCTTTTATTCTACTTCTACAAATTAGCAAGCACATAGTCCAGAGAGCAAAATATGTTGTCATGATTTACAGTTTAGCTTCAATATATGTGCCTTTTGATCCAGTACATCAGACTTCTGTATGGTTTGTAAGTCACTTTGACACTTCATATGATTGGACAACCAACCATATCCTAAAATTTTTCTTAGTGGTCTCTTATAACATGCATGGCAGGTCACAATATAGCTATACTTTTCTCTCATTTCAAGTTCTGGAAAAACATGGATATAACATTGTCTTGTCCTATTCATGTGTGCTGCTATGCATCATAGGGAGCCTTCTTACTTTAGTTAACTGTAATGTCGCTGATATAGTGCTGGCTTGGTGTTCTAGTATTTTTCTGATGTCATCTATCCATTTTCAACTGCATCTTTCCCTGTTTCTCTTTTCAAATAATCTATTGAAGGATGTTGATGGAACGCGGTCTGGTTCCATTCTGATTAGGTGGCTGAACCATTTGATCTTTTGTGTGTCTATGTATTCTTTGCATGATATTGTTTGCACCAGATTTCTATTTCTAGTCTGAAATCTAGTCTCTATTTCTAGTCTGAAATCTAGTCTCCTGTTTAGACGAATGTACAACTCCTAATACCAAATTCTCTTAATCTCAGTCTAGATGTGTCACCTATTGCATTGTCCAGATCAGCAAGTTTTCAGCAAACGACTTCATATGTGACCCTTATCCATCTTTAATTCACTTAATAAAGGTATCTATCTGCTTCATTACTGCGAACACTTGCACATTTCTAGTAGCAGATCCATGTAATACTAGGAGATGGGAAGCAGCTATAGATGCCATCCGAACACATAAAATCATATCAACATCGGCTGTTTTAAATATTTCAAAGAATAGACTGAGAATCAGACAAGATAACTGCGTTAATCAAATGAGATTGTTGCACAAATGACTACTAGTCACTGTGCAATCATGACTTCATCATACAAATGACACAGCAGCTTCACCGCAATCATGATGACTCCATCATACAAATGGCATAGCTTCACTTCAATCATGATGACTCCATCATACAAATGGCATAGCTTCACTTCAATCATGATGACTCCATCATACAAATGACATAGTTTCACTTCAATCAGTCCAATAATAAATGTGTACTTCATGGCACATGTCAATCATGCTGCTACTTAACATCATTTTTAGCTGATCATTTACACAAAACATAGACTAAGCCAACTTTTTGGCAAGAATGCCTTTATTAAATTGTTCTTAATGTGTCCTCCTGTTTTGCTTTATTTGCATATTATATATCCTTTGTGTGATAAGTCCCTTTTGTCACAATGTGATTTTGGTAGAATGTTTTACAAATTACACTATCAATGCTTGTAAGATCATAGACATTTGTGTTCAGATCTCTCTCTTGCACAATAAGATCTCAGTAGAAACACTCCATAGAACAGCCATCAGAGAGGTTATGACTTTATGTTTCAACAGCATGCAAGACTACACAAAACAGCATCACATTGAGAGAGCACTGGTTTCCTCCCTATGTACAGTATTTGGTGATGCAGGAGCATAGATAAAGTCCAACCCTACACAGGATGTGCTTCAATTATTAGTTCCTTAATGTTAATCTTCTTCAGCGTTCATTCTCAAACTCCCACTGGATTTCTCTTATAACAGGACAATGATCCTACAAGATTTCCAGTTGAATGTAGTCCAGAGAATGGAAATGCGTTGTGTTGCCGTTTTATTTGTGCCAATGGCCCAACACATCCGTCTTCGGCGGTTAATGTTAATCAATCTTGGAGTTATTGATGGTCTAAAATATGTTTACAGTTTGAAAAATGATTCTTGGACAACCTGCCTAAAAAGTCATTGCACTAACCACTGAGAGGCACCCCAACCCCCATGCATGCTAAATGATCCTTATAATGTAGGCAACAATATAAATCCTAAGGCAGAAGATGCATCAAATCCCAGTAGTTAGGTTAATCACAGTTCATATGAGAAATTTGGAATACCAAAGATTTGAAAGTGGCAGTTTTTTTAAAATAACTATATAATGAAAATCATTTAACATTTGAAATGGAAATGGCGGTAGCACATACTTGCTAGTGTTTTGATCTTCGCCTCGAGTTTGTTACAATAACATTGTCAATGAAAATAATGAGATCATGTGGGAATCTTGCCAACTCATTGCACAAACTGATAGTCAGATCAGGTAAAAGAAGCTGCAAAGCTCTGCAGCACAGCTCTGAAAATTCCTCTAATAATGCATTTGGATCCCTAAACAGCACCACCTTCGATGGCTTTATAAGTTCCTCCACATCTTTTAGAGTCATCAGAGATAACTGGGGAATTGCAAGATCACTGTCACAGACCTGTGGATAATTTTTTTGCCTTACAAGATGGCAGCTGAGTTTATGTGTGTCACACTGGCTATTGTTTGTCCATACTGACAGTGCACTTGCATCCGATTTATGTTGAACAGTGCATGCTGCCTGATAATCATGTGAGGATGACTGAGATGATGATTGGTCAGCTGCACTTTGAGATGTACAACCTACTTGTAGAATGTTTGAAACTTGTCTTTCGGAAACAAAGCTGTGCTTCATATCTCTATCCAGAATAAGAGATGATGATGATGAACTATCCTGCACTGACGTCTGCTCAAGTGACATAACAATATCAGAAAGCAGCATCTTAAATCCAGCAGACTCTGGACTCATGGAATCAAGATTGAGCCTAAGCGTGGGAAACAACTGATAGACTAACATATGCATATGAGTCTGCAACTGTGACAACTGTAATGTACCAATGACAAAGTTATGCAGATCATCTGACAGGTGGCTGGAACTCTGTGTCAAATCTGTAAAAGGAAAGGTGTTTGATCTTTTTTTCCTCCTTCTGCCATGCAGTTTCTTATCCTCAAGGCGACTATGGCATTTCTTTGCATGTTGTGGCACAATATCTGTCCATTCATTTTCATAGCAGAAATCTGTGACTGTTTCTGAAACATGAGTGAGTGTGGGTGGAGTTAACATATCAAAATCAGTGTTTCCAGTATCATCCTGTAGAAAAGTCATTGTGTAAGGTGCTTTTTCTGATCTACAATAATTATCTGGGCTATCAACTGTATGGCGCTTTTTTCTGCGGCTGCGATGTGACCTCAGAGACGGTGAAATTACAGAAAGAATTGGAGGCTCATTAGGAAAACCACAGATATTATTACTTCCAGTTTCATTTGATGTATTCAGAGAAAATGATTGACAAACAGTATTGCATGTGTTAGCAACAAATAATTGTGGACAATAATGTGATTGTGATCCTTCAGCTGCTTGTAGCATAGAACTTGTGTTACTAGATTCAGAATTAGCTTCAATCATTCTATCACAATCTAATTCCGTGGGTTCTGTAATCACTGATAGCTGCAGGTCATCTGCACACTGGTAGTCATCAAAGTTTTGTGAGAGAGAATCACTACTGTGCATCTCATCATTCTTGCTTCCTCCACCAGGATCTCTCACTTCATGAATGTCACCATGTGAGACTGAAGCCGGAGAAACAATCACTGGCGATGCTGCTGGCATACATGTGCTATCACATTCAAATGTAGCTTCACAGTTCACAGAGCTCTTTGATATTCTTCGATAATTATGTGACCCGCTTGCTTTGTCTTCAATTTCTGATGTAGAGTCTGCCTCCATTGCACAGAAGTCTGGACTATGACTGGAATGTTTATATTCTGAGTTTAAATGAAGTCGCAAAGCTTCAGGACTAGGTATAAGGGGAGGAGGAAACTGCTCGTAGATATCGGAATTCAACTTATCAAATATGTTGCCACTTCCCTTCATATCTTTTGATTTGAGTACATTTCTTAGAAAAGACCGGTTGCATCCTTCAGACAAATTCTTTGCTTTGTCTTTGTTACTGTACGTCCTCATGAACGTGTGATATTTCTGAAGTGAGGATCTTCTATGATGCATATATCTGCTATAGTCCCGCATGCAACTTGGAGGTAATTGTGGATTTAATCCCAGATGTGGCATGTTGTAATCTGGTAACTGTCTTGACACTGGTTCTAAAATTGGTGGTTCATCCTCAAACTGTTGTTTTGCATTTGGAAATGGGTCATCACAATGACCACCATCAATGTCATCATCATCATCTACTAAAATTGGTGCCTGGCCACTTATGGAATGAGAGATTAAATGGCCTTGCTTATTTGACAATTGATTCAGAAGTTTATCTGCTCCATATTCAGAATCATCTTTGTCATATGTGTTCATGGCATATTCACTATCATTATCACTTTCCTCAGTACTCTCACCATTTTCACTAGTTTTTGTCTCCAGCCACTTTTGAAACTCACTTGCAAAAGTGTCTGACATTGCCTGTTTGTTCTTTCACAACATAATATGAAGACAACTGTCCATATATGCACACAGAGAGTCAGTCGTAGTCAAATCTTGTTTATTTGGAATCAAATCTGAAAATGGAAAAAGGAAATATGTGAAATACTTATATATACACATTGATGCTACTGAATTATATAAATCTTGATTCTTGATTAGAAACTGGCCTCACAGCACGTGGGGCATTCCCATAAGTGCTCCGCCCTTTGTTCCAGCAGCCATCCGACTCGATGGTGTTTCAAGTCTAATGCCGCTGAAACAGACATCGACATCAGGGCACAACTCTGACCCTTGCAACAGGTTTCTTTGTTGTTCTGCCCACCTACGCCGTGGCCATCCTAGTTCAAGCACAACATCAGCCTGTCAGAACAATATGGTAACTGTTATCGAAGGTTACAACGACGGGATTGTATAGATGACGTGCCATGAGGCTTCTATAAGAAGATAACCTCAATATAAAGGCATGTCATCTACTAATGCTTCTGTTGCATGGTTAGTTTGTCTAGTGAGCCATTAATATAAATGCCTATGTGTTGCCAGTCCTGAAAGGGGAGTAAAGAATAGCAACACTGTTTACCTTCCATGCATGTTACAAGAGGTGACTAAAGAGGTTATGGGGTGAAGTTGGCTGTCCCATTTCATATAGGGCCAAAGTGACCCAGAAGTCATGCTGAAGTTGGATATGTCAGATGAACAGGCACAGTTATCGCAGCTAAGCTGCAAACCATGACACAACACATTCTGTTCTCTGGACCATATCCTGCTAATCTGCAGGAGTTTGAGAACAAATGCAGAAGAAGAAAATAAACATAACCATATTACTTTAAAATCTTCCTGTGGAAGGCAGAGGGTAAAAGAAAAGTAAAGCAACCAAAATAAACTTTACATAGAACAATACTCAGAGAAAGCTGAATATTGTGTATAAGCAATACAGGAGAACTCCATCAACTTGTAATACACAAAGTTAATACAGAAAGTTAAAGGTAGCAGACTCGAGAGGGAGGTCGTGGATGGGACGTGCTGAGGATGTCATACAAAGCGTGTGCAGATTGCAGGATGTGGCAGCAGGTGCGGAATGGATAAGTCTACCCACAGATTTCGAAACTTGTTTGAGAGTAGTAATATCACTTAGCAGGGAATGCAGAGAATTGTGTCCCACAGCTGTGGAGAAAGAAGTGCAGGCTTTGTTCAGTGAGAATACCAAAGAGGGGGATGTGATTATATACACTGATGGATCTGTGATTAGGTATGTTCGCAGTGTTTGGGCCTTCACAGCTCAGTGCGCAGGTAAAATGATCAAGGAGGAGAGTGGTGCCTTTGTGGTCACTACGAGTAGTATGACCATGGAGACTATGTGGTGACCAGGGCATTTGAGTGGCTACGCACACAGAAGGTAACGCAGGTCTGCATCTTGAGTGACTCTATGAGTATGATTAAGAAGGTACAAGTGGGTCTCGTTCACGAACAGTGGATTGAGGCCTTAAGAAAGACGAGCCTGAAAGTTGTTACATTTATTTTCGTGCTGGGACTAGTGGACGTTCAAGGCAATGAAAGAGTGGATCAACTGACATCATGCACAATTGTGGCACAGGGCGATGGGGCAATGGATCGCGCTGATGTTTTAAACTCCTTAAGAGATATAACACGCGAGAGTGAGACTATGTGGATGATGATTCCTTTTCAATGGCTAGGATTAAAGATCAGGGATTGAAATGCGGTGTTGCTAGAAGGGAACATTTCGGAGGGCGCAGAAGAATCATGGTCAACCAGCATAGGACTGGTACTGTCAGCAGAAGTGTAATGGCGGATATACTCAAGGAGAGATTGGAGCAACTATGGACGTGTCCAGTTTGCAGTGATGATGATCCGATGACTGACTAACTAACTAACTAACTGACTAACTGACTAACTAACTAACTGTAATACACAGAGAAAGCTCAATATTGTGTATAAGCAATACAGGAGAACTCCATCAACTTGTAATAACGCACTCAACATGGAGAGAAATGACTACTGCTATATATCTTGATTCCAAAAGGAATGTTTCCTGTTTCCCTGTGGGTTCCATTCCAGAGCCTGCCTCGTTATGTTATCAGACTTCTTTATGAGGGTGTGCCCTATCCATCTCCACTTTCTAGTGTTTATCTCTACCTCCACCAAGCACTGATGTGTTCTCTTTCACAATTCATTATTTGATATAAACTCTGGCAATCATCTAATGTCAAGTAAACTACTGGTGTTGAGACATCTGATAAAAATATCTAGTTTTGATGTGATTTTCTGGGTTAAATCAATCAAGTGCCATTCTGAGTGGCATAGGCAGTCATGTTTCTCCACAATTCTCTGTCTTGTGTTGTTAATACATTCAGTTGGTGATATCTTTTCTGTGCAACAGTGACAATCCATCCATGATAATAAATTTCTGAATTACATGTCATTTTTCCGAGTCATAAAGCCAGACTTCACATTTGTATTAAACAACATAATCTTATTTCCCTAGAACAATGCTGAGGAATTCTACATTGGGCTATGAGTATTGAAAACAAACACTGCTTGTAATAAATGTAATTTGTTACTCTACCAATGTTTATCACATGCAATGTTGTACAAAAAACTGCTCCCATGATCACTTATATTTTCCACCATTTTAAAACATGATTAATTATATTTTTTCATGTGTCATTATTGGTACTACTTTGAGTCACTGTCAACAACTTACCATCATATGGATAGAGCATCAAGCCACTGGGACTGGCTTCAATATAGAATGTGTTAACGCCAATTTTTTAAAAAGACATGCAGACTATGTTCTAATATATTGGCAATTTTCTTCAACAACTGACTTTTAATGATACCTGGAAGACTATAAGGCAGACAACGACAGGGAGAAATCATTTCAATCCTCACAAGCTAAAAGTTGTACTCAATGATAGTTGCATTCATTTATTTTTTGTTCTAGTTACATTGTACATTCACAAGTTACTTGTACATTACATGAGTTATTTGAAATTAAATAAGGTTTTTTTAACAACAGCAGCTTTATTTTTGCCTATAACAATCAACTAATATTTATGAACAGTGCTTAGATAGTTATGGGCCTCTACATTAACAGTTTGCATGGTTTCAAAAAGATCCTTACCTTAATCCTGCCTTGACACGTAGACTACTGTACCAGTTACCAACTAGATGTCAGTATCATGGAAAGCCAACTAAACCCTAATGTAATAATGTTCTTCTACTGGAACAAGAAAAAAAATACAAAAATTAAATGTGTGCAAGTCAATAAATTAGTCATTTACAAGTTTTGTTTCAAAATAGACTACTTTGTGAACTTCAACATATTCTACAGGACAAAAATGACTATCACCTTCAGTATCTATCTATCTATTGTCTTTTTTCTGCTTTTGCTGTAATTTGTCGCAGAATTCAATAATGATCAGTTTTCAGGTCAGCGCACGTTTGGTCGCTTTATATGCAGTTAATATTGTCTCAGATCCTTGGTAACTCCTTCAATCTTAGTTTTCCTCTGCCTCTTGTTGTTTCCATTTTCGTTCTGTAGGCTCTATGCTCTCGTCATTGGACAATATGTGTTAATTCTCATTTAAGGGGCTAAACCATTTCAGTCTCTGTTTATCAATATGTGTCCACAGATGTTGTTCCAGCAGGTTTTTTTAATCTCTTCACTCCTCACACGATCTCTTCTTGTACTCTCTGTGTTCCTCACATGATCTCTTCTTGTACTCTCTTTATTCCTCACATGATCTCTTCTTGTACTCTCTTTATTCCTCACATGATCTCTTCTTGTACTCTCTTCACTCCTCACATGATCTCTTCTTGTACTCTCTTTATTCCTCACATGATCTCTTCTTGTACTCTCTTTATTCCTCACATGATCTCTTCTTGTACTCTCTTTATTCCTCACATGATCTCTTCTTGTACTCTCTTTATTCCTCACATGATCTCTTCTTGTACTCTCTTCACTCCTCACATGATCTCTTCTTGTACTCTCTTTATTCCTCACATCATCTCTTCTTGTTCTGTTTCCTACTTTTCTTAGATATCTTATTTCACACATGGTAAACTTTCTCAATTTTTCTTTAGTTAGTATTCAGGTCTGAAATTCATAACACAATGTTGGTATGAAGATTGAATTTATGATGTTCCTTTTGGTTTCCATCGGGATAGATAGTACTTACATAGAACACAGGTTTTTGAGTTTCACTTGACAACTGACAGACCATTACCAAAGGACTTGGGTGTAAAGAGGAGCGCGGTAGCCTAGTTCATAGTGAGCTTGCTTGCTATCACCGGGTTACAGCATGCCAGGTTCGAAACCACGTCTGGACACACACAAAAATCCGAGTTGAGATTTCTCACTTGAAACGACCACTCCTCCAGCCGACTCAGCTGTAAATGAGTACCTGATGCATGATTTAGGGTAGGTAAAGACAACAAGGAAGGGAACTAGCCACCACACCTAATAGTTGCTGTGGCTTAGTACATGAAGAGTTATCTTCATCAATGATGGCAGGTTGCTGTCATGGGACATACCTTTACCTTATTGGGTGTAAACATGAAAAAATACAAATTACAATACACATAACAGTAAAATTTTACTGTTTTTATGGTCTTTTCACTGTTTGTTTTGTGTATTCTTGATAAATGCCTAATGGTTCAAAACAGTGAAATTGTCTTTTGTATTGTAATTTGTATAGTTAGAAGTCGTTTGTAAAAATGTTTCCAAAATATTTAAATTCCTGTACATGTTATAAATGAATTAAAAACAGGCATAAATGCACAAGACCTGCAATCCCTAGCAACTGACCGACAGGCATGGAGAACTATGCATCCGCCCTATGTGCCAAACTTGGCAGTTGAGAAACTGACTGACTGACTGTTTTAATAGTTGAATATTTATCTTCATTGTACTGGGTTTTCTGCCTACTTTTGTTTTTTCTGTATTGATCTTCATGTTGTGATTGAGAAAACTTTCATTGAGTAGGTTTATGTGATTGTGCAGCTCGTTGCTTGAACTGTGGGATAGGCACTGATTGCCAAGAAGAAGTAGTTCAGTTAAGTCATTTGGATAGACATTTGCTGGTGTTGTGACTGTTATTGGTAATATTATTATTTATACACCTTCAGTTTACTACACAATTTTGAAATTGGCAAATACAGAAATTTAAAACAGTGGCATTAATACTGTTTCTACTGTACTGATTCTAACAGTAATATTAGTAATAATAACCAAAATCATCAGTCTGACAATTCATCCTGGAGGAGACTCCATTTGGTGTAAACAGAACAGGTAACACACTAACAACATATCACCGGCTGAAGTACATTATAGTTCTCCGCTGTGACCTTTGCTCTAGTTTCGATGTGTTTTCTGACCTTTGTTGTGTGATTTGGCAAGCTTATGGGTAAGTACTTAGAGTAAGGTTAGGATTAGAAATAATATTTCTAATTTGTGCGCGCACCTCGCTCCGTGTATAGCAGCCAGAAATACTGATCGCTCACCACAAATAATAGGAAATTGTAAAAAATGTGTAAATTGGAAAACATACAGATTATACACAAGTTCGTCTGTGTCTAGAGTTGAACTGTGTGATCGTCGGATGAGGAAACTGTAAAAATTTTTAAATTGGAAAACCTACAGATTATGCACAAGTTCGTCTGTGTCTAGAGTTGAACTGTGTGATTGTCGGATGTGACGTCACGGCAGCCATTATTTTGATTGGTATTACACTGTAATCCATGACGTTGGATCGTTAAAATTGTCAACAATGTAATATTTATAGCACAGCGGAGAACTATTCTGTACTTTCACCCATATCACCCAGTTATGTTTACCATTAATTAACTTACAGTTACTTAGTCAAAGTCTTCTTAACAAATAACATTCTATTCTAGATTTAATTAATGCTGCTATAAAATATACAGGCGAAGGCCTAACTAAAAGTAGTAAAATTTGAATTATTGCTAGGATCTAATAACTGGCTAACAGTAGAGTAACTAGAGTAGGGGACTATTAAATTTAAAAATAAAGTTACATAAAAGTAATGCCAGCTCATGATAATGATGGATAAAATTGTTTTTAAAATTTCTGTTTCATGCTTTTTAAAAATAAACAACTAGTTAAGAATAGCTATTAGGCAATTGTCATTATTTTGTCAGCACGTTTGAATTTTAAATTTGTTGACGTCGGACTATTATAAAACTATAGGCCTAATCAAATATTAAAATATAAATAATATTTATAAATAAGGCATGTCCTATTCAAAATGAATCACGAGCTTCATTTATTCACATCGAAAGAAATAGATTTATAAAATATAATAAAATATTAGGATACTTAGGTCTATTAGATACGAGTAGTGTTGTGAATTAAATTAACTAATTAGGGCTACAAAAAATAACTTAGGCCTAGGCCTGTAGTCTGTAGTTGTTAAAATTACAATTCTGACAATTTCAATAACAAGAATCTTACTTAATTAACTTAATAAGAAGCCTGGGTGTCTTACTTAAGTCTAAACTATAAAGATTAGTAAGTTTACATTACATTGGGGAAATGTTATGCCAAATTCTAGAACTTCTGCCTGACCTGGATTGTACAAATCGGCGATTTCTTTAAACGCTACGGCTCTGTGTTTGCTGTTTCTGTTGTTTCCTTCCCATGTAGTAGGTCTAAGTTAAAAAAATGTAGGCGGCCTAAGTGTCCGATGTAGAATGTTGGGAATGTGTTGTAGATCTATCCAGAGTTTATATGATAATCGTGAGTACATTTGTAGATTTCAAAATGTCTTGTTACTACAACATTATATTTCATGTTCTGCTTAACCCGCGTACACAAAAAAATCGATCCATTTTTGCCATACTATGGCGCAATCGTCGCACACGAAGACTGAGGGATGTAAACACGACGATGTCGCTAGCTTCCATAAGCATCATAGCTCCATCAATAACACCACGCATGCGCAGTGAAACACAGTAGCAACGACGTAGGTGTGTACTGTGTACATAGATAAAGTTCGTAGAAATTTCACTTATCTTACAACGCCCGTGTGTTCCGTGCACGAAAGTAGAGCAAAGAATATTTAGTGATTTGTACTGCCTGTTGTTAGAGATGATTAAAGATTGTTGTATATACCATGCAGTGGAAAGCCAATAAACTATGACTACAAAAACATAAAAATAATATTAAAGATCAGTGCTTTTTTATATATAGAAAAAGAGGTGGACACATGAATAGTTTAAGTTTAAGAAAAATGAATAACTAGTAGTAACAAACAATTCATTACAGTACTTCGAAAATATGTACTAAAATGTTGTTACAGCAGACCTTTGAGACACGCCTTTAATAAATGGAAATTTTGAAAGAACGCATTATTTTTTTCTTAGCTAATCTGCGTGTACTCACTGTGGACACAAAGTTCTGAATTAAGTATTAGATATGTTGATTATCTTCTTCGCACACCGGACATGTCCATAGGTGCTCAGATCTCTGCTTCAGCAAATCTCTCAAGGTATATAACAGCTGATGGTTCCGGTTTATATGTTGGTCAACTGCTCTTTTTGAAATCTTTGTTAAGTGTTCATTATCTCACTCACAATTCGCGCATTCTCGATATTGACTCTTGCTAATTTATCTCTAAATCCTCTGATCATGCCGACTCACTAAGAGCAATGAGTATGATCGGTCCTATATGGCCCTCGGTCCAGATGGCTGACCATCTGTTATGGTGACGAGGCTAGCTAATTGGTCGGTCCGTTTGTTTCCCTCCACACCCGCGTGTACGGGGGAGGGGGGGACATAGATATGGCCTAAGCATGAGTCTTCGTAGTGATGCCCACATTTTAGTTCTCTCTAATGACTTCACCCATCCCCTACGTACTTCATCTATTTTTACTTTCTAAATCATATTCATTGAGTCACTTAGTATACACGCATGAGAATAGATTGCGATCTAGTCAGCTACGTGCCTTCGTTATGGCAAATACTTACATTGTTAGACTGCTTGTTGTTACGGTAAAGGCTCCACTGGCTTAGTGTACTGTTCTTCCTTGTGATCTGGCAGTAAAGGCCCATGCGTTTCGGTGGTGAATGATGACCGACCAGGAGCCATTGCTTTCAATAGTGAAACGACGAAAACTAGCATGGTTCGGACATGTATGCAGGCACGATTCCTTGTCAAAAACAATACTGCAGGGAACTGTCGAGGGTGGAAGAAGCAGAGGAGGACAAATAAAGACATGGACAGACAACATCAAGGAATGGATAGGGCTAGATATTTCCACACTCATCCGCATCGCTCAGGATAGAATTCGATGGAGGACTCTGTGTGCTGAAGCATCCAATGTGGTACACTTACGACCCTGAAGGGTTATGGGTTTATTGATTGATTGATTGATGACCGACCCGTCCGTGTAAATCACAACATCTCTGTCGTCGGCATGTTCGCAGATGAGTGTCTTGACCCCCGCATTCAGGTCTGTGTTCCCTGCACTCTCTATTGAGTGTAATGACGGTTTTGATTGCCTCTTGAAAGACCATAGAAATAGGTTATCAATTCCTCGCCAAAAGTTATGAATTGTATTAGATCTATCTGTAATCTAGAGTTTACTTAGGTTCAGGTTTAAACCAAGTCTCCAAGGCAACTAACTCGGCATTAAAAATACGTTATACTTTAGCATTTACAAAAGTTCATGATATATACATGCTCCGGCGGAGAAAGCAAGTCCTTAACCTATTAATCATGTGCACCGTTCCACACAGCATCACATTCCTTGGCTAATGCCCTTGATCATTGGTCATTTTTCGTATATTTTGATTCGCCAACCAATAAAAACCATGTCAAAAGTTGCATCAGGCAAGATACATTACGTTGTGGTGATCGTCCTCGAGGTTACAACGGAAAAGGACTTCGCGATTATATGGGGAAACTATATAACGGTTTTGTTTGAAAATGGGCGACAATCTTTTGTGGAAAATTTTATGGACATCGGTCAACCGATCGTTGGGCTTACATATAAATTCTACTCCTGTGTGGTATCCACATGACTATGTCAATTTGCATATCTAGACAAAACTTGTGGAAAATAGAACCCAAAACATTGACCATTTTAGTACCCCCCCCCCCCCCCCACAGAGGTATCTTTTACCTATTACAAAATGATGAGCATAATTGAAATAGACGAATATTCCATAGGAACGAAGGTAGGAATACAGCGTATCCCCAGATAAGAAATCACTGATAATAGTAAATAATAAGAACCATAACCAGTCAGGGTCATAGTGGTACCACACTGGAGGCATCAATAAGCCCTCCAAACATCTCTATCCTCGGCCATTCGGAGGAGTGTAGAAAAATCACTCCCAGGCCATTCCCTGGTGTTATTTTTCTTCTTCGTTCTTCAGTCAGATATCAGGTTACAGCACCAATAGCTTCAATGAATTGTGTGATTCGCTTCAGGTCATCCATGGAACCCCTCAAGTCTGGAAGCAGTGCCGTCTCAGTAGGCCATATTTTCTCCCTCTCTTCTGGGTAGAGTTGACAGGCATGAAGAATGTGTTCTGCAGTCTATTGGCTCAGTCCACAGTTTCACAGGTCTGTCTCACCAATCTTCAGCTTTCAGAATATGTGACTTCTCAGTCTGTTGTGGCCAGTTCGTAGTCTGAAGATGATGGTTTGTTCCTTGCATGGCATTTGATGGTATGGGTCATTTGGTTCTGCAGTTGGGTGCATCTGCTTCTACTTTTTCTTATATTCTACTTTTAACATGGTCTTACATTCATACAAGACGAATATATTTGTCACGTTTTTCATAGAACTAACTTTTAACAGACAGGGACTTGTATTAAAAAACCTGAATCAATCTTCCTATGTCTTCATTGAGTGTTAATTTTCACATCCATATAAAAGTATACTTAACACTGGCGATCCGAATAGATTGAGCTTTACTGTAATCCTGTCTTGCTTTTCAAATCGTATTCAACCTTGCCATGGCAGCCATCCCCATCTCGAGTCTGAACGTATCTCATTTTCCGAGTTGCCAAAATAACATATTTCAATCAATCAATCAAGTTCTATGATAATGGCGTAGGCGATCATTTTTCTCCACGACTCTCTGTCTCTTGTTTTGCCAATAAGCTCGGTAGCCAATAAGTTGCCAATAACTTCTACCGTACCACAATACTAGTCCATCTAGGAACTTCTCGCTTTGTCGTCCCCTATCTCTTCTCCCCTTGATCTTTCCAGTAGTTACACTACCAAGTGCTCAAGATGTGAACATAATATGACGATTTCAAAAGATAGAAATGGGTGACAGGCAAGGTTATGTAATGTTACCGGATCTTTTCTCCCTGTATACAGAATGCATTATGCGAAATATAGAAGATATGCCAGGAATAGCAGTGGGGGATGCAATGTAAATAGCTTGAGATATTCTGGCGACACAGTATTTATTGATTGCAGGAAGTGAACAAGAACTACAAGCACTACTGGATAAAGTAGTGAAAGAAAATGAAAACAAAGGCCTCAGTTTAAACAAAAGAGAACAGAAATAATGGTTGTCTCGAAGAAACATAGGCCTACACCACCAAGATGCAACATAACAATTAATGACACAAAATCACATATTTGGACCAGAGATATTTGAAGGCGGTAACATCTTCAAAAAACATAAAGAAATCATCAGAAACAGAATCCCCCCCCCCCCCAGAGGAAAACAGTAGGGGACACATTTTTTTTTATATCAAAAGCCATGACACCCAGACTTTATGTGTTTCCACTGGTACCATCATACCACCTAGGTCAAGTTACCTAAGATCCATAGCCTCGATATGAAACAAAAACAGTGTCAAAAGCAATACACAGCGCTACGACTAAAATGAAGTTAGTTTATGTATGGGGCAACCAGATAATAGGTTCTACAGCAAATATAATGTAGACGTAAAGAAGAGATATGGATAACCAATGATAAAATGTGTGGAGGAATACAGAAGAGAGAATCCAGAAGAGAAAATATATTATAAATAGGATATCATAAGGAAAGACGTTTCAAACAATAGTGGAAACTTACAAATAAGACACGCGAAAGACAAGCAAACATGAATGTTAGGTGAAATTTCTGATAAAATGCCAGAGCTAAAATAAACGAAAACACCCTAAAACATTCATTGATAGACAAATTCATACGTAACATGTGTAGAACAACAAAGGAAAAATGGTTAGAAACAAAATGTACAAAAACAGAGATGTCATCTAAACAGAAGACTAGAGAAGTGCAGAAGGAAGTAAGACAGATCACAAATAAGAAAAGTTCTGTAAATGTGGGGCGGTAAATGTTTTAAAATTAAATGTGGAAAGATTATATTTGATAGACAGAAGTAATTTCAAGATGGGCAGAATAGGGTCTTATGTGGTAGACCTGTTTAATGACGGTGGAAAAAAAAAACGACGCACCAGCAATACTGAAATAAGAAGTAGATAAAGAAATTAAAACAATGACATGTGGAAAGAATGCAGGCGCTAACAATATAACAGCAGGCATAATAAAAAAAAACTGTGGGTGCATTTGGTGTGGAAACTATCACAAAACTTTGCTAAAAACATAGGCCTATATGAAACAGTCCACATACGTAAAGACCTAAGATCACTAGTTCATACCACTACCTAATTGTACAGAATACGGAACAGTTAGCTGTATCAGCCACGCAACCAAAATTAGAAAATCACCAGTACCGGACGGCAGCACCAATGAAAATGCTTAAGAACCTAGGACATGCAGTAATGTATAAATTAATACAGATATAAAACTACAGTTGGAGTACATGCAATGTACCACAGTCATGGAGAGAAGCGTTCATGTGTCCTATTATAAAGAAAAGCAAGAACAAACAGAAGGCTGACAGCTACAGACCAATAAGTATAACCAGTTGTGCCTACAAGACAATGGAAAGGATAGTCAACAGAAGAATGAAATGTACCTAAAAGCAGAGAAGTTATTAGTTCCAGAACAAGCTAGATTTAGAGAGTGTAACAGCACAGAAGACCAAATAACATTCCTGTCCCAGATCATAGAAGATGCATTTCAAGAAAAGAAGAAAGTTTTCATCTTATGAGTTATATCTCCAAAAAGCTTTCGACAAGGTCTGGAAAGATGGATTGATAGTACGGATGCAACGAAATGGAATTAGGGTTAACATGAGTAAGTGGATACGATCAATCAATCAATAAACCCATAACCCTTCAGGGTCGTAGGGGTACCACATTGGATGCTTCAGCACACAGAGTCCTCCAGCGAATTCTATCGTCAGCGATGCGGATAAGTGTGGAAATATCTAGCCCTGTCCATTCCTTGATGTTGTCTGTCCATGTCTTTATTTGTCCTCCTCTGCTTCTTCCACCCTCGACAGTTCCCTGCAGTATTGTTTTTGACAAGGAATCGTGCCTGCATACATGTCCGAACCATGCTAGTTTTCGTCGTTTCACTATTGAAAGCAATGGCTCCTGGACACCTGCACACATCTCTACTTTATTTCTTACGTACACATTGGTCTTATGTTCCCTATAGGAAATTCGTAGAATTCTTCTGTAGCATTTATACTCGAAAGCCTGTAATCTTCTCTCCATGTCCGCAGTGAGTGTCCAACTCTCACAACCATACAACACAACAGAAAGCACCAGCGACCTATACAGTTTGATTTTCACTCCAACACTGATGTTGCTTTTCCAAATCACAGTTAGCCTTGACAATGACGCTAAAGCCATCTCCAGCCTTATTTTTAGTTCTGCTTTGCATTTACCATCGCTGCATATACTGGATCCGAGGTATTTGAAGGTATTCACCTCTTCAAGCTTGTGTCCATTCATCATGATATTAGTCTGGTTTTCTGTGTCTCTGCTGTTTACCAAAATTTTGCTCTTATCTGAATTGATTTTGAGTGGATACGATACTTCCTAAACAATCGGAAAGCAAGAGTCACTATGGAATGTCACAACAGTAGAAACGTTTTCTTAAAACAAGGAGTCCCTCAAGGCTGGGCACTGTTTCCAACTTTGTTTCTTGTGTTCATAAACGATCTAATCTGTGAACAGCCACAGGGTGTAATAGCTGATATGTATGCTTATGACCTGGCGGTGTTGTGTGTAGAAGAACATCTAAGATCGCCAGTAAGAAAATACAAAAGGCAGCAGACAACATAGCATCATGGCCAGAGAAATGGATGCTAAGTATCAATGCTGAAAAGTCCTCAACAACACTCTTCACACTCTCAAGTAAGAACAAAGCAGGAGAGATAAAACTTGGAAATGTAAATATCTGAACAGAAGACATGCTGGTGCGCTTAGGCACTTCACTAGATAAGAGACTGACATGGAGACCTCACATTGATAAAATAGAAGCAAAAGCAAGAAATAAACTCGCCATCCTGAGGAATTTGGCAGGAACAAACTTGGGGGGGGGGGGGGAGACAAGTAAAGAAGGTATATACAAGTGCAATTGGACCAGTACTAGAATATGGACCAACAGCATGGACGTCAGCAGCCAATTCCCATCTACAACTGGACAGGGTACAAAATCAAGCACTTCGCCTTATCACAGGTGCCATGAAGATCTCTTCCAAAAATGAAATGGAAAAAGATACATACATCCCCCCTTCTACCATACAGGCGGGACACCAGTGGCGTAGCCTGGGTCAATGGTGCCCGGGGCGGAATCATAATTTTCCGCCCTTGTGACATGAAAAAAATATGTCAGTGATTGTGAAAGACTGGACGAAAATAAATTTGCCGCCCTCACGATGATGCCGCACGGGGCGGTCCGCACCTCCGCCCCCGCCTCGCTACACCACTGGTCATAGCGAAAAAGTTTCAGTCCAAGCGGACTAAAACAACATTAAGTTATTTAAAAGAAAAAATATTTTCGCCTTAACTGGGGAATGAACCCAGGACCATTCATATGCGAAGCCAGTGATCTAACCACTGCGATACGCGGTGTGGATACATTCACACAAAATGTCCTCCAAACAGCTCTGTCCTCAGTCATTCGAAGAAGTGTTGAAAAATATAGCCCAGATCATTCCTTGATTGTATCACTCCAGGATTTTCTCTGTTCCCCCTTCACCTTTCCTCGACTGTGCCTTAGAAACCCTTTTTTTCTAATAAAACCCGCCGTTGGATACTGTTGTTATCTTACATGATCCATCTATCTTGTTTATCTACTGTTGAGTGTTCTCATTATTGTCATACCTTTGCTCATCACAGCAACCATGTGTTTATGATTGTGTCTTGCCGCCTAATGTTCATTATGTTGCAAAGACGGATGTCTTCTCTTATATCAGCAGTATGATGTCCATGTTTCTGAGTCGTACAATGAGGTGCTGAGAGTACAAGCTGATGTTTAAATGTTTGATGATTAAATTATGTAAATATATAGAAATTATTGTACTTCTGGTATCAATTCCTATGAAAATAAATTTGATCTTGATTTTTAATTCTAATAGCTTTATGGTGCACACGTTTTTATTTGTCTGTGATACAGAATTTTGTTTCATAAGGTTAAGTATGTCGTCAGGGTTGTAAAGGTACCACATTGGATGCATTTAACACACAGAGTCCTCCAGCGATTTCTTTCTTCAACAATGCGGATGAGTGAGGAATAATCTTGTACTTCCTTGATGTTGTCGTCTGTCCATGCTTTTCTATGGACCCCTCTGCATCTTCCACTTTCTACCGTTCCATATAGTATTATTTTTAGCAAGGAATCAAGTCAGTAAACATGAAACTATGCAAGTTTTCATTGTTTCATTCTTGAAAGCAATGCTTCTTAGGACCTGTACACATCTCTATGTTATTTCTAAACGTACACATTTGCCTTATGCCCTCTATAGCAGATTCATATAATTCATATGTAACATTTGTATTTGAAGGCCTGTAATCGTCTATCCGTATCTGTAGTGAGTATCCAACTCTCGCAATCATACAGCACAATAGAAAGCACAAGTGAATTATAAAGTTAGATTTTCCCCTCATACACTGATATTGCTTTACCAAACTAAGATTAGCCTTGGCATAGAAGCTAAAGCTATCTCGTATCTTTAAGCTATGTCGTATCTTTAATTTTGCTTTGAATTTTCCATCACTGCATAGGGCCTATGCTAGATCCAAGGTATTTCAAAATATTAACCTCCTCAAGCTTCTACCCATTCATCATGATATTGGCTTGTGCTTCTGTGTCTCTGCTGTTGCCCAAGATATTGCTCTTTTTGGTGTTGACTTTCATTCCGTACTTGCTGGTAACTTTTCCCAACTTTTCTGTTTACTCTTGTAGCTTTTTTTCTGATGCAGTTGTAAGATCAATATCATCAGCAAAGTTCAAATCGCAGGTAAGACGACATCCGATTGATGTGTGTTCCAATCCTGAAGGGTCTCTTGTATGATGTGCTCTAGGTAGGTCTATATGTCAAAAGGTAGTGGAGACATTATACATCCTTGCCGAAATCCCACATTTGATTTAAAGAACTCCCCAATTGTATTATTTGATAAGACAGCACTACTTGCGCTTCTATAATGTGAATCAAAACTGTCTATTATGATAATGTCAAAATTAAATCGTCTCAGTATCTCCTAGGGTACAATATGGGAAGAAGGGCCCCATAATCTAGAAAAAAACTGAGCCAACAATATTTTATGAAACGAAATAGGGGAAGATAAGTAGTGTTAGCATAAATATTGATAAAGATGAGTTTTACAGGCGCAAGGACTGCTACCGAATGCATTAATCTGCAGGCTACGCACTGATAACCCCTCCCCCGCCACCTAGGACCATCCTGTCATTCTAATGGGGGGGGGGTGTTTGGGGGTTGGGGAAGAAAGACTCTCAGTGCATAATGCGCTGATTGATACATCTGGCAGCAGTACATGCAAATGTTCAATCTCCGATTAAATTAGCCATTTTGTTTTTTTAGTTGGCCATATGTGATTTCAGTGAAGACATGAAAGTTTAGAATACTATAACAGTTTGAATGAAACTGAGCATAATATTAAGAAAGTTGATATGTAGGCACTTCTCCCCAGTGAAAGGCCTATATAAACTTAATGAAATTGTGGTATAGATCATGTTGGAGCTTAAATGTTTTTAAGTAAATATGCTGATGTTAAGTTAAATATCTTTTATACAGTTTTTATGCTTGTTCTGAAGCTAGCTTGTTCTGTAATTATTTCTTCTGACTTGTGCTATAGGGGGTCTATAGCTTGTTCTGTAATTATTTCTTCTGACTTGTGCTATACTCTGCTCAGAAGTATTTTGAGCATCCCTTTACTTAGGTGTAAAGGCTAATGGTTCTATAATTCTTTCAAGTTTACTCTCTTAGGAATGGGTAATATTAATGATTGTGTCAATTCATTGAGCTATTGTGTTGTACTCCATTATATTCTGAAAATTTTAGTCAAAGTATTTACCACATTAATTTCTCAGTAATTCAATACTTACTTGAAGTTAAAGTTGAAGGGAGGCGAACAAGAGATAGGCAGAGATATAAGTGGGAGAGTAACATCACAAGATGAACAGGTTACAGCCTAGCAGAGTGCACCACAAAAATAATAGACGGGATGTTGGAGGTCTGTTGCAGCCAATGTTTGTTGCAGAGACAGCACTTGATGATTTCAATAGTTCTGCTGGAATTTTATCTACACCAGGTGATTTACCTCTTTCAATACTGTTATTGTCTCTTGTATTTAATCTAACAGGATTTGTGCATTTCCTATTTCTCTGCTGTCCAGTTTATAATTCTCTAATTTAGTATAAATTAGGATCACATTTGCAGTCTTACAGTTCTCCTCATACATGGTTTTAACATGTATGCTGACATTATTTCTTGTAAAAAAATGATACTGCAGGGAATATCTGAGTGTCGAAGAAACAGAAGAGGAAGGAAAATCATGGACAGACAACAATGAAATTGTATTATGCTTCACTGTAAGTATATTGAATATACCAACAATGTGTTCCATTGCAGTTGTATTGACAATCCCTCTTAATGATGAATGGTGAGTTGGTGCTCTAAGTGAGTTATACTAATAATTTTTTCACAATTGGTATTTTGAGCTAAACCAATAATTGTTTACCAGTGGGTGTGTGTTTAGTGATAGGTTTAACAGTAGGTGTGTTTAGTGATAGGTTTAACAGTGGGTGTGTTTAGTGATAGGTTTAACAGTTGGTGTGTTTATTGATAGGTTTAACAACAAATTTATCTCCCTATGGTTATATTGAGTTATAATCAAGACAGCATAAGGTTGAAAACCCCCTCCTTTAGGATATAAGAATATGAACATTTAGAACTAGGGAGCAAGTAAAAAAGACAAACCCAATGAATGTCCAAAGAAAAGAAAAGGTCACCAAAAGTCTCACATAAGAAGAGAGACTTGCCCATGAAAATAAGGAATTTAAACTTATTGGAATCACACACTCCCCGTCACTCACTACCAAATGCATATCTGCGTCACTGTTTACATAACATCAGTTATGTTTCACAGTGGGTGTATTGAGTAATATCAACAAATGTGCTTCACTATAGACATATAACTTATATCAAAACACTTCTCTCAAGACTGTATCAAGTTATTTAATATTTCATTCTGTATGACACATACAACTTAAACAAAAAACCTGATACATCTACATTATCTGTTTCTGATATCATACGATCATTTTACAGACAGACATAGGCTGCTACAAGCTCAGACATTGTTAAACTCGATGTTCTGGAGACTAGTGAGTAATCTATAATATGTACTCACTGCAGCAAAACTGAAATCCAACTGACAAAACTTGGAACAGGGTAATCAGGTTTTGCTAACTAGTGAAAACACACATAACACAGACAAATTGATGTTTTGACCAAAAAGGCTTTATCATGAAAATTCACAACAAAATATGAATATGAGTAAGAATGGCACTATTAACGTTCACATGGCAGAGTTAAATATAGATACAACCTGGAATAGTAAAACTAGAACATCTGAGGTGAAACAGCACACACAGAAAATAGACCAAACAATATTTTTAACTGCCATTTTAATTATTTGTGCTTTGTCTATTGTATGTTCATTGTGTTTCACCTCTGACCGTCCAGTGTTTACTCTCCTGGGTTATATTTATATTTAGATCTGCCATGTGAACGTTCATGCTAGTCTCACTCATCATATTTTGTTGTGTATGAGCAGTTGATAAGTCCTTTAGGTTGAAACGTAGATTTGTTGTGCTATGTATTTCCAGTGATTAGAAAAACTTCATTACCCTGATACAAGGCTATTGAGTAGTAGGCCCTATATTGTTGTTATAATGGTGTAATTACATGAGTAACGTAATATAAAAGTGATATCTTTATTGATCTATGTACACCTACCAACCAATAAGCCTGAGAGTAATTATTTCACTAATACAAGGTGATCCACTTAAAAGCAGTTCAGAGTAAACTTGTACTGTTGTCAGCTAAATATTTAATTTAATATATTGTGCATAAACTATTTACTTTCAATTTGAAAACAGTCTGCTTCAAGTTAGCAGATCTTTGTTACAAGCTAATACTTTACCTGTCATATAGTTCAAGCACTTTTACACTTTCTGAAATCAAAATGTTTAAAGTCATTTTCTCTACAAGAGCAAAGTTAAGCAGGTGACCACTTTGAGTTGTTTTTATCAACAACCAATGAAAATTACAGGACAAGTCAAAGACATCTGTAGTAGTGCTGCAAGTTGCAGTTGTTTCGTGGTTATTTTTCCTAAACTAGTATTATTAATCTTGTTTCAAAGTCATGATTCAATTAGTTCTGAGAAAATACCATCAAAAGGTCAATTTGTAATCCAAATCTCCAATGGATTACTCTGGAGGCTGTTTTTAAGCGTCTCACCAAACATATATATTCCTAATCAATCAGTACATGCCAGTTTGTACAAGAACCAGTGGGTAATATTATGTTTACAAATGTCAAGGTCTGGTGCTCAGAACTAACAATGTTTACATAAATCTTTGTATTTTTCATTATCATTGGATTCAGTCAAAATAGAATGCCATGTAAATAAAGAGTGTATAAAGGGTTGTTAGCACTTACTTGTCAAATGGGTACTCAATGAATTCTTTTGATAGAGTTGGAAATATGACAGATGAGAGTCAATACATACAACCACAAGAAAACAGACACATACATATAAAATCAGAAATTTATATATAAGCATGTTAACACACACCTATGAAAGTAAGCATACAAACGCATATTTTAAAAACTTGAAAATACCTACTCAGGTAAAGGTAGCACTGTATTATATGTCAGAGGGGTGTGAGGTATATTCTAGTTCATTGTACTATGTCTCAGCTTTCTTTAAAGTCAGGACTCTTCCTCATTGTATTTACCTTCCTCAACCATTTGAGCAAAGTATCACTTTCTACAGCTGGATTGCATGGAGAGTAGCCATCCAGTCAGCTAACACCCTGAGCCTTTAATGATAAACTAGTGAGCTGGTGACTAAGCTAATCTTACTCTTTAGAGATGTCTATAGGCCTTAATTTATAAAAACTAACACACATTTATGCATATAAATGCATAAATTCAAAAACACAAGCATATAAATTCAGTAATACACACATACTTCCATGTAAACATATTGTGACAGCATATATAAATATTTTATAAGAAGCATACATAACAAAAATAACCACAAGTATACATGATAAATGGTGGAACAGCTGTAAAATTATGGTACAATCTGTAAAATGTGAAAACATTGGATAATGATGTTATACAATTTATTAAAAGCACACACAATCTATGAACTGACAAAAAAAAATCATGAAGTCCAGAACATAAGACATATGATTAGAAAAAATATCAAGCAACATAAGACAGGAAATATAATTGCAACAAATGGAATGGTGAATGACCATGAAATATCTGTTGTGTCTTGTGCTTAATAAAGGTCCCTCAGCCGAAACATTACTTTTCTATGTTCTCTGCTTCAAACCATTCATAAAACTTCATTATCCTGTATTCTCATTTAACTATGAGTATATGAAAGCATGCATAAAAACACAAACATATATTAACATGCATATAAATCATTAAAAAAATTTTATAAGCATACAATTATGTTTATATGAAAGTAAATATACAAGACATCTAAAGGTAAAATATAATACTAATAATAATAACAATAATTAAATCCATAACATGTTAGAGTTGTAGAGATGCAACATTGGAGATACTGCCAAAAAAAAGCAGGTCAAACATACTTAATCATAGAGATGAATGTTGAAAAATTGAGTCCAGATCATTCCTTCATGTTAGCAAATCAAGATTTCTTTAACTGCTTCTTTTCCCTCAATGCTCAACTGTTGCCTGCAGGCAGGGCCGGCCTTAACAATTGCGGGGCCATATGCAAAAGGGATTGCGCGGGGCCCAGTCTGGGTAGGGAAGAGGATAATAAAATAAATTCCAATGTTAATTTATGGGCCTATGAAGTGCGGGACCCAATGCGGCCGCATAGGTTGCAATGGTCTAAGACCGGCCCTGCCTGCAGGATAATCTTTGAAGTTGTATGCTATCTTGTTACATGTCTAAACTACACTAGCTTATGCCATTTCACTGCTGTCAGTAGTGCTTCTTTCTGATCTGCAAGCTTTGTTATTTTGTCTCAGACAAATACAATTTTTTTATGTTCTTTAAAATAAATTTTAATACACGCCTGTAGAATTTGTATTGAAATGCCTGAATCATTCTTTTTGTATCTACAGTGAATGTCCAGCCCTCACATCCATATTGACGAATGGATATTAAGTTTTTTAGTAATTTATATAGAATGATCTTGACAAAGCTACTGATTTAACATTTTTATACCACAATAAACCTGCCATTGTCATTTTGATTCTTTAAAAAAACATATAGGCCTACATATGCCTAGGTATGTATATAAAATAATATGTACAACACACATTTATGATATGTAAAAACAAGCAAACACCCATGCTAAATATATTAAAAGGCATGCATACTAAATAGGCTACACAAAGCATGTATACTAAATAGGCTACACATAAAAGCATGCATACTAAATGTACATAAAAACATGCATTCTAAATGTACATAAAAGCATGCATACTAAATAGACATAAAAACATGCATACTAAATATACATAAAAACATGCATACTAAATGTACATAAAAGCATGCATACTAAAAAGACATAAAAACATGCATACTAAATGTACATAAAAGCATGCATACTAAAAAGACATAAAAACATGCATACTAAATGTACATAAAAACATGCATACTAAATGTACATAAAAGCATGCATACTAAATAAACATAAAAACATGCATACTAAATGTACATAAAAGCATGCATACTAAATAAACATAAAAACATGCATACTAAATGAATTTAGCATCATCTATAGGTCTATTGCCATGATACAACCAAAATAGACCTAGGTTCTATATCCCAGGTTGAAAAGGTGTGTCTCAGACTAAAGAGGAAAATTCCAGGATTAACAAAAATAGTCAACATATTATAATAGTATGCATACTACATAGCGCCTACATATAGGGTAGCCCGAGGCAATACTGCGCGCTTTTCACTTTTTAGTTTATTCTGAGAACTAGACTTAACTATGAGAGACTAAACTACCATCAGTGTATAGCTTATTCATTCATCTTACATTAGTGAGGTTATTGAAAATGTACAGATACTTGTAGACAGTAGAATGAGATTTTTTAATCATAGGCCTACATTAAAAAAAAACCCATCTTCCCCATAAAATGGGGCAAGATGGCACAGGCAAAAAGATGATAAAAACCATTATAAAATTGAGGAAGATCACCATTGCAACAAGTCTAGCAAACTGGCAGTGTGTAAATGTGTGAAGTATATAAAAGAATAGATAGAATAAATAGATAGACCTAGTTTTGTAACTTTAATCTGAAAAAAAAGGCAAAATAAAAATTAGTTTATAAGTTCCATTTTAAAGCTAGTAATGTCTTTGTAAGGTTGGATGACTGTTATAACCATATATATCAGTCTCTTCTAGCTTTAGATCAGCATCTGCAACTTCCTCATGACATCTGCATTTTTTTCATATATTCTGAATGTGCTGTCTTGCCCCAATAAATGTGCGCCATCTTACCCCAAATCTCATTTTTTGTAACTATTATAAATTCTTATGAAAAAATGTGCTTAAGAACTTAACCACACAACACATATTTCAGTTTAAACATTTGAAAACTTATGCTATTAATGATTACAGCAGGCAGAGTACCAGAAAATTTAAATAAAAATCAAACATAGTGAAAAAATATTTGTCAGCATTTTTGAAAATGGACTTGTCCTTGAATTATCAAACTTTGCTGTGTTATAGATTGGAATTTTGCCACCTGACTCACATGTGCAACAGGAAAAACCGATAGGCTCTTACAAATAATTCACACAGTCAATATTTGTGTCCTTTGGTTCACACACAAGCTTGCAATCATTTAATGGTGTTTGTATTTTAAAGATATGAGCTACTGCTAGAATTTAGGAGGGGGGGGGGAGGGTGATTAGATTCAGTGTTAGAATTAATTCTAATGCAAACTACCTTTCTTATTTAATAAATTCTAGTTGGTAACTACACTGAAAGGGAGACAAATGATTTTTTGCTACATTTTGGTAGTTGTGATATGCTGTGCATGCACACCTCACAAAGGAATACATTCCACTCTACCACTGTGCTTTTATTCACCTCTATTTCACGTTCACAACACTCCGCAGAGGTCATTTGGTATGCCCAATCATAATAGAAACTGCAAATTTCCTTGAGTGACAGCCTTGAAAATTGAAGGCATGCGTAAGGCTTGACGTTTATTCGTTGATGATATTTTGCAATGTTGCATTTCCAGCAAATTTTATCGTCACAATAGTAGTTCAATGTCATAGTATGACACTGTTTGCATACTTTCCCATTTACTCCTCGTGACTGTAACAATTGTACTGTGACTTCATTAGTTGAAGGCAAATTCAATATACATATGGCAGCGATTTTACTAAAGATATGTAGTGGAAGAGTGATGTAACGGAAGTGTGAAATCAAAAAAAACTTTGTCCCATGATGACATTAACAAGTTCTAAAAAAAAAAAGGACAGGAGCAAATCTTTGAAAAAGTGTATAAACAGGAACTGCTACATTGACCCATAATTCTATACTGTTCCCAATTGTCTTTCTTTTGATGCAACCTTCTAAAATAATACTTTGTCTTAAGGAAGCTTACGTCTAAATCTCCCTGGCATAGTGGTTAAGCTGTTTGCCTTATGTTCAAGAGGTCACGGGTTTGAATCCGGCTCATGTTGTCTTGTTTATAAGGTGGATTTTTTCGGAGATCCCTGTGGATTATCACTTGAAGCTATGGAGTTAAAAATTTAGCCTAAAATGAATTACATCCATATCCCAGAATAATTACAACATGAAAGAGGTAATACTCCAAATGTATGTTTTCCTTTGTTATCTTGGGCAGATCTTTTCCCCGTTAACAGCAACCATGTCTTCCAATAGTAGTTTTCTTTCTAAAATTCCTGTATACTTAAATAACGCATCTATTGTAATTTTAAAGTAAATTTAATCAATAATGTTAACAAATTTAAGAAACCGAAGACATGTTATTCCTATTTAAATTGTAATACTTTCACAAATTTCCACAGAAGGCTTCTGATATTGAATAAATCAAATAAAAGCTTATATTTCTTTTCTTAAATACCTAAACTTATACTTATGGCTTCCCAAACTTGATCAAACATTTCCACAGTTGAATCAATTTTATAAATACTAATAACAACAATATGAAGTAGTGTCTTAGAGATGTGCAGAACGTTTTTAAAATATAATTATGACTTTGAGAATCATGGTTAAATTTGATCCAGAAATTGAATTTAAAAACAAATTACAACCTCTAATCATGAAAAATGTTGGAATTGAACTTCTTTTTGAATGTTGTAAGATTTTTTAAACATCATCTTGATGGAATAAACATCATAAAAATATAAATAAGACTTGCAAATAAAAATTACAATCAGGCACAGTGGTGAAATTATATAAAATAACAATAATTATAATTACAACCTTAAGTAAGAATGAATAATTACAAATCACAACCTTTGAATGAGATATGTATGCTTGGCAATATCCAAACTGGAGGACATGTACAGCTGCTTTCAGTTAACTAGACTATTCACGCACGCACACACACACACACATATATATATATAAAAGCAGTATCTACAATTTTATTGGGATAGGCAGGTACTCGCAGTGTACCCACCTTTTATACTTGTTTTTTACTTTGGTTCTGATTTGGTTCAACCTAAAGAAACTTTCATGCATGCCCAAAACAAAAATTTAACAGTGACATACTCAAATGATCATCACATTTATTTGTGATCAGAATGGTAAATGGTCAATGACACTGGCTGGTCTCTTGACGATAAATTAAAAGATAAAATTAGTGTCAATAAACAACCCAAAATTGAAGATGGATTACCAGGATCTGAATTTATAGCTAATCCGTCCACTTTCCCAGGTAGTGAAATTAATAATAAAGGAGGTCTCCCATTTAGAAATATCTAATGTCACCTTTGCAAAACACTGGACAATTTCGTTTCGTATTTCATCAATTATACAGTCTTGCTGGTTAATCGAGATTCATCCTTCAAGTGACACATTTGACTTTGCCAGTGATTTTCATTAGCTGGCAAGTCAAAGTATATGCAAAGTGGCCAATGATCAGAGACATCAGCCAAGTAAGTGATGCTGTGTGGATCAGTGCACAGAATTGATTAGGTGAAGGGCTTGCCTTTTCCAAAGAGGAATGTATTGTGAATGCAAAAGTAGAAATGCAGAGTTAATTCAGTCATGTCAACCTTATGGAAACATTTGGTTCTAGAGTCATTCTTAAGGATATCAGGAATTCTTATGAGTTTTCTGGTCTCAATTTGTAAATTCCAGTTGGTATTGTTTCGTGTCTTCTTCATGAAACATGATCAATACTATGTGATCTAATGCATCGTAAGAGAATCTCCAGAACTACTGTTGTCAATAAATTGCAGGAACTCATCAAATAAATTCCAGTCTTGCTGGATCATCCTTCTGAAGTGACAAATGTGAATTTTCCTGTGATTTTCATTAATTACTTTGTATATGCCATGTGTTAATAGCCAATGAAAATAATGGGAAATGTCAAATGTGTGACATTAGAAGAATGATTTCTAATTTAGCCCACAGGACTTAAATTGTGATACCTCGGTTTACATCTGGCAAATGAACACGTGTAATTACTTCAGTAGGCTATTTCTGCACATTTCATTCTAATACATCGTTAGTAAAGTTCAAAGAGGAGATTGAGACTTTAACGTGTAAGCTGATATTTTGAATTTCATTAGTCCTAAAAATGTATTTTATCAACCGTGTGTTGTAAGTAGACATACAATTTTATAACCACCTATATTTGTTTAATATGGGCCTAAATTAATATTGTGGCCTCCATGGGATTTTGTAGAAAATTGCTGTCTTTGAAAGCCTTTTGACGTAGGAACCGAACAAATAGTTGTGTTATTTATTATTTAATATTTACTGCCTTTAGAGGAATCTTTGATGACTTTTATCATGTAATTCATTACCTCTTTTTGTGGAAAATGTTATGGATCAGACACCTGTTTATATTAATATAATAATTGTGTGATGGATTTATTTATCACTGAGTTGGAAGTAGGCCTATATATTTTTTTATCCTTCACCATGCTGCATTAAAATTTAGGAATTTTCACCTGTCACTGCATTTATTTTTTGTCCTTACATGCTATTTATGGAGGGCATTTCAATAATGCAATATTTTTGTTGTTTTTAAAGCTGTGTGTATAATTTTTGTTCATGGAAAAGGAATGCTTACTGAATGTAATGATGTAAGTTTCGTTGGTGTATGTGTGATATCTGAGATGAATTACAAAATAACATTATCGATTCAGTCTAGAATTTTGGTGAAAACTTTGATACATTCAATCTGGGATGGAATGCTGCTGACTAGGCCTAGACTACTGCATCGTTATTTTATAATCAAACTACTTGTTCATATAACATTCATCTTTGAAAACAAGCAAACCATGTCAATTAAACTAACATTATTGGCTATGCAAAATAAATCAGAATTTAGAAAAGAATTCCTAAAAAATTCTTAAATTCTGACAATTTTGCCGGATTATATCGGTGGCTGAATACAATCACATCGTAACTATATCTTGTCCTATTGACATTAATTATATTAGGAAATGGAAGATAATTGTCTACTTTCATTTCCTTTATTAACTGGTTGAATAATGTTTGTTTACAATCATAATATTCTTGTTCAAAGAGGTGTGTAGCAATGGGTGGCTGTAGTCACGAACAGCTACGAAAAATGCGTATTATCTTTCGACTATAGTTGCTCACAGCATGGTGAAGGTTATAATTTCACCAACAATATACTTGTTAATGTTCACTGGTACAGTACATATTTCAAGGAGACTGCTAACGACAATGTTTAGGCATACTATCTCTCACTCTAAGTGACGTGTCCTTATTGCCAGAGAATATTGCCCTTATTGCCACTCTATAAGCCTCTCGGTTCTGTGCAAGCTGCCCGACTTCTGGCAATGTCATGTTCAGAAGGTCTTGAACTGCCTCTTCTTCTTTTTCCTAGAACTTTACCCTCCTTGATTAATCTTTTTAAACCACTGTGTCTCTTTATATATGTTCGAAATATGTTGGGGTTTTTTATATTGATGGTCTACTATAAATTCAGTATATTTAAGAGCAGAACTGAAACCAATATCTTCTAGGGTCTGAATATCATCTTTAATCCATTACATTGCAATGAACATAAGTTTGAATATCATGTTTCTTTAACACTTATCAACTTCATTTTGTATAATTAAAAAACAAATTTCCAGCAGTATTTTCTGAAGAAAAGGTTGGTCTTTTTTGTTTGTTTTAATCATATAGTTTCTTGGGATGCAAGGCCACTGATAAAAAGGGGGTCGGAGTGCACATCTGTTCAAGCTATTCTTAGCAAACCAGAACAAGGCACAGCGCTAGAACTTTTGCTACATAAAAGGTACGACCTCCCAGCATTCTTTCTTTATTAGGCGCAGAAATATACACATGAATTTGGATGAAAGACCATTTTTTTTTAAAAATGTTGCTTACAAGTTTGTGTGATCTTTACAGGTTTTAACTCTCTTGTAATACAGATGCTTGTCCCACAAGGTTGAAAGGTATGTAATTGTTACTTGGATATGTAGAATTTGGATTTAAGAAAATACAATTCAGAACCGTGTGTCCACACGGAAAAAGTTAAGGGAAAAAGAATGTTTTCAAGTCAAATATCAACTTTATAAGGGTACATTACATATATCAACATGTTATAAATATTGTTGAAGTAATGAATTGTGGGAACTTGTTTGCAATTAGTTTAATTAAAAAATTAGCCTTTTGCAAGATGCTAGCAATATGGATTGGACCAGAAAAATGCTCCCTCTCGGAACTAGCATAACATTTTAAGCTGAGCTAAACAGATGATCTGAGTGTGGAAGAAAATGGGATAGACCCAATGGCAACATTGAGTGAAATAGTGGAACAGAAATTTAAAGATCTGAACTATTAAATTGAACTATGTCTGGATCAAAATGCAGAAAATAATAAATGAATTAGAGCAATGGCACACTTTTGTTGCAGCTGTAACTCTTTATCTCCGAAAGGGTTTTCCAGCTCTTTCGTAATGTATTTAGAAGTAATTATAAAAGTGAAGGTTTTAGCAATTCACCAGCAGAAGGGGTCTGCTTAATTGTCTGGTTTAGCGGTTTGTCAGAGATAAGGAGTTCATTAGCATAATAGGCTAAATTATGATGATTTAGAAAATGCACATTCTTAGTACAATGACAGAAATGTATATCAGAGATATATTTGACAATATTTTCCTGAAAACAAAATATCCTTGTCCTTATAGTCCATGCTGTGTGGAGTTGGTTATCATGTTTTTCCACAGCCTTCTCTTTTATGTGCTGTCAATCATTTTCAATATCAATGTTTTCCAATACCTGGCTGTCTAGCATCATCTATATTGGTCTTTCTCAACCAATCTTGAGGTTGTGCAGTGCAGTCATTAGCGCACTGCTTCACATATGAGTAGTCCTTGGTTCATTCCCCAGTTGAGGCAAAAATATTTTTTCAGATTGCAATGGCTTTCGGGTCAACCCAGCTTTAATTGGGTACTGGATTAATCTGGGAAGTAAAGACTGCAAGGGAGAGGAGATGGTTACTGCCCTCATATAGCAGAGCTACTGAACTGTGAGATTGCTAGCATTTCACACCACTATGGCATTAATAGATGCTACAATCAATACAATCTTTTTGGTTTTTTATGTACTTCCTGACATTCCGCCGTCTCATTTCCATATTTCCATTGGATACGTTTGTTTGTTGTGATAATTTTTCCATTCATCGTCTTTTGATGTTTTGTGTGTATCTTGATAAAAACCTTTTGGTTGAAAAATTGAATATTATTTGTATATTGTAATTTGTATGTTTTCTTGTGTGCACATCATTTCCCCCTAGTTTTAGATATAGTCTGTCATGTCTGATTGAAGTGATTATATAAACCTGTGTAATACGTAAGTACGATTAATAGATGCTATGGGCTAACTTTACTACTACCAATCTTGCCTGTTGTTATGATGTACTAAAATTTTATCTCCTCATAATTTGTCCAAAAATGTGGACTCTCTCTTTCTGATGTAACTTTTTAAATTAACTCCTTTCAAGATATCTTCATTATATTTTTTATCTGACCAACCATTATGCTCTAAACCAGGGGTGGGCAAACTATGGCCCGCGGGCCGCATGCGGCCCACCATTGGATATTTTGCGGCCCTCAAACACATTTTTAAATACACGAACATTGTTAAAATATTTGCAAAACCTTTTATCCATATTAGAAAATATACTGTTATAGTGTAAGTCTGTTAGAAATGTAATTTATTTCAGAAGTTATCTACATTATGTAAAACTACCTTTCTTTACAATAAAAATATTTAATTGATTACTTACCGAGAATTTTAAACAAAAACATACATAATATTATATGCAGCCCTCCAATAGCTTTACAATTTTAAATGCGGCCCTCTGCACAAAAAGTTTGCCCACCCCTGCTCTAAACATTTGTCTATTAAACCAAATCTCTACGGTTCAAGATTCACATTCATACATCGTAATTGGTTTGATACAGCTTCTAAGAACTCTCTCACTTCGATTGACAAAGAAATACTACATAGTGTAATCTTCACAGCAAAATCAGCAATACCTAATTTTGCAATGACAAACCACAGAGTATATAACAAAAGTAATACAAAAATGATAAAATGGTATTTCTGCACAACATAAGGCTGAAAAATATATATAGGGCCTACAGTTAATACATCACAACCAACTTCTCAATGACAAGTAATACTTTCTAAACAGGTAAAATTCTCTGCTCCAATTGTGGAGCTTCAGGTATAATCAAATCATAAACTAGTACATGTATGTTTCTTAAAGTTCAGTGTTTTAGATATGAAAAAATGTGCTTCAATAATGAACACATCAACAAGTATGAAAATATAACATTTCACAACCTCTTAGTTTTATGGCAAAACATATGTAATTACAACTGTACTTTCATACTATCAGTAGTATTTATATGTCTATCAAAACATATGTAACTACAACTGTACTTTCATACTAACAGTAATATTTATATGTCTATCAAAACATATGTAACTACAACTGTACTTTCATACTATCAGTAGTATTTATATGTCTATCAAAACATATGTAACTACAACTGTACTTTCATACTATCAGTAGTATTTATATGTCTATCCAAACATACGTAACTACAACTGTACTTTCATACTATCAGTAATATTTATGTCTATCAAAACATATGTAACTACAACTGTACTTTCATACTATCAGTAGTATTTATATGTCTATCAAAACATATGTAACTACAACTGTACTTTCGTACTAACAGTAATATTTATGTCTATCAAAACATACGTAACTACAACTGTACTTTCATACTATCAGTAATATTTATGTCTATCAAAACATACGTAACTACAACTGTACTATCATACTATCAGTAGTATTTATATGTCTATCAAAACATAGGCCTATGTAACTACAACTGTGTTATTATTCAGAAAGTCAAAACAGGTTATGTATGTAGGGGATGGGTGGAGTCATCAGAGAGAGCTAAAATGCGGGCATCACTATGGAAACTAATCCATGTGCGTGGAGGGAAATGAGCAGGCCAACCAATTAGCTATCCTTGCCACCATAACATAGGTCAGCCTATGGACTGAGCGAACATATTCATTGCTCTTCGAGAGTCTGCATGACCAGAGGATTTTGAGAAAAATGAGCATGACTCAATATTGAGAATGCAAGAACTGGGAGTGAAGATGGGTGTGGTCATAGAGAACGCCTGACAAAGATTTCAAAGAGAGCAGTGAACCGTCATAGAACTGGAACGATCAGCTGTTACACCCTGAGAGATTTACTGAAGCGGAGATCTGAGCACCTATGGACATGTCCGGTGTGAGAGGAGGATAATGAATAAACTAACACCTAACAACAACTGTACTTTCATACTATCAGTAGTAGTTACATGTCTGTCAAAATACAAATATGGAGAAAAGAATCATGTTTATAGCATTTCAACAAAATTCTTAAAATTATTATCCATGCTGGATTAACATTTCCATGTAAACATTAGCCTCATATTTGTACATATATATTTTAGTTAAAATCAAACAAGCTCATTCTAAATGCTTATAATAGGGAGTTGCCCTGGTGTTAAAGTTTTGCGCTGATCTCTTATCCTGAAAGTCCTAATGAGTCACCAGTATTGCAATTCATACAATTTTAGATCATCCCTAACTGTTAGAGGTGTGACTATATGTCTAACACTGTCAGAGATGTATGAAACACTAACAAATCCAATACTGTTGGAGATGTATGAAACACTAACAAATCCAATACTGTTGGAGATGTATGAAACACTCACAAATCCAATACTGTTGGAGATGTATGAAACACTCACAAATCCAATACTGTTGGAGATGTATGAAACACTCACAAATCCAATACTGTTGGAGATGTATGAAACACTAACAAATCCAATACTGTTGGAGATGTATATTACTCACAAATCCAATACTGTTGGAGATGTATATTACTCACAAATCCAATACTGTTGGAGATGTATATTACTCACAAATCCAATACTGTTAGAGATGTAGGCCTATGATACACTCACATATCCAATACTGTCGGAGATGTATGAAACACTAACAAATCCAATACTGTCAGAGATGTAGGCCTATAATACACTCACAAATCCAATACTGTCAGAGATGTAGGCCTATAATACACTCACAAATCCAATACTGTCAGAGATGTAGGCCTATGATACGCTCACAAATCCAATACTGTCAGAGATGTATGAATCACTCAGAAGTCCCTAGTGGAAGTTGTACACATTAAAGAATCCTTGCTCATTCAGAAGGCAATAAAGGTAAGTTGAAAAAGCTGCTGTCCTTGTAAAGAATTAAGTTTAAAATTTATGTCTGCTCATTGGTAGAGTAGTTACAGAACTTCTACGAACTTGTTTGTGGTTCAAAAATAGATAATCCACATTGTATGACAATATCTTCTTCTTCTTCTTCTTCAGCGTTCATTCTCAAACTCCCGCTGGATTTCTCTTGTAACAGGACAATGGTCCTACAAGATTTCCAGTTCAATATAGTCCAGAGAATGGAAATGCGTTGTGTTGCCGTTTTATTTGCGCCAATGGCCCAACACATCCGTCTTCGGCGGTGTATGACAATATGATTTGGATGTATTACTGTTGCCTAAAAATTCAATATTTGAAAAGCAATGTCACGTAAGTTTATATAGGATAGATTGGTAGCATATCCTATTCAGGAGTAGCATCAACCCAGCATTTTTTGGCTTTAGTGATTTTCTAGGCAATATAAATATGTTCAGTGGTTTGCAATTTCTTTCTGAATGATTTGGATGCACAACTGCGAGTGCTAGGATATACTACAATTAAAAAATAAATAATTTCAGTTAATCAGTTAATTTTGATATTCAAAAAGTTCAACTGCTTGTTGTACCATTTAGAATAGAAAATGCCTGATTTTCAGCATGTCCTTTCATTTTGAAAATATTTAACAAGCAAGACATATCAAAACTCATAATGTCATTTCTTGAATACATTTCTCCTACAATGGCAATAACAGTATTCATAAATTAGATTATTGAAATTATATTTAATATGAGTTACTGTTTTGTGATATTGAAATACCATTTTTTTGGTAGATCAGAAGATGTAATTGTTTCTTATAGCTTAAAAGTTTGGAATCTCAGGTTTTAAGTTACATTCCATTCCATTTTCTTGTTTACTAGAAGATGTGTTCTCAAGCTATAACATCAGAAAAGACAATTATTTGTCAGACATGTCATTGGAAAATAGAGTTTAGAGAATAAAGGTGTTTAGATAAAATGAATGGGGGACAATATAGAAAAAAAATTCTGGATGGTCCAACATCATTGCATCATAAAATCTCAGAACTGTCTGTGGAGATATGCAAGTCTAACCACATATGCCAGCTGACATAGTATATAATTATAATATATTTATATAGGTCTATACAAAATAGAAAGAATTCACACTAAATTTGGATTTGTCCAGGTTTTGCTAGTTTCTGAATATTTCTAAGATAGAAGTTTTCACACATGGGCCTATGTGAAAATAAGAATTGTAAATGGGAAATACACCACCGTATATCGTTCATTAAAATGCTTTATAAGGAGCAACAAGCCTCTGTACACATGATGGAGAAACATCCTACTGGTTTGAGTTCCACAAAGGAGTCAGACACGGATGTATTCTGCCACCACATCTATTAAACATACACACAGAAAACTATCATAAAAAATGTATGAGACGACCTGCATTATAAACAGTGTCAACACCTTAATATCGTAGGACATGAGATTCCAGAAATTAGGTATGCAGATGACACCACCATAATGTCAAGGAGTTCCAGAGGTTTATAGCATGTAATTATGTCAATTAAAAATCAGAGCTTGGCACAAAATCTTGTCCTCAATTTCAAAAATAGAAAAATAATGCATAGGCCCTATCAAAAGAAATAGACTCACACCTAAAATATGAGCAAAAACAATTAGAAAATGTCAGAAACTTTGAATATCTTCGGGTCAACCATCAACACCACAGGAGATTTCTCTGCAGATATTAGAGACTAGTCCTAAAAAAAATATCACAGGTGAAAAATCTATGGTATGGGGCAAACAGAAAAACAAAGATACATCTATAAGAAGCTATATTTTTTCACTGGAAACATATTATTGTGAGACCTTGACTATGACATCTGCAGTGGAAAAGAAAATATTTGTATTAAAAATTAAATGTTATAGAAAGGTCCTATGAATATCATGGACAGAAAGACAATGCAAATTTCCACAAAGACCTCAATAGAAGAAGACTGACATCTCAAAACTATTAAGAAACACAAGCTAATATTATTTTGAACAAAAAAAAGACAATGTTTTAGAAAGATTAATCATGGAGGGAAAAGTTCTAGGAAGGAGATAAGAGGCAAAACAAGATGGACACTGGATATCAAAGACCTAAAGATAATGCTGGAAGAGACTGGAGAGCTTGCACAGAAGCAAGAGGGTTTACAGATTGGCAGTGAGGACAACATTCTGTAAAAGACAGATCACATAGAAACAGAAAATATTCATTATTTCATTGTTTTAGGTTTGGACCAAATTAACTTTCAGTTCCAGAAAAAGTTCATCACATCTGTTTCATAATATTTAATACCATATTATTGATAAATTGGGTATAAGCCTATATTGTATGTAATTGAAGAGGAAATAGGCTACACAAAATTATCATGTTAATAAAGTGTTACAATTTTTTTAATTGGAATGAAAAATTACAGTTTTTAAAACAGAAAAATAATATGGAAATTATGTTTTTAATAAACATATTGCAACTGACTTACTTTGTGAGTAATCTGAGGTGTTCTGATCAATTTTTTAGGTATATTACAATACAGTAATTAGTTATAGTCAATATACAATTTATTTGATACATTTATATGTCTACAACTGTTGACATAATGTAAACTTTTCTTAATGAATTCATAAGAAAAAGAGTAAGGAACTATGTAAAAATCTACATCATAACAATTTGATTATTTACAAGCTTTTTTTTACTTAGTACAACTGACCCTACTTTGTGTTCTATTCCATAAGCCACTTCTCCTTGCAGAATTATCAGTTCTACTATTTTGAAATGAACTAAGTATTCTACTAAATATTCTATTTTAAGTACTTTTGATGTTATAGAGGTTTTGAGAACTCCTGACTGTAAGCAATCAGCATAAATGTATCTAAATTTAACTAGGCCTCTTTGATTTTGTTAAATTATTGAGCTGATTATAACTAGGTAATTATAACTGCTACTGAAATCTTATGTCTTTGAATGGCTATGAAGAAGAACAAGGCTTGTTCTACATTGTGTCTAGATGCAGTGGGTATCACCATAATTTCTCAGAAATAATCAACACACATGGAATGATAACAATTGGCTGTTCAAGACAGAAATGACTTGTTTCAGTGATAAAGGAAGTGAAAGTATTCTTGCATGTAGCAGTAAAGAATTGTGTTAACTTTAAATCTGTATTAGTGAACCACAAAATATCAACTGAAAAAAGTAAGATGGATGGAAACCAAAACTAATATATTGGTTATTGGTCCCATAGAGCGTTTGAATATAGCATGTATATCATTTTACAGAACTGCCCACTGTATGACAACACGAGAAGAAAGCAATGGCGATCCGAAACAACTCCGACGGAAAAGCTCTAAAGCACTGCTCGGGGCTGGTAATCACAGTAAAGTTCATTGATGAAATCCACATCAGCATCTAACTTTGACTGGAGAGTGAGGAAAAATAAGAATCAGGTAAATTGGTCAAGAAAGAGTTCATATTTATCCTTGTGTAGACCAGAACTGGGCAAACTTTATTGGTCCATGAATCATATGCAGGATTGTTCAACAAGTCATGAGTCAGGCACCTAAAGAGCTTTTCTATGTCTGAACAAGAGGCATGTTTTACATTGTGTATTTCACAATTTTTTTAATTCCATAAAAGGCCTCTATGATCCTTTGGTCAAAAGACTAGTAGATCAGAGACAAAGCATTTGTGACCTTATATTATCTTCATTAAAAGTTAAAAAAACCACTGTTTCCTAAAGTCTCAGTTCTGAACATGTTTCCACTCAAACAATTAATTATTTGATATAATGGTTTTCTCTATATCACTGTTTAGTCTTTTATTTTCATTTTGTGGATACTGATTTTTTAAAGTAAATGTTTTGTTTCTTGTGCATACAGTGCGCACATGTTTGTGATTTCTTCTTCTAAATTTTTTTTAAACTTCTGCAAGTTATCATGGTTTAGTTCAGAGAAGGCAATGCATTGTGGATTTTACAGCTTGGATGTGATAGCTTATGATTTGATATTTTGTGAGCTCTGGGGCCAGTGCACAGACTATAACAATTTTTAATCTGCCTGGTTGGTCAGTGAAAATGGCTTGGATGAATGAATTTAATTAATGAGCCATATTTTGCTAACCTTGGTATAGACCATATATTTTGTTCTAACCACAGCATTAGTGACATATTTGTAGTCCTTTCACAATTTTTTACAATATGAGCAAGGTTTGCAATTATTTAAAAAAAATAAATAATTATTAGTAACTGATAGTCAAGTTCTACCTTTTTCACAACTACAACTAAAATGTTGGGTTTTTTCATGATATTCAGGACATGACAACTGATGCAGCATTTTTTGCTGTGCCGATTTTCTAAACAATTTAAATATGTTTAGTAGGTTGCCACTATTTTTAAATGGTATGTATGCACAAATGTTTGTAGAAGGGATTGAATCTAGTGCCTGGCTCTCAGAGAAGCTTTCTGCACATCTCCATCACAGTCAGACAACTACAACTAGAATGATAAATTTATATTTCACCTAGCCATATTTTAGAAAATATAAGTTTGAAACAAAGACTGCTTTAATAAACTGTTTTTATAGGACAAATAAGAACACTGTAAAGTCAAGTCCTTCTTCAGAATAGCCCTGTGCATAGATAACAAACACTCACTTATTTTGACTGATTAAACATTCTCTGTACTGTTCATTGGCTGGCAACAAAAGCATACATAAAGCAACAAATCATCAATCCCATCAGCCAAGATAAATGACAATGTTTAGGATCTGCATGCAGGATTATTCTGGAGAAGAATTCAGTCAAACTATACAGTTTACATCAACACAATCAAACATCATTGAAACACAACAAACTGAAAATGTTCCAGAAAAATATCTCTTTATTCTGAAGTATCTATTTCCAAAGTTCTCACATACCAAGTGTACTTTATAATTTACTCAGTTTTCTTGTTTCCATAAATGAGAGTATCCAAGAAGAGAGAATGTATGAAGGAGGAATGTTCCATAATTTTGTACTGAAACATAAATAACTGTGGTTAATATCACACATAACATAAATGTTAAACAGTTGAGATAATATTCATAGTCTGCCATCATTAGTTACTAATTTCAAGGTCAGCTCATGGTTAAACACTAATTAATACTGAGCTTTTTTGTAATACACGATACATTTCAACCTGTTGAGAATGAAAACCTGTACAGGAATCAAAAGGTCAAAAAGAAAATTTTACAATAAAGCCTTACAAAGCAGATAAATATATTTATAAAATATAATAATGGAATAGAGGAATCACACATTTAGGAGTAAAATCATGCTGATATCAGATGTGCTGGACTGGACAGTGCAAATAATGCAGCTCTGCTATAAACTAGCAGGACAAAGTAATTCACTCCTAGGAAATCACACATAATTTTGTGCTGGTTTTCAGTGAGTGAACACAGAAGAAGAAGAAACATTGAAATATCAACAAATTCTTCATATTGAGTTTTGTTTTGAAATTATCTTTAATATTTATATTAAAAATTGTATGTAAACTGAGTAGGAAATACTAGGAAAGGCTTTATTTATGATGACTACAGCAACAATGTAAGGACTGCATTATCAAAATATGGGTAAAAAGGTTAAATTATAAGGGAAAAAGAATTTTTACAGGTAAGCAAACAACTTCTCATACATTTAATTACACATGGAACAGTTGTTTGTTTGTTTGTTTTCACTTTCAAATTACCATCTCTCACACTATTAAAAAATCCTGTAACTATTCTAACATAAGGTGATAACGGAATGAAAACTTTCAGACAAACAAAAACATCAGAAACAAATACATTTTATGTGAATATTTTGTACAACAATGTACAGCAGTGAATCATCACTGTGATCAATGGAATAAAGATTTTAATAGAATTTACTATTTACTATTTACATCAACTATGGCACATTGTAAAATGTATATCAGATCAAAACCATTTACATGAAGAAATGTAACACAAACTAAATGACACAAAGTGTAAACAAATTTCCTCAATCTAGATTATGTATACTTCAGTAACAGAAATTGATGCTAAATGTGGCCAGATTTCAACTCTTTAATATTATGTGTAGTTTCAGGTTTCATGACTTCGCTGAACTCAGATTAAAAAGTAAATAGGTCTGCATCCATCTACACGCTATGCACTGAGAGCCTCCCGTCCCCCAGTTTCATCCATGGGGGGAGAGATTTTCAGTGTGTAGCAGGCAGCTCGTTGGATCTGCCAGAAGTGCGTCTTTACTGATATTTTGTTTTGTTAAATAATTTATGTATTTGGTTCATTAAAAAGTGTCCATTGTCTCCTCATAAAACCACACAAATATATCAACTCATCCATCTCTATATTTCTATTAAAGGAATTCTGTATTAATAGATTTACACCAGAGCTATTTCTTCAATCTCCGGATGCAGCTGTCTACAAATAGACTATTTGAAAAGCCAATCAGTCATGCTTTGTTGGTTTAAGGAAATTAGTGATTATCTAAACTGATGGTAGTATACTCTGGGCATACCCATAGGAGCTCTGTCTCTTTCAGCAGATGGTCAAATATATTTATGCTGATAGTTCACATGGCACAATCATTATATATTTTCCTAGTCCTACTCCACAAGCGTCCCATTCTATCTTCCTAAGAAATTTTTAACGCAAGTTTAAGGAAATAGAAACATTGACTGAATGACTTTATGGAGTGAATATGTTAAATGAATAACTATACTGGTAGGATGGAGTGAGGATTGTGGTTCACCAAATGTCAAGCAAACCATGAACATGCATTCCCTTTTTCTTGTGCTGGGGAGACTAATCCCATACAAGTCAATGAAGTGTTCTATGATGTTGATTTGTAAATGAACAACCAGTATAAATGTACACACCAATAGAAGCATAGAAACTCCAAAAAAATTACAAAATCAATAATTGTTCTAGCACATGAGAAAAGAAAATTTGGAAAATATTGTGACAACTGGGGGATTAGCAGAAGGAAATATAGAGAAAAAAATTACATACCGGTAAGTCAAACTTCATGAAAAAGAATAATGTTAACATCAACAATTATAATAAGATCCTAATGGTGATTTGTAAATATTTATGCTTGTCTATGTCAGCCATCATGGCATATGATGATGTGTTTAAATCAATAAAAGATTATGTATTCAATGATCTGGTAATAGATGTAAGGTAATAAAGTTCATCTATCCACACAATGCGAATACAGGGTTAGGCCCATATTTTTCATTAACCAACTGTACACTTAGGATGATGTGGTCAGTGTCACAGCAACTGACTTTACTACCTCAGAGACCTGGTACAATAAACACTGAACCTCAGATCACTGTATCAAGAAATCAGTAGGCTAAACACTGAGCTACTACAGCACCTGCAAACACATTTTTAGATGATCAAGTTTAGATGTTTAAAAAGCATGATTTCATTTAACCCACTCAATCCCTTAGTGAAAAATTTGTGTTTGTTTGTTTGAGAACCCCAGGAATTGTGAATGATTAACTCTTACTTCCTTATTGCTCCTGAGTTTTTCTGAGCTTTCTTTCATACCCAGAGACTTCAGCTTTCGACTTAGTGCAATGCCTTTTGAAGGAGCCTTCTATTCAGAGGGGGTCTATAATTGTATAGATGACATGTTATAATCTTAGAGCCTCAATATAACGACATGTCATCTACTAAGTTTTTCTGTTGCAAGGGTGGTTTGTTTAGTGGGACACTGGTTAATAATTACTATCTAAATTTCTCCTGAATTTGACATCACATGTTCTGATATTAATTCAAAGTAAAAATCATCCCCAAGTCAATATATCTAAAATAAACAATGTCATTTTTTCAGTGAAAGTTAATCTTCTTGATTCTAGATTAGAAAACTGGCCTCACAGAACATGGGGCATTCCCATAAGTGCTCCGCCCTCTGTTACAGCAGCCATTCGACTTGATGGTGTTTCGAGTCCAATGCCATTGAAACAGACATCGACATCAGGGCACAACCCTGGTCCTTGCGACAGTTTTCTTTGTTGTTCCGCCCACCCACGCCATGCCCGTAATAAGTTCAAGCACAACGTCAGCATGTTGGAACAACATGGTAACTGTTATCGAATGTTACGACTACGGGATTGTATAGATGACGTGCCGTGAAGCTTCTTTAAGAAGATAACCTCAATATAAAGGCATGTCATAAAGGAAAGTTAATCATAGATCATCAGTCACACTTGTTTACCAACAACCATAACTTTGAAAGACAGTGTACATGCCATGTTTATATCTCTATTATAGCTAACAGTAAAGTAAAATAACATGGGGGGGGGGCGCTTATGCTAAGCTTAATTAGCCATATTTTTCATCATTGAAGCCAAATCTGCAGAATATTGATGTTAATTCTATATGCAGAATCATTCTGGGCCTTTGTATTTAACCTGTAGCAGCCCAATGTCAACATTTTTACTCCATACACCCAATGTCGACAAATGTCACTATTGAAGTAGCCATTTGTAGTCATGGACAACAATCTTCCATGTTAATTTCCCATCACGTTTTTAAAATATTTATTTGCTATGGTGATTGTCCCTGAATTTTATGCTGCAACATATATAAACCCAGTCGTAATTTATTCTACCTCTACACATTTGCAAGCCATACTGTATGGACCTAACTTCAGTGATGCCATTGTTCGTTAATTCTTCATGGATGCTGATTTCAGATGATGATTTAGATGCAACCGCACACAACGGCATGCGTTATTGGCTGAAATAGGCCACTATATATTCATTACTGACGTTCTTGTGTGATTGACACATGGTAATATTTAGATTGACATTCCTTGCCGGTTCCATGCGAATAGACATGCTAAATTTAGCTCTGTGATTACCGGTAATGTGGCTTTCAGAGGTGTTTTCTGATCAATTCTAAAAGCATTTCTGTTGTTTCAAACTTGCAAAAGGTTTATTATGACCTTAAATTTTCTTAAAACTTGGTAAAAATAGACCTACTTATGATTCTGATGATGTTGATAAGCAAATTCTAAAAAAATGTGATTTTAGAGAACAAGAATGAATCAGACATTGATGGGGAATTAGTTTAGTACTTAGAATTTGAAGTAGCAATGCTTGTGGATCTGTAGTGTAGGCCTAATTGATGATGTGCGCATCCTGCCCCGCACACCATAGACACAATGATTGAGAATAGTCAACACAGCTGATCTATGTCAATATTGATCAATTTCATGAGAAATCAGGTCCCAAAATGACATTTATCAGGATTACTCAAGACTAGGTCTAGTTTTCACTATTTCTATGTGAGTTATTCTTTGGGGGTACACGCAAAACTTTTGGTATGCCTGTATTAAAATTTTCTGAAAAATGAGATCTATTTGGAAATCTGTTTCATCAAATATCTAGGGCTTCCTTTATGTGAACTAGGCTTATATGTTTGGAGTAGTTGACAGTTACAGAATGTTGTTGTCATGCTGTGTAAGGAAGACTGCTGTGCAGTTTTCATTTGAATATTTATTAGCAAATATATTGACACAGGTAAATGAAGCTGATATGAAACTGGTGCTCAAAGTTTTTATCTCTTGCATGTTACATGACAAGTAAACTTATCTTACATGACATTCACAAAGATATGTTCAAGGATATGCTCATTGACAAAGAGATGTGATAAAGGATGATTTTTACTTTGAATCAATATGAGAACATGTGATGTCAAACTCAGGAGAAATTTAGATGGTAATTAGTATTGCTGTTCACCCATGTGGAAACCAGGTCCTGGACTTGTAGTTCAGGGTGCAGAGGCTAAGACCACTATATTCTTTCCAGGCTTGTCGTAAGAGGCAACTAAGGAAACTTGGAAGATAGGCTGACAAAATGCAAAAATGATAGGCTAAAAAATCATCATTTATCACTGCATGTTTTGAATCGATTTCTTAATTTTGTCTTCAGTCAAATGGTACCCATGGATGATGAAGGTCAGCAGACATTGTACTTTTGTAGCACACTCCTAGATGGTGGAGTGCTAGATAAACCATCACAAAGAGAAGAATGTGGCAGAAGAATAACAAACTAGTTAGAGGTATATGCTACGCTCCTGGCAGGATATATAGTCCTGGGTTACTGTAGCACTGGAATGTCTCACTTCAAGAAAAGTATATGCTACGCTCCTGGCAGGACATAAAGTCCTGGCTTACTGCAGCACTGGAATGTCTCACTTTGAGAAAAGTATATGCTATGCTCCTGGCAGGACATAAAGTCCTGGCTTACTGCAGCACTGGAATGTCTCACTTTGAGAAAAGTATATGCTATGCTCCTGGCAGGACATAAAGTCCTGGCTTACTGCAGCACTGGAATGTCTCACTTTGAGAAAAGTATATGCTATGCTCCTGGCAGGACATAAAGTCCTGGCTTACTGCAGCACTGGAATGTCTCACTTTGAGAAAAGTATATGCTATGCTCCTGGCAGGACATAAAGTCCTGGGTTACTGCAGCACTGGAATGTCTCACTTCAAGAACCAAACATATTGTTGTTAACACCCCTCCCCCCAACACAACCATGCCTTTGAGACAACAAACCGTACACAATTCCAGGTGTCACCCCAGTTAATCAACTGAGGAGATCCTGATCCTGTAATTTTGACAGAAAAGCTATGGGCTGTCAAGCATTATCTGTTGACAGCTAAAGCGATTTCTTGATTATCAACAATGTTCTTAGAATATATCTACAGTATACATATGTGCATCACAGGTAAGTAAACCAGCATTGTAGACCTAAAATAATGATATTCTGGTTCAAACAAAATCAAGTAAATATGTATGTAAGTAAGGCTGTGAGGTAGGTGATGATGTGTGCCCCATAGTAGATGTCATAAACGGAAATATGCTGACATAGATAATAATGTTTGATGCCTTCATTAAAGCACTATTACCGGGGTCAAGTTTTGTCACTGACAACTAACAAAGTGATCTAAATATAGTTAAGTCTAGGAGGGGAAGCATCTTGTGAAGGGATTAATGTAGTATCGTTTACTGTAATACTTAAAAGAGCTATTGAAAGACACCAGCTCATCTGTGCTACAGGGGTGAACATTAGGATCTTGAATATTTTTTATGTGCAATATAGGAAACGTCCATATATTACCTTTAGCAGGTGAGTTTAAAAAAACTAATCCATATTAATAAAATGAATAATAAAAATTATATAAAATAAAAGATGCCACAAGATAGTGTCGTTAATCTTGTTAAATTTGTAATAAAACACATGTCCTTAAGTCAACAATGGAGTGATAACATATATTGATGCCCTGATTGTAGTTTAAAGACAAATTAACAACATAAACATCTGTTCCCATACACTTACAAAATTTAACTGCAATAAAGAACAGAATAAGATAAAACACAATTTTAATAAACAAAAAAGGATTGTGTGTGGTAGGATTGAACAAATCTTGACAAATAAAATGGATTTGCAGAATTGAGATAAGTAGCTGGCTGTTAATTAAGTAGGCCCTATGTTATGGCAAGTAGTGTGTGGCAATCATGATGGCTATATTATTATTATAGCAGATGGAAGAAGTTGAACAGAAATAAGAAGCAGAATAGAGCAGGCAAAAACAACATTCAGAAAAATGAAAAATATATTGTGTAATATGACTTTGTCATTAGAGGTGAGGAAGAGAGTTCTGCAGTGTTATATAACTCCTCAATATAAGGTAATACTGCGTGAAACGTAACAACAATAGAACTTATGTAAAACACAGATTTTTAGAAAGTTCCACTTAGACACGATGGGCTATCACTAAAACTAGAGGTTAAGGATGCAAATCTAAACAAACAAGAAAGTTGGAAATTAGAGACAGTAGAGATGTAGTTCTACAGAAGAATGCTGAGAATAAAACAGACTGCCAGAAAAAACTAATGTGGAGGTGTTGAAAGAATAAAATGCAAAATGGACTTTAATATAAGAAAAATAATATCATTTTTTGGCCACTTCATGAGACAGGCAGGTTTAGAGAGCATAGTCACAACAGGCAATATGAAGGCAAAAGAGACAGAGGGTGACAACATGAGAAAATATTAAACAGTTGACAACCTGGCACAGCAGAAAAACAATAACGATCTTGATACATAATGCAGGAGATAGAGAGCTATGGAGAGCCATGATTGCCTATGCCAGTCGGCACGGCACCTGATGATGATATGAAATATTTTCAGATTTACTTTAATAGAACACTATAGGCCAATATTTACATGTAAAGTAATATTGAATTACTGAACGACATTTTGACTATGCTGAATGTTTATGTAGAACAAATGATTATTAATATTTATAGAAACAATGTGTTAGCGTTGGGAAATTGATAACTTTGCCTGGAGAGTGATAGCACTTGTAATTATTTCAGTATGAATGTGGCAAGATCAGGGACAAAATAGATAAAGCCATAATGGAGGTGGAATGGTGGTATTAAAATGAATGATTACAATAGATTTATATGATATTGTTCAATGTTGACACTGATGCAATGATTCTCAAACAGAATTTACAGTCCAAATATCTTTTAACAATGATTTGTTGAAAATTTGAAGGGACTGAAATGCATGTCAGTATCTGAAGAGTGTTTGACAATAGGGAAGTCTGTATTATCTTCACAGTCAACAGTGAGTCTACTCAAACTCAGGTTTGGTAAGCTGAACTTGCTTGATGATGGACTACCTAGTTCTGTTTTCACTACTTCATACACAGGTTCATACATGTCTTGAGCCATGTTGTCGCTCTCTGAGGAGTTTCGTATTGAAGACTGTGGTATTTTGTCTTTAAGGTCTATTTTGAATTGAAGATTCGGTGCGCTGGAGTGTTGTGGAGAAGTTTGTGCTTCAGGAATGCTGGAGAGGGATGGAATTGGCTTGCTGAGCTTATTCATGCTAGCATTAATGTTGCCTGACTTTGATTTTTCGTTGATACTTTTAACATCAATGTTGTTACTCTTTCCAGGTACAGAAATAATATATTGATGAAGATTCAGACGAGGATCTAAAGTCTCTTTTCTGGGTTTCGCCCCTAGATTTCTGTTAAGATCATCGCCAAGGGACTTGTCAAGTACTTCTGTACCACTTGAAGCTAGAGACAGTGTAGACAGATTGTCTACCTGCACATCATAGTATGGAACAGCAGGTTTTCTACTATCGCTGTCTTCAGAACCTGTTGAGTACCTGTGCTCTTCTCTACTAATCTGAAATCACAACAGTAACATATAAGTTAACTTTTTGTCACATACACAACAGTAACATGTAAGTTAACCTTCTATCACATACATAACAGTAACATGTAAGTTAATTTTCTGTCACATACACAACAGTAACATGTAAGTTAACATGTAAGTCACATACACAACAGTAACATGTAAGTTAACCTTCTATCACATACACAACAGTAACATGTAAGTTAACATGTAAGTCACATACACAACAGTAACATGTAAGTTAACTTTCTGTCACATACACAACAGTAACATGTAAGTTAACCTTCTATCACATACATAACAGTAACATTAAGTTAACTTTCTGTCACATACACAACATTAACATGTAAGTTAACATGTAAGTCACATACACAACAGTAGCATGTAAGTTAACTTTCTGTCACATACACAACATTAACATGTAAGTTAACATGTAAGTCACATACACAACAGTAGCATGTAAGTTAACTTTCTGTCACATACACAACAGTAACATGTAAGTTAACTTTCTGTCACATACACAACAGTAACATGTAAGTTAACATGTAAGTCACATACACAACAGTAACATGTAAGTTAACTTTCTGTCACATACACAACAGTAACATGTAAGTTAACATGTAAGTCACATACATAACAGTAACATGTAAGTTAACTTTCTGTCACATACACAACAGTAACATGTAAGTCACATACACAACAGTAACATGTAAGTTAACTTTCTGTCACATACACAACAGTAACATGTAAGTTAACATGTAAGTCACATACACAACAGTAACATTAAAGTTAACTTTCTGTCACATACACAACAGTAACATTAAAGTTAACTTTCTGTCACATACACAACAGTAACATTAAGTTAACTTTCTGTCACATACACAACAGTAACATTAAAGTTAACTTTCTGTCACATACACAACAGTAACATGTAAGTTAACATGTAAGTCACATACACAACAGTAACATGTAAGTTAACTTTCTGTCACATACATATGAGTACACTATAAAGGGGCTCACTGCTAATAGGGATTACTTCATTGTACTCATATTTTCCCATATGTACTATATCTCTCTCAACAACGACTATTGCACTACCGAGTATTGGTATGAAAACATACAAATAATAGTGCACAAAGACATTTTCTTAAGGTCTTTTTAAGAAACTAAATGAGTAGGTTGAGTTTAATAGAGAAATGTAAAAGTTCTTACAAATAAGATACCATTCCATACAGTTTTCCTGCACAAGCTGCTGAGATCTTCCTATGTAAGAAAGATCATATATCTGCTTCACTGTTAACTTCGAATGATGTGACATTTTTTCAAGTACTCTCTCTACTGCATTCTGTCTCTATTTTCCTTAATTTTCTTGTTGCCACATTATGTTGAAACCTCATCATCTTATTCTTCCTCTGCTTTTTAGGATATGAATGGTCTTCTAGATCTTCAGGTTAGTCACCAGGACGACGCTCTTAATCTTCTCAAAGTCAGAGTGGCAGACTTAAAGCCATGGTCCAGTGTGATCATGTCTTGTCTTGCAGTTCACTGAATTGTCATAATGTGACCAGAAATAACTGTGGATTTTTTTTACTGATGTTATACAACAATATCCATCTCTATCTGCATTTTTAAACAAATGTTGATGTAAAGCTACAAAATTGCTCCCTCCAGCTCCCTAATGGGAAATATACAGTATTCTACAGGTTTTTTTTACAGTTGATGTAAAAGCTCAGGTTCACAACAGACATACACATATGCATAGACACAATTGGTTATGTATGATACATAAGATATATTACCTGCATGTTATGCTTGCAATATTCTGAGACAAACTCTGAATCAACAACTGAACAGTCTACAAATTCAGAAAGATCCAAAGCCATTTCCTCCACTCTTTCATAGTTGTTTGCCACAAAGCCTTGCCCTCTCTCTGCTACCACTACTCCAGAACCATTACTGCTAAAACATTGAGGTTTCATACTAGCATTCCCATTGCTGCTGTAGCTGGGGTTATATACATAGCCATTGAGTGAGGAAGGGACATTGCTTGAATCTTTACTTGTTGAATTTTCTGTTCCACTTCTGTTCACATCTGAAAAATTAGATACATTTTAATGAAGACACTTTGCGAAACTCAAGAGAGAGTATTCCATCACACAATTGAATTTTTTCAAGGTTTACTAAGTGCCACATAGATATCCTACAAGATGCTTAGGTTCACGTGACAGGAATCAGTGAAACCAAGCTATTAATAATATTAAACTTCCTTTTTCTGCATTTGGTTTAGAAAAGAGAAGAATACTGAAGTTGTAGTTTTAATTTCTAATAATCGGTCGCATCAGCGTGAATCTGGTTGAAATGGAAGTCATTGTCAGTAAATTGATGAACTTATTTCAATGTGGAGTTTTTGACCTTAATTTTGCTTTTAATTCTGTTTTTATGAGATGACCATCACTTCTATTTTATTGCTGTTAAAAAGTTAAGTCATGGCAAGAATATGGAGATATGCTTAACAAGGATAAACCAAACACACTGAAGATATTCTACAAGAAAGTACAAAACATAAGAAGTAAAAAAGACACCTACGTACCAACACAAATAATCGACGACAAACACAGTACATACTAAATAGGCCCCAAGAAATCATGGAAAAATTACTTCAATCAACTGTTAAACTTAACCTTTAGGGCTCTGACTTAAAATTACACAATATCACCCTTGGGCCTGACTTATGTTTTGGAAAATTTGCGTTATTGATGGTGGGTGTTTTGAAAACGTGATAACTTTTTTTGTTTTAAAAGATATCAAATTAATTTTTACACATCTAAATAAAGGAGTGAATAGTGAATATAATCATGAATACAATTTGTTGTTGTTGTATGTGTGATAAGACAGTTGTGAGCAAGTTGTGAAGTTGAAAATTTGGGCGAAAAACGTAAAACACCATTTTCAAAATCGCAAATATATCTTCATGACGACCCTAATACATGAGCAATGTGTGGCAACATTGATAAAATCCTCATAAATACCTATACTTAATGTATATATATTGTTTTATATCCAAACTAATATAATATGGACTAAAAAAACTAATAGAATGCGAAGAAATCGCATAATGTCCTATCCGGTAAACACTAGGTCTAGGCCGACACACAGCGTAATTATTGTCCATGCACACACGTGGCACCCCTGATACATATTATTTTTGTGTTTTTGAACGAATACACACACATTCTTATCAAATAACAACATATTAAAAACAAAAAACAACAATTAGAACATGTAGTCACGATCATTTACCCATGCCACGCGGTATTCAATTTAATAGTAAAATATGGCAGAAAATGGGCAAAGTCACTCCCGAAAAGCGTTGATAACATCAACCGGCTTTCTCCTTCTATACAATGCTAATGTGTAAAGGAATTTGACCTTTAAACTGTGATGTATTCCTATCTTCGTTTGGCGGGCTTTATATGCCATCGGTTCATTACTTCGTGAAGTTCAGTTCTCGGGAATAGCGCGATATCGTATGGCGCATGATTGCAACCACAGGCAAGGTGGGACGCACACCCAAGACGCAATGTTGTGCCCATAGGATCCTAAAGGTTAAAGGAAGGAGAAATGATTACAATAATAAATACAATAGAAGAAGACCTAGAACCATACATCCTGAAATCAGAAATTGAAGATGCAGTTAAACATGAACCAAGCAGCAAAGTTCAAGGATGGATGGCATACCTATACAACTAATAAAAGTGCTAATAGCGACAGGTATAAAGTGGCTACACAGACTGTTCAATGTGATATAGAAGACACAAAAGACACCACAGGAGTGGAATACAGTGGTGATTGTTCTCATTGGTAAGAAAAAAGGCAGTAAGAGGGATTACACTAAGTATAGAGGCATATCACTCTTAAGTCACATAGGAAAAATCTTTAGAACCATGGCTCAACAACACAAAAATGGGCTATCTGAAAATAAAAACAGTACAGATGCAATCTTCACCCTCAAACAACTTTTAGAAAGAGCGATATAACATAACCAATACCTATATTTGGCTTTCATGGACCAAGAGAAAGCTTTTGATAGAGTGGATAGAGCACAACTATGGATAACACTACAGGCATATGGAGTTCCCCAACATCTGATAAGCCTATGTCAGAGCATATACACCAAAAGTCATTGCTCAGTAAGAACGAGCACATGATACGAGCATCTGGTCATTTTCAAAGAATTTTCAAAATTCTTTCTAGAATCTTGCTGTACACATTCTGCAGTGTGATGATGCAATAACCTTTTATGTCCATAAAATCTTTGACTGGTTTTGGCATGGGTATAAGATAGCTATGTAGCCACTTCTCTGGTACAACTCCTGTTTTCAGACTCATCTGCCATCTTGGCTAGCATATTCTTCCCAATGTAGTAAAGCATACCAAGCCCTAAGGCAAATGACACCCATCTTACCAATCTTCAGAAACAAACATGTAGATTTAAATACCAAAATAACACTATTCAAAACAATTATTATACTAACGCTGTGCTACCAATGCCAAACATGGACTATGACAGCACAAGACAAACTTAAACTTGTGACAACTGAAATGGCATGCTTATATAGAATCCTAGGAATATCGCTAAGAGACAGGGTGAGGAATGAGGACATTCAACAAAAAAACCAGTACCAATCTTGGAATATATTAAAAGACATCAGATCAAATGGTTTGTACACATCAGCAGACTACCACCAGACAGCATACCACAGCAAGCTATGCTACACAGATACAGTGAAGGCAGACCTAGTGGCCAACCATGAAAATGATGGACCACTGAAATAAAAGAGGCAACAAATTCCACAATATACTCAGCACACAAGAGGGCCGTCTCCAGAAAACTCTTCTACCCGACACTGAAAGGCAACAAAAGGTTTAGCAGATAGATACATAGATAAAGAGACCTCTCTAGTAGTAACTATCAAGTTAGCAACCCTGTTAGATATTTTTTGTTAGTTACTATGGTATATAAGCATATTCTGGTATTTCTGTTATAAGACCACAACAACCTTTCTCACATAGGTCCTAATTTAAATTAAATTCTTATTCTGATAAGATCAAGGTCAAAACTTAAACTAATGTATACTCATAAAAAACTTCACCAATCTCAATAATATAGCAGTGACATCTTTACAAAACAGCAAGAACAACTTGGAAGATTTACCAAAGTTAGATCTTCTTGTTGTGTTAATTGGTTTCCTAGACAATAGTGAAATGTAGGCCTATAACTTACTGTTTCCTAAGAAAGGCTTTGCTGAACTGTTTGTAGAGGCTGCAGAGTTTCTGTTTCGTTGACCAAATAGCTTAGATAGATACTGAAAAATACAAAAAGTGATATAACAGAATGTATTTTCAAAATCTGAGCCCTAACATTGCATTCACCATAAAAATTAATGCTGTGAAAAATGATTTAGGGCCTATATTTATTTAAAAATCAACAAATACTTGGTCCTCATAAATATTATCTTAGCACTGTCCAATAAAAATATTATTTTGATAGAAAACTGTGGCCATATTGAAGTCATGCATGTATCCATATTTTTAATGCAAAGATTTATGCACTTTTACTCCAATATTGCATTAGAATTTTTAGATTTAGACCAATATTTAATAAAGTTTTGGTCTCTGCGAAATTACGTATGTAATTTTTCAACAATTTTCTACACGTTTATTTGGGTGGTGTTTTTTCATTCTTTTGCTTCTTTCATAAACCTCCTTTGCAGCCATATCTTTCTTTATCTCAAGAAGTTCTACATTTGTATGTATATCACATGCAGCTGTTGGTGTAGATCTCATTGCTCTACTAATAAGGCATAGGTCAATTTCTGCACTCTGTCTAGAGATTCTACATTTGTCTTAGAACAAGTTGTCAGGAGAGCACTGTTGTATTCTAAAACAGAATTTATGTAACTGATATAGTCCTCTACAGGTATCCTTGTCTGACCCCAGGATGTGCCAGTGAGTCTTTTCGTAGCTGTAACCATTTAAGTGCTTTATATTTGATATTTTCTACATGCTTCTTGAGGGTGAGCTGCCGATCCAGCATGACTCCAAGATATGTGGATTGTTCTTCTCTTGGCAATTTCTGTATATCCAACCATAGACTGGTAATTTCTTAGGCTACTTTATGACTCTTGGTAAAGAAGGTATAGAAAGTTTTTTCAGTTTATTTTCAGCTTCCTGTTTTACAGTACTTGTGTAGTCTTCTTAAATCTCCATTAAGTCTTTTGGCTGCACTTTCAACATTCTCATGGCTCTGCCATATTGTTAGGTCATCAGCATAGAGGGATTTTTCTGCTAGATGCTTCTTGTCAGCCTTGGACAGCTTCTCTACTCTGTTCACACTGAAAAAAAGTGGCTAAATTATTCTGCCATTTCTGATCTTTGGTGATCTATCACAGATCACCAAAATTGTTCTGTTTCGATCTATCACAGGTTTATCTTTTGTTCTTCTTTTCCCAGACAAATTGTTATCAGCACCCAAGCCTTTCTACCATTTTTCCTTAGATCTAAATTAGTGCATGTTTTTGCCAATTAGTCATGTTTGGCCGTCTTCACTATTAGCGCAGTAGCTTGGTTGATAGTGTGCTTGGTTTTTATCACTGGGTTACAGCGTGCCAGGTTCAAAACCACGTCCGGACAAACACAAATTTTAAAATCTGGGTTGTGATTTCTCGCTTGACATGACCACTCCTCCAGAGTACCTGACACATGAGTTAGGGGAGTTAAAGACAGCAAGGAAGGGAACTGGCCACCCCACCTAATAGTTTCTGCAGCTTAGTACATGAGTTATTTTCATCCCCGATGGCAAGTTGCTGCCATGGAACATACCTTTACCTTTACTATTAGTTTTCCTTTGGCACATGTTTTATTTTAAAGGATTTTTGCTTCTTACGAAGGTGCGATCTCAAGGGCTTCTCTTGCTTTTTTCCGCAAGGAATCCAGTTTGCATTTCTTTATTGTAGAATGGTTTGTAAGATTTCCTACTGCACTTTGGGATGCTTTATGATGCTGAATTGAGTATGACTTTTGTCACCTCAGTAACAAATGTTTCATTTACGTCATTGCTGTTAATATTACATTGCACGAAATAAGATGTTTCTTAGAATAGTTTGCAACCTGCCTTGCCAAAAATCCAGCAAGTTTTCAGTTTGAAATATGCTTTGTTTGGTGTAGTTATGGTGATGAAGATTGGTTTATGTCACTTCTGATGTCATCAAGGATTTCTAGAGAGCAAGAGTCCATCAGATGAACAGATAGTCAAGTCAGGTTTACTGAGAGAAAGATAGCTCCTATGCAAAAGTATTGGTACAGACTGACAAGTTTGTTGTTTCACAGACCTCCTCTATATATCTTCCTGTCTTATTGTGGTCCTGGTAACACCAATGGGGTAAGTGGCCATTAATGTCACTAGGAAGTATTGTTTGAAAAATTGTGTTGAATGGATTTCTGGTAAATTGCATGTTGTCTGAGGTGGGCTGTATATGTTGTAAATTGAGTATTTTTCCCTAGTGTGCCAGATGGTGCCACGGCAGTAGGTACACTTACAGGCATAGTTGGTATATCCTGACAGATATGGGTCAGTGTCTTTGTGTAAAGTCTTCTATTACTGAAATTACCAAATGACTGATTGATTAAAGTTAACACATCATGAACACTGTATTCTGTTCCCATTAATGATGTAACATTGCTCATCACAGCAACCCTGTGTTTATGATTGTTCATTAACTACAAAGATTAAAGTCTTCTCTCATGTTTAGAGCATGATGTTCATGTTTCTGGGACGTATAATAATGTGATAAGGGTAGAAGCTGATGTGTAAATGTTTGATGATTAAATTTTCTAAATGTATAGAAATGATAGTATTTTTAGTGCTACCTTTAAAAATAAATTTGATCTTGACTTTTAATTCCAATAGCTTTATGAGGTACGGCCTACATATTTTTACAAGTTTCTATTTATATACAGACTTTTGTCTGGTAAGGTTGACAGGTGTGTACATTTTTATTTTCAAACATGAACATAATAATACTCTGAAAAATAAAAGACACAATAAATGATTCATTTACATTTCCAGAACCAGATGAACCAATGGGTGAGCTAGAAGCCACTCCAGTATATCCACCATAATTTACCCGGATACAGTTAGGCAACCATGATGTACGACGGGCAACCTTCCTGTACTCCTTTTGTACCTGCAAGAATGAGATAAAACTGTTTAAAAAAAAATAATCAAAGTATGTTCTTGCAAGCTCATTATATCACCAATACCAACAGCAGAAAACTCTATGTCCTTGTGGGATGATAATGGATGTAGTTATCAAACCTTTCAACTTATCTGCAGCTTATTTGCCCTCACAATTTTAAGTATACCGTTCGTAGTGAACTTATACCTGGCAATTAAGTGGTTTCTGAGGATTCTCATGGCAACCTATCTGTAACTAGTAGTGAAACCCTAGAATTTTACTTTTAATTCCACATTGGTGTTTCTACCACATTTTTTATGAGGAAATTTTCTAGATCTTGTGCAAGTCCAAGATTAACATTTCACACAATATGGCTGGGAGCTTCTACTCCAGATGAACAGGCAGCTTTATATAATGGGCAACATCTCTCTCATACATCTCTATAAAATACACATTTCTCTTTCACATTTTCTATTAAAATTATATCCCACGAAGTAGTCCCAAATGCAAAATTTAATGTGTTTTTGTTTTTAAAGTCTTGATTTCCTGTGAAATCTTTCTTGCACTTAACTGTCTAAAGAAATATTGCCTGGCATAAACTCTTTGATCAGTAGAAGATGTTAATGGATGTACTAAAGTTTCTCATTCACTTCCAGCCTTTGCCTTGAGTTCACTTGCAATAATACATGATCAATGGTGTGAAGCCTTTATTGTATGCACACTGATCAGTTTTAAAAGGATAATTTGCTGAATTCTGTCATGTCTTAGGATGGATTCATGTTTGTAGTTTTGTCTGTTTTCTACTTCATGCTATGTATTATTGTTCTTTTATTTTTTAAGTGTTTATGCTTGGAAGCTATAATGTCCTGGAAGGTAATGTTATCATGAGACAAGAAAACACACAAAAGTCTTGGACTCCCTAGTACCTAGACAACAAGTGGTTATTGGCAGAAAGTGCAATGATGATGGTCCAAAATTAAACATGATTAGAAATCTATAAACAAAATTAAAACTGAGGTGTATAGAGGCATCTCCCATTCTGAGAATTTGAAGAATGATTTTACATGCTCTGACTGAATACAATGATAATTACTAACCTTCTCATTCTTTACACAGTGGAAGACAAAAATAAACAATCCCTGCAGGCTGTTGAGAACAGTGAAGAAGTAGGCAACCACCACAGTTTCTTCATTCAAGTACAGAACTCCTAAAAGCCATGTTAGACCCAGCAGAATAGCAAGGACAATGGCCCCCTTTAACCAGGCTCTGTGTAAACACAAACACGTAACTGCTTAAAATACTTTCAAAGTAGACTTTGTTTTAAAATAGTAACAAGATATTGCACAAAATACTTCACAACAGAGCGATGCACACCAAACTCGATAAGAATAAAATCTATTATGAGAACTCACTAAATTTTATGTTTACTCAAATTCTTATTAACATTCATTATGAAATTTCACAGATGTTTAAGTTTAAACAAATTTTGCGGTAGTCATGTGAAATCTCAGTGAATTATTTAGTTTACTCACTTCATGTTGCTATCATCTTGTCCCAGGCGGTGACACTAATGATGTACAGTTGCTGCTAAGCATAGGGGTGGGCATAGCTTTAGTTTTTATTATAAAGCTAGATCTTTCACCTCGGTTATGCCATATTCATATTTATTGCATATGTCTTTGATGTTCTTTATCATTATGTTTCTCTCAATCTGTAACCTGATTGTGTTTTATTATATTATTACGCCCTACATGTAGGAAGGTGAGTGTGTTACATTCTCACAGCAGTTGCTGTCTCTCCATATATTCAATATAATGCCTATTCTATTTCTGATGTCATAATTTCGTAACATAACTAATCTGGTAGCAACAACAGTCTTTCTAAATCATATCATTTTACATGTTCTAGACTTTTTTTGGTGAAGATATGAGTGTTGAAGCCTGTCATTGGAAACAGTCTATTGTCTATCCCCATGTGAATGATGATTGATAGTATCCACACTTGCCGTTAAGCGCAGGGGTGGAATCTTTAGTTGTTGTTCAAACGTCAGATTTGTCACCTTTGGAAACAGTATTAGTAGAAAAATACTCTTTATCATTTATTTTTTTGACTTCAATCTTGATCATCAGATGTTTAAGTAGTAAGTAAAAACTGATAATTTTGAAAATATGAAAACAAGGAGATATTATTTTCTATGTTGTGTGATTCAATTTGGATAGATCTGTGTTATTCTTAAGAGGAATTAAGGAAAAGTGGAATAAAAGTGAATTATTATAGGCATATCCTGATGTTAGATCCAATCTGTGTGAATTTCATCTCCACTACAATATGTTATCAGAAAGGTCTAATGATCCTACACCTTCAATATATTAAATGCTGTTAAATGAGTATGCGTAGGCCTATTTTATTTCTGATGTCCATTTCATAACAAAACTAATGTATTCATAATATCATTTGTGAAAACAAACAAAACACATCAATCTCACTGACATTATCAGATAACTCTAATGATCATACAACTTCAGAAATGTTGTGAAGCAGTAATTGTAACCTTATGGGGTTCTATTAACTACACAGATGACACTTTTCACTGCCAGAAACAATTGACAAAGAACTGTTGTAATAACCCTCAGCAATCTGGAGCTAAGAAACAATATCAGCATCTGTAATATCAAGAAATACTTCATCACCAGAATCTGAAAAAAATATTCCTCAAACATGGTTGTCATTTTGAACAATTTTGATAGATTGCATACATTTACACTAAAACTCTATTGCAACATTTTGCTTTGCAAATACAAACTGGAAGGCAAGTTAAATGTCTAACTTTGATTCCTTTGTTACCCGGATGAATGATGTTAGTTTACATTCTTGATATCCTTGTTGAAAGCGGTGCATTACAACAGGTGACTCAAGTCTGTGACAGAGGTGCAAAATATATTGTGCCTGTAAAGTTTAATCATCAACAGCGTGCTAAAGGTTAACAAACATGTAACAAGACATTTGCATTGCACCCAAAAAGGTCACTATAAGTATTCGTTGAATTAAATTATGATATACTAATTCCATAAACATATATTTTGTTGAAGTGGTATTCTGTCATTTATTTTGTCTACAATTAGTAGATTCACTAAACATCTACCACATAGGCTGACAGTGACTTTTACTCTAGCGTATCTTTTGTATATTGATCAGTCACCATAAAATGGTTTCCAGGTGTATATGCTGAAAACAAAACTAGCCAAGCAGTTTCTGGTCAACCACTGTCTAGACAGCTGAGTATACCTACTTATGATTAAAACTAATTGCCAAAATGCCGACCTATAGTTCAACCTTCCTTTAAACTTCTGTAAATAAATATCAGTAGACCTACAATATATTACACATCTTTAAATACAATTTTGTGCATGAGAGCCTATTAGTTAAAATTCTGCAAATACAAAGGTCTTGGAGATGCAGAGGCATGCAACTAAATAAATCACTGCAAATAAAACAAATTTAAAATTGAAACAAATGTGAAAAGCAACTAAAATTATAACTTGTAAAAGTACAGTCAACATCCCTGAGAATCTGCCAGCAATTATTATGTACCAGGTAATTTAAGTTTTATTAGGTTTTTATTTTGTAGTACTTGTGTATAAGTGTACACACAGACTTGAATAAAAAGTGAGACACACTTAACCACAATTAAGTATAAAAGAGCTAACAAATGTATGTGAAAAAAGATTGTCAGGGATGAGCTGCAAACAAAATTTATCCTGTCTACATCTTGGTGGCCATGAGTGAAAGCTAGATGTATATCAAACATCACAAAGGCAATAATGAAAGCGAACTCTGACTAAACAAATGCATTCCTTCTGCTAGCTCATGGATAAACTTAAGCCATTTTTCAAATAATGAGTGAATGTGATGAGGCAAAGAAGTAGATCAGAAAGCACAAGAAATATTTTTTTGTATGAGAAAGCAACAAAATATTCATATGTAAAAAATACTAAAATTGCAAAGAAAAAGTAAAATTAGTTTTGCTTGTGACTACTAATGACTATCTACAGAGTGTTGATTAATTTTGTCATATGTGATTGACTTAATAATCAGAGTTCGCTTTTGCATTTTCGTGATGTTAATTTTCTGGAAGAGCTCCATGGGGAAGTGGTCAAGCCTTGCTTTTACAAGGTAGCAGGTGCAAGAAACTGGCTAGATCTATCTATCATTGTTGCCTTTCAGCATCAGGGGTAGAAGAGTTTTCCAGAGATGGCCCTCGTGTGTGCTGAGTATATTGTGGAATTTGCCACCTCTTTTATTTCAGTGGTCCATCGTTTTTATGGTCGGCCTCTAGGTCTGCCTTCACTGTATCTGTGTAGCATAGCTTGCTGTGGTATGCTGTCTGATAGTAGTCTGCTGATGTGTGAAAATAATTTGATCTATTGTCTCTTAATAACTTCCAAGATTGGGGTGGTGCTGGTTCTTTGTTTAATGTCCTGATTCATCACACTGTCTCTTTGCAATATTCCTAGAATTCTGCATAAGCATGTTATTTCAGTTGGCACATGTTTATGTTTGTCTTGTGCTGTCATTGTCCATGTTTGGCATTGGTAGCACAGTGATGGCATAATAATTGTGTTGAACAGTGTTATTTTGGTCTTTAAATCGACAATTGTGTTTCTGAAGATTGTTGTCATTTACGCTAGGGCTTGGTATACTTTACTACATCTATTGTGTATTTCTTTGCTGCTCTTGCCGTATGTTGTTATATTGCTTCCTAGGTATGTGAATTCCATTTTACTATGAGCCACTGTGTTCTCACTGATGGTTTGCTAATCCTGTCTCAGTGTTGTATCAGGAAATTCACATGGCTACACCGTGATCTCTAACACATACAGAAAGAAACCACATATTCCATGGGAATAGTCCTGAAACACCGAACTAGACTTCCATTTGTGGTCACAAGAATAACACAGCTGTCACTTCGTACCATTTTACCGAAAGGCTACATCTGCTTGTTCAAAAGTGAATGTTTAGTGGTTCATAATTATTATCACTTGTATTATAGAGTTAGTACCACTCTGAGTAGTAGGCCTATTTTTGACAAGCAGCTTGCTACACTTTTGGAAAGGGAAGAGTATTGATAGGTAAACTTGTATACAATAAATAGAATAGTATGCACATTTCAAGCACCTTTCCAGTTAATATTCACTAATTTTTATAAACTAATTTTTTGTATATTAACGACAAAGGAATTTCTTATTTCTAATATTAACTATTTTAATTTCAAATATTATAATACCCGCTACAGTTCTGTGGTGGTGAAATACTGAGTATCAAAACTCACTGCAGGCAATTGTGCATCTAGACTGTTCAGAAAGGAATGGCAAATTTAAATACTGCCAAGAAAATCACTACAGTCAACAAATACTGTATTGATGGCTAAATCTTGAATAGAACATGATGCCCCCAAAAATATCAACTGAATTGTACAACATTGTTACAATATCAAAATATATAATAATTAAAATTGTTATAGTAAATATAAACCATTAACATGATAGGTTTGTTACTGTCAAACATCAGAAGTACACAAAATAATGACTAAAATGCTAATGAAAATAATAATTATTAAAGAAGCCAACTGAAAAAAAAAGAATACAAGAGAGAAAACATTCTTCAAAATGACAAAGAGTTTCTTACGGTAAATCTGGGAAACGTAACTTTGGAGGTGCAAAAGTCTCCATGCTGCTGAGACTCTCTGTGATGCTGCATTTATTTAATTATCACATATGTGGTTAAAGATGAAGAAAAATGTACACACTTATCTGTACATACAACTAGCTCATAGGTAAGATTCAGAGATAAAATGTAAACTTATCTGTACATACAACTAGCTCATAGGTAAGATTCAGAGATAAAATGTAAACTTATCTGTACATACAACTAGCTCATAGGTAATATTCAGAGACAAAATATTGTACACACTTATCTGTGCATACAACTAGCTCACAGGTAAGATCAGAGATTAAAAAAATGTACACACTTATCTTTACACACTTATCTGTACATACAACTAGCTCATAGGTAAGATTCAGAGATAACAAAATGTACACACTTATCTGTACATACAACTAGCTCATAGGTAAGATTCAGAGATAACAAAATGTACACACTTATCTGTACATACAACTAGCCCATAGGTAATATTCAGAGATAACAAAATGTACACACTTATCTTTACACACTTCTCTGTACATACAACTAGCCCATAGGTGATATTCAGAGACAACATATTGTACACACTTACTGCGCATACAACTAGCTCACAGGTAAGATCAGAGATAAAAAATGTACACACTTATCTGTACATACAACTAGCTCATAGGTAAGATTCAGAAATAACAAAAAGTACACTTATCTGTACATACAACTAGCTCACAGGTAATATTCAGAGACAACATATTGTACACACTTATCTGTGCATACAACTAGCTCACAGGTAAGATCAGAGATAACAAAATGTACACACTTATCTGTACACATTTATCTGTGCATACAACTAGCTCATAGGTAATATTCAGAGACAACAAAAATGTTTTATGTCAAAGAAGTGTCTATGTCAGATAGAAGATTGTATCTAAATATGCTTTTGTCATTTCATTTGTTTCCAGTCAAATCTGTTTTGTTTTCATTTCTCCGAATGTTTAATAATTTATTGCATCTATTGTAATACTTCATTGAAACTGTGGTCCACCTATTATCAATGGTCTAGTTCATTTGTGCTATTAATTAAATTTGCAATTTATTTGATAATTGGTTGTTGATCGAATGTCAGTTTGATTTGTTTGTGAACTGTAAACTTGTTTCATATTCTCTGTACCTATTAAAAAATGTTTTTAATGTAAAAACCACCCAATGTGTGCATACAAACATATACCTCTCACATACAAGGGTGCCTCAAATGAAAACTATAAAAGTGTGATAAAAATTAGATTAAACATGGCACTGTCTTGTAACCTGTCAATATTGTTTAGGGTGACAAGTGTGTCCTGCATGTGACTTCTTAGTGTAAACATGTAATGTGTCATAAAAATGGCAGTGTAAAGATTGCTGTTTTACTATTGATATGCATCAATGAGAAGCAGTATTCCATTATCCATCTTTTGATTAGTGAAGGGGTGAAGCATATACAAATTCATCAGTGAATAAAAGTTCAGTATGGCATGCAAGGCCAATCCAGCATGTTTATAATTTGAGTAGGAAGTTTAAAAATGACATGAGTTCTGTGACAGACTTCAAGGTAGGGTTAGTCACACTGAGCAGTGACAACAGAGTTGATTGCCAGAATGCAGATGTTGAATGCCTTGTACAGGAAAACCAAAGACTGACTGTGAGTGATGATACTGCACATATACACATAAGTCAAGGTTAAGTATACCACATCATTAGGATGTTCTACAATATCACATAGTGTCTGCCACAGCAGTTTGACTTTCAGTTCTGATGAAGAGGTACAGCAGGTAGTGCAGGAGTAGAGACATGACCAAGAGAATTGTTTCTACAGGAATCCAAGCACTTTATAGGAGCTCCAAGACTACTTGTATCAAACACCATGGTGACTACATAAAAAAATGATACAGTTGTGCTTCACTTTTCAGAAAGTATTCACACAAAAAAATGTTTATGGTTTTCATTTGAAGTGCCACAATGTATGCTGTGACACTGAGCTCTTGCCACACAGTATAAAACTATCGGATGCTATTTAAACTTAAAGTTCTAAATGCTGATAAATTTCTTTGAGCTGAGGGCATGTGGCCCACCAACTAAAAATAATTAGTTTGGAAACATTACTTATTCTCCATCATCAATTTATAGCACAACATGATCAACTATGTTGAGAAAAATTATCTGCTGCAATATTTTAGGAATTTATCTGCTGCGATATTATAGGAATAACATAAAATGAGGATGGTTTGAAAACTCAGGTAAATAAAAGTATACACCTGTGAGTTGCAAATTGAGAGTTGTGTTTTTTTAAAATATTTACTGCGATGGGCATCACAGCACATATAGAACTAAGCCTAAGTTTCATGCTGTTCTTCTCTGCTAGGAATGTAATCCCAGCTAAAATGAGTTTATCACTTTGCAACCAGCAAAAAATGTGAAACACATCTTGTTACAACAACTAAGAAGTTACAAGGTTTACTGTTTCAAAGATGTATAAGGCCATTGTCATCCAAAAGCAACACAATGCATCTCTCAACTACATTCTGCTGGAAATATAACAGGGCCATAGCGCTACAAAAGAGATTCTGAAAGAGTTTGAGAATGACAACTAAAAATGTGTTTAAATGAAGATCATGCACACAAGCAGAGACATGAAAAGTTATATGTATAAAAGGAATCTTTTGAAGAAACTTCCAGCTGTATTAGAAAACCAGATCACAGAACTAATGTGATTTTTCAATCACAGGTTACATATAGATATCCACAGAAGATGTATCACTTTGTACTCAGGCATGCTCTGAGCAGGAAAACAACTCTGTATACTTGTGGCACATTGCTGATTATAAATTTACAAGTGATATCCAACATCTGAAGTGAATCTTCCTGTCTGGAAAATCTCACGAACATGGAATTCAGTATTTGGTTGATGACATAGACCTATATTGTATAAAAGGCAACTGTAAGCTATCAAAGTCTCAATGAATGCAATGATTTATTCTGATGGGAACATGCCCATAGTCAAAATGTTATGTGTTTGGGGACAAAAAATATATTTTTAATGTATGATATATTGATATATGAATATTGAAATCTGATTATTGATATATTGATATCTGATTATTGATATATGATGTATCTGATAGGTTGTGGTGATACTTTTTTCTTACAGCTTAGAAATGATACCAACTCTGGCTTTTGAAATATGATTAGCTTACGTAAACACTTCAAATACAGTTTATCACAGTTTATCAGTAAACACTATTTCTATATCAACATTGCACATGTTGTTGTTCATCCATCACAAGTGATGTTGACCATTTGTTACATCCACTTTTGAAATTAATTTAGAGTAATGTACTTGACGATGAGTTCATAATGGCTTATAAGCCATATTCTACCTGTAATTTTCTTCCTACTCTTTGCTGTTGAGGTTGCTGCATTTTTCCTATTTCACAAGATGTTTGGCCTTTTTATTGTAGAGCTCCATGTAGCTTGTAGAGCTCCATGTAGCTCTATTTCATGCAGCGTCTTCCCCTTTATTCAGATTTATTTCAAAGGCTTTCATTGAGGTCTTTAACATTCCTTGTAGTGTTTCTTTTGGCCACATTGAGAACATAGGCCGTTCATGCATCTCACCAGAGAGAAGTAATTTTCATGTATCAACATCTCAGATACAGTTTATAGTAAGATTATATCTATATCAGCATCTGAGATACAGTTTATCAGTAAAGATAATTTTTATGCTTATGAAAACCAGAAGTAAATCATCTTGTATATGTTTTGAAACTTGCTGCTTTTCATTGTACAATAGCAACATATAGCAAGTGTGATAGCATATATGCCTGACATAAACAAATTTATACAGCACAATAGATTTACCTAAACTTGGTGGTTTTGGACCTCTCTCTCATGGTGGCAGACATGTTAGAATGACGACACATAATATAGATAGCAATGCTCAGCATAACAATATTGATCTGTGAGGAGTAAACAAAGTAAGTTCATTAACTCCTAGAACGTGGGATCCCAAACTTTTGGCAATTAAGTACATTTAACTTTCCCTGAAGGACTGATGTTTTTGGAATTTTGACTTTACAAAATAGTAACTCTAATAATAATTATTCAAGAATTGATGTACAAGTTTTACCTGCATCATAAGTACTCATTGCATTGTGGAAAATTCCATTACAAAATGGTGTACATGTTGATGGTATCTTGTGTTTGTTAAATTATTTTACAGATGAGAAAATGTGCTACAATGTCAAGATTTTTGTGATCTAAAAAGAACTAACAGTTGAGCACATTGTTGAACTTGTGCTTTAAGTTTCAAAGCATGATGAATTAGATTTAGATGATGATTATTCTGAAAATGATATAGAAATTGACTCAGACGATCACTTGAATGAGTACAGTAGCTTTAATAAATCATAACAGTTGTTGTAGTAATTTTCCTAGTTCATAACTGGCTCAAGCTACAATCTATGGGAACATATTTTGGTACATTATACATAGTTTATCATGTAATTATGATTCAGGTTATACTCCTACTAATATGTTTGCACTCATGTGTACCTGCAGACACAAAATTTGTTGAACATACAGGTCCTCAGAAAATTCTAGAATCTATTTCTTCAGATAGTAAAAGATATTGAACTTTTAGAATTTCTCCTGGAAAATAGTTTCTGGCAAAATTTTTATGAACAAATAGACATGTTACACAAGTTAGAGACAAAAAGCTTCCACTTACTACATTAAAAAGCATAAAAATGTATAAGTTCCAAAATGTATGAGTTCCAGTGATGAAAGCTTTCTTCAGACTATGCCTTCAAATGGAGCACAGTGTGAGAAAACCATGATATGAAGACTATTGTGGTTCAGCTCCTCAACACATATCATTTCTGAAACTTATGGTTTTTGCGCTGTGATGGAAAGACAGCTTTCTTTCTTTATGGACTTTTCTTTACCTTGTTAGTAAGGAGAACCCTGCTCTTAATAAAACAGAGAAGTACAAATTCATACTATGCTGAATTTGTTGCTTCCAAGGTTTCAACACTATTATTTATCATCACAACACTTGAGTTTAGATGAAGGCATTATCCCATCTAAAAGCAGACTTTCATTCAAACAATACATCAAGTCAAAACTGATTTCTTCTTCTTTAATTCACTTGAAACATGTCTATATCTGTAATTCTGTCTCCTGAATAAAACTCACTGTCTTTTGTAGTTCATACAGTGTCCCATAGAGCTTTGATTCCAGTGTTGTTTCCTCTGACCAATATGTCTGCCTCAGCTTTTTATGCTCAGAACACTCTTGAAGTATATGTTTGGCACTCTGTGCTGCCTGTCCACATGTACACATGGTCATGTTGCCAATCTTGAACTTTGTAACATGTGACTGCAGAGTTGGTTGTGTCCTGCTCTGAGGCGTAGAATTATAACTTGTTCTGATCTGTTCATAATGTGATAGTCATCTTGTGTTGGTGTTTGTGGCTTTCTCAAAACTGATAAAGTTGGAAATAAAACTCTACATGGCATGTGAATCCATCTCAGGATGTATTTTGAATGTGGAAATATATACCTACTGGAAGAACACAGGATGATATCCTAGAACTAGGTGTTGTCAGTCAGTGTTAGTAAGAAAAAAAAAGTATCATTGTCATAGACAAGTTTTACAACAGTGTTTCTCTCCTTTAACAACTTGTACAATGATTATGGAACATTTGCAGTGGGGTCAGAAATGGTAAATAAGAAATTTTACCCAAGAGAACTGACAAGAAAGAAGAAAATGGTCAGGGGCTGTCAGAATTAGTTTCGCACAATAACATTATCTCTTTTATGGTTGGATAAAAGACCAATCCATTTTATATCCAACTGTCCCAACACAATTTGAAACTATTATAAGGAGAAACAAGGATAGAAAAACAGTGGATATTCCAATTCCTCAACTATATATTGACTACAATGCTTTCATTGGTGGGTGTGATGTCAATGACCAAGTATGTCATCTCAATAGAATATGTCAATATTATCGTTATATGCAAAGATTACTTGTAACGTTTTTCATATGGGCATGCAATATTGCAGATATAATAATTAACAGCTACAACCCACACAAAATGACTGGAAAACACTATAAAACATTTGTTCATGATTGAAATATGTTTGTCCCTAATCAGCAGTTACATAATAGCTGCAGAAAATGCCAGAACCATATTGATATACCATAGATACTGCAGAATGTTGGCATCCACTAGTTTCTGTGACTTTTCCACCATGACATACTATGATAGACCATTCAAAAAAGTAAAAACCAAATTTTGGTGTTGTTATTGCATCACTTATCTATGCCTAAAGGAAGTGTCTACATGCTGGTAGGACTAGCACAAGAAAGCAGGAGTACTGGAGATCATAAGGTCAGTCAACATTATATAATAATTCTGAAGCAACCCAAGGTGATGTGTATCACTTTGTGAAATATTCCCACAAAAAAAAAACTTGAAATGTTCCCAGAAAAAAGTACCAACATTCATACAAAATAAAGTGAACTACTCTTTGTATTAACTAGCAAAAAAATCCCTCCTCTTATGAAAGTCTTATTTACAGCCTGATTGGTTGTATGCACATTTCTTACATTTATATATTCATACTGCAGCTATTTCATTTTATACATGGTAGGCCTACATTTATTTCATGAAGTGTCTAGTCTTCTCTCCACAATTTTGGTTGACTTCAAGATTTGGTGTTATCCCCGAAAGCTCCCAGATTTCACATGAATAAGTAAGGATAGATATTTAAGTTGAGTATCCTAAGCTTTGCTCCTGTAGGCTTACTTAAGATTTTTATTTCCATATCTTCCATGTTTCTCAATACTAGTGATATCATTGTGATTTTTGTTCTAACTTTTTAAAAGCCAGAGATACATGGTTAAATATGTTGATTGTATTAAATGTTTACAGTTAGTGACAGATGAGGTCAGATAATTCTCATTAGTAAAACTTAAAAAAAAAACAACAAGGACTCAATTGACATAGAGGATTGACCTCATTGTACTTGGGTTTCCCAATATGTACTTCATCTCTCCCAATGAAGTGGCATGCTGCTTATTGAGAGTACCACTCATAGTATGTAACTCCATACCTTCTAGCATTTGTCACCAGTCCCTGAAAAATCCACATTGTAAACAAGATGTCATAAGCCAGATTTGAACCCACAACCCCATGAGCTCAAGGTGAATGGCTCAAGAATAATGCCAGGAAAAACCCAATTTAGTAAAACAGAACTTCCATGTGTGTTAACAATACATTTTCTGAGCTACTTTGATTTGTGAATTTTGTTTTCTGGTCTTGTTAAGAGTCTCTTGATGAACATTTTGATGCTGTTTTTTTTCTGAGTAACAGAGAAATCTTCATTTCTTATAATTCATCATTGGTTAATAGTTTTCCTGCAGTCTACCAAATATTTGTGTATTTTCATTGGTTAATAGTTTTACTGCAGTCTACCAAATATTTGTGTATCTGATCTGCTACATATAAAAATAAACACTCCACATATAGAAACTCACCAGCATGACTGCAAGGGCAGGGCCTACAAAACTCCATATAAAATATTTCTCTGTGGTCAGCCAGCAACTGTAAAATTAATTGTGTGAATTTTTTTCTATACTGTATGCCAGTAAAATAGTTTAATTTCTTATATTTCTCTATTTATTTATTGACATAGTGGTATGAATGAAGGAATAACATAAAACTATAATACACAGTATTTGTTAGATACATTGTATCACAAAAATAGTGTCATTTGATTCAAGAATGGATAATGGCTACATAACATAGACCACACAAATTTTACTAAAAAGAAAATTGAATAAGAAACTGTTGACATCCCAACGGATGGATATAATCATGAGAAAAAGTGATCAAATTTTATATAAATACAAATATATGACTTCTTCTGTATGTTCTCAAACACTGGCTAGTTACAGAATGTAGTCCAGAAAACAAAATGCGCTGTGTCATGGTTTATAGCTTGGCTGTAATATCTGCACCTTTTAGCTTGAGATACATCTGACTTCAGAATGGCTTCTGAATAACTTTAAACTCTGTATGAGATGGGAGAGCCAACCCCACCCCAAAAACCTCTTTAATCTCTTACGACATGCATGGCAGGTAATGATGTTATTCTTTGCTCCCCTTTCAGGTTCAGACAAAAACACTGGCATAAATATGTGACAAATTTGCTTTAACCCCTTAACTGCGGAGATATTATTAAGTATATAATGAAAAGCCACCACCATTCTGTAGAGATCTTCCTCTTCTTAGCTTCCCATGGAAACAATAAAGCATTATAATAAAGCATCCAGAAAAATTGTTTCCCTGGGGAACTAAGAAGAAGGTCTTTGCAAAATGGCAACAACCCATCACCATATCCTTAAGGATACATCTGCAGCTAAGGTGTTAATTAGAAATATCTGCAGGTCAGAGTAGTAGTACTTTCGCTGTGTGGACATGTTAAACTGCAAATGAGAAGAAGAAGATCATAGTAGTCCTATTGAATGGCCATGATGACCGGCACATTTAATCATGTTTCTTCACAATCTCCTGGACAAGGCAAAGAACCCCTGTGAGGGTTGTACGGGTTCTACATTAGATACATAAGTTAAAGAATCTTTCAATATATTCTATTTTCAGTGATGAAGATGAAGTAATCATTTCTTGGATGTTATTAGTCCAAAATTTTCTTAGTCTTCCTCTGTTTCTTTTACCTGCAGCTTTCCCAGTAGGATTATTTTTATATGGAATCATGTCTGCTTACACTCTTCACAAACAATGCAAGCTTCCAATATTAACTATTGAATATACTGGTTACTGTGGACTTGAATACATCATCAATATTCTTATATAAAATATAAGATAAAAGATTGATCTTGCATGGAAGAGATAAGGGTAGAAGAAGAGGAGGAGATCAGAGGAAGATATGGATTGATAATATTAAAGATTGAGCAGGATTAAGATTCTCCACACTCAAACAAAGAACTGATAACAGAGAGACTTAGAAAAATTTGTGTGTTGATGTTTCCAGAGTGACACCCCTATGACCCTGAAGGGTTATGAGCTTGATGATAATATAAAATTGCACCACTGTTCAATGTTTCCAGAATTTCTAGGTACTTTACTGTTGTAGATTGCCATTTCTTTTGGGAGGAAAATTTGTTAATTTTACATGTTAGGAAAACACATTCATTTTCATCTGCCATTTTAGCGGACTGTTCAGTTGAGATTAGAAGAATCACAATAGCAACACTCAAATTAAGACAAATGCTGTGGCAAAGTAGTAATAATGACACTAAAGTAATCCTTTAAAAATCATGTATTTTTCCAGTGGCAACATATGGATACAAGACTTGGACTTTAAACAATACAATATTTAGAAGAATAAATTCATTTGAAATGAAGTGCTACAGAATGATCCTATGAATATCATGGACAGAGAAAAAAAAACATTTTTAATTTACTGAAACTAAATAAAGGGTTGATTCTAAATACCATCACAAGAAGGAAGCTACAGTATTTTGGACACTTAAAGCAATATAATGGTATCGAAACGCTGATTCTGGAGGGCAGAGTGCCAGGTGAGAGAAAAAGAGAAAGACCATAAAGACAGCGGACCAGAGACATTGAAGAATATATGAACATGTCTCCAGCCAATGCAGGCCTGCTTGCCTGGGGCAGAGAAGCGTTCAAAGTATTCAAAATGAAGACAACGTTCTGGAAATAATATGTCACGATACATATAAAATAATTTTATGTCGCTCATATATTCTTATGTCCTAAAATGAAATTTTGTTAAACTTCATAGTCGAACTTCTCATTAACTATTCTGTTCTTATTTTCTGAGTCACGTTGTTCATATGACAGCAATGTGTCAATGGACGGTCTTATTTCTCCGCATTCATTCTCAAACTCTTGATTGGTTACTGTCATGGATTACAACTTAGCGGACATATCAGTCTTTCATGGCCTGATACCCTGACTTCAGTATAGTTTTTGAGTCACGTTAACATCTTATGGAATGGGAAAGCAAACTCCAGATGCAAACCTCCTTAATCATCTCTTACAACATACATGACATGCCACAGTGTTAGTATTCTTTGCTTTGCTCTCCTTTTGGGTCCCAGCAACACATAACCATTCTTAGTAATAATTTCATCACTATAATTTTAAAACTTAAATAAAATACACATTTCTACAATTAAATTATTCGAGTTTGATGCTGCAAATTTCTAAACATAATTTATATTGAATCTACATTAAAATGAACACATCAGACATGAATGCTGGTCTTACTGTTTTGCTGTCCCATAGCCTTGATGATATACACCAGCAGAGATAGCAACGATGATAGCTGGGATGCCTGAAACACCCACATAAATATAAACAAGAACATACAAGAACAGACATTTTATCACACAAAATGTGACACTAGTTGTGACAAACAACCAAACTTAGAGACATTGAATAAGAATTAGCACAAGTCAATGAACTATGACAGTATTAATGGAGGACAATGAATGCCTTTCTATTTTTATCTTTCTTGGTTATATTTTGTACAAAATGTCCTTACATATAAAAATAAGCATGGACACTCTCCACATTACAAGGGTTAGTGCTGCCACCATTTCTTTGGCAGCTCTAATGCCTACTGTACAGTACCCTAGCAGTAATGAAAAGAGGTATAGGTAAACTAGAAAAATAAAGTGTTTACCATGAATTTTTATAATGATTTTTATAATAAAGATAATTATGCATGTATGGCACAACCTCATGATGGTGGTTTTGTTCAGTGATGAAGGTGAACTAATTTGTGTTTTTAACAATTTGTACCTATCCTAATAGCGTATTGAAGGATAGATGAAAATGGAGATTTTGTATAATTTGATGAAGTTGCATATGCACAGATCGAGCATGTTACATCGATTAAAGTTCACTGCAATTTTTACAGTTAGGTGGATGATGTTGAGTTTATTCTATTCAGATGATAATTAAGAGCAATATCTATTATGAAATGGAAAATAGTGCTTTGATAATTTCTTTGCAGTGATTTTATGTTGTCTTTTGATCTAGGTCTAATCATCTCAGAATATTATATATTTTTGGTAATCCCATAAGCCAACAGCTTCTTTATAATTATTTATCATTATCTGTTTAACTATTTGGTAGCAAACTGTTTTGTAGTAGGTAATCGATTGTGTACCTCATAGATTGAATTTTACTGAATTCAGGTTAGTGTTGGTCTCCTAGGGCCTGTGGAGCAACTTTTGAGTTAATAAAATACTATTACATATCTGATATTACTCTCATCAAGCTAAATCTGTAGATTGATCAATTCAATAGCTGCAATCATTGTTATAATTTCTGCATCATAGCTGAAACAGATATTCCCACAAAATGAACTGTAGCTATAAGTGCTTGTAAGGTTATGAGGCTGTGTATCATGCACACACACCAGACAATTCCATAGGTACTCCAAATCCCATCTCAATAAATTTAGCAAAATATAGTAGATCACTGTGTCAATTCAGTGTTGATATGGTTTTTCGTATATCTGTTATATTTATTTTTTGGGTTATTCCAATCCTTAATCTCTTGCAGTCTTGAGCATGACCATGATTAATATTTTTGAAAATCTTCTGATCAGACAAGGTCTTAGTGTTCTTACAATGTTAGAATGATAAATTGATGATGTACTTTTCCAAACTGTAACTACTCACAGTTATCATCCCTCGATGAGCATCATTGTGAAAGTTCAGGCGGGATACATTCGGGAACAGTGGCTGGATGCAGTGAAGAATTCCTGTTTGCATAAAGTGACTTTCATTTTTGTGCCGGGACATGCGGGAGTCTGGGGTAATGAGAGAGCAGATAGGTTGGCAGCACACGCTGCTACTACAGCTGTTGGTGGAGCGATGGATCGAGCAGACATTTTGAATGCCCTACGGGAAAACGCATGAGCAAATGACTGTATAAGTGACGATGACTCTTGTTCCATGACAAGAATAAAGGAATTTGGTTTGAAATATGGTGTTGCTAGAATGGAGCGATTTTTTTAGGCAAGAAAGAATGATGGTCAATCAACTGCGTACTGGGACTGTCAGTCAACGTGTAATGGCGGCTACACTCAAGGAGAGATCTGAGCACCTATGGACTTGTCCGGAGTGCAGTGACGATGATCCAATGACTAACTAACTAAGTTATCATCCAACTTATTACCAAAGACTCCTATATTCCGACACAACAATTAAAATAAGTTTTGTGCAACTCCCCACATTGATGACGGATGACTCCCATTTCAACTTTGTGAAGCATGTTCATGAAGCCACTAAGTATGCATGCATGAAAAGTCCTGCAACACCAGCCATGACAGTGTCTCTATCACAGCTTTTTATCTATATCATAAGACTGCTCATGGTTGCGGTGAAGGCACTGCTAGAATCTGTGAAGTTTTCCTACCAGGCTGTCAGGAAAAAAACTCAAACACAGCACCGATGATAAATTACGGATCCATTTGTGTATATTACTACATAATGTTTTATAATGTTATTGTCAATGAGTGCCCTGACTTCTGCATACACAGCTACTGGAATTATTCTCCCCTGCAACTTCTGTTGAGTGTGATGACTACAGAGAAAGTTCCACATAATGCTGGTGGATCGAGAATCCATTCCTCCCCAGGATCAATGCAAGTAGGTTCACATAAGTAGGTTCACATACTTGCGTGAGAATATCTTGTACATGTTCCATCCACAACCCATCCCTTTGACTCTTGAATCTTTTCACCTAATTAATTATCTGGATGAGAGTTCAGCTGAAGACAGATGTGTCAGGCCATTGGCGCAAATAAAACGGTGGCACAACGCATTTCCATTCTCTGGACTACATCCTGCTGGAAATCTAGTAAGACCACCATTGTCCAGTACAAGAGATATCCAGCGGGAGTTTGAGGATGAACGCTGAAGAAGAGATAGAAAGAGGATCAGGGTGCAAGGTTAATCTACATATTTAACCAATCTTACCATATCCAAATAAGTAATACAGGTGTACTCTGGACTTCTCTTGCTCAAAGACCTCAACAAGCATCACATAAAGTTGAATACCCTCCAAGCACATCCATGCAAAAGCACTCAAGAAAAGGTAATGGAGGATGCAGGCAACAACTGAGCACAGTATCTAGTAATGAAATAAATTATTTCATGGTAAAAATATAAAACACAGTAATATACAATTTGATTTATGAAATATGTGATTTAACATTTTAAAATCATAACAAACTTGGTACTTCTCCCTCACACCATTTTCCCTCAAAAAGCATTTAAAATAAAAACTTTTAATGTAATCTCACACTTCCATTTCTCTCTGCATGTTTTCCAGTGTGGGAGTGATTTCTGACTGCGTGGTATATGTATCACCACAACTTGTACAGGCTGACTTTTTAAATCTCCTCTCTGACATAAAAAGCATATTCTTTACAGGAAGTCAAACTCTGGACCTCACATTAGTGAGACTAAGGCTTTAACCACTCAGTCAAGCACCACACTCTCTCCACCATAGTCTTAAAACAGTTATACTTAATTTGACAATCATACATTATTAAAGCAGTATACCCGGTAATAGGTTTTATAAAAAACTCACAGAAAAGTGTTTTACTCTTAGAATACATTATCATCATTAAGTGCTGTCTCCACAACAAAGGTTGGCTGCAAGTACCTATAACATCTTCAGTCGTTTGCCTTGGTGGTGCACCATGCTAGACAGTAACATGTCAATCTCATGATGTTTCCAACTTATATCTCTGCCTCCCTCTTGCTTGCCTCTCTTCGACTTTACTCTCAAGTAAGGTCTTCAACATGGTGTCATATCTTATGTCCAAAATTCTCTTTTCCTATGAAGTGTTTTGTTATGTTATCTCTCATATTAAACTTACATGAACTACAGTTTTATTTAACAAAGCTAGAGAAAATGTTCACCTTTGATTCTGTCTGAGAAATGCCAGCAAGGAATACAATTTCCGCCAGTAGAAGACAAAACACAAGGTTCTTGTGTATTGTGTTTCTGTCACACTGCAAATTTCTTTCCAAGTGAAAAAAAAATTGTTCATTTTAGTATAAGTACACCAATATTTACTGTTTAAAATGATTTTGATTTGTTTCATTTATGAAAACTTCACTTCTGGAAAACAAGATGCTAAAAAATACATTTCTATAACTTATCATATTACAGTCTCCACTGATAAGTGGATTGACCACATTGTTAGAAAACAAGTTGACAATCTTACAAGAGCATTGTTATGGAGCCTGGAGGACAAACATATGATAGGGTGACCAAGGAACATGTGATGAAGATGAAACTATTTGCCTGAATTGGAATTCACTCAGTAAAATTATCATTGACTATGCAAAGTGTACATAGGTTGTTCTTTTGCATTTTACACTACTACAACACTATCCTGTGTAATGATCAGTGATAACTATGACTTGTTCTACATGCTGCATCTTGTTGCTGTGTGTTTCTTCAAGACAACATTCCTATGATATATTTTTGTCTAGACTGAGACCCATTTACACTTCGACAACTATAAATATAAAAAGGATGGCAATTCATGCTTGTTATTTAAATTAAAACTGCATCTGCCGGGACCTAAAAGGAGAACAAAGAATAGCAACACTGTTTATCTTCCATGCATGTTTAAGGGAAACTAAGGAAGCTAGGGGAGGAATTCGTTTTTCCATCTCATAAAGGGTAAAAATGACCCAGAAGCCATGCCGAAGTCAGATTTATCAGGCCAAAAGGCACAGATATCTCTGCAGAGCTGTAAACCATGACACAACGCAGTCTGTTCTACAGAATTTAGTAGCATATCCTATTCAGGACGTAGTCATCAACCCAGAATTTTTTGGGTAAACCATGACACAACGCATTCCATTCTCCGGACTACATCCTGCTAATCTGCATGAGAACGAACGCAGAAGAAGATTTGCTTGTAATTATTTACCATATGGGTACAGTTTTACTGCAGATTCCTTGTTGTGGCCTTTTTTTTAACAAAATTTCTCATAATATATTCAGTGTTCAAGGAGAAAAGGTGACATCACACTTTCTTTTTACTTATCTATTTCTATTGTGATGAATATTATAATATGATAGGTCTTCATCTGTAATGCGTGCCTTACGAATGTTTACAGCGCTCATAGTTTTTAAATAATTGTTGTATCGTAACTTTTTAGTAGTTTGTGATGTCATATCTGAATGCAATTGTAAATAGAAAATAGGAAGAACACAGTTTTTTGACTCCCTTGACACACAGATTTATAGAGTTTAGGAGAAGGGTGGGTGGAAGGGGCTGTAATTAGTTCTAACACTATGCCTAGCCACCACTACCACCCCCCTCCTAATCTCTAGCACTATCCTTACTCATTAAATCATGGCATAATTTCGCTCACATTAGCCATTTTTGTTATTTGTGGCTACACACTCTGCAAGTGATGTAAAATCATTTACTGTGCGAAAATCGTCCTACATTCCATTTGTAGACGAACTATTACTGAGGCATTCGTTCCATACAAGGACCATATAATAATATAATGGTGTCAAATAGACAAACTTTACTGTACATACATTTCTTCTGAAATATATGGATACAAATAGGTGGGAAATGGTAGCAGAAAAGAATACCTCTTCTTTGCATTTTTAATAAATTATTAAGAAAATGAGCTACAATAAACTACAGTTCCTGCAACCATCTAAGATATTCAATATCTTGATTTTACTGTATTCTGCATTAATAGTACCCTCATTAGAGACAGAGATTCTAGGCAGGAAAACATCAAACAGGACAGCATGCATAATTAATCATATTTTTCTGACTATGACCAGAGAGATAACTTACTTGAAAACAACAAAAGTAATCCAGCTCAGCATGAGACATATCACTGAGATTATGCAACCAACGTAAGTGATCACCTGCAGAGCTAGCACATGTCCCTGCGACAGCTGAAAACAACAATTACATTTTATAAGTAACTATAGAAATATACAATGAAAACTTTAACCACATTACCAAATATTTTACAGTATCAATTCTGGAAGCAAATATAAACATAAATAAAATGTGAGAGATACAAAATTCTCTTCTCACAGTCAGTGAGCAACAAAGATTTGAATTAAACAATTTGGTTGTTTTATTTTATGTCTTCTTTTTCTTTTCTGGCATATGTCTTTTACATAATACCATAAATAATTACCAAACTGTCAGAGGACAATAATATCAGACAAGGCTAGGATATGGTGTGGGGGGGGGGGGGGAGAGAAGAAGGTATCTGCGTGCGTACACATGTATTATGTATGTGTATATATATGTATGTGTATATATGTATGTATGTATGTATGTATGTATGTATGTATATATAAACAATATTGTTTTCATCAATTTTTTATTAAACATAGCCCCTATTCTTCCCCTTGTAAATTACTGACCACCCTTACCTACCCCCAAATTTTTGACACATTATATTGGTAGCCCCAAACTTTATATATGTCTTTATGTGATCTTACACAGCACTATTTTAAATGTTTGTATATGTCCGTGCACGTTGTTGTCCGTCAAATTCGACGATGACCATTCAGCTCAACTGGGATGAAGATGATGATGTCTGTGATGTGCCCGACTGTAACTAATGAGTCCTATGTGTGCCTGGCATTGTCTACCACACTCTGAACATGCATGGGAGGAGTATATGGGACACTAGGCAGCTCTTGCCTTTCTTCTAGTGTGTTTTTGTTGCACAACTTAATGTCTGAGGTTCTCTGCAGCTGCTGCACTACTCTTAATTCTGCAATGCTAGTTGAATCTGTCTTGTGCAAGATTATCCCATGACTTTGTGTCTATTTTGAAGAGAGTCAGTGAAGTCTTAAGAGTGTCTTTAAAATGCGTATTCTGTCTCCATACTTGCAGTAGCCAGTCTGGAGTTTTCTATGTAACTAATTTTTTTTATGTGTGTACAGTTAGCATCATTGATGTGAAGCATTCACTTAATCAGGTGTGACACTCAATTTCTTGTAGCATTCAATTTACCTCATTTGATTTTTGTCTATTGATGGTGTGTAAAATTTAAACGAGCATGGCTATTGCATATAACTAAACATATGTTATGTTATGTTATGTTCCTCCAGGGCCATAGGCGGCGCATAGGGCAGAAACCATAGCCTTCCATTTCTGTCTTTGTGTTGCCAGGTCTTTCAATTGTTGCGTGTTGTTTAGGTTCATTGACATGCCTTCTCTATTAATGGTTCTTCGTAGAGTTTCTCTAGGTCTCCCTCTTCTTCTTACTCCAGGTGGCACCCAATATTGTGATTGCTGGGGAATTCTTAGGCTGTTCATTCTGAGAACATGGCCGATGTAAGTCCAAATTGCATATAACTAAACATAATTGCACCTTTTTTTAAACACAAAATTATGTGGCTGTAAGACTATCTCATTGCATATACAGTTTTATGTGCTTATTTCTAGTTTGTTATTTGTTGATAAAGGTTCCTATTGGGCCATAACAGGGAAAAGGTCCTTGTTCATTATTTCTCATTGATATTATTTTTGCTATTTTGAGTTATATTAGTAATCAGTGACAATAAAACTTTATTGTAAGTGTTACAGAACACCATCTTTGCTGCCACTTTTTAAGCCGCACTGTTTTGTGTAAACTGTTCTGCTTATTTCTTCTAAAATCATATTAAAAAAGTATTCAATATTCTATATCCACAGACTTCTTGCTGCCCATTTCTCTCTTTCCTCGAACCTCTTTTTCCATGAAAAAACTATTCTAACTCACTGTACCTTGTGTTTTTTAAAACTATCTAAAGGAGCCAATCTTAAGAGGTTGTACTCTATTCAAATAGAATTATCTCGACTATAAAGTGTTATCAAGCCATAAATAGAAATAGTTTGTTGAAAACAATTGATAACCAAAAAATATTACTTGTATCTTCAAATATACAATATTTGCTGAAATACTTATCCACAATTAAAAATACTGCATCTTGTGACATCAGAAATGTTTGTAACTAAGATAATCAATTTGATTTTGTTGTTATGGGGTACTGTTTTATAATATCAAAATCCAGTAATTTTGGCCTGTCTTGGATGCAATCATTTACATATAGACTGAAATTTCAGGTTCTTAGATTCTAAGGGTTAAAAATTGGCAAAATAGTAGTTCTTTATGAAGTATGCCTAATTAATGAAGCAAAAATGTCTTGTTTTGAATGTATAAAATATTTTAGGATTGTTCATAAAATGACTGTGTTTAATGAAATGTTTTCTCTTACCTCAACACCAGTGACATCCATTAGAACTGCAAAATTTGTCAGGTGATCACATTCACATGTTGTATGTGTATTGTTAGTCTCAAGCAATCTGCATCCATCTTGTGACCATCTGCCTTTTGTATAACTGATATATTAAAACACAAAAAAGCTTTATCCAGCACACCCAGGTTATAACAGAATGAACAAAAATGAAGTTGGATATGAGATCTATTTAATTAACTGATATAGGGAGAACAATTTTAAATAGGAAAATTACAAAGCAAAATAATGCTGAAAGGAAATTAACACAAACTTTAGCATAGGTAAGATGTCAGATCATTTCTTCCATTTGCACAGCTCACATAGAATATAGGTACATCAAAGATAAAACAGTGTGACCTTTCCAAAGAGGCACTGTCAACCTCATGACCGCTAGGTACAAGTAGAGTGTTCTAAGCTATCGGATTCGTTTCAGTAAAGAAGGTGGGCTGCAACAATGGCATCAGCCCGTACTGTAAATTCAAAGCCTAGTGAGTATGCTGATGATTTTCCAATCAACTTCACACCGTTTATGTAGGTAATAAAACCCCAACCTGGGCCCTGATACCAATTCATTTCTGACACACTTTATCTAGTTGTATTATTACTTTAATCAGTGATTTTTCTCTCAGTGCCTACCTCCACCCATTCACTGCCCTTTCCTATTTCTTCTAATTCACATACTCTTCGCAGTGTGTCTTCAGTCTCTGCCATCCATGATCTGTCGAGCTTTATCCATTTTCCCTTTGAATCTTCTAGATGTTAGTGTAATGGGTGATGATTATATTCTGTTACTTTAAGGTATGACCTAACATGTACTACCAGATGATGCACTCTAATACTTCAACCTATCACAAATAGAAAATATGGACTAGACCCCTGTCTACTTTGATTTGCCTTCAAATCGCACAGTGGAACAAAAAGTTGTGAAGAAGGTTTTTGTATAGACAACTGGACACGAGAAGACTTGTTTCACTGTTGTTTTAGGTTGCATGATGGATGGGACACATTGCCCCCCCCCAATGATTATTTTAAAGGCAAAACTCTTTCGGGGGGGGGGGGGAATTACCAAGTGGCAAGTTTGTGCATGCCCACATAAAAAGTTGGATGGTTAAAAGTGGCACTTTGGAATGGCTGGATAAAGTGTGGGGGCAGAGGAGAGGGGCTGCTATAAAAAAAAACATCTATGCTAGTCTGAGACTCATTTCGAGCACATCTCACTGAGAAAGTGGAAAAACGATGCCATAAGATGGGACTGTCTGTATCTGTCATTTCTGAGGTCCTTACCTTCCTCCTTTTACTGCTAGATGTCTCTCTTAACAAACAATTTAAGACATGACTCCAAGAAAAATGCAATGATTGGATGGTGTCATCCAACTTAGTTGTGGAGAACAACAGCAGTTCACAAACACATGCATATATCACACAATGGCATTGGGTCAAAGGGCATGAGTCCATGGACTGCTGGATCAGCAACCAGCTGTGATGGAAGGTAGCAACATAAAATGTTGGCATCATCACAATATTTAAGTGGGTCAAAGAATCGTGGTCTGATATTTTGTCCGAAATGATTGTCCGATCTTTCCAAAGTGTCTTCGACAGCAATGGATAGAGTGAAGATGGCACTATCTTTGAGAATGATGCCGACAGCAACAATGTACAGGAGACTAATGATATCTACCCTGACCTTTCCATGAAAGAGGATGAAATTCGTAAACTATTTCTGAATTCAGACAGTGATTCCAACTATGAAGGACTTGAATGACTCTTCGTACTGATTAGTTTTATTTTGTTGTTACTCTGAGTACTCTTTTACTCTGTCATGCTATTACTCTGAGTACTCTTTTACTCTGTTATGCTATTACTCTGAGTACTCTTTTACTCTGTTATGCTATTACTCTGAGTACTCTTTTACTCTGTCATGCTATTACTCTGAGTACTCTTTTACTCTGTTATGCTATTACTGAGTACTCTTTTACTCTGTTATGCTATTACTCTGAGTACTCTTTTACTCTGTCATGCTATTACTCTGAGTACTCTTTTACTCTGTTATGCTATTACTCTTTTATTTGACATTATTCTGAGTTATAGTTTTTATATTTCAAATGTTAATATCAAAATTAAAAATTGTTGTACGTGTATATAAGACAAAACCCCTACATCAATAGCAGACAAAAATAAAACAATTCTCAGTTTATATTTGGGAATATATTTGTTAATATTAATGTTGTTAATCATACATGACATAAAACTGCCCAATATATGATCACAGACCGATCCCATGAGCTTATTCCGTTTATCAACTACTGTCATTTCTAAGTCAATATGTTTGTGTAATTTACATGAATTAAAATGTGTTACCATTAATTTTACACAATGTATACCACAGACAACTGGTATGAGTTTTTGACAGTGAATGCCACAAAGTCAAGCATCTGACAACTGTCATTTACTATTACGATTCCAGTAAAATGGCATGGGATTGGTTGCTGTTTCTGCTTCATGTGAAGACAAATTCAGAGAAGAAGGATGCCACAGAGTAAAATTCTTTCAACTGAAATGCTTCCATTGGAGTATCCACATCAAATGTATATGTCTTTCTGTGTTAATGTCTCCAATGTGGCACACCTATTACCCTAACGGTTTTGCTGGTGCAAGAAGTATTATTATAATTATCATTATCATTATTATTTTTGTAACTATGTTAACATGGATCAACGCCTTAGAGCTGAAATGCTACAGTAAGATACTTAGAATATCATGGAAGGATAAAATCAGAAACTCAGATATTATAAACACACTGAATATTCCAGAGTTTTGGTTACTAAACACAATAACAAAAAGAAAACTACGCCTGTTTGGTCATATAAAGAGACATAACTGTTCAGAAAGACAAATAATGGAGGAAAGAGTACCTGGGAAGAGGAGAAGGGGCAGACCAAGAAGATGATGGACTGAAAGATAACATGAATACATCGCTAGAAAATGCAAGCCACATCACCCAAGACAGAGAGAGGTTCAGAGAGTTCATTGGGAAGACAACGTTCTGGAAGGAATACGTCACATGACATGTTAACATTCCTGTTTTTGGGAACTTTTATGGTCTTAATAATAATTAAACATACAGCCTGTGTGATGAGAACATGATAATTAATGAAAACATCTACATTTTAATTAAAGAGTTGACAAGAAATTGACTAGACTAGGTCAGACTGAATAAGGAATGTGTGTAAAAATTAACACCGGAATCATAATCATAATACTTTTCTACATTTCAAGTAAAAAAAAACTGTCAATGCTGCATTTTTCCCCTTAGGAAGTTGCAGGGAGGTTTCGAGTAGTTCATGTGTTGTGATAAAGACCCTTGCTGTTGCCACATCATGTTCAGAGTGAGTTTTTTAGCTTACACCCCAAAAGAAAAAAACTCGGTACATAGCAGGAATTTAACTCTGGACCTCAGAGACTGAGTAATTATACGCTTGATATGAATTTGGTTAACAAATACCTAGTGGGTTTAATTATTAAAATAAATTATAAATGCTCATTCCCATATGAATCAATCACCACAGATCTGTACATTGTTTAGATTATAGACCTACAATAGTTTTGCAACTTGTGTCATTTATGTTGTTAGGATCAACTTCATGTTTCAAACATCAATATCCAAAATATGTTTTCACTTCAATAATCGCTTCCCATTACACTTATCAAAACAGAAATAATGCTATATTTTCATTCAAAATGTATAAATAAACGATTAACTCCAATGTCAATATATCAATAGGCCTGTTATTAGATCACCCCTATTTTTTATTGGTCATGGGACCTGATATAACCAAAGTAAACTACTAAATTCATAGGAGAATCCCTCACCAAAAAGATATTTAATTCCATAACTATCTACATTCAGAAGGACTAAAGGTATCACCAGTGACTGATCTGATCACCTATCAAGCAACAGTAAGCTTCCAGTAGATGACATGCATATATAGTGAAGTTTCCCTCGTGGAAGCCGTACAGCAATTCATCGATGCAATTATTTTTACTCCCTCTGAGTAAGAGGCTTCTTCTCAAAGCATTGCACAATGCTGAAAGCCAGAGTCTTCTGGGTATAAAGGAATCTATGGAAAAACCTCATAATTATACAAAGGGATATAAGAATTTTATCTCTCATAATTTCTTGGGATCAAATCAAATAATCCCATACCTACCAGCCAAATAACAAATGTAGATGTGAGCTTCTGTCAACAATTGAAATCTATACCAAACTAAATCTTTGTGTGGTCTAATTTTAGTGGACCTTTTAGTCAACAAAGCATTTAATATAAAATATTTGACTTCAGTCACAACACATTTAATACACATGTAGAAATCAGTTTCCATACACACACTATACCAATTATTTCACACTATTATTCTGGAAGTAATCCTACCTTGCATCTATGTTCCAAAATGAACACAATGGCTGAGTGCTCCCAGTAGTCTGTAATTAAAAACACAAATGTTAAGTTTAAGGTGAATGTTGTACCTGTTCATGTTTCAAAAACAGTTAAGGTAGTTATCATTATTATCATTATTGTTATAACTGTTAACATTCCAGGAATCAGCTCTTGCGAAACCTTGTGGTATTTATAATAATTAAACATACAGTCTCCTAGCACACCATTACACACAGGATCATTTTATATATATATACCCCGGTATATATATATACATATAAAGAAACATCAGAATAGGTCGCTGTTCAAAGTATATATATATAGACCTATGTAATGTATATGTATATAATGGATATATATATATATATATATATATATATATATATATATATATATATATATATATATATATATATATATATATATATATATATATATATATATATATATATATATATATAATATATATATATAATGCAAAGTAACAGACAGAACCACTCGCCAGCAACGTTGTGAACTGATATACCATTGTCAAATCTACTCACAGGGAGTGCGGTAAATGTTAAGGCCTACAGCACCAACATATTGTCCTATTGTTATTAGATTTACATGGTACTCTACAGTCAAAAAGAGTGCATCATCTTGTGAAAAGAGGAGAAATACTGCAGCTCAACAGTGGAAAGTAGCTAGAAAGTCACGGATAGCCCAAAATTCGCCTATAGTGGTCATTCCATTCCCGCACTGTCCAAGGACATTTACAGCTCGAAGACTCAGTAGCCACATACAAACTATTAGGCATGGTCATAATTCTATTTGAATTTTCAAAAGTGGATATAAAAAATAGTCATCATCACTTGTGATGGACGAACACAGATATATTGTCCTATTACATAAATTGTATTTTAGATCTATATATTTGTATATATTAGGTCCATTAATTAACCCGGTAGTCCTATAGATAGACTATAGATTTCAGACAATGCTCATGAATGCATAATCATGTGTTATTCATAACAGATAGACATACTTCTATGTTGTTACTGGACATGAAATATGTCCCGTTTAATTGAGATGACAACTTTGCATCACAATTTTTCATATATAACATATCTTACTTTTATAAATACATTTAGTGTTTGATTGTTAGCTAAATTGTGATGTGCGTGCAAAGTTTTTTTCCTCCTTTTGTAAGGTTTTTTAAAAATAACTTTTCTGTTTTTGTACAGTTTTCAATCTCAACAGGAACTCAACTTATGAGTTATACAAAAAATTACAAAAAAGGATGACTTTTTCAAAGATTAGAATTATAGAAAATGTAACTGTAATGTACCTGAAGATGATGTAGAGTAAATTTAACTGGTTCTATTAGTCGTCTTCTTTGTTTAGCATTGTTAATTGAAGATGCAATAATCTTTGTGTTGACAACCCTCATGGCACTGGGTAATTCTTCTATGGAGTTATCATCTCTGATTAGTCCTACATTGTAATAGTCATCACTGTCACTCCGAATGGAAGGTAATGGCACAGAGGAGATGGTGTTTGGCTGAGGCTGCATCAGATCTTCAATATTCTTATAGAGAGTGAACACTATAGTGACAGGTCCTATATACAAAGAAATGAATTATGTTTATAAACAAATCTAGATCGTTTAGTTGCACAATTAAAGCATATAATAGTGTGAGAATAATCTTGGAAATACATCAGGAAAGAGAAAACAATTCATTGAAGATGAAATTTTCAAAAGAATTAAAAGGAAATTTTTTAATTTGTCTGGTAGTGCTTGTCTTCTTCATCTGCTTCACAGTTGAACATGTCTACACTACAAGTCTGGTTTCTTTGTTAAATTCTGCTGTATTTGAAAGTTTCCCAAGGTTTCCATACAGAATTCTGTTGATGTCTGTCTCTGTGGGCAAGTATTTCTCTCTAAAATGGTTTTGTGTAATGTAGTCTTGAAGGATATGTTTCATGGTCTCTGCTGACTGCCCACATAGACAGTCAGTCAGACAGACAGAGAAGACAGTCAGTTCTACATCTTTTGTAGGTGATGGAACCAGTCTTAGTGGTGGTTTAGTCTGTTGTATCATTTCCTGATGCAGAAGATAATAACTTGTTCAGCTCTCTCGAGATGTGATAATTGTCTTTTTGGTGGTTGATTTTCCTAATAGCATTGATGAGGTCCTCTTTTCCTGAAAGTGATTTCTTGGTCTTTTTGTTTTCCATCTTTTGCTAGCATAAGTCTATCTGCCTGTTAATTTTCTGGTATTCCACAGTGGAATGATATCCACTATGGTACTACACTTCTTTAGATTCAAATAGGAATCATGAGGATAAAATTAAAAATCTTTGAGGCCAACGAGAATTAAACCAGGTTCATTCTAGTTGCACTGAACCACCTTGCAACTCAAGTAAACAGGTTTGCTTAAGCCAGTTATTCCTGTAGTTTGTGAAATGTTTATTAATTTATATATATATATTTTTTTTTTAATAAGCATTACAATGTTCAGAAAAAAAAACATCAATATGAATTAGCTAAAATAGAAAAGTTTGCAGAGATCAGGTTTTAAAGTCCTAGACTCCATAGGAAGATAATGTTAAGAGCCAAAAATCAGATTCCCACTTGATTTAAATCTTAAAATTATATTTATTAAATGAGATTGATGTAACAGATATGGTCTTTATTCATTCTCAGATCAAAGATTCAGACATGATGTAATATCCACCAATAACATTTATACTGATAACACGTACCTCTTAATCCCACATTTCTCAGATTACCACTGCTGATAGTGATAGAGTCACCATCTCCATCCCATGAGGTGTCTGTTAAGTCTTTCTTAGATGGGAATGTGAAATCATTACGAGTCTGCTGGTAATCAATGACATTCACTTTCATGACTGAGACAGACAAGAAAAATAAAAGTAAAAGAAACAATATTATTCAGGATAATAAGCCATACATTTATCTATCTATATTTCTTCACACTGGATACAGATCTATCTATATGCTGTGGCCTTTGTTTGCCTTACAGTGTCAGGGATAGAAGATTTCTCTGGAGATGGCCTTCTTGTGTCTGTAAGCTTGTTCATGTGTCTTCTTTGATTTCTGTGATCCATCTTTTACATGATCTGCTTCTGGCTTTATAGCTGTGATGCCTATGTGTCAAGGCCATCTGTGGCATGTTGTCTGTTGGTAGTTTGGAAGTGTGTGAAAACCACTTGATCTGTTGGCTTTTGATGTGTTCCAATGCTGGTATTGTTTTGTTATCCGTCTGATGTTATCGTTTATAATTCTATCTCTTAATGACACTCCAAGTATTCTTTGTAGACATATCATTTCTGCTGTCACTATTTTTATTTTGTCTTGTGCTGTCATTGTTCAAGTTTGGCACTGATAGCACAGTAATGGGATAATAATAGTCTTACCGGTATATAATGCAACTCTAGTGTCTATGTTTACATTTTTGTTCTTAAAAATAGTTGTCATTTGTCCTAGGATCTGGTATGTTTTGTTGCATATATTTTATATCTCTTTACTGTTTTCCCTTCACTTGATATTATACTTCTTTAAGTAAGTGAACTCCTTTACCTGCTTAAGGTGTTTATTATTGATGGAGATAGTGATATTTCTTTCTTTCTTTGCTATTGCCATTATTTCAGTCTTATCAATATTACCGTAATACAGATCATAGTGCAAAAATGAGTGTTCTTCAGTTTGAGCAATGTGATGTTGCTTTGTGTAGTTTTTGCATGTTAAGACCCAGTCTGTTAAGACCCAGTCTTTGATGACTGTTCTACAAAATCTCTTGGACTTTCTCTCTTTAGTTTGCCATCTGGTACCCATTTTAATTACCAATAGGATCTAAATAATTTAGAAATATAAATAAAAACAGTATTTCAGAAATTTTAACAATTTCATTATATTCCCTTTTCAATTTTCTACAAAGCTCATGCCTTGAACACATCTTTTCCATATTGTACTGTCTTTTGTTCCTTCTTTCTTATATGAAAGATATGTTTATCACTTATTCCGTATGAGAGACATTATGTTTTCTCCACTTCCTGATTAGAAACTAAATTAGCCATGTACTTATTGTAATGGTTTCCAAGCCCTTGTATATAGTATTGTTTCTCTCTCTGTGACGTGTCTTTTACAGAACGTTCCCCTCACTGTCACTCTATGCAAGATGCCCAGTTTCCTCCAGTGTCATGTTCAGAAGATCTTTGATGCCATGTGTCCATCATATTCTTGGTCTGCCTCTTGTTCTCTTGCCTGCATCTTTGCCCTCCATGATTAATCTTTCTAAACCACTGTCTTGAAGTTTATTTGTGGTCATCATGAGTTTCTTGGCATTGTATACAATCCAGTAGCTTGTCATTGCTTTTTAAGCCAGTTCTGGTCACTTATCAGTTACCATCATTGATGCACCCTCAGCCAAATATGGGGCCTTTCCAACTTTCGCCTTTGAAGCTGTTGTCAATAATATTATCCTCCGCCTTTTCCACCAGCAGTTGTGTGTACAGTAGGGGAGGTTGTTTCCTTTCTAGATAGCTTCACATAGTTCAGCCAACAAGCCAAAGGAGAAATAGAAAGCCATCAGTACTCTCAAAGGATAAATTATTTGTTGACACTGTATATTTAGTTGATTATGATGTTGCAGACAGGTAGTGTGCACAGTGCAGAAAACCAAAGCTGAAAAAAACACAGCATTTACTATTGTGCAGGGTGTATAGAGGGATCCCTGCCTGAGTTCCAAAGCATGTACACAAAAAAGGAAAAATAAGGCATCTAAATAGGGTTTTAATATGAATTTTCAGCTCTACTTCCTTTGGAAATCCAACACTAGGGAATATTTCATAAAGGTTCACAATATTTTGTTCGGTTCTGATATTTGATATGGAACACAAAAACATGATATAAAACACTAGGCAGTTGAACAATTTACTTCAAATAACAAAATTATGATCAGTAAATTATGATCAGTAAATTCAAGACATCCGCCTTAGTAAGAACTGGATAACAACATTTCAAGACTAGTAAAATTGAAGGTGAGCAGAACAAAATACATGTCAAAACATTTTCTGTTCATCTAACACTCCTCAAAGGTGGAATAAGCAGGGGACAAATAAAAGCATGGAATGGACAGACACCATCAAGGACTGGACAGGACAAGATTTTTCCTCACTCATCTGCATCATTGAAGATCGAAATCTCTGGAGCACTTTGTGTGTTGAAGCATCCAAAATGGGACTCCTACAAACCTGACGTTTTACAGGATTATAGAATAAGATTGTCAAACTTTCTGGATGAGAAATTAAAAACAGAAAGGGCTGAAAAGACATACAGGATTGACTTCACTGTACATGGATTTCCTTATATGTTCTTTGCCCCTCTCAAAGAAGTCACATGCCGCCAGCTGAGAGTACCACTCATAAGTACATAACCATGTAGTTGCAGAAAATAATCATTAGGGATAATATAAAATGTTAATTTCATTGTTACCATTTATTTTCCTGGGGAAATTCACTAATTCTTCTCCAAGGGAGATAATGTGTTTACACAGTAAATACTAAATTTAAAAAAAACTTTCTTCTGATCACATTTAAATGGTTGATATAATGAATGGCAATGAATGTACAGTATTCTTGAGATTTTTAACACATGAGAGAAATATAGAAATAGACCAACTGATGCTACAAAATAATCATACTTAAGTTTTGCTCCACTGTTGTCTCTGAAGTTCCAATATCTATCAAACTGGCAATGTAGAAACCTGTATCTTCCATTGTCAGAAGGAGAGAAGTAGCAGCTTGATTTTGATCACGGCCGGATAAATTCTGCCAGGACTGTGCATTTCTTTGAGACAGAAGATTGCTGTTTGCTGACACAAATGCCTACAGAAAAAGCAAAACAGATTACTTTAGACTTTTGAAATTCTATTGAAATGTTTTTTCTAGAAAAAACATACATTTTTCTAGAATCCCAGTCATTCTAACACAGGCATATACGGCCATATCTGTTTTTAAATTGAAGTTAATGCAACATTTCATATATACCTTTTTGAATTTCTTCATTCTCTTTATTTTGATAGGTCTGGGTTCATATGGATCATCTTGTTGAAATCCCTGGGCAAGATTTGGCAATAGTTTTAAGGATGCTCTCTTTAAGTCACCACAGGTGAGGTCGTTATCTCTCAAGGCTTCATTCAACGCCACTGCTGCCTCATCAGGTGGCTCATTTCCTGTCGCCTGAAACAAATTAACACATTCTGCTGGTACACCATAACTTATGTGATAGAAGTTAGACAATAAACATTAACTAAGGAGGCAACTCAGAATGAAAATTGTGGTAGATCTTTCTCAGTAAAGAGCAAATAATAGATTTTTTGACAATTTCACAAAAGTAAAGCAGATTTCTAGTTGTTTAGGATTGATTCAGATTTCTTTCATATATTACTTGAGTTTTACTGTAACATTTAAAAAGTAGTGCACCTTCTTTTTAAAATATCAAACGACCTATTACCAGAATCTTGTACAAATAATAGTTATTTTTAGAAGTACTGACTAGAAAAATGTGAACCTCTCAAAATATTATAGTTTTTGGTTTCATTGCACTGATTCATACTGTTTCAGTGTTTGTCTTTCTTTCTAGATTTGGTAGTAGCACAGTTCTAGCATGATTGTACAATTCATTGACAATATAGTTTCACATGACTTGATACAGATGTAATGTTTATTAGGCTTTCAATAAAAACTTACCACCCTTTGTATCTGTGCATCAAGTCTGCCAATCCATGCAGAAACACACTCAGTAATATCTGGACCAGATTTATCCCACCCATAACTCAAACAGTGCCATGTTGATATTCCTGTAATGCAAGACCAAATTGTATTATAAAAATTAATTGGTCAATGTTCTGTTTGAAGAAGTGGTTAATTAGTTTGCTTGTATCTAAAGACATTTTAGGCAACCAAAATAACAGAATCTATATGACTGTTGATTAACTCTTTTTGAACATGTCTGTCAATATCACCTGTCAATATCACCTGTCAATATCGCCTGTCAATATCACCATACAGTAGGTCTCAAATGGTGCTGGTAATGCTATATGAGCTTCTTTCTGCTTATCATATGTTAAACATCACTACAGGACAGTGTTTCATAACGTGGAGTCCACGTCTTTCATGGGGGGCAATTTGTATGGGGGTGGGGGAAATTCAAGTAAGTTTTTTCATTTATTTCATTTTTTAATTAAGCTTCATTTAGAGAATAATTAAATTTTTGAATATAAAAACTATGTACATGTTACATATGGGGGCATCATAATTTTAAAAAGACTTAGGTGAGGCATGAAAAAAAAAAGTTGGGAAACACAGCTATAGGAAGTCTTCAGCAATTCAAGGACTATAAGGAAGCACCTCATGTCCATAATATTCATTTTATGCTCACATCATATCTGTTTGTTAATCACTTACTTTAACTTGATTTTGTTCTGATATAATTTATATACCAGATACATCTAGTAACATTTTCGTAATATATATCAACAAATACTTCATAAATAAAATGTAGGCATCACATATATGCCTGAAATTTTTAATATAATTACCAAGTGGCACATGTAATCAATATTGTAAATATATGTGTATGATAAATAATTGCAAGTATTCACCTCTCAAATCATCTGGACAATTTTCTTCTGCAATTCTTCCAAACCTGGTTTTAGGCCAGAACACTCCTCTATATACAGTTTCTTCACAGAACTTGTCCACAACACCATTGATACTTTCAGCATCTTCATTAGGGACAAATGGTGTATATTGTGATCTGTCATTCGATGATGTATCAATATTCAATGGTGGCAGTTCTGGTTTCTCTGTGACAGCATTAACTGTAGGTGTCCAAGTGGAAGAAGTACTTCCACTGCTGGAAGAAGAGGTGGTTGTTGTTGTCAAAATCTCATCACTGTCAATTCTTTGTGTAGTGATCTTTGTACTGCTCTCATCTGTAATTTATATATCAAACATGTTACTCCATGTGTAATCTTTATGAATAGCACTATATTAATTGAGGCTAAATAAATAATCATTGTTTCTAATCAGAGGTCTTTTACAGTGTTATATTCAGTGCTTTTTTTCTGTGGATACACTATATCCCAACCTTTTTCGTTCTTTGGTTATTTTGGTTCTGAGCATCAACTTAAAGAAAATTTCCTGTTCAGGACAACAAAAATTCTACCGTGAAACATTTGAAAGGTCATCTAATCTATTTTTGTCAGCTTTTGCTAAACGATCAAGAACATTGACACGTGTTCTGGATTTATAGCTGATATCGTCCACTTTTTCCCTGGTAGTAAATTTATAACAAAGCTATTCTCCCATTTAGAAATATCTGATTTCACCTTTTACAAAGACTCAACATTTCCGCCTTGTCTTTCGTCATTTATACAGTCTTGCTGGCTAATCATGATTCAGTAATTAATTATGTTAGTGTGAGTTATATCGGGGATGGGGATTGGAGGTTGGTGTTACCACTAAAAAACAAAGGTAATTTTTTTCAAGCTAAGTGAATCCACCTTTTTTCATTGAAAAAAAACACTGGCTATAAATGATTTGTTGAAAGAGATAAAACGTAATGGTATTCAAACAACAAAAACATAATTTTGCATAGTTTCTGGAATATTTAATATTTATAACAAAATCTAAAAGTAGCCTAAATATTAATCATAATACACACATCACATCCTTGGGTCTTACATCTTTTATCCTGAAACAATCAATGCCTTGGTATTAAATATTTTAATTTTGATCTCAGAACATGTTTAAAATCTATTTCATTGAGCAATGTTTTGAATTGTTACCATAAAATGTAATGATTTTTATCAGAACTCACTATTCAAAAAATTAGACATTAAAATATTCATTTTAAACTTTGATCAAATATGTTTTGAATGTTGCAGTTAAATTTACTGTACTGTTATATACGATTGATTAACTAGACTAAAGATCAACTTGTGAAGATATATTACTATACTGCACATACAAGACAATTGTTAGGTCATATATGAGATCTTAAACAGATAATAATATATGAGCAAGACATGCAATCATGCGCATGGTTAATAAATAATATCCATACTTTCTAGTCTTACATCTATACACAAGTTCACCAGACAAGAGAGAAAGAGAGAGGGCAAGATACACACAATGTTAGACTTTCGTCACACTATATTTTAATGAATATATGTATTATGAAACATTGTTTAATTGAATATATATAGGGTCTAAAGGAAGTACATAAGAATACTTATGAACAGACATCAGGACTTTAAAAAACATTCATATTGATAATCTTCATCATATCACCATACATTGATTCTCTCCTTTTTAAGAAATACTAATGGTGTAATACTAAGTGTGTGAAGAATTCTGGTATGTGTTACTATTTAAAAACAGTTAACAATTTTTGAAACACCATCAAAAATATGAAGAACTGCTAAAATATTTCTAGTACCAATCTTTCACTTATTTGTTTTGGTCATTAAGCTGTTGAATTGAGGTAGTACCCAGTAGTCTGTTTTTGTGTGATGCAGCCACTTCCAACCATGAATATGATTTCACCTTAATTATATAAGAGTGTCTGACCATTAAAAATGTGGGAGACCACAGCTACCTAATAATAATTAGGACAACTAATGGAGCATCAGGAATTTTATAGCACATTGTGCCAAGGCCATGCAATACATGGTGTTATATGTTCTCTTCCAATTTTTGTCTTTATTTATATATAAATCAGTAAATTTATTAATTCTGACTTTAAAAAAATGTCAAATAATGTTGTAATTTGGTACACATTAATCGAGTTGAGTTATTTATTTATTTGTTAGCATTCATTCTCACACTCCCACTAGGTCTCTCATGTAACAGGAAAATGATCCAACTAGATTTCCAGCAGTATGTAATCCAAATAACGCAGATGCATTGTGCTGCCATTCTAGTTATGCCAATGGCCAAACATATCTGGCTTTGGTGGTGGCTGAATTAATTAAATGAAATTATCTGGTTTTATTGGGAAAAAGTATATTGGTGTTTTTTCATGCCTTAACTGAAGTTACAATAGCAATGATAAGCTGTTAGTATGCTTATCACTGAAGTTTCAACAAAAGAAATTATCAGACACTTCAACTGTGACAAAACAACTATAGTAAGGCTGCACCAGCTTTTGATGGAAACAAGTTCCACCAATGTCTGCCACAGACTTGATCAACTTTGTGTACCAACATTAGCTCAAGATTGCCATATTATACTGATGCATCTACTCAAACTGCTTCTAAACAGCAGCTACTACATGTGCTGTTCAGGGGACTCAATAGTGTAAGAATTGTGTAACAGAGACCTCACTTCTCAAACTTGCTCAACAGATAATAAGACTTTGGTTTTATCCTTACTAGATACCATGGGGTCTTTCAGCATGATAGCTTTAAGTCTCATACAGTTAATCTAACCAGGAATTCCGTAGCCCAGTAACCTTTTGTGTTCTGGGCTAGCCTGCAAATGCTCGAACCTGATTGAAAATGCATAGAATGAACTGAAAGGTCTACCAGCATAACATCAATAATGTGAATGATTTGGAGTGAGCACTTATTGCAGAACTGTTGGCTTAGTAGCAGAGTCAATAGTGAGTTTGCCTCATGAACTCAACTTATCAAATTAATTTGTGATTCAAATTCTGACCATCTACATACTACTGGCAATACGATTGGATGTACTAGTGATGCCTCAAAAATGCAACAATAGTTAAATAGCAATTTCCTATACCAGATATGCTTCTGCTCAACTCACTTATTGTAGAATAGAATGCTATATCCTAAACATTTTTGGAGACACTCTACAATAGTTTGGGAGCCGCGTTAGCGCACTGGCTTCGCATATGAGTGGTCCTGGGTTCATTCCCCAGTTGAGGCGGAAATGTTTTCAGATCGCAACGGCTCCCAGGTCGACCCATCCTTAAATGGGCACAGGATTAATCCGGGAAGTAAAGACTGCGAGGGAGAGGAGATGGCTACTGCCCTCATTAGCAGAGCCTGTGAAATGTGAGATCGCTAACATCTCACACCTCTATGGCATTAATAAATGCTATTGGAGTTACTTTACTTTTTTACAATGGCATAAAACACTGATGATATGCCTAGGGGTATTAATGGTGTTTTTGGGGGAGGGGCGGGATGGGGGAAAGGGCAGCCGCCCACACAATATTAATGGTGGCTGTGATTTGATTTGAAATGTAATTTATTTTTTTATATCTATGCTTGATAACTGCTTAGAAGCCCCTTCTAATATGCTTCTTGTGTAAGAATACTGTATATGTTTAGCAGTAATTATATTATACATGTAAATAAGATAGTTTCAAATATTTTAAATTCAATTTTATATCTATCTATATGTATATATTGTGTATATAAGACCAATGTATATATATATATATATTGTTTTACATTTCTTCTAGTATATATTTACCTAACAGTTTAGATATATATTTCACCTATTGGTATATACTTTCATTATAGGCTCCTTACCATTTAAGGTACAGGTTTGCAAAAGCAATGATGTAGGGACTTATTATAAGTCACCCAAAGCAGAACAAGATGAAGAGATAGATTATTAATGTTTAGGTGACTAAATATTATGTGCACAAATTAAGCTTTAGAAAAAGTGTAGTATCAAGCATTGTTGTATGTTGTGTTAGTATAAGCAATGTTACATATTCTATAAAGATAATAATACAAATAATAACAAACCCCATAACCAGTCATGGTCATAGGGGTGTGACACTGGAGACATCAGCACAAAAATACCTCTATCCTAAGCAAAAGGGGGGAAAATGTATAGGTGGAGAAAAATCATGCCCAGACAATCCCTTGATGTTATTGATGCATGATTTTCTTTGTTTGTCTCTTCTCCTTCCACCCTTAACTATTCCTTGCTACATAATTTTGAAAGTGAGTTGTATCTCATTATATGTCTAAACCAAACAAGTTTACTCTGTTTCACCACTGTCAAAAGTGGTTCTTGATGCATTCTTCATAATTAATTCTTAACAAACATTTGTGGTACTTGTATTCATAAGCCTGAATCCTTTCCATGTCTGGAGTGAGTGTCCATCTTTCACATCTTTATTAATCTTAGCAGTATAGATTTGAATAGATTGATCTTTACCATAATACTGACCCTACTTTTCCAAATGAAATTAAACTTTGCCATGACAGCTTTGGACATCTTGATTCTTAACTTAATCTCATTTCTCAAATTGTTATTATCACATATTTGAATCTTGAGATATTTGAAGGTGGCAAACTCTTCCAGTAATAAAAGGATAGTATGTACTGAAACGATTTCTTCTCTCAAAATCAAATACTATGATAGTTATTTGGTTCCAATGAGATGGAAATGTACTTCCGGTAATAAAAAGGTAGTATTTAACAGTTTCAATATATTCGCTACTAAGTCCTTAGTCTTGAGATATCATGACAATGACTGGGTTAATTCATAGATTATTGGTCACTACCAACATATGACAATGAGTATAGGCTACATTGTGATTATTTCCATATTTTGTTGGTTTCACACATTGACCAAGTGTTCTGTTCTGCTTATCCTTAAAGGGCATAGGTCTAACAGTATTGGTAAATTTGTTTATTTAATGAAATTATCTGAGCACACAGCAATTGTTCTATTTTGAGTTCCAGTTTAAATTGTACAATGATCTACATTCACTGTATAATGCAATAATGACCTGCATACCACAGTTTTAAATGTCCTACCTAGTATTCATTCATCCTCTAAATAAACATTCAGTTGTGGTCACCATTGCAATAGTTATCTTCCCATATGCTATCCATGACATTCCTCAGAACTCTTGATGTCATTAGTGTATATTTGAAGGCAATGGTTTCTGTCATAGACAATTTGTATATGTCTCCTGGCTTGGGACAATAATTGTTTTTTTCTTTGCTTATGTCATAATTCAATATGAAGCAAGAATGATAAACTATTGTCACAAGTAACTACCAAATATCTTAATCTGTCACTCAATGTACTCTCTATCAAAGGTAAAATTTGATGTATCAGCATGTACTATCAAGTTATTCAATTAACAAATACATGATACATCATACAGGCATAGTTAACTCGTGTGTATTGTATATGATTTAGGGGAGGGGGTGGAGTAAATAAAATGATACCAAAATCTGGCAAGCATTTTTTTTCCCATCATCACTTATACACAACCTTCAGTAAATATGACCTATTATTATTACTACTTTACAAGCACTGTTTACCATGGTATATAGGCCATATATATATATATATATATATATATATATATATATATATATATATATATGACTTATATATATATATATATATATATATATATATATATATATATATATATATATATATATATATATATATATATATATATATATATATATATATATATATATATATATATATGTCCCATACAGTGTACATGAATTAAAGTTTCAGAACATATACATCCATTTCCATTTCCCTAGCCAGCAGCACTAGAAGAAGCTTACAAAGAATGTTGGCAGCATAGGCATATGAAGAGATAAAGAGACACTGTAAGCTACTAAGGCTTTACTGAAGACAGATTAATATATATATCCATCTGGTAACTTACATGCACCCACACCTTGTGGTGCTGAAGTGTGTCTGCCTGTCATAATGGTTGATCGTTGTCTTTGATATAAAGGTGACTGAGAAGGGATCACCGTTTTAAAATCCATTGATGTTAACAATTGACTGACAGCTGACAATGGACTATAGATTCCTGATATATAATTTTCTTGATCATGCTCCTCTGTGTTCTTTTTTGCATGCTCAAACTGTTCACTATTGTTCTGATGCTCCACATTATATGGTATAATATTATTTGCTGTGATATTTCTATGAGTATATTTAGATGAATTCTCAATATTGATCTGTTTTTGTATCAATGAATCAAATTCTGAAGCTGCACTGTTTTTCTCCCAAAAATTATCATTTTCAATCACTTTCTGTAGCAATGGAGCAAGTGTGGAGTGTTGCTGTGCAACATGTTTTCTGCTATCATTACTTACATTATCATCTACTGAAGTGACATTTTCTGAAAATGCTGAATCCAACATTGAAGCTTCTACATGATTACTGTTAGAATTCCCATCAACTTTGACCATGTTAAGATCACCCTCTTTGGACAATTTACGCCACTCCATCTTTCTATTTTTAGTTACATCATCTTTCAGAACAGGTGATGCTTCCAAAACAATTTGTTGAGGATGAATGGGTCCAGTATGAGTATTTCTAGTTTCTGAAGTCAGATTATATTTTCGATTACCGGTATGTGAAAGTACATTGTGTCTGTATGGATAAACAAATGATGACTCAGTTTCAAACTGATACTTGTTATTACTGCTCCAATCAACCGGGTTTGTACTTTCATAATACTGATGATTGTCTTTCAAACTCTTCTTATGCCAATCAACACTTTTCCTGCTACTGTTACTGCCATCATAATTTTTATCCCCACTTGAGCTTGCCACCCTTATGAAGGCTGACAGATGGGAGCCTTTTTGAAAAAGTGCAAGATAAAATTCTGAATTAGACTATAACAGTCTAACTAATAATAACTTACATGAAACACATAATGATCACCAGATGAAAAAGCAATGAGACTGGAGACATAGATACAGTTTGAGCTGTCAGATACAATGCATGTTCAGGAACAAAAGAGGCATTCATATTTCCAATTGTTGACATAAAACATAACATCTGTGCATATATTTGGAAATGTGTGGCTTCAGAATTTGGGGTTGGGGAGAATGGGATGATGTTGGTATTGCATATTTTAAGTGGACGTGTGTGGCGTTGGAATTGCCATGTTTACTTTAGACTTTAGGGATAATACAAGTTAGTAGACATTTTAGTAGAAGTGTATTCGAGGTCTGATAAAACATAACGGTAACTCTTTACTTCAGCCTCTAACACAAAACACCATGTTCCTAAAGATAGACAATATATAGCCTTGCAGTAAAACTATGAACATATACATTTCACTGTCAACATTTAATGTCAAGCGATGTGGCTATATGCAAATGAAAGGTCACCTCAATAAACGGAATTCCGGGTCAATGACCAAAGAGCAATCACCAAACAAGTGAATGGATATTTCTCCTTATCAACCCAGTGTTACTGAAAGTAGTGCAGCAAGGAAGGGAACTGGCCACCCCACCTAACAGTTGCTGCGGCTTAGTACATGAAGAGTTATCTTCATCCCCGATGGCAGGTTGCTGCCATGGGACATACCTTTACCTTTATTGATATACAGTACTCCTTAAAAAAATTTGAGTCCATATCAACCAGGAGCTATCGGGGATAGCCCCCTTTCGTTTTCATTGCATGCATATATACATCTATAAATTTTTTATATGTTTGTGTATGCATGTTTAGTCAATAGAAAAGAAATGTAAGCTAGTGTAAAGGCATGATTCTGCAGTTTTAGTCAATGGTTATTTCATCCAATAACTGGATAAAAACAGTTTGAAAATCAAGGAACAAACAAAAAGACATGAGAATTCTTACTTTGTTAATTATTTTGGAGAAGTAATATGTCTACAAAAAGTTACTAATTATTATAACATTGATTTGGAACATTCTTTATACACTTTTGTAAGTATCTAATAGCATCATAAATTATCCAGTGATTTTAAACATTTATCTGGATGTATAATGCAAAAGGAAGTACACGATCTTCAGACATCAATAACTATTGGTGATTGATCACTTTGTAACTTGTGTTATGCTGATAATATTGATCACTTAGCTGGTTCTGAATCTGAACACCAGGAACTCATCTCAAAGCTAGAAGACATTAGTTGGAAATACAGCATGGAAATTAGCATTGATGAAAGCAAGATATTGGTGACTAGTGATATCCAGAAAGATATACAAACATCTGGTTAATTAGTCACATTCTGATTGAAGTTACCACTTTCAATTATAAATAATAACCAAACTGTCAGAGGTGCGTAAAATTCAAACGTGCACCACTATTGCTTATAACTAAACATGATTGTGCCTTTTCAATTCTAATACAATGAGATACTGTGGTGAAACCATCCTATTGTATTGATCATACAGTTTGCTGATTATTTTTAGTTTGTGGTTGTTCTTGATAAAGATCCCTATTGGACAGTAGTAACACAGAAAATGTCATTGTTCCTTTGTTTTTTCAAGGAAGAGGAGTGTGGGGGAGGGGGAGAGGGAAGACTGTTTCAACCATCTATGGACTTGCATAGGCCCTATGAGGAATATAGCATTAGGTCTAATTGTATTTCATCATATATGCACTAGAGATGGTGTGATCACATAATTGTCATTTTCAACAAATTTATTAAGTACTAGTTTCTAAGACTTCTATGTTCGCTCTCTCATAACCAACATGAACGTACATGTGATTTTGACTGGAGAAAAAAAAAGTCCATTGTGCTTCTAGTTTACAGCATAGCTGTGTTATTTGCACATTGGAATGCCAAGCACATCCACTGTCATTATGCTTTTAATTCAGGTAGTGGGTTTCCCTAGTCTTGACAGCCTTCCTGTCACCAGGCAATAGATGTGTATCAACTCTTCACAGTGGCAGGTTTTCCACCCATTGTGCCCTTGGAACTTTACAGGCCAAAACATATCCCAAGGCGGCAGTCTCTGTGGAGATGGTAGTCAGGGATTTGTGCTTGGGTCGACTATGTCAATCTTGCATGATATATCTGCTGCCAGTGAACTTGTCTTGCATACTTAGATGTACATTGCCTGTGCCCATTGGGTACTGAATCTTTTCTCTTCATGTGCACAAATCGAAAAGCATCAACAGTAGAGTTGGACCCGGGGTTCGTTCGCTCCTTTAGCCGAGGTGTCATTCACCAATATCATGAACCCCTCAGCTAAGTCTGAGGCTCAACATATTTTTTTGGAATTTCGGGTACTAGAATCTTGTTCTTGAGCTTAACTAACTAAACTTTAGTTCTGATTTCTTTTTAACATTTTCCACTCCGCTTGCATGTAGCACTACCCTCTGGCACTACCATTGGCTGCCCCTCCAATACTCGAGCTGGACTGTCTTGTATCATTGTGTGTCAATAGGGATGCTGTATGTGTTGGCACTGAGGTGTCTGATATTTTTATTGCTTGTCATTTTGCAATCAATTACCATTCCATCTGCAGCCTCCAAATTAACTGACACGATTACCAAAAGTGTTAGCCAGAAGCAGCACAAGCCACTGTACTTCTATTTCCAGGGTGCACCACAAGGAGGTAATTTTGGGAACTTGGTTATATGCTATCCCTGGGTCCACTGAGAGCAATGTGGTATCCTTAGCACCTCCTCTTTAAGACTGATTGCCATAGGAACCATTCATGACTAAAATTTGTTCCACACTTAGAATGAAACCCACCCATGTGTTTCCAGGGCCAGAAAGGGTAGCAAAAATATAGTGATGCTATTACCAACCAATCATGTTTGTAAAAGTTGACTAAGGAGTTTTGGTGTGGAGATGACAGCAAGGTCAAAGTGACCCAGAAGCAGTGCTTTAGTTGGGCTGAAAGAAATAGATATTAAGTTATGCTTTAAACCATAATGCAATGCATTTTGTTCTCCAACTACATCTTACTGATCTGCAGGAGTTTAAAAACGAAAACAGACGAAGAAAAAGATAATAAACCACAGCCGCTGAGATAGAAAGCCGGTTCACTGTACCTTGAAATTACACAGCTTCTAATCTTGCTTAGTACCATATATAATGCCTTTGTTACTTAGAAAATTATTAGCATCAATGAATCAAAAGAAATTTAAACTGATCAATAACACTATTTAATATTGCAATATACAGAGCCTGCCACAAAAATGTGTCATCTTATCTGGATAACAATTTACAAAGATATTTGCTTGAATAAAAAAGGTAACATTGAGTTTACCAAATGTTCTCTCAATATTTTTCTCTTTATACTTTCAGATTTTTGTCTTTGGGTAAAGTGCTCTACTCAAAGATGTCATATATTACAAAAAACTAACTACACTGGCAGCACTTAAACAAGAAATTGAAAATTTATGTGCAGCAATCCCACTGGTTACTGTGGTTAAGTTTATCCAAGCTAGATTTGACCATAGTAATATATTACTAGAAGCTAGTAAGCACAACTTTCAGCTTTCATAATGGCTTAACAAAGTTAGCATTTGCAAGTTTGTTCAAGTTATATTTCTCCTGAAAAGTGTAGACATTTTTGTGGCTGGCTCTGAATGTTTTCTTCCCAATTTTTGCAAAGATAATGGCTTAAAATTATTTCTAACATGTGACAGATCTAAAGAAGACATTTAAAAACTGAGTCAGTACAAATTTTTCCCCCAATTATTCTCATACTCCATTGAAACTATCCTATAGCAGGACAATGTTCCTACCAGATTTCCAGCAGGATGAAGTCCAGAGAACGGAAATGTGCTGTGTTATCATTTCATTTTTACCAATGGCCCAACACATATGACTTCTGCATTGGCATTTAACTAATATGTTCAGTGGTTTTACCACTTCCAATGAATGGTGGACATTTGTAACCATATTGGTAGTACAGTAAGCCAGCCATACAAGAGGACTGATTCTGTAACCATATCGGTAGTACAGTAAGCCAGCCATACAAGAGAACTGGTTCTGTAACCATATCGGTAGTATAGTAAGCCAGCCATAAAAGAGAACTGGTTCTGTAACCATATCAGTAGTATAATAAGCCAGCCATACAAGAGAACTGGTTCTGTAACCATATCGGTAGTATAGTAAGCCAGCTATACAAGAGAACTGGTTCTGTAACCATATCGGTAGTATAGTAAGCCAGCCATAAAAGAGAACTGGTTCTGTAACCATATCGGTAGTACAGTAAGCCAGCCATACAAGAGAACTGGTTCTGTAACCATATCGGTAGTACAGTAAGCCAGCCATACATGAGAACTGGTTCTGTAACCATATCAGTAGTATAGTAAGCCAGCCATACAAGAGAACTGGTTCTGTAACCATATCGGTAGTATAGTAAGCCAGCCATACAAGAGAATTAACTTTTGCACTTACACGCTGGTCACCATGCTTAATGCTAACCATGGTTGCATATACTTGATCTTTTTTGTCACTTCCTTGCAGCGTTATCAACATAGTCACAAAAACCCACTACAATGTTATAATTCAAATCTGAACAGCAAAGTCAAACAGTATTAGAAACTCCCGTTATGTTTACTGTTTGCACCTGATGGATCTCATACAAGATGTGGACTGCTATGACTTCTGACGACGGATTTCATATGAGGCATATAGTATGTGACATACTAACCTAGGCTAACTAGAAGTACTTCTGATAGAAAGTAAACACTTTCTTTGTGAAACGTACAGATGATTATGCAGAATTTGTGTGTTTCTTATTGTTTTTTTCATCTTGTTTACCATTTTTATAATGGCAAGCAATTTGGAAAATGGAAGTTTGCCAGCAACACGTCCTGTACATATGATTGCCATTTAATTTGTGAATATTGTTATAATTGTGAATAATTTAATCTATGAATCAAGTTAACATTTTTATTAGTTAGGTCTTGACCTATTGTTCTATTTTCAAAATTGGAATACTTTAACTTTTAAAATAAAAATTGGGAACAGCTCACAAACTGTTATATAAATCTCAGTTTTGTAAAATATTAGGCCTATGTATCCAACAGAATAAGACCATTTGGAATGTTTTGTCACAATTATTGTAGAGTATGATTTTCTATGAGTAAATATTTATATCCATTAAATTTACATTTTAATTGTATACAAGCCTATATTATTTTCTACACATTTTACACTACAAAATGTTTCAGTCATCAAAATCAATAAATTTATCAAATTTCCTGTAATTTGACATATAATATGATGTATTTACATAATTTTAGACCCACCAAAATTAAGTCTTACTAGTGTATGTGTGTAACATTTTTGGGGCTAAAAACAATAATTCCGTCCAGACTCTAACAGTTATTATCAAATTTTTTGAATAAACTGCACTTTCTAAGCAACTGATTATAACCTGAGATCTAAATAGCTTAAGTTCTAAATATGCTGCAAAAGCTTTCAAAGAGTGAATAGTGAATCAATAGCAAAGCACAACAGTATGTTTAATATGCAATTTCTATCTATCTTTTTGAAGAAGAAAAAAGTGTACCTTCTACTATGCTTGTGAATGATGAAGTGATTTCTGTGACTTTAGTGGGCTTGATGTTTACAATAGCATCATTTTTTGATGAAAACATAGAAGTGAAAATCTTTTTCAATGTATTTTTGAAATATGTATTTGATTCAGCAACAGATGCACCCATGTCTGCAGTTGGTGGTGTCTTTGGGGAAAATTCTTTTGTGCTGTATGTTATGGGATGTGGTTTGGATGTAGTAGCACAAATGGTAATAGCTGATAATGATGGCTGCCTTATTTCACCAGGAAAAGCTGAAAATTAGTATTTATAACAAAATAGGATTCAAGCTAAAAAAAAAACTTTCTCATTATAGCAAATTAATTACTGTAGAATACCTTTTACTGTCTAAGCATATGAACTGTAGTTCTTAAAAAGTACAGGTAGCTGTTGAATATACATCTTGGTACTTTATCCACTCTACCCAAAATGTCTTTTCATTGATGTAATCGCCATATTTCTAAGCTTCAATATATATTTATTGATTTCAACAGTTTTGATTCTTTTTCTTGTTTACTTTTGTTATTATATCACCATAAAGAAAAGAACTTAATATCTATCAAGAACATACCAAAATAAAATAAAGTACTAAATCTATATTTAAAAACTTTCAATATTATAATTGTAGAGTCCTTATAAAAAAATACTTTGATAGCTGCATGGATATTTTTTGTTACAGAGTGCAGGGAGAATTTAAGCAGAACATTTTACCATAATAGTCACCGTAACATCTACAGAGTGAATATTAAATTAAATAAAGCCATAATGATTGTGAAATTAATTTTCTATGCAATCATTTAAATATGTGTTGTATGGGAATCCTAATAACAAAAAATTTACTAATATAAATCTATATTTCAGAGGTAGTGAAAATTCAGCTTACCGGTATGTCTACAAATTGTATTGTTCTATACAATGTGCCATAGAATGATGTGCCATGGAATAATGTGCTGTGATTATATTTTATCACTAACTTTTCAAAGTTCATTTTTTTTTAAAATCTGAATACAATAATCCTATTCACATTCTTCTAAATTTTTCACTATGAAAAAGATAATCTTTGAAATGGATATTGATATGTGAACAATTTTATTAACTCCTGCTGATTAAATTTACTTCTAAACCAATGATAGTGAACACATTTCTTGACATCTTGGCAGAATCCTTCTTTCCCCATCTGCACTGAGTAGGGTAAGGGGGCGGGGACGACGTGTCACATGAGGCAAAATGCCGCAGCAGGTTTTTTCCTGGATCTATGCTGTTTCTGTCAACACACATGATTATGGCAGATGCAAAAATTGCAATCTTTGACACAATGAAGTTTGATAGGTCAAGGACAAGTCAATTTTCAACAATGTGAAGTAATATTTTTAAACTATGTTCAATCTATTTTGTTGTGCTGCTCCTCACACTCTGCTTGTTGTTATCATTAATAGTGTAATTTTTTTTAATGTTTAATTTGAAATATATGTTGTGTTGCTAAATAATTAAGCACATTATCTTGTCAGGCTACTTGTTTTTTCATCAGAATTTATTATAGTTGCTAAAAGTGTGATTTTGGGGTAAAGTGTGTCCATCATTGGGGAACAGTGTTGCAGTCAACATGTATGAAAAAAATGATGTAATGAGGAAGTTTCCGATCCTGATCTAAAGCCAGGAGAGAATGATATATATGGTTATAATGATCATTCAATCTTTAAAAGAAATTATTAGCTTTAAAATGGAATTTATGAACTATCTTTTAGTCAAACTTTTTTTTTCTGATTAAAGTTACGAAACTAGGTCTATTTATTTATTCAATACATTCTTAGCACACATTTACACACTGCCAGTGTTCTAGACCTGTCACATTGGCGATCTCCTTCAATTTTATAATGGTTTGTAGCACCTGTTTGCCTGCGTCACTTTCCCCTCAAAAATGGAGCATCGTTATTTTTTACATATGTTCAGGTACTTCTCATTCTACTTTCTACACATAATTGTATGCTTTTAATAACCTTAGTAATGTAAGATGGATGTATAAGCTATACACTGATGGCAGATTGGTCTCTCATAGTTAAGTCTAGTTGTCAGAATAAGCTAAAACTTGAAAAGTGTGGCGCTTTGCCCCCGGCTACCCTATGTGTGTTACCAGTGATTAGCAAAACTTCATTACCCTGTTTCAAATTTTGCCTGTATACCTGTTACATCCATATAAAAGATTAGACAGTAAAAGTACCGGTAACTAGTATAGATCTATCTTTATTGTTGATTTTACATTTCCACACAACATTCAACCTTGCCATGTCAGCCACAGTTAACATAAAATGTGAATTTCAATATCCCTCATTCACTTTTGTATTTTCAGTTAAAACTGGAGTATTGCACATTCATTATTATATTATTGGCTTATATTTCACTATACAAAATGCTTTTCTAATAATATTCTCATGTGTAGGTTACTGATTAGCCTGAAACATTAACATTTGAAGAATTATTTAGACCTACATGTACAGCTTCATAGAGCACCATACATGATCTTGCTTTACTTCTAGTAAAACTTAATAATGCACAACAATAGTTACATAACATAATAACATGGTGCAACAATACTGAGTTGAAATCAAACAAACTGTTTCCAACAAGTGAGCAGCTGTGCTCATTTCTTACCCATTGGTAGTGTAGTGACACTGACTACATTTGAGCTGATACTAGGCCCATAAATATTGAAACTCTTCAGAAAAAGTTTATAGGTTGTGTTGGGTGCCAGCGAGTCAATGATTTTAGATGGGCCAGGACTTATGTATTTTGTTGTGGGTCCAGATGTAGACGCTGAAACAAAAGATCAGTAAATTAAACATTGTTCTAACAATTATAGTGATCAATAATTTGCAGATAATAATAAATTTCAGTTCCAGAAAAGCAATCAATATTAGTTTTCTTTTACTTCTATGTGATGTGTCTTTACAGAACACTATCATTATTGCCATTCTGTAAGCCTCGTAATTATGTAGAAAGCTGTCTTGTTTTTTCCTGTGTCTTTCTCAAAACATCTTTGATATCCTGTGTTCATGAACATTTTGGGTAGTCATTCTCTTTCATGGAACCTTTCCCTCCATGCATGATTTTTCATATGTATGGTCTTTTTATGTGTCCAAAATATAGTATCCTGCAATTTTATATATTGTTTGGAGGAATCAATCTTCCTATATGTTCAGGACTTTACAGACATCTGCATTGAATCATCTCTCTATCCATGATATTCTTAAGAACTTTTTATAGAATTTCATTTCAAATACTGATATTTTCTTTTCCATTATAGACTTCTTAATAGTTGTAATTTTACTTTCTTGCTTATACCTTAGTTCAGTCTGCAGACATAACAGTTCTTGACTTAACCAAGTTGTTTCGGGTGACATTAGTTAATGTCACAGTCACCACGATGATCAGCTTCATTGAAATGCATAACAAAAGGAGTAAACTTTCTGTGGTTAATGGCATGAAGATGTTGACTGTGGTGCATGAGAAATCTTAATTCCATTAGTAATTACCTATATCCATAATATAAAGAGCAGTAGTGTGAACTGGAGCTGGTGGTTCAGCCTGGGTCCAAACAATCTGAATTTCACTTGAACTCAGAGCCGTAGCTGAGGTTATCACTGGTGCTCTAGGAGAACCATCTGTATAATTGGTTGGTAAAAGAAAACAACAAAGTTATTTGATTACTTGTTCCTTACTGTGAATACAATACTAATGACAGTCACATATTTGGAAAACAAAGACAGAGTAGGTGATTTCTTAATCAGAAAAGTGAAATAAATATTTTCTTTCACAAAAATTCTTTCAGATGCAGAATCTCAAAATATATTTTTTTCTTTCACAAAAATTAGCTTTAAGATGATGATCATTTTCTCTTAATAGGGTTTTCCTATTAGCATCTTCATTGGGCCTATATGATTTATACACTGAACCTGTAAGAGCCATATATATGACTTACTATTGTTAAGAGTGAGGGTGGGAAGAGGAAGATTTTTTCTATTTATTCTGAAGAACCAATTTTTGTGAAAACCAATGTATATTGTCTATTGTCTTTTCCCAGGTGGTTTGATATCCACTCTTGCCATTAAGCATAGGGGGTGATTGGAACTCGAGCTTGTACTCCAAGGCTAGATGTGTTACATTGGCTGTGCTATGGCCATGTTTGTTCAAGATGTCACTGACATTTTCTATCCATCTTCTCCATGGTCTTCCTCTGGCTTTGTACCCTATCTCATTTGGTTATATGCCTTAACTGGTAATTTGTGGTGATACATTCTCATAATGTGGCCAAACAACTTGATCTGCTGCTGTTCTATGTATCCTGTGCAAGGTGTTATACCTATTCTTTCCCTGATGTCTTCATTTCGTAATCTGTCAAGACTGGTGAACGCAGCTTTCGTCAAGCATCTTGTCTCAAAAATCACTATCTTTCTGTAATGTGAAGATGAGAGAGACCAGATTTAGCACTGGTAACACAGTGTTTGTAGGAATATACTATAATTGAAATATATGTGCACACAGATACTTCTATCAGCTGGCAAAACCAGTCACAGAAGCTAGATTGGGCAGGACCTGAATGATTACACAATCCTTATATATCTAGTAGCGTTATCCTAAGGGGAATGGAAGTTTACCATTGGCTGTAGTACTAGATACAGTGTTTATTTTCATAAGGGAATGGGGCTTGAATCTATAAACTCTATATGCAGTGAATCTATATTGACCTGGGAATCAATTCTATAGGTCTACTCTGTGTGTACTGAATCTACAATGTTGCCTGAGTTGAATGCTTTTATATTTTATAATACTCAAAAAATAATGTGCAATAACAAAACAAAGCAAATTTTAAAATAGAACAACAAGGAGAATTACATTAATGTGTTTTTTTTCTAATGCCTGGGTGGTGCAAAGGGATGTTTTATGCTTTGGTGACAAGTGTGTAAGAAAAATGTACCATGGATAAATAGATGAGGCAGAGTAAAGAAAAGGAATAGAAATAAAGAAAATAAAGTCTTAAAAATAAGGTATAGGCTAGAGCCTATATAAATGCCACCTTTCCGGATTGGGATTTAATGAGCTAAATACTAGTCTTTCCACCCACCTTGTGGCATGATCTGGCAGTAACGGCCTATGCGCATTTGGTGGTGATGGATGGCCGACCTGCACGTGTAAATCACATCTGTGTCATCAGCATATTCGTAAATGAGTGTGTTGGCCTCAGCATTAACACTTACAGAGATGTGTTCCTGCACTCTCTATTGAGTGTAATGGCAGTCTTGACTGCCTCTTTAAAGACCATAAGAATAGGTATCCATTCCTGGCCAGGAGTTATGCCTTCTGGGGAGCAAATATATTTAATGGTATCCTCGGCACGACCCATCCACAATTTGCCTCTCTTGAGCCTGCTTCCCTTCACACGAGGGAGATCACTGTGTAGTGGGTGATCTATGTCACAACTCACCCTGAGATATGCACAGGCATGCCTCATACCAATTCTCTGAGATATGCTCGGAATATCAAGGAGAAATCTCATAGCCACACAGGGTTTGACCCTTGTGCAACCAAGAATGATCCACATTGCTTTATTCTGAATTCTCTTCAGTCTCTCAATCTGTGTGAGATTGGCAGTGATAGTGAAGCCTGCATATTCAATGGCATTACAATGATATTATAAATGGCCCACATGGTAAAATAGATGCTGGAGTGCTATTCGCCTGGTATCTCTGTTTTCATCACCTGTAATTGCTTGGACATGACTGTAGTCCTGTTTGATGTAATGGATGGCCCAATCAATCATTATTTCCAGCATCTGTTGGCTGAACTAAGCCCCATTTCCACATGAGCTGGTCTCGATGGCGAATGGTTGATTAAGAACAAGTCTATGAATCCCCTTAATGAGAATGTGATGTTGATCCTGTCTGTCTGCTTCATCTAATCCTTTCTTTATCAATATGTATAAAGATATTGACATTGTTGGCATGGCAGCTGTCCAGACTCTTCCAAACACTTCAAGATGTCACACTCGGAAGGCATGTTCCATACAATCAATTAGTTGAATAAGGAATAACAAAGTAATTTATTGGTAACTCCAAAGAACACTAACCCTAACTTTATCAGGTGCATCATCCCTACTAACCAAGGAGAAAAGACATCATACTTTGTTTCTACTATATCTCTTTTGTAGCAGGGCAATGGTTCTACTAGATTTCAGACCTGATGTAATCAAGAGAATGGAAATACATTGTGTTGCCAATTTATTTGTGCTAATCAATCTTCGGCAGTGGTATCTAATACATTCAGTGTTTTACCAATTTCACTGAATGTTGGACGTCCAGAGCTATGTTGTGAGTAGGTCTGCTGTGTATCACAACCTGTTTAGTAGCATTTCTTTCCCCTTTCACCAATCAAAGTGCTATCTATAGTCATTGTTGTTTGTCCAGTATTGACCTGGCCATGGATGCCCACTATATCAAGACTGAAGTGGAAGAAATATTCAGCAACAATGAACAGAACAGCATTCAACATAGGACATGATGTGCACAACACTAGGAATTACTCTCACAGTAATGAGAAATCTTGGTTAGCAGTCTGCAAGGCAGTTCAACTCTTTTCACCTGTGATGCCTGAGAAAGCTTCTTGCTGCATTTTAGCAGGATCCCATTCCATACACAACGATTCCAATAAAAGAAAATAAACTAAGATGGAACGCATCTACACTGTTGAAAAGGTCTCAATGTTGTTGGGCCGGTCACATCATCTGTATTCCAGAAAAACATCTTCCAAAGAGACTATTCTACTGTGAACTATGTGCAGGTAAGCGTTCAAATGGAGGTCAGAAGAAGTTCTTCAAGGACTACTTGAAGACATCTCTCAAGCACTGCATGACTGATCCAAGCTCTTGGGAAACCACATCCCTTGACCATCCAGCCCAGAACAGTCAGATAAGAGCGAGTATTAACAACTTTGAATTGGGTAGGACACTTCAAACAATTCAAAAGAGAAAACCTAAAGGAGAAATTAGACTGTTTTCCCTCCTCTCAAGACCAACTACATTCCTGCTCACATTACAATTGGTTTTTTCAAAGTCCTGATTGGCCTCACAGACATCTGAGTGCTCACAAATAATCAAACTAAACTTGAGCTTTCTTAATACATTGATAATCTTTGCTTGCGAAGGAGGAACATGATCATGACAGAAGAGAGATTAATATTCAAAGCATTCCAGTCCATAAAATGCCAGATCTACAAAAAAATAAGGACTAAATTATGTAACTATCATAAAGTATGCTGTGAATACCAACCACCATACTGCAAAATACCTGGAAAAGAGAGGGCAAATCAACTGGCTAAGAAAAGTGTCGCATGACTAACCACATGCATCAATTGTGTCCCATCAACAAAATAAAATGATGAGGAGAACAATCGGAGACACAACACAAGTTGATTACCAAATTATGAACAGACCAAAACAAATTGTCATTTTACTCTACAGCATGTACACAAAAATCAAAACTATTAATATATCCATGTGTAAGTCTACATGTAGAGAGTACATTCAATTGCAGATCAACCAGAATATGAAATACTGGGCAAAGACATGGAGGATTTTCTATAGAAACAACACTGAAAGCACAGCTACCTTTGTATTAGCTACAGAGCTACACAAAATAGATAATTATATCCAAAAGACAATTTCACCTACATATACTATACTTGAGGGTAAAGTCAAAGGGAGGCGAGCAAAACGTAGACATAGTATAAGTGGGAGAGTAACACAGGATGATGATTGCACATAGAAAGTAAGAGCTAATCATTCATAACTTTTTAGGATCAAAATGACAACCACAACATATGCATAGCCATTAAATGAAGAATACATGTGTATTTCAATAGAAGCAGTCACAGATAACAAGCATATGTAATAGTGTGAATATATATATTTCCAGCAGCTGCTTTGATGAAGCTGTGATTAAAATTTCAATGCTAATGCAACAATCTGAAATGTTAAGTACTTACTAAGTGGTACCTGGGGCGGGATATTAGATGTTGCTGTCATGGTGGTTTTGGTACCTGTGTAATCTATAGGGGTGGAAAATATCGTGCACATTCAGAGAAATACGAACATGCAAGCTACAATTATGAAACATTCACAACACAATCTGATTCTAAACAGCAAAGATGTTTAATATATAGATTAAGTATTCTGTCTCCACTGGTATTTGTTTGGGTGGATTACATCAAATAAATGAACAAATGTCATGAAAATTTGAGAAAAATGAATACTTTAATTTTCTTAATAATACAATGATTCCATTGGGGGGGGGGGTGGTATGGGGTATCACCTAAGCACTGCTGCTATCATCTGTCAATATTACAAGATGAAAGAATAGTTTCAATCAGGAACTAATTATCAGAAAAATAGAAAGCGCATCGCCATAGTGTAGTTATTACAAATATATGTAAGTCCCAGAGCAGGGCGTATGGGATGATAGTGATTGTTGGATGTAGGCTGTGCAAATTTCTAGGTGCCAGGCACATACAGGAATAATAGGCCTATGCTTAAGAAAACCAAAAGGCAGATAACTACAACAGAAACAAAGCATTTCATGTTGTGTTCTTTAATATTCAGATTGATGTCTATTTCTAAAGAGATTGTTTCTTTATCGCTTTAGTGTTGCACCATCTAATCTACAGAAGTGTTTCTCAACTGCTGGGATGCAGCAACATATCTACTGAGCCACGACAGCTTCTTGAATTGTAGTTATTTATAAGTATATATAATTTATTTGGACCGATTTCTGGTCTTAGTCCTATTTATTTTTTAATGTACAGGGTTGCGGTTTCACACATCTAGAAATTTACCTAGGTGTAATCTCGCTAACGTTTATTAATTTCATTTTCTAGCTAGATGTAATCTTGCTCAAATTTATCAATTGCAATGTCTGCCTAGCTCAAATCTCGCTAAATCGTATAAATTGAAATGTCTACCTGCATGTAATCTCGCTAAAGTTGATTACTACTAGATATTATAAATAACTATAATAAAGTGGTTTACACTGCAATGATAGTCTGATACTCTGGAACAGTGACTCTCACCGTGGACAGTTCACTCCTCATGGGGAATACATTTTAAAATAGGAGGGGGCACAGAGCCGTTCAGGGGGTGGTGATCACATGAAGAGAGATTTTTAAATGATAAATAACAAGATTTATATCGACAAAACTTAAAGTAGTTGCGTTGACTTGCATAGACAGTCAATGTCCTTTAATTAGGCACCAGGAGGACCAAATAATATTTCTCCCACTAGAGTGCCGTAGGTAAAAATTAAAAAATGTTGAGAACCACTGCTCTTGAGAACCAATGAATGAAAAAACTGGAAACATCAGGCGTCATAGGAGTGTACGTAGACTACTACTCAATACAATACATCAAACACCTGAGAGAGAGAGAGAGAGTGAGAGAGAGAGAGGTCTGCATATATAAAAATTGGAAACACATACACACCAAACAACATAAGTGAACATTTAAAAACATGCAGCACCTTAACTCATGATCTTCATTACTCAGTTAACTAACCGTCACTTAGATCCAACCACAGTGTAGATAAGACAATAGATCCCACATTTTATAGTGGCTTATAAATAAACTTCGGCAGGGAAGAAAAATTCGTAAAATATGAACAGTTAAAAATGAAACTTCGATTCAGTGAAATCATGTTTCTGCCATATACTTTTCTAATGTTACTTGTAATTATTATGCTGGCTTTAGTCAATCAAAAATTGTAATAACAGTAGGGCCTACAGTTCATTTATTTCACATAACAATATTCTGCAGAGTCAAAACTAACCATTTCGACACACTGGAAAAGCTCTGGCTCTTAACCTACCTACAACCTCGTCACGTATTAACTTTAATATTTTACCTTCCCTGACGATTACTTTACTGGTGCCCATGTATAATTTCTCCACTGCTTTCAAAAATCACGATCTTGAGACTTTTGCAATTATTGTTTCTTTATAACCCGCTCTACTGCTCCACTTGATCTACCATTTCTCTTTCACGGTATAAACTCCATTCAAGTGACAAAAATACACAAATAACACACAACACATAAATAATACAAATACGTAAATAACACACATACGTAAATAACACAAATCATAAATAACATAAATACGTAAATAAGACAAATAATAAAGATACATAAGTAGCAATAATACAACAGTAACATGAATACATAGTGCCTAAGTACCACACATAAAACACAAATACATGGGCCTATATAATACAAATAAATAATATTATACATAAATACATAACATGAATACATAAATAACACGAATACATAAGTAACACATCTGTGTTGCTTTTGTTTTGTAGGACTTATCACTATATTGTTAAGTAATGTGTTTTAATAGATACTTCTGGAATTTGTTGGACCATAATATATATGCACTGGTTAGTGGTGTTGCTATGAAGATGAATGATTTTTGGTATGAAATCTCGTTATATCTATGAAAATCATTGAAGATCAAAACAAACTGATCACAGAATCACACCTAAATAAAGCATTAGGAGCAACATGTTCCAACTACAGATTGTAATGTTCTCATCCTGCAGTGTTTATGATACGTCAACTGATGTACCATAATATGTTATTTTTAATGTTTAGTTAGGTTTACGGTTTCATCTATTATTATTTTATTTTATCCCTGTGAATAGTTAGTAGAATTCTTCTCAAAGCATTGCACAGTGCTGACAGTTGAAATCTTTTAGGTATGAAATACAGCTTTGGAGAAACAATTCCACTGTACACCCTTGCCAGTTGGAGTCTTCTAGGTACGACATAAAAGGGTACAATGATTGCAGACCAACCCCCAATATTTTGCGGGGAAAATATTGAGCGGAAATTGTTGTCGCACCAATTGGTGGCGTAACACACTATTCAAGAACGCTATGACAAAACGTAAACAAATGGAGAGAACAGTGTTCAAGCTGAATTCCACACACTAAATGCTGGTGTCATCGTGGGATAAAATTGTCAGCCGCATGTATTCTATCTTGAGTTAGGGTTAGTTCTTAGTGTTAGGTGTTATGGTTAGGTTCTAGATTGCCGGCCCACACAAGTGCTTTTTAAGTAATTCTTCACGACCATTCAAAATATTGACTTCCAGAAAATGTTTAGTAAGAAACAACCCTAATCAAAACCATAATCTTAATACTTAACCATAACACCTACCCCAATCCCTAACACCTAATCCTAAACATACCCCTTAGATTTAACCCTAACGTAAGACGAAAAACATGAGGCTGACTAGTTTATCCCACGATGAGGTCATCATTTAGCGTGTGGAATTCTGCTTATAATGTTTCAAAATAGAACATTACAAACCAAAAAAAAAAAATCGTTGGTGCGCAATACGGGTTGGTCTGCTATCACTGTACAAAATAAAGCTCTGAAGAAAGTCACCACTCCCCCCACCCCAATTGTACACCCTTGACAGTTGGAGTCCTCCATGTATGAATAAAGTTCTGGATAAAGCACCCCACTGTACATAGAAAGTAAGCGTTTGTAATTCCTGGGGGTCAATACAACAACTATAATGACATGAAAATATATTTTAAAGAAAAGGAAGATAATTTAAAGGAATAAGACTCAAAGCAAGGGCAGGCAAAAATGAGTGAGGGAAAGAAAATTAATAACAATAGGAGTGATGTAGAGAACGAAAAGAAGACAGAAAAGAAATGCTCAATTGGTCTTTAAAAAGCAGCAGTGGCAACACTGACACACTTTTCTAAATGCATACAATATAAACATCATACATCAAACAAAGCAACATTTAACATGCCAAGTTTGGCAGCGAGGTTAATGCAATCCATCAAAGATACATGTACAAAATAGCAAATAGTAGGGCATTTATGAAATAATTTTATGTATATTCCTATAGAAACAAAGACATCATATTAATGATGCAAAATTATCATATTGCTCTAATTTCTTTCAAGATATGAATGAGATATATGCCCTTTATAGTTGATTGGTTCATACATATTCTAACAATTTTAATGGCACATAAAAACACTTAACACTTGTTCTAATAGCACTTAAAATGAAGAAATAAGTATTAAAGGAAATAAAGATCAAGCAAATAAAATATTTGGTCTATTAAAAGAAAAAAAATACCTATGGAGGCGAGCAAGAAGTAGGCAGAGATAAAAGTGGGAAACACCACACGATGGACAGGTTACAGTCTAGCCGAGTGCACCACCAAAACAAGAGATAGGGGATGTTGGAGGTCTGCTGCAGTCAACCTTTGTTGAGGAGATAGTATTTGAGGATGACAAAATGGCCAATAAGTCCTTAAATAGCCAAAGTAGACTCGAGTTTATAGTTGAAATTAGCGTTATTGTTTAAAAAAGACAATTTCACAGATCCATCAACCCAAATCTTTGAACTTTTAACGAGAGCTATCCATAACATGTACTATATATTGGATAAAGTTCTTACCTAGATGGCACGTGTACCTGACCTCAGCATACTTGGACGTTAAGGGGCAAGGGTCACCAAAGACATGATTACTAATGCGCATGTCACATTCACGGCGGCCATCACACCTACAATTCAAGAATACATACATACATACACAAATGTGTTACTTGACACACATAACGGAGCTTACACTCCGCTATATTAACTCTCTTTTACTTCATTATTTATAATTTTACATATTGTAAAATTACATGTTCAAATCAACCAGGAAATATGCATATTAACAATTGATTGGTATCATATTCAAGACATAGTCATCAGTCCTGCATTTCATTTTGGTTTTAGCGATTTTAAAGGCAATATAAATGCATTCAGCAGACTATAATCAGACAGCCTACCATAGCAAGATATGCTACACAGATACAGTGTAGGCAGACCTATAGGTCGATTACGAAAACGATGAACACCGAAATAAAAGAGACGACAAATTTCACAATATATTCAGCGGACACGAGGGTCATCTCCATAAAACTCTTGAACCAATAATGCTGAAAGGCAACAAATGATTTAGCGAATAGATAGATAGATAGATAGATAGATAGATAGATAGATAGATAGATAGATAGATAGATAAGATAGATAAGATAGGTAGGTAGATAGATAGATAGATAGATAGATAGGTAGGTAGGTAGGTAGGTAGGTAGGTAGGTAGGAGTAGATAGATAGATAGATAGATAGATAGATAGATAGATAGATAGATAGATAGATAGATAGATAGATAGATAGATAGATAGATAGATAGATAGATAGATAGATAGATAGATAGATAGATAGATAGATAGATAGATAGATAGATAGATAGATAGATAGATAGATAGATAGATAGATAGATAGATAGATAGATAGATAGATAGAATAGATAGATAGATAGATAGATAGATAGATAGATAGATAGATAGATAGATAGATAGATAGATAGATAGATAGATAGATAGATAGATAGATAGATAGATAGATAGATAGATAGATAGATAGATAGATAGATAGATAGATAGATAGATAGATAGATAGATAGATAGATAGATAGATAGATAGATAGATAGATAGATAGATAGATAGATAGATAGGATAGATAGATAGATAGATAGAATGCAAGTTATTAACATGAACAATAACTAGCAGGTCCAACAAGATCATAGATAGGTTCGGAGTATAACCTCCCCCAAATCTTTCATTTTCAAATCATAACATGCCTTTTCGCATTAGCTGAAAGGTGGGCCGAAATCCCCCTTTAAAAAATATTTTTCACGAAAAGGACATCACATTTTTATCAAAAGAAAGATTTATCAAAGGAAACCGCACGAATGACCTCTTCATACGGTAACCCCTCGCCCCCTATGGGAAATGTATCTACTACTCTGGATCCTACATAATATGAAAACAGGGCCATAGTAAGGAAAGGGGTTTACAGTAGTTGATTTTCGTGCGTAATTCATTTCCACTGACTTTTTGTTAGTAACCTTTCTGGGTTTTTTTTTTTGGGGGGGGGGGGGGAATCGTAAGGAATGGGAGAAAGATGGGGGGGGGGGGTCCCTCAGCCTTTTTTATAATAATTGCTAAGTACTAAAAGTCAAGTTATGATGTCATGGGAAAAGGGTGGGGGGTATCTCCGTGTCATAATGGTTAATATGTCCACCTTGGGTTCAAGAGGTCGTGGGTTCGAACTATTTTTTCTTAAAACAGAAGACCTGTTGCAGATTAAATTAGGCCTTCGCTAATTTTATTGATTATTCTCGTGTTTTCTGTTACTCACTATTTGTATAATCGGATTGGACTCGCATGCCATAAATATCCAAGGCGAATCTAAGTTTATAACTAGTGACCAACACAATTTGCGACAATAAGAAAATACGTTACGAATGAATGCCTACTTAATTATGTTGAAATGTCTTTATTGAAGAAGGTCGTGCTTGGGGATTATCACATACAGCTACGATGGTATGAGTTTTACTTACTCTTGTAGGTGGCCTGTCGTTTCGCTGAAAGTGACAGAGTATATGTGGGGAAACTTGAGTGCAATGAAGTCAATCCTCTATGTCTTGTGCGCTGTATTTGAGACGAATTACAAAATAATCGACCTCGCAACTTTCAATCAGCATGGGATGTAACATTTCAATTATCAAAATTTGGATTTTTAAAGGTTTGCGCAAGATGAGTTCCTCAAAATCTCATAAATGATCACACATTTCAAATGAAAATTCCTTCTAAATTGTAGGGGCGTTTCGATGATAACCGAGAGTACGTTCTGGCCAAGATAGTTACATTTAATGAAACATGACATGGACTATGAGAAGATGTTTTCAGAACACAACTTCAAACACATATGAAACGCAAAAGCACACGCAGTCTCCAGAACTTAGTTATAACAATGCATCATACATGTTTATATTGTGAAATGAGAATGAAAGGGAGACACGGAAAATGTACTATTACCTTTCTGATATTATATCCTTGGCTTTAGGTGACATACACTGTAAGTTTAAGCCATCTGTCTGCCCCTGATGGTTGCACACCGAAATAGTAAAACGTCCGTAGTGTGCACGTAGTATACGGATTACCTCGCCATGCTGACACTCCAGAACCAACATCTCTTCTTCACAAGCATACGCCGTCTTTGGTTCCGAACCTGTTCAAGAGAGTGACTAACCAGATTGAATGTTTGTTTATATATATATATATATATATATATATATATATATATATATATATATATATATATATATATATATATATATATATATATATATATATATATATATATATATATATATATATATATATATATATATGATATAGGGGGTTATGATTTATATATATATATATATATATATATATATATATATATATATATATATATAATATATATATATATATATATATATATATATATATATAAGGAAAATATAATATATATAAGGAAAAGAATAGGTATAATATTTTGTACAGATTATATAGAGAGAGAACATATCAAGTGGTTTGGCCACATTATGAGAATGCATCACGAAAAGTTGCCCGTACAAGCATATAACCAAATGAGATCAGGGTACAAAGCCAGAGGAAGACCATGGAAAAGATGGGTAGAAAACGTCAGGGACATCCTGTACAGACACGGTCATAGCATAGCGGAGGCCACACATTTGGCTTTAGAACGCAAGCTCCAGCTCCAATCACCCCTACGCTTAACGGCAAGAGTGGATCACAAACCACATGGGAATAGACAACAATATCCTATACATGTTATTCTTCAGGCATCGACCGGTATCAGGTTTTTACTGAGAACTTACGAAAGTGAAAAGTGAATCGCAATCGTTTTATGCCCGTGGACCACTTTCGGAACACACTTTCTCCGTAGCACTACTTGGACCTAGAAGAGAATTGTGTCATACATAGGCATGGCACAGGCATTCGTGGTTTGTTATTTATAACATTTTCTTTACATGTTCCTGCCCCACCCAGCAAAACCCTGTTGACGGTATGATATCCCACGTTGAGAAATACTGATTTGCAGGAAGTAGTACAGACATGAATATTCTCATGTATCAAGACCCGTAATAATTTACTTACGTAAAACACAGGTTTTTAGAGCGTTCCATTTAGACAAAACGGACTGTCTCTAAAAATAGGGGGTTATGATTTCTAAACAAGAAAAAATACAAATTGCAATACACAAAACATTTTCAACGTTTCAACCAAAAGGTCTTTATCAAGATACGCACAAAACATAAACAAGACGACGAATAGAAATGATCACAACACACAAACGTGTTCAACTGAAATATGCAAATGAGGTGCCGGAAGGACAGAACCTTATATTGATTGACGTAATAATTTACATAAACTAATTGTTGGCCTGAATTACGATACTAAGACATTTTCTTTATATTTTACAATTTACAATAACAAATAATACGGTACTACGCCAATTTCGAAAAAAGTACAATTTCCCTTCTCTACGCTACTGATGCGTATTAGAAGATTACGGTTTTAAGCCTGTACTTTTCATTGACAAAAGGCATACCTGGTATAAAGTGATCAGCATCAAGCCCCTACTTTCCCAATATGAATAATATCATTATCTATTAATACTTTGTGGTCTTTGTTACTTCTAATATTTTATGGTAGTGTGTCCTGATATAACCTAACTGGACTTTGTCCGCTGGTTGAAACAGGCACGCCTCTCCAAAAGAGAGGCAAACTCATTAACTACCCCTACTTTCCCAGAAGATCTTGGACCCATTTTCTTAGGCTGGTTCGAACTATGAGCCATTGGTGATTAAAATATTTCCAGTTGAAATTCCACCTTGGATCGTCCGAAAGGGACGACTCACTAACAATTGAGTTCACTATTGAATAGTTCACTAACAATTGAGCTACCGCGAACCCCCATATTAGTCTAAAAAGGAACAAATTAATTGACGCTGAAAATCAGCGATCATAAAAGAACAATGTGAATTATGAGTATTTAAAAAAAATCCTTAAGGTTACAATTGAAAGTGTCCAAGGTGCACATAAAAATGTTCCCAGATCAGTGAATCATCTTTCACGAAAAAAAAATCTCTTCAGTGACTTGGAAAAGGGAATGAAGGGGAACCCAAAGGTGCCTCCCGATAATGACCAAACTCATAGAGACGACTGATCTTTTGTGTTTCAATCTTGGAACAATGGAAACTGGTTGTAAAAGAATTGCAATGGAATCTCTCTATAGCCCATATGTTTATAATACATTTTCCTATTTAGCAGTACTTTTGAAAATTCAAATTATTTGTATTTTGTTGTGTTAACTGGTTCTGTCGGCGACGAGAAAGGTGCCGTGTTCATATATCGCCGTAGGCAATTGTATATCCGACCGTTACAAAAGCAATGAAAAACCACTAATTGTATTTATATCGCATAGAAAATCAGCACAACTGAAAAATGCTGGTCTAATGGCTACGTCCTAAATATGATATGCTATATAGGCCTAAAATATAGGCCATATAAAAATGCTACATATGTGGACATACTGTTTATTGAATATTTTACCCCACCGAAGACGGATGTTTCGGGCCATTGGCGCAAATAAAACGGCGATACAACGCATTTCCATTCTCTGAATTATATCCTGCTGGAAATCTAGTAGGACAATGATCCTGCTACAAGCGAGATCCAGAGGGAGTTTGAGAATGAACATTGAAGAAGAAGATGAAGAATAGATTTTGGTGCATGTATCAAGTGGCGCATTTGAACTAGAAAGTGAAATAATTGGCGCATTTGAACTAGAAAGTAAAATAATTGGCACATTTGAACTAGAGGGTGAAAACATTAGCGCATTTGAACTAGAGCGTGTAAAAATTGGCGCATTTGAACTAGAGCGTGAAAAAATTGGCGCATTTGAACTAGAGCGTGAAAAAATTGGCGCATTTGAACTAGAGCGTGAAAACATTAGCGCATTAGAACTAGAGCGTGAAAAAAACTGGCGCATTTAATGTGAAACATTGACCAACCCTGATCTATACCATAACAATTTTGTTCCAAATCCTGAGTTATTTCATTATTCTAAACCAGTTGGGAAAATACAATAAACAAATCTAGAAAATCTTTAAATTATCTTTATTCATTCGTGCATCAAAGGGAAGAAAACGTGAAAAAAGTGACTTCTCATAAAGCACGAGCAAAGAAATGTCACCAGTATCAGAAAGAAACTCATAAATCAGACCGTGTTAAATGTCCGGGCGTGACTGCTCCCAGACGATCAATGGTAGTTTAATCTAGCTACGAGCTGGGGGAAAAATTGGTTGAGATTTCGAAACTTTAGGAAACAGTAGGGTTGCGTAAGAGTATGGAATAGAGAAGAAATTAAGCATGCGTTATTTTATAATTAGCTATGCTACATTTTCATTCTGCCAAGAGTCTGCGAAGATATATATATATATTTAGAGAGAGAGAGAGACTTCCTTAGTTGTTATATATTTTGAAGGTATTTGACAGAAAATTCTGGCTAATATTGGAGGACTGTAGAATACATGGACAGTTATTAAACAACATACGAGTAATATACACAAACTGTCAATGCATAACCAGAATTAATGAGGGCACAACAGATCTATTTATAAAAAAAAACTGGCGTCGGACAAGGCTGCGTACTATCACCACCTGTGTCGTACCATACATGAACAGGATAACTAAAGAAGTCATACAAGAAACGAATCCACTATTGCAGATAACCAACTGGAGAACACAACTTACTAAACGAGCTGCTATTCTCAAATGATCAAATATGAATCTGAAGATGATTTACAGCAACACACACACACACACACAACACACAACACACACATGCGAATCAAACAACAAGAAATTAAACACATCTAAAACAGATACTATGAAGTTAAGCAGAATACCAGGACAGTTAAATGTCAATAGTACAGAACTAAAGCAGGTCTCAGATTTCAAATATTTAGAAAACTTTCTAACAGAGGATGGCAAATTCCATAGCGAGACTGAAACAAGATGTCCGATAGCCAATACTGTTGACCAACTGTCACCAATACTCAAATACCCAACAATCTGCATGGCTACAAAACGACAATTATAAACAATATGTTTATATACCAACTTTGTGATACTAATGTCAAACATGGTCCTTGACACTAGGAAAAAGAAAAAAAGATCACAGTGTGTGGAATGAGATGTTTGAGGAAAGCTATGTCACCAGAACAGACCGACGACGAAATGAAGATATCTGGAAAGAAATGACAATTTCAGGTCAACAAAACATCGAGAGACAGATAACCAGTTTGTTTAGGTACATCATGAGAATGGATCCAGCGCAATCAGCCCACCGCGCATACAGCAGATGATCGAACTACAAGCTCGAGGAACACCAAGAACGAGACTCGGGCTGACAAGGCCAATTCGACCCAAATGGCCAAATACAACCCCCCCCCCCCGAGACGCTTAACGGCACACGTAGAAATGACAATAGATAAGATAGATATGTATGGTGATTATCCTCTTCCTACACCCGACATGTCCATAGGTGCTCTGATCTCCCATTTCAGTAAATTTCTCAGTGTGTATCTGCTGCTGGTTACGGTTCTGTGTTGGTTGGGTCTTATTTTTGAAAACTTCATTAATTGTTCTCTTCGTATCACACCTATCCTCACTTCACTCCCAGTTCATGCTTTCTCGACACTGATTCATGCTCCTGTATCTCAAAATCATCTGATGGTGTGGACTCAGGAAGAGCACTGAGTATGTCTGCTCGGCCCATGGGCTGACAATCAAAATAGAGTATATGAAGTATTGTTTCCTTAGTGATTATACTAGTGCAATGTCTATTTTAGAAGCTTCCATGTGGTCTTCTTAATGTGTTCGTCCATCACAAGTGATGATGACCATTTGTTACATCCACTTTTGAAAATTCAATTTTAGTTATGTCCTTGATTATGAGTTCGTAGATGGCTAATGAGCCCTATTCGAGCTGTCAATGTCCTTGGACAGTTCGGACATGGAATGACGACTGTAGACGGAATTTGGTCTATCCGTGACTTTCTAGCTGCTCTCCGCTGTTGAGCTGCTGCATTTCTCTTCTTTTCACAAGACGATGCGCTCTTTTTTATTTTAGAACGCCATGTAGATCTATTTTGTGCAAGTTCTTTCCATGTATCGTGGTCTATTTCAAAGGCTTTCAGTGAGTCCTTTAACGAGGCCTTGTAGCGCTTCCTTTGGCCACCTTGAGATCATGTACCCTTCTCTAGCTCATCATAGAGAAGTATCTTTGGCAGACGATGGTCTGGCATACGCACCAAATGACCTGCCCAACGAATCTGTGTCTGCTTCAGGATCGTGTCTTCTTAATGTATGTGGTATCCATCTCCATTCCCTAATTTTCCTCACTGGAAATCGCGTAGTTTACTTGTTATTGCATTATCTCTGAAATGTGTCTTGGTTTCTGACTGTCTCGTTTGGTGGTAAACGAGTTGCACCTCTTGTATCAGAATTAATAGCTGTCTTTTTTTATTTCATTGACATGGCCGAGGTAGGACTTTTGTTGTATTCTTTGTTTTTAGTTGCTAGTGTTCTACAAGCTGTTTATGTGAATTGTGAATCCAGAATTCATTCAGAGTTGTGTTTCTTGTATAAGCTTCTCTCGTAGTCATTATCTCTCCATATCCCAAGGTATTCTATATTTATATATATATTTCACGTGCAGCTGTTGGTGTAGATTGTATTGCTCTACTAATAAAGCATATGGCAGGATTTATGAAAGTCGGCTAACGCTGCCACTGGCAACGGACTATATAACGGAGAGAGACTTCAAGGGGAGGGTCGATGCAGGACCAAAGTGCGGAAGGGGGCAATGTAAAGTCAGAGGGGCGAATAAGCTTTACGGAACTGAACACATAAATACTGAAATTACTTAATATGTATAGTGTACAAAAGAAAGTGGTACAATTTAATTCATTCATTCATTCATTTTCCTTTTGCGCTGAAGTTATCACATAGAGCAGAGATCAGATCTCTCCAATTTTGTCTGTTCAAAACTATTCTGTGCAGTTCTTCAATAGTATGAATATTGGTTGTTTTACTTTCTCTAAGTATTGTTCTTCTGAGTGTTTCTTTTGGTCTACCCTTTGCTCTTTTGCCTGTAGGTAAAATCTAAGAGATTGGTGGTGTATTCTGTTGGTGTCTGCGCACCAATTTAGTTGTGGTACAATTTAGTTGGTATTAATTGAAACTTATCTGAAACCTGGCCCAACTTGGATTATTTAAACTAGTTGCAAGCTTCTATTGAAAGCAGAAAGTTTTTGAACTTTATTAAAATGAAAATAATATAACATATCAACAATGTTTGTTATTGTTACTTTCATAAATAATAATATTTGACTAACGTTTCCGCAAGATTGACAATATAGCGTGAAGCTTTCATAAATCATACTGCTGTTTATACAATTTCTATCACCAAAACTGACAGAAGAAATAGTCCAAAAAGAGGAGCCGTCATTACAGGTTTGAATACTTCAAATACGAATTAATTGCTTTATCTCATAAACAAACCAATGACATTGTGCTTGCTATGTAAAATTTGTTTTACACTGCCCATATAAAGACAATGAGATTAAGCAACTATTTGTGTGGAAAAGGCTACTAGAATGCCATTAAAATGAGGAAATTATTTTGTTTAGGTAAACTTTCCCCTTTATCGAAGACATATCTAAAGCACTTGTTGGGGTCGTTGGTGTATAAAATCTACACGACATGGGCGGTGACAGAAAAGAGTTTGAGAAACACTGGCATAGGGCATTGTTCTGCACTCATTTCAGCGAGTCTACATTTATTGTGGAATATGTCAGGATTGTGGTCTTGTTTCTAAAGTATAAAATATGTAAAAAAGATACGAGCCTCTGGAGGCATCCTTGCTTAACCCATTAAATGTGAAGGAACCTCGTGCAGTTTATTACAAATACAAGACAATAATCATTAATGCCCGACTGTGATAATGCTCAGAAAATCAAGGTACCAGGTTCAAAAATCACCGCAGGCAGCTGCACATCCGGACCGTTCAGAAAGCAATGGCAACCTACTATTCGCATTTATATTGCCTAGAAAGTCACTACAGCGAAACAATGAAGGGTTTGATCGCTACTTCCTGAATATGATATGCTACAAAGGTTTCTTTTTTTAAGTTGACTATTGCCAATATTTCCCTTGGTTTAGAATTTGACGTAATCATTAAATCGCAGTAGAAAGACGGGACAGGACAACTTGGAAAGAAATGTAACCAAACTCGAGTGTTGACTTCTGCGTGTTCATTAATAAGATTCGATCTTAAAATTCCAAAATATTGTTACCTTTTTTTAATACTAAAAATGACATGAATTGAGAAATCGACACAGCACTGCCGCTATCTGCGTGCAAATATTCATTCCAAACTCTCTATATCTCTCATTTTCAAACAGAGCGTCTCAAGAGGCTCTGAAATATTAGCAAGTGGGAGAAAATCAAAGCAAGGGACTGGTAATTAAAGTTATCCTGAGGCTGTTTTCATTAAGGCTGGACCGAAGAGGCAGTAACAAAGGAAAATGTGATGGCATGCAATGAATGGATGTTTGGTGCACGCGGTGCTAACATTTCATCAGGCCTAATAAGTCATTATAGATTATTGTTTTCATCCTGTGAGAAAACATCGCAATATCTCTCCATGCTTTACTCTCTATCTCTTCTTATTCAATCATCTACTCATTGATCTCAATCTCTTATTCATTCACTTATATCATTGGCAGCTGACTTATATCATTCTCAATTTTCCCCTTTATCAAGAACACATAATGATATTGTAAGAACTAACTTACTGAATTATAACTGAGTTCGTTCTTATTCGTCATATTGTAAATGAGTTCTTGTTAAAAACCAATTTGGTCGAAACGCCGATTTGTGTGTGTCAATATGTGTCACCAGTCATTAGAAAAACTTCATTACCATTTACCAAGATTCATTTTTGTCACCAGGTTTATCTAAAAGTGATATATGCACTGACGGCTCTGGCCCCCGAGCTTAGAAACAAGTCCATTGGGTTCACAGTGATATATGCAGTGGGGGCCCCTGCCGCCTAGCTTAGAAACAAGTTCATTGGGTTAACAGTAATATATGCACTGGGGGCACTGGCCCCCGAGCTCCTAAACAAGTCCATCGTGCTCACCTAAAAGTGATATATTCCCTGGTGGATCTGGTCCACGAGCTCAAAATGGGAACACGTGCTTTATTTGATAATAATTCCTTGGAATATGTTACAATTTTGTTATTTTGTCTTTTAGTTAACAATTTAATTCATACTCCCTTATTACCGTAATATATGCATACATATCTGGTTAAATATTCATCACAATTCACTCAGTCTAGCCAATGTTGAATCATATGTTTGCATTTTCTATTTTGTTTTCCCCGACAAAAGATGTGTTACATTTCTGTTACATTTCTTCATTTTCCATATTATTACCCATGAACCTCACACATTACTTCTATAACTTACCAATTATAAAAAGGAACACTTTTTAAAATCCTCACCAGGATTTTTTTTAATCGGTTTTTCAGCCGCACATTAATCTTAATTAATCTGCCTTCCTTCAATTATTTCACTTGGTTTGCTATGCGGACGTAATATAAACATCGTTGCTGTTCACACACAAGACTCCATGCAGAAATAGTGGTTTCTCCTTTTCAAAGACATCACAGCCATTCGCACGCAGAACAACACAACTGTTTAAATCAGTGTTCTCTTTTTTTCTCTTTCGTAGCACTGCATCCTCTCATATAGATTATACAGACAAGTGTCATCTTTTATATAACTATGTTCCACCGAAGACGGATGTGTCGGGCCATTGGCGCAAATAAAACGGCGACACAACGCATTTCCATTCTCTGGACTATATCCTGCTGGAAATCTAATAGGATCATGGTCCTGCTACAAGAGAGATCCAACAGGAGTTTGAGAATGAACGCTGAAGAGGAAGATATAACTATGTACGAAGAATCTTCAACATGTTTCCGGAATTACTGGGCAATAGACAAATGAGTAACAAATGAGTAACAATAGATTTATCTACACTAACTTCCTCCTAAGTAGTTCCTTCGGTATCTACAAATTTTTACAAACATGCATACAGCCGCTGGAAACATTTGTGGAACTCATTCTTTGACATCTCTCATTTGTCTTGTCATACTTGTGATAACGTCATCTGCATCATTGATTCGCTGTCCTTTCAGTGACGATTTCAGTCAATTGAAAAAAAAAAAAAATTAGTGCAAGGTCGTGAGAATATGGGTGTTCCAACATAATCAGATTGTGGATTGCGAGGTACTGCTTTACCAGTAGAAATCGATGTGTTGGCGCATTGTCATGCAGCATAATCCAACTGTGTGACGACCTTCACGGTAACGCTTGTGCCACATATATATTTGCGATTTCTTTATTTCGGGATTATCATATGATTTAATAAGCAATGTTAGTGTCTCTGCGGGTGACGTCTTAGTAAACACAGAATTTTACATTTCTACGTTTTTTAATCAAGGACAATTTCAACTCTGACGACGGAACCAGCACAACACAAACAAAGCAAACATCTGTATCATCTCTTCGAGAGTATATGTGAAGGTAACTTCTGCTATATTCTTTCGACAAGGTCATTACCAATTTCTAAACAAATAATCTCCATAACATCATCTTTCATTCAAACACTAGTCTACAATTCTGTTGAAGCTACCTCGTAGATCAGCCTTGAGTATATATAGGGTGTATATAAAGTCTTTGTGCACTCATTTTCATTGATATTGACACTACGTCATATTCATTGTAAGTATCTAGTGTGGATATGTGTGACGTCATTGACGCAATGCCATTTAGGAAGAAAACATTACTGCGCATGACAATCAAGTATTGGGTAAAGTAATTCGCCATACACTTAAGTTATTTCTACAGCAGATGCTGGAAGTGTCCACCATTTATCAAAATGTATGCTGTAAAGACTTACAGGGCTCTGAATAATTTTGTTTTGGGCATTGATATATATTACTTCTGAAAACGTAGGATGTGCATCTTGCATACCAACTGTATCACATAACCTGTTTATCAAACTTGTAACCGTATTACGGTGAGTAGCTTGTGCATCAGGAAACTTCAGCACACATTTTAAAATGTTTTCCGTATCATTACCCCTATTACTAAACACTCGTTCCAGTACACACGTGTTTTGTTCAGTGATTAACATCATTCGTGGTCTGCTACTAAAAGTTAACTCTACTCTGCTGATTCAATCTGTACATCTGGAAATTAAAATCCTTTCAATTACGTCATACTGCGTTCAGATATTTACAGTCGCGTTCAGTGCACAGCGACTTTATAAATATCCTGTATTATTTATGCCAGCATCCCTAACCCCTAGATTCCCATATTTGTTTTCTTATTTCTGGTGTATTTATTATGTTCCACAAGAATAAACGATCAAGGGCACAATGAAGTCACATATTACACACACGTTTAAAGTGACTATAAACTAATATTTATGTATTTTATGTATATAATATTTAATAATTCTCACCTGCATAAATGTAAATATTTGAATTCATGTATTTTCATTTTAATGCAATGAAACTGGATTATCAGAACCGTGACATTCACTTTTTTTGTTAGTTAAAGCTCTGATATAACCAAAGTGGACTACCGTACGGAGTTGAAAGGAGCGTACCTCACATACGAGATAAGGTGCAAAGGGTATACATCACTTTTCTCTGCGGACCCAGGGTTAGCAGATAACCAAGATCCGAAAAGTACCTCCAGCGCCAAGTGCAAATAGAAAGGGGAAAGGCTCCAAGGAAATTGAAACTACAAGATCTATTAGCTCAAGACAAGCTTCTAGTTACCGGTGCTACTTTCGGGCAGAGACCCAGACCCAATCAGGGGTGCCTGGCAAAGAATGCATACCTAGCCCAACTCTAATGTCAAGCTTTCCTTTACCGAAAACATGCTCGCGAAAAGATAGGGTCCGGTAACCGATGGGCTCAGGCACAAACGGGACAACGAAGGCAGCCCAAGGCTCTACTGTCGAGCCTTGCTATACCAGAAACATGTTCGCAGAGAGAAATGTTCTGTACCCGATGGGCACAGGCACAAACCGGACAAGGTAGTCAGCACTGGCCCAATTCTACTGTCGAGCTTTCCTATACCGGAAACATGTCTGCAGAGAGAAAGGGTTTAGTGCCCGATGGGCTCAGGCACAAATGGGACAAGGACGTTGAGCTCGAGAACAGCCTTGCCCCCAAACGCGTGGTGAGAGTCGGGCGAGGGGTTCACGAAGTCGGTGAATGTCACCTCGGCTAAGAAGGCGAATAGCCCGGGTCCAACTCTTCTGTCGAGTTCTTCCGTTACCGGAACGAGGCTATCGGATGAGGAAAAGTTCAGAACCCGATGGGCAAAGGGATAAAACGTCTAATTACACAAGGCAAGTTCACTGACTAGGGAACAACTCGTGCGAGATAGACGTAAACGATATTAGTCTCGACGAAGTCATTACACACCCGCGCACCCGTCGACAGATAGGCAGGTTGTCACAGGCTAGGGAAGCCCACTACCCGAATAAACGCATGACGAAAACGTTTGTACTCGGCCTCGAATTCCGATCCACAAAGTGAGCCAACCGAGGTGCAAATAACAACAGTTCAACTGGGGGACTAGCAGTACAACGTACTTCACGCTACCCGGCGGAAATCACACGATGTATTCGTTGTGGTTATACGAGAGCCAACGCAGAAAAAGAACAATATACGAGATACATGTAACCTAACCAATAAATGTACTTTCCGATTAGAAATTTCACATTGCTTTGAAGAAGAATAGTAGAGCCTAGCTTTCAGATGGAACTCCATTCCAATCATTAAAATTGATCGAATCAATCGATTTTGTCTACTTTGTTGTACTTATAAGTAGCAAGTAGTTCTAATCGTTTTTGTGTCTCTTGATTGGTTCAATGTCTTCTAAAGCTTCATTTCTGCCCACCGAACCCTTACAATTAACGTTTCCCCTATTTCCTTAAAGTATTTTATCGTAATTATGCGGTGGGGAAAAACAATATACACAACGTTTGAGAAAGATCGGGTAACATGAAAGGCTATTTCATGTCTATGTAAATGTAGTAATTTCTATTCGTTGTCTTTTGATATTGTTATGTGCGTATCTTGAAAAGACCTTTTGGTCGAAACGTTATGTCATGTGTATTGGTATTTATATAATTATAGGTTGTTTACCGTTGTGTGTATTATTTCACATGAGCTTCCGATAGTGATAGTGTGTTAGTTGACGTGCCGTAAAACTCCATCACCTGTTTTCTACGTAAGTAATAGAAGGTAGTACTGCTAATAGAACATAATTTAAAATAATACATGGGAGACAGGTAATGGAGTTCTACTGGATGACGACTGATACAATATCACTGTGGGATGCCTACATGAATTAATATAGTATACACAACAAAACAGAATAAAAGCATACAAATTACAATACACATGACATAATCGACGTTTCGGACCAAAAGACCTTTATCAAGATACGCACATAACACACAAACATAAAAATACCACAAGTAGAAATTAATACACCACAACAATCGTGTCCGAGTGAAATATGGTAGTGAGACCATACCTTCTTAGTAGTATAATTCTATACTCGTAAGCGTTAGTATGTATCACGTACGTAAACCGATTTTCACAAGTATAAATAGAACATGTATATAGTCGTAACCGTTGATATTATATAAGACGTATTGGCGAATGGAAAAACAAACCTTCTAAATCATATATTACAAGGTGTAGTTATTTTTACAACATACCAATTCGATTCAAATATCCTCGCAACTTTTGTGTTTACAATTTTAACGGTTACTTCCCTTGAAAACTAGATTGTGGTTTTTTTCCCTCCAATTGATTCTTGATTGATTCTTGAAATGTTTTAGATGATACATAATGCGTATGTTATTCAGTAAGCATTTAAATATGTTTTTTTTAATGCTCTGCAACAAAAATGTGTAAATTAAAAATGTGTGTGCATTTTTACAAGGTATTAGTTTCATTTTAGTTAGATTTCTAAAATTAAATATTCAATATTTGATATCAGTTTAGTTTATGAATTAGTTTTTTTGTGGTAAAAATACACTTACCTCCAAAAAAACACACTATAGAGAAAATGGTGCCACATCAATAGAAACATCAATTCATAATTTTTCCAAAACATGCTTTTTGTTTTTAAATGGCATATTATGCATGCCTGAACATTATGCACGCTTGTATTATTCAATAATCATATTTTTTATCATAGATGACCGCAAATGGTGTTATTGAGGTTTAATGACTCGTTTAACTATTCCCGTTATTTTCATTGTCAATCTGATTATACTTTGTGTGACAACCAATGAAAATAATGGGAATTGTGAAATGAGTCATATTGCCGAGGTCACGATATCGTACGCGATTAGCCATGTCACGGAAACACATGGTTGTAAACAAACATTGCGGGCCGTCTTGTGCAGCACTATCAGTTATCTATACTTTTCGTTCACAGTTGAACATGTCTCCACAGCAAGTCCGGCTCTCTGTATAACTGCTGCTCTATTTGAAAGTTCCTTAATACGACCATACAGCTTAACATGTCTGTTTCAGTGGGCCAGTGTTCTGCCCTCAACTGATTTAGTGTAATGCAATCTTGCAGAATATGTTTCACAATATATACTTCTTGCCCACATGGAGACAGGGATGATGGAACATATCGTAATCGATGTAATTGACTGTTCCAGTATGTTGTGCAATATTCTGGTGCGGACAATGATAACTTTATAACTCTTTCAAGATAGTGATAGTTATCTTTTTGGTGGTCACCTTTTCTAATAGCTTTGATGATGGTTTTCTTTCCCTTACAGGTGGTTTCTTGATTATTTTTCTTCTGTTCCTGCGTTGCTCCATCGTTTCCTAGCATATATGCCTGTTCAGTTCATTGGTATGACGCAGTTGGATGGTATACACTGTAGCACTATCACTTTTTTATGCTTACTTCTCACATGGCGTTTTTCAGGTCTGGAAATATATCGCTGTCAAGGACTTGTAGGACAGACATTACATTTAGTAAGAAACACCATCTGTTGACATTGGCTTATTGTGCTTTTTAATTATTTCTGCAGCAATGCTTATGACCTGTACTTCGGCAGAGTAGTTGAAGTAGAAAGTTGTAGTTTCACTTTCTTTATTTTTAAAAATCTTTCTGATAGTGTAGGAAGGATCATATCTACTTACTCATGTTACCCCTGATAGTTGTCTATAATATCTGAGTTACTGATGAATAATTATACAATAAATTGACATTAGGTCACTTGAGACAATTTTCACCAGTTATAGATACAAAAATATATAGTTTTAGTGTGGGGGAGCTCCCAGTAACGATTTTTACATTCATTTTAGTAACGTGACAAATAAATCATGTACGTTAGCCTGTTATATATACCTAGAAAGATATCTTTAAAATATCAATGTTCACGAGTCATGCCAGAATAGACGCACGAAAGGTATCGATCGCAGAATGCGATGAAGAGGGAAAACTGTTGATAATGGTAAAGGTGTGGATAAATGTATATACTGTATAGATAAATGTATATACTGTATAGATAAATGTATATACTGTATAGATAAATGTATATACTGTAAGGGGCCTGAAAGCAATCTCTGTTCAGTTGTTACCGGAATGGAAATGCTCTTGTATATCTAGAAAGCATGTCACCGTCCCATGCCAGAATAGATCCATGACAGACATTAATCGCTGAAGATCAAGGAAGAAGAATATTGAGAGGTAAATAACGAGCAGATAAATGCATACATGGCATAGAATTTAAAACAGTGAATACCATTCAAATAAACGTGTTAAATTAATGAATACTATCAGACTGGCCTATGAAAGCGTGTTTTGTTGATACTTGTCGTGGATATAGACAGTTAAGGCCTTCTAACAGAGTTAATTAGGATCCCGTTCGTTACGTTTTTGATTATTGTTGGGCTTTTGATTGGTCGCTAATTACATACTTGAGAGTCTCATGCTAAAAATATCAAAGGCTATCCAATATATTTCCCTGAAATGGGCCCCTAGGTCATGTTCACGTTTTAGTTGTAAGGCCTGTAGTACAGTCGATAGCCACGTACTAGTTCAACGTACATAAGATATACTGAACGTTTGGACCACGTAAATGTAAAGATAAACAATAATTACGTCATATGATATGTTGCATCCTTACATCTATTCTTGTTGACACTGAACAAACATCACCTTAACTTACCCACAGACGTTGCTCCTTCCGCCATTAGTCCACACATCATGAAACATAATACCACAAAAAGAGACATTTCTTCACGTGACATCCAACGCCATTTGCTCTTTGAAGACCCCATTCTCCGTGTGTTCCATATAATGTGAAATAATTACGCAAGTAGAAAATGTGAATTGTCTTCGTACTTGATTAACAGCCGCATTAACATCACATTATTAAACAGTTTATAGTGTAGGGCTATTTCATGTCCATTCAGTTCTTAGATTCGAAAAGCCTGGTCAATTCCTGGTGTCACATATTAGGACTTGGTCTGTAGAGACAAAAATTAGAGACAATATAATATATCTATTTTGTACTCGAGTTAAAGTAAGCCTATAAACACACACACGCACACGCACGCACACACATCCTCCCCCCCCAAATAACGTTCTTGAGATTGTTATCTTTAATGTCGTCAATCTATCGCCTTCTTGGTTTGACCTTTCACCTTCTCCAAGATGATCTGCACTGCATTATTTGTCTTTCTAAAAAGTTGGGTCTCTTTAGATGACCAAAAAGGGTCCTTCCCGAAAGTAAAGTGCCTAGATATTTTCGTACGAAAGGAAATCACATTACTTTACGTTGTTTTGTACGAAAGGAAATCACATTACTTTACGTTGTTTTGTACGAAAGGAAATCACATTACTTTACGTTGTTTTGTACGAAAGGAAATCACATTACTTTACGTTGTTTTGTACGAAAGGAAATCACATTACTTTACGTTGTTTTGTACGAAAGTATACAATATACACCGTTAAATAGCTGAGACCGTAGGAGTTCCCTTTCTGTAGACTACAATAGAGGAAATACATGTATTATGACGTTATTATCAATGCAAGCATCATTTAGTAATTACAAAATGTAGACTTTCTTTCCCTTGGTGCGACGATGATGAAAATCGTAACGCCAAGTCATCAAATGAAAGATTTCGCATTGCTTACTCAAATATAAACATGATATTGAAAACATATGAGCTGGAATTACCAAAGACTAAAATAAGGGACAATGTGAGTATATCCATGGCTGGAAAACTGGATACAATCGTCGTATGTGCACTTATGGCGAACCTATAATTGTCTCTTTCAGCGACAGTGGAAATATGCCTTATACGGTTCTGATGACTAAATATTAACTTCCTTTGTGCTGGAGTTATCCTATTTAATCATTTTCTCTGTAAAAGAAAATAAACAAAATAGCAGCAGTGTACGTGCTGAAAATGTCGAGCAGAATGTGTAACTCCACAGATAAATATGCAGAGTATACAGTGGTTCAGCGTGTAGCTCACTGGCTTTGCAAGTGTGATCTTGGATTCATTCCTCGGAAACGTTTTCGGGGGCGGAAATGTTTTTTCAGATCGTAACGGCTCCAGGGTCGACCCAGCCTTAATTGGGTAACGGATTCATCCGGGAAGTAAAGATGCGAGGGAGAAAAGATTGCTACCGCTCTCATATAGCAGATCCACTAAAGTGTGAGATTGCTAACAATCTCTAATGCACCCCTACGGCATTAATAAATAGTAAATTAGTCATCGGATCACCATCACTGCAAACTGGTCACGTCCATAGTAGCTCCGATCTCTCCCTGAGCATATCCGCCATTACACATCTGCTGACAGCACTGGTCCTCTGCTGGTTGACCATCATTCTTTTGCGCCATACAAAATGTTCACTTTTAGCAACACCGCATTTAAAACCCTGATATTAATGCTGGACATTGAAAAGGAATCATCATCCATACTTGCTTCACTCTCTTATGAAGTACAAAATATCAGCTCAATCCATTGCCCCATCGCCCTGTGCCACAATCGCGAATAACGCCAGTTGATCCGCTCTTTCATTGCCTCGAATACCCACATGTCCCAGCTCGAAAATAAATGTAGCTACTTTCAAACTCGCCGTTCTCAAGGTATCAATCCACTGTTCGCGAACGAGACCCGCTTGTACCTTCCTAATCATGCTCATAGAGTCATTAAGATGCAGACCCGTATTACCTTCTGTGTGCCTACCCATTCAAATTACCTGGTCACCGCCATAATCTCCATGGTCATGCTACTCGTAGTCACAGCAAATACTTTTTATGACATCTGATCGTTTTATCTGCGTAGTGAGCTGTGAAGGCCCAGTCACCGAGAACATGTCTAATCACAAATACATCAATGTTTATAATCACATCCCCCTCTTTGGCATTCTCACTGACCAAAGCGTGCACCTCATGCTCTACAGCCGTGGGACATCATTTTCTGCATTCCCTGCTAAGTGTTATTACTACTCTCAAACAATTTGGAAATCTGTGGGTAGACGTATCCATTCCACACATGCTGCCACATTAATAAATGATATGGGTTAACTTTAGCTTACTTGACTTTTTACGTCTTCAATACCCAAATACGAGTTCAGAATTTGCGAGAAAAGAAGGAGATAACGACCACGATAATCACTGTCGTATTGTTAATCAGTATGAGTGTACACATTTACAGACACAAATAGAACTACGCTTGATTGTTCAAAGAAGCAATTAATATTTTGTATGCAATATGTATGTTTGTTTTAACATTTTAATATTATATCGATATCTCTTCTGACGAATATATATTCACGCTAAAACGTTAATTTGCATTGTTAATTTTCTGTAATAACCGTTCTTCGAATATCTTATCAATATCAGTAGTATTGTTTTAATAAAACATGTATAATTATGTATATATTTTCGTGTTTGTGTTACTGAGATGCACACCTGATCCTCTCAGGTTTTCTAGTAACTATATAGAAAATTATAGGCATTCTTCACAAACATGAAGTCACAACAATTTAATTCATGTTTTTCAACATGTTGGCGAATGAGATAACAAAGCTTCTATATCCATAATATATTTTTTTTAAAGTATTTTCCAGGAAACAGCTGTTCAGAACAAACAAAAATCTGATAATTGCTATGTAAAGATAAGTAGACGAACATAAACTGATTTTTACACAAATAATATATTTGAACTTGTCCAGAAATTGGTGACTAGCAGAATATTGACTACTGTGTGATACAACAGAATATTGACTACTGTGTGATACAACAGAATATTGACTACTGTGTGATACAACAGAATATTGACTACTGTCTGATACAACAGAATATTGACTACTGTGTGATACAACAGAATATTGGCTACTGTGTGATACAACAGAATATTGACTACTGTGTGATACAACAGAATATTGACTACTGTGTGATACAACAGAATATTGACTACTGTGTGATACAACAGAAAAAAGAGAAAAATATTACATACTTCTATGGTGGGTAGTATAAGAAAACATTGAGATTTGCTAGAGGTTAATCAGTATACATACTTGTTCGTGTTTTTTTCTCACAATCACTTTATACAAACACTAGAAGCAATACCCGGCGTTGACCGGGTGAGAATAAGAAAAGACAATTAATAGAGTATAAATTTAAAAGATTTATACAAATAAAACACATTGTTCTTTCTTTCTTTTCTCTTTATAACCTGTTATGCCTTGCTGCTTAAGGGGTCGAAGAGTTCTCTGAAGATGACTTTTTTGTGTGCTTCATATATGTGTGTTTTTATACAAATCGTAGCTCGGCACTTCCCCGTGTCCATCAACTAGTTATGAAGTCCAAAGGCTGCTGATGGTTATATCTTCCTCAGTATCCTGCAGTCATCATCATCATCAGGTGACATGCCGACTGGCGTAGGCGGTCATGGTTCTCCACAGCTCTGTCCACAGTATTATGTATCAAGATCGTTTTTGTTTCCCTGCCGTGTCAGGTTGTCAAATGTCTAATATTTTCTCACGTTGTCGCCCTCTTTTTCTGCTGCCTTCAATTTTGCCTGTTGTGACTATGTTCTCCAAACCTGCCTGTCTCATGGAGTGGCCAAAAAATGAAGTATGTCTTTTTCTTATATTATTGATTAAGGTCCGTTTCGCATTTGACTCTTTCAACACTTCCACATTAGTTTTTCTGGCAGTCTATGGTATTCTCAGCCATTCTTCTATAGAATCACATCTCTATAGCCTCCAAGACTCGCATCCATATGTTAGTATAATAGTTATATAGCAGTGCAGAACTCTCTCACCTTTAATGACAAGGTCATATTACACAGACCATGCAACACTGTTATAGAAAGCAGAGTTCAGAAAACAATGAATTCTAAGACACGTTTACATGTTTTCTTTCTTATTTGGAAGCAAGATCTTATATAATAAAACACGTTAATAAAACATGCAACCATTTCTCCTTCAAATTTGTTTTTAATTCTTTTTGGGAGGACCGTTAAGAAGGACATCCGTTTCCTGATCTGGTCATAAAATCGGCGTGAAAGTTTGGAAATAGAGAATAAGAACTTCCCCGCTCAAGAAAGGCTTCATAATCAATAATCAACCTGCAGATAAAGATGCATAAAATTGTTGTATTCAGGAACGCAAGTGTGGAAATATGATGGCCATCTTCAGATGTCCCGGTAGTAAATTCTTCTATTAACCTCAGTAATAGCTGATCTATTCACAGCAGGTGTCACAGAGCAAGTGTATCTATTAACCTCAGTAATGTTGGATATATGGTAGGTGTGGGTACTATACGATTTGTCAATCAAACTCGGCCCGCCAATCTATTTTACTGGCGCCCAGACGGCTTTAAAATTAGGATATACACTGGTTGCCAACTGTTGATATTCCGATGTGAGAACATTGTAGCCGGCTGCAACTGTTGATATTAACAAGTGAAAACATTGCTGTCGGCTGTAACTGTTGATATTTCGAGGAGAAAACATTGTTGTAGGCTGCAACTGTTGATATTTCGAGGAGAAAATATTGTTGCTGGATGCCAACTTTTAAAGTTTGACATTAATGACATCGATCCACATAAAGTAGTCAAATGTCTTCTCCGCCCCCCCCCCCCCTGCTATTGATAGCAACATCTACATTTACATACTTATAAACTAAAATAAAGTTTAAGACATTAAACATTTAATGTTTTTTTTTGTGGTTGCCTTTGGGTCCCATCTGACGGGGAAAATGCTGGTTCGGCGACCTAAAACGGTTGCCTCTGATCGTGACCAGTGACGGTACTGTAAGACCTAACTGTAAAAAGTAAACAGGCCTTCATCCGGTAGTTTTTGATTTTTTGTCACGCTCTCCATTGGTTACTATTTATATACTTGGAGTAACATTGACTATTTTTGGCATACGATTCCACGTATATAAATAAATACCACCGGAAAACACGGAAATAATCAAGAAATAGAACGAATGAAGGTTTCATTAATTCAAAGAACAGGTCTACTACTGCCAGTCGGTCGCGCTCAGATTTATAGCGTACGTATGTTGATAATGAGTAAATAGTAATGGCAAGTTCAACCTGTACATGGCGTAGCGACAGAAAGAGCATTCGTCTTATCACACAGCAACCAATACTACTTCTCTGCAACGCTCTAAAGGGAAGCATGCATTATTTGACAGTAGACAGTAATGGGGAACTGGATTTCATAGTTATGTGCCAGCTATCACTACGTTAAAAACAATTATGGAGAAACACAGACTCTCAACCTCTCACAGTACACAGCGAAGAGTACGCATGATGGTGGCTCCTGTAGTTTTCTTGTTGCTTGCACACATACCTTTGAGGCCAACTCAGTCGCCCACATCTGTATACCCCGTGGGTACATGCTGTGTTCTTTAGTCGATTATTTGGAGATGTGCATTCTTCATTTGCAAAACTAAATTATCTTTGCCATTCTATGTATAGCTATACTCTTTAGATTAAAAGTACTTATATTTGTGATATAATAACCGTGTTCTGTCATTCTTTTCGGAATGCTCTATAAATAGCGCATTTACGTCATGGAATTCCGTACGACATCCAATCAAAACGATTGCTGTCGAGACGGAATTTTCCCTCGTATGACTCAAAGCAGACAGCCATTGTTGTTATACAAATGTTATTATAAAGCACTATCGTCAATCTGATTAACGTCGCTATAATGAAACAAAATCAATGGTTTTCGTCAACGAAGTTGGTGAACCTCTCTTTCACCGCGACATTCGCATTTATTATAACCATACAATTTTGGTTATGGACTGTACAATGTTATACTCGCTTTTGTCCCCATACGGTGAGCTGGGTTGCAAGCACATTGGCAATGTGAGACATATAAGGTAAGCTACTCAATAAATTTTGTCCCGACGGGACAACGATTCCCGACATGATCCGAGCGAAATTAGTTTGTAATAATACTGCAATCTATAATATCTATCGAGCTCTACTGTTTAGAAATTGGCTTTTAAGCTTTTGTTAAAGTTACATAACTCATGTCAATATTGATAAATGTGTTATGACGCAATGTTGAACCAACCATGGTTAACGACGGTACACCAGTCCTTCCAACGGAATTAATCTGGTCCCTGTTTGCTATGTTTTTGATAGATATTAGGTTTTAATTGGTCGCTATTTATATACTTGGTGTCGCACACCACAAACAATCAAGGCCAACCAATAGATAACAAGGAAAATGGAAACTAGTTTATGATTATCTTTAAGTTGACAGGTCTCCTATACAGACGGTCGGTCACGAACCAGCCATACCTGGTAATCAGAGAAGAAAATACAAAAGATGTTTATTGACATGCATATCGGATTTTACAACTAGCAATTTGTGTAAAATGCGACATTTCCACATAGATGATAAGCTGGTCTTTATTTGTTCACGTGATCAATAAAATCAAACTGTTATCGGATCCGTCTTTGGGCAGCTGGAATATTTAAGGGTATTATATCAAATTGAATGCCCAACTTGAATTATATGCAACACATTGTCATAAATAATAACTGTAAATAAAAAATATATTCTTCTATCGGCTCTTTCCGAATCATTGTGTATAAACTGTCTATATAATGTCTGTTCTCTGCATTTGTGGGTCTTGTTCTACTCGTAATTTTCTTAAGTCTGCAACGGCATATGATCAAGTAGAGTTTATTTGCGTTCAATCTGCTAAAACTACAACGACTACTGCTTGATTTGAGCACTATACATGGTAACTATTGCATTGATATGGTCACTAAAGGAACCATTGACTTCCAAGAGCAATAATATATACTTACTGAGCAAAGCTGAAATACAACAGGTAAATCAAGGAATAGGGTAATAAAGTTTTGCTAATAACTAGACACACATAATAACACACACAAATCTACGTTTTTATAAAAAAAAGGCCTTTATCAAGGTAAAAACAAACAAAATTAAAATATACAACAGAAAACGAACAGTGAGGATATGACGGTCACGTTGGCACGTGGATTGATCGGAAGAGGTGAAATGACATCAGACAAGGAAAATAAAAAAAATGACTATAAACATTTGACACGAAACAAAGATAAACTATGGATCAACTAGAATCATACATGGCACGTATTAATGTGTCGGGGTTAAGAGTGCCATATTGATAAATGTAGCGGTTCTCAAGTGCCAGCCGGATCCGGTCGTCAGAGAAGCACGACTTAATGGCCGTAACCTGAATGTCCAGGGCGCCCCGATGGCCCGTGCCATTGAAGTTGACGTCTACAAGATAATCCGAATGTTTTTTATGCTATACAGATATTCACAGAATCGGTCTGGGAGTCTCCTTCCAAGAGCAGACAAACACCCCACACAGATGCATACAAACATTAAAACAACCTGAAAGAAATCGGTTAATGATGTGTCGATATAGATTGAAGAAGAAATCATCTTGACTAACAGTAGACACATAATCGAGCCTCCATGTTTGAAGTAAGTTATACGTTACCAAGATTCTGTTCAGATATAGATCAATCGGAGACAGAATGAAAAGGTCACACGTGCCATTATCCAATTTACCATGTTATGCCGTGTACAACACTTATTAAAGTATAACTCCAGATTGAACGACAATGGTAATTGACGTTAGTTTTGTTAAGGCAGTTCTGATGGGATATGTTCAAGTCTTGTTTTCCAATCCAACTTTTGACGTTTCTGTTGCAAAGAAATGCAAACTAGCTTTGTTTTCCTTAATGAACAATAAAAGTAGCTATATATTAGCATGCTTTTTCTTTGTTTTGTGATCCCTATTATATAAGCATTTTCTCTTTCCAATTTTGACATCTGTATAAAGATTCTACTTGTGTCAGGTAAGAGGAGAAAATGTGGGTTATCTCATTACACATATCTCACAATTATTGAGATTTCAAGCTGGCACATCTTATGGAAACCTCCTAATCAAAATGAGGAAACCTTGATAATACAGATCAGTTTTTTCCATTTGTTAAATTTAACTTGGAAATTCCCCTTATTTTTGTAAAACAAGCATACGATCTGTGAATATTTTTTTCTTGATTGCGCAGATTATAACATTTTCACGCACATTTTAATTACACATCTTGCTAGGAGCTAAATAAAAAAGGTTTCGTCATGAACAGAAGAATACCTAAGCAAATTCCAATTGATAATCGATACTAATATGAAAAGCACAAATAAAAACTCACGTACAGTATCTATGTTTGGATTCCCGTAATTACGATCAATAGAGCTATTGTATCTTTTTGTACGATTTGGGAGGGGATGACTTGGGTATTTTTCCAGAGCTTTATATGATCTCCAGAAGAATTCAACTGTAAGATGTGTACAGTGGTTTGAGAAGAATTCAACTGTAAGATGTGTACAGTGGTGTGAGAAGGATTCAACTGTAAGATGTGTACAGTGGTGTGAGAAGAATTCAACTCTAAGATGTGTACAGTGGTGTGAGAAGAATTCAACTGTAAGATGTGTACAGTGGTTTGAGAAGAATTCAACTGTAAGATGTTTACAATGCTTTGAGAAAAATTCAACTCTAAGATGTGTACAGTGGTTTGAGAAGAATTCAACTGTAAGATGTGTACAGTGGTTTGAGAAGAATTCAACTGTAAGATGTTTACAATGCTTTGAGAAAAATTCAACTCTAAGATGTGTACAGTGGTTTGAGAAGAATTCAACTGTAAGATGTGTACAGTGGTTTGAGAAGAATTCAACTGTAAGATGTTTACAATGCTTTGAGAAAAATTCAACTCTAAGATGTGTACAGTGGTTTGAGAAGGATTCAACTGTAAGATGTGTACAGTGGTGTGAGAAGAATTCAACTCTAAGATGTGTACAGTGGTTTGAGAAGAATTCAACTGTAAGATGTGTACAGTGGTGTGAGAAGGATTCAACTGTAAGATGTGTACAGTGGTGTGAGAAAAATTCAACTCTAAGATGTGTACAGTGGTGTGAGAAGAATTCAACTGTAAGATGTGTACAGTGGTTTGAGAAGAATTCAACTGTAAGATGTTTACAATGCTTTGAGAAAAATTCAACTCTAAGATGTGTACAGTGGTTTGAGAAGAATTCAACTGTAAGATGTGTACAGTGGTTTGAGAAGAATTCAACTGTAAGATGTTTACAATGCTTTGAGAAAAATTCAACTCTAAGATGTGTACAGTGGTTTGAGAAGGATTCAACTGTAAGATGTGTACAGTGGTGTGAGAAGAATTCAACTCTAAGATGTGTACAGTGGTGTGAGAAGAATTCAACTCTAAGATGTGTACAGTGGTTTGAGAAGAATTCAACTGTAAGATGTTTACAATGCTTTGAGAAAAATTCAACTCTAAGATGTGTACAGTGGTTTGAGAAGAATTCAACTGTAAGATGTGTACAGTGGTTTGAGAAGAATTCAACTGTAAGATGTTTACAATGCTTTGAGAAAAATTCAACTCTAAGATGTGTACAGTGGTTTGAGAAGAATTCAACTGTAAGATGTGTACAGTGGTTTGAGAAGAATTCAACTGTAAGATGTTTACAATGCTTTGAGAAATATTCAACTCTAAGATGTGTACAGTGGTGTGAGAAGAATTCAACTGTAAAATGTGTACAGTGGTTTGAGAAGAATTCAACTGTAAGATGTTTACAATGCTTTGAGAAAAATTCAACTCTAAGATGTGTACAGTGGTTTGAGAAGAATTCAACTGTAAGATGTGTACAGTGGTGTGAGAAGAATTCAACTGTAACATGTTTACAATGCTTTGAGAAAAATTCAACTCTAAGATGTGTACAGTGGTGTGAGAAGAATTCAACTCTAAGATGTGTACAGTGGTTTGAGAAGAATTCAACTCTAAGATGTGTACAGTGGTGTGAGAAGAATTCAACTGTAAGATGTGTACAGTGGTTTGAGAAGATTTAACTGTAAGATGTTTACAATGCTTTGAGAAGAATTCAACTCTAAGATGTGTACAGTGGTTTGAGAAGAATTCAACTCTAAGATGTGTACAGTGGTTTGAGAAGAATTCAACTCTAAGATGTGTCAATGTTTTGCCAAGAATCAGACTCACGGATACGTAAAATGATTTGAGAATAATCCATTTTCTAGGCGTGTACACTACTTTGAGAAGAATCAGACTCCCAGATACGTACATTGATTTGAGAAGAATCCAACTTCTAGATGTGTACAACGCTTTGAGAAGATGCCTCCTACAAAGAAGAGAATATATATCATACACAAAGCCAAGTTATCAATGTTGACATAACGTATAAAATTATCAGCGTACATGATCAGGTTGGACACGTATATAACCTCAATTACGCCAGTTAAGGTTTCAATGATACAAATATTATAACTGAATATTTCAAGAATATTAGGTTCAGATATACATAATATGTAAAAATAATATATAAAAGTTGTATATTAATTTTTCTATGGGCGAGTTACCCTTTCCTCTCAAATATGATTTGTGGAGAAAACAAGAGTATATTTTTACAAAAACCGAATGCATAAATAAACTAAAGTGGTATCACTACTGAATATTTCATTGTAGAAAAGTAGCTAATATGCAATTCAATAAGATACCCTGCAAAAATGAAAAACAAACTACTTACACATTTTAAAAAAAAATGCTTTTACAAGTGTAAATGCATGCCAGAATATCATACAAATAGTGTGTCCATCTTGAAAATCTCAAGCATATACCACAAAGCTTTTGGCTTTCAAGGGAAATCACCGTTAAAATAATCAACACAAAACTGGTGAAGATATATTATATATGTTGATATGTTGTAAAACATCAACAATATGTAATATAGGTTTAAATCAGGTAGAATCAGACATTACATCAGTTTTTAGGTATTACATCAGGTAATAAAGTACCGTATCTGCATTTACTTCATGCTAGGTATTTGATAGAAATCATACTCGAAAAACAAATGTAAAAAATAAGAAGGGTAAAAGTTGAAGAAGTGGAGTAACGACCTTTACTATCCTTACTACTAGTTTCAAGAAGAAGAGTGAAAGTTGGGGGAGTGGAGTAACGACCTATACTATCATTACTCCTAGCTTCAAGAAGAATGAAGCTTGGTTCGTTTTATTCATTTAATAAAATAAAAGAGGTGTTTGAAGAGTTCAAATATCCCTTCCTCATGAACACGCCCCTGCTAAAAGATAAGTATCCCGCTGTTATTTCTTTAACACGCTCCGGCAGAGGCTGATATTCTTCTCATATGACATCATCTGAATAATAAACAGTATACTGACACCTCACTCCACTAAACAATGTATCATGCGTGGTACAGTGCCCACAGATCTGTACAATGGGGAAACTGTTGTTTTGATTACCAAGTATGAGTTATCTCTTTGTTGCATTAACAATGCGTTCAAAACAAAACAAGCACGGACACAAGACAGCCAAGACATGTTTGGTGTTTTATTCTTGTTTAAAAAATGTGCTTGCAAGAAAACACTACGAAAGTTTACATTTTAATAGTAATGAAAATGTACAAGAGCACGAGTACCAAGGATAATATATATATATATATATATATATATAAAGTATCTCGATTCTCAACAAATATAGTCAATATTTTAATATATGTCACAACAAAGGACCATCTACACTCCTGCATGCACTGCAATAGAACTTTAGTGGCACGAATCGGACTCATCGGACATCTACAAACGCACAAGTTCAAACCGAATTAGACAATCACACATGTTCATTTTTTTCTACTTGTTCACCACATTTTTATTGTTTTTCATACCATGCTCATCTTCGCCTACGAAGGAGAAACACTATCGTCACGTCACAAAAAGGTTTATAGAGAGTATGGTGTTTTTCCAAAGCTTTATTTCATAACCAGAATAACCCAATTTTCATCTGTGTACAACATGATAGCAGCTTACTTGAACGGTGCTCGTATTCTTGTTCTACTCGATCCACAGGTATTACGAACGATTAAGCTCGTGTTTCCTTTGTACAATAGAGTGAAACAGCTCAAGGAGACAGTTTAGTAGGACAGTAGAGTATGAAAGTAGAACAGGACAGTAGAATTAGCCCGTGGAGAAGGACAGTAGTGTAGGACAATAGAGTAGGACCAGGGCCGGTCTTAGGCCATTGCAACCTATGCGGCCGCAGTGGGCCCCGCACTTCATAGGCCCATACATTCATATTCGAATTTATTTTATTATCCTCTTCCCTACCCAGACTGGGCCCCGCGCAATCCGTTTCGCATTTGGCCCCTCATTTGTTAGGGCCGGCCCTGAGTAGGACAGCATAGTAAGACAGTAACGTAGGACAGTAGAGTAGGGCAGTAGACTAGACCCTCTGAACAGAATAGTGAAACAGGACAGTAGAGCAGGACTGTAAAGCAGGATTGTAGTACATGACCGTATAGCAGTATAGTAGAAAAGGAAAGTAGATCTGGATAGTAGGACATTATAGTAGAGCAGATCAAGACAATAGGGCAGGATAGTAGAGCAATATAGTAGAGAAGTACGGTAGAACAGGCCAGTAGAGCAGGACACTAGATCAAGACAGCAGAGCAGTACAGTAGAGAAGTATAGTAGAGTAGTACAGTAGAGTAGTATAGTAGAGTAGTACAGTATAGAGGTATAGTAGAGAAGTATAGTAGAGTAGTACAGTAGAGAAGTATAGTAGAGTAGTACAGTAGAGAAGTATAGTAGAGTAGTACAGTAGAGTAAAACAGTAGATCAATACAATAGAGAAGTATAGTAGAGTAGTACAGTAGAGAAGTATAGTAGAGTAGTACAGTAGAGAAGTATAGTAGAGTAGTACAGTAGAGAAGTATAGTAGAGTAGTACAGTAGAGAAGTATAGTAGAGTAGTACAGTAGAGAAGTATAGTAGAGTAGTACAGTAGAGAAGTATAGTAGAGTAGTACAGTAGAGAAGTATAGTAGAGTAGTACAGTAGGGAAGTATAGTAGAGTAGTACAGTAGAGAAGTATAGTAGAGTAGTACAGTAGAGAAGTATAGTAGAGTAGTACAGTAGAGAAGTATAGTAGAGTAGTACAGTAGAGAAGTATAGTAGAGCAGTACAGTAGAGAAGTATAGTAGAGTAGTAAGGTAGAGAAGTATAGTAGAGCAGTACAGTAGAGAAGTACAGTAGAGTAGTACAGTAGAGTAGTACAGTAGAGAAGTATAGTAGAGTAGTACAGTAGAGAAGTATAGTAGAGTAGTACAGTAGAGAAGTATAGTAGAGTAGTACAGTAGAGAAGTATAATAGAGTAGTACAGTAGAGAAGTATAGTAGAGTAGTACAGTAGAGAAGTATAGTAGAGTAGTACAGTAGAGAGGTATAGTAGAGTAGTACAGTAGAGCAAGACAGCAGATCAGTACAATAGAGAAGTATAGTAGAGCAGTACAGTAGAGCAAGACAGCAGATCAGTACAATAGAGCAGTACAGTAGAGTAGGATAGTAGATCAGGATAGTAGAGAAGGACAGTGAGCAGGATAGTGGAGAAGGATAATAGAACAGGACAGTAGATGATGCCCGTAGAGACGACTTTACTAACAAAAGGGGGAACTGTTTCTAAAATATCTTTTGATTCCAATCTGGCCACAGTGTATTTCTAATTGTTATATCATAAGATGGGGAAAATGAGGTAGGTGTTAGCAATTATTTTATACTGCTGGATAACCATATATAGCATTGTAATATTCTATTAGGGTTGATTTATCCACTTTTCTTCTCTATATCATCCGTATATGCTCCAGCTATTAGCGGCGAGCAGAAACTTGCTTAGGGGTTTGTGTATGCATGTATAGGAAGTTTCAGCATTTTGTGTGCAGACCACATCAACGACTGCATCTATTTGAACGTATTCATATTGCCCTACTTTTGACAGCCCCCATATGAGAGCATGATTTCAATATGATCACTTTTGAACCCATATGACTGCAAGACTTCAATACTGTCATTTCTGACCACACAGTCCCGTATGATTGCATGGCTTCAATACGTCCACTTCTGACCAAACAACCCCTATATTGATACATGCCATCATTACGACAATTTCTGATCAAATAGGCCACATATGACTGCATGACTTCAATTCGGTTACTTTTAACCACACAAGTCCCCATAAAACCTCATGGTTTCAATACAATCATTTTTGTCCACACATTTCTCATATAGCTGCATGGTTTCAATGCAATCATTTTTGTCCACACATTTCTCATATAACTGCATCGCCTCGTTACGGTAATCATCCATTTAATCTTCTTGTGAGTTCATTGTCATGTGACCTGAAATCACTGGAGGATGAGAAGAAAGTTTGGCAGAAAATGGAGAGAAGAAAACGAAAGATTAACAATTACAAAGTTAGGAGACGGTGATGTTTGATAATGCAATTGCCGTGATTTCCTCAAGTTCAAATAGTTCTCGAGCAGACACGAAATACTGGGAAAATGCATGCTATGATTATGTTGTATAATAATTATTAACATATTTTCTGCTCCCTGTCACATTATAAGTTCTACTAGTACCGCGTACTTAATTCTCTGTATTCGTCCGTGTGGACCAAGAACCTGCATGGGAAACAAAGAATAGCAACACTGTGTTCAACCATTCATGTAAGTAGGACACGACTAAGGAGGATTGGAATGTGGGTTAGCTATCTCATAGCAATTCAATAGATAACATTACTTAAAGCTATGCTGAAGTTCTCCTATAATGAGGCTGGAGGATGCAGAATCGGATCCAAGATGTATGCTAGAACACAGCACATTTCCATCTCCAGAATGCATCCTGCTAATGTAGAAGGAATCTGAGAACGTACGCAAAAGAAACAAATATGTACAGAGTGTTTGTAAGTCTCACTACACTCTGTATGGAGAAACATTTCGGGGATCGGGGGGGGGGGCGTACATGACGTCATCACAAAATGTGCTCCACGGTCCATCGTGAAACAATGTGCACTGAATGGATGTCGTTTGCTGGAGTAATTGTTTGTACGCAAAACAGAATGGGAATGGGAACTTTTTTTTGGGGTCCAACACATGTTTGAACACCTTACAGAATCTATGTGACAATATGAAGAGACGTGTGCAGTCATGCCTTGGAAACTGTATGGACATTTCCAACATCTATTATAATGAAAATTCCATGTCACGTTACTTTACAGCTTCCCGAAAACAGGGCTGGAATATAGCAGTAGCTTTTGTTACTATATTTATCTCCCTCGAGAAGACTGACAAATATATATGCTGATGATTTCCGTCAGTAGATACGATCTCTGTAAGGCAGGGGTGTTTACCTGCTCTCAGTAAGGCAGGGGTGTTTACCTGCTCTCAGGAAGGCAGGGGTGTTTACCTGCTCTCAGTAAGGGAGGGGTGTTTACCTGCTCTCAGAAAGGGAGGAGTGTTTACCTATTAGCCCATTTTCCGGTGCAATACTTCCATTTTCGTAAGATTTTTGGTGACCAATTTGGGACATCGTTAAGGAGAGGTAGTCACTCTGTCTTTTGCCTAAATTAATAGAACTGTTAGTTTCAGGATTTCTAAGGAGTGGTGGGGGTGTTTGACCATTCAATTTCCCCCCCCCCCCTCCCCAATCTACGGGCATGATGGATCATTGATTAAACACTTCTTATTCTGCTCTCAATTGCCGAATCCTTCTTGTACCATTTTTAATACTGCAATACCCAGCATATTTTTTCCACCAATATCAGTGCCTAAATCCTATATAAGGTGGTCACGAAGTCGCTTGATCATGCCGCAATTAGCCATCCTCGCCTACTTCTCCAACTAGAGATGCTTTTCCTGCAAACTTGCCTGCTTTCTGTTACTTCTAATGTCCGCATATCCTGGGCAGTAGATTCATGTGCTGCACATTAGGTTGGAAGTTACACATAACATGAAATCGTAACGATGTTTCTGAAAATATTGAAGCCTGTACTGATAGTCGAGCACGATAATTTCCTTAATAATTGGAGTCTCTACCTGCAACTGGTGATGTCATTAACAAATATTAACCTCATACTGGAAGTAGTTGTCATTGATGTCCCATTTCGTTCGAATACGATTCTGCACTAAGACTATGAAATTGTAGCCAGATTTATTTACATGACGCACATCTATATCTGAGAACAAATTAACATAAACATCCCCAGAGTTATCAGCTGTATGCAAGCATACAGGATTTAACATATGTTGACATGTGATAATAGTATCTTGAGCGGTCAATACACACGTGTTCTTGTTTTAGATCGTGCCGTTTCGACAATAATAAGCCAACGTAATATATCAATATGTATTACTGCGAGGGGCTGAACCGAGCGTCGCATTGATCACTTAATTTAAACTTTGTGTTGCCAGCTAATAACATTTCGGAGCCTTTGGCAGTGACGATTAGTTACGTCACTTCGAGTGCTTGTTGGTATCGAAGGGTGGCGGTTACATGATTACAAAATACCATATTTATTTACAAAACAACATTTTTGTGGGTTAAGTTAATTAGATTCGATAAGTTAAAAGGCTCGATAGATTATGAAATGAAGATATCAGAGAAAGAATATGTATATTACCTTACACAGAATACATAGAAAGGCAGCAGATCAAGTGGTGTGGCCACATTATGAGAATGCACCACGACAAGTTGCCATTACAGGCATATAACCAAATGAGATCAGGGTACAAAGTCAGAGGAAGATCACGGAAAAGATGGATAGAAAGCGTCAGAGATATCCTGAACAAACACGGCCACAGCACAGCCGAGGTCACACATATGACCTTGGAACACAAGCTCGAGCTCCAATCACCCCTACATTAATAGCAAGAGTGGATAGCAAACCACCTGGGGAAAGATAACACACAATTAAAAAGCTAAACACAACATCACAATCGGATGGCACATAGGCTTAAGCAGTTTATACGCGATCGCCAATAGTCTTCCTAAGTTGACATCTGTTTCCGACTATTACATGGTCTTCTCAGTGAAGCAAGTCTATAAATCATCGATGTTTCTTAATAATAGTGTCCATATACTGGAGATTCATTGAGATACTGGAGATTCATTGAGATACTGGAGATTCATTGAGATACTGGAGATAGAATAGGTGATGGCGTTTCATGCACATTTGATTTCATTATGTCAAAAATGTCAAGGAAACAAGACAATGGTAACATGAGAGTCACGGTCGGATCTCGTCAATTTTACTTGGCGCGAGGAGAAAGCTGATCTTACAACCCGTGGTTTCCGCAAACAAAGAAGACAACAATCTGCCAGCGGGTGTAGTATAGACAATGATGCAGTACTTGGATAATCTTCTCACTAGAAAACATTCATAGATACTGTAAAAATATGTTCAATGTTAGAGGAAAGTTTCAATACAATCTTGCCATAATTTGGCAAGAGAACGCAAACAAATTCTATAACTGAAATACCTAATATATAAAACTATATACTAGTAACGTTTACGCATTGCCACGTCAATGAAGCGTATAAGGAAATACTGTGTTAGATCATTATACTCACTGACTTTAAGAAATGATGTGGTCAACATCACGCCTACCGCCTTAACCGTTCCCAGAAGATATGGTAATCATTTCCTTAGGCTGGGTCGATCTAAAACTCTTTGGTGGCTTACATTTATTTCCTGTTGAAACTGGAAATGGAACCTCAGATCACCCGACTAGAAGCTAATGCTGCCCTTAATACCACAATTATAGGACTGTAATATAAAACCAAGATGCAGAGGGGGGGGGTGGAAAGAACCGGCGTAATGTATTAAAAAAAATTAATACTAACATACCCATGAATGAACGAAACAGAAATATTAAAAAAAATAATTAGCAACACTACTAACGCACACACTATATAATTATCAAACACTACAAGCTGAGACAATCTAGTTAGCAAACATTACACGCTCACACAAAATCTAATAAGCAAACACTACAAGCTCATACAAAATCTAATTAGCAAACACTACAAGCTCACATAAAATATAATTAGGAAACACTAAAAGCTCACACATAAACTAATTAGCAAACACTACAAGCTTACATACAATCGAATTAGCAAACACTACAAGCTCACATACAATCTAATTAGCAAACACTAAAAGCTTACATACAATCTAATTAGCAAACACTACAAGCTCACATACAATCTAATTAGCAAACACTACAAGCGTACACAATCTAGTTAGCAAACACTAGACGCTCACACAAAATCTAATAAGCAAACACTACAAGCTTACATAAAATATAATTAGCAAACACTACAAGCTTACATAAAATATAATTAGCAAACACTACAAGCGTACACAATCGAGTTAGCAAACACTACACGCTCACACAAAATATAATTAGCAAACACTACAAGCTTACACATCTAATTAGCAAACACTACAAGCTCATACAAAAACTAATTAGCAAACACTACACGCTACACAAAATCGAATCAGCAAACACTACAAGATTACACATCGAATCAGCAAACACTACAAGCTTACACATCGAATCAGCAAACACTACAAACTTACACAAAGTATAGAACCCGAAAGACATACAATTTCCTATGTTTTAAATAATAGTAAGAGAACAAGATAAGACAGTAACTGTGTTTACCATAAGTTCCGTAAATTATTCATGTAATATGACATCGGATTGTATTTGTAATTATTCATGTAATATGACATCGGATTGTATTTGTAATTATTCATGTAATATGACATCGGATTGTATTTGTAATTATTCATGTAATATGACATCGGATTGTATTTGTAATTATTCATGTAATATGACATCGGATTGTATTTGTAATTATTCATGTAATATGACATCGGATTGTATTTGTAATTATTCATGTAATATGACATCGGATTGTATTTGTAATGAACGCCGCAAAGTAAAATTCTGCTCAATATAGGTTACCATTTATGTATCAGCATACTATGGATCGTATCTTTTTATGCAGATATCTCCAGTGTGGCACTTACTTCGACCCTGATATGTTCTGGGCTTTATTACTATTACTATTGTTATGTTATGTTCCTCCAGGGCCATAGGCGGCGCATAGGGCAGAAACCATAGCTTTCCATTTCTGTCTTTATGTTGCCAGGTCTTTCAGTTGTTGCATGTTGTTTAGGTTCATTGACATGCCTTCTCTATTAATGGTTCTTCGTAGAGTTTCTCTAGGTCTCCCTCTTCTTCTTACGCCAGGTGGCACCCAATTTAGTGACTGATGGGGAATTCTTAGGTTGTTCATTCTGAGAACATGACCGATGTAAGTCCAACGCCTTTGTCTAATGAAGGAAGATATATAGGTTTGTTTGCTTTCCTCTCTTATAGTAGTGTTAGATTTAAAGTCACTCCACTTAACATTCAGAATGGTACGTAGGCATTTGTTTTCAAAGGAGTCGAGTCTCTTATCTGTGGCATTTGTGGCTTTCCAACTTTTACTACAATGATTAATGGATACAATGATCGCTGTTCAACTCCTGTTGCGCACCAAGAGAAGAGAGTTTTTCAGGTATGTTGTATGTTTGTTTATTTTCATGTCCTTGATCGTAATATCATGCCAAATTTCACACACGACAAATGATAACGTCATAGCATATGTCGTAGTGGAATCTGAAGTGGAGATTATATGGAAAACGGTATCACATTTCTAAATCATTGTCTATTGCGCGCAGTCTCAGTTGGCTGGTGTGTCCAAGATTCTCTTAATTTTTCCCCCACAACAAATGGGGGTTAAACTGCGACCATTTTACCGATTATTATTACCATTATTACTATTACCATTACACTTTTAATTTTGATCAGTGCCAATATTATTTTTATTAATTCCAATATTATTATTGACTTTATTATTACTATTACATTATTAATATTGCCTTTATTATTATTATTATTATCACTATTATTACTGACTTTATTATTACTATTACATTATTAATATTGCCTTTATTATTATTATTATCATCATTATTATTATCACTATTATTATTATTATTATTATTACCATTATTATTATTATTACTACTATTATTATTGCCTCCATTATTATTATTATTACCATTATTATTATTATTACTACTATTATTATTGCCTCCATTATTATTATTACCATTATTAATATGGCCTTTATTATTATTATTATTATTATTACAATTATTATTATCATTATTAATATATCCTTTATTATTAGTATTATTATTGTTATTACCATTATTATTATTACCATTATTAATATTGCCTTTATTATTATTAAAAGTATTGTGATTACTATTATACACTATTATTAATACCAGTATTATTGTTATACTAATTATCATCTATTATTAATATTATTGCCAGTAGTGGGCGTCTGTGGCTGTGTCGATAGTAACACTTAAAGCTGTGAAGAGGTCAAGCATGATTGATCGTGGTTAGTGTTTACGTTGGTCTCCGGTGTATAGTGCGGGGACCAATTCTCTCGTACGAGTGACATACTATCGACATCGATGCAGCCGTCTACCGTTCGGTGGAAGCTTTAAAACGTTGAACGTATTAGTTTAGTGTATCGAAGTCGGATATGTTTGGTCATTTGTGAAAATAATGCGGCACCATAACGAATTTCCCCGTTTCCTTGACTACAAAAACCTGCCGGAGGTCTGTATGACCACTGCCCAGCTAAACAAGAGATTCAGTAGGAGATGAAGAAATTAAAGATTATTACCATTATTATATCATTGTTATTACTGCCATTGTTATTAATATCGCCATGCTTGTTATGAATATTACTATTACTAGACCACTATTATTATTATTATTATTATTAGTAGTAGTAGTAGTGTTATGTGTGAATAACTTAAGCTGTGTGTACACCGAGTTATAAAATATAAAATGTATGCTCCCTATAGATTCAAATGACGCTCTGGAAGAGACGTATTCAAACAGAAAAAAAAACCAAACACTTGTCTGGACAATACATCCGGTGTGATTATTTAAATATTATGCATATGAGAGAGTAAGAAAGAAATAGTGAGAAGTAGATGGAATGAGAAACAACGTCTTGCGGTTATGCAAAGGGAAGTACAGACAATTCTCTCCGGTAAAGAGGAGGAACATGATAAACATAATCTGGTATCTGTGATAATGACATTGTGGTGGTAAGTGGGGCTGAGTTAGTTGCGCTCTAGAAGACAACTATCACTCACTATCTCTATGGTTAGACGTCCTTGCTTAGATCATGGAAAACGTTCACCGCCAAGCAATTATCCTTCAGCGAGTATATTATTATCTTCTCTGAGAACTGTTCATTTGTTTTTATAAGAGCGATTTGGTTATCCGCTGTCTGGTTACAATACTATGATGGTGTTCCTACTTTGTATGCGAAGATGTTTACGAAGATGAACACTGTGTTGAAAAAATGTCAAGTATGATTGTATGTCAGACCACCGATGTGTCAAATCTGGGCTCCGAATGATCTTTTGCTGTGAGAGTAGGAATGTTGTAGGTCTTGAGATGACGGAAGCCAATCTACTGTTTTATCTCGGGTTTGTCTCTTTCGAATAGGTATATTTCCAGGGCTATTCAATTGGCGGCCCGCGGGCCAAATCCGGCCCGCGGAAACATAGTAAGTGACCCGCGGACCATTGCTAAAACTGAAAGAATTTATAAAAATACTAAATGTATACAATCATTTAAATGTTTTTTTTTATAAATCTGGTCCGTGATGATCCCCATTTTCTACATTTTGGCCCTCGAGTAAATATAGTTGAATAGCCCTGGCCTAGTGTTCTGCTCTGTTCAAAACATTGTAGTGTTATACACAAGTCTGTAGATAAGAGGGATTCCATCCCTTTGGAAATCGGAACATGAAAAAAATACTAGAAACTTAAATAAGGGGATTTCCCCTTTTGTGAATCAAACATAACTTTTAGTAGTAGGAACCTAGTCAAAAGTTAAATACGCAATTGATTTTTTTGCAAAATGTAATAAAAAATACTACGCAACACCCATTGGAGAAACTAGATCGTTAGTTGAACAATATCTAGTTTATAATCAACACCCATTGGAGAAACTAGATCGTTAGTTGAACAGTATCTAGTTTATAATCAACACTCATGGAGAAATTAGATCGTTAGTTGAACAATATCTAGTTTATAATCAACACTCATGGAGAAATTAGATCGTTAGTTGAATAATATCTAGTTTATAATCAACACTCATGGAGAAATTAGATCATTAATTGAACAATATCTAGATATCTAGTTTACAATCAACACCCATTGGCGGGATAAAATACCAGCTAGTGAGGCGCTGATGAAATCTAAATCTTTAAGCATATACATCAATGATGAAGGCAGGAAAACGCTCAGCAGCTCATCTGATCCGTATGATGGTCAGCTGCCAAAACATATCAGTTCTATGGACAACTTCAGATTGACTTTCGTAAGCCGGGGGGAGGGGTGAGCCAGATTTTTTAACCATACGTGTTATCAGATTTTATGGAGAACCCCATTATCTATATTTCTATCTATTGTCTCAGATTTTTTAACCATACGTGTTATCAGATTTTATGGAGAACCCCATTATCTATATTTCTATCTATTGTCTCAGATTTTTCTGAAAGGCGTGGCAGGATTGAATGACCATCGTTTTTCCGGGCTATGGCACGTTTGGTCACTTGACATTCGCTCGTTCTTTTGTTAGTGTCCATTTCTGAAATTGATAACACAATGTTGGTATGAAGATTTAATTTAGGATTTTAACCCCATAATAACTGAAACATATATATTATAGAACTTTGTGTTTTCTTCTTCTTCAGCGTTCATTCTCAAACTCCCGCTGCATCTCCTTTATAGCAAGACCATGGTCCTACTAGATTTCCAGCACGATGTAGTCGAGAGAATGGAAGTGCGTTGTGTCGCAATTTTATTTGCGCCAATGACCCGACACATCCATCTTCAGCGAAATGTGTTTTCAACTCGTGTAGAATTTCTAATAAACATGTATACATTTAATTACTCTTGTCATATCTAAGTTAAACAAATTGATCTACTCTGAATGTTGAAACTCCGACCAAGCTCGCATATACCAGGGCATTTTGAAATAATAGAGAATAAGAAATGTAAAAATAATCTACGGATGTGGTGGAATGAAGAGAATGGTCCTAGGGAAGGGGGTCATATAAAGAATATGTACGATAGCTCGATGGAACAACAGATTTTTGAGGAAAACTAGCAAACCTGTAGTTCAACATTTTGTTGATCTTTAGTCGTCCCCCCCCCCCTTTGGCGAAAATTTGTGTCCCGTTCTAAGTCAAAGGTTATTTACTTTCTTTAGGTTCCAGTAAATATTTTTAAGTGTTACTAGCCATGGAATTAATATTCAATGTCACTGAATATAATTGCAATCTTGTGACCTTTATTGAAGGGGCCTCACCCCCAATGTCACTTTTTTCGCCCCCCCCCCACAACTCAGGTGGTTGTGAAAAGGACTATATTGAGAATCACTGCTTCATGTGTATATAATAACTTCCATTACACTGTTCCGAGGTTGTGCCCCTTGATCGTAGGTTGTTCCCCTTGTTATTCCCAACTACGTAGAAGTACATCTGTTAGAAGCCTCGGCATGGCGATAACCATTAATGATTACAGGAAATCCAGATTACAGTATGTGACAACCGTGAACCGGAAAGTATTAAGGATGGGGAAAATTGACATGCAGAACACAAAACATAGATGACATTACCAATCTATTTTTATCAATCTGTTAAGTTCGGCTTCTGCAAACATGTATGTACGAGTGTTACAGCATGCTAAAATCGGAAGTCGTAGTGTCCAGATTACCTGAACGTGTATCCTCCCTATATGTTAGTGTTCATACATCCTGAATAATCCAAAGTGCACTTTGGTCTATAGTTGAAAGAAGATTATTTCAGTGAAGAATAATATGCATTACTTCGCCAAACCCCAGACTAGTAATATTCAACATTATATATCTCACTGATCAATCAGCACGCACTGAAAGGTGTGCATACTGGGAGTTTTTTAAGGAAGTGGGCGGTGTCCCCGGAGCTTGGCTTCGTGCCCACAATACGCCAACTCTCAGATGTGTACAATACTTTGAGAATAAGCCTCCGAAGTGGAGGCAGTAACAACGTAATTATAAAGATGAAGTAATGTGAGGATTCCACAATAGGAAACCAACATTATATAAAACATATCTTCTACTAGGTATTTGCTGTTGAATAGTGATCGATCTGATGGACCGCTGATGAGATTCTCTGGTCTGCACGGAACACAGACAGTAGATTGTATATCATTTATATATATATATATATATATATATATATATAGTTACGGCTCATATGTTTATTGAGTGGTTGATGGGGAGAGATGAGTTATTACAAAAAATAGCTGGTTTCAGTGTGTGCAATACTGTATCCCAGCTTACTACAGGACTAAACACAGAGATTATGATAGTGTATTTTAATTAGAAATACTTAAGAAGATGTCGTCCTATTATTTCCGGACATCAGTTCTTCCTCTCTCTCTCTCTCTCCTCTCTGAGTGCTTGAAGTATAACCTGCTGTTTTTTACTTTGTCCAACAGATTGTGTTAAACATTGTTTCCAGATGCACATTGCACTTATTTCAGCTCTCCTGTCACTGATGGAAGCACCTCTGGTATGCACTTTTCGGAATAATGTTAATTTTTCTCGCCAGGTTGTCTTGGATCTTATCAAATTCATCGAATGAGTGAACTTTCCTTGTTCTCTTCAGTTTCAAAAACAAGAAAAAGTGACACACAGAAAGATCTGATGAGTATGGTGGTTATGTATGTAATGGAATGTGTTTCAGCAAAAATTCGTTCGTGGTGACAGATTTATCAGTGACACTGTCATGATGCACACTCCAATTGCTTGTGCACTACCTCTCATGTGCAAATCTTCAGTTACGATTGTATGGCACGTACCAAAGTATATTTAAATATCCTGAACCTGTGATAGTCAGACATCTACCGGAACCTGTGATTGTTTTAACACATGTCATAATCTTACCGCGGCCGCACCAGTGTGGGTGATGGATTGTCTGATGACAGGGATCATCTTTACACGACCTGAGTCCAATTATTGAAACAACAATGCCACTAAAATGTTGAAAAGACCTACTTTCCAAAAGCTGATTCAAGCATTTCTAAAGTTTCGGAACTAATTTTTGTAAATCTAAAGCAGAAATCAATGCACAAATTGCTGAACTTTAACATCCATTTCAGAAATAACAGTAAAACTAGGCGACCTTCACTTACATAATCCCATACAGCTCATGTGTGTAGTTACATACTTTCGGTTTCGTATATACATTTATACAACCAGGTTATCACATGCACCTGGTACATAGTAATGCTATCACTAGGGCTATGATTACTTACCTAGGTTTATCGGGGGGGGGGGGGGAGTATCCAGACACTTATTGAACAACTCGCGTAGGTTTCTTAAGTGTTCAATTGAGACTGTTTAGCAGAGATTATGCATTTTTATATTGGAAATTACAACAAGCGATAAGAGATCACGGGGTGAAGGTCGGTAGTACCATGTGATATATATATATATATATATATGAGAGAGAGAAAGAGAGAGAGAGAGACTAGGATGATGCCCAACTAAAGAGAAGCTAGAGATTAGAGAGATTTAATATGAGACTAGAGATTGTTGTCTCAAAGGCAACATCACAATGATAAACTAGAGATAGAACAATGCCTGGTGAAACACAGATATAGAACAGTGCAGCTAGAGATACGGCAGGAATACGAAGTGAATCTGGAAATCTGGAAACAAGTTGAGTAATATGATTACTGAACTCATTTACAACATGTTGATGTAAAAAATATTGTCATATTCACGTGCAAACTCCCTTGGGCTTTCCCTCCATGTTCTGTGTCTGCTGTGAGCGTGAACATTAGTGTCATCAAGATGTATTAACACCGACGTTACAATCACGACCGTGCATCTTTAATGTTTCTCCTGTGGCACGACATCATCTCTGGTACATATTTTTAGCTGTTGATCGTGGTGACCCTGTCTGAGCTTGCTGTTGATTGCGCTGCTACTGTGTTAAGTTTGCCTGATTATCTTCAAACTGGACTGCAACGTCTGTTATTGCCTAGTCACGAACTACGTTACCAGTCAAAGACACAAATCTCCATATATACAAGTCTCGAGACGTATTCAAGATGACAAGTGGCCAGGAAAACATCATCTCTGGAAACTACTCACAATATTCCGATTGAAGAAGTAAAACAAAAAAAGCTGATATTAAAAATTACCAAAATACTGGAGGTGTATATTAATAAAACTAACATAGTTATAAAATACTCGTTTACCAGAGTTCTTCAAGTGAAAAATTTAAACGTGTGATACAATTTACAATATCCATGGCATTGTTATATAAAAAAAAAAATTATAAATGAAAAGGTGAAACTTACAGAAATTCATCGGCGAACGAAAGTCCAGTGTGTTGCTACATGTCTGTCAAGTCAACAAGTGTATGATTTGAGTAAAGTTTCACAACAATGGGAGTTTTGCTGAAATCGGATGTGCCATGTCGGTCTACATGGCGCAAATCACACGGTACCACAAAAAATTTCACGCTCCTCGGCACAAATAAAACGAAAACTTCTATTATCAGAGAGCAAACGCGGGAAAAAAAAGAAAATTATAATTTATGATAAAGAACTAATTATACTTGTCTTTATTAGTACGGAACTATCGCTTATAGTAAGGATCCAATGTTTCGTATCATTTATAGTAAAGATAAACAAATAATTAGAAGACAAAATTGATGTATTTGATATGTGGATATATAGAAGAATAGGGAGAACATCATGTAATGACAAGACAACAAACAAATAGGTTCTAACAACACTTAATATGAAGAAAGCATTATTAAAGGAAATAACGATCAAACAAAGTATTTTTGGCACAATCACGACCTTGTTAAAGACTTTATTTGAGAGTAAAGTCGAAGGGAGGTCAGCAAGAGGGAGGCAGAGCTACAAATGGGAGAGTAACATCATAAAATGTACATGTTATAGTCTAGCAGAGCGCACCACCAAGACAAGAGACAGGAGATGTTGGAGATACGTTGCAGCCAACCTTCGTTGCGGAGACGGGACTTAATGATGATGACAGTAAAGAACTAGTGTTTAGTATCACAGAGTACGAAACTAATGTTTAGTATCACTTATAGTAAGGAACTAATGTTTAGTAATACGTATAGTAAGGAACTAATGTTTAGTAATACGTATAGTAAGGAACTAATGTTTAGTAACACGTATAGTAAGGAACAAATCTTTAACATTCCGTTTGGTACAACTCTTCAATATCATATAAGTTCGTAACTAAGGGTAATTGGGGAGGTTCTTCTTCTTCTTCTGCGTTCGTTCTCAAACTCCTGCAGATTAGCAGGATGTAGTCCGGAGAACGGAATGCGTTGCGTCATGGTTTACAGCATTGCTGCGATATCTGCGCCTTTCGGCCTGACACATCCGACTTCAGCATGTGTGGAGGTTCAAATGATCCCCCTTGGGAAATCAGAACATGGCGAGCAAAAAAGGTCACCTACAATTGTATTCGCATTAAGTAATTCTACCCCCCTTCGTTTTTTTTAAACTGAAGATGTATCTAATGCCCCAGAAGTGATAAAGAAGAGGTCTTATTTAGCCAATGTTGAATCATATCTATTATCGCGTGACAATGATGAACGGATCTCTAAATATCACAAGTAAGGAAACTTGTGACAGCATCACGTGATGGAAATGGATCCCTATTAGCACTTGTCGCGTGGCCTTCTTTGGAACAGACCTGTGTGCAGCGTCACTGCTTTAGGCCACACCGACTATTGCAATGATTTTAATTGGTCATTTATTTATACTTTCGCAAATCAATGAAAGAACAATAATACAATTAGCCTTACCCAGTGAGCATTATAATGGGTCAGCACTCCGTTCTAGTATTGAAGGTCATGATTGTCTCGCAACATCATGGATCGTTTAAGAGACAAAAAATAGAAGGGCATTCACAGCTGGCGAGGGACACTAAAATAGAACTGACCAAAAGTTATCCTGATACAAAAGAAATAAACAGAAAATTCACAGTTTGTCCTAAAATAGAGGAAATACACAGAAGGCCCTTTCACAGTTGGGCCTAATGGCATGAGCCCATGGTTCGCAGGATCAGCAAGAAACCAACCAACTGATTACACAACTCTTACTAGTGACTGATGGTGATACCCTTACTCGGATCAAGTCAGGTGTCATTTCCCGACAAAAGTGGATTTAGTAAATATTTAACATTGTTGCTTCTCCTCAAGTAAAAAATATTTCTGTTCAATTTCACAATTGAACTATTTCTTCCTACGTGGATATTGCTGTTTTTGTACATGTTGCATCCAATTCTTATCAATTGTTTATCAGCATTACGTTTTCGCGTGGGCAGTGGTAGCTCAGCTGTTTCTGGCTATACTTTCGAGTGTTCAAATGTTTTAGTTCTTGCTCAATTTGAGAAATGATTGATCCAGGTCGACCCAGAAAGTACAATAACTTTCACATACCAAAAATATAAGTACATACAAAATACCACTATTACAACAGCCACATATTGTATATATGCTATTTCTCATTATACAGCTACGTGGGACATATGTAGCTATTTGGAGTTGAATGCTCTATCTTTTCCCAAATCGTTACATATAAAAGAAATATGATAAGTAAATGGTTATCTCACTAAAATAGTAAAAACAAACACAAAATGTAAAATACATTTCTACTTACCAAATTAATGAAATATATCCTCACGTTTTATCAACAGAAAACTATTTATAATAAGTCGCCCTTGCTCGTTCCTACACAACTCTATAATGACTATATAGAGACACCACATCCTGTTTGTTTATTTATTTTAATGTGCATTGTCCGAAAAGATATTAATACAATAGGCTTAGTCACTAGAAAATATAACTTACTCATTATCATGTGTGAGACTTATACATCATACGATATTGCAAAAGTCATCATACGATGATATTTCAAATGCGTTTGTTTACTTAGCTTAGCGACAGCCAATTAAAAAAAAAAAACAACAACACAGGACGAGTGCTAGTTTGTGTTTATTTTTGTTTTAAATGTACCAATTAATTTTGTCCAAATTCCATCTCCATTTTCAACGTGGTTTCTAGTAAAGTAAGTTACTGTTAGTTTTACAAAAGTCGGATCGGATTAATAGTTTTTGCCTTTTTTATATGGACCAAATCAAATGTCGCATTAATAAGTCTTTCAAGCTTCGGAGACGTCAAATGGGCTCGTGAAAAACCCATTAATTAACTCACCTGTCCTCTATTGTGCAGGCTTAAACTGTTTCTTTTTGGTGAAGCATTTTATGTTAGCTTGCATTGATGTTTCTGCTGATTCTGTTGTTTGAGGTTTTCATCGGTCAGTCTGGGAGTGCAGTCAGCTCTTTACAAACATAATATCTGTAGACGGCATGTTTCACGCAAAACTCCAACCAAACTTTCACAAAGCTTAAAAGTAGGATATGATAATTGAAAGTTGCATTTCTTGTCACATTGACTGGTTCTGCATTTAATGGTGTATTAGATGGTATGTTTTCTTTGTTAGTTTTTAAAGTTTTTGAATCTTTAATTACATATCTCAAATGATTTCGCATTTCCATTAGCATTTTCAAACGTTGTACACGATGTTTTTCCTCAGAGAGTAAGAACATACAACGTGTCTATTTCTTTTGAGTTTCACTTTCCGCAACCGCAAAATTGCTTCAGATGATTTCACGTTTGAAGTAAGATAACAAGGATGTGGCTTCGAAACTTGACCTTTAGCCCATGAACTTGGTAATATCCACAATGGATGCTAAAATGGAAGAAAACATGCTTCTCCCTCCATAGCCAGAAGAATCAACACCCTAAATAGAACCCAAAAAAACAGCTCACAAAATACTTACAAATACATGCATGTATCACACAATGACATTGAGTAACAGCGTGTGAGCCCATTGACCGCTGGATCCAATCAAATAACGTTAAATTACACAATCACATGCTATCATTGAATTCCATGACATATTTTCTTTATATAAATAGCTACCTGACTTCATTCAGCAGTTCATAAAATTTCATGAGTATATTCGAGGTCAATACGTGTTCAAAAAAGGAAAGAAGGTTTATCCATTAACAAATTCCACTCATTATTTGCATTTGTTTAGTGATGTATTTTTTGAAAATCGTTGAAAGAATTAGGGGGTGAGGTTACCAACCTTTTGGCTAGATCCTAGTACTAAAATTCATATTTCTATTTCCTAGGTTGGGGTGGAGAGGGAGATATTGCACAACACTAACCACCTTTATCTGTGTGTTTGAGAATGTTCAGGCAATTCAACCACTACAATTCACAGTAATAAACAAGATCACATTACTCAGAGATAAGACCATTCAGTAATTCCTTACACTGCGATTGTTACACTCTCTGCTTTTGACAAGATGTATGTATATAACTGCTCTCTCTCTTTCTTTCTCTCTCTCTCGTGTCATATTATTTCCACAACGTGGTCTTCCTTAAAGCATATTGACATTATATCATTACACCGCAGTGACTGTGCGCCGCAGAGGCCGGTACTCTTTTATTATATGGTGCAGTGATACGTAATTAAATCATTTGTATTAAGGCTGAGACGAATCAGTTTTTTCCTGAGAAATTCAAGGAATTCTTTTTGCTAGCCACAATGGTTAAGACACCATATATTGTAAATGCACTTAATATTTTTTTTATTACTAGCTGAAGATTCTTATTTTGTTTACAAAAATTTCTCAAACATGCCGCCTCACATCTTGTAGTATCACATTAGGCATTTAGTGGCACGAATTCCGTATCAAAATCAGCTGCTATCCCACGTTCTGAAAGGTCCTATGTGGCAGTATTTGTTATGTCTGTAGTCTCGTCACAGTGAGACATCACCACTGAATCGCTTGAACTTCAAATTCGTATGTTTCCTTGAAAAAAATATAATTTTTGCTGCTATAAATAAGTATTAGATTTATTGAGTTCATTCAATGAAGGAAAGATTCCAAAATCTAGCAATGAGGTGATGACAAGAAGCAGCTTCATCCACCAAGAATGACTCCGTAGATAACTCACAGGCCTACCTGAAGTTGACAGCCCCTTAAGGTCTGTACCAGAACAAACACCTTGCAGTAATAGGCATGAAATACCAATACACATTCAGACCCACGTGAAAGGAATACTACGCGAGGACGAACAGAACAGTACGCAGCGAAGAACAGTCACCCTCAGTTTCCTGGACGATGAAATCCACAAGACATATGAGTCAGAGTATACACAGATGGGGCAGCTGGATATGATGGATGGATATATATATATATATATATATCTTCGTCAGCTTTCATTCTCAAACTTCTGCTGGATCTCTATCGCAGCAGGACATTGACCCTACTAGATTCCCAGCAGGATATAGTCCAGAGAACTGAAATGCATTGTGTCGCCGTTTTATTTACGCCAATGGCTCGACACATCCGTCTTCGGCAATATATATATATATATATATATATATATATATATATATATATATATATATATATATATATATATATATATATATATATATATATATATACACACACACACACACACACACACACACACACACACACACACACACACACACACACACTCTACGTTGACAATTTAGCAAATATCGACTGAAGCGAAAAATGAACATTTACCACTATTGACAAGTGATGTTAGACGTATCATATCCATCATCATGAGATCAGAACATATTTTAATTTGTGCAAAGTAATGCTCCCATATTACGGCTGAATTCTAGCAATCAATCAAATGTCATGCCGACTGGCGTAGGCGATCACGTTTCTCCACGACTCTTGTGTTGTCGATACGCTCGGTTGGTGAGCTGCTACCGTGCCACGATACAAGTCCATCTAGTAACTTTTCTCTTTGTCACCCCCTATCTCTTCTCCCTATGATATTTCCAGTGGTTATTAAGTGTTCAAGCTGTGTTATTTTCAGCACATGCCCTAGAAACCTTGACTGTCTGCCCCTAATGTTTGATATGATTGATCTTTTTACGCCAGCATCAATGAGAACCTCTGCATTCGTTTTCTTGGCTGTCCATGGCATTTTCATCATTCTTCTCAGAATCCACATTTCTGTAGCCTCTAATTCGCTTTGAATTTTCTTGTTTACAGTCCATGTTTCACCTCCATAAAAAAAGAAATGGTTCGTTATAACATCTCAGCACCCGAATTCGGGTCTGCATTGATAGACTTCCATTGCAAACATTGGTTCTCATTTTTTGAATGCTGATTTGGCTTGTGCTGTTCGGCTCTTTATCTCACTTGAGCATCTACCTTCTGATGTTAACAGGGTGCCAAGATATTTCACTTTTTCAACTTGTGCTAATTTTGTGTTATTAATTATTATGTTGCATCTTGGTGGTGTATGTCTCTTTGATACGACCATTATTTGTTTTCTTCTTGTTTAAACTGAGGCCTTTGTTTTCACTTTACTTCACTACTTTATCTAATAGGGCGTGTAGTTCTTGTTCGCTTCCTGCGATCAGTACTGTGTCATCAGCATATCTCAAGTTATTGTATCTTTCCGGGTATTCTAGCAGCACAGCATATTCTCTCTCTATCTCTCTCTCTCTCTTGAGAGAAAAATTAAACGAAAGTCGTGTTGGTTTTCTACAAATTATTATCGTTTTATTCTGCCGAAGTCGGATATATAAAATATAAAAAGTACAACATATCCCCTTTCTCTGGACTAGATCATGCTGTAACTCTTAGTAGAAACCCTGTCCTATTACAAGAGTTTCCGCGGGAGTTTGAGAACAAACGATAAACAAACTGAGAATGAAGGCACACGAAGTAGACTGTTAACTCTTGCCAGTCACTTACTTATTTTCTGAATAGTTAAGAAAACGTGACTAGTGCCAATCCAGTTCTAAAATTCTAAAAGACAGCTACGACATTAAACACGCGAAATTAAATTAAAGTTAACATCAAAGACGCAAAATTAAATTAAAGTTAACATCAAAGACGCGTGGTTGAATGAAAGTTAACATCAGAGCCGAGAATTCTAACAGAAGTTTACTTCAAAGATGTGACTTAAATAAAGATACAAACGTATTGTAAAATTAAACCACTAATATAATTCCAAGAAATAGAAACTCTTCCAGATGATATTCCTGGAACCAGCTAAGTACAAACAATAAATTAAGCACTTGAGTACAACAATCTTGAAGGACTTAAATGTCGCACACTCAATACTACACTAATAAACACCTCGAGCAACAAAAGCTAAAATTCTATGATCAAAGCAAACAGTAGACTTCAACGCTTCATCCGGCAATAAATCGATATGGTGACAAGGTCCAAATCGGATTTCTACATAGCTAGAGCGGACAATTCTCTTACAGGGTGGACAATTCCTTTACATTTAAGACTAGCAGCTTCCCTCCGGTACAGGCCACGTTAGACTGATGTCATTCACCAATAACACTGTCTCGCTCGTTCACTCAGTCCTGCCAGCAAGTACGGAATGGTCAATCAATAGACAGGGTCTGTCACTACGGGTAACTCATCCTGGCTTTCTTGTTTCCCACTCTCAAAACTATCTATCTCATTTCCAAGGATATCCGTCTCGCTATCTACTATGACATTCACATTATTTTTATATCCAATTATCACTCCACATCCTCTGAACATTCTACTGTACATTTACTACTTCATTCATATCTTGTGTACGTACACACATTCTTGTTCTTCCTCCTGGAAACTATTCATTCGTCTGCCCGTGCATCCATCTATCTATCCACCCACCAACCAGTCCATCAATACATCGTTTTATCTATTCGATTATCCATATTTCATCCTATGTATCGATCCATCTATTCACCAACGCAGGTATCTAATCAGCCATCGCTCCATCCATCCAGGCAGGGCCGTAGGTAGTCTTGGGCATGTCATCAAGGATAAACCTACAACAAACAAGTTTATTTCTCATTCTCGTGGGATTTTATATTGTTCTGGGAAAACCGTTGCAAGATTGAGGTGGGAGGGGGGCAGAATACGGGTTGGGGGAGAAGGGTTTGTTTTAAGCCAAATTGTTTGCTTGCCTCCTATTACTCAAACACAACTGGTCTAAAGCCATGGTCTAGCTTTCCTAGTGCTCAAATCCATGGTCTAGCTTGCTGGGTGCTTAAAGCCATGATCTAGCGTCATTGTGCTCAAAGCCATGGTCTAGCTTCCTAGTGCTCAAAGCCATGGTCTAGCTTCCTTGTGCTCAAAGTCATGGTCTAGTTTCTTAGTGCTCAAAGTCATGGTCTAGTTTCCTTGTGCTCAAAGTCATGGTCTAGTTTCCTTGTGCTCAAAGTCATGGCCTAGTTTCCTTGTGCTCAAAGTCATGGTCCTAATTTCCTTGTGCTCAAAGTCATGGTCTAGTTTCCTTGTGCTCAAAGTCATGGCCTAGCTTTCTGGTTCTCAAAGTCATTCATGGTCTAGCTTCCTAGTGCTCAAAGCCATGGGATCGCTTCCTAGACGGAAAGTGTTTGACGTCCTCAAATACCGGGCTTGATTCCATTTATATATAGATGTGCATCTATCTAACCACCTATCAATATATCTATATAGCTACCCAACTACCTATAGTTTGCAGAGGTGCTGCGATATCTATCCATCCTCCCACACATCGATCTATTTCTCCATCCACCCAATAATTCATACATCCATCATTATATATTTTCAATCATTGATCTACTCATTTTTCTGTGCATCCATCCAATCCATCACGTTAACAGTATGAACTTACTGCCACAGACTAAGTGACTTTTACTTCAAGATTTTCCCCGCACGTTTGTTCTTACTTCCTTCCCTCGTTCAATTATTCTCCTTCCAGGCAGATATCAACACGAGCATACACTTCAAAACAAATTTCCTTGTTATGTTCAAACATTTCCAAATGTAAATAAAGATATATCTAATTAGAATAATCAATATTATTTTACAAGGAAAACGAACGTACGCGCGCGTGCCATACATGTTCGCAGCGCTCACAGACAAACACTCACACAGAGTGAACTTATCTCACGCGAGGGTTGTTTCCAAGACCGATGTGCCAAATCAAATTGTCGTATAGCCAAGACGTTATTTTCATGATTTCAACTTAAACCG